>CM019703.1:38125875-39378375 GCA_009760885.1 Achatina immaculata
GTATGATGTAGTGTTATGTATGTGATTTAATCTGTTACCGTGTATGATGTAGTGTTGTGAATGTAAGGTATGTTCTTTACATGTTTTATATATGACGTACTTGTTACGTATATGACATTCGTGTTATATGTGACTGTATACACGATGTGCACGCGATGTAAGAATCGTGTATGTATTATATGTAAAGCAAATTTTATGTAAGGTATATGGTATCCTTTGCTTTTTGGAAATACAGTTGACTTCATAATGAAAAAGTGCTGCACAGGTAACACAGGTATTGACTGGGTACATGGGACCCAACTAGAAGATCTTGATTTTGCTGATGACATAACTCTTATCAGTAACAGTGTGAATTCCATGCAAGAAAAAACAGATAGCCTGTCTTCACTGGCTAGGAAAATAGGACTTGAAATTAACAAGGACAAAACAAAAATAATGAAACGTCCCATTAATCAAAATGGAAAAATTCACATAGAATGGACAGATATTGAAGAGGTCAAGCAATTTGCATACCTTGGCAGCTACATAGACCAGGATGGTGATACCAGAAAGGAAGTTAGAATTAGAATTGCAAAAACAGCATCGATCTTCAAGAATCTTGATAACATATGGCATTCAAAAGTTATAAGCACAAAAACCAAGTTAAGATTATTCAATTCAAATGTAATATCCACCCTCGTTTATGCATGTGAAAGCTGGAAAACAACTAAAGAAACAGACAAGAAATTAGACTATTTTGAAAACAAATGCCTAAGGAAAATACTCGGCATCAGGTGGATCGAATTCAAGAACAATGCAGAGATAAGACAGATGACTGAACAACAACCAGTCTCATGGGTGATAGGGAAAAGGAGATGGACATATGTTGGTCACGTGATTAGAAGAAACAGTCAGAGAATTCCAAAATAAGCTATAAAATGGAACACAACTGGCCAAAGAAAAAGAGGCAGACCACATGAAACTCTGAAGAGGACATTGTAAAGAGAGGCCAAATTAATAGGCATAAAATTCCTTCATGAGGTTGAAAAACTCACCGAAGACAGGAAAAATTGGCGAACTACCTTGCGAGCCCTATATGACGTTTAACGGCACGGGGAGGATATAAGATAAGATATGGTAGAAATTCTATATACGGTATAAATGTAAAATATTGTACAAGATGTGCATGTTACGGTGATGTATTTGTTTTGCATGAGATGTATATATTGTGGCGTTTGTATGTATACAGTAAACATTATGTGTGGAGATTTATGTGATACCTATCTTTGCGCGCTGCACATATTATTTATATTATGTACAAGAATATAAATGGGCGAATTTAATGCAAAGATTGGTACAGATCGAGCAGAAGACGAAGGATATGGTGTGGGGAAATTTAGCATAGGACATAGAAATGAGGCGGTGACAATCTAATGGGAATTTTGCATGGGAAATGAGATAATGATTGCTAACACACTTTTTAAACAACATCCAAGAAAACTTTACACATGGACATCACCTGATGGGAAAACCAAGAATCAAATAGATTACATTTTAGTGAAAAGAAGGTGGAGATCAAGTACAACATCAGCAAAAACTTTACCAGGTGCTGATTGTGACACGGACCATGAGTTATTAATAGCAGACATGAAGATAAAGGTAAAAAAGACAGGGGGTCAAGACCACTCCGCTTTGATCTTACAAAAATACCAGAACAATACGGTATAGAAATGAAGAACCGTTTCGAAATCCTGATGGCTGTACAGGAGGAGATGACACCAGATGAATTAGGTACGCAGGCCAGAGATATCTTAATAACAACAGCTAAAGACGTGGTTCCAGTAAAGAAAACACAAAAGAATGGATGGATTACAGCAGGTACACTAGAACTGATAAAACGACGTAGAGAAATGAGGATACAATGGGAAGTGACAAACAACAAAAAAGAAGAATATAAATCTTTAACAAAAGAGGTACGGAGAAACATAAGAAAAGGCAAAAAAACAATACATACAAGATTGTTGTGAAAGAATAAAAAGATATTAGAAATGTGTAAGAGATAGTGAAATGTTTAAAAAAAATGAAGACATTGACGAGAAATGTCACACCTAAGCTAAATGTAATTTGTGATGAGATGGGGAATACCTTGACAGAGACAGAGAAAATTCTAGAAAGATGGAAAGAATATTGTAGAGGAATGTATGAAACAACCGACTGTGGAAACAGAAATCAACAGTGTGAATTATTATTGGAGGAGAAAGAACCCGAACCGACAATAGAAGAAGTTTTATGGACAATAAAGAATCTGAAAATGGTAAATCACCAGGATGTGATGAGATAACAGCTGAACTTATTAAAGCAGGAGGAAAGGAATGTGCAACAGTCTATTATGCACTATGTAAAAAAAAATATGGCACTCAGGTATTTGGCCAAAAGAATGGAAAAGAACTGCATTTATACCACTGCCAAAAAGAGTAACTTGAAATTATGCACAAACTACAGAACTGTTGCCCTGATTAGTCATGCCAATAAAATTCTGTTAAAAATCATAATGGGTAGATTTCGTAAGAAAATAGAAGTCAATGTGGCCCAAGCTGGTTTTAGAAAAGGATCAAGAGATCATATATTCAATCTAAGATTAATAACAGAGAAATGCAGAGAATTTAATGTGAATCTATGTGTAACTTTTATAGACTATTCAAAGGCATTTAATTGTATACAATACCAGAAACTTTGGGAAATAATGGAACAAAATCGGATTTTCAACACATTTGATACAATTAACACCACTGATTTATCTAGACCAACTAGCAGCAGTAAGAATAAATGGTGAAACAACTTGGTTTGACATAAAACAAGGGGTCCAGTAGGGGTGCATATTGTCGCCTTACTTATTTAACTTGTATACTGAAAATATAATGAGGAATGTTAGAGAAGATGTAGACAAAGAATATTACGATACCATAAATTTTTGGAGGTTATGAAATACCAGAGATTAGATATGCTGATGACACAGTATTACTGTCCATAACACAAAAAGGAATGGGAAAACTATTTATATCAGTCCGTAAGAATAGTGAAGATCAAAACCTCTATCTTATCCGAAGAAAGCTAAATTGATGACAACTGACAAAACAAATAAGGCAGCTGAAATATGTATCAATGAGGAAAAATTGAAAGAAATGGAGAGTTTTGAATATCTTCGAGCATTACTAACTAATAACGGAGATACAATGAGGGAAATTAAAAGGAGGACATCTATCGCTTTTCAGAAAGTAAAACAACTGAAGAATCCGTGTAGAGGAACAGACAGAACTACAAAAATAAGATTTTTAAGGGCATGCATATTTCCCATCGCAACATATGCCTGTGAGACCTGGACATTTAACAAAACAGCTGAGAAATACATAAATGACTTTGAATGTAAATGCTACAGAAGAGTTCTTAAAATATCATGGACACAAAAAAGAACAAATATATCCATATTACAAGAACTTAATATTGAAGAAGGCTGGCTAGTAAAGAGGATTAAAGAGAGAAAACTGAAATATTTTGGACACATTAAACGTCATGATAATCTAGAGAAAACCGTCTTGGAAGGGTACAAAATGGGATAAATTAAGAGAGGAAGACCAAGGCGAAGATGGCTGCAAAACATCGTTGATAATCTGCAAATGGATGCATCAGTAGCAGGCCATCGTGACCGAGAGGCCTACGGAAAGGCTGTTAAGTTCCACAAGGGACATACAAATGACTGACTGACAAGAACATATTGTGTTTGTGAGATTCAGAGAAAACTCTGCAGATGTTGAAAATGACGTTTAATAATAAAAACAAAATAACGATCATATAACAGGTGAATTTAGTCACGATATTAAAATGACTTTATATTTCAATAATAGGGGTCGATTGCGACAGAAAGTCGAACTTTGTCACGTTAAAGTCAAGCCTCTTTGCGTAAAACTTTGCGTATAACAAGACATCAGCATCCGAAACAGCGTGACCATATCAGAAATCGGCCATAAACAGGTAGTGAATGCAACAAAGAATGCAGGTTTAAATGACAGCCTGGCGTAGATGATGGTTGAGGACATTTCTTTGTGTGGAGAAGCTTGTAAGTTTTGTTCACGATCATCTACCTCATATTGTCCAGTGGGTGTGGGATGAGAAGGGATATTTCATTCATGTCAGACAACAGACGGCATGTGTTGATGAAGAATATTTTTATTTTATATTTATAAACGTGTACTAGAATTTTATTTATATCTTTGTATTTCTATGTTTTCTGATTCGTCAGCTGAGGAAAAGAAAAGAAATATTCTTGTATCAGGTAGAAAAGAGAAGGTAAATAGAGGAGAAAAGACAAATTCTTGTATCAGGTAGAAGAGTGAAAGTAAATAGAAGAGAGAAGATAAATGCTTGTATCAGGTGGAATTAAAAGTCAAGGTAAAATTCCCGTTTCCGTGCCATTAAGGCATATTGAGGAATACGGTGTTAGCCCCGTATTTTCCATGACCTTCGGCACATGAAAGTCTGATGTGGTCAGTATCATGCCTGGCCGCTTTACTTTCCCAGATTTCTCTGCTGCCCATTTTTAGAGGCTGGGTGAACCCCGGGGCCTTTTTGGTGTGTACCAGAAAAAATCCCACCGCTGGGACTGAATCCGGTACCGTCATCAGGTAGAAGAAAGGAGGTAAATTCTTGTATCAGGTAGAAGATAGAAAGTAAATTCTTGTATCAGGTAGAAGATAGAAAGTAAATTCTTGTATCAGGTAGAAGATAGAAAGTAAATTCTTGTATCAGGTAGAAGATAGAAAGTAAATTCTTGTACCAGGTAGAAGATAGAAAGTAAATTCTTGTACCAGGTAGAAGATAGAAAGTAAATTCTTGTACCAGGTAGAAGATAGAAAGTAAATTCTTGTATCAGGTAAAATACAAAACATATATGTTTTATGGGCTCATCTGCAAGTCTTTCTTCACATGGTCGCGCATGGGTGATCGCGGCACTTGCAGCTCAGCTGCAGACTTTGAAAGTAAAACAATTAATTCCAACATAATCTCATCACTGCTTATAGTTACCCACATTTAATTTAAATCTTTCAGGTTTTTTTTTAAAACTTCAGTGATCACAAGTGGACAGCTGACTATTGCCGTGTTATTCTTTAGTTTTCTACTTCCTTTCTCCTGGGCCCATTCAACAATGTACCGGAAGTTTTGGCGAATGTAAAATACAAAATGGAGGCGTAGTAACAACGGCATGTAAAGTTAGCGTAGTTCTAGTGGAAAGAAAATTTAGAATAATTCTAGACTTTTGATTACAGTTTAGTATACATTATTTATCATTTAAATATGTATCCATGTAGCACTCTTTGTAATGACTGACGTCTCACGGTAATGACGGAGTTGGAATATAAATTTTTCTCCACTTCCTCGTCCATTATTTTTCAACATTAAGATTTTGGCTGTTGATGAATCTGACGCCATGTTGTCACGAGATCATCCATTTTATTCTCCCCCAGGTTTTCCACCCCCCTGCACCTGCCCCAGGGTGTTATACACTCCCCCACTTCCATGCAGTACTCATAGCTTATGCCCCAAGTTTTCCTACACTACACATATCTTATGCCAGAATTTTTCCCCGTATGCGTCTTGTAAGTATGCCCCAGGTATTTCGTACACTGCATACCGTTGAGGCCGGCTAGCGTAGTGGTTAGAGCACTCGTCTAGCAACCAAATGGTCGAGGGTTCGAATCCCCAGCTGAGCGGGATTTTTTTCCGACCAATACGGCCCCGAGGTCGACCCAGCCTCGTAAAATGGGTACCAGAGAAAATCTGGGAAGTAAAGGCAGCGAGGAAAGGAACTGGTCACCCTACCTCATACGCTGATGACCCAGCATAATGAGGTCTCTAACGCTTCACCCCCTACGGCATTTGCTATGGGACTATCTTTTTTATACCGTTATTCCCCAAGTTTCGTTCCACTCATCCCAGCCTGAGCACCAAGTCTTTCCTGTATTTTCCCTAGCTTATACTCCTAGTTTTCCTTGTACTACCCCTAGCTTATACCCCAAGTTTTCCCTGTACTTCCCTTAGCTTATACTCCTAGTTTTCCTTGTACTACCCCTAGCTTATACTCCTAGTTTTCCTTGTACTACCCCTAGCTTATACTCCTAGTTTTCCTTGTACTACCCCTAGCTTATACTCCTAGTTTTCCTTGTACTACCCCTAGCTTAAACCCCAAGTTTTCCCTGTACTACCCCTAGCTTATACTTCTAGTTTTCCCTGTACTACCCCTAGCTTATACTCCTAGTTTTCCCTGTACTACCCCTAGCTTATACTCCTAGTTTTCCCTGTACTACCCCTAGCTTATACTCCTAGTTTTCCCTGTACTACCCCTAGCTTATACTCCTAGTTTTCCTTGTACTACCCCTAGCTTATACTCCTAGTTTTCCTTGTACTACCCCTAGCTTAAACCCCAAGTTTTCCCTGTACTACCCCTAGCTTATACTTCTAGTTTTCCCCGTACTACCCTTAGCTTGTGCCCTAAGTGTCTCCCGTACTTCCCTTAGCTTATGCCCTAAGTTTCTCTGTACTTCCCTTATCTTATGTCCTAAGTTTCTCTGTACTTCCCTTATCTTATGTCCTAAGCTTCTCCCGTACGTCCTTTAGCTTGTGCCCTAAATGTCTCCTGTACCTCCTTTAGCTTATGCCCAAAGTGTACTTTCCCTAGCTTATGCCCAAAGTGTCTCCTGTACGTTCCCTAGCTTATACCCTAAGTATCTCCTGTAATTCCCTTAGCTTATGCCCTAAGTGTCTCCTGTACTTTCCCTAGCTTATACCCTAAGTATCTCATGTAATTCCCTTAGCTTATGCCCAAAGTGTCTCCTGTACTTTCCCTAGCTTATACCCTAAGTATCTCCTGTAATTCCCTTAGCTTATGCCCTAAGTGTCTCCTGTACCTCCTTTAGCTTATGCCCAAAGTGTCTCCTGCACTTTCCTTAGCTTATGCCCTAAGTTTCTCCTGTACTTCTCCTAGCTTGGTCGACTGGATGGATGGATGGATTTTACTGACGAAAACAAATAGCCGTCATCCGCTGTTCCCGATGCCTCCACATGGTTGGTGATGACAGCCCTACTGAGGCGACAGAATGATGTCAATGTGTGGGCTGCTCAGGATTAGGCCAACCTGACATTTCATAACAACTTTTCTACCCATAAAACTAAGCTTCATCAGCACTGCCCATCAGGGACTTGCGCTCTGTATAAAAGTCTGGGGTCGATTTATTGAATCTAATGTTAACAAGTCTTCTTTTTTTTTAATTGACTGAAGTTAATTAACAGTCACCTCGTAACTTTTCCTGTCCTGCTTGCAGTTCAGTCACCCTAAATCTATCTATCTATCTGTCTGTCTATCTGTCTGTCTGTCTGTCTGTCTGTCTGTCTGTCTGTCAAAGATCTACACAGAATGGTACACCTGACTGATTTGTGTCTGCACAGTAGATTTTTGTGTTAGCTTCTGTTACTTGTATGTTCACAGAGTGCACTTGTTTAGTACACTGCCTAATATTGTTATATTTAAATTGTCTTTGTGAGCCAGTTTATTGTCTTTGAAGTTGTATCTGCAGAGACGGGCTAGATCTTAAAAGTCTTAATCAATCTGATCCTCCGTCTTTTTGTTCTGGATATTGTGTCACCGAACCTGAGTTTCTGATTGTTTACCAAAGCGCGACGTAGAAGGCTTCATCAGAAACTAGGCTGACGTGATTTTTGTTGGATTATACATGAAGGGTGAAGTTTTCTGCCCATTTTCTTGAACGTACAGATATCACATGTGCTGTTAGGCTAGTAGGTTCCTGCGTCAGGCTGTGGGTTACGATCCAGTCGTCCCTGTTGTGCAAGCAGGGACTCGGCACATCAGGAAGCTGAGAAAATCTTTTTGCAAGGCGAGACGCACCGAGCTGGACTGTACACAATACTCACATAAGAGTGAACATAAGAGAAAACAAGATGCGCGACGGTCTGTCCCGAGATTAATGGACTTTTTCCGTCCAAGGCGGGAAGAAAATAAAAAATGCTGATATTCAGGTCTTCCCCTCAGGCTGCCGTATATAAGTTCTAAAAAACAAAATGGTAACCAACATGAACAGTCTGTTTGTTTTGTTTAGAATTACTAAAAATGTGTTTGCAATATGAGCCGGAAGATGCTTTTTTTTTGGGGGGGGGGGGAAGGGGTTAGGATTGGGTCTTAGCCAGCTTTAGTTTGCTGGTCACTACGAGTGCCACATCCACACAGCTTTAGTTTGCTGGTTACTACGAGTGCCATATCCACACAGCTTTAGTTTGCTGGTCACTACGAGTGCCACATCCACACAGCTTTAGTTTGCTGGTTACTACGAGTGCCATATCCACACAGCTTTAGTTTGCTGGTCACTACGAGTGCCACATCCACACAGCTTTAGTTTGCTGGTTACTACGAGTGCCATATCCACACAGCTTTAGTTTGCTGGTTACTACGAGTGCCATATCCACACAGCTTTAGTTTGCTGGTTACTACGAGTGCCATATCCACACAGCTTTAGTTTGCTGGTTACTACGAGTGCCATATCCACACAGCTTTAGTTTGCTGGTTACTACGAGTGCCATATCCACACAACATGGTCATTTTTTTCACTAGTGATCGAAGCCATTGAACTTACAGCGAGTCAAGACCCTAAGTGTCCCCGTGGTGCCGCTAAAAAGAAAAAAAAGCTTTGGATTGCTTTAGCCTGAATTCTGGCCGGGAACTGAGTATGCCGCGTGCTGGTGGAGCCGGTTAAGAATCTGTTTCTGGCTAGAGTTCGTTACCAAAAATTAAGTAAAGCTGCTGTTGATCAGTACGCATCTGACTGGATGTTAGGTTTTGAGGCATCCACCAAGTCGAGAATGCAGAGATTTTTCGTTTCGTTTGCAAACCCATGGATACGCCGAGTACAATCGCGTCTACAAATGTTTATCGTTACCATGGTAATCGGAAGTTGATTCCAGTGTTCGAGATGTTAGTACTGTTAGTCAGTTTTTTATCAGAGCTTGCCTGAATCCAAAACCTAGACAAAATTAGGTTTGAAGAAGAATGACAAATAGTAAACATCTGGATATGATCGTTTAATGGTTCTGCAAAGCTCACGGAAATCTATATCCTAGAAGACTCTCTAATGGCGGTCATGTCATCTCTTCTCCTGCCTCAGGCAAAAAAAAACAAAAAAACGCTGACGTTCCACTTCTGCAAGATTAAAAGCGCTGGTCTTGATATGTATAGTGGGTATAGTTGAAAAGAAAATGAATGTAATAACCTATTTCTACGCTAAAAGTATACGTATTATGCATAAAAATAACTATACATGTATGAAGATTTCATAAATGGAGAGTTTGTTTTAGTAAAAAAGAAGCAATGTAATGATTTTAGCTGGTAACCGTGTCCTACTTACCATCGGCTAAGTCTAGATCTACCATCGGCAAAGTCTAGATCTACTTCGATCTCATCTTGTGATGATATGTGGCATGCTGACTAAAATAATGTCTGAAATAACCTTCTAACTACTTCTCCAGTCCTTTTTAACTTGAGGTGCATTCAAGAACAGTGGTCTGGTCATAGGACATGTTTACATGCCTCCGAAATCACAAAAAATATTGAATATTCTCGTTAAAAACATCCATTTCACTCTGTTGCTAACCACACTTTGGATTGAACTATGAAGGGTCACCGGACATGCGCAAATAAAACGTTTACAAGGAAAAGTTACACGTTTTTTTTTTAGAAACGAAATATGTGGCAGCATATTGCCTCCGTCAAGGAACTGCCCTCCCGGATGTGGCAATATATTGCCTCCGGCAGGGGAAGAGTAACTCTGCCTCTGGACTGTTTGCCTCTGGAAATTTTATTGTTAAACTATTGACACGCTGAAGTCCGTGTACAACAATAACATGCCCATGTTTGTAAGTACGTCTTCCATTTACGAGCTCTGTGGCAGGTAGATGATAATCCTCCTGTTGTGTTTCATTCATCTTAGGTCACGTTCACGTCCTGTAGACTTTACTCTGGACAATCATCAGGCGTTGCATTATATCAAGTTCACTCTGTTTGGTAATACATAAATACTAAATATGTTCTTTCTCTCTCTCCCCTTATACTCGGTGCCACATACATTACCGTGCTCTCTGTTCTGCTTGATGCACCTGTAAAAGATTTTTTTAAAAAGCTGAGAATTAATGAAAGCCATGGCGAAGAGTTTTGTTTGATAAATCCGGATTTGGCGAAGGGCACTATTTTTTGTTGCAGGAAGACTTTCATTTAAAGTTGAAAGTGTTTCTCAGACAAAAGCACTTAATCTTACCTTAAATGTTTTCAAACAGGCACGACATGATGGCCGCCATTCTCGACAAAACTCAGCAAACATCTTTCTGCTTTCTGTTATCTTTCGATACATCAGATAATTGTCAACATTTTTTTTCTTATCTGCTAATAAATGTTAACATTTCTTTCTTATTTGCTGATAAATATTTAGATGTTTTTACTGTTATTTAATGTTAAAACCCGTCTCTTATCTGCCAGTAAATGTTAACATTTACTTATTATCTCCCAATAAATCTTAAGACTTCTTTCTTATCTGCTAATAATTGTTAATATTCTTTCTTATCTGCAATAAATATTAACATTTCTTTCTTATTTGCCAATAAGTGTTAAGACTTTTCCCCTATATATGTCGCTAAATGTTAAAGTTTTTTTCATATCTTCTAATAAATTTTAACATTTATTTAATATTAATAAATATTAAAGCTTCTTTCGTATAAATGTTAACAATCTCCTTCTTATTTGTCAATAAATATCAAGATTTCTTTCTCTTCTGCAAATAAATGCTAAGACTTTTTCTTCCTTTTGTTTAAATCTGCCAATAAATGTTAACATTTCTGTATCTGCTAATGAATGTTAATGTATCTTTCTTTTTATATTTTGTATAACTGTACTGCCTGTCAGATTACTAACGAAATTTTTATCTCCTTTTTCATATTGATTTTTCTGTCGACCATGTATTTACGTTTCTGGATAGTTTTTTTTTTCTTTCCTTTTTTTAACGTTTCTGTCTGCTTCTATGTTTTTACGTTTATGTATGCTTCTTTGTTTTTACGTTTATGTATGCTTCTATGTTTTATGTTTCTGCATGCTTCTATGTTTTTATGTTTCTATATGCTTCTATGTTTTACGTTTCTGTATGCTTCTGTGTTTTACATTTCTGTATGCTTCTATATTTGACGTTTCTGTATGCTTCTATGTTTGACGTTTCTGTATGCTTCTATGTTTTACGTTTCTGTATGCTTTTATGTTTTAATTTTCTGTATGCTTCTATGTTTTACGTTTCTGTATGCTTTTATGTTTTACGTTTCTGCATGCTTCTGTGTTTTATGTTTATGTATGCTTCTATGTTTTACATTTCTGTATGCTTCTATGTTTTACTTCTCTGTATGTTTCTATGTTTTTATGTGTCTGGATGTTTCTACGCGTTAGTTCCTTTGCATCTTCATCAGTAGATTAAAAACATTACGAAAGATAGTTTTTTACACAAAGTCCGCTCTGCTCGATCTATTTTTATACATTTTCTGGACCTAAAGAAAGTTAAAATGTAGCCAGTCACAGACTAAGTATGAGTTAAAATATAATCTGTCACAGATTAAGGGTGAAGATATTTTAACAGTTTCGACTTCTCCATTTTTTTTTTTTGGGGGGGGGGGAGTCGCGTGATGATTGAGAGTTTAGTAAAGTAATATTCTGCTTATGTAGTGGTGCATCGATCCCGATGAAGTCATCGTTGGTTTAAGTTGTCATTTTTATTATTTTCAAGACACTTTTAAACAAAAATGTATTCACTATTTCAGCCATCACAAGCAAAGGATTTGTACAAGTCGTTAACCCTTAGAGCTCAAGATGTTTACGGAACTGAAGTTTGCGTCACACAAACACAAGTTTTACGCAGCATTTCCTTTCTTTTCTGTTCTGTGGCCCGTGCCGCTCTAAGTTAGCGCCATATACAGAAGCGAGAGAAGCCTATAGAGTTAACAGTCTGGTGGGAGAGAGCGTCATTAATGTTATAAAGTTCACGTATTCACTGGAACTAAATGCTCGAACTATTTCCTTCTGCGTATCCTGTCACCGATCCTTTCATCCAGTCGCAAGTATACATTTAGTCCATTTATACAAGAGAGGCAACTCTGTACCAGGTGCGAACCGGATACGCTGTGGAATTGAGGTAAACACGCATAAAAATTTTACCTGAGGGAAGAGTTCACTTTTGAGGACTTAACACAAAAGATTGATATAAACCACTTTGCTAAAATTACATTCAGAGTACTGGCTTTGTATGTTTTGAAAATGTAATGAAAAAAGCTTACCTGCTGTAAGCCACGCTGGCAAGTTAGTTCCGGGATGGATTAAAAATAGGATTAAGAAACGTGGAGGTCCATTGACTTGATGGTATCTTGTCCCGGATATAACTTCATATGCGGCTTATGGCCGGGCGTTTTTCTTGAACTTTTGACCTACAGTAGTGAGTTACAGAGTACAGTGTCACTTTACTCCTGTCAGTTTTGTTGTCACGGGGAGAGGCTGAGAAACAACCTGGCCAACACTGTATATTTCTGCAGCTGGTATCTGCTTACTTGAGAGTGGGATCGATGTTTTTCTCGTGGTAATGGAGCCAGTTCAGAGGCCTATTTCTTATATCTGCCCCGAATGTAATGAAGCCGTATAGCCCACTCCCCATCTGATTTTGTGCATTATTTCCAAGATTTTCACCAAAATTTATGCTGCAACTCATTCTAGTTAATCTCTTCAGGAATACCCAACAACGATAAAACGAAAAACTTGACATCCAACAACTATAACTTAAAAACATGGCATTCAACAAAGATAAAATGAAAAACTTGACATCCAACAACGATAACACGAAAACTTTGCATCCAACAACGATAACACGAAAATTTGGCATCCAACAACGATAACACGAAAGACTTGACATCCAACAACGATAACACGAAAGACTTGACATCCAACAACGATAACACGAAAGACTTGACATCCAACAACGATAACACGAAAGACTTGACATCCAACAACGATAACACGAAAAACTTGACATCCAACAACGATAACACGAAAGACTTGACATCCAACAACGATAACACGAAAGACTTGACATCCAACAACGATAACACGAAAGACTTGACATCCAACAACGATAACACGAAAGACTTGACATCCAACAACGATAACACGAAAGACTTGACATCCAACAACGATAACACGAAAGACTTGACATCCAACAACGATAACACGAAAGACTTGACATCCAACAACGATAACACGAAAGACTTGACATCCAACAACGATAACACGAAAGACTTGACATCCAACAACGATAACACGAAAGACTTGACATCCAACAACGATAACACGAAAGACTTGACATCCAACAACGATAACTTAAAAAGTGGCATTTAACAATGACAAATTAATCTACTTTCCAACTCTGTTATACATTTACTTATCTGCATATCTACTTACCCACCTTGATTTCTAGTCATCTAACTACATATCCGTTCACTCATTTTGACAGAAATTCTACTCATCTAATTACATATCCACTTTACCACATTGATTTCTACTCACCTAATTACATATCTACTCAGCCACCTTGATTTCTACTCACTTAACTCCGTATCTACTTCCTTCTTTATATATTTCCTTACCTTTCTCCTTGTTAAATATTTCTTTATATAACATATATACTCACCTAACTAATTACCCACCTATGCATCTACTTTCCAACATACATTCTTACACTTTGTTTTACTTATTATATATTTACTTACCTACCTATACATCAGCCTACCTACCTACATATCTGTTTACCTATTTACATGTATCCTTACCTACGCACTTGACAACATCCTTACCGATTTATCTATTGTCATATCGATTATATCTACATAAATATACCTACTTGTTTACCTACATGTCTCATGTCTTCACTCTATCAAGACTGTCTTTCACTGAGCTACATGTCCTCACTCTGACAAGACTGTCTTTCTTTTAGCTACATTTCATTACTCTGAGAAGACTTCTTTCTCTGAGCTATATGTCCTCACTTTGCCACTTTTGTCTTTCTCTGAGCTATATGTCCTCACTCTGACAAGATTGTCTTTCTCTGAGCTATATGTCCTCACTCTGCCACTTTTGTCTTTCTCTGAGCTATATGTCCTCACTCTGCCACTTTTGTCTTTCTCTGAGCTATATGTCCTCACTCTGACAAGATTGTCTTTCTCTGAGCTATATGTCCTCACTCTGCCACTTTTGTCTTTCTTTGAGCTACATGTCCTCACTCTGACAAGATTGTCTTTCTCTGAGCTATATGTCCTCACTCTGACAAGACTGTCTTTCTTTGAGTTACATGTCCTCACTCTGCCACTTTTGTCTTTCTCTGAGCTACATGTCCTCACTCTGACAAGATTGTCTTTCTCTGAGCTATATGTCCTCACTCTGCCACTTTTGTCTTTCTCTGAGCTACATGTCCTCACTCTGACAAGATTGTCTTTCTCTGAGCTATATGTCCTCACTCTGCCACTTTTGTCTTTCTCTGAGCTATATGTCCCCACTCTGCCACTTTTGTCTTTCTCTGAGCTACATGTCCTCACTCTGACAAGATTGTCTTTCTCTGAGCTATATGTCCTCACTCTGACAAGATTGTCTTTCTCTGAGCTATATGTCCTCACTCTGACAAGACTGTCTTTCTTTGAGTTACATGTCCTCACTCTGACAAGATTGTCTTTCTCTGAGCTACATGTCCTCACTCTGACAAGATTGTCTTTCTTTGAGTTACATGTCCTCACTCTGACAAGACTGTCTTTCTCTGAGCTACATGTCCTCACTCTGACAAGATTGTCTTTCTCTGAGCTACATGTCCTCACTCTGACAAGATTGTCTTTCTTTTAGCTACATTTTATCACTCTGACAAGATTGTCTTTCTCTGAGCTACATGTTCTCACTCTGACAAGATTGTCTTTCTCTGAGCTACATGTCCTCACTCTGACAAGATTGTCTTTCTCTGAGCTACATGTCCTCACTCTGCCACTTTTGTCTTTCTTTGAGCTACATGTCCTCACTCTGACAAGATTGTCTTTCTCTGAGCTATATGTCCTCACTCTGCCACTTTTGTCTTTCTCTGAGCTATATGTCCTCACTCTGCCACTTTTGTCTTTCTCTGAGCTATATGTCCTCACTCTGACAAGATTGTCTTTCTCTGAGCTATATGTCCTCACTCTGCCACTTTTGTCTTTCTTTGAGCTACATGTCCTCACTCTGACAAGATTGTCTTTCTCTGAGCTATATGTCCTCACTCTGACAAGACTGTCTTTCTTTGAGTTACATGTCCTCACTCTGCCACTTTTGTCTTTCTCTGAGCTACATGTCCTCACTCTGACAAGATTGTCTTTCTCTGAGCTATATGTCCTCACTCTGCCACTTTTGTCTTTCTCTGAGCTACATGTCCTCACTCTGACAAGATTGTCTTTCTCTGAGCTACATGTTATCACTCTGACAAGACTGTCTTTCTCTGAGCTACATGTCCTCACTCTGACAAGATTGTCTTTCTCTGAATTACAAAACTTCATCCACGAATTCGACCGTGCCACCAGGAGACGATACAGAGAACTGAAGCTTTGCTCACTCTCAAATGTTTACGATTTTGATGACGCTGCTTCCCCAGAACCTGTAAACAGCCTGTTATGATTTGACTTTCTCGACCTCTGCCGCTTTTGTAAAACAGCTGAATATGTGCTGCTATCATCTCATGCACAGTACACGATTTCAGAGACTGAAATGCTTTCACCATTTCCAAAGATTTGAAAAAAACGTATACAAACAAATGAATATATTTCTTGTAGTTGTAAAGTTAAAATTGAAAAGTTTGGACACAAAATAATTGCGGAATCTATTCTAATGTGCGTGAAGTTAAAAAAAAAAGAACTAAAACAGATTGAAGTGGGGATGGGGCAGGTTTCATTAAAAAAAAAAATCTAGTCTTATGCGCATAAGTTATTGACAGATCGTTGTCACATGTTGAGAGAGCAACTACTCGTCGCAAACACATTCCTAGCATGAAGATCCTATTACAGATGTGACGTAAAAAGCGAAGTCGCTGATTGGTTGATGAGCGAGCAATTTGGAACATGTTTGTCGAGTTTCTCAACTCTATATAAAGCGGCCAAACGTCTGGGACAGCGTACACCCAACCCCAAGATTGGCACATGCACAAGGATACTAGCCAGATATTTGACTTTTGGGACGGCAGACAATTAAACCGGTAAGAAAAGAATACGCAGAATATATGTTGATGTTTGAGATCTGAGCGCCACGTTACAGTAACTTTCCTTTTTCTTTTGTCTATTAGTTGACACTATAGTCTGTTGGTTTTTCCTGAAACGTAATCAGTTCTCCATGTAATCATTTCATTCTTCACCAAAATTTAATCCACTGTTTCTTCATTACAATATCATAATTCCTAGCCTGTCTGCTCACCTGTTGTGATCAGGAAGCTCTGTGTTGATATGCGCATGCTATCTTTCGTACAAAGACATCATGGCGTATTCTAGCGTGTGTCACCTTATAAGAAGATATTTTCAGGTTTCTTCCTTTCCAACACTAGTTTTTCTGACAGTAGTTTGTCCAGCTGATTCTTACTGAAGACAGCGCCGGTAGTTGGTGTCTTGACCGTGGCTGCTAACTGATGTATGAATGACAGTAGTTTGTCCAGCTGATTCTTACTGAAGACAGCGCCGGTAGTTAGTGTCTTGACCGTGCCTGCTAACTGATGTATGAATGACAGTAGTTTGTTTGTCCAGGTGATTCTTACTGAAGACAGCGCCGGTAGTTGGTGTCTTGACCGTGGCTGCTAACTGATGTATGAATGACAGTAGTTTGTCCAGCTGATTCTTACTGAAGACAGCGCCGGTAGTTAGTGTCTTGACCGTGGCTGCTAACTGATGTATGAATGACAGTAGTTTGTCCAGCTGATTCTTACTGAGAACAGCGCCGGTAGTTAGTGTCTTGACCGTGGCTGCTAACTGATGTATGAATGACAGTAGTTTGTCCAGCTGATTCTTACTGAAGACAGCGCCGGTAGTTAGTGTCTTGACCGTGGCTGCTAACTGATGTATGAATGATAGTAGTTTGTCCAGCTGATTCTTACTGAAGACAGCGCCGGTAGTTGGTGTCTTGACCGTGCCTGCTAACTGATGTATGAACTTCGCCTTGTTTGATCTCAGCCTACAACGGTCACATAGCTCACCATCAGCCGCCGTTGTCGCTCCCCATATTTTCACTGACTGTGTCAATTTTACTTTCACATTATTTTGTGCATAATATTCTTCTCCCAGTCCAGTCTCAAGTTACTGATGTTTAAAAAAAGTCGCCTGATTTTATCCTTCATTTAAGCTTAGGAGAATATCAAGTCTTCCTCTTTGTCTTGTTTATCAAGTCTTCCTCTTTGTCTTGTTTATCAAGTCTTCCTCTTTGTCTTGTTTATCAAGTCTTCCTCGTTGTCTTGTTTATCAAGTCTTCCTCTTTGTCTTGTTTATCAAGTCTTCCTCGTTGTCTTGTTTATCAAGTCTTCCTCTTTGTCTTGTTTATCAAGTCTTCCTCGTTGTCTCATTTTTATACTCACGCTAACCTTGAAATTAAAAAAAAACAAAACAAAACACATCATTACTGATCTTTTTTTTCGCATGGCGCGCGGTTGCATCACTGTTCATAAACTTCTTAATTTGTTTTGCTTGTTTACGATAATTTCAAAGTAGAGAGTGTTTATGACAATATAAGCAAGCCAAGTTTTCCATTCTGTTTATGACGGTGATATCAGGACAAGTGAGACATAGTTTGTCCAGGTATCCTACATTAAAGCGATGCTTCTTATAAAGAGGTTCTTAGACCAGAATGATGTGGCGATGATGGGAACAGGCTACAGTAACAAAACAATTTCCAACAATCGAAGCTAAGTTACAAGCATTCTTTCCAATGTCAACATTTTCCTTGCAGTCTTTCTTTTCATTTCCCTTCTGCTGGATATGCTGCCTACAGGGCAAAGTAGAAGACACTCCATTCTTGTTTCGGTTATTGAATAAAGCTTGTTACCCAGTGGTTCTAAGTCTGAGGTCTGTGGTTCTTTGTCTTGGGTCTGTGGTTCTTAGCCTGGGGTCTGTGGTTCTTAGCCTGGGGTCTGTGGTTCTAAGTCTGGGGTCTATGGTTCTTAGCCTTAGGTCTGTGGTTCTTATCCTGGGGTCTATGGAAAGATTTTATGGAGTCTAGGACCAGCGAATAGACTGGGTATAGAGCACTGAAAAAAATGATCTACATCAAGCCCTGAAATCTTACATTCTTTTCTCTTGCAAAATATTCAGAATTATGGACACTCTGAGACTTGGATCTTCTGAACATGCAGCATTGAAAATAACAGAACTGTAATTTTCGAGAACGCAGAGACACGGACCAAAGAGGATCTTCTGTCAAATGATGTGGTCACTTTATGCATTGTTGGAATGAGAAGTGATGTCCTGAGTTGAATCAAGTGGAGTCTTGTGCGAATCATTCGCAATTTCATGAGACGATTCATGTCAGAAACATGAGACACTTCGTCCATTTTGTGTAATGTATGGGGAAGAAAGAAGGGAAAGAATAGCTGCTTCATTGAAAGCGATTTCCAAGATAAAATATCAGGGATGCGCATCAATGCTCCAGTTCAGAGATGACGAATACGACGGGTTCTGGAGACAAAGCATCGATGACCCGGATGACAAGAGGGGCTGCCATGTTTGCCAGTGTCAGCATGTCCTGGTAGTAGGGACTAGAAGTTGAATCTTGTACAATTTACAGGAGATGGTCTTCACTACCCATTTGAGCACTCTCTCACTCTTTCTCGGTCTCACTTCTCTGTGCATTCCACTTTTATACAAATCATTATATGAACTATTTTGTTTGAGTTTAATCCAAATTGCGTGCTAAAATTCTGAACGGATGAGCGACGAGTCACGATGACATAAGCATGAGAAGATGGAATGTGATCATTTGTTTTGTTGATGGTGTTGTTCATAAACTTCTTAATTTGTTTTGCTTGTTTACGATAATTTCAAAGTAGAGAGTGTTTATGACAATATAAGCAAGCCAAGTTTTCCATTCTGTTTATGACGGTGATATCAGGACAAGTGAGACATAGTTTGTCCAGGTATCCTACATTAAAGCGATGCTTCTTATAAAGAGGTTCTTAGACCAGAATGATGTGGCGATGATGGGAACAGGCTACAGTAACAAAACAATTTCCAACAATCGAAGCTAAGTTACAAGCATTCTTTCCAATGTCAACATTTTCCTTGCAGTCTTTCTTTTCATTTCCCTTCTGCTGGATATGCTGCCTACAGGGCAAAGTAGAAGACACTCCATTCTTGTTTCGGTTATTGAATAAAGCTTGTTACCCAGTGGTTCTAAGTCTGAGGTCTGTGGTTCTTTGTCTTGGGTCTGTGGTTCTTAGCCTGGGGTCTGTGGTTCTTAGCCTGGGGTCTGTGGTTCTAAGTCTGGGGTCTATGGTTCTTAGCCTTAGGTCTGTGGTTCTTATCCTGGGGTCTATGGAAAGATTTTATGGAGTCTAGGACCAGCGAATAGACTGGGTATAGAGCACTGAAAAAAATGATCTACATCAAGCCCTGAAATCTTACATTCTTTTCTCTTGCAAAATATTCAGAATTATGGACACTCTGAGACTTGGATCTTCTGAACATGCAGCATTGAAAATAACAGAACTGTAATTTTCGAGAACGCAGAGACACGGACCAAAGAGGATCTTCTGTCAAATGATGTGGTCACTTTATGCATTGTTGGAATGAGAAGTGATGTCCTGAGTTGAATCAAGTGGAGTCTTGTGCGAATCATTCGCAATTTCATGAGACGATTCATGTCAGAAACATGAGACACTTCGTCCATTTTGTGTAATGTATGGGGAAGAAAGAAGGGAAAGAATAGCTGCTTCATTGAAAGCGATTTCCAAGATAAAATATCAGGGATGCGCATCAATGCTCCAGTTCAGAGATGACGAATACGACGGGTTCTGGAGACAAAGCATCGATGACCCGGATGACAAGAGGGGCTGCCATGTTTGCCAGTGTCAGCATGTCCTGGTAGTAGGGACTAGAAGTTGAATCTTGTACAATTTACAGGAGATGGTCTTCACTACCCATTTGAGCACTCTCTCACTCTTTCTCGGTCTCACTTCTCTGTGCATTCCACTTTTATACAAATCATTATATGAACTATTTTGTTTGAGTTTAATCCAAATTGCGTGCTAAAATTCTGAACGGATGAGCGACGAGTCACGATGACATAAGCATGAGAAGATGGAATGTGATCATTTGTTTTGTTGATGGTGTTGTTAATTAATGTTTTCATTTCCCCGAGCTACCTCTTGCTGGCATGAACGTCATTCGACATTTATGAGAGAATGTAATTTGTAGTACAATAGGCTGACAATAGCAATGATTGTTGGACAATATCGAGCCATAGACAAGAGTGAGGTATGGCCTAATGCATTATGAAAGCTAGAAATAGAGAAAACTGGAATTTTTTGTCTCTAGCCTTTGATGATACAGCATCATAAAAATGTAAAATGAGGGGTGTTAGAATCCTCAGAAGAAGGCGGGGCTTCCAGAGCTGCTATGATTTCGATCCCTATCAGTGCTCAGTCTATAGGATCAGCATTCGTCAAGGACTGATCCTCTGGTACATGCGACTGAACACTGCCACAGACATGCACGCAATCACTTGTTCCTCATGTTTAAGTCTTTTGCAAATAAAAAAAAATTGCGACTCCCTGTGTTTATGGCTTTGGAAAAAAGCTGTGAAGGTATCATAATCTAAACTTCGCTGGGTCAGCGGACAATGGACATAGAGATGAAATACGTGGTATCTCACTTCATTTATATCATTTCTTGCATTTCTTCCAACACCTCGCATCCTTTCTCTGTCCCCACACTTCACATTTCTATTTATACATATTCCTTCTCTTGTTCCTACTTTTCACAATTCTGTTTCCGTGTATCCTCTCTCTCTCTCTCTCTCTCTCTCTCTCTCTCTCTCTCTCTCTCTCTCTCCACTCTTTACATCTCTGTTTCCACATATCATCTCTCTCTTCCCACGCTTCACATTTCTGTTTTCACATATCGCCTCTCTGTTCTCACATTTCACATTTCTGTTTCCAATAGCCTGTCTCTGTTCCCACACTTCACATGTCGGTTTCCACATATATCCTCTCTATTTCCACACCTTTACTTTTCTGTTTCCACATATCTTCTTTCTGTTCCCACGCTTCACATTAATTTCCACGTATCCTGTCTCTATTCCCACATTTAATTTCCATATATCCTATCACTATTCCCATACTAAATTTCCACATATCCTGTCTTTATTCCCACACTTAATTTCCACATATCATGTCTCTATTCCCACAGTTACTTTCCACATATCCTGTCTCTATTCCCACACTTAATTTCCAGATATACTGTCTCTATTTCAACACTTAATTTCCACATATCCTGTCTCTATCCCAATACTTAATTTCCACATATCTTGTCTCTATTCCGGCAGTTAATTTCCACATATCCTGTCTCTATTCCCACGCCTTTGCTTCTATCTTTCAAGCAATGCCACCGAGAGGAATTTTGTAAGAGGGTATGAAACTGAACAACACACCCAGCCTGCACCTCTTACCATTCTGTTTTCATCCACTACGTGGCACCGAAACCACCACTCCCCCATCCCCTCCCTCTTAAAGCAAAGAAAAACCTGTAGTCACCGGAGCCTGACCCCAGTATCTTTGCCTATTCATTCTCGTCTTGCTTCTCTTCGTGAACAACCTGTCTTGATGGTGAATATTGATACAGTTTTTAGCTCTTACATTTAAGCTCTTATTATGTGCGTTTCTTAGTCACTACACCCCCCCCCCTCCACACACACACAAACACACTTACACACACACACCTACATACTCACACACTCCCCTGTTGTTTTGTCCTCTTACTTTTTGCAACTATACATTTCTACACTCTTACATTTTTTTCCTTTGCCATTGGCCTCATGTCGGATAGTGTGTTGGTTAAAGTAAGTGCACTGAAGTCTAGAAGCGGTAGACGCCAGGACCACATCACCACACATAAGTCATAAGCTTGGCTGCTGAGATGTGCTATCCTAGTGTCACACCTGACTACAGGAGCACATTATCACATGATCACATTTGACTACAGGACCACATTATCACATGATCACACTTGATTACAGGAGCACATTATCACATGATCACACTTGATTACAGGAGCACATTATCACATGATCACACTTGACTACAGGATCACATTATCACATGATCACACTTGACTACAGGAGCACATTATCACAGGACCACATTTTGTTACAGGATCACATTATCACATGATCACACTTGGCTACATGAGCACATTATCACAGGACCACACTTTGTTACAGGATCACATTATCACATGATCACACTTGGCTACATGAGCACATTATCACAGGACCACACTTTGTTACAGGATCACATTATCACATGATCACACTTGGCTACATGAGCACATTATCACAGGACCGCACACGGCTACAGAATCACATTATCACAGGAGCACACTTGGCTAGAGGATCACATTATCACAGGAGCACACTTGACTAGAGGATCACATTATCACAGGATCACCTTTTGCTACAGGATCACAGTATCACAGGACCATCTTGGCTAGAGGATCGCTATCACATGATCACACTTGATTACAGGAGCACATTATCACATGATCACACTTGATTACAGGAGCACATTATCACATGATCACACTTGACTACAGGATCACATTATCACATGATCACACTTGACTACAGGAGCACATTATCACAGGACCACATTTTGTTACAGGATCACATTATCACATGATCACACTTGGCTACATGAGCACATTATCACAGGACCACACTTTGTTACAGGATCACATTATCACATGATCACACTTGGCTACATGAGCACATTATCACAGGACCACACTTTGTTACAGGATCACATTATCACATGATCACACTTGGCTACATGAGCACATTATCACAGGACCGCACACGGCTACAGAATCACATTATCACAGGAGCACACTTGGCTAGAGGATCACATTATCACAGGAGCACACTTGACTAGAGGATCACATTATCACAGGATCACCTTTTGCTACAGGATCACAGTATCACAGGACCATCTTGGCTAGAGGATCGCTATCACAAGACCACACTTGGCTAGAGGATCACATTATCGCAGGACCACACTTTATTACAGGATCACATTATCACATGATCACACTTGACTACAGGATCACATTATCACAGGACCACCTTTGACTACGGGATCACATTATCACAGGACCACATTTTCTTACAGGATCACATGATCACACTTGGCTACATGAGCACATTATCACAGGAGCACACTTGGCAAGAGGATCACATTATCACAGGACTACACTTGGCTAGAGGATCACATTATCACAGGACCATACTTGGCTAGAGGATCACAATATCACAGGACCATACTTGGCTGCGGGATCACATTATCACAGGATCATACTTGGCTACAGGATCACATTATCACAGGACCATATTTGGCTACAGGATCACATTATCACAGGACCACACTTGGCTACAGTGTTACATTATCACAGGATCATACTTGGCTACAGGATCACATTATCACAGGACCATATTTGGCTACAGGATCACATTATCACAGGACCATACTTGGCTACAGGATCACATTATCACAGGACCACACTTGGCCACAGGGTCACATTATCACAGGACCATACTTGGCTGCAGGATCACAGTATCACAGGACCACACTTGGCTAGAGGATCACATTATCACAGGACCACGCTTGGCTAGAGGATCACATTATCACTTGACCACACTTGGCTGCAGGATCACATTATCACAGGACCATTCTTGGCTAGAGGATCACATTATCACAGGACCATACCTGGCTAGAGGATCACATTATCACAGGACCATACTTGGCTAGAGGATTATATTATCACAGGACCACACTTGGCTACAGGGTCACATTATCACAGGACCAAACTTGGCTACAGGGTAACATTATCACTGGACCATACTTGGGTACAGGGTTACATTATCACAGGACAACGCTTGGCTAGAGGATCATATTATCACAGGACCACACTTGGGTACAGGGTTACATTATCACAGGACCACACTTGGCTAGAGGATCATATTATCACGGACCACGCTTGGCTAGAGGATCATATTATCACAGGACCACATTTGGCTGCAGGTTTACATTATCACAGGACCACGCTTGGCTACAGGGTCACATTATCACACCGTGGTGAGTTGTGTAGGATCTCTACCAGCTCTGATTTGCTGGCCCTAACTACAGGAACGTCACCCTAACATAGTCATCTTTGTTCTCTTCCACCCACCCACCCCCACCCCCACCCACACCACAGTTTTTTTTTCAAAAGTTTTACCAATGGTTTGTTTAATAAAATATTGTTGTAACAGAGATTGCTAATTAATTTTACTCAAAAAATGAACTCAAGTAGTCTGTCACATTCCATTCTGTCACATTTGTCGGAGACATATTACACCATAATCTCCTGTTAAGAATGCTGCACGTTAGGTTGAAAGCCAACAGGTGTAATTACTAGCACACAGGTTTCGTCGCTTGCATAAGAAAGGTTTTCTCGGTCAAGTTCGCACATATTTCCAAATGTGTGTGTGACTGTCAGAGTACCAGCCCCATCTTACCTCAGAGTAACCTCCTCTGCAACTTCTTTATTTGCTGCACGCGGTAAGCAAACGCTGGTGTTTAATTCTTGTTAGCAGTTCAAATTCAATTGAAAGTCCTGGAAGTTGAGTTTGTCTTCAAGGAGACTGCACCCAAATTAAATATGTAAATGAACCTAAACTCACCCGGACAAAGTGGAATCCTCCATCATTTCAGTATGGCTTCATTCATTCTTCTGTGTCCGGCCAAAAGTAAACATTGCTAATGTGAGTGTGATGGTAGTTTGCTGTCAGATATCCCACCCATGATAGAAAATAAACATTATGAGTGGAGTTTGTGTGGTGGAGTGGTCGGATGTCTGCCTACTGAGCCGAATATCTTGAGATCAAGTCCCACCAGGTAGCCATGGTTATGCTATCGATTTTGAACTCTCTTCTGATCGCTTAATAAGTGACTGTACCTCCACATTTTTTTAGAACTATACTGTTAAAAAAAACGCAACACTATTGTAGTTGTAATGGACACAAAATTTCAAACTTGTATCAATATTTTATTTTACAGGATTAATGTTTCATTTTTGGCATGAAGAAACTTTAAGACTTTAACAATGAAATGATGTTCATTGAATTTGGTTTGGACTTTTATTCTTTGCGACTGAGGCCTCCACTTCAGTAAGGTGTATGGCCTCCTCTGGTCTGTATCAGAGAACATTTCCTTGACATAGATTCGATTAGCCGTTGGATCTGTTGTTGTGGGATGGCTGCCCACTCTTCCCTCAATGCAAGAGACAAATGTCGGAGATTGGTTGGCGTCACGTCTCGCTGGCGGACTTGTCTGTTGAGTTCATCCCATAAGTGTTCTATTGGGTTCATGTCTGATGACATGGATAGCCACGGAATGGTCTAGACGTTGTTGTCAGCGAGGAACTGAATGGTGAGTTGTGCCACATGAGGTCGAGCGTTATCCTGCTGAAAAATCGACCCTGGTGCAGCCAGAAGTGTATACTAGTTTTCTAACCAAGGTCTTAGTTCCTTACTAGTACAGATTTTCAACTAACTTAAATTATCAGATTCTAAATGTACAGGTACACAGACAATACAACAGTTTGAGGACCACTGACGCCCTAATTTTACAGAATCAAATAAACTACATATTTAATCTGAAAAGAATGGGCGGTGATCAGTGAGGATGAAGAATATTGATTGTAATAAATGAACAAACCATGCCTAACCTTGACGAGAGCTTGTTCGCCATATAAGGAAGGAGTGGGCTACGCTACACTCACACTCAGACCAGCTGCCAGACATACAGCATGAATGGACATAAATCCCAACTTACATTCTCACAAGAAGCCTTTCCATGGATCCGTAAGAAAGTAACACAAGTATCGGACCTTATAAGTCCTACAATGCTTCAAAAGAACTATTGTTACATTCTTCAGTTACAAGTAAACATACCTGGATCCATAGAAGGAAAACTCAACTCACATTCCATCACAAATTACTACAAAATTTCCTAGAACACTTTCTAATCCATAATGATATCAAATCTATAAAAATCTCACTCAATATAATCATATAATTCAATCACTAAGCTTGTCACTATGATTCTCACATTTCTATCTTCTATCCTAATCCCACATTCTAATCTCCATCTAAACAATAATCATCCTACGTAAAAGTTCAGCGCTTAAATATCATCAACAGTTTCTACTTTCCTATTTTCGTGAACATTCGTTCACGAGAAAATCTAAACTTCATGAAAATCGCCTGTTTAAGACCGTAGACTATTCTCTGAAAAACAGCCTAATTTTAGCTAGCTATAAAAACAAGTCTAGAGAAAGTTCAATCAAAATCTCGGGATTTCAACGTCCAGAAATTGCCTTCAGTGAAAAACTAACTAGAGATTCCAAATTTAACTTTTAATAAAAACATGTCAGGATAAAATTCTCTATTCTCCGAGATTTTCCAATGTCTTAACTAAGCTTGCGCAAAAAAACATGTCAAAGTAAAGTTCATCAAACATGATCATAAATCTCGGGATTTTTGAAGTGTCAAGATGGACCTTTCCTTTACATCAACAGTCTACGTCATTATTAAATAAGGGTTTTAATCAGTTAGTCAAAATACCAAATTTACCATGGATTATATCCCTTAGATAGAATAAAGAACAGAATTAAAGAATTCTGTTGCAAGTGGAAGGACGTGAGGATGGAGAATTTCAGCGACATATCGTTGGGCAGTCAGGCGTCCTTCAGTTTGCACCAGGTCACTTCTTCCCATGAAGTTGATCATCCCCTACACCAGTACACCTCCACCACCATGTAGAGTAGCCTCATCCAAACAGTTCTGGGCGTAGCGCTCATGGACTCTGAGGTAAACTTTTCTCCATATATCGTGTCGCTGGAGCAGAAATAATGATTCATCACTAAACCAAATCCTTCTCCAGTCATTCGCAATGGTCCATTGACGATGCTGGTTTGCCCACTGCATCGGTTCTGGTGATGCTGGTCCATAAGAACAGGACCTTTCTAGCCCAAAGACCAGCGTCGTGCAGTTTCTTGAAATTGCCTCCAAAGGCGACTAATGGTGCTTCTAACCATATTAAATTTTCTGGCCACTACACTTTGTAACTGTCCAGTCTGTAAATGTTCAATGATGATGAGTCGTTGTTCTGTAATGAGATGGGTCATACTTGTGCATTGAATTTTCAAATGAATTGATTCGAAGAACATCAATCTTTTATAGGCATTGAATAACATGGTCAGTGAAGTTTGTGTTCAGTAAATTTCATGGAATTCTCGTGAAACTGTCATTCGTTATTGTCAAAAATGCTGTTTTGACTAGTGCTGCTTTTATGTGCTCATGAATCATCTGCTGAGTACAATTCAGGTCAGCACGCGAAGCTGATGTCTAAGTGAATGTTTCAGGCAATTTGCCCTTGTCTGATCAGCAAACTTCAGTTTAAATAGCAACATCATATTTGTTGCATTGTTTTTTTTTTTAACAGTATATATTTATTTGCAAGGCAAGGCACACTAGATCATGTTGTACACTCTGCTGTTTTTCTTTGATAGCCTTTTGTGAAGGCAGTCTGTTTCATTTCTTGTTAAAATTACTTTCTTTGATAGTTTAACACCTCACTGTGAATGTACATAGAGACGAGGTAACATTACGAGCAAGGCACAGGTGCAGTAAGACAGATGTAACAGATTGTTTTATCGTGGCGAACAGCTTTTTTGAACTTTAACATTCAAGTCAACAATATAGAGATAAACAAAATGCTTAGTCTGACGATATAACAATTTTGTCAGAGAGAAGAAACAAATCTTTTGTTCCCCAGGCTGATTTGTGTGACAAAAATAACAATAACAACACAAAATACCATTTTTACTAGTTTGCTTCCCATATATTATAATAATTATTAGTATTAAAATTTAAAACCACAAATAGATAATCATTAGATATTTTCACATTTGATAGTGTCATTTTGACGCTTTATGACAGTCACTGACAGAGATCATCATCAGGTGCCGTGCTGACAGACACTGTTGCTCAGTTTTACACACAAAGAGACTGTTGCTCAGTTTTACACACAAAGAGACTGTTGCTCAGTTTTACACACAAAGAGACTGTTGCTCAGTTTTACACACAAAGAGACTGTTGCTCAGTTTTACACACAAAGAGACTGTTGCTCAGTTTTACACACAAAGAGACTGTTGCTCAGTTTTACACACAAAGAGACTGTTGCTCAGTTTTACACACAAAGAGACTGTTGCTCAGTTTTACACACAAAGAGACTGTTGCTCAGTTTTACACACAAAGAGACTGTTGCTCAGTTTTACACACAAAGAGACTGTTGCTCAGTTTTACACACAAAGAGACTGTTGCTCAGTTTTACACACAAAGAGACTGTTGCTCAGTTTTACACACAAAGAGACTGTTGCTCAGTTTTACACACAAAGAGACTGTTGCTCAGTTTTACACACAAAGAGACTGTTGCTCAGTTTTACACACAAAGAGACTGTTGCTCAGTTTTACACACAAAGAGACTGTTGCTCAGTTTTACACACAAAGAGACTGTTGCTCAGTTTTACACACAAAGAGACTGTTGCTCAGTTTTACACACAAAGAGACTGTTGCTCAGTTTTACACACAAAGAGACTGTTGCTCAGTTTTACACACAAAGAGACTGTTGCTCAGTTTTACACACAAAGAGACTGTTGCTCAGTTTTACACACAAAGAGACTGTTGCTCAGTTTTACACACAAAGAGACTGTTGCTCAGTTTTACACACAAAGAGACTGTTGCTCAGTTTTACACACAAAGAGACTGTTGCTCAGTTTTACACACAAAGAGACTGTTGCTCAGTTTTACACACAAAGAGACTGTTGCTCAGTTTTACACACAAAGAGACTGTTGCTCAGTTTTACACACAAAGAGACTGTTGCTCAGTTTTACACACAAAGAGACTGTTGCTCAGTTTTACACACAAAGAGACTGTTGCTCAGTTTTACACACAAAGAGACTGTTGCTCAGTTTTACACACAAAGAGACTGTTGCTCAGTTTTACACACAAAGAGACTGTTGCTCAGTTTTACACACAAAGAGACTGTTGCTCAGTTTTACACACAAAGAGACTGTTGCTCAGTTTTACACACAAAGAGACTGTTGCTCAGTTTTACACACAAAGAGACTGTTGCTCAGTTTTACACACAAAGAGACTGTTGCTCAGTTTTACACACAAAGAGACTGTTGCTCAGTTTTACACACAAAGAGACTGTTGCTCAGTTTTACACACAAAGAGACTGTTGCTCAGTTTTACACACAAAGAGACTGTTGCTCAGTTTTACACACAAAGAGACTGTTGCTCAGTTTTACACACAAAGAGACTGTTGCTCAGTTTTACACACAAAGAGACTGTTGCTCAGTTTTACACACAAAGAGACTGTTGCTCAGTTTTACACACAAAGAGACTGTTGCTCAGTTTTACACACAAAGAGACTGTTGCTCAGTTTTACACACAAAGAGACTGTTGCTCAGTTTTACACACAAAGAGACTGTTGCTCAGTTTTACACACAAAGAGACTGTTGCTCAGTTTTACACACAAAGAGACTGTTGCTCAGTTTTACACACAAAGAGACTGTTGCTCAGTTTTACACACAAAGAGACTGTTGCTCAGTTTTACACACAAAGAGACTGTTGCTCAGTTTTACACACAAAGAGACTGTTGCTCAGTTTTACACACAAAGAGACTGTTGCTCAGTTTTACACACAAAGAGACTGTTGCTCAGTTTTACACACAAAGAGACTGTTGCTCAGTTTTACACACAAAGAGACTGTTGCTCAGTTTTACACACAAAGAGACTGTTGCTCAGTTTTACACACAAAGAGACTGTTGCTCAGTTTTACACACAAAGAGACTGTTGCTCAGTTTTACACACAAAGAGACTGTTGCTCAGTTTTACACACAAAGAGACTGTTGCTCAGTTTTACACACAAAGAGACTGTTGCTCAGTTTTACACACAAAGAGACTGTTGCTCAGTTTTACATACAAAGAGACTGTTGCTCAGTTTACACACAAAGAGACTGTTAGTCACTTCTCCACAAAACTCTATCCTCTCTACTTCACATCTTTGAGTCACTTCTCCACAAAACTCTATCCTCTCTACTTCACATCATTGAGTCACTTCTCCACAAAACTCTATCCTCTCTACTTCACATCTTTGAGTCACTGACTTTTTGTTGTGCTGTTGCCTTAGACTTGTCCATGATTTTTTTCTCTTGCTCTTCTCTTGCCTCTCTTTCCATTTATCTTTCCTATTGTTGTGATGTTTTCAAGCCCTTCTCTTCTGATTATATATGAGTGATGATTATCATTTTCTTATAGACTTAATTAGGTCCATTTCTGCTAATGCTTTTGTTAGACATTCCCTGTTTGTCATCTCAGCTGCCCATGGTGATTCTTAACATTCTTCTAATAAACCATCTCCTTGTTGCCTCTAGTGATCTTTGCATAGATTTTTGTAGAGATGTTAAGTCTAATAAGATGATTTTTTGAGTATGTTGGAATAGTTGTAGTATCATGACATGATAATAATAATGATAGGATAATAATTATGGCATATGCTGACACAGAGATCACTTTGCACGCAAACATGCAATGTTTGCTGGATCATTTATGCAATCAGTGACAAGAGCTTCAATTTGCATGCAACATAATACTTGGCACAAAATCAATATGGGTGTGACTTTGATGAGAGAAGATAAGTTCTGTGGGGAACCAAGCGGACAAAGTTTGTGCTGTAGCATTGTTCATGGGACAGTGTCTCTGCTATGATGAGATGCATATGCTAGCTCTTGTCAGACAAAGTTGCATGTGTTCAATCACTTTTGTTGGGTTCATCTGAAAAGTTCACTACAGTGAACCATCATAATGTTCTATTACCTTGATGTTTTCACCTGAACAAACTAGGTTCCCATATAAACTTTTTGCTTGATCTTTGTCTGATATTTCTCTTGTATGTTATGTGAATACTTGTGGTACCTGTCTATTCACAAAGAGGCTGTTGCTCAGTATGTTCACATGGAGCCTGTTGCTCATTTTGTTCACAAAGAGACTGCTGCTCAGTTTACACACAAAGAGACTGTTGCTCAGTTTTACATACAAAGAGACTGTTGCTCAGTTTTACACACAAAGAGACTGTTACTCAGTTTTACACACAAAGAGACTGTTGCTCAGTTTACACACAAAGAGACTGTTGCTCAGTTTTACACACAAAGAGACTGTTGCTCAGTTTATACACAAAGAGACTGTTACTCAGTTTTACACACAAAGAGACTGTTACTCAGTTTTACACACAAAGAGACTGTTGCTCAGTTTACTCATGAAGAAACTTGTTCCATAAACATCTGAAGTTGGTACATTAAAAACTCTTTTAGTAAACAAAAACTTTTTAAAAAGTGGGGAGTCGATTGTCATGAAATCATGTCTTTCAAAGTTCACCCAACCACAGTGTCTATTATATTAACCATTAGATAAAGCTAAATCATGTCTTTCAAAGTTCGAGCAACCACATTAACCATTAGACAAATCTAATTAACTCTATAAAAACATTACCTGAAAGACTGCAATGGCTTTTGCCTACAAACTTCTGATTTGTGTTTTTAAAATTTATAATTTCAGCAAAGCCATGTCCACAGCGATGATACCATTGTTGTTGTCGTTGATGATTACTGGTGCAAATGCAGGGTGAGTACCTAATATTGTATGTAATGTTGTATTAGACAGGGGTGTGAGTACCTAATATTATATGTAATGTTAAATTAGACAGGGGTGTGAGTACCTAATATTGTATGTAATGTTGTATTAGACAGGGATGTGAGTACCTAATATTGTATGTAATGTTTTATTAGACAGGGGTGTGAGTACCTAATATTGTATGTAATGTTGTATTAGACAGGGGTGTGAGTACCTAATATTATATGTAATGTTGTATTAGACAGGGGTGTGAGTACCTAATATTGTATGTAATGTTGTATTAGACAGGGATGTGAGTACCTAATATTGTATGCAATGTTGTATTAGACAGGGGTGTGAGTACCTAGTATTGTATGCAATGTTGTATTAGACAGGGGTGTGAGTACCTAATATTGTATGCAATGTTGTATTAGACAGGGGTGTGAGTACCTAATATTGTATGCAATGTTGTATTAGACAGGGGTTTGAGTACCTAATATTATATGTAATGTTGTATTAGACAGGGGTGTGAGTACCTAATATTGTATGTAATGTTGTATTAGACAGGGAGGGGGCCATAGTGTAACTTTTTTGTTTGTGTGGCAAGAGGTAGAGGATAAGACTGATCTGTGAAAGGTGAAAAGATGATTTGTGACATGTGTAAAGATGATGTGTGACAGGTGAAAAGATGATGTGTGACAGGTGAAAAGATGATGTGTGACAGGTGAAAAGACGATGTGTGACAGGTGAAAAGATGATGTGTGACAGGTGAAAAGATGATGTGTGACAGGTGAAAAGATGATGTGTGACAGGTGGAAAGATGATGTGTGACAGGTGGAAAGATGATGTGATATGTGGAAAGATGATGTGTGACATGTGGAAAGATGATGTGTGACATGTGGAAAGATGATGTGTGACACATGTAAAGATGATGTGTGACAGATATAAAGATGTTATGACTGACAAGATCTTGCTGCAATAGAATTAGAAATGAATTACAGGCATGTGGCTTTTTTTTTAGTAGAAAGTGTTATGGACAAAAAAAGGTGCTGAGACAGGTAGTAGAAAGTGTAAGAGAAATGTAGTGACAGGTAGTAGGAAGTGTAAGAGAAATGTAGTGACAGGTAGTGGGAAGTGTAAGAGATACACAGAAAACCTAAAGCCTGGCTTATTTTTTTTTTTCTGTACAATCTAATAACCCAAAGTCAAGAAAAATGAAGCATAATTAACATATAAACATATCTTACTTACATCTTACATCCTTCCCATGCCGTTAAACATCACATAGGGCTTACATAGTTGTTTGCCAACTTTTTTCGGAGAGCTTTTCAACCACATCAGGGGATGTTATTCCCACTAAATTGGCCTCTCTTAACAATGTCCTCTTCAGAGTTTCACATGGTCAACCTCTTTTTCTTCGGCCTGTTGTGTTCCACTTGATAGCTTGTTTTGGTATCTCTGATTGTTTCTTCTCAGCACATGACCGACACATATCCATCTCCTTTTTTTGATCACCCATGAGACAGGTTGTTGTTTGCTCATCTGTCTTATCTCTGCATTGTTCTTGAATTCGTTCCACTTTATACAGAGCATTTTCCTTAGGCATTTGTTTTCAAAAGAGTCTAATTTCTTATCTATTTCTTTAGTTGTTTTCCAGCTTTCACATGCCTAAATGAGGGTGGATATTACATTTGAATTGAATTATCTTAATTTGGTTTTTGATCTTATAACTTTTGAATGCCATATGTTCTCAAGATTCTTGAAGGTCAATGCTGCTTTTGCAATTCAAATTCTAACTTCCTTTCTGGCGTCACCATCCTGGTCTATGTAGCTTGCTGAGATATGCAAACTGGTTTACTTCTGCAACAGCTGTCCCTTCTATGTATAATTTTTCTTCATAGTTAATGAGAAGTTTCATTATTTTTGTTTTTTCCTTGTTAATTTCAAGTCTTATTTTATATATCAACATGTACTTCCTGGTTAAACCAGTGTAAAATTATTGTTGGCAATTTATTTATTTATTTATTTTTATTTTACCAGTGGCTCTTACGTGATCACAGGGCCTCAGAACGTGCATCCCGGCGAAGACTACAACCTTTTTGTGCATATTATAGAGGCCTCAAATGTTGATGTGGTTGCAACCATTCAAGAGCAGAAATATAATGGATTAACTGGAAGATATGACTTAAATCGCCTCCAAAACACATCTGGAACATTTAGCAGAAGTAAAACAGTGTTATTTTAATTTTGCTATTGCTTTATTGTGGTTACAAAATTTGAAGATAGAATAGATGTTGAAACTAACTTGATAGATATGAATGCAGGCTAGACAGAGAGAGAGAGAGAGAGAGAGAGATAGAGAGAGAGAGAGAGAAAGAGAGGGCGAGATAGAGATAGAGAGAGAGAGGGCGAGATAGAGAGAGAGAGAGAGAGAATGAATGAATGAATGAATGAATAATCTTTATTTTTCAAGGGTAAAGAATTGGGCACGCAGGCCCGTCTTACATTCTGCCCTTGAGAGAGAGAGAGAGTGCCTCTCTTAGCTTAAACAAGAAACTAAATTTTCTTCATTATTATTTGTTTGCTCAAAATGTCAGTACTGATCCTAGGATAATCATTCTGTCCCCAGACAGTACAGGGATACTGACATTAACAGTGAGTATGCTTGTGTCATGTGCGTTCTTTTCTCTCACATATCATTTATTTTCCATTCTTCCTTCACTTCATTGTTTATTATATTATGCTTAATAATATTCATTAAATATCATAAGAAATGGCATTTCATCAATTAGTAATTTAGCAACAGTCAACATAAGGCCCATAATATCATTAACCATGTTGAAATATTAAGTATCATGTCACAGACAGTTCCACTGTATCAAAACAAATAATAACAGACATATAGTTCCACTATTATTTAAACTAGTAAACTGAGACACAGACAGTTCCACTACTATTAAAAGAAGTAATTTAAGACACAGGATAATTCTGCTGTTATTAAAACAAGTAATTTAAGACATAAGACAATTTTCCACTATTATTAAAACAAGTAATTTAAGACACAGACAGTTCCACTATTATTGAAACAAATAATGTAAGTCACTAACAGTTCTGTACTTTATGTCTTATTTTTCTTATGCCAGCACTGTTTTATCACCAATGATCATTTGTTTTCACATTCCAAAATGCCTTTAGCACATACCACTCCAGTTCCACATATCACCATGAGTATTCTGCTCCCCACTGCAGTATTTCTCATAAACCATCATAAGTTTCCCACATACAAATGCAGTTTTTCTACAACCACAGCAAGTTTTCCACACAACATCATGAACACTTTCATTCAATCAAATTTTTCACATATTGCCATGAGTTTTCTACATATGACCATATGGTTTTCATTCACAGCATAATATACACAAATTTTTTGGTAAATATTAGGTATTTCTTTATTAAAAGGAGAACAAGTGAAGCAGACAAGTAAAAATGCAGCATGAATGAAACATTTATGTTACACTGTCAGATTAACCAAGATTTCCGCTGTGAGGGATGCCAAATTCATGTAAGAGGTACTGGTGGTCTGCAGTTTGAGCAGGTCGTTTACACCAGCGTCAGCTTTCCAGTGGTGGCCATCATTGTGCAGACAGATAAAGCTCTCTACAAACCTGGACAAACAGGTAAGTCAAGAAGAGGTTTGTGAACAGAGAGGGCAGAGAATAAACTAAATCCTTTTGTGTAATAAGCTGTACTTGTTTTTTTTTTCTATATACCTTACATAGATCTAGTAAAAAAAAAAGTTTTATGTTTTCTTATTATTATGTGATTTACATTATCATCTGATTTACTTTAGCAACAAATACTTTTTGGGTATAAGAGATTTTACTTACACACACACACACACATGCACACATGCATGCATACACATGCACACGGAGCTACTGCAGAAAAGCTGTGATAATATTAATTCTAATATTCTGATTTAAATTAGCATGTGATTAACATGACCAGAAACATAATGGCATAAATTCAAGACAAGTTATACTTTTAATGTAAATATTGAAATAACTTTTGCTGTTTTTTTTCATTAAAATTAGAAGAAATATTCAAGGTTTTACTTTCTTAAAATTATGTTCCTATTGAAATATCTTTCAAATTAAAAAAAAATATGGAGCAGTAATGATTTTGTTGTACATTGTAAAACATGCACCTGCTACATTCTCTAAGTATGAGGAAGCTGAAAGTAGAGTACTGATCTCACAAAACAGAGCCACACTCAAAAGCTGACATTTTTTTTCTTCAGACACAGTCAATTTGCATCTCTCTTATTTGTATGTTTTTTTTTTAAAAGGAATATTTAAGTCTGTTTGTATGGTAACACTTGTGTAGTATTCAACATTTATGAAACTAAACACTCTCATGTAAAAACAGAAAGATTTTTACTAGAAAAGCTGGAGTTATAAAATGGAAATAAAAATAAAACAATCATAAAAACTACCTCCTCAAAGTGATTGTATGGATCTTTTATGTCCCTCTTGTGATGACCTCTAACATCTCGGGTCCAAGACTGAGTAGAGAGCAGGCAACATTATTCAGTGTGACAACAAGGAAAGTATATTCAGTGTGACAACAAGGAAAATATATTCAGTGTGACAACAAAGAAAGTATATTAAGTGTAACAAGGAAAATATATTCAGTGTGACAACAAGGAAAATATTTTCAGTGTGACAAGGAAACTGCTAAGTAAAAGTATCTTCTTCTTCTTCTTCAGTTTTCCCGAGCCATTAAGGCTCATTGCTGCAGATAAAGTTTTCCTCAATTCCTCTCTATTCCTAATCTTCTCTCTCCATTTGGTGACACCAATTTCTTTTATATCTTCTTCTATGCTGTCTTTCCATCTCTGTCTTGGTCTACCCCTTGGTCTTGTTTCCCTCATCTCTTGTGCACACGTCATTTTCGTTTGCCTGTTCTCTTCCATTCTTTCTACATGACCCAGTCAAAAGTCTGTTTAGTTTCAAGACATTTATAATTTGTTGGGATTTAAATAAGGTGTTTAGTGTTTTTCTAGCTCTCCATTCTCCACTGTCGGTATCTTTATCAGTCCAAAGATTATTCTTAGGAAGAAAAAAGATCTGCAATTATTGTTCATCTTTCTTTTTCATACTCCATGTTTCTGATCCATACATGATGGCTAGTCTTATTATAGTTTTGTATATTGTTATTTTAAACAAGTCGAATTCTTTCCAGACTAAATGTTTACGAAGAATTAGACAAATATTTTGGCCAAACACCATAAGAAATAACATCTTGTTGGCAGAGATGCAGATGAAGCCACTGACAGTAATTATTGAGGAAAGACGCTGGCGATGGTTGGGACATGTGCTCCGAATGACTGATAACTCACTACCAAAAACAGCACTAAGATGGACACCACAGGGGAACAGAAGTAAGGGTAGACCAAAAGAGACATGGAGAAGAACAACAGAAAGGATGTTGAGCAATAGAGGGCTCACCTGGGCAAGAGCAGAAAAAAAGGCAAAGGACAGGCATTTGTGGAAAACCCTTGCGGAAGCCCCATGTGCCCTGGGCACCTAAGGTTCAGAGAGAAAGAGAGATATATTGTTATTTTGGTGTTTTCAGACAGGATTTTTGGATTTTAACAGGTGTTGCAAGGCAAAGTATATTTTATTCCCTTATATAAAACTTATATAAAAGTATACTTGTGTAAAATTAAAAGCTGCACTCCAGGGTGTGAAAACCTTGACTCTTGTCCATGACCATAAAACTTTCAGTACTAGAGACAGATGACCCAGCCTTATCTTTGGTGTGCAGGAACTGTGTGTGGCTGATTTGCTGAAGGTGGTTATGGCATGAGAAGTACCAAAGAAGAAATAAAAAATGTCTGAAACTCAACAAAAATTTTCTCTGAAGTTGCTCTATATTTCTTAATTTACAGTTCACTTCCGGACATTTGCAGTCTTTCCTGACCTCCAGCTGTACAGTGGTGGTTTCTTGATTGAAATTAGGGCAAGTAAATTTTTTGTGTATTTAGAAAGAAGTGCAATAAATTTGTATATAGAGACTTTTGATTATTTCTTGAGTTTTGCATACTCTGAACAAAAGAGACTTGTAAATGTAGTTAACGGATACAGGACAACACTTTCTACCACAGTATGTACATGAACCATGCACATTAATATGCCTGTCTGCACATAACACAAAATAAACATAAGCACTTGCACAGAATATGCATAAAGCACATACATTATAGACTAAACTAAATGTGCTGCCTATGTTTAAACTTGTTTGCATACAAATAATACACACAGTAAACTGATGTATATTACCATAAACTGAATTTGTGACACAATTTTGTGCAGAATTTGGCTTGACACCTCAAACTTCAACATGCTGACCTCTGTCTAGCACAGGACCAGTATGTGGCTATATTATATTCACAGGTGACCTCATTTTCTGATCCCCCAAAGGAAAATCACAAGAGAATTATCTGGGATTTGAGCATGGACTCCGGTAGGACGAGCAGTCATTTAGCCATGAGAGAATAGCATATTATTCTCTTGTGATTTTTCTTTCTCTCACATCTCACTAAAGTGCTTTGTCTAAGATTTTTTCGAGGTTTAATCCTACAAAACTGTGTTCTCTTACTTTACCATACCAAAGCCTCGTAGTTTCCTATTTATAAAAAATTGTTCCACTTACAGATGGAAAGTTCATTCAAAGGTGTCATCCACCTCTGTACATAAGCAAAAGTGTCATCCACCTCTGAATGTAAGCAAAGGTGTTATCCACCTCTGAATGTAAGCAAAGGTGTAACCCACCTCTGAACGTAAGCAAAAGTGTCATCCACCTCTGTATGTAAGCAAAGGTGTCATACACCTCTGTATGTAAGCAAAGGTGTCATACACCTCTGTATGTAAGCAAAAGTGTCATCCACCTCTGTATGTAAACAAAGGTAACATCCACCTGTATAAATAAGCATGGCATGTTTCACAAAGCTCTTCTACCTCAACATAAAATTTATTTATATCTACAGTTGATAGGCCTGCTTGTTTCACAACAGCTTTCACTTCTAGAGAAAGAATCTTTCTTCTTTTCGCTGGTTTATCAATGTAAGGGTTTCTTTTAAAATGACACCTACTTCTAAGATGCTACTATCTGCTTTCTCTGTACTTACCTATTAGAGACACACATTTGGCTTTTGGAGAAATCAAAGATAGGGTTCATTCACTTAGGAGATTTTCAAATAGGGAAATCAAGGTTTGATGCTTTTTCTACTGAGAGAAAAAAAAGATTTTCTTTCTTTATAAAGTTGTAATACTCTTTCCGCTGCAGGAAGCAAAGATAACCACCTTGTTTTTGTATGTGACACCAATTTTCAATATTCAACATCCGAAAATTCACAAAATTCTTTCATCTGCTCCATCCATATAGTAAATATATTGAAAAATGATTGAACAGTTTAATTATTATAGTTTCCACATATACAGTTAACACATCAACTGCTGTCTTTACCTCTTTATGAAGTATGTGGTCAGGGCATCCAACACTGAGAAGGTTTTCATTTAGTTCATTTTCAATTTTGTGAACACACTGTTCATACCAGTTTGCCACACTCCTTCAAAATTCTTATTTGCATTGTTGTTACAGATCACAATGCATTTACGTTTATCAATCTGGTTCTCTTATAACACACTGACACAGTCATTTCTTATTTCAGGGGCAGCTTCACATTTTAAAGAACCCAGTTTAAGCACTTTTATAATCATATCATTTTTAGAACTTCTTCTTCTTCTTCTATGTTCGAGGTTGTTGGTCACATCAGATCCTGATCCATGTCAACACGGCAGAGCTCACAGTCTTCTCCAGATCCTGATAGGAGCCCCAAAGCTTTTGCCCCAGACTTATTTTTAAAACTAAAGTACTGAACAATCAGTGGGAAAAATTTTCTCAGCATCATGGTTTCTATCGTCGATCGCAATACCAGAATAGTGGGCATTTGCTAAATCATCACATAACTGTTCAGTACTATCAGGAACTAAAATGGATTTTACTATTGCTGTTGCTTTAGTATTTTGGACAAATTAAACATCATGATAATCTAGAGAAGACTGTCTTGGAAGGGTACATAATGGGAAAAAGAAAGAGAGGAAGACCAAAGTGAAGATGGCTGCAAGACATCGTTGATGATCTGCAAATGGATGCATCAGCAGCAGCAGGCCATCTTGCTCACAACCGAGAGGCCTACAGGAGTGCTGTTAGGGAGACAAAGTTCCGGAAGGGACATGCAAATGAATGAGTGAATGTTGCTTTAGTTCTCCCCAGTGTCACAATTTTTGCTATTTTGAAAATCATTAAAAATTTTAAAGTTTAGCCTGGTAGTTCAATCCATTGAAATGAATGACATATGATATTTAAATGAGCAATAGCACATTGTCCATTCTGCCACTAGTATTGATTTTTCCTATTCAATATATCTGGGCACAAAATAACTGTTCAGTCTTTTGGAAGTATTTGCAGAATACGTGTTTGATTCATGTTGTTTTCTTGCCATGTGGTATTTTACATCCACTCTCTGCCATGTGCAGTGGCAGTGTAACACACATTTTATATTCTACTTCATAGTCATTTCTCTCTCGTTTTATTAAATACCATTTCTGTGAATATTTTTCATTTTTCTCTTAGGCATTTAAAAAAAAAACTTCATGCAGTTACTTCTTACATCTTACATCCTTCCCATGCTGTTAAACGTCACATAGGGCTCATGTAGTTGTTTGCCAAGTTTTCCTGTTTTCGGCGAGTCTTTCAACTTCATCAAGGGATGTTATGCCCACTAAAGTGGGTTCTCTTAACAATGTTCTCTTTGTTTCACATGGTCAACCTCTTTTTCTTTGCCCTGTTGTGCTCCACTTGGTAGCTTGTATTCTCTGATTGTTTCTTCTCATCACATGGCATACATATGTCCATCTTCTTTTTCTGATCAACCATGAGACAGGCTGTTGTTTGCTCATCTGTCTTATCTCTGCATTGTTCTTGAATTCATTCCACTTTATACTAAGTATTTTCCTTAGGCATTTGTTTTCAAAAGAGTCTAATTTCTTGTCTATTTCTTTAGTTGTTTTCCAGCTTTCACATGCATAAATGAGGGTGGATATCACATTTGAATTGAATAATCTTAACTTGGTTTTTGTGCTTATAATTTTTAATTCCATATGTTCTCAAGATTTTTGAATAACAATGCTGCTTTTGCAATTCTAATTCTAACTTCCTTTCTGGTGTCACCATCTTGGTATATGTAGCTGCTGAGATATGCAAATTGGTTTTCTTCATCAACAGCTGTTCCTTCTATGTATATTTTTTCTTCTTGATCAATGAGAAGTTTCATTATTTTTGTTTTGTCTTTGTTAATTTCAAGGCCTATTTTGCTAGCCAAGAAAGACAGGGAATATGTGTCTTTCCTGCATCAATTTCACATTGTCACTGATAAGAGTTACGTCATTCATAAAATTAAGATTTTCTAGTTGGGCCACATGTACCCAATCAATGCCGGTTTTACCTGTACAGCATCTTTTGTATATAAAAGTCTATGGCAATTCCAAAAATCAATTGAGATAATATACATCCTTGTTTCATGCCTGTTTCAATCTGAAAGCATTCATTCATTCGTTCTTCTGTATTGACTGCACAAACATATCCGTTCTAGAGATCTCTAATGATGTTGACAATTTTATATGGCATTCCATATAGTCTTAAAATTCTCCACAGTGAGTCTCTGTGTATGCTATCAAATGCTTTTTTAAAGTCTATGAAGTTCAGGATTAATGGTTGCTGCTTTTCAATATGTTCTTCAAGTATTATTCTTAGAGTAAAGATCTGGTCAAGACAGCTTCTCCCTTTTCAAAATCCTGCCTGTTCTTCCCTCATTGCAGTATCTTTCTTATATATCTTCTTATATCCTTCCCATGCTGTTAAATATCACATAGGGCTCGCAGGGTAGTTCATCAGTTTTTCCTGTCTTCAGTGAGCCTTTCAACCTCATCAAGGGATTTTATGCCTATTAATTTGGCCTCTCTTAACAATGTCCTCTTCAGAGTTTTATGCGGTCTGCCTCTTTTTCTTTGGCCTGTTGTGTTCCACTTGATAGCTTGTTTTGGGATTCTCTGATTGTTTTTTCTCATCACATAACAAACATATGTCCTTCTCCTTTTCCTGATCACCCATGAGATTGGTTGTTGTTCAGTCATCTGTCTTACCTCTGCATTGTTCTTGAATTCATTCCACTTGATGTAGAGTATTTTCCTGAGGCATTTGTTTTCACAAGAGCCTAATTTCTTGTCTATTTCTTTAGTTCTTTTCCAGCTTTATATGCGTAAATGAGGGTGGATATTACATTTGAATTGAATAGTCTTAACTTGGTTTTTGTGCTTATAACTTTTGAATGCCATATGTTCTCAAGATTCTTGAAGATTGATGCTGCTTTTGCAATTCAAATTCTAACTTCCTTTCTGGTGTCACCATCCTGGTCTATGTAGCTGCCAAGGTATGCAAATTGATTGACTTCTTAAATATCTATCCCTTCTATGTGTATTTTTTCCATTTTGATTAATGGGAAGTTTCATTATTTTGAGTTCTATTTTGCTAGCCATTGAAGACAGGCTATCTGTTTTTTCTTGCATGGAATTCACATTATTACTGATAAGAGTTATGTCATCAGCAAATTCAAGATCTTCTAATTGGGTCTCATGTACCCAGTCAATACCTGTGTTACCTGTGCAGCATTTTTTCATTATGAAGTCTATTGTAATTCCAAAAAGCAAAAGAGACAGTATACATCCTTGTTTCATGCCTGTTTCAATTGGAATCATTCACTTATCCCTTCTTCTGTTTTGACTGCACAAACATATCCATTGTATAAGTCCTTAATGATGTTGATAGTTGCAGTATCCACTACATCCTTAATTCTATTCAGAATTACTTTACAAAATACCTTTGACACAACTTCTTCTTCTTCTGCATTTGAGGTTGTTGGTCACATCTGATCTCTATCCCTGTTGACATGGCAAAGCCTGCAGTCCTCTCCAGATCCTGATAGGGTTGACACAACTGATAGTAATGTTACACCCCTCCAGTTATTGCCGTCACTAAGGTTGCCTTTTTCGGGTATTTTAACAATGATTCCTTTTTTCCATTTAGAAGGTACTTTTTCTTCTTTCCAAATTTTATTAAACATTCTTTGTAGTTGGCTCATGTTGTCTCTGTTAATAGCTTTTAACATTTCAACTGTTATTTCATCTTCACCTGCAGCTCTGTTGTTAGCCATTAGATTCACTGCTATTTCAGTTTCATTCAGTGTAACTTCATCTAAGTTGACATTTAGTTGTTGGACTGGTAAATTGGTTTCAAGATTTATTAATTCATTTGGCATGCAGTTACTACATATATATAAAGAACATGGATTTTCTCTGAACATCAATAGTAATGAAAAAAGCACTTTTGTTTTTCATTCACTTGTCATAATTCTCAAAATAATGACACATTATCAATTTTCAGGGATATGATTTGGATAATGTTAAAACAGATATTTTTTCCTCACCAAAGTGTGAAAAATTTGCAGTGACTGTAGTTTCTAAAAGCAAGTAAACTATAGGACAGTGGACAGGAAAAATTTCACACCTTAACTCTTTTCCATAGAATCCCTCGTATTCTTTTTGGCATGGAGACATGGAGGAGACATGTCGTCACCAACAGAAAACATCTCTCTTGCCAAGATAAAAGAATGAAAAATGAAATGACATGAAACTCATGAATTCCATCAGTTCCAACTCAGATACAGGATTGACAAATTAAGTTTCTATTATCTCGTTGTTTTAAAATTTATATAGCAGTTCTGCCAACCTGAAATCATAGGGAAAGAAAAGAACTTGAATACAAAATTCTTGCATTTGAAGGAGAAGCAAAAACTGGGACAAATAGATGTCCCAAAAGCAATATTTTATTTAAAAACTGGGGCTGTCCCAGAAAACCAGGACATCTGGCAACCCTACTCCTGTCTACTGCATTATTTCTCCACTCTTGTCTACTGCATTATTTCTCCACTCTTGTCTACTGCATTATTTCTTCACTCTTGTCTACTGCATTATTTCTCCACTATTGTCTACTGCATTATTTCTCCACTCTTGTCTACTGCATTATTTCTCACTCTTGTCTACTGCATTATTTCTCCACTCTTGTCTACTGCATTATTTCTCACTCTTGTCTACTGCATTATTTCTCCACTCTTGTCTACTGCATTATTTCTCACTCTTGTCTGCTGCATTATTTCTCACTCTTGTCTACTGCATTATTTCTCACTCTTGTCTACTGCATTATTTCTCACTCTTGTCTACTGCATTATTTCTCACTCTTGTCTACTGCATTATTTCTCCACTATTTTGAGACATGTAGTTGTATCATAAAAAGGAATGGAAAAACTAATTATGTCAGTCCATAAGAATAGTGAAGAGCAAAACCTCTATCTTAATGCAAAGAAAACTAAATTGATGACAACTAACAAAACAAACAAGGCAGCTGATATATGTATCAATGAGGAAAAACTGGAAGAAGTGAAAAGTTTTGAATATCTTGGATCACTGCTAACTAATAATGGAGGTACAATGAGGGAAATTAAACAGAGGACATCTATTGCTCTTCAGAAAGTGAAACAACTAAAGAATCTATGGAGAGGAGCAGACAACCACAAAAATAAGATTTTTAAGGGCATGCATCTTTCCCATCGCAACATATGCCCGTAAGACCTGGACACTTAACAAACATCTGAAAAATGCATAAATGCCTTTGAATGTAAATGCTACAGAAGAGTTCTTCAAATATCATGGACACAAAAAAGAACAAATATATCCATACTACAAGAACTTAATATTGAAGAAGGCTGGCTAGTAAAGAGGATTAAAGAGAGAAAACTGAAATATTTTGGACACATTGAACGTCATGATAATCTAGAGAAAACCATCTTGGAAGGGTATATAATGGGAAAAAGAAAGAGAGGAAGACCAAGGCAAAGATGGCTGCAAGACATTGTTGATGGTCTGCAAACAGATGCATCAGCAGCAGGCCATCTTGCTGACAACCGAGAGGCCTACAAGAGTGCTATTAGGGATGTAAGGTTCCGCAAGAGACATGCAAATGAATGAATGAATGAGTTGTATCATACAGAAAAATGTATATGCCCTGAAAATTTTGATTTAATATATTTAAAGGCCCAAAATTCAGAGATTTGTAAATTGTGCATTTAAATAATAATGTGAAAAAACTGAATATGATTAATTATTTAGAAAATCTGTTTGTGGCTGATAATACAGAAAACTAGAATGTGATTACAAATATGAGAAACTTGAATGTGATTATATTGATATAGAAAACTTGAGTATGAATAACAGTGATAAAAATAATATTAATAATAGTAAAATGAATTCAACAGGATGCAAACAACAACCGTATTAAAGTTATCAACAATGCAACCAGCCCATCTGGTGTTGTACAGGACAGTGTGAAGTTGAGTGATCAGCCTGTGTTTGGTTCATGGAGTATTTCAGTCAACCTTTTGGTATGTGATTCTTCAGTAATATTAATAAAATATAGTAAAATTCTTTCTTTCTTTTGTTTACTCCCTCTCTCTCTCTGTAAATCATTGCTATTTCAGATTTGAATATAGTCTTGTCTTGTTCTGTCTCCCTGTAACTGCAAGTTGGTGTTCTTGAGACACAACATCATATCGGCTTGGGTGCGGGTTATGGCAGCTATTTTTTCAGTCCCAAAGTACAGCTAAAAAGCAGGAGGTGTGCAATGCTTCTTTAGCAGACTCCACCACCATAGGGACTATGGCGATCCCCACCCCATTAGCCAGGCTATGCTGTTACTGGGGGTACTAATGGAGAGGTAGGACAGGGTCTTGATCAGCTACGGGTCGCTGACCCTGATGCTAACATATCAGATATGGGTCACTGACCCTGATGCTAACATATCAGATATGGGTCACTGACCCTGATGCTAACATATCAGCTAGGTTGCTAATCCTAATGCTAACATATCAGATATGGTTTGCTGACCCTGACGCTAACATATCAGATATGGGTCGCTGATCCTGACACTAACATATCAGCTATGGTTCGCTAACCCTGACACTAACATATCAGATATGGGTCGCTGATCCTGACACTAACATATCAGCTATGGTTCGCTAACCCTGACACTAACATATCAGATATGGGTCGCTGACCCTGACACTAACATATCAGCTATGGTTCGCTAACCCTGACACTAACATATCAGATATGCGTCACTAACCCTGACACTAACATATCAGATATGGGTCGCTGATCCTGACACTAACATATCAGCTATGGTTCGCTAACCCTGACACTAACATATCAGATATGGGTCGCTGATCCTGACACTAACATATCAGCTATGGTTCGCTAACCCTGACACTAACATATCAGATATGGGTCGCTGATCCTGACACTAACATATCAGCTATGGTTCGCTAACCCTGACACTAACATATCAGATATGGGTCGCTGACCCTGACACTAACATATCAGCTATGGTTCGCTAACCCTTACACTAACATATCAGATATGGGTCACTGACCTTGACACTAACATATCAGATATGCGTCACTAACCCTGACACTAACATATCAGATATGGGTCGCTGATCCTGACACTAACATATCAGCTATGGTTCGCTAACCCTGACACTAACATATCAGATATGGGTCGCTGATCCTGACACTAACATATCAGCTATGGTTCGCTAACCCTGACACTAACATATCAGATATGGGTCGCTGATCCTGACACTAACATATCAGCTATGGTTCGCTAACCCTGACACTAACATATCAGATATGGGTCGCTGACCCTGACACTAACATATCAGCTATGGTTCGCTAACCCTTACACTAACATATCAGATATGGGTCACTGACCTTGACACTAACATATCAGATATGCGTCACTGACCCTGACACTAACATATCAGCTATGGTTCGCTAACCCTGACACTAACATATCAGCTATGGGTCACTAACCCTGACACTAACATGTCAGCTATGGTTCGCTAACCCTGACACTAACATATCAGCTATGGTTCACTAACCCTGACACTAACATATCAGCTATGGGTCACTAACCCTGACACTAACATATCAGATATGGGTCACTGACCCTGACACTAACATATCAGATATGGGTCACTGACCCTGACACTAACATATCAGCTATGGGTCACTAACCCTGACACTAACATATCAGATATGGGTCACTGATTGCCTAATTGGATAGTCTGCACCCCTTCCCCCTTTATGAACAACTCATTTTTTAAATTCCTACATCTGACAGCCAGCTTAATCTAGTGTGCCTCATACTACAGGCAGATATTCTTATTTTTCTTATTTTTCTCAGACAATTATCTCAACAACTGTGACATCTGAGACAGTGAGGGGAAAGTTAATCAGCATCTAACCTACAACCTCTGAATAACATTTCACAAATACTATTCCAATTTCTTGGAAATCCCACATTTTTTAGTGTTCCATATAAAAGACTTTAACTACTGCAGATTCAATGTATTAAAATGAGTGACATGCCCTTGTCATAAATGTCTAGAAGCCCATGTCCTTTTCATGTTTGTTATTTCTGCCATTCTTTGTATCTTTATTTTAAAGAGTAAAGCTGAAAACTTTCAGAAAGAAAGTATGTGTTTGTAACAGAATATTTATTAACTACTAACAAAATTAGTAAACTACATGATGAAACCTAGTTCATTATAATCATAGAAAGTGATTTGTATAAACAAACTACATAAACTTGAAAATATAGACTTGTGAAAATATACTGAACAGACTTGTGAAAGATGTACAAAAAAGTACACAGAGTAAATTGATAAGAGATGCACAAAAAGTGTACAGAACAAACTGATGATAGGCGTGAGAAAACTATATTGACAAATTTTTTGTGCTGGACTTTCTTACTAGGTGGAGGCCCAAAAGCTTAAGTCTTTAATTGTTTCATCAAGTTTTTGGTGTTTTAAATCTATTGAGTTGTTTTTGTGTGTGATCCCTGAAGAAGGCTTTTTGCCAAAATATTAGATTGTTGTATGTTTTTTCATTTGTATGTAATCACTTTGCTTTCTGCCATTCTTGTTTCTGCCCACCTTTCTCACTCTTTCTATCCTTTTGTAAAACTGAACCATACACCTCTATCTATTTTCACTGCTGAAAAATACCAATGTCTGTACTGAAGATTAAAACTGAAATAAGATAACATTTCTTAAATGTATATTGCAATGTTTGATTAACATTCTTGTCTCTTATTGTTTACCCTAGGATGTGAGCAACAGCTACTCCCAGACTTTTGAAGTTTCTGAGTATGGTGAGTAATGTCGTACAAGTCTGCAAGCTTCTATACAGTGTAGTTTCAGTTGTTGCCAGTGAACTATATAATGGGGAAACATGAAATAACATAAGCCATATACCAGCACTTTCATCTCTATTGAGTGTGAAGACAGAAAGTTTTTTTGAAACAGAGCGAATCAATTTTAGATCTTCTGAGATTTTGAGAGAATTCACCTGACACTGATTCAGCTTTATTTTTTCTTATTTCATATATCTCACTCCAACACTTATTTCAGACATCTCACTCCAGCACTTATTTCAGACATGTCACTCCAACACTTATTTCAGACATCTCACTCCAACACTTATTTCAGACATCTCACTCCAGGACTTATTTCAGACATCTCACTCCAGCACTTATTTCAGACATCTCACTCCAACACTTATTTCAGACATCTCACTCCAGCACTTATTTCAGACATCTCACTCCACTTATTTCAGACATCTCACTCCAACATTTATTTCAGACATCTCACTCCAGGACTTATTTCAAACATCTCACTCCAGCACTTATTTCAGACATCTCACTCCAACACTTATTTCAAACATCTCACTCCAACACTTATTTCAGACATCTCACTCCAACACTTATTTCAGACATCTCACTCCAACACTTATTTCATATATCTCACTCCAACACTTATTTCAGACATCTCACTCCAGCACTTATTTCAGACATGTCACTCCAACACTTATTTCAGACATCTCACTCCAACACTTATTTCAGACATCTCACTCCAGGACTTATTTCAGACATCTCACTCCAGCACTTATTTCAGACATCTCACTCCAACACTTATTTCAGACATCTCACTCCAGCACTTATTTCAGACATCTCACTCCACTTATTTCAGACATCTCACTCCAACATTTATTTCAGACATCTCACTCCAGGACTTATTTCAAACATCTCACTCCAGCACTTATTTCAGACATCTCACTCCAACACTTATTTCAAACATCTCACTCCAACACTTATTTCAGACATCTCACTCCAACACTTATTTCAGACATCTCACTCCAACACTTATTTCAGACATCTCACTCCAACACTTATTTCAAACATCTCACTCCAGCACTTATTTCAGACATCTCACTCCAACACTTATTTCAGACATCTCACTCCAGGACTTATTTCAAACATCTCACTCCAGGACTTATTTCAGACATCTCACTCCAACACTTATTTCAGACATCTCACTCCAACACTTATTTCAGACATGTCACTCCAACACTTATTTTAGACATCTCACTCCAACACTTATTTCAGACATCTCACTCCAACATTTATTTCAGACATCTCACTCCAGGACTTATTTCAAACATCTCACTCCAGCACTTATTTCAGACATCTCACTCCAACACTTATTTCAAACATCTCACTCCAACACTTATTTCAAACATCTCACTCCAACACTTATTTCAGACATCTCTATCCAACACTTATTTCAGACATGTCACTCCAACACTTATTTCAAACATCTCACTCCAGCACTTATTTCAGACATCTCACTCCAGGACTTATTTCAGACATCTCACTCCAACACTTATTTCAGACATCTCACTCCAACACTTATTTCAGACATCTCACTCCAACATTTATTTCAAACATCTCACTATAGCACTTATTTCAGACATCTCACTCCAACACTTATTTCAGACATCTCACTCCAGCACTTATTTCAGACATCTCACTCCAACACTTATTTCAGACATCTCACTCCAGCACTTATTTCAGACATCTCACTCCAGCACTTATTTCAGACATCTCACTCCAACACTTGTTTCAGACATCTCACACCAGCACTTGTTTCAACCATATTAGTACAGTGTATTAGTCTGACAAGGTGACCTGGTTATGATTTCTAGTCACCATGGGGGTGGTGGTGGTGTTAGAGGCGGTGGTCAAACCGTGGCTTGCAGAGAACTCCCATGGTCCACCCAGCCTCAAGAAAAAAATGGGTGCCAGGATAAATGCTCTGGGAATGACACCACTAGCTACGGAGTTTGTGCTGATGGTGACACTAGTCGGCAGTTTCTGGTCAACTGCGACTAGGCAGCAGAGCACTTCTGGTTCCACTGTGTGAAATGAATGACACTGGTTTAATGGTTCCACTGTGTGCAATGAATGACATTGGTTTAATGGTTCCACTGTGTGCAATGAATGACATTGGTTTAATGGTTCCACTGTGTGCAATGAATGACATTGGTTTAATGGTTCCACTGTGTGCAATGAATGACATTGGTTTAATGGTTCCACTGTGTGCAATGAATGACATTGGTTTAATGGTTCCATTGTGTGCAATGAATGACATTGGTTTAATGGTTCCACTGTGTGCAATGAATGACATTGGTTTAATGGTTCCACTGTGTGCAATGAATGACATTGGTTTAATGGTTCCACTGTGTGCAATGAATGACATTGGTTTAATGGTTCCACTGTGTGCAATGAATGACATTGGTTTAATGGTTCCACTGTGTGCAATGAATGACATTGGTTTAATGGTTCCACTGTGTGCAATGAATGACACTAGTTTACAGCTCATACTTTTATCTTTACTTATTGCAGACATTTTACTCCAGCACATTTTTCAACCTCTTTAAACTTCTAATGCTCTTAAGCAGTGCATACATACAGCATGAGTGGAATTAGGAACCACTGCAGTTAAAGTGTGAGAATGCATGCTGGGATGTAGTTGCACGTGATCTAAAACAAATACAAAGTTGTTCTCCATTCTCTCAAAACATTTTCCTCAAGCTTCTGAGTCTTTGATTTGGAACACTAAAAAAAAAATAGATATTATGTATCAAGGACAATTTCATGTATAAAATGCTGAAAACATACACAGATGTGACATTATTTATGCTGAATAATCATGTCACAAGTTTGTCTTGAGAACTATCTGTGTTAAAGAAAGATATGAAAGATGGAAAAAATTGCCTTCAGCCATATTTGTATTCTGTATTGGGCAGATAAATGAATTCTATTGTCTCTTTTAGCACTGCCCAGATATGAGGTAGATGTGGAGCTACCTAGTTTTGCCCTAGTAACTGACAGCCTCCTAACAGGAAAAGTCAAGGCAGCGTAAGGAAAACTTTTATTCTCATTTCTTCATATACCTTAATATTGTAAAATTACTGCCAGTTATATGCTGAAGAGACCCCTTGGAACAAATGTGTTAAGAACACACTTATCTTAACATGGTCTTTGTGAAACAGGGAACATCAGATCTGATTGCTTAAAAAACTCTGATGTACTCCTGTAGCCCAGAAACCTGTAGCAACCAACACTATTTATTATTGTTATAAAATATAATGTCACCCTTTTATAAGGCAGAATTTTCAGGGAACAGAACTTTCTGTAAAAGAAAGAGGGAACATAGAACTGAGAAATCTGCTAATAGCCTCTTGTTTATTATAGGAGTGTCAGATAACTCAGACAAAATGCTATGTACGCTAGGAAAACCCACTCGCCTGTGGGAAAAATGACAAGCACAAATACCCCTCCTAGGATAGAAGGCCCTCCAGCTTTTGACATTGCACACCCGTCAATAGGTGGAGCTGAGATCTTGGCCTGGGGCAGTGCTGGGCTGTTCAGGATAGTGGATGGATGGGGACACAGAGATCACCTGAGGGGATGGGGAAAGTCTGATGGAAATCGAAGAGTCCAGAACGTGACAAGCCTATGGGTCTCTACAAAAATGGCTGTCAGAATGAGGCAAACAAAGCAGCCAGCAGACTATAGGTGGCGGGGAATGGACATCGTTGAAGCACCATCAGACCCCTCATCCCAAAGTCGGAGTGTCTGTGAAACTGTCTATAAGCCGTCAAGCGGGCCGGTGTTGCACTCGGGGTCTGATCTCACTGGAAAGGCTTCCTGGGTATGAAAGAAAGACTTAGGACAAAAAGCCCAATATGAAAATGTCAGAAACAAAAAGAAAACCATTCAAGCCCTGATGTCACCTTGTAAAAGGTCCGTGCCAGATGGTTCGCCCGCCGGCTACCCTGATTGAAAAATCAGCTACAGGAGTGGGGGGCACACTAACATTCTTCAAATCAACATTTCTGGACTTAGGCCAAAGGCCTAAAAATTAAGCAGACAGCTTAAGCATATACAGACCTGACCTCACAATTGTCTCAGCAGACATCCACAACGATTGTACTCTGAGAGTGCTTGATGACATAGGAATTGACCATCGCCCCATCCTTCTACAAATTTCTCACACACGAAACCAAAGACCACACAAACCCCCTCACTGGAATTATAGAAAAGTAGACTGGGAAAAATTCAGAACACAAACAGATGAAAACCTATCAAAATTAAATGAAAATACAAACATTGACACACTCTCATTCATTTTCATTCATTTGCATGTCCCTTGCGGAACCTTGCCTACCTAACAGAACTTTTGTAGGCCTCTTGGTTGTGAGCAAAATGCCCTGCTGCTGATGCATCCATTTGCAGATTATCAATGATGTCTTGCAGTGATCTTCATGTTGGTCTTCCTCGCTTTCTTTTTTTGCTTTATGTACCCATACAAGACTGTCTTCTCTAGATTATCATGACGTTTAATGTGTCCAAAATATTTAAGTTTTCTCTGTTTAATCCTCTTTATGAGCCAGCCTTCTTCAATATTAAGTTCTTGTAGTATGGATATATTTGGTTTTTTTTTTTGTGTCCATGATATTTGAAGAACTCTTCTGTAACATTCAAAGGCATTTATGTGTTTCTCACCTGTTTTGTTAAGTGTCCAGGCCTCAAATGGCATATGTTGCGATGGGAAAGATGCATGCTATTAAAAATCTTATTTTTGTAGTTCTGTCTGTTCCTTTCCACAGATTCTTTAGTTGTTTTACTTTCTGAAGAGCGACAGATGTCCTCCCTTTAATTTCCCTCATTGTATCTCATTATTAGTTAGTAGTGATCCAAAATATCCAAAACTCTCCACTTCTTCCAGTCTTTCCTCATTGATACATATTTCACCTGCTTTGTTTGTTTTGTTTAGTTGTCATCAATTTAGTTTTCTTCGCTTTGAGGTTTTGCTCTTCGCTGTTCTTACAGACTGACATAATTAGTTTTTCCATTCCTTTTTGTGTTATGGACAGTAATACTGTGTCAACAGCATATCTAATTTCTGGTATTTTATAACTTCCAATTGTTATGGCATCGTTATATTCTTTGTGTACATCTTCTCTAACATTCCCATTATATTTTCAATATACAAGTTAAATAAATAAGGCAACAATATGCATCCATGACGGAGCCCTTGTTTTATGTCAAACCAAGTTGTTTCACCGTTTATTCTTACTGCTGCCTGTTGGACTAGATACAGCAGTGATGTTAATTGTATCAAATGTGTTGGAAATCCCATTTTTTTCCATTATTTCCCAAAGTTTATGGTGTTGTACACAATCAGATGCCTTTGAATAGTCTATAAAAGATAAATATAGATTCACATTAAACTCTCTGCATTTATCTATTATTATTCTTATATTGAATATATGATCTCTTGATCCTCTTCCTTGCCTGAAACCAACGTGGACTATATTGACTTCTTCTATTTTCTTACGAAGTCTACCCTTTATGATTTTTAACAGAATTTTATTGGCATGACTAATCAAAACAACAGTTCTGTAGTTGGTGCATAATTTCAGGTTATCTTTTTTTGGCAGTGGTATGAGTACAGCTCTTTTCCATTCTTTTGGCCAAATACCTGAATGCCATATCTTTTTACATATTGCATGATAGTCAGACGCACATTCCTTTCCTCCTGCTTTAATAAGTTCAGCTGTTATCTTATCACATCCTGGTAATTTACCATTTTTCACATTCTTTATTGCCCATAAAACTTCTAATGTCAATTTGGGTTCATTCTCCTCCAATAATAATTCACACTGTTAATTTATGCTTTCACAGTCAGTTGTTTCATACATTCCTCTGCAATATTCCTTCCATCTTTCTAGAATTTCCTCTGTCTCTGTCAAGGTATTCCCCATCTTGTAAAAAATTACATTTAGCTTAGGGGTGACATTTCTCGTCAATGTCTTCATTTCTTTAAACATTTCACTATCTCTTCCACACTTCTGATGTGCTTCTATTCGTTCACAACAATCTTGTATGTAATGTTTTTTGTCTTTTCTTATGTTTCTTCATAATTCTTTTGTTAAAGATTTATATTCCTCTGTGTTGTTGTTTGTCACTTTCCATTGCATCTTCATTTCTCTATGTTGTTTTATCAGTTCTCTCTCTCTCTCTGAACCTTAAGTGCCCAGGGCACATGGGGCTTCCGCAAGGGTTTTCCACAAATGCCTGTCTTTCGCCTTTTTTTCTGCTCTTGCCCAGGTGAGCCCTCTATTGCTCAACATCCTTTCTGTTGTTCTTCTCCATGTCTCTTTTGGTCTACCCTTACTTCTGCTCCCCTGTGGTGTCCATCTTAGTGCTATTTTTGGTAGTGAGTTGTCAGTCATTCGGAGCACATGTCCCAACCATCGCCAGCGTCTCCAGTGGCTGGCTTTTATCCACAACCTTCATGGGCTCAGTTTCCTGATAAGCATTTCTCCTTCCACCTGCATTTGCTTTTTCCCTTGCTTCTGTTTCTGTAGCAGTCTGATAGTTTTTTACCAGATAGGGTTGCTGGCCCTATGCTGAACCCTCCTTAGTCGCCTTTTACGATCATGCATGGTAGGGTACAGTGGTCCTATTCTTTGCAGATCCCGGGTACCACACGGGGGTTTATCAGTTCTAATCCATCCATTCTTTTGTGTTTTTTTTTCCTGAAACCACATCTTTAACTGTTGTTATTAAGTTATCTCTGGCCTGTATAGTCAATTCATCTGGTGTCATCTCCTCCTGTACAGCCATCAGGATTTCAAAATGGTTCGTCACTTCTATACTGTATTGTTGTAGTATTTTTGTAAGATCAAAGCGGAGTGGTCTTGATCCCCTGTCTTTTTTTATCTTTATCTTCATGTCTGCTATTAATAACTCATGGTCCATGTCACAATCGGCACCTGGTAAAGTTTTTGCTGATTTTATACTTAATCTCCACCTTCTTTTTCACTAAAATGTAATCTGTTTGATTCTTGGTTTTCCCATCAGGTGATGTCCATGTGTAAAGTCTTCTTGGATGTTGTTTAAAAAGTGTGTTAGTGATCATTAGCTCATTTCCCATGCAAAATTCCCATTAGATTGCCACCTGCCTCATTTCTATGTCCTGTGCTAAATTTCCCCGTCTTCTGGTCTTTCTATACCATTATTTGCATTAAAATCCCCCATTATTAATACAATATCACTTTTCTATACCTAGTCTATTGTTGTTTGCAATGTATTATAAAACTATTTTACTTCCTTTTCTTCTGCTGCTGATGTAGGTGCATATATCTGGATGATTGTTATATCTCTAGGAGTGCCCTTATGTCTGATTGTGAGGATTCTATCACTTACTGGATTGTAACCTAGTAATGCTTTTGATGTTGATTTGTTCAAGCAAAAAGCCACTCCATTCTTTCTTCCTAATTCTCCACCAGAGTATATAAAGATATTATCATTCTTACTCTTGAAGTGTCCTGATCCTTTCCATCAATATTCACAGATTTCCAAAATGTGTATCCCCGTTCTTTTCATCTTGTCACTTATTATTTGATACTTTTCCTTAGTAATATCGTCAGGATTTTATCCGTCATCACAATTACTAGTACTGACCTCTGTCTCACACTCTTCCCCAGTGTTAAAATTAGATCTATCTGGCCTGGGGGACTCACCACCAGATCTTTTTCTTATCTGACCTTCCATGCTACTGTTTGGGTTTCTTGGTATATTTCCAGAAGGTAGTTTATGACACACTCATGTCATTTTATGACACATAATTCAAGCCATACTTGGAGTAGCCTACAAAACAATCCCCTGATGATGCAGAAAGAATATAGCCCCTTCTGGACAAAATCTGTGGAAGACTTAGTCAAAAAAAGAAGAGCAGCCAGAAAGAATGCAGAGAGAAAAACCTACTCCAGAAAACAAAATAGAGTACAATAAACTAACAGCTAAGGTAAGACTCGAAACTAAAAAAGCAAAGAAAAAGAAGTGGTTAAGTACATGCAGCAATTTCAACCTCAGAATTGAAGGAAAGAAGGCTTGGAAACTCTTAGATAACACTGTACTGCTTTGTCAGGAAAAAACAAACAAACTAACCTTAAGCCAATGTGAATCTCTGGTTGAGTCCTCTCAAGTGACCCAGAAAAAGCCAATACTTTTAACAATTCTTTTCTGCCACTAAGAAATCCTCCAACAGGAAAGTACTTGACAAGGCGCTAGGAAAAGTTATGAGAAATAAAGAGAAATCTAGCTTGGCAAACATTCCACTTTTTGAGGAAAACTTCACCATCCATGAACTCTAGAGTGCTATGAGTAAGCTACAGCTAAGAAAAGCACCAGGACCAGACAAAATATCAAATGAAATGATCCTTCATCTGGGCCCTGTAGGAAAGTCCATATTGCTCAACTTCTTTAACAAGACCTGGCAAAGTGGAGTACTACCAAAATCTTGGAAGTCAGCCAGAGTTAGACCTATCCTGAAAAACAGGAAAGCCAGAAGATGACATAAAAAGCTTTAGACCAATCTCACTGACTTCCAACACTGGAAAGCTAGCAGAACGAATGGTTAACAATAGACTGTGCTGGTGGTTGGAATCCTCAGGTCCCTCAATAACTTTCAGGCAGGCTTCCGCAAAGGATCAAGAACCAAAGACCAGCTATTTCTCCTCACTCAAAGTGTAAAAGACAGCTTTTTACACAAGAGAAACTCTGTAGCTGTCTTTGTAGACTTCCAGCAGGCATATGACAGGATCTGGTGAAAAGGCCTACTGTTAAAGATACAAAACATGGGCATACATGGAAAAATGTATCAGTGGGTTAAAAACTACCTGAGTAACAAGACCATACAAACTCAGGTCAATAACAGACTGTCAAACAAATGCACCCAGGAGGAAGGTCCATCACAAGGTTCTGCTCTTAGCTGCATGTTGTTCCTAATCTTTATAAATGACCTCCCCGACCTGTTGAACACCCAGAAAATCATGTTTGCCAATGACCTTGTCATATGGACTGGTGGAACAGACCTGCAGCTGGCTGCTGAAAAACTTAATAGAGAGCCCTCCTCACCATATCAGCCTATTGCAACTTCTGGAAGTTGAAGATCAAGGTTAGTACAACTACATATACAGTCTTCACTCTTAGCACCAAACTAGCAAAGACTGAGCTTAAAATAACTCTTGATGGTGCTCAAATCATGAAAGAAAAAAATCCAACATACCTTGGTGTGAAACTAGACAGAAAATTAAATTTTAAAGAGTTCATGGATGGACTAGCAGAAAAAGCATCCATAAGACTAGCTGGAATTAACAATGTCTTCAGCTTTCTGTAACTTATTTATTTTTCCACTGGCTTTTTTTATACTCTACTTTCTTTCTCTATGCTACCCCTCCCTACCACGACCCTATTTCCTTCTCTGCCAACATATTGGTCTTGTCCTATTCACCAGCTTCACATTTTCTCCCTGTAGGTGTTATAGTTCTTCATTCATTATCTCTCCGTGTCCCCTTTTCCCTCCCCTCTCTCCCTCCCCCCCCCGACACCTCTAGCGGCTATCATGTTTCTATTGCCTTCCCCCAACCCCTTTCTCCCACTTGTTCTCCTCCTCTCTCTCCGCTTCTTCGTTATGATTGGCTCTATCAGGAATCTTTTGTCTGTAGGCAGCGTGGTTTTTTTTCCTCCTCCTTTTTTTCCTCCTCCTTCTTCCACACACATTTCTGCTTTTCACTGGGAGCAAGACACTTCAGATAAGTTCTATGTGTTTGTATTTCGTTGTGTATGTATCCTCGAATAAGGCTCACGCCGAAATATCGGATGTTGTATGTTTTTCATTTATACATTCTCATACTTTATATTCGTTTTTTTCTCACCTTGCTCACTTCCTCCCTCACTTTGTAAAACTGCACCATACACCTCTATCTACCTTATCCATAAGACTAAACTTACTCAAGCGACTTGCAAGTACATACCGGGGAGCTGACAAAGCAACACTCAGACAACTGTATACAGGATATGTCAGATCTATAATAGATTACAACCTCCCCCTATAGGTCACAGCATCAAAAAGCTCTTGTACACAAGTAGACAGAATCCAGAACTGAGCCGTTCATTTCATTAGTGGGGCAATGAGATCAACACCCACAGCTGCATGTGAAATTGATGCAAACATAGAGGCATTAGATATAAGATGCGAAACGTCAACCACTGAGGCAGTAGAAAGATATAAACGCATGCCCCAGCCCATCCTAACAGAACAGTGGTTGATGAATGGAAGCATAATAGTAGACTGAAACTGAAAACTCCAGTGTACATAGCAGAACAGTTAAACACAAGACACAAGCTCCCTGAAGACAGAGAAGAACTTACAAAAGTACCAGACATCCCACCAAACATAAATTACACACTTCCTCAAACTAACACCAGACTCAAGAACAAATTAGTGAAATAATCATCAGATCCCAACACTCTAAAGCTGTGTGCACTGGAGACCATAGAATCCTACCCCAAGGACTGGATCCATGCCTACACTGATGGGTCAGCATCCAAGGAAACAGACAGTGCAGGATATGGGGTACTCATAATGTTTCCAGACAAGACAACAAAGCACATTTCTGCTCCTTGTGGATCTCGCTGCTCCAAGTATGATGCAGAGATGCAGGCAATATTAGCAGACCTGGCAGCCATCACCACCAAATATAAAAACAGTGCCTCTCATCCAAAAAACCTTGTTATTTTCTCAGACTCCCAGTCTGCTCTCCAGGCCCTTGAAAACTGGATACCATCAGCTGATCACATTACACTGACATACTCAGTCCAATAAACCAACTCGCCTCCTATAACATCAAGACCACCCTACAGTGGATACCAGAGCACATAGATATCAGAGGAAATGAACGTGCTGACAGACTGGCAAAGAGTGGAGCCACCATGTCACAGCCCCACATCTCCACCAACATGAGAACAGCTAAACATATTATACGCAACTGCAAGCAGCAGTGGATGGACAACTGGGCCAGTAATCCAACTGGAAGATTTCTATATACACACCTGCCAAAGCCTAACTCCGGAGACCACATCAACAGCTTATGTCGTAGAGACCAATGCACAATTTTCATGTTGAGAACAGGACACATCACCCTCAATAAGCACTTACACAGAGTCACTGCTGACCACACACTGCATGCACTGCAACAGACAAGAAGAAGAAACTGTTAAACACCATATGCTGAACTGCAGTGCATTGAAGGACCTTCAGAAGAACCACCAAGCTTCTCAATCACCGACATTCTGTATGGAGATGTAGCTGAAGAGGACCTGCACGTTTCATTATCTGGCACAAGGGAAAAAAAGTGAAAACTCGTAAACCTGGAGATTGGAAAAGTCAAAATATATACTGAAGAGGTGTGATATTTTATGAGCATCTTCAAAAATTAGGATTTATTAAAGCAGGAGGAAAGGAATGTGCAACAATCTATCATGCAATATGTAAAAAGATATGGCATTCAGGTATTTGGCCAAAAGAATGGAAAAGAACTGTATTCATAGCACTGCCAAAAAAAGGGTAATCTGAAATTATGCACCAACTACAGAACTGTTGCCCTGATTAGTCATGCCAGTAAAATTCTGTTAAAAATCATAATGGGTAGACTTCGTAAGAAAATAGAAGTCAATATGGTCCAAGCTGGTTTCAGGCAAGGAAGAGGATCAAGAGATCATATATTCAATCTAAGATTAATAATAGAGAAATGCAGAGAGTTTAATGTGAATCTATATTTATCCTTTATAGACTACTCAAAGGCATTTGATTGTGTACAACACCAGAAACTTTGGGAAATAATGGAAAAAATGGGATTTCCAACACATTTGATACAATTAACATCACTGCTGTATCTAGACCAACAAGCAGCAGTAAGAATAAATGGTGAAACAACAACTTGGTTTGACATAAAACAAGGGGTCTGTCAAGGGTGCATATTGTCACCCTACTTATTTAACTTGTATACTGAAAATATAATGAGGAATGTTAGAGAAGATGTAGACAAAGAATATTACGATGCCATAACAATTGGAGGTTATGAAATACCAGAGATTAGATATGCTGATGACACAGTATTGATGTCCACAACACAAAAAGGAATGGAAAAACTAATTATGTCAGTCCGCAAGAACAGCGAAGAGTAGAACCTCTATCTTAATGCAAAGAAAACTAAAATGATGACAACTGACAAAACAAACAAGGCAACTGAAATATGTATCAATGAGGAAAAACTGGAAGAAGTGGAGAGTTTTGAATACCTTGGATCACTACTAACTAGTAATGAGATACAATGAGGGAAATTAAAAGTAGGACATCTATCGCTCTTCAGAAAGTAAAACAAATAAAGAAACTGTGGAGAGGAGTAAACAGAACCACAAAAATAAGATTTTTAATGGCATGCATCTTTCCCATCGCAACATATGCCCGTGAGACGTGGACACTTAACAAAACAGCTGAGAAACACATAAATGCCTTTGAATGTAAATGCTACAGAAGAGTTCTCCAAATATCGTGGACACAAAAAAGAACAAATATATCTATACTACAAGAGCTTAATATTGAAGAAGGCTGGCTAGTAAAGAGGATTAAACAGAGAAAACTTAAATATTTTGGACACATTAAACGTCATGATAATTTAGAGAAGACCATATTGGAAGGATAAATAATGGGAAAAAGAAAAAGAGGAAAACCAAAACGAAGATGGCTGCAAGACATCGTTGACTGTCTGGAAATGGATGCAACAGCAGCAGGCCATCTTGCTCACAACCGAGAGGCCTACAGGAGTGCTGTTTGGGAGGCAAAGTTCCACAAGGGACAGGCAAATGAATGAATGAATGGTTGCAGATGTAGTATGTCTGTGATAACAACAAATGAAAACTAGGAGTCTTGCGTAGGATGTACATAAAAATATTGATTCAAAAAAGGTAGGAGCAATATCATTTTTTTAAAAACAAATCACAGTACAGTTTTAACTTTTGATATCTTTGGATTATAAAAAAAGATGAAGAAGAACAAGAAGCAAACAAAGATGACCATGAGATAAGAAAATTTTTGAGATAATTGTAAAGTACACTTGTTGAGATAATTGTAATGAATAGTTGTTGAGATAATTGTAATTTATAGTTGTTGAGATAATTGTAATGTACATTTGTTGAGATAATTATAATGTACAGCTGTTGAGATAATTGTAAAGTACAGTTGTTGAGTTAAATGTAAAGTACAGTTGTTCAGATAATTGTAATGTACAGTTGTTCAGCTAATTGCAATGTACAATTGTTCATATAATTGTAATGTACAATCGTACAGATAATTGTACAAGTAAGAAATGTAAATTCACTTTACTTTTTCATAGTTTTTATGGTTTTTACATAGTTTTTACCAGAGGAGAAAAAAAAAACAAACTAAAATGAACATTATATTTTTTACATTTTAATTTGTACAGGTCATGGTCATGTTTTTAGTTCAAACGTTTTTGTCTGAAGTAATCAAAGAGTCAAAACATTATGTGTAACACTAGGGATGCTTCGTGGTTGAGACAATAGTTCACTGTCTTCTCATGCAAAGTGGTTATCATTCTACTGAAGTGTAGTTTTCAATTCAGTCATTCTCTGACAGTTTTTCTGTCTCTCACAGCTGAAGTGGTTTGGATGCAATTTTTCTTTCTGTCTATCACAGCTAAAGTGCTTTAGATACAGTTTTTCTTTCTGTCTATCATAGCTAAAGTGCTTTGGATACAGTTTTTCAAGCCTAAACATATACACTGTGGTCTGTCGTCTTGCTGTTTCCAACTTGCTAACATAACAAGACTATATTTGTTAATAAAACCTTTGTTACTTGACTTGTGATGAAGCATATTTTCTATAGCTGTGCAGGGATGAGCCTGTATATTTTCTTTATTCTGTGTCACAGATAGATCCCTGCTGTTGCTTCTACCATGTTATTAATGACACCATTTAAGAAGGATAACTTAATTTTTCTTTTTGAAATACATCATAAAGTAGTTAAAGCATTTATATAAATAGGAAGCAGAAGTGGTTGGGGTTTTGTTACCTACTGAAATGAAAGAGTCATGGCACAGAGTTCAGGAATCTTTGAAGTCGCCACATCAAGCTTGTGATTGGAAATTGAGTCTGTGTTGGCGGCAGTGGAATGGTTAGTTGCTCATGATTTGGTTAATGGTGTCACTGTGACAGATTCACAGAGTATGCTTCATAAGACTGAGAAGAAATTGATTTGAAAAGAATGGATTCATCTGTTAAGCCAGTCAAATGTGACAAGCCTAACATGGCTTTACTGTCCAGGGCATGTGAGAGTACATGGCAAATGTACATAATGATGTGGCAGACAGACTTTTGCTGGACAGGCAAATAAACAGCAGACTGTCAATGGACAAGTGGGACATTGCTAGGGCTGTACTGGACAGACTGTGGGAAAATAAAGAGTGGGAATGGATGAACAATGTAGCTGTGAGGAGACTGCTGGAGCTAGGACAAATTAAAGATGCTGGCAGGAAATCCAAACTGTGTGGCAGAAAACACATTGTAAACAACCAACATTTGAACTATTAGCAAACATACTCTTGGATGGATGCTGCCACATGCAGTGGAGCATATATGGGGTTGTCTCAAATGCAGTGAAGCCAGAGTCTGAATTTTGAACTATATATATATATGTGGCAAACCACTGCTGACCAAGACCCTGTCCCACTTCTCTGTTGGTACCACCAGTATCACGTCTAGCCTGACTAATCGGTTAGGAATCACCATAGTTTCTATGATGGTGGAGTCTGCTAAACAAACATTGCACACCCCCTGCTTTTTAGCTCATGATCTGAAAAAATAACTGACATAACCTGCTCCAAATCACAGCATTGGCTGCAAAGAACACCGGTGTGAGTGTGTATGTGTTTGTTTGTTTGTTGTTTTCTACCATACACATAATCTTCCATACTCTTCCATTTTCACCATTTCTGTTGATAAATTTATTTGACATTTATAGTCTTTTTAAAAATGTGAGAATGTTAAATATGAAAGTAGTAGACTTAGTAATCATTTTTTTTTTTTTGTCACACATCACTTTCAGGTACACATTTGGCCAGCCAGTGAAGGGTCATGTAGAGCTTCACATTGGACCAAATCAGGGACCTAACTCTTGTGGAATTTTACCTAAAACTGTACAAATTGGTTTTGAGGTAGGGACTTTTTTTCCCCTTCAGTTTTCTAAAAAAATTTGCGGTAGATTTACATGTAAATATTAAATGGCTTCCACTATTTAAACAATCATAGAAAAGTTTTGTACAGGGTGGTGCAGGCAGAACTGACTCCAACGTGTGTGACATCATTACATAGTGTCCGGCATGGAGGTACATAGTATAAAACTGTGTTTGGGGCTGGTTTTATGTGTGCCTCAAACACAAAATACAGTTTCCATATTATATTCCATACTTAACAAACAACGATTATGAAAGTGGGCTTAACAGTAAATGAACAGATAGTACAGTAGAGATGAACTAACTGCTGCTCATTAAACTTATTTCCTCATGTAAACTTTCCTTCTTCTCCACAGATTGATGGGGAGGCCAGTTTCTCTGTGCCAAGAGAAGACATTGAGAGAGCTGTACCAATTTCTAACCAGCGGGATGTCAAAGTTACAGCTTTTGTTACAGAAGATGCAACAGGTTGTTCATATTCTTTCAAATCACCACCATTTACCATCTTTAGATTTTCACAAATCATCATCCTTATCACAAACACCATAACCTGTCACTGTTTTAATACAAGAGGTGATTAATAAGTTCTTGGCCTAAGGTACAAATACTTGAAACACACAGTTGATATTAGGTGCATTTGTAGATTAGGTTAATGTAAGATTAAGCACCAAGTTTCAAGAAATTAACTGCAACCAGTTTGTTTTTTACAGGCTACTGAAGTGGTAAGGGGTGGCAGAAATTGAGAAAATGGATAAAATTTCTCATCGAGCAGTCATTCGCTACCTCTGCATCAAGAGCTTATCATCGAAGAAGACCCATGAGGATATGGTAGAGATTCTAGGGGAGAGTGCCCTTCTTACAGCACAGTGAAGAAATGGGCAGCTCAATTCATACATGGAAGGGAGAGTCTGGAAGATGATCCCTGTACAGGAAGACCAAGAACGGTAACCACCGGCAGAATCCATGACATGATAATGGAGGATCGATGACTAACTGAGTGGTACATTGCTACTGAGTTGGGCATCTCCCAGGTATGTGTTCATGCCATTATTCACAATTGTCTTCAAATGACAACGGTCTCTGCTCAATGGGTTCCAATACTTCTTGGAGCTGATCACAAATGACAGCACCTCAACATGTCAAGAGACAATGCTGGCCATTTTTCTGCAGATCCTAAAAAGTTTCTTCAGCAATTTGTGACTATGGATGAGACTTGGATTCATCATTTTCAAACAGAAACCAAAGAACAGTCAAAGCAGTGGAAACATCATGGATCCCCACCTCCAAAGAAAGCAAGAGTGGTTCTGTCTGCAGACAAAGTGATGGCTTCCATCTTTTGGGATTCAAAAGATGTGCTATTGGTAGACTATCTTCAAAAGGGCAGAAAGGTCACTGGGCCCTATTACGCTAATCTTATGAAGCAACTGCGGGTCAGATTGGAGGAAAAGCGTCAAGGGAAATTGATGAGAGGTGTCATCTTTCAGCAAGACAATGCTCCAGTTCACAAGTCGCAGTGGCAATAGCTGCCATTCATGAATGCAACTTCCAGCTTCTTGAACATCCTCTTTATTCCCCAGATTTGGCCCTTTCGGACTATTGCCTGTTTACCAAACTGAAAAAGTAGCTCAGTGGTCGCAAATCTGCTTCAGATGATGATGCCATTCATGCTGTAGACCACTTTCTACTGGCACAAGATGCTGACTTTTACAAAGAAGGGATCCGTATGCTCCAGGATCGCTGGACTAAGTGCATAAACTTGCAAGGGGACTTCATTCATTCATTCATTTGCATGTCCCTTGCGGAACTTTGCCTACCTAACAGAACTCCTGTAGGCCTCTTGGTTGTGAGCAAGATGGCCTGCTGCTGATGCATCTGTTTGCAGATCATCAACGATGTCTTGCAGCCTAGGTCTTTCTCTCTTTCTTTTTCCCATTATGTACCCTTCCAAGATGGTCTTCTCTAGATTATCATGATGTTTAATGTGTCCAAAATATTTAAGTTTTCTCTGTTTAATCCTCTTTATTAGCCAGCCTTCTTCAATATTAAGTTCTTGTAGTATGGATATATTTGTTCCTTTTTGTGTCCATGATATTTGAAGAACTCTTCTGTAGCATTTACATTCAAATGCTTTTATGTGTTTCTCAACTGATTTATTAAGTGTCCAGGTCTCAAAGGCATATGTTGCGATGGGAAAGATGCATGTCCTTAAAAATCTTATTTGGTTCTGTCTGCTCCTCTCCACAGATTCTTTATTTGTTTTACTTTCTGAAGAGCGATAGATGTCCTACTTTTAATTTCCCTCATTGTATCTCCATTACTAGTTAGCAGTGATCCAAGATATTCAAAACTCTCCACTTCTTCCAATTTTTCCTCATTGATACATATATCAGCTGTGTTGTTTGTTTTGTTATTTGTCAACAATTTAGTTTTCTTCGCATTAAGATAGAGGTATTGCTCTTCACTGTTCTTATGGACTGACATAATCAGTCAGCAAGGGGACTATGTTGAGAAATAACCCCAAAAAGTTGTCCACAAATAATCCTTTGTACCTTATGCTGAGAACTTATCAGTCAACCGTCATAGGTCTATAAGAAGCTGGGCTTGACTTTGAGATTAGCAAAACTGACTTAGACATCATTACAGATTCAGACATTGATGTCACCATCATTATAACTATTTATGAGTGTGATGCAATGCTTTATGATTTCTTTAACTCAGATGTACGTCTTAATGGAAGCAGTGTAGTGAAATTTTACACCAACAAATACCAGGTCAAAATTACGGACAACTCACCAAGCGTTTTCAAACCTGGCCTTCCTTACACAATTTTTGTAAGTATCTCTGTCTGTGTGTGTGCGTGCGCATGTGTGCATGCATGCGTGCGTGACTACCTTTGTCTCACACAGCATTTTTAAGCATCATTGCGTGTGCATGTTTTTGTCTTGCTTAGCATTTGTAACCATCAGTATCTTGAAAGCGTATTTTAGGTGGTGTCTGAAACATGTTTAGTAAATATTGTTTACTGATGGGATACCTGATGCATTTCTAAAATGACAAGAAGAAATCTGGCCATATAAAACATGATAAGTATTAGATTTAAAGACTGCAGAATGTTCAATTCATTTTGTTTAATCATCAGACACAAATCCTGCCAACTTCCATATTATAGTACCTTCTAGCTTGGTGCCACATAAATATTTTTTGGGTATAAATATATACAAAACTAAATTTGCAAAAACATACAAAAGCCACCACAGTAAATATGTGATAACAAAATGCTAAGACTGTTCAAAACAAAACTAGGAAATAGCTTTTATTAATTAATGAGCACACAGTTCACATCTTAATCATACAGAACCATACAGAATAAGGAACTAGGAAAAACAGAGGAGAAAATATAAATTCACATGAATGATATACAACAAGAAAGAGTGGAAAAAATAATAGAAAAGAAGGAAGTTGCATTTGAAAATCCAAATTCAAGTTTATTTGCTTCTTGAGAAGATATTTGTGCAAATGTTTCCAAAAGAATTTCTTCAGTGGTTCCATTTTTAGAAAATTATAAGACCTAAATTAGAATAATTACCTAAATTAGAATAATTAGGTCCTTCTCAAACTTAAAGAGCATAGTCAGATACCAAAGAAAGTAAGTTTTATCCATGTGTGAGCAAGGTGTGAGAGGTTGTAAAACCAGGTATGAGCTTCTTCTTATCCTTATAAACCTGGATATTTGGACAAAAGGCATCAAATATATTTTTTACTATGCATGTTTTCAGTTATGTTGCTAACAAATTGTTTATCTTCTCTTAGATTCAAGTGAGCACCCCTGATGATAAGCCACCAACAGATCCCAACATCACAGTCTCCATCTATACAACAGTTAACTATCAGCAGACAGTTCCAGACCAATCATTGTATAGTACTAGCCAGTTTACAGGCACATATGGTCTTCCAGGCAAGAATCTAACTGTTCCAGACAGTGGCCTTGTCTCTGTAGAGATTGATATTCCATCAAATGCAACCAGTGTCACAGTCAAGGTATGTTTTTAATGCAAACCTACCTCTTGCACTGTACTGAGATGTAATGTTTATTGATGGCCATTAATAAGAACGTTAAAAGACCATACAAATTCTGTTTTTTCAAGTATCAGACAAAAGAAAGCATTTACACAAACTTAAATGCTTTACCTCTATAGAGTAAGTAAAGGTAACCCTGTCATGCCTTAGAAGCACATAGGGATATGGTGTTAGTACCCATATTTTCCTTGATCTGTCAGCACACTAGAGGGTGATATGGTCAGTATCACGCCTGGCCACCTTTCCTTCCCCAACTCCAGAAGAAGTTGGGTACCCATTTCTACAGCTGGGTGGCTGAGGTGCCTCCGTCCAAATTCGAACCTCCGCCTCTATAGAGGTAAAGATAAAAAAAGGTAAGGTTAAAAATGATAGAGAGATCTAGAATATTCAGACCAAGCATAGAAATAATGAAAGTAAGAAAAGAATGTCATGGATTTCAGATCTTCTGTATGACCTACTTTTTATGTTGACTAGTGAAAAAAAAATTTTTTTAAATGAAAATAAAGATATGGAAGGAAAAAGTTACATGTTTGAGAAAAAAACATGCTATAAATTTCCTTTCTGCATCAATTCTTTCATATGCAGATACATGTTTCTAAACATTCATGTCTTCTCTTCTAGGCAAGTGTAAAAGATGTTCAAGTGACAAAAACTGTGGAAAAAATGTACTCACAAAGTAATAACTTCATTCTACTGTCTGTTCTCAATAACAACATAAAGGTAAACATACTTTTGTTCACTTTGTTGTAGTACTAGTCTCTAACATACATTATTGTGTGATATATATATATACACACACTGAATATCTATTGAAAATTCTGAATTATATTCATTGAAGTGAAGCTTTTGTGAATATATTGAATTATATTTATTGAAGGGTAGACTGGGGAGGGGGGTGGTGGTAGACAAAGACAGAGAGACAACATAGAAGAGGATATAAAAGAAATTGGTGCCAACAACAGGAGAGAGATAATTAGGAATAGAGAGGATTGGAGGTGAACTTTATCTGCAGCAATGAGCCTTAATGGGTCAGAAAGCTGAAGAAGAAGAAGTTTTTGTGAATATAATCAATTATACTTATTGAAAGGAATATTTTGTGAGTGTATTATGTTTACTGAAGTGAATTTCCTGTGAATATATTTAATTATGAGTATATCTGTTGAAGTGAATTTCTTGTGAACACATGAGTTTATGTGGCCAGGGTCAGATAAAGTTATACTGCATAAACTGATTGTTTTTGAAGTCCTGGATTTGGGTGATGCTGGATGTTGATACTTTATCACAAGTAGTTACAAGTATTCAGTGCATTTTAACAAAGTTGGAGTATTGAAAACTGCTCATTCCATTTCATGGATTCTTCATGTGCTCTGATATCACCTCAGCTCTGTTTCTAGAACAGCTGGGACACCATACAGAATCTGGCTGCAGGCCTTTAGCAGTGGAGAGAATTTGCAGATGGTCTGTAAGACAGCACAAGGTGTAATTGATGATGATTGCACTGTTGATCAATGTTAATAGAATGATGAATGACATTCAAATAAACATTTAAACTACAAATACAGTAATGTTAATTGTAAAATTAAACATTTCTTTTCTTTATAATCTCCAGTCTGGGGACACGATAGCAATTAAAGTGGATGGGACTGAACCCCTGTATGAGATTTCTTATGAGGTAATCATCATTTCTCAAATTATTCAATTAAAATGTAATATCCACCCTCATTTATGCATGTTAAAGCTGGAAAACAACTAAGGAAAGAGACAAGAAATTAGACTCCTTTGAAAACAAATGCCTCAGGAAAATATTTAGTATAAAGTGGAACAAATTCAAGAACAATGCAGAGATAAGACAGATGAGCAAACATCAGCCTGTCTCATGGATGATCAGAAAAAGAAGATGAACATATGTTGGTCATGTGCTGAGAAGAAACAACCAGAGAATTCCAAATCAAACTATCAAGTGGAACACAAAAGGCCGAAGAAAAAGAGGTCGACCACGTTAAACTCTAAAGAGGACATTGTTAAGAGAGGCCGGTTTAGTAGGCATAACATCACTTGATGAGGTTGAAAAGCTTGCCGAAAACAGGAAATGTTGGCAAGCTACCATGCGAGCCCTATGTGACACTTAGCAACACGGGAAGGATGTAAGATGTAAGAATCATCACTTTCTTTTATAAACTTTGCACATTTGTTGGATATATTTTTTTCTCTTATGAACCTTGTATAATTGTTGGACACATATCTTCTGTTATAAACCTCAAACAATTGTTGGACACATATCTTATGTTATGTTATAAACCTTAAACAATTGTTGGACACATAACTTCTGTTATAAACCTCAAACAATTGTTGGACACATATCTTCTAATATAAGCCTCAAATAATTGTTGAACACATATTTTATATTATAAACCTTGTACAACTGTTGGACATAAATTTTCTCTTACAAATCTTATACAGTGTTGGACACATACTTGTATTTTGTATTATAAAACTTGTACAATTGTTGGAAACAAATGTTCTTTTATAAACCTTGTACATTTGTTGGACACATATTTTCTTTTATAAACCTTGTACATTTGTTGAACACATATTTTCTTTTATAAACTTTGAATGTGTCTGCATACTAAGTGATTCGATGAGTATGATCCAGAAGGCTGAGGCAGGTTCTATATGCGGGCAGTGGTTTGAGTCATTGCAGAAATCAGTGATTCACAGAGTCACTTTCATCTGTGTCTGGGCATCTGGGAAGATGAGAGAGCTGATAGGCTGGCCAGCTCTGCCATCATCACAGATGGAGAACCACTAGATCAAGCTGGTATTTTTAGCATGCTCAGAGGGGTAGGCAGAATAGAGGACTAGAAGAGCAGCATCTCCACGTCAGAGCTTAGACTGAGAGAGCAGCATCTCCACGTCAGAGCTTAGACTGAGAGAGCAGCATCTCCACGTCAGAGCTTAGACTGAGAGAGCAGCATCTCCACGTCAGTGCTTAGACTGAGAGAGCAGCATCTCCACATCAGTGCTTAGACTGAGAGAGCAGCATCTCCACATCAGAGCTTAGACTGAGAGAGCAGCATCTCCACATCAGTGCTTAGACTGAGAGAGCAGCATCTCCACATCAGTGCTTAGACTGAGAGAGCAGCAAATCCACATCAGTGCTTAGACTGAGAGAGCAGCATCTCCACATCAGTGCTTAGACTGAGAGAGCAGCATCTCCACATCAGAGCTTAGACTGAGAGAGCAGCATCTCCACATCAGAGCTTAGACTGAGAGAGCAGCATCTCCACATCAGTGCTTAGACTGAGAGAGCAGCAAATCCACATCAGTGCTTAGACTGAGAGAGCAGCATCTCCACATCAGTGCTTAGACTGAGAGAGCAGCATCTCCATATCAGAGCTTAGACTGAGAGAGCAGCATCTCCACATCAAAGCTTAGACTGAGAGAGCAGCATCTCCACATCAGTGCTTAGACTGAGAGAGCAGCATCTCCACATCAGTGCTTAGACTGAGAGAGCAGCATCTCCACATCAGTGCTTAGACTGAGAGAGCAGCAAATCCACATCAGAGCTTAGACTGAGAGAGCAGCAAATCCACATCAGAGCTTAGACTGAGAGAGCAGCAAATCCACATCAGTGCTTAGACTGAGAGAGCAGCAAATCCACATCAGAGCTTAGACTGAGAGAGCAGCAAATCCACATCAGTGCTTAGACTGAGAGAGCAGCATCTCCACATCAGTGCTTAGACTGAGAGAGCAGTAAATCCACATCAGTGCTTAGACTGAGAGAGCAGCAAATCCACATCAGAGCTTAGACTGAGAGAGCAGCAAATCCACATCAGAGCTTAGACTGAGAGAACAGCAAATCCACATCAGTGCTTAGACTGAGAGAGCAGCAAATCCACATCAGTGCTTAGACTGAGAGAGCAGCAAATCCACATCAGAGCTTAGACTGAGAGAGCAGCATCTCCACATCAGTGCTTAGACTGAGAGAGCAGCATCTCCACATCAGTGCTTAGACTGAGAGAGCAGCAAATCCACATCAGTGCTTAGACTGAGAGAGCAGCATCTCCACATCAGAGCTTAGACTGAGAGAGCAGCATCTCCACATCAGTGCTTAGACTGAGAGAGCAGCAAATCCACATCAGTGCTTAGACTGAGAGAGCAGCATCTCCACGTCAGTGCTTAGACTGAGAGAGCAGCAAATCCACATCAGAGCTTAGACTGAGAGAGCAGCATCTCCACATCAGTGCTTAGACTGAGAGAGCAGCAAATCCACATCAGTGCTTAGACTGAGAGAGCTGGAAGTACAGACTGGCATGGCCAGGAATGAGAGACATACTGGATGTGCAAGGGGACTTGTCAACCAACACAGGGCAGGCACTATCAGTTGCTGAATGCTGATGGATATATGGATATGTTGGGGTGGGGATCCTAACCAGTTGTGGACATGTCCAGAGTGCAATGATGATGACCCAGACCATGAACCACAAACTGTAAACTGTGAACAATTGTTGGACACACATTTTCTCTTATAAATTTTGAACAAATGTGGACTTATATTTAAAATAGTCAATTTTTCACATAGATGACAATTCTGATTTATGGAAGTCATTGCTGTAGTGTTTAGATCTTCTAAGTAATTAATTCACATGTTAATTAATTTTTGAACTGTTGATCTTGCAATGCTAAATTGTTTGTTTAGGATAAGGTAAAAAAACAAAGTAAAATTAATGACTTTAGGATAATTTAAAAAAACAACATGAAATAATTAATGTATTAAGAGAAAGTAATGAATTGTTTGCTCATTCAGGTTCTTTCAAGAGGCAGATTAGTTGATTCAGGAACAAAGAATGGCCAGGGTAAGATGTCCTTCATCTTTAACCTTCTAGTGACTACTGACTTTGCCCCAAATAGCCATCTGTTGGTCTACTACACAAAAAACACTGATGAAATTGTTGCTGACAGTTTGGCCATCAATGTTGAAGGGATCTTCAAAAATAATGTAAGTCATGTCACTGTATTTAACAATGAAGTTCACTCTCATGAGGTCAAATTCTGTATTTTTGTTTGTTTCAGTATGTGTATGGACTTTTAATGTTTAGTGACAATGAGCTCTAAATATTTCCATGGCTGCCTTGAAATGATAAAAGCCAAATTATATCATGAAAATTATCACTTCATGAAGATTATCACTTCCTCAAACTTGCCAGAGTGTTTGCTGATGGAAACAATTCATGAGTCAACTTATGAGTGACATAACGCTGTGTTTGCTGATGGAAACATTTCTAATGTTTTCAACATGAAGCAAGTGTTCTTTATGAGTGAAGTAAAACAGTTTGATAATTGTATTGATATGTGACATTTCCTGCTATTTTGAGGACAAGGGTCACCATGTTCAACATGTGGCCAGAGTGTAAAGGCTAGCAGGTCTTAACAAGCCAAAGCTATTTTGTTTTCATGCGGGCTGTTGAAATACTTCAGTTCAACCAAAAATGCAAATATTTATGTGCTTTCACTAGTTGTAGAGTTTGCGAAAAACTCAATTGCTAGTTTCACTACAGGATGTTAGAAAAATCACAGTAGGACATACAATCTCACTTACTAACTTTGTTATAAGATATTCACTGCCACATGTCACCAAGAATTCATGTTAGAGGATCTTCATCACATTTGTCACCAAGAATTCATTTTATAAGATCATTATCACAACACTTGCCACCATAGTTCAGACTGAGAGGGCAGCATCTCCACGTCAGTGCTTAGACTGAGAGAGCAGCAAATCCACATCAGAGCTTAGACTGAGAGAGCAGCATCTCCACGTCAGAGCTTAGACTGAGAGAGCAGCATCTCCACATCAGTGCTTAGACTGAGAGAGCAGCAAATCCACATCAGTGCTTAGACTGAGAGAGCAGCATCTCCACATCAGTGCTTAGACTGAGAGAGCAGCATCTCCACATCAGTGCTTAGACTGAGAGAGCAGCAAATCCACATCAGTGCTTAGACTGAGAGAGCAGCATCTCCACATCAGTGCTTAGACTGAGAGAGCAGCATCTCCACATCAGTGCTTAGACTGAGAGAGCAGCATCTCCACATCAGTGCTTAGACTGAGAGAGCAGCAAATCCACATCAGTGCTTAGACTGAGAGAGCAGCATCTCCACATCAGAGCTTAGACTGAGAGAGCAGCATCTCCATGTCAGTGCTTAGACTGAGAGAGCAGCAAATCCACATCAGAGCTTAGACTGAGAGAGCAGCATCTCCACATCACTGCTTAGACTGAGAGAGCAGCATCTCCACATCAGAGCTTAGACTGAGAGAGCAGCATCTCCACATCAGTGCTTAGACTGAGAGAGCAGCATCTCCACATCAGTGCTTAGACTGAGAGAGCAGCAAATCCACATCAGAGCTTAGACTGAGAGAGCAGCATCTCCACGTCAGAGCTTAGACTGAGAGAGCAGCATCTCCACGTCAGTGCTTAGACTGAGAGAGCAGCAAATCCACATCAGAGCTTAGACTGAGAGAGCAGCATCTCCACGTCAGAGCTTAGACTGAGAGAGCAGCATCTCCACATCAGTGCTTAGACTGAGAGAGCAGCAAATCCACATCAGTGCTTAGACTGAGAGAGAGCATCTCCACATCAGTGCTTAGACTGAGAGAGCAGCATCTCCACATCAGTGCTTAGACTGAGAGAGCAGCAAATCCACATCAGTGCTTAGACTGAGAGAGCAGCATCTCCACATCAGAGCTTAGACTGAGAGAGCAGCATCTCCACATCAGTGCTTAGACTGAGAGAGCAGCAAATCCACATCAGTGCTTAGACTGAGAGAGCAGCATCTCCACGTCAGTGCTTAGACTGAGAGAGCAGCAAATCCACATCAGAGCTTAGACTGAGAGAGCAGCATCTCCACATCAGTGCTTAGACTGAGAGAGCAGCAAATCCACATCAGTGCTTAGACTGAGAGAGCTGGAAGTACAGACTGGCATGGCCAGGAATGAGAGACATACTGGATGTGCAAGGGGACTTGTCAACCAACACAGGGCAGGCACTATCAGTTGCTGAATGCTGATGGATATATGGATATGTTGAGGGTGTGGGGATCCTAACCAGTTGTGGACATGTCCAGAGTGCAATGATGATGACCCAGACCATGAACCACAAACTGTAAACTGTGAACAATTGTTGGACACACATTTTCTCTTATAAATTTTGAACAAATGTGGACTTATATTTAAAATAGTCAATTTTTCACATAGATGACAATTCTGATTTATGGAAGTCATTGCTGTAGTGTTTAGATCTTCTAAGTAATTAATTCACATGTTAATTAATTTTTGAACTGTTGATCTTGCAATGCTAAATTGTTTGTTTAGGATAAGGTAAAAAAACAAAGTAAAATTAATGACTTTAGGATAATTTAAAAAAACAACATGAAATAATTAATGTATTAAGAGAAAGTAATGAATTGTTTGCTCATTCAGGTTCTTTCAAGAGGCAGATTAGTTGATTCAGGAACAAAGAATGGCCAGGGTAAGATGTCCTTCATCTTTAACCTTCTAGTGACTACTGACTTTGCCCCAAATAGCCATCTGTTGGTCTACTACACAAAAAACACTGATGAAATTGTTGCTGACAGTTTGGCCATCAATGTTGAAGGGATCTTCAAAAATAATGTAAGTCATGTCACTGTATTTAACAATGAAGTTCACTCTCATGAGGTCAAATTCTGTATTTTTGTTTGTTTCAGTATGTGTATGGACTTTTAATGTTTAGTGACAATGAGCTCTAAATATTTCCATGGCTGCCTTGAAATGATAAAAGCCAAATTATATCATGAAAATTATCACTTCATGAAGATTATCACTTCCTCAAACTTGCCAGAGTGTTTGCTGATGGAAACAATTCATGAGTCAACTTATGAGTGACATAACGCTGTGTTTGCTGATGGAAACATTTCTAATGTTTTCAACATGAAGCAAGTGTTCTTTATGAGTGAAGTAAAACAGTTTGATAATTGTATTGATATGTGACATTTCCTGCTATTTTGAGGACAAGGGTCACCATGTTCAACATGTGGCCAGAGTGTAAAGGCTAGCAGGTCTTAACAAGCCAAAGCTATTTTGTTTTCATGCGGGCTGTTGAAATACTTCAGTTCAACCAAAAATGCAAATATTTATGTGCTTTCACTAGTTGTAGAGTTTGCGCAAAAACTCAATTGCTAGTTTCACTACAGGATGTTAGAAAAATCACAGTAGGACATACAATCTCACTTACTAACTTTGTTATAAGATATTCACTGCCACATGTCACCAAGAATTCATGTTAGAGGATCTTCATCACATTTGTCACCAAGAATTCATTTTATAAGATCATTATCACAACACTTGCCACCATAGTTCATATTGTAAGATCTTCCACTATAACCTGTGTTACAAGGATCAAAATAGAGGATATGCCAATAAAAACTCATGTTATAAGGTCTCTAGCAAGAATATAATGTTTGCAGTTATAAAGAAATTGATGCAAGTAAAAAACAGATTCCTTGTCTTCCTTGGCTAGCAAAATTGGTCTTGAAATCAACAAAAACAAAACAAAAATAATGAAACTTCTCATTAATCAAGAAGGAAAAATATACATAGAAGGAACAGTTGTTGATGTAGTAAACCAGTTTGCATACCTTGGCAGCTACATAGACCAGAATGTTAGAATTAACTGCAAAAGCATCATTGAGCTTCAAGAACCTTGAGAACATATGGAATTCAAAAGTTATAAGCATAAAAACCAAGTTCAGATTATTCATTTCAAATGTGATATCCACCCTCATTTATGCATGTGAAAGCTGGAAATCAACTAAAGAAATAGACAAGAAATTACTCTTTTGAAAACAAATGCCTAAGGAAAATACAGTGTATAAAGTGGAATGAATTCAAGAACAATGCAGAGATAAGACAGATGAGCAAACAACAGCCTGTCTCATTGGTGATCAGAAAAAAGATGGACATATGTAGGCCATGTGATGAGAAGAAACAATCAGAGAATACCAAAACAAGCTGTCAAGTGGAGCACAACAGGCCAAAAAAAAGAGGTTGACCACGTTAAACTCTAAAGAGGACATTGTTAAGAGAAGCCAGTTTAGTGGGCATAATATCCCTTGATGAAATTGAAAGACTTGCCAAGAATAGAAAAACTTGGTAAATAACTATGTGAGCCCTATGTGATGTTTAATGGCACAGGAAGGATGTAAGATGTAAGAGGCCCAACAGTAAAATACTACCATTACATTTGTTGCTTTCTGATGTCTTGTCTTGTCTTCTGTCTCCCTATAAATGCGAGCTGGTGTTCTTTGCAGCCAGTGCTGTGAAGGTGTTGGGGCACAAGATCATATCAGCATGAGAGCTGGTTATGGCACCTATTTTTTCAGTCCTGGAATGCAGCTAAAAAAGCAGGAGGTGTGTAGTACTTCTTTAGCAGACTCCACCACCATGGGGACTTTGGCAATCTCTGTCCTGTTAGCCAGACTAACCTTGTTATTATGAGTACCACCAGAGAATTTGAACAGGATCACTAACCCTATCACTAGCATATAAGCTATGGTTCACTAACCCAAACATTAACATATAAGCTATGGTTCACTAACCCTAACATTAACATATAAGCTATGGTTCACTGACCCTATCACTAGCATATAAACTATGGTTCACTAACCATAACATTAACATATAAGCTATGGTTCACTGACCCTATCACTAACATATAAGCTATGGTTCACTAACCCTATCACTAGCATATAAGCTATGGTTCACTAACCCTATCACTAACATATAAGCTATGGTTCACTGATTGCCTGATCAGACAGCTCCTCACCCCTGACCTTCAATCCTTTCTTATTTTTCCAAACTGATGTCTACTTTGATTTTGTATTCCAGCAAGGTTAAATTGCCTCACAGTTAACAGTGTTTGAATATCTACTGCCTTGCAGGTGACTGTTGCATTTAGTAAAAATGAGTCAGAACCAAACAAAGACATCGGTATCAACGTCAGTGCAGAGCCTGGGTCAGAAGTCTTCGTACTTGTTGTTGATCAGAGTGTCCTTCTTCTCAAAACTGGCAATGATGTCACACCAGATAGGGTGAGTCATACATGATATCACTCCCGAGTAAGGTGGGTCATACATGCTATCACATCAGACAGGGTGAGTCATACATGCTTTCACCCCCAAGTAAGGTGAGTCATACATTATATCACTCCCAAGTAAGGTGAGTCATACATGCTACCACATCCGACAGGGTGAGTCATACATGATACTCCCAAGTAAGGTGAGTCATACATGCTATCACATCAGACAGGATGAGTCATACATGCTATCACATCAGACAGGGTGAGTCATACATGCTATCACATCAGACAGGGTGAATCATACATGCTATCATATCAGATGGGGTGAGTCATACATGATATCACATCAGACAGGGTGAGTCATACATACTATCACACCAGACAGGGTGAGTCATACATGCTATCACATCAGACAGGGTAAGTCATACATGCTTTCACCCTCAAGTAAGGTGAGTCATACATGCTATCACATCAGACAGGTTGAGTCATACATGCTATCACATCAGACAAGATGAGTCATACATGCTTTCACCCCCAAGTAAGGTGAGTCATACATGCTATCACATCAGACAGGATGAGTCATACATGCTATCACACCAGACAGGGTGAGTCATACATGCTTTCACCCCCAAGTAAGGTGAGTCATACATGCTATCACATCAGACAGGGTGAGTCATACATGCTATTATATCAGACAGGGTGAGTCATACATGCTATCACATCAGACAGGATGAGTCATACATGCTGTCACATCAGACAGGGTGAGTCATACATGCTATCACATCAGACAGGGTGAGTCATACATGATATCACTCCCAAGTAAGGTGAGTCATACATGATATCACTCCCAAGTAAGGTGAGTCATACATGCTATCACATCAGACAGGATGAGTCATACATGCTATCACATCAGACAGGGTGAGTCATACATGCTATCACATCAGACAGGGTGAATCATACATGCTATCATATCAGATGGGGTGAGTCATACATGATATCACATCAGACAGGGTGAGTCATACATACTATCACACCAGACAGGGTGAGTCATACATGCTATCACATCAGACAGGGTAAGTCATACATGCTTTCACCCTCAAGTAAGGTGAGTCATACATGCTATCACATCAGACAGGTTGAGTCATACATGCTATCACATCAGACAAGATGAGTCATACATGCTTTCACCCCCAAGTAAGGTGAGTCATACATGCTATCACATCAGACAGGATGAGTCATACATGCTATCACACCAGACAGGGTGAGTCATACATGCTTTCACCCCCAAGTAAGGTGAGTCATACATGCTATCACATCAGACAGGGTGAGTCATACATGCTATTATATCAGACAGGGTGAGTCATACATGCTATCACATCAGACAGGATGAGTCATACATGCTGTCACATCAGACAGGGTGAGTCATACATGCTATCACATCAGACAGGGTGAGTCATACATGATATCACTCCCAAGTAAGGTGAGTCATACATGATATCACTCCCAAGTAAGGTGAGTTATACATGCTATCACACCAGACAGGGTGAGTCATACATGCTATCACATCAGACAGGGTGAGTCATACATGATGTCACTCCCAAGTAAGGTGAGTCATACATGATATCACTCCCAAGTAAGGTGAGTCATACATGCTATCACATCAGACAGAGTTAGTCATGGATGATGTTACCACCAAGTAAGGTGAGTTATACATACTATCACACCAGAGAGGTTGAGTCATGGAGGATATTACCCCCAAGTAAGGTGAGTCATACATACTATCACACCAGAAAGGTTGAGTCATGGAGGATATTACCCCCAAGTAAGGTGAGTCATACATACTATCACACCAGAGAGGTTGAGTCATGGAGGATATTACCCCCAAGTAAGGTGAGTCATACATACTTTCACACCAGAGAGGTTGAGTCATACATGATATTACCCCCAAGTAAGATGAGTCATACATGCTATCACACCACACAGGATGAGTCATGCATGATATCTCTCCTGATTAAAAGGGTGAAGGAATAATAATATATTTATGAGCGTACAAGCAGAAACTTAGCAATATCTAAGACTTGACACTAAATCAGACATGAGGATACACTGAGAAACAAGAAGAAATGTACATAAACATACACACTTTCTGAATAAACATACAGATTTTCTGCTAAAAAAAAACAAAAACAGCTAAACATCTCATTCATGTTTTTTATTTGATTGTTTCAGCCCTTCCTGCATAGTTTTACTTTATTTTTTTTTTTAAACCAGTTTTTTCAGAGGCACAGTGGTCAATCAGTTTTTAGTAAACTTTCTGATATTTTCAATCTCTTCAAGTAGTTCTTATTATATCTTCTAAAAAAAATTATATTTCCGATTTTCTGTGGCTGCTCTGTATCTTAAACTCATTTTTCTGTTCACTTCTATGTACCGAAGCTAGAAAGAAAAAAGGTATTTATTTTTTTGATGGTCTTGTATCAGTCTAGATACACCAAGTATTGTTTTTATTGTTTTTTTTTATGGTCACCATTGTACTGGCTCTTCATTAGATTATAGCTTTATGCTGTTTCCATTTTTCTGGTCTTAATTAGTTTGTGTTCGTATTTTTCCAATCAGGCAGTCAAAGCTGTGTCCCAGTTTGATAGGGGGGATAAACCTTCCAGCAGCCAGTTTGCCCTGTCTCACAGTGCTAGAGTTGTCAGGGATGTCTTCAGTGTAAGTATGTCACTTGCTGCTGTTACTCACAAACTTAGCACCAGAAATAGGCAAAAAACATAGGATCACGTGTCCAGCTTTCGTTTATTAGCCGAAACAGGTAAGAATAATCTGATATGCGGTCAAAAAGGAGAAATAAACACATTGTTACATATAAATAGACCAATACGAGGATTGCTGAAAGCAGCAGAAATATGCATTTTAGAAAAACACTGAGAGAAACTAGGTCAATTACAATGGAGCATGTCTGACAAAAACCAACTGAAAAATTAAGACAGCTTAGAAAAAACAATGATGGGAGTAATTTTCAGACTGGCTGTCAAGAGAAATTGTTCAGTGACTAAGTAATCTTCAGATTGGCTGTCAAGAGAAATTGTTCACTGACTGATGCACCACTTGAATGAATGAATCAAAATTAATATATAACTACAGTCACCATTCACTGCAAGGAGGAGGTGAACAATCAGCAGTCACTGCAAGGAGGAAGTGAACAATCAGCATTCACTGCAAGGAGGAGGTGAACAATCAGAATTCAGTGTAAGGAGAGGAAGGTGAGCAATCAGCATTCACTGTAAGGAGAAGGTGAACAGTCAGCATTCACTGTAAGGAGAAGAAGGTGAACAATCAGCATTCACTGCAAGGAGAAGGTGAACAGTCAATATTCACTGCAAGGAGGAAGTGAACAATCAGCATTCACTGTAAGGAGAAGGTGAACAGTCAGCATTCACTGTAAGGAGAACAATCAGCATTCATTGTAATGAGAGAAAGGTGAACAATCAGCATTCACTGCAAGGAGGTGGTGAACAATCAACAACATTCACTGTAAGGAGAACAATCAGCATTCTCTGTAAGGAGAACAATCAACATTCCCTGTAAGGAGAACAATCAGCATTCACTGTAAGGAAAACAATCAACATTCACTGTAAGGAAAACAATCAACATTCACTGTAAGGTGAACAGTCAGCATTCACTGTAAGGTGAACAGTCAGCATTCACTGTAAGGAGAAGGTCAATCACAATCATAGCAGTATGAAAGATAAATGGGATAATAGGCAGAGAAATACAGAGAGAAAAGATCATGAGACGGCTCATGCAATGACATGATAAATCACATGGGCTGATAGAAAGGCATCATAGACAAAGAGCAGCATGGAGGAATAATTGTTCATGACTATTGACATGACATCCATTAAAATGATTATGCTAGATAACAAGAGATTTTGATCAAATTGAGCTTATAAAAGACAAAAATGACCTCACACTTGTCAAAAAACCAGTCATTTGGTGGACATAATGTATCCAGAAAAAGTAAAAGGATGTATAACAATAAAAACATTCTCATTGAGCAGAAATAATTTTAACTGGCAGTGTATGGTTACTATAGCAAACAGTTTTCTCAGAAACAAGGGAGTGGATTTTAATCCAAATATGTCAAACTGCAGTCACAGTAGAAGCATTGCAGAACACAAAAAATGAGCAGATCCTGAGGGAAATAAAAAGAAAGAAATTAACCCTCTCTCTCTCTCTCAAAACATGGAGATATAGCCTTGCAGTGGCCTACCCTCTCACTGTGGCTACCATCCCACTGTGGCATTGGTGGAAATGAAAAAGCTGACACCCTAGCCAAACAAGGCAGCAGAATGGAACAAAGCAGCCATCAAGTCAGTTACAGGAAGACCAAGACCACCATACAAAGCTGCTATGATGAACTGTGGGCCAAGAGGCTGGGCACATGCAGTGAACCAGATCCAATCCACCAGTTACAGGAAGACCAAGACCACCATACAAAGCTGCTATGATGAACTGTGGGCCAAGAGGCTGGGCACATGCAGTGAACCAGATCCAATCCACCAGTTACAGGAAGACCAAGACCACCATACAAAGCTGCTATGATGAACTGTGGGCCAAGAGGCTGGGCACATGCAGTGAACCAGATCCAATCCACCAGTTACAGGGGGAGCAACAAACAGTCCTGTTCTGATTAAGAACTGCCCACTGCAGGCTGCTGAGTCATCTCTACTGACTCAGGATCTCACAGACAGACTCAAGGTCTCACAGACAGATGAATAGCCCTCCAGGGGTGGAGTACAGACTCAAGATCTCACAGACAGACTCAAGATCTCACAGACAGACTCAAGATCTCACATACACCTGAATGGCCCTTCAGGGGCAAAGTACAGACTCCAGAACACGTTCTCCAAGAGAGCCAAACCTTTACAGATCTATGCAGCCAAACATGGCCACAGGGCTCGGAATTAAGGGAGAAGCTGTGGGGCTGTCAGGAGAACATGGAAAAGACTGTGGACTTCATCCTGTGACCAGGCTTCCGATTTAGCATGACCAAGAACTTGAAAGCTGAAGAAGAAGTAGAAGCAGTCACAGTATTAAAAAAAAAATCTTTATATTACACTTTTAGTCATGAAGCTGCTTCAGGAAATGGAATATGTCTGCCTACAAGGTAAGGCATATCATTTTTGTGCTGAAAAGGTCTGTAAGTATATTAACTGAAAACAACACTTGCATAAAATATATAAGGATAGCATCAGATTTGACAGTGATAGCTGAATAACAAACCAAGGAGTGAATGGAATTCTAGGGATTTAAAAGATAAAAGATACACTAAATGCTGAGTTAAAATGAAACCCTCAGATAAAAGATACCTTAACACCAAATTAACATGAAACTCTTAGATAAAAGATATCTTAACACCAAATTAACATGAAACTCTTAGATAAAAGATATTAACACCAAATTAACATGAAACTCTTAGATAAAAGATATCTTAACACCAAATTAACATGAAACTCTTAGATAAAAGATATTAACACCAAATTAACATGAAACTCTTAGATAAAAGATATCTTAACACCAAATTAACATGAAACTCTTAGATAAAAGATATTAACACCAAATTAACATGAAACTCTTAGATAAAAGATATCTTAACACCAAATTAACATGAAACTCTTAGATAAAAGATATCTTAACACCAAATTAACATGAAACTCTTAGATAAAAGATATCTTAACACCAAATTAACATGAAACTCTTAGATAAAAGATATCTTAACACCAAATTAACATGAAATCCTCAGATAAAAGCACAGAAGAAAGAGAATAAATGTAGAAATGAGAAAGACCATGAGTGAACTGAGATAACTGGCTCAAGACCAGTGTGAATGAAGAAAAGTACTCGGTGCCTATTTTATTAAGAACATCCAGTGAAGAATGAAGGAATGCATACTGTGTCACGCAGTACTTCTTCAGATCATCTAGTTGTTACAAAATATCTAACAGATCTAAATGTGCTGATGAAAAGAACAAAAGTTGAATACATGAAAAATCCATATTCTCTCTAATTTATAGAGAAATGCCATCTTAATTTTATCAGTATAGCAGTACATCATATCCAGCATAAATATTTGTCAAATAACAAGCTCTGTTTTGAATTTGCTCAGAATAATTTTACGTGAAAAACCTTGATTATCAAATTTACTATTTTTTAAAGCATAACTTTTTCTTTTAAAAAAATCTATTTCTCTGTTGGCACAGTCACTCTGGACATTTCCAGTTTTTTTGTTGTTGTTGTTTGTTTTTTTAATGTTTTATTTTCCAGGCTCCTTTGAATATGAAGAGCATGGTAAATAATAATATTTTGTTCTACTTTTTATATTTGAATACTAAATTTGTTTACTTTATTCATTTCTTTCTGTCATTTTCTTTTATTCAGAATGGTGGCTTCAATTTATTCACAAATATACCAACACCACAACCACCACCACCACCATCCAGCTATGGTAAGTTCTTTTTTTTTTTAAAGCCATTTTTAAAATAAACTTTTGGATGTTTTTTTGTCCAGTCCTACATGTTTTGTGGTGGAAAGTGAGGAAGGTTGGATTTAGAAGTTGTATGTTGGTTCAGATGCTTGACCTCAGTATCTTCAGACTGGCTGAAAATTTAAGTCACCGTAACACTAATTCTGATGTTATAGTTCACTGAACCATGAAATTTCAGATTTTCAATCTGTGTGTCATTATCTTCATCATCTTACATCCATTTTTTTCCATGTCTTTTAGCACACACATCTTACATATTGATGCATATGTCACACTTGCCTTTCTCATTTGACTGAGTATCCAGTTAAATATTATTCACTAAGAAAATTTCATTTTATTTTAAACATGAAAAACTCTCTCTCTCTCTTTTCTCTCTCTCTCTCTCACTCTCTTTTCTCTCTCTCTCTCTCTTCTCTCTCTGTCTTTCACTCTCTCTCTCTCTTTCTCTCAAATATTGTTCAGTAAATAGTGTTTTTTAAAGTTAATTAACTCTCATTTTTGCATGTAGATTTGTTTATGCTCATTTAATGTGGCTCTGAAGAGACTTCTTATAATCTTTCCGCAATGCTTTGGCAGCAGATAGCAGACCTCAGTATTTGAGATATCGCTCTGGTCTAGCAGGCCAACCCGCAGCAGCTATAGCACACTCAGATTTTGCAGCACCTTATAGTTACGTTGCACCTGAGAATCTCATAATAAAGGCACAGGAACTTAAAGATGTAGATCATGTACGACAACTCTTCCCAGAAGTCTTTCTGTGGGATGATACTCACGTAGGGTACTGTCTCATTTTGCTAGATGTCTGCTGTGCTACAAGATCACTGCATGGTTCACTCATGGAGTGTTAATACAAGATCACTGCATGGTTCACTCATGGATTGTTAATACAAGATCACTGCATGGTTCACTTATGGAGTGTTAATACAAGATCACTGCATGGTTCACTCATGGAATGTTAATACAAGATCACTGCATGGTTCACTCATGGATTGTTAATACAAGATCACTGCATGGTTCACTCATGGAGTGTTAATACAAGATCATTGCATGGTTCACTCATGGAGTGTTAATACAAGATCACTGCATGGTTCACTCATGGATTGTTAATACAAGATCACTGCATGGTTCACTCATGGAATGTTAATACAAGATCACTGCATGGTTCACTCATGGAATGTTAATACAAGATCACTGCATGGTTCACTCATGGAATGTTAATACAGGATCACTGCATGGCTCACTCATGGATTGTTAATACAAGATCACTGCATGGTTCACTCATAAAATGTTAATACAGGATCACTGCATGGATTATTATCATTCAGCAACTCTGTATCTGTGAGCCCTGTTAGTTTTATACTGTGTCATCATGCTGGATAAACACATTATACTATAAATTTTATGCTGCAAGCTTACTGGAATTCTGCTATTCATTTTTAATTATATATTAATTTGCTTCATATGAGACTAACACTTTGTTATAATATTATTTTCTAACATTGGAAATAGTTGCCTTCCAGCCAGTAGTAACAAGAAAAATCAGCATCAGATGTTGTTCTGATCCAAGAATATAGCGCTACTGTTTCTCCAGTACATCATGATTGATTCTTTGCTGCTGGTTTACTGTCTGCACAGCCAGAAAGGATTTCTTTGGCTGATAATGCAGAGGCTACTCAGTATGCACAGGATAGAAACTCTGGACAATTACAAGCAGTGGAAGAAATTTGCAGCATTTTTCCAAAAACATGGCTGTCAAATCAAGTCAAAGTTATTGGGTATAAAACATTATCTTACATCTTACATCCTTCCCGTGCCGCTAAACGTCACATAGTATATGGTACTAAGGTAGTTCACCAAGACTTTCTGTCCACAGTGAGCTTTTTAACCTCATCAAGGAATTTTATGCCCACTGAACTGGCGTCTTTTAATGTCCTCTTTAGAGTTTCACGTGGTTGACCTCTTTTTCTTTGGCCTGTTGTGTTCTACTTAATAGCTTGTTTGGGGATTCTCTGATTGTTTCTTCTCATCACATGACCCATGAGACAGGTTGCTGTTTAGTCATCTGCCCTATCTCTGCATTGCTCTTGAATTCATTCCACTTTATACTGAGTATTTTCCTTAGGGATTTGTCTTCAAAAGAGTCTAATTTCTTGTCTATTTCTTTAGTTGTTTTCTAGGTTTCATATGCATAAATGAGGGTGGATATTACATTTGAGTTGAATAATCTTAATTTGGTTTTTGTGCTTATAACTTTTGAATGCCATATGTTCTCAAGGTCAATGCTGCTTTTGCAATTTGAATCTAACTTCCTTTATTGCATCACCATCCTGATCTATGCAGCTGCCAAGATATGCAAATTGGTTTAATTCTTCAGCAGCTGTTCCTTCTATGTATATTTTTCCTTCATTGCAGGAGGACAAATTTACTTTGTTCTAGTATTTAATTTTTATAACCCTAAAACTGATTAGTTCTGTTCCAAAATGCTAACAACTGCTTCCACTGAACCAGAACAAGCAGGGTAAGGCACCAAGAAGTAATACCACTAATAATAAATTTACTCTCTAAGGATTTCTTATATCAACCCAATGCTTAAAATCCAGGATTTCATTTGCTTCATTAGTTGTTTATTATAACTAGTTACATTTGGCATGTTTAGTTTCTTTTTCTTTAAGTCTGAGATTGTCTTGTTTTTGTTGGAACTGTCATGAGTGTTTATCTTAGCACAAGGTTGTTAAATGTTGTTTGAAGTGTTTGAGTTGAAGAGAATATCCACTTACATAAAAATTTGTGTGTGACTGTATCAGAGAAGTGCAATAATGTCCTGGATAGGTAGAGCAAGGAAAATATTTATTTTAAAGTACTCTTCTTAAATCTTGAAACAAAAATATATGAACATTATAGAAAATGTTCAGTTGTTATTATGACGGGTTTCTACAAGTTGCAAACCTTCAAGAGTGATGGATCTTCTGGAGGTGGGAGTCTCAAGCAGCAGTGGACCTTTTGGAGGTGAGAATCTCCAGGAGTAGGGGATCTTCTGGAGGTGAGATTCTCCAGGAGTAGAGGGCCTTCTGGAGATGACAATCTCCAGGAGTAGGGGACCTTCTGGAGGTGAGAATCTTCAGGAGTAGAGAGCCTTTTGGAGGTGAGAATCTCCAGGAGTAGAGGACCTTCTGGAGGTGAGAATCTCCAGGAGTAGAGGACCTTTTGGAGGTGAGAATCTCCAGGAGCAGAGGGCCATCTGGAGGTGAGAATCTCCAGGAGTAGAGGACATTTTGGAGGTGAGAATCTCCAGGAGTAGACCTTTTGGAGGTGAGAATCTCCAGGAGTAGAGGACCTTTTGGAGGTGAGAATCTCCAGGAGTAGTGGACCTTTTGGATGTGAAAATCTCCAGGAGTAGAGGACCTTTTGGAGATGAGAATCTCCAGGAGTAGAGGGCCTTTTGGAGGTGAGAATCTCATTAGAGGACCTTTTGGAGATGTAAGAAACCTGAATAAAAGGCTTTAAGCAGTGGTGGATCTTCATGAACACTTTTCTAGTCTCTAGAAATGGTGGATATCTTGGATATTATTCAGTTTGTTCCAGCTGTGTAGTGTAGAAGATTTCTGGTGAAGTTAACAGGCAGCAAGAAGATGTGACTGATTTGGCAACAGTGTGAAATTTTATTACATGTCTCTGATCAGTTTGTATCACTTCCTGTCTGTCTGTGATCATTTTCTATCACTGGCTGTCTGTGATAATTTTTTTCCTTGCTGGCTGTATGTCAGCCCTTCTTAACTATATGTGATTATTGTGGCCCTTCATGGCTGTCTGTGATAATTATAGTCATTCTGACCATGTTATCACTAGTTCATTCTGACTGCATGTGATCATGTCACTGTTCCCAGGCAACTGTAATAACTGCAAACTTCCTTGGTTGTATGTTATCAGTTATCCCTTTCTGAAAACTATTCCTGCATCATGATCCTGATTAGACTGTGGTGCTGAGAACTATTCTTGTATCATCATCCTGGCTAGACTGTGGTACTGAGAAATATTTTTGTACCATGGCTAGACTGTGGTAGTGAGAAATATTTTTGTACCATGGCTAGACTGTGGTACTGAGAAATATTTTTGTACCATGGCTAGACTGTGGTACTGAGAAATATTTTTGTACCATGGCTAGACTGTGGTAGTGAGAAATATTTTTGTACCATGGCTAGACTGTGGTACTGAGAAATATTTTTGTACCATGGCTAGACTGTGGTACTGAGAAATATTTTTGTACCATGGCTAGACTGTGGTACTGAGAAATATTTTTGTACCATGGCTAGACTGTGGTAGTGAGAACTATCCTTGTATCATGATCCCAAGTAAACTGTGGCATCAAGAATTAGCTAATACAGTAAGATGAAATTGTTCTTTTAAAAACTACAAATGAAGTATACATTTCTTGATTTGTGTTATCTAACACTTAAAATTGCAATAAAAAATCCTGCCCCATAACACCAAACTAAATATATACTAGACACAGATTAGACCAGTTGTCTTGTATGGGTCAGAAACATGGAGCACTAGAAAACACCAAGAAGCACAGCTACAGATCCTTGAAAACAGAATCTTGAGAAGAATTTTTGGACCAGTCAGAAATCCTGTATCACAAGAGCAGAAAATTAGAAATAATAAAGAAATATTTGTGCTATTCCAGTCTCCACTTATAATTCAGTCAGTCAGTTGTTTACATGTCCCTTGAGGAACTTTGTCTCCCTAACAGCTCATCAGTAGGCCTCTCACTTGTAAGCAAGATGTCCTGCTGCTGATGCATCCATTTGCAGATTATCAACAATATCTTGCAGCCATCTTCACCTTGGTCTTCCTCTCTTTCTTTTTCCCATTATATACCCTTCCAATACAGTCTTCTCTAAATTATCATGATGTTTAATGTGTCCAAGATATTTAAGTTTTATCTGTTTAATCCTATTTACTAGCCAAATATTAAGTTCTTGTAGTATGGATATATTTGTTCTTTTTTGTGTCCATGATATTTGAAGAACTCTTCTGTAGCATGTACATTCAAATGCATTTATGTATTTATCAGATGTTTTGTTAAGAGTCCAGGTGTTACAAGCATATGTTGCAATGGGAAAGATGCATGCCTTTAAACATCTTATTTTTGTAGTTCTGTCTGTTTCTCACCACAGATTCTTTAGATGTTTTAGTTTTTGAAGAGCGATAGATGTCCTTCTTTTAATTTCCCTCAGTGTATCTACATTATTAGTAGTGATCTAAGATATTTAAAATCCCCACCTCTTCCAATTTTTAATCATTGATAAATATTTCAGCTGCCTTGTTTGTTTTGTCAATTGTCATGAGTTTAGTTTTCTTCACATTAAGATAGAGGTTTTGCTCTTGGCAATCATTTAATGTGTCTTGATCCTCTTCTTTGTCTAAAACCAGCTTGAATCATATTGACTATTTTCTTACAAAATCTACCTATTCTGATTTTTAATAGAATTTTTCTCCCATGACTAATCAGGGCAACAGTTCTGTAGTTTGTGCATAATTTCAAGTTACCCTTTTTGGCAGTAATATGAATACAGTTCTTTTCCATTCTTTTGGCCAAATACCTGAATTCCACATCTTTTTACATAGTGCATGATAGATTGTTGCACATTCCTTTCCTCCTGCTTTAATAAGTTGAGCTGTTATCTCATCACATCCTGGTGATTTGCCATTTTTCAGATTCTTTATTGGCCATAAAACTTCTTCAATTGTCAGTTCAGGTTCTTTCTCCTCCAATAATAATTCCTACTGTTGATTTCTGCTTTCATAGTCAGTTGTTTCATACATTTCTCTGAAATATTCCTTTCATCTTTCTAGAATTTCTCCCATCTCTGTCAAGGCCTTCTCTATCTGGTCACAAATTACATTTAGCTTAGGTGTGACATTTCTTGTCAATGTCTTCATTTCTTTAAACATTTCATTATCTCTTCCACACTTTTGATGTCTTTCTATTCTTTCACAGCAATCTTGAATGTATTGTTTTTTGTCTATTCTTATGTTTCTTCTTACTTCTTTTGTTAAAGATTTATATCTGTGGTTGATAATGGCACTCCACAGGGATCTATTCTTGGTCCTCTCCTGTTTACCATCTCCATCAATGATCTTCCACTTCATCTAAAAAATTCATCTTGTGACCTTTTTGGCAATGACTGTACAGTTTACACTAGTGACAATGACTGTATTAACCTTGAGTCAACTCTTCAAATTGAAATAAACAGTCTAATTAACTGGAGCAATATCAACAGTATGGTCTTAAATACCACCAAAACAAAATCCATGCTCATTGCAAGACAGAAATTAAAAAATTTACCAACAACAACACTACAGCTCCATGCTGGAACTTCACAGATAGAAAATGTTAGTGAACATAAAACTCTAGGTGTCATGATTGACCACCACCTCAGCTGAAATCATCATATAGACAATCTAATCAAACTCATTGCACAAAAAGTTTACCAGTTTACTAAAATTAAACATTTTATTGACATAGACACCAGAAAAATATACTACATATCACAGATACAAACACACTTGGATTATTGCTCCACAGTGTGGAATGGTTGTTCCATGTCAAATATGAAAAGACTTTACTCACTTCAAAAATGAGCAGTAAAGCTTATAGATGACAAACATGAAACACGTATTACAAATAAGGACAAACATCTTGATATTCTACCCCACAAGAAGAGATTTCATTTCAATAAGGCCAAGTTAATTCATAAAATTCTATTGCACAATGCTCCACTCTATTGTGGTCATTGTTCAAATCCAACCCAAAACACAGTTAACGCTTAAGCAATTGTATTCTCCAAAAAGCAAGGCTTGACATGTTTAAAAAAAGCTTCTCTTACTCAGCTGCCCACCTTTGGAATGCCCTACCATTTCATGTAAAACTTATAAGTAATATTCTTTCTTATAACTTTAAACTTTGTGAACATCTGTTTGATATGGACTATATGCCTCCCTAAGCATAGTTTAAAGTAGTTTAAAGTATTGCTTGAGTGTTGTAATTTTTGTTTTTTTCATTTTTAATACTGCTTTTCTATAAATTTGTTAGTTTTGAATGAATGTAAAAATGCAAGTTTATTTACTGTTGTTTCATAAATCAGAGTGTAGAGTGTATGGACATGAGATAAGTTTATTATTTATTTATGTAATCATTTAGTGTGTCTTCATGGTTATTATGCTCATTAACAAATGCTGAATGACAGTGATTGAGTGAAAGATGTATGATGAAAGCCAGAATGTCAGACAGACCTGCATGCCCAATTCTTAACCCTTTGAAAATAAAGTATGTTTGTTCGTTCGTTTGTTTGTTCGTTCCTCTTTGTTGTTGTTTGTCACTTTCCTTGTGTCTTAATTTCTCTACATTGTTTTATCAGTTCTAGTGTGCCTGCTGTAATCCATCCATTCTTTTGTGTTTTCTTTACTGGAACCATGTCTTTAGCTATTGTTATTAAGATATCTCTGACCTGCTAGCCAGTTCATCTGATGTCATCTCCTCCTGTACATCCATCAGGATTTCAAAATGGTTCTACACTTCTATACTGTATTGTTGTAGTATTTTTGTAAGATCAAAGCGGAGTGGTCTTGATCCCCTAACTGTCTTTTTATCTTTATCTTCATGTCTGCAATTAATAACTCATGGTCCATGTCACAAGTGGCACCTGGTAAAGTTTTTGCTGATGTTGTACATGATCTCCACCTTCTTTGCACTAAAATCTAATCCGTTTGATTCTTGGTTTTCCCATCAGGTGATGTCCATGTGTAAAGTCTTCTTGGATGTTGTCTAAAAAGTGTGTTAGTGATTATTAGCTCATTTTCCATACAAAATGCCACTAGATTGTCATCTGCCTCATTTCTATGTCCTATACTAAATTTCCCTAAAATATATCCTTCATCTTCTGCTCTTTCTGTACTAATCTTTGCATTGAAATGGCCCATTATTAATACAATATCATTTTTTGTACCTGGTCTTTCATCATGTGCAGTGTGTTATAAAAGTCTTCTACTTCCTTCTCTTCTGCTGCTGATGTAGGTGCATATATGATTGTTACATTTCTAGGAGTGCCCTTAAGTCTGATTGTGATGATTCTATCACTTACTGGATTGTAACCTAGTAATGCTTATATATTAATTTGTCCAAGCAAAAAGCCACTCCATTCTTTCTTCCTTATTCTCCACCAGAGTATATAAAGATAATATCGTTCTCGCTCTTGAAGTGTCCTGATCCTTTCCATCGATGTTCGCAGATTCCCAAAATGTGTATCCCTGTTCATTTCATCTCGTCACTTATTATTTGATACTTTCCCTCATACATACTTCTTACATTCCATGTTCCTACTCTTATTTTTCTTTTTAGTTTGATGCAGGGGTTTTCCTTAGTAACACCGTCAGGATTTTGTCCGTCATCACAATTACTAGTACTGACCTCTGTCTCACACTCTTCCCCAGTGTTAAAATTAGATCCATCTAGCCTGGGGACTTGCCACCAGATCTTTTTCCTATTTGACTTTCCACGTTGCTGTTTGTGTTTCTCGGTATATCTCCAGAAGGTAGTTTACCACTGCTTTCCCTCCGGGCAGTGACTGTACTAATCATTGATCGTAGTCATTGTCCATACATTGAAATCGTCTGCCTACCATCATAGAATGGTGACCATAACCAACATTATCTGTCGGCTGCTCTCCCATTCCATCCACCACCTGCTCCTATGGCTTCACGTCACCCTGATCGGGGGGCTATAAGGTACTCCATCTTGCCCAGGGATGTCTCATGGACTAACGGAGGTAAGGAGGCGTCTTACTTCTTTGATAGGAGATACTCATAGCAGCCCGCTTATAACTATCATTATGAAAAATAGCAGACTGAGATGGGTCAGACACTTGAAGAAGATGGATGAGAATAGACAGACAAAAAAGAAAGGTTAAACAGAAGTGATTAATGGAGACAAACGAAGAGGCAGACCAAGACAATAGTAGCGTGACAACCTGGAAGAAGACCTTCAAGCCCTCAGAGTGGACAGCTGGTAGGAGAAGAAGACTAAGAACAGAGAGGAATAGAGACAACTGGAAGGAGAAGACTAAGAACAGAGAGGAATAGAGACAACTGGAAGGAGAAGACTAAGAACAGAGAGGAATAGAGACAACTGGAAGGAGAAGACTAAGAACAGAGAGGAATAGAGACAACTGGAAGGAGAAGACTAAGAACAGAGAGGAATAGAGACAACTGGAAGGAGAAGACTAAGAACAGAGAGGAATGGAGACAACTGGAAGGAGAAGACTAAGAACAGAGAGGAATGGAGACAAGTCTTGTCTGCAGCAGTGAGCCACAATGGCTTGGAAAGCTGAATGAATGAAAATGTGTTATCTTAAGCATTGTTGTGCCTCTCTTCTGCTGATGTGTTAGAGGATTTTCTGACATGATATTCATTTTCACATACATATTATGTTACAATTTATATGATTTGTTTTCTGTTCATTTGCCTCATTCTGTCATACTATTGTACTATATATTAAAATCTATGGCTTCCACATAACTTAGAAAATTCTAATTTTATTCCAATCCAAAGAACCATTCTATTTAGAATCCCCATCATTTCTAATGAGAGAAAGCTTTCAACTTGATAGAGGAGATCAGACTGTGAGTTCTGAACAACTACAGGCAGTAGAGACAATTCGCCACTTATTTCCAGAAACATGGCAGATGAATCAACTCACAGTAGTCCGGTATAAAAGTTCACTCGAGAACAACCTATTTCAATATTCCATATATTCCTCATGCTTATTTAACCCTGTGGATCTCCTTCCATGCCTGCCAAGTCACCTAGATTATGAGTTAGGGAAAAATGGATCATGACTTAAGAAATAATGTGTTATTACTTCATAAGTTACAATTCTTTACTTAATTATTTTGTTGCCCGATGCATCTCTTGCATCAGACAATTTTAAAATTCTGGGTTTCATCACTACTCTTATATGCAGTTACCTCTTTCTTTATTTAAACTGCTTTTAGGTACAGCTTGCTTATGTTAGAGCTAGAGTGGGTTTAGTGCTTCTGTTGTGGATGTTCTTTTCTGTTGTAATGAGGATTCAGCAGTACTGATGATAGTGGTGCAGATGTAGTATCTTATCCAAAATGCTTGACCCCTCTAAGTTTTAGAATTTAGATCCATTGTTTGTGGGTTTAACTACATCAGAGATGAGGGCATACATCATGTGTGAGTTTAACTACATAAGAAATGATAGCATATATCATGTGTGAGTTTAACTTCATCAGAGATAAGAGCATACATCATGTGTGAGTTAACCACATCAGAAATGATAGCATATATCATGTGTAAGTTTAACTACATCAGAGACAAGAGCATATATCATATGCAAATTTAGCTACATCAGAGACAAGAGCACACATCATGGATACTGATTTGTTTCCACTTTGTGGAAGTTCTGAGAAAATCTTTCTTTATCAGTGGCCATCATTGAGATTTGATGTTACAGATGCTGTGTGGTGCTAAGTGCAGTAACAAGAATAAGTTTTGTAACAAGAAATAAGCGCAGTAACAAGAATAAGTGCTCAGTGACCTGGAGTTTATTAAATCATGTAATAGGTTTTACAGTTGATTAATTAATCAAACCTTCAAAAAATATGAAATAGTTCAAGATGATCAGGATCATTAAATAGACTAAATAAGCTAGGAATAAGCTGACAGGGATTCTGCAGATGTGATTTGTGAAGGATCATAACCAAACTGCAGGAAACCTCAGCTCTTACTATTCATTCAGTCATTCAGTAGCACAATGCAAACAGCTTTCATTAACTTTCATTAACTGTACTTCTGTTTCCTGTTTTTCTTGGTATTTTAAAAAAAAAAATTGGTAACCTTTCTTCTCCTGTGGCACTTAATGAGCCAGTCTATACTTCATTCTTTTTTCTCATGAGTTTTACAATTGTTTCACAAGCTTCTAAGTTAAATCATTCTCTGACCAGCTCCACTAAAACTTTTTTAATAACTAGAAGATGTAAAGTGGGAATGTTGCTGAAAACAGAAAATGAAGCAGGAGCCATAGCATTTTGATCATTAAAAAAATTAGGAGATAATCAACACATACACAATGAAGATGAGGTCAGATATTTATAAACCAAATATCCACTTGTATTCTGTCATTTGGCAACAGCATAAAGCCAACAAGTGACAGGCATTCGAGGGATTTGATAGACAGTCCTAATAAGACTTTGATGAGAAGTGAAAATGAGCTTCAAATTCTTCATTTGAAAACACTGATATTGCTGCTGAGGGAGAGTGTAAAGTCTTTAGTGACTGGGCTGTGATACAGAGTGTGGATGTAAAGTCTTTAGTGACTAGACTATGATACAGAGTGTGGATGTAAAGTCTTTATTGACTGGGCTATGATACAGAGGGTGGATGTAAGCTTTAGTGACTGTGCTGTGATACAAAGGGTGGTTGTAAGCTTTAGTTATGGCAAAATATAATTTCAAAATTAGTTGTGAAGTTTTTTCTCTGTATTTGTTCATGTAATGGCACATTCTATTTTTATTGGACTGATATTTTCATGAATGTTATGTTTTCCATTAAGAAATTGCCAGTCATGTGTATTGTGTTTTTCAGAAGACTCTGCCATGCAGGAAAATGTTTAATATTTTCTGAGACAGTTTTCTTTCTTTTATGTCATATGTTAATTATAATTGGAAGAGTGCTTAGAGGGTGATGGAGACAAATGAACTACATTAATATAGTTTCCAATCAATAATTTCCCAAACATTGCATACAAACCAAACAAAATTGTTAAGACAAAAGTAAAATTTTATCTACAATGATATTTTGAAAAAAAAAATCTGACTATAGAATATTCAAGGCCAGTGGGCCCAGTACTCTTTGCTGAATCCGCGGGTAGAGGGACTGCAGCTGCTTTCAAGAGCAGTATCAGCAGCAACAGTGATAATGAAAGTAAACTGCAGGTTGTGGAGCGTGTGAGACAGGTATTCCCAGAAACCTTTTGCTGGGAAGTACTTAGAGCTCGGTATGTCTATGTTAACTTCCAGAAGACTATATAACCTAATGTGCTGGTGTTCTGTACTTTGTGACTCCATGTGTTGACATCAGTTTTTTTACCTTTACTAAACTGTAGTAGGAAACAGGTGAAGGTCTTCCAGCTTATTTAGAGTGAAAAGTGATATTAAGAGGGAAGTGAATATGAGAATTAGGACCAAATCACTTACATTTGAGATAAAATGTATTGCAAGAGAATGACACTTGAACTCTGCACACTGGTTCTAGGAACACATTGTTACAGAATCAGTGTGTAATGTGACCAACACATTGTTACAGAATCAGTGTGTAATGTGACTAAATTTACTCTGCACACTAGTTCTAGGAACACATTGTTACAGAATCAGTGTGTAATGTGACTAACTTTACTCTACACACTGGTTCTAGGAACACATTGTTACAGAATCAGTGTGTAATGTGACTAACACATTGTTACAGAATCAGTGTGTAATGTGACTAACTTTACTCATCACACTGGGATGTTACTTCAGCTCCTATTCATTCTTTTGTAACTTTAACCCTCATGAAACTTTATGCTTTATCATAATTTTCAAAGTCACCTCCCTTCTTATCATTTCTCACATTTTTCTTTGATAGCTTTTGCTTTGTTTGAATCACATATGCTCCACAGCTCTAAACTGTCTTTGTTTGAAGTAATATTTGAAATTTTGCTACTTTGAGCATGCATTTTTTAAAATTTCATTTTTGTCTTGTGTTTTAGATTTCATGGGCAATCAATTTTTAATATTTCAAATCGAGATTCTGTTAAGCAAGTGGATGAATTCACTAGTTGTTGATACATATATTCAATTTTCTGTTTTAAATTTCATTGCCAACAGAGTGCAAGATAACTATAACTGGAACCATTTTTTAAAATGAATCAACATTGCAGAAAGTTTTAATAACAAAAAAAAATGTTCTGCGTAATTTTTAAAAAATGAAGACAAGTTTAACTTTTAGGAAATAAATTAATCATGAATGTATTGGAGTGCCCCAACATAACCAGCTAATGAAATTTTTTTAAAATTCATCATACTTATCAATACAGTAAATCTGTTAGTTGAAGCAGTGACTATATCAGAAGTTATAAGTTTGAGCCATCAGAATTTTTGATTCCACTCATGTGTAACAGATTTCTTTCAGTAAAATGTTATATGTTACTTTAATGTAAGATAAATATAATGATTTAACAGCTATACAATCATTATGCAACATCATTGAATTATGTATTAATTTAAAAAATCCAAACTTTATAAAGTTTATCTGTCTATTACACAAAGCAGATTTTGTAAGGAGATTTCCCAAATCTTTACACTGAATTTCTTAAAACAAGGAGTAAACTCTCTGGCCTGTGGTCTGTGGTCTGGATTATCATCATTGCACTCTGGATATGTCCATAGGTGCTCACATCCTCCTTTCAGTGTATCCATCAGTGTCATGGGGCTGATAGTGCCCTCCCTGTGTGGTTGAAAAGTCCTTTTGTGTGTCCAGTATGTCTCTTATTTCTGGCAATGCCAGTCTGTAGTCCTAGCTTTCTCATCTAACCAGAATTGTGGATTCTCTGCTCTTGAAATCCTCCACTCTACATGTCTCTCTGAGTGCATTAACAATATCAGTTTGATCCAGTGGTTGTCATCTGCAATGATGGTGGAGCCAGCCAACCTATCAGCTCTCTCATTTCCTTGGATGCCCACATGTCCAGGGACATATAGGAGGGTGACTTTGCAGACTGTTGATTTCTGCAATGACTCAACCCATTGCCTATGTACAGAACTAGCCTCAACCTAAACTCTCAGGTGCAGAGAGTTAAAAACAAGCTTACAGCATATTAACTCATCAGAGCTACTCTGCCCACTCCTTCTGGACACACCTCCATTTGAAGTCTTCGTTACTACTATTTTCTGGCCACACCTCCATCTGAAGTCTTCATTACTACTATTTTCTGGCCACACTTCCATTTGAAGTCTTCGTTACTACTATTTTCTGGCCACACTTCCATTTGAAGTCTTCATTACTACTATTTTCTGGCTACACCTTATTTTTCTTTGTTGTTTCAGTTATTTTTTCAAATGACACATATTTTTTCTTTTTGTTTCATTTCCCATATAAAAAAAATGTTCCATCCTGAAGAAATTTCTCCTTTTATAGATTCTTTCAAGGTGTCATTTTTTTCCATAAAGTTCTTATGTAGAGTATATCTTCTTCTGTATAAACAAACTTTTCAGAAATCTTAATTTCATCACTTCATCAGCCATTTTTTTCTTCTCACTAGACCAAGATTTAGATGTAGTTAAGCTTGTCCTAATTCTGTTTGCTTTAGCTCATCACTACAGCTATGGTCAGATGTTTGCAACAACCAGTACTCCTGCAGGTTATTGGAGATATTCCATTGCTAACAGCAATGGTTTTGGTGCTGGAGGCTCTGTGAGTGGTACTTTCAGAGAGGCAGCAGAGGCTAGTAAAATCCAGGAAGTTGAGCACTTAAGAAGTGTCTTTCCAGAAACATGGCTGTGGGATTCACATGTCACATGGTAGGGGTGACAGCTGCATACTTTTGCAGTGATAGACTGTATATACACATTCTCTGTGTGTTGTTTCTGTATAAATTCAAAAGGCATCTTTCAGCACCATTATAAAGCTAATTCGTAAGTGTTTCACATTTTGTAGCGAAAAAAATTGTAATGACATGGGTCTCTTCATCACAAAAGGCAGTTTTGATTCAGATAGTTACCAGATTGTATGGAAGTGCCAAACATCATTTTGATGTCAAACTTCTCTCATAGCTGGCTTTCATATTATTAGGCTGGCATAACTGATTACAGTAAAAAGCCAAATTTATGCTGGAAAATCCAGTTTCTTTATGTCTGTATCATCTGTCTTCAATTTTGGGTCTCATTTTTCCAGAAATGGTGCAAAACCAGTGTGAAGAATTGTTGTCAGTGTGCTCATAATCAGTGGCCAAAGCTTCAGTTCTGATTTATACTTTATAAAAAAAGTTGCTGGAAATAAAGATAATGAATTTTACACAATCATTTCATTAAAAAAAAAAACCAGAGAGAAAGCCAGCATATATTGATGAGATGCAGAAAGAATAAAAGTGGTAACAGCTTGACAGGAAACAGCATGCACATTAAAAAAAAAAAAAATATATATATATATATACTCTTACATCTTGCATTTTACATCCTTCCTGTGCCATTAAACATCACATAGGGCTCACATGATAGTTCACCAAATTTTCTTGTTTTTGGTGAGTTTTTCAACATCATCAAGGGATTTTATGTGTACTGATTTGACCACCCTTAACAATGTCCTCTTCAGAGTTTCACGCAGTTGACCTCTTTTTCTTTGACCTTTTATGTTCCACTTGATAGTTTGTTTTGGGAATCTCTGACTGTTTCTTCTCATCAGCTATGTCTCCAATATTTTTTTTCTTTGTTCTTTAGACTTGCATGCTGCTCATGATTCATGTTCTTGTCTTGCATCAGGTACTTGAGACCACAATTTTCCTTTCAGAAATATTGTGAACATTTATCAGTAGTTTTCATAACACTGTTAAAATAGTTATAAATTAATGTTACTTTTCATCATTTTTAATTATTAATAATTTTAACTAAATCAGTCTGTTCCCTTTCTGTTGATGAACATTTACTCACTCTGAAGTTTTATCATGTGAACTAAAGCTTTCAGACAATTTGTCCCAGTTGTTTGCTCTTGATCACTTAAGGGTCTAATTTTCTTCATTTACACAATTTTGCGCAAATACTGGGGGCATTGAAAATATAACAACAGGAAAAATAGGTCAAAGAAGAGCCAGAGGAAGACCAAGAGATATGATACTGAAGAGTCTGATGAGATGATGAGAGAGGAGATCACCAACTGAGTTAATGGCCTGCATGAAGGATCATGTACTCTGGATAACATAATAACCAACGCCAGTTGGCATGGCATCTGATGATACTGTGCAATTTATTATAAATAGATTTTTTTTTCCAAGTACAAATATCACTTGTTTTACATTCCATGCTGGGATTGTCAAAGAGCCCTCTAATACTGAATAAGAAAGTTTTGCTTTTTTTTTTCAGTCAGTTAGGAAGTAGGTCATAGAAATATCAAGTAATTTTATGAATTCATCATCAGGTGTTGTGCCGACTGGCGTTGGCTATTATGCTTCTCCAGAGTACACAATCCTTCATGCAGGCCATCAGCTCAGTTGGTGATCTCCTCTCACACCATCCCGTCAGACTGTCCAGTATCATTTCTCTTGGTCTTCCTCTTGATTTTCTTCCTTCTATTTTTCCTGTTGTTATAATATTTTCAATGCCCCCTCTTCTCATTGCATGTCCTATGAAGGTACGTTGTCTCTCTCTTATCTTTTTGACAAGGTTTTTTTGTCTCTCCAGCTCTTCTCATACATTCTTCATTAGTTATTTTTGCTGTCCAGGGGATTCGCAATATTTTATGAATTGGCTTCTTTAACTGTCACATGTGAAAATTATAATTATTAGTACTACAATTATAAACTATATTGCTATAAAATATTTCAAAACCATTTACTATTACAATTAAAAGTTAAACTGCTGTAAAATTTTGCAGTACCTTGAATTTTATGAGCAAAAAGCATACTCGGCTCTCTCCGGTATACAGAAATCAGAGGAATTTCACTTCATCTGTCACATATCATGTATTGGGAGTTGGGCATAAGACTAACAACCTTATCCTGGGACCTATCTAGAGGCAACTCCAGATGGGAAAAAAAGATATCTTTATGGAAACTCACACAGAAACCAACCGAGCATCAGGGATGCCAACTCAAAGGAGCTCATTCATCGGCCCCAAACATGTGACAAAGATTGGATTCTGGAATGTAAGAACAATGGCAGCACCAAAAAAAACTACTCAGGTCATCAAAGAAATGGAGAGATACCATCTAGACGTACTGGGCACCAGTGAAATGCGATGGCCAGAAGCAGGTAAAAGATCAGCAGAAAATGGTAATGAAACGACGGTAAACATCGAGATGGGGTAGGTATTAGTATGTCAAATGTAGCAGCAAAGAGCCTTGTAGAATGGGAACCAGTGAACAGTCGTATAATAAGAGCACGATACAATCTAAGACACGGAAGAGTGACAAAAATACAGTGTTATGCACCCACGAACGATGCAGATGATGAGGTGAAAGATGACTTCTATCACCAATTACAACAAATCATACAACAAAGTCCCAAAACATGACATCCTAATTGCTATGTAGGACTTCAACACTAAGGTGGGGAAAGATAGCACCGACGTTGAAAAAGTAATGAGGAAAGAAGAAACTGACATGGTTAATCAGAACGGAGAAAGATTAATTGAAATATGTCTAACAGAGGGCATGGTCATTGGAGGCATAATATTTCCACACAAAGAAATACATAAAACAACATGGATATCTCCAGATGATAGAACTAGAAACCAGATAGATCATTTTTGTATTAGAAAGCAATACATTTCTATCTTTGATAGATGTAGGGGCTTATAGGGGTGCAGATGTTAACAGTGATCACAACCTGTGCATAGTGAAGTAAAACTAAAATTGAAAAGCCAACACAAGAAGTCAATACACAGAAAGATAAACAGCCACAGCATACAAGAAGAGAATACTAATAGTAATTTCAATCAGGAACTTGGCAATCATTCCAAAACACCCAGTGAAGTAGAGGAGATAGGTATAGATGAATTATGGAATTCTTACAGCCCAGGCATAATCACAGCAGCAAAAGCAAGCGCTGGACTGAAGAAACCAAATAGAAAAGCATGGATATCAGAAAACACATGGAAGTACATACATGAAAGACTGAGAAAGACTGAAAAAACTAAGTAGAAAAGCATGGATATTAGAAAACACATGGAAGTACATACATGAAAGATCTGGCAAAAGCAACATACAAACAAACAGACAAGAAAGTAAAAAGTTCAGCTAGAAGGGATAAAAGAGAATACATAGACATTATAGCATAAGAGGCAGAGGAAGCAGCAAAACTTTATATAACATACAAAAGAAGCTAACAGGTACTATTACATCTAAAGAAAGACCAATCCTTAGCAAAACTGGAACCCTATTCACATCAAGTAAAGACCAAAAGCAAAGATGGGCTGAACATTTCCAGGAAATACTTAATCGACCACACCCAAAAGAATTGTTAAACCTCGAAACTGACTTACTAAATGTCAACCTAGATGAAATTAAATTGCATGAAATTGGAACAGCAGTGAATTTAATGGCTAATAAAAAAAGCTGCAGGTGAAGATGAAATAACACCTGAAGTGCTAAAAGGTGTCAATAGTGACAACATGAGACAACTACAGAGAATGTTTAACAAGATTTGAAAAGAAGAAAAGGTCCCTTCTAAATGGACAAAAAGGAATCATTGTTAAAATACCCAAAAAAAGGCAACCTTAGTGACTGTAACAATTGGAGAGGAGTAACCTTAATATTAGTTGTGTCAAAAGTATTTTGCAAGGTCATTTTGAATAGACTCAAAGATATAGTGGATACCACAATGAGGGAAGAACAAGCAGGATTTCAAAAAGGGAGAAGCTGTCTCAACCAGATCTTTACTCTAAGAATAATACTTGAAGAACATATTGAAAATCAGAAAACATAAATACTGAACTTCATAGACTTTAAAAATGCATATGACAGCATACACAGAGATTCATTATGGCGAATTTTAAGTCTATATGGAATACCATCTAAAATTGTCAACATCATTAAGGACTTCTACAATGGATATGTTTGTGCAGTCAAGACAGAAGAAGGGATGAGTGAATGGTTCCAGGTTGAAACATGTGTGAAACAAGGATGTATGCTGTCTCCTTTGTTTTTTGGAATTACAATAGACTTCATAATGAAAAAATGCTGCACAGGTAACACAGGTATTGATTGGGTACATGGGCCCCAACTAGAATATCTTGATTTTGCTGATGACATAACTCTTATCAGTAATAATGTGAATTCCATGCAAGAAAAAACATATAGCGTCTTCACTGGCTAGCAAAATAGAACTCAAAATTGACAAGGACAAAACAGAAATAATGAAACTTCCCATTAATCAAAATGGAAAAATACACATAGAAGGGACAGATATTGAAGAAGTCAATCAATTTGCATACCTTGGCAGCTACATAGAACAGGATGGTGACACTAGAAAGGAAGTTAGAATTAGAATTGCAAAAGCAGCTCGATCTTCAAGAATCTTGAGAACATATGGAATTCAAAAGTTATAAGCACAAAAACCAAGTTAAGACTATTCAGTTCAAATGTAATATCCACCCACATTTATGCATGTGTAAACTAGAAAACAACTAAAGAAATAGACAAGAAATTAGACTATTTTGAAAACAAATGCCTAAGGAAAATACTCGGCATCAAGTGGAATGAATTCAAGAACAGTGCAGAGATAAGACAGATGACTGAACAACAACCAGTCCCATGGGTGATCAGGAAAAGGAGATGGACATATGTTGGTCACTTGATGAGAAGAAATGATCAGAGAATTCCAAAACAAGCTATCAAGTGGAACACAACAGGCCAAAGAAAAAGAGGCAGGCCGCGTGAAACTCTGAAGAGGACACTGTTAAGAGAGGCCAAATTCTCTCTCTCTCTCTGAACCTTAAGTGCCCAGGGCACATGGGGCTTCTGCAAGGGTTTTCCACAAATGCCTGTCCTTTGCCTTTTTTTCTGCTCTTGCCCAGGTGAGCCCTCTATTGCTCAACATCCTTTCTGTTGTTCTTCTCCATGTCTCTTTCGGTCTACCCTTACTTCTGTTCCCCTGTGGTGTTCATCTTAGTGCTATTTTTAGAGGCCAAATTAACAGGCATAAAATCCCTTGATGAGGTTGAAAGACTCGCTGAAGACAGGAAAAATTGGCGAACTACCGTGCAAGCCCTATGTGACATTTAATGGCACAGGAAGGATATAAGATATAAGAGAGCACACTGCAATTTATGAACATGGAAGCTCATGAACTAAAAATATTTTAAGTGTTCATTTTCATGTTTGATTGAGACTAAAGATAGAATCTTTTGAAATGGTGAAAACATAAAACCTGCAGATAAAAAAAAGCAATAATTTATATTTATAAAATCAGTTTTGACCAAGTTGGCAAATGAACTTTTCAAAAACATTTACTCCTTTTTTCCCTTCTTTAGGTGCCTTCAAGCAGTCCTTTTGTTTGCTTTGCTTATATCTGTCCTCATTTTCATGTATCTTATGTTTCTAAAAAAATATATGCACTTATCAGTGTTATGGTAATATGGTAATTGATAATTGATATACACATAAAACATTTCACTATTATAAATAATGTTGAATAATATTTAAATACCACTGACAAGATATCACTAACATAACACATTTATATGTAATATTAAAAGTATATTGTATGATTTCTAGATTACTGCAGTTTATTATAGTTAATGTATTTACTTGTGTCAGTGAACTTTAGAATTATTTATACAGTTCAAATAATATGCTTTACTTCATATATAAGTTAAATTAATATAATTTTAAATAATATGGGTAATATTATAATGATTCAGGTTATAATATTATAATAATTATTATTACTGGACACAATGATAATAAATGACCACATAATATTATGAGGGTGAATCATATGTATGTTAGAAAATGAATTTAAATTAACGGAAGAACAGATATTAGCATTTGTTACTTCCAAGACCAATGATATCAGTAAGGGAAAAGTGCCAGCATCGCTAAGTTGCAAGATGAGAAAACTATATGTTTAGATGGAGATTACATTACTGACATACTCTGTGGAAAAAATGCAATCTATCATCTGATTCTTGTCTGCCAGAGTTCTAAACACTTGAACATACACCATGAATTGTAACATACAATGGTGAGTACATGTGTATGGATCTACAACCCAGTTATGAAGTTCAACACAGGTATATCAAGCTTACATGAAGCCAACCATCCTGCAGGTATATCAAGCTTACATGAAGCCAACAATCCTGCAGGTATATCAAGCTTAAACAAAGCCAACCATCCTGCAGGTATACCAAGCTTACATGAAGCCAACCATCCTGCAAGTATATCAAGCTTACACGAAGCTAACCATCAAGCTTACACAAAGCCAACCATCCTGCAAGTATATCAAGCTTACATGAAGCCAACCATCAAGCTTACACAAAGCCAACCATCCTGCAGGTATATCAAGCTTACATGAAGCCAACCATCCTGCAGGTATATCAAGCTTACATGAAGCCAACCATCCTGCATATATATCAAGTTTACATGAAGCCAACCATCAAGCTTACACAAAGCCAGCCATCCTGCAGGTATATCAAGCTTACATGAAGCCAACCATCCTGCAGGTATATCAAGCTTACATGAAGCCAACCATCCTGCAGGTATATCAAGCTTACATGAAGCCAACCATCCTGCAGGTATATCAAGCTTACATGAAGCCAACCATCCTGCATATATGTCAAGCTTACACAAAGCTAACCATCAAGCTTACACAAAGCCAACCATCCTGCAGGTATATCAAGCTTACATGAAGCCAACCATACTACAGGTATATCAAACTTACACAAAGCCAACCATACTACAGGTATATCAAGCTTACATGAAGCCAACCATCCTGCAGGTTTATCAAGCTTACATGAAGCCAACCATCAAGCTTACACAAAGCCAGCCATCCTGCAGGTATATCAAGCTTACATGAAGCCAACCATCCTGAAGGTATATAAAGCTTACATGAAGCCAACCATCCTGGGCAAGCACACAAGGTGGTGACTCTTGTTAGGGACAGAAGATTTTTTTCCCATTAGAATCCAGGCCCTGACTCACAGGTGGCACATAGCATTGCAAAGCAAGGAGACGATTTGGAAAGCTTTTAGTTTTCCTGTACTAAATAAAAGTGTTGTGCAATTCACATTTTCTAACTTTTATTTGATTCACTCTCATGATGTGTTTGGAAATATCTATAATTTATCAGTGACTGGGATGTAGATCTGTTAAATTTTATTATGTGAGAAGATTACAGTAGTTAACTATCTGTTAACTATTCTATTTTTATATTATTATATCATGAGAATTAAAATGTGATGTTTTTATGCTATTTTAACAACATAAAAAATATAATGTTTTCAATTATGATTCTAAATACTTTTTTAACACCATTACCAAAGTAAGAAAGTTAGGCTGCTCTATTGTAGCAATAAAGGCATTTTTGAATGTACTTAAGTTAATGATTATTGATTATATCATTACTTTTTTCTGCTCAAATTTTATAGATTCTGTGCATATTCAGTTAGTTTCTAAAACTAAATTGCAGTAATACCAGACTTAAACTGTGAGATCACTGTCAAAAGCAGTTGATTAAAGTCTTCTACATTTGCATTGAGTTGGCTGAATCCAGCCATTGTAGTAACAAGACTTTTCTTTGGTAAATTAGAAGAAAAATTTATTTAGAATGCTTACTATCAGTAAAAATTCTCTGATATGATGATGATGATGATGACAATATGATTATTAGCAGCACACTTTTTTAAATGAGCCGCCTTTCTGCTGTCTTTAGTTTGGGTGATGTGATCAAATGGAAATTATTATATCTCTAAACATATAACTTTTAAGAAAACTAACATGTGACAAAGTAATTGTTGATTACCATGATGCAGTTTATATCAATGAGATTTGGAGGTAAAGGATGTGGGTGAAACTTTATAGGAGGGGCTGTGTCTGCCAACTATCTTAAGTAGTAATTCATCCTAGGTCAACAGCCTAGAAAGATTGTAGATAAATTCTTCCAACAGCCTAGAAAGATTGTAGATAAATTCTTCCAACAGCCTAGAAAGATTGTAGATAAATTCTTCCAACAGCCTAGAAAGATTGTAGATAAATTCTTCCATATAGAGGGGAGAATGGAATGTGAAACAGGAATGTCAGGTGACAGATTACTTATGACATATTGATATTTCTTCAAGGATGTGGTGGTGCTATGTGCTCAAAAATACCAGAAAAAAAATATTATACTATTAAAAAATTTTAAAAATTAAAGCACAAGATTCATGTCCGTAATATGGCAGTCATGTTTTCCTGCACTTTTAACATTAGAAGTAAAAGATCATTTCTTTATGTGCATTATAAGAAGACATAATTATCACTAGAAAACTGAAGGGAAAAGAGGAAGAAACAAACATTGTATTGGCTGACCAAAGGTATTAGAAAAGAAACTGAACCAAATTGACAAAAGACACCAGTGGAAGAGTGTGATCACTAGAACTGAAGTCTAGGAGCTGAATTCCAGAGAGAATTTTAAAACTCATTTGGTGGATTAGCCAATGAAGAAATGATTATGAACATTGTTTAATTATCACTGAATTTTTGGTGTTATATTTCTTTGATTACTATTTAATTATTGCATTATTTGTTGGGAGTAATGTAACATGAGAGAAACACCTGCAATATTTTTGCAATGTGCATAATGACTTGTTGAATGCACAAACAGATCATGAAAGAGATTTGGCAAAAGCAAAATACAAAGAAATAGACAAGAAAGTAAAAAGTTCAGCTAGAAGGGATAAAAGAGAATACATAGACAATATGGCGAAAGAGGCAGAAGAAGCAGCAAAAACAGGAGACAGCAAAACTTTATATAACATACAAAAGAGGCTAACAGGTACTATTACATCTAAAGAAAAACCAATCCTTAGCAAAATTGGAACACTATTAACATCAAATAAAGACCAAAAGCAAAGATGGGCTGAACACTTCCAAGAAATACTTAATCGACCACACCCAAAAGAATTGTTAAACCTCGAAACTGACTTACCAGCCCCACAACTATATGTCAACCTAGATGAAATTAAATTGCATGAAATTGAAACAGCAGTGAATTTAATGGCTAACAACAAAGCTGCAGGTGAAGATGAAATAACAGCAGAAATGCTAAAAGCTATCAATAGTGACAACATGATACTACTACAGAGAATGTTTAACAAGATTTGAAAAGAAGAAAAGGTCCCTTCTAATTGGAAGAAAGGAATCATTGTTAAAATACCAAAAAAGGGCAACCTTAGTGACTGTAACAACTGGAGAGGAATAACCTTAATATCAGTTGTGTCAAAAGTATTTTGCAAGGTCATTTTGAATAGACTCAAAGATATAGTGGATACTGCAATGAGAGAAGAACAAGCAGGATTTCGAAAAGGGAGAAGCTGTCTCGACCAGATCTTTACTCTAAGAGTAATACTTGAAAAACATATTGAAAAGTAGAAACCATTAATACTGAACTTCATAGATTTTAAAAAGGCATTTGATAGCATGCACAGAGATTCATTATGGAGAATTTTATGTCTATGTGGAATACCATCTAAACTTGTCAACATCATTAAGGACTTCTACAATGGATATGTTTGTGCAGTCAAGACAGAAGAAGGGATGAGTGAATGGTTCCAGATTGAAACAGGCATGAAACAAGGATGTATACTGTCTCCTTTACTTTTTGGGATTACAGTAGACTTCATAATGAAAAAATGCTGCACAGGTAACACAGGTATTGACTGGGTACATGGGACCCAACTAGAAAATCTTGATTTTGCTGATGACATAACTCTTATCAGTAATAATGTGAATTCCATGCAAGAAAAAACAGTCAATCAATTTGCATACCTTGGCAGCTACATAGACCAGGATGGTGACACTAGAAAGGAAGTTAGGATCAGAATTTCAAAAGCAGCATCAATCTTCAAGAATCTTGAGAACATATGGAATTCAAAAGTTATAAGCACAAAAACCAAGTTAAGACTATTCAATTCAAATGTAATATCCACACTCATTTATGCATGCAAAAGCTGGAAAACAAATAAAGAAATAGAAAAGAAATTTGACTCTTTTGAAAACAAATGCCTAAGGAAAATACTCGGCATCAAGTGGAATGAATTCAAGAACAATGCAGAGATAAAACAGATGACTGAACAACAACCAGTCTCATGGGTGATCAGGAAAAGGAGATGAACATATGTTGGTCACTTGATGAGATGAAATGATCAGAGAATCCCAAAACAAGCTATCAAGTGGAACACAACAGGCCAAAGAAAAAGAGGCAGACCGCGTGAAACTCTGAAGAGGACATTATTAAGAGAGACCAAATTAACAGGCATAAAATCCTTTGATGAGGTTGAAAGACTTGCCGAAGACAGGAAAAATTGGCGAACTACTTTGCGAGCCCTATGTGACGTTTAACGGCACGGGAAGGATATAAGATGTATAAGAAATGACTCATAATATATTATAGTATACAAGTATATGGCATTCTTGTAGTGTTACATGGCCTGTGACATCCTTTATTTCAGTGCCCTAACAGTTCAAGTGCATGGCTTTAAAACCCTGCATTGTGTGTATTTGATCTGTATTGTCCTAGTAGCTTATGTACATGATCTTTAACAATATTTGTAATGTCTGTACCTGATCTGTAGTACCAAGAGTGGTTCATGTACATCACCTGTAGCATTCTTGCTGGGTGGTCATGACCTGTCACATTCTTTCAGTGTGTGTACTTGATCTTTTTTTAGTAGCTCATATGCATCACCTGTAAAAACTGTGTAGTGTGTGAGCATTAAATATAAATCTGTTCTTTTCTATTCTTCAGGTTGTTGTGACTTTTAAAGGAAGCCCAAATTTTCAGAGTGTGAAAGTTCAGCCACAAGGCCTGGAAGTCTTGGAATCTGGTGATCAGGTTCAGACAATACAGGTGAGTTTTGCTTCCAAGCATGCTCAAGTGGTCTGTCACTGACTTTGCCTCATCTGGTCAGTTACAGATTTTGATTAACTTCATGGCTACTCTTTGTGCATTTACTAAGTAATAACAGCAGAGGTGAGATATATCACATTACTTGATGCATGTCAGTCAAGAAGCACTCTCTGTGTAATATCCAAATTAATTGTCACAATTTGACATTAAACTGTTCAAAAAAAGAAACGCAACAAATACAATGTTGCAATTTAAACTGAAGTTTGCTGATCAGACAAGAGCAAATTGCCTGAAACGTTCACTTAGACATCAACTTCACATGATGACTTGAATTGTACTCATCAGATAATTCATGAGCACAGAAAAGTGACACTAGTCAAAACAGCATTTTTGACAATAACTCATGACAGGTTCACAAGAATCCCATGAAACTTAATGAACACAAAACTCACTAACAATGTTATTGAATGCCTATAAAAGATTGACTCTCCTTGAATCAATTCATCTGAAAATTCAATGTGCAAGTATGGCTCATCATCATTTGATGTTTACAGACTGGACAGTCACAAAGTGTAGTGGCCAGACAATTTAATGTGGTTAGAAGCATCAATAGTTGCCTTTAGAGACAACTTCAAGAAACTGGCTCAGTTGCAGACTGGCCGTGCAATGGAAGACACATAGTCACAACTCCTGCTGAAGACCACTTTATATGGCTGTGTCACCTCAGGAATCAATTTGTATCTGCATCCTCAACAGTCCAGTCAATGACAGCAGCTTGTTGAATTTCAGATCAAATGGTCAGGAACTGGCTGCCCGACGCTGGTCTTTGGGCTAGAAGACCCTACAGAGGTCCTGTTCTTATGGACTGGCATCGCCAGAACCGACTGCAGTGGGCAAACCAGCATCATCAATGGACTGTTGCAAATGATTGGAGAAGGGTTTGGTTTAGTGATGAATCATTCTTTCTGCTCCAGCAACACAAGTCCATGAGTGCTACACCCAGAACTGCATGGGTGAGGCTCCTCCACATGGTGGTGGAGGTGTACCAGTGTGGAGGATGATCATCTTCACGGGAAGAAGTGACCTGGTGCAAAATGAAGGATGCCTGAATGCCCAATGTTATGTCACTGAAATCCCTTGTCCTCATGTGCTTCCAATTCTGGCTGCACTAGGGTCAATTATTCAGCAGCATAACACTTGACCTCATGTGGCACAATTCACCACCCAGTTCCTCGCTGACAACATCCAGACCACTCCATGGCCATCCATGACATCAGGCATGAACCCAATAGAATACTTATGGGATGAACTCAAAAGACAAGTCCGCCAGCGAGACATGGCACCAACCAATCTCTGACAGTTGTCTTTTGCACTGCAGGAAGATTAGGCAGCCATTCCACAACAAGAGATATAATAGCTAATCGGATCCATGTCAAGATGTTCTCTGATACAGACCAGAGGAGGCCATACACCTTACTGAAGTAGAGGCCTCAGTCACAAAGAATAAAAGTGCAGACCAAATTTAATGAACATCATTTCGTTGTTAAAGTCTTAAAGTTTCTTCGTGCCAAGATTGAAACATTAATTCTGTAAAATAAAATTGTGATACAAGTTTGAAATTTGGCATCCATTATGACTACAGTAGTGTTGCATTTCTTATCTTGAATAGTATATATTGATCCAGGGATCAAGTTCCTTGTGCGGCAGGATCCCAGTTGTCACAAAATATTTGCTGCACTATATTTTTGGTAAACTATAATCTGATCTGAAGGGCTGTGGTTTAGAGACTCACTGCTGTTGCTTTGAACTTCCCCATCTGTACAAATAAATTGATACCTCATACACTCGTGTTGTGGAAAACTGTCTTAGAAAATGGGGAATATCATTTCTGGAGGGCAAGGCACACTAGATTACAGTACACAGGCTGTTAGTGTATGAATAAAACATAGAATATCACAGGGAACAGTTTTGAAGATACAGGACTGAAGTATGTAAATGAACAGGGCAAAGAATCATATTTACAATGTATTTATTTCACCTGCTAAGTCCATATGCTGGATTGAAGAAGTAAGGCCTATGAAATCATTTGCATTCACACTTATTGTTACAGCTGTGCCCTGTGCTGTGTGCTTGAATTGTTTATTTTTGTAACCACATTAATATTTTTAGTGTGTAATTTTTGTCTTGAACATATTCATGTTTTCTTCAAGCAACTTCTATCTGTTTTTATTGTGCAAATTCTGTCTTGTTTTTTTTTTCCTTTTTTTTTTCTGTTGAAGTTTTTGACTAAGGTCTTTTATTTTCTATGATGACAAAAAGAGATAGTATCTGTCAATGGTTGAGAAGATGATAAAAAGAGACAGTATCTGTCAATGATTGAGAAGATGACAAAAAGAGACAGCATCTGTCAATGATTGAGAAGATGATAAAAAGAGACAGTATCTGTCAATGGTTGAGAAGATGACAAAAAGAGACAGTATCTGTCAATGGTTGAGAAGAACTGTCTTAGTTTACTAATGTAGACTGATGTTCCACCATCTTAGAACATAATTTACCAGATTTTTTACATACACATTTTTTTGCAGGTTAAATCAGAGAAACAAGGAGTGGCATATTTTCCTATATTAGTTACAGAAATTGGTGTGATTGATATAGAAATCACTGCTCAGAGTACTGTAGCAGCAGATGGAGTACGCAGACAGATTGTGGTTCAAGTGAGTCTCAATTCTTTTATGTTTTTGATTCATAAATTTAAAATTTTAAATGTAAAAGTGCTGGAATATAAAAAGATTTTATTGTTACGCCACTAATCAATCAACAGATCTCAAAATGTTCCATATTTACTCATCCTTATGCAGTGCTTCAACATATTACAGACTGCTTATGTGCATTAAAAAAAAAAATTCCTTTTACCTCATCTTGTGAGAACAGAAGTAGTACATTTATAGTGAAATGACTTCTTATGTGAAAGCATGGATTGGAGTCTTGTTTTCATCATGTCAAGAGTATAAAAATGAGAGCCAGGCATGCTTGTAGTAGAATACTGAATCAGATAATGTCTACCTGCAAAGCAAGGCACACTTATAAGAACATGTAAAGATAAACAAGTCTATGAATAAACAAAATTGATGACAACTGACAAAACAAACAAAGCAGCTGATATATGTACCAATGAGGAAAAATTGGAAGAAGTGGAGAGTTTTGAATATCTTGGATCACTGCTAACAAAGGATATACAATGAGGGAAATTAAAAGGAGGACATCTGTCGCTCTTCAGAAAGTAAAACAACTAAAGAATCTGTGGAGAGGAGCAGACAGAATTACAAAAATAAGATTTTTAAGGGTGTGCATCTTTCCCATTGCAAAATGTGCCTGTGAGACGTGGGCACTTAACAAAACAGCTGAGAAACACATAAATGCCTTTGAATGTAAATGCTACAGAAGAGTTCTTCAAATACTAAGGGCACAAAAAAGAACAAATATATCCATATCATAAGAACTTAATATTGAAGAAGGCTGGCTAGTAAAGAGGATTAAACAAAGAAAACTTAAATATTTTGGACACATTAAACGTAATAATTTAGAGAAGACCGTCTTGGAAGGGTACATAATGGGAAAAAGAAAGAGAGGAAGACCAAAGCAGAGATGGCTGCAAGACATCGTTGATGATCTGCAAATGGATGCATCAGCAGCAGGCCGTCTTGCTTACAACTGAGAGGCCTACAGGAGTGCTGTTAGGGAGGCAAAGTTCTCCAAGGGACAACTTTTTAACTTATTCTGTTATAAATTCCGAGTCATTATTTTCTTATTTATATAAAATGTTTTGCAGAGTAATTTTTTTAGCTAAATATTATATATAATCTGCTTCTTCTTCTTCTGTGTTCAGTTTCATATGTTCAGCTATCTAGACAAAAAGATGAGTTGTCTCTATGTCAGTGGGAAGAGATCTTCATATGTGCCCCACAGTTTCCTGTTATTTTCTTGAGATCATAACACATTTAATCTTCAATTTACTAATCATGTGAGCTATGTCACATTGAATCTTCTTCAGTTTATGCTAGAAATGTAGATAAAATAAGGCAGATCTGATCACGTTTTTTTTATATGATATCTGTAATAAGTCCAAAATGGTTTACTGTAACTAAATTTGTAACAATAATCAAAGCTATATAATGGAAAGGCAATATAATGAAAGATAACATTTTGTACCATCTCAGTGGGCAGAGAAAGTGGCTTGTGTTTCTGCTTCCCTCAGGGTTTGACGTACAAAATTGTCAAGCGTGATGCACTGGACAAGCAAGAGTGACAAATGCAAAGCGTGGTCAAGGACTTGGTCACAGTAATATAAGAAAGTTTATTAAAATCCACCAAACAACAAGGAACATTGATACATCACAGACATGAACATTCGAGTGGTATCTTCAGCCTTGTGAAGCAGTTATACACCAACAACTCACAGACCTGACCTCTGACAGTCATGACCTAGAGAGACCCACCCCCCTTAACCCACCCAGAGCACCAGAAGTTTAAAGGACTGAAACTCTTGGGAGGATACTTCTCTGATGATTTGAAGAGTTGTGTTGTTTTGCTGTCTACACAACAGAGAGTTTCCTGCCTTTTAAATGCATTAATACAAGATAGGAACTGATCTTTATTTTTCTGTCCTTAGCCTGAAGGTGCTCCTGTAAGCTTTAACTACCCCTATTTTGTGAATCTGGAAAAGAGTGGAAACTTTGAAGATACAGTTGCATTCCCTCTTCCAGCCTCTGTTGTAAATGGCTCTGACCGTGCTAAAGTCAAAGTAACAGGTAAAGGATTGTTAGAAAATGTATCTTTACATCTTGACCAGATAACAGCAGCTTCTTCACTATTTCTCTCTCTCTCTCTTTCTTTCTGGTTCGGCATTGGTCATCACGGATTTCCACAACCATCTATCCTTTGCTCTTTCTCTAAGCTGTGTTTTGGACTGTGCTCTGTGCCATTATTTTAGTCTGTCAGGTATCTTGTTTCGTTGTCTTCCTCTATCTCTTTTGCTTTCCAGTTTTTCTGTTCTCAGTTCTAAGGACTATAATAGCTGGAGGTGGGGTGGAGGATAAGCTCTCCGCTTCAGTTAAATGCCTCCACAGCATCTGTCTGAAATAGCCTCTGACAGTCCAAGTCTAGCTCCTGGCCTTCTTATGGCAGAATTGTTTAAACTGACAGGAGAATGGGCGAAAGGTGAGAATCTGGCACCTGAAAATCAGACACATCAGGTAGATGAGACTCATTAGTCTTGGTTGGTAGCTCATCTAGGAGAAGGAAAACTCTGATTTCAAACCCCCTGCTGCATTGTAGGGTAGGCTCTGGCCAGAGTCAAAGGCTAGTTGAGTAAACCATAAACAAATAAACAAACCTTGTAGGGTAGGTTCTGACCAGCGTCAAAGGCTAGTGGAGTAAATCATAAACAAACTGGTGGAAGGCAAGAGAAAACCAACACTGTACATTCCCAAGAACAATCATGACAATCCACAATTCTTTGAACCATAACGATGTTAATGGGGGCTTCATTGGAACCACCTCGTCTGGTAGGGACCATCACATGTGACAGGTGATCCCAGATCATCATCCAACTACTGTAAGCAAAGAAAACAAAAGCAACACCACAGTAATTGCAACATGGAACATTGGAACATTAACAGAACTGGGAAAACTGAAAAAAAATCAAACAAGAAATGAAAAGAATGGAAATTAACATCCTTGGTGTATGTGAAATGAGATGGACTGGAGCAGGAAGCAGAGATCATAAAGACTTCAAAATAATATATTCCGGGGGAAACCAGCACAGAAATGGAGCTGGCATAATATTGGATAAGAAAACAGCAAGAACTGTGAAAGGCTTCTGGTGCATGTCAGACACCCAATAGACAAAAATCTCATCCAAGTATATGCACCAATTTCAGAAAGCTCTGATGATGAGATAAAAGAATTTTACAACAATCTGGAAATGGCAATGAAACAGTGCAAACCATGGGAGCTAGGTGATTTAAATGCAAAAGTAGGGACTGAACAAGACAATGATGCTACTGGCAAGAATGGACTAGGAATCAGAAACAAAAGAGGAGAGATGTTGATTGAGTGGGCAGAAAAGTATAAAATGATAATAGGATATTCTTGGTTTCAACAACACCCCAGGCAACTATGGACATAGAAAAGTCCAAATAATAACATACATAACCAGATAGATTACATTACGATCAACAGAAGATTCAGGAACTCACTAATATGCATGAAAACAAGACCAAGCATGTGGCCACATCCTAGTCATAGGAAAAGTGAGAATAAGGCTAAAGAGGTTAGAAGTAGCAGCTAAAAACAAATAACTAGATAGAGAGATGGTACGGAAAGATAAGGCAATACAAGAACAATATAGGACCATAGTACATTAAAAGATACAATGCTATAGAAAAGACTGAAACAATTGATGAATATTGGAATATGCTCAGAGACTCTTCAGCAAACATCTATCAAAATCCTACCTCCAAATAAAAGACATGCTAAACAGGGGTGGATGACAGAAGAAATTTTGCAACTAATGGATCAGAGAAGAAGTCTTAAGAAAGATAAATATGAATATGACAAAATAAATAAAGAAATAAGACACCAATGCAATAAAGCTAAAGATGAGTGGCTAAATAAGAAATGTAGTGAAATAGAGACACACCATCATGGAAATGCAAGAGATATGTACAAACAAATAAAGGAGTTAACAAACAAAAGGGCATACCACAAGACTGGTTGCCTGAAGTCAAAGGAGGGATATACAGTAATGGACAGAGATGAAATAAAGGCACGATGGTGCCAATACATTAGAGAACTCTGCGAGGACAATAGAAGCCAAATAGATATACAAAATAATAATGAAGGGCCTCCCATATTAAAAGCAGAAGTGGAAGAAGCCCTCAAACACATGAAGAACAACAAAGCACCATAACCAGATAAAATCACCAAGGAAGAATTGGAAGCATTAGGAGAGCTTGACATAGAAATAATTACCAGATTACTGAATGATATCTATAACAGTAACTATGTCCCATCAAACCTGGTGCAATCAGTTTTCATTGCCCTACATAAGTAACAAGGTGCAGTTGAATGTGAAGACCATCGAACCATTAGCCTTATGAGCCATGTTGTCAAAGTCGTACTTCGTATTGTTATGAGAAGAGTCAGTAGCAAAATAAAACCAGAAATTGCTGAAGAACAGTGTGACTTCGTCGAAGGAAAAGGCACAGTTAATGCTATATATATATTGAGAACGTTGATGGAATGATCAATAGAAGTAAAGACGGACCTATACTTATGCTTCATAGACTACTGTAAAGCATTTGATAAAGTGAGACACACAAAAATTATAAGAATGCTGGAAGACATCAACATAGATGGGAAAGATCTGAAACTTATCAAAAACATATATTGGCAGCAATCAACAACAATGAGGGTTGAGAACCAAATAGGAGCATTCCAAGACATACAATTGGGAGTGAGACAAGGATGTGTTCTATCTCCTGACCTCTTCTCCTTGTACAGCAAAAACATAAGAGAAATATAGAGAACATGCCAGGAATACCAACTGATGGGTACAACCTTAACAACTTAAGTTATGCAGACAACACAGTCCTGATTGCTAAATGTGAAGGGGAGCTACAGGCTCTTCTGGACATTGTGGTTCATGAAAGTAAAAATAAAGGTCTCAGCATGAATAAAAAGAAGACTGAAGTGATGGTTATCTCAAAGAAAAGAATACCACCAAAATGTAGCACTACCATCGATGGCGCAAATCTGAAACAAGTTGATAAATTCAAGTACTTAGGAATGATTATAACAAGTGATGGGAAATGTCACAACGAAATAAAAAGCAGACGTGCTCAGGCCAAGTCAGCATTCCAGACAATGAGACACATCTTGTGCAATAGATCCATATCAGTGAAAACAAGATTCCGAGTACTTAAATGTTACATTGAGCCAATTTTGTTTTATGGATGTGAAGCATGGTCTATGAATAAAAGAGTACAGTGAGAAATGGAGGCCATGGAGATGTGGTTTATAAGAAGGATGTTGAAGGTACCATGGACAACCAAGAAAACCAATGAAGAATTCTTGAGAGAGGCTGGAGTTCAAAGGAAAACTATAGCAAAGATCAGAGGCAGACAAGCGAGCTTTATAGGACATTTCCTGAGAAGAGGAAAATTGGAACACACTGGCAACTGGAAAAATTGAGAGAAGAAGAGACAGAGGAAGACAGAGAGAGAAGTTACTGGATGGGTTGTCAGTGTGGCTAGGAAGAAAGTCTAAAGGCAGGGAACTGTAGAAAGAAATGATCACCTACACTGTGCGGCATGGCACTTGAATTGAATCGAAGTGAATTGTTGTCAGTAAGTGTTCCAGTTTGCCTCTTATTAAAACACATCCTACAAATCTGGACTGTTGTGTCCTGAATTTTGCCATAGTTTCTCTCATTTACACAGCCTCATTTGTAACCTCTTCATTTGTTTTCTTGGCTGCCCATGGTATTCTCATTATTCTTCTTATGAACCACATCTCCCCTGCTCCCAGTAGATTTTGGGTGCTCTTGTTTCTCATGCATGCTCACATCCCTTCTTCACTGTCAAGGATGCCAAAATAATTTCATTACTAGGACTGGTGCATTAGGTTTGGTCACAGTGTCTCTAAGACAGTTAGTCTAAAACAGGCTATACAGATGCTCTCTGGCCAGTTGGGAAGACTCTACAGATGGCAGCAAACTGAAAGTATTTCAGACGACCATTTTTAGTTCTGCTTGTAAGCTACATATTCAATATTGCAAACATTTTCTTCATCTTTACAATCATACTTGATAATACTTGACAGTAAACAAGTGCAAATAATGCATAACATATAAACAGTGTTAACAGATAAGTGGAAAACACTTTAAAAAATTTCTTTCCCCATTGTAATGTTAAGCATAGAATTGTGTGACCGATGTTTACAATACGTTCCATCATTCATTCATTTACAGCCATATGTAAAACATATTCCAATTTGCCTTGTCCTGTTCTGAGATTTATCTGTCTTCATTAGCAACTGTTTTTTGTAACTAGAGGGTACAGGTAGTGAGCCTCCAGACCACAAGGTTCACTTGAGATAACAAATCATTACCAAGTGGACTGCTCAGTGCTCAGTCTAACCCCCCCCCCCCCCCACCTTTAAACAGTACATTTAATTTAACTGTTGTCCTACAAATGGTTGTTTATAATTTTTTTTAAAAATTGCAGTCATGTGATTTTGCTCTGTAGTAAGGATTTCATAATTTTAAACTACCATAAAAGCCAAAATAAGCGTTGAGCCATTTCTGAATAAAGTATGGCAGCTGTGTTACTTCAATGCAAAAATGTTCATGTGTCTTGGATGTTGTCTGTAGAGTAATAATTAAATTTCAGATTACGAGGGTCATACCGAAAGTCATGAGCACATTTTTTATTTTTAAATCAGAATTTAAAGATAGAGAAAATATAAATGCATCATCTTATTTTGCATCCTTTTCAGCATAATCTCCATTTCTCTGCACACATTTTCCCCATCATTCTGCAAGTTTGAAAATACCCTCTTGGTATAATTCCGTTCCATCTGACTGAAGGCACAGATGCACTGCTTTCTGGATGTTCTCTCCTGGGTCATGGTGATAGCATTTGTTTTTTCACAAATCCGAAAAGATGGTAATCACTGGGTGCCAGGTCAGGGCTATAGGTAGGGTGTGGAAGAATTTCCCAACCTATTTTCTGAATTTCCTCAATTGTCCGGCGAACAGAGTTTTTCTCACAGCTTTGTGATCTTCAGTCAACAAATGTGGGACCCAGTGGGTACAAACTTTTCTATAGCCTAGGGTTTCAATCATTTCCTGTACTTCATTGTGTCCTATTCCAAGATTTACAGCAATTTTCAGATACTGTGACACATCTGTCTTGTTTAATGATGTCGTCAACCCTGTCAACGTTGCGTTCAGTGGAGGCAGTTCGAGGGCAACCCCTGCGAGGCATATCTTGGATGCTCGTGTTTCCATCTTTGAAATGTTTCACCCACCTCCTAACACTGCTAGCACCCATACACACATCTCAATATGCAAGCTGAAGTCTTTGGTGAATTTCCGCAGTGGGGATTTTCTCTTTAATGAGGAACTCAATACAGCACATTGCCAAAACGAAACTTCACCACCTGCCATTTTGTTTATGCTCCATGTGGTCACGTGACACATGATGGTGACATCATGTGACCTCTACATGAAGTGCAAAGGATGCAGTTTAAGATGATATATTTATATTTTCTCAATCTATAAATTCTGATTTTTAAAAAAATTTGCTCACGACTTTTGGTATGACCCTCGCACATGTGACATGGTGAAAGAAGCAGATTAGTGTGTGAAAAGTCAGCAGAAATCCCTTGTTTACCACGAACTGACAGCTGCAAGTCAATATAAATGTTGATTCACATTTGTGACTTATTGTTACCAAATGCACTTCATGTCAGCTAAAAGCAGTTTTCAAACAAAACAAGAAAATTCTGATATTGGCTTGGTAATATTTGGGAGAGTTTAATGTTTTCTAAACATTCAGCTTTTATGCTGCTAAATAGTTTAGCATACATTTGTAATTTATAATTTAAAATATTTTTTAAAATAACAGTCCATTTCCAGTCATCTTTCTGTATGATAAACAGCAGCAATGTGATTACCAAAAACAGTCATGAATTTTATGAGACATGATTAGATGTAGCATGCTTATAAGAGCTTACTTTTCCTTGTATATGTAATGTCTTATATCATTACTGTTCAGACACCTTCATCTTGAAGACAACATTACAGTTTACAATGTGATAACATTTTTTACTCATCCATTCACATAGTCTTGAATATATTTTCTTGTAACACTATGATCTTGAACATCTGGTGTGATTTACAAAATAAAAAATCATTCTATGACGTCACAAATTATCTCTGTAATAATCATTTATTAAATCTTGTTGAACTACCATGCGATATCCCTATGTGATGTTTAGCGGCATGGAAGGATCAGTTTGATCAAAATCATTTATTGGATGTTATTTGTTACAGGTGATCTGATTGGTGCAAGCTTGAACAGCCTGACTGAACTTGTACAGCTTCCTACTGGCTGTGGTGAGCAGAGCCTGGTTAAGTTTGTTCCAGATCTTTACATTGGCAAATACCTTCAGAGCACAGGACAGCTGACTAATGCTGATCGTGCTAAAATCATTGACTACTTAGAGGCTGGTAAGAATTGTTCATTCCACTTCAGTTTCAGCTATACACTGGCCAGGAACTTTATATATCAGGGAGTATAGTATCAGTAATTCTTTTATCACATTTCTTACTTAAACACTCATGGTCTGTGGTGATGCATCCAGAATGTCAAAATTCTGATTATGAATTAGAAAGAGAAGTCCAGATGGCAGGCATCACTGGTGAACTGGTTATGGTTAATGCCATTACTCATTCACATATGTCCTGCTGAACACTCACAATTTAACCTGTTTTCCATCTGACTACTTAACTCATGTACAGCTAAACAAATACTGAACATGTGCTGATGTGGCCATACCACAAGCACTGGTGATGTTTGAATGGCTAAATCTGTATGACTGAAGTTGGCTAAATTACATGAGTGAAGTAAGAATACTGAGGTGGCTAAACTATGTGAATGAAGTAATATCACAGACAGGCTAACCTATAAAGTATGAACACAGACTGACTAATCTACATGAGTGAAAGTATGAACATAGACAGGCTAAACTACTTTTTCTTCTTCTTCAGCTTTCCATCTACATGAGTGAAAGTATGAACATAGACAGGCTAAACTACTTTTTCTTCTTCTTCAGCTTTCCAAGCAATTAAGGCTCATTGCTGCAGATAAAGTTCACCTCCATTCCTCTCTATTCCTAATCTTCTCTCTCCAGTTGGTGACACCAATTTCTTTTATATCCTCTTCTATGCTGTCTTTCCATGTCTGTCTTGGTCTACCCCTTGGTCTTGTTTCCCTCATCTCTTGTGCATACATCATTTTCATTCATCTGTTCACTTCCATTCTTTCTACATACCCCAGCCAGTGTAGTCTGTTCCGTTTGAAGACATTTATAATTCATTGGGATTTAAATAAACTGTTCAGTTCAGTGTTCTTTCTAGCTCTCCATTCTCCACTGTTGGTATCTTTTATTGGCCCAAAGATTCTTCTTAGGATCTTGTTCTCAACGATTTGCAATTGTTGTTCATCTTTCTTTGTTATACCACATGTTTCTGATCCATACATGATGGCTGGTCTTATTATATGAGTAGTTTTGTAGATTGTTATTTTGGTGTTTTGAGACAGGATTTTGGATTTTAACAAGTGTTGCAAGGCAAAGTATATTTTTTTCCCTATCTGTACTCTGATTTTAATTTCCTCACTTACTGTGTTGCTTCTGTTGAAGGTTGTGCCTAGATATTTGTATGTTTCTGCTTTCCTAATAATCATCTCTAACATTTATATAATCTGGATCATTCTGCCTCTGGTCTCTTGATATCTTCATATACTCTGTCTTATCTTGGTTAATGGTCAAGCCCACTTTTAGTGCTACATCTCTCAAGTGTGTGCAGGTAGTCATCAGTACCTGCATACCTACCTGCAGGCTAAACTTCTTACATCCTTCCCCTGCCTTTAACATCACATAGGGCTCACATAGTTGTTTGCCAAGTTTTCCTGTTCTCTGTGAATCTTTCAACTTCATCAAGGGATGTTATGCCCACTAAACTGGCTTTTCTTAACAGTGTCCTCTTTAGAGTTTCGCATAGTCGACCTTTTTTTCTTTGGCCTGTGAATTCCACTTGATAGCTTGTTTTGGTATTCTCTGATTGTTTCTTCTCATCACATGGCCTACTTATGTCCATCTTCTTTTTCTGATCACCCATGAGACAGGTTGTTGTTTGCTCATCTGTCTTATCTCTGTGTTGTTCTTGAATTTGTTCCACTTTATACCAAGTATTTTCCTGAGGCATTTGTTTTCAAAAGAGTCTAATTTCTTGTCTATTTCTTTTGTTGATGTCCAGGTTTTGCATGAATAATTTGAATTGAATAATCTTAACTTGGTTTTTGTGCTTTTAACTTTTGAATGGCATATGTTCTCAAGATTTTTGAAATGCTGCTTTTGCAATTCTGATTCTAACTTCCTTCCTGGTGTCACCATCCTGGTCTATGTAGCTGCCAAGGTATGCAGACTGATTTACTTCATCAACAACTACGTATATTTTTCCTTCTTGGTTAATGAGAAATTTCATAATTTTTGTTTTGTCCTTGTTAATTTCAAGACCTATTTTGCTAGCCAAGGAGGATAGGGAATCTTTTTCCTTCATCGATTTCACATTGTCACTGATAAGAGTTATGTCATCAGCAGAATCAAGATCTTCTATTTGCCGGTTTTACCTGCACAGCATCTTTTCATTATAAAGTCTATGGCAATTCCAAAAAGCAAGGGAGATAATATACATCCTTGTTTCATGCCTGTGTCAGTCTGAAAGCATTCTCTCATTCCTTCTTCTGTCTTGACCGCACAAACATGGACACAGACTGGGTAATCTACATGAGTGAAGTCTCTAGTACTCAAATTCACAATGTGAGTGAGGTGAAAAATCATGTAAGTCAATGGCTCAGAATGTGAAATTCATGTGTGAGGCATCCAGAAGGCAGCACATCGAGCAGATAGGGAAAAAATATAGGTCATTTACCATGAAAGAATGTGGATCTTCATACTGCATTTGTTTCTACATATTCTTCTTTTCTTCTGTATCAGCTGCATTTGTTGCCACTTATCCATTTTAAAGAAATAGACAACAAATTAGACTCTTTTGAAAACAAATGCCTAAAGGAAAGTACTAGTTAGAAAGTGGAACAAATTCAAGAGCAACACAGAGATATGGCAGATAAGCAAACAACAGCCTGTCTCATGGGTTATCAGAAAAAGGAGATGGACATATGTCGGTCATGTGATAAAAAGAAACAATCAGAGAATCCCCAAACAAGCTATCAAGTGGAACACATTGTTAAGAGAGGCCAATTCTTTGTTTAGGTTGAAAAGCTGGCCAAAAACAGGATAACTTGGTGAACTACCGTGTGAGCCCTATGTGACATTTGATGGTATGGGAAGGATGTTCATTCATTCGTTCATTTGCATGTCCTTTGCGGAACTTTGCCTCCCAAACAGCACTCCTGTAGGCCTCTCGGTTGTGAGCAAGATGGCCTGCTGCTGCTGCATCCATTTGCAGATCATCAACGGGGTAGGGGTATCTCCTATCAAAGGAGAAGTAAGACGCCTCCTTACCTCTGTCAGTCTATGGGACACCCTTGGGCAAGGTGGAGTACCCGTATAGCCCCCCCCGATCAGAGTGACGTGAAGCCATGGGAGCAGGTGGTGGATGGAATGGGAGAGCAGCTGACAGATAATGTTGGTTATGGTCACCATTCTATGATGGTAGGCAGATGATCTCAATGTAGGGACAATGGCTACGATCAATGACTAGTACAGTCACTGCCCAGAAGGAAAGCAATGGTAAACTATCTCCTGGAAATATACCAAGAAACCCAAACAGCAATCATAGGAAGGATGTAAGATCCATTTTATCTTCTGTATCAGCTGCAGTAGTTGCTGCACAAATATTCTTATCTTCAAACAGGCTACCAGAGGCAACTAGGCTATCAAAGGTCTGATGGTAGTTTTAGTGCTTTTGGAAATTCAGATGAGAGTGGAAGCACTTGGTAAGCTTTACCATCTCATTTCTATATTTTAGTATAATCGGTAGCTTCTAGAACATTGTTTTTATTTTGATGATTGTCATGTGTATTAGGTAGATCTTGAAGTTGTATGTGGTAAACATTTGTAAAGTTAGCTATATCACCTACAAAGGAAGGGAAAAATAAGTTTTGCATACTAGCAAAACAGAAATGTCATATTTCAATTCTGTGTCAGAAAAATAAGGAATTGAAGGGCGAGGAAGAAGAAAAAAGACTAAATATGAAAGAAAAATAAAATAGTTGGAAAATGTAGCTAAACTGTTTTTGTTAGAATAAGACAAGATCTGAAGTATTATTTTGTTCTTTAATTACCAAGCAAATGCTGCACCTTTTTTAAAAAAATAAGCTATATTTACTATTTCATGAGTTTGAATGCAATGTATGAATACAAGACAAATCACTTACTCTGTGGTCTGCACATTAAAATCCTTTTTTTATGGACACCAGGACTGGTATAAAGTATTTTGGAGCTGAGATTTCAAAAATTAAGAAGGAGATCTTTAAACATTAAGAAGGAGATTTTTAAACATTAAGAAGGAGATTTTTAAACAGACCTATAAACAGATTACTTTAAAGTGGTAATTCCAGTTTTCTGTTGTTGTTCTTATTCCATTTCCAGTTTCAGTTGTTCTTGCTCTTTTTCCAGTTTCAGTTGTTGTTCTTGGTTTTGGTCCAGTTTTTGTTGTTGTTCTTGCTTTAAATCCAGTTTTAGTTGCTGTTCTTGCTCTGTTTCCAGTTTTTGTTATTCTTGCTGCGTTTCCAGTTTTTGTTGTTCTTTCTTTATTTCCAGTTTTTTGTTTTTGTTCTTGTTCTATTTCTAATTTCAGTTGTTGTTCTTGCTCTATTTCCAGTTTTTTTTATTTTTCTCGTTTAATTTCCAGTTTTAGTTGTTGTTCATGCTCTATTTTCTGTTTTTGTTGTTCTCGCTTCATATCCAGTTTTTGTTGTTCTTGCTCTATTTCTAGTTTTAGTTGTTTTTGCTCTAGTTGTTATCAGACTGGTCAGACTGTCACGATACAGTCTGTTTGTAAGAGGTACTTGCAGCATTGATTATGGTTTGACAATCTTACTCACAGATGGTTAAACCAAGAAATCTAGCATGAGCAGGACAAGTTTCTGTTGTGAAATGAAACTAATCTTTTGCATCTGCAGGTTGACTGCTATTGTTTGCCGTGTCCTTAATGAAGCTACACAGTTCATCTATGTGGATCCGCAAGTTGTAATCAGTGGCATTGATTGGCTGGTTGACAGACAGAACAGAGATGGTTCTTTTAATGAGTTTGGAAGAGTCCTGGACAGCAGTATACAGGTACCATAGAACAAAATATACCAGAAGAAAGAATCAGTTGGAAGAATTTTATTTTTCTTTGTCCACATGCTGGGAACTTCAGCATTGATCCACAGAAAATGGGGCCTCTCAGACTTCAGAATATGTTTAATGTAATGCTTTAAGCTGTGTACAATGTACTTTAGTGTATCACCTTGCAGACACATATTCTTTGGTTTCTGAGGTAATTTCCTAACATAAGAGTGTCTGATCTTCCACGCTTTGTTTTGTGCTGAGTTCACATCAGCTGGTGTAGCATCAGCTGATTTAGCATGAGCTAGCTTAACATAAGGTGGGATGAGTGAGCATGACTGTAGCAAGTATACAGCTCAATAACTTTTCAGGAGAAGTTGGATAACTTTGACTGCGCTACCCATATGCACAACTCACAATATGTGTTTAAGAAAAATTTTGCATGTAATATCAAACAAATTCTTGTTTTAATTGTGGAATTTCTCCTAAAGATATGAAACATGTAAGCTGATTCTGTATCATTGTTCATAATATTTCTCTTGTTTTTGTAATTATCTGTGGCCAAATGTTGACCTCTCGTGTGAGCTCCACCAAAAATGTTTGAAAATGTCACACTCTAGGAGTTTGTGAAGTGTAAATTCCCAGAACAAAAAAAGTTAAAATAGCAGTAAATGTAAGGTTTATTTGTAATAACTGAAATAAAATTCTAGGAAGAGGATATGTGTAGTGCAGCATTCTTACATCTCACATCATTCCTGTGCCATTAAAAGTCATATAGGGCTCACATAGTTGTTTGCCGAGTTTAGTGCAGCATTCTTATCTTATCTTATCTTATATCCTTCCCGTGCCGTTAAATATCACATAGGGCTCGCAAAGTAGTTCGCCAATTTTTAGTGCAGCATTACACATCTGGAAAATCATGGAAGAAAGGAAATGAAATAGAAAAAAAGAAAAACCTATAAAAAAAGATATTTAAAAAACAACCAGTATTTCAGCCAAAAGCCTTCTTTGAAACCAGCAGAAAAGAATGTTTGATATCTCCAAAAGCTTAATATTCAGATGGACAAGTGATTATTTTTTCTTATTATTTTATCATTTTATAGTTTCTATTGTAAAAAGCCTTTTCTGTCTAAAATATTAATTGTTTTCTTTTTCATTTTTCTCTTTTTTTTTCTACTTAGTGAAAACAAAAGTAATCATTATCTTGTGAGCAGTAACAATAATTTCTTGAGAAAAAAAAAGAAACAGTTAAAATGTATTCCTGTAATGAACTATGTAAAAAAAAATTGTGTTGGCTGAGCTGTCAGCCTTTCAGTTCTGTGTTTTCAGGGCACAGGGTCAGGGCCATCACTGACAGCCTTTGTCTTGCTTTCATTGCTAGAAAACAGGCAACTAGGAAGAACTGAGGTAAAGATACTTGCTTTATTTTTTTGTTAATTAACATTCATTAAATAATAATAATTAAGATGGATTTCCTGCACTATATGAAGCTAAATACTATATGTTGTAGGAATATTGTTCAGTATATCCAGTTTATATTGGTGTCACACTTCAGTGTGATATATATATATATATATATATATATATATATATATATATATATATACATTTTTGCAAGATTTTACATTTTTAAGATAAGATTAAAAATTTTTCTCTTTTTTTTTTCTTAAAAAAAGGCTTCTTTTCATGAATACTTACATTAATATTAGAAGTCATTCATGACTTCTAAAATTTCATTAATGTAAGTAATCTGTACATAATAAATTCATTTTATTCTTACATTGTCTTACAATCTCTTATTCTGTCAGTTTAATTTTCCATATTCCATTTGATTCCTGAAATGTCTCATGTTTTGTCTTGTTTTTTTTTTTTTTTTAGTTCTTTGAGGTATTCCAGTATGCAGGTGTCAGATTAGATATTTTTTCACTTTGTTATTTCAGTTTTTTTGTAATTGTTCTTTAAGTTTTTTTGCTTTTCATTTTGCAACCCAAACTCAGATTAAGAGAACCTGCCTAACCCAAACTCAGATTAAGAGAACCTGCTTAACCCAAATTCAGAATAAGAGAACCTGCCTAACCTAAACTCATATTAAGAGAACCTGCCTAACCTAAACTCAGATTAAGAGAACCTGCCTAACCCAAACTCAGAATAAGAGAACCTGCCTAACCTAAACTCATATTAAGAGAACCTGCCTAACCTAAACTCATATTAAGAGAACCTGCCTAACCTAAACTCAGATTAAGAGAACCTGCCTAACCTAAACTCATATTAAGAGAACCTGCCTAACCTAAACTCAGAATAAGAGAACCTGCCTAACCTAAACTCATATTAAGAGAACCTGCCTAACCTAAACTCATATTAAGAGAACCTGCCTAACCCAAACTCAGAATAAGAGAACCTGCCTAACCTAAACTCAGATTAAGAGAACCTGCCTAACCTAAACTCAGATTAAGAGAACCTGCCTAACCCAAAAGCATTAAAGAGTTAACATTAAAGAGTTAAGAGAAATAACTAATAGCACACATTTGTGATGTTTCAGTTTGTACTTTAATCATAAAAACAGGGAAGAAACAGGTAAAGAAGATAATATTTTATTTAAGATGCAAAAGTTTATTTTCACATTACATGAGTTGATTCAGGAGTTTCTCCTCGCTTTTTATGAGTCTGTGGCACCAGACTTGATTTCCATATAAGACAAATGGCAGCATAGTCTTTTAAGATGTGGATTCAGTGTTTTCATTTGCATACATCCTTGAGATGAAGTTGTAGTTGTGGGCATTCTCTCGTCATGTGATAGTTGTCTGTAAAAATATCTACAGAGATCTCTTTGATGGTCATGACTAAGCCAGTGTAGCCTGCACTCTTTAAGTAGAGTTTGTAACATTTGAAAGATCTGCATATGACATTGTTTCTATATTTGACAATCTCTTTTCCAGTAAAAGACTCTTAAATGTAAAAAACATGATATCAGTGTTGAAAAGTGCCAGTTAAACTTCAAATATTTGCATCTTTTGTTTTAGTGTGTTGAGAATTCTGTGTGCTGGAGGGACAACAGGTGGGGCAATGCTACAGCCAGTGCCCTCAAGAACTTGGAAGATTCAGTGGACAGTAACTCCATCAATGACCAGTTCTCCCTGGCTGTGGTCAGCTATGCTCTAACACAGGCCAATAGTAGCAGAGCTGATATTGCACTGGCTAAGCTGGAGAAGTATTCACGAAAAGAAGGTATAAACATATTAGCTGATATTTCACTGGCTAAGCTGGAGAAGTATTCATGAAAAGAAGGTATAAACATATCAAGATAGCCTTTTTTTTAACACCAAAAGAGAAAAAATGTTTAATCTTATCTTAAAAATGTTAAATCTTGCAAAGGTTTATATATATAAAGAAAAATATTTCCTAAAAGGCTAGACACTTACACCATTGATCAAGATATTATCATAGCTCTCAGTTATGGTCTTGTAAATAGTCACCTCTTTCTGGTCAATGCATGGAAATAAATGTCTTCCTGCATGGTTGTAGATCTCACTGAGATATTTGCTTCTTCTGTTTTTCTTTCTCTGAAGTTAGTAAAGTTCTGTGGTCCATTTCCAATCTCTCTTTGAGCCTGTTTTCATTAACTTCACCACAAAATCAACTGCTGTTTATCTTTATTTTCTCTTTCATATCATATTATTTATCTTGATCTTTCTTTCATTTTAGGTTATTTATTTTGATATTTGTTTCATGTCATGTTATTTATCTTGATCTTTCATTCATTTTGGGTTATTTATCTTTGTTCATGTCTAGTTATTTAACTTGATTTTTCTTTCATTTCAGACAATTTATCTTGATCTCTGTTTCATGTTAAGTTATTTAGGGTGATCTTATTTAAATGTCAATTCATTCACCTTAATATTCCTTTCTTACAGGAGATCTCCTGTACTGGAGTGACAACTCCACAGTCAGAGAGGGCTCAGTCTACTTGAGCTGGCGTCCACCTCGAATCCAGTCTAAACCACTTGACAACGTACTAACATCCTATGCCATCTTGGCACTCACTAAGAAGGGACGTCTCCAAGATGCACTGCCTGCTGTTCGCTGGCTGATAAAACAGAAAGGCTCAAACGATGGCTTCGCCACCACTCAGGTAAAAAATGCTTATTGGTAAAATCTGACAATTTTTTTAATTTGGTTCTGATGTGGAAGGGATGGTGCATCTTTGTTTTCTGTCTACTTTACACTTATACTGCAACTTTTTCCTATCCTCTGTAGAAGATTGCTTACACAAGCCAGTTTTAGCAGTATAATCTTGCATCACAGCTTTTTTGTTCAGAAAATAACTTAATTCAAAACCAAATTTTATTATCAGTTTTGTGCTGAGGGGAAAAAAAATTATAATATCATTCATATTAGTTTCAAGTGCAGAGTGCAGATTTTAAATTATCTTTTATAGATTTTAGCCATTGTGGAGAAAAGATTATATTTCATTGAAGCAATAAGGTAAGGTAAAATTCCCATTCATATACCATTAAGGCATGTTAGGGATATGGTGTTTGGCCCATATTTTCCATGACCTTTGGCACATGAAAGTGTGATGTGGTTAGCATCACGCCTGGCCACATTTATCTTCCCAGATTTCTCTGGTACCCATTTTTAGAGGCTGGGTGGGCCCCAGGGCCTTTTTGGTGTGTACTAGGAGAAGTCCCACTTCTAGGACTTGAACAACCAGATTAGTAAACCGAGCAATAAGGAGGCAGATAAAATTGTAAAAAAAATTATTTTTGGAGTCTGCAACAGCATTTTAATATGTGTAGTAAAGAATCAAGACATTTTGTGCCTGATTAAAAAATGAGTATATCTTGTAAAATGCAGAGTGCATTTTTTTCATGCACAAATAGTGTATCGGTATATAAAACTAAGTATATAACTATACAGGAAGCCACTGCAGTAAAGCTGTGACAACAAAATGTGTAAACTAAGAACAGTTTTATTAATGAATTAATCCTGTACCTCTCTGTGTGCTTGTTAATTAATAAAGCTATTCCTACTTTTTTCCTACATTATACTTTTTTTTTTTCATTGCTTTTGTTTGATTCGAATTTGATTTTAACACATTCATATCCTCCAGGACACAATAACTGGCCTGCAGGCCCTCTCAGAATATGCTACCAAATCCATCAGGCCTGATACTAAATTGTTCATTAAGGTCACTAATGATGTCAAATCAGTGGAGTTCAATGTCGAGAAAAACAATGCTCTGGTGCTTCAGATTCAGGAAGTGAGTACAACAAAACTAACCTCGACTGCTCTATCAGTTTATGTGTGTGTGTGTGTGTGTGTGTGTGTGTATATATATATATATATATATATATTACATATAAAAAAAGAACAAATATATCTATACTACAAGAGCTTAATATTGAAGAAGGCTGGCTAGTGAAGAGGATTAAAGAGAGAAAACTTAAATATTTTGGACACATTAAACGTCATGAGAATCTAGAGAAGACCGTATTGGAAGGATACATAATGGGAAAAAGAAAAAGAGGAAGACCAAGACGAAGATGGCTGCAAGACATCGTTGACGATCTGGAAATGGATGCAACAGCAGCAGGCCATCTTGCTCACAAACGAGAGGCCTACAGGAGTGCTGTTTGGGAGGCAAAGTTCCGCAAGGGACATGCAAATGAATGAATGAATGATGAATGCATATTTTTTTAATATGGTAAATAATTTCTGGATATTTTTTTAATATGTATATTAACTACTAAAGTCTTCATACTCCTTTCCATATGCAATCTTATTTTCAAGTTCTTATTTCCTGTACCTCTCTCCATTCAAACATATTTTCATGTTTTTATTTCCTGTACCTCTCTCCATTCAAACATATTTTCATGTTTTTATTTCCTGTACCTCTCTCCATTCAAACATATTTTCATGTTTTTATTTCCTATACTTCTTTCCATTCAAACAGCCCTGAAAAAGCTAGCATCCTGTGATGGTTATTAAATAATGGAATTGTAAGATCTGAAGTTCCAATTATGAAGTGTCAGGGACAAGGTATTAAGAGAACACATTTCATGCACTATCTATAGATCATATTTGATCAATCCTTATCCTCTGTACACCATGTGGACAATGTAATACAGAAGGCCAGGAAAGCATTGGGAGCAGTTAAGTTAATGGCTGCAGCAAACTTTCCACAGCATGCTCTGTTCTTGCTGATGCAGGCGCTGGTGATGTCACCACCAGAGCATGGTCTAGGCCTACTCACCCTGTCAAATGCACAGTTGAACTGACTAGCACATGTTCAGAGTGAGAAATGAGAATGGTCTTAGTTTGTACCAGGGATAATCCTGTGGTGACCATGTGCATTCTGCTTGATATACTGAGTGTGAGATCTAAACACAAGTGTGGTCAGGTAAAGGCACACATCAGGGTTGCTGGCATGAAGGACCATTCTCTCCATAAGGAGCTGGGGTTGATAAAGGGCAAATGCATCAAACGAGGCAGATCTTGGATGGCTGAGGCTGAAGATACAATAATGTCAGTGTGTGATCTGGATGAGGTGCCTAAAGATGATGATTGGTTACGGGTACAGGATCCACCTCAGCTAACAAAGGTTATTGTACAGAAGAGCCATGAATATAGAGAGTGGCCACAGGGGGTAGTTGAGCTTTGCATCACTGTGGGTCTTCTGACATAGTAATATATACAGATGGCTCAGTATCTCAGAACAGCAGAAGTAGGTGGGGTTTAATTGTCTACAGAAATGGTAGAGTAGTGGCACAGGGTTTCAGAGCCTTTGAAGTCACCACATCAAGCATGCAGATAGAAACTGAGGCTGTATCGGCAGCAATGGAATGGCTGGTTGCTCATGATGTAATTCATGGCATCATTGTGATGGATTACAGAGTATGCTTTGTAAGACTGAGAAAAAAATTGCTTCCAAAAGAATAGGTTAATCTGTTAAGCCAGTCAATTGTGATGAGCCTAATGTGGCTTTATTGTCCAAGGCATGCAGGAGTAAATGACAGTGAAGTGGCAGATAGATCAAGATAGACTTGCTTGACAGGCTAAAAAAAATGGCAAGTTGAGAATCGACAAGGATGACATTGCTAAAGATGTATTGGAAAGACTGCAGGAAAATGAAAAGTGGGAGTGGAAGAATAATGTAATTGTAAAGTGATTGGTGGAGGTAGAACAAATTCAGGGTGCTGTTAGAGAAGATGTAGACAAAGAATATTACGATGCCATAAAAATTGGAGGTTATAAAATACCAGAGATTAAATATGCTGATGACACAGTGTTACTGTCCACAACACAAAAAGGAATGGAAAAACTAATTATGTCAGTCTGTAAGAACAGTGAAGAGCAAAACCTTTATCTTAATGCAAAGAAAACTAAATTGATGACAACTGACAAAACAAATAAGGCAGCCGAAATATATATCAATTAGGAAAAACTGGAAGAGGTGGAGAGTTTTGAATATCTTGGATCATTACTAACTAATAATGGAGATACAATGAGAGAAATTAGGAGGAAGACATCTATTACTCTTCAAAGAATAAAACAACTGAAAAAGCTGTGGAGAGGAACAGACAGAACTACAAAAATAAGATTTTTAAGCGCAGTCATCTTTCCCATCACAACATATGCCTGTGAGACATGGACACTTAACAAAACAGCTGAGAAACACATAAATGCCTTTTAATGTAAATTCTACAGAAGAGTCCTTCAAATATCATGAACACAAAAAAAGAACAAATATATCCATACTACAAGAGCTTAATATTAAAGAAGGTTGGCTAGTAAGGAAAATTTAACAGAGAAAACTTAAATATTTTGGACACATTAAACATCACAGTAAATTAGAGAAGACTATCTTGGAAGGGCACATAATGAGAAAAAGAAGGAGAGGAAGACCAAGGCGAAGATGGCTGCTAGACATCATTGATGATCTGCAAATGGACGCATCAGCAACAGAGCATCTTGCTTACAGCCGAGAGGTCTACAGGAGAGCTGTTAGGGAGCTGAAGTTCCACAAGTGACATGCAAATGACTGACTGATTGACTGGTAGTAAATCTGAACTGTCCAGTAGAAAACGCATCATAAAAAATCAACACGATGGGAACTATTAGCAAGCATACACTTGGATGGATGCTGTGGCATGTGGTAGAGCATATATGAGGCTGTCCTGAATGCAGTGATGCTGGAGTCTGATTCTGAACCTTTGAACCTTTCCATTCAAATATGTTTTTGGGTAGCTTCTGATATCAGATCTTTTCAGTTTGAATTTCAGTAGAAGTGAATATTTCAGTTTATTCAAAATGTTTAATAGTTTATAAGTTTTTATGTTATTTCTGTTGTTTTATTTTCTTTTGTCCATAAAAACACTCTATAAAATTCTGATTGTGTGTGCAACTTTTTTTAAGAGGTCAGAAAAAATTATTCTACATTCACACATTTTCAGTTGAAATATGGCTTAAATATTGAGTATGTTGAAATTAATGATCAAATTAATCTGTAAGATTGGGAGATGGCTGTCTTTGCTTAGTTTTTTTTAAATTTTGTATAGCCTGAACTGGACTTTTCTTGTGCTTATTTGTGTTGAAATAAAAATGTTTAATATTTTGCGTATCTGCCAGTCAATTTTTGCTGTTTTTGTTGGAAAATTTCTTGAACTCAGAGTATTTAATTTTGAAGTCTTTACTTTTTAACCGAATCACCAAAGTTTGTCACAAAAATATAATCATGGCAGGTGTATGTGTGTGTGAATTTGTCATGGTAGTGAGTGAGTGAGTGAGTGAGTGGGTGGGTGGGTGGGTGGGTGGGTAGATAATTATCCTAAAAATAGGTGAAATGGTTAATGTTTGACCATCATCATTTAAATTCACCTTTTTCACAAAAAATTACGTGAAAAATTTTTGACTCCTGTTGCATTCTTTTCCCTGTGTTATTTCAGCTGAACAGAGCACCACCAAAAGTAAACATAGCTGTTACAGGCTCAGGACTTGCTCTGGTTGAGGTAGGCTAAACCAAAAGCTTATTTTCTTTGATGTTTAAAAGGGATTTCTTTTTACCCAGAACATTTAATAATTGAGGAACTTCAACACAAAAACCTCAAATAAAATTATTCTGGTGCCAAAGCTATTGTTAAAAATTTCAAATCTGACATTAAACAAGAAAAATGGAAAGAAAGCTGAAGCCATTGAAATAAAAATATGCAGAAGAATTGGGTGGATATTCTCGGACAGAAAATAAAACAATTGACAAAATGTTAGAGCAATGAAAATTTGAAAGAGAAATAATGAAAAAAAAAAACATATGAGAATCTGACAATCATTGGAAAATTCAGGAGTAAGGAAGAAAGTGAGATAATATTATCAGGACAGAATGGCCAAGTAACAGAGAAGAATGGTGATGGATCGCACTAGAAATGCTAAGGGTACACAGAATGGAGAAACATGATCACTAGCATCTGACAGCATGCCGCATGATAATGGCAATACAAATCTGAATGTATAATATTTGGCAACACCAAGAATCAAATTGAAAAGTATAGTTGAGGGTAAAATGCAGTAAGAAAAAAAAATACACATGAATGATTGGTTTCTTTTTTTAAATTTTATAGATTGTGTTTCTTTTCTAGTATCATAACTGCATTTTCTTTTGTTTTTTCGCTAACAATCTAGAATTTTGTCCTTATCAGAACCACAAAGGTAGTATATACAAACTATGTTCTTGATTTAATATATTTTGAAATTTACAAATTAATCTGATATACATTTAACAAAGATGTACTGATTTTTTTTTAGATGGACATTAGTTTTTATGTTAAGGAAGATCTAAGTTCTTCATCTTTTGAGGTCAACACAGTCCTTATTGATGAGAACATTGATTCTTTGAATCTGATGATCTGCACAAGGTGAGTGTGACATTTTGTCTAGCAGATACCACACCTTTCATATCTCAGAAGTTGTGGACTTTGTTCTCAGTGACATTTTGTCTAACAGAAACCACATGATACTAAATGTAATAGTAATGGGGAAGTACTGCTCAATCTCTCCACTGAACGTGGGGTTATAGTGACAAACACCCTTTTTAAACATCAAAGGAGCCATCTCAAAACATGGTATAAATGGAACAACTTCAAACCAGCATCACAAGTAGATTTTATACTATTAAAAAAACATGGAAGGAGAACTATGAAAAGACTCAGGCTTTCCCAAACACCAGCACAGACTCAGACCACTGACTAGTAATTATAAGTCTAGTAACACCATACAGAGGAAAACCAGACATACTAAGCTGGTAAACATTTAATAATCTTAAAAAATTGGAAGACACCACAGAAAATGGAAAAACTGCATAAATCATTGCCAGCAGAGACTGGAGATATAAATGGGAAAACTTTAAAGTAAGCACAAAGATAGGTGTGACATGAAGAAAGTAAGCACAAAGACAGGTGTGACATGAAGAAAGTAAGCACAAAGATGGGTGTGACATGAAGAAAGTAAGCACAAAGACAGGTGTGACATGAAGAAAGTAAGCACAAAGACAGGTATGACATGAAGAAAGTAAGCACAAAGACAGGTGTGACATGAAGAAAGTAAGCACAAAGACAGGTGTGACATGAAGAAAGTAAGCACAAAGACAGGTGTGACATGAAGAAAGTAAGCACAAAGACAGGTGTGACATGAAGAAAGTAAGCACAAAGACAGGTGTGACATGAAGAAAGTAAGCACAAAGATGGGTGTGACATGAAGAAAGTAAGCACAAAGATGGGTGTGACATGAAGAAAGTAAGCACAAAGATGGGTGTGACATGAAGAAAGTAAGCACAAAGATGGGTGTGACATGAAGAAAGTAAGCACAAAGACAGGTGTGACATGAAGAAAGTAAGCACAAAGACAGCGTGACATGAAGAAAGTAAGCACAAAGACAGTGTGACATGAAGAAAGTAAGCACAAAGACAGTGTGACAAGAAGAAAGTAAGCACAAAGATAGGTGTGACATGAAGAAAGTAAGCACAAAGATGGGTGTGACATGAAGAAAGTAAGCACAAAGACAGGTGTGACATGAAGAAAGTAAGCACAAAGACAGTGTGACATGAAGAAAGTAAGCACAAAGATGGGTGTGACATGAAGAAAGTAAGCACAAAGACAGTGTGACATGAAGAAAGTAAGCACAAAGATGGGTGTGACATGAAGAAAGTAAGCACAAAGATGGGTGTGACATGAAGAAAGTAAGCACAAAGACAGGTGTGACATGAAGAAAGTAAGCACAAAGACAGGTGTGACATGAAGAAAGTAAGCACAAAGACAGGTGTGACATGAAGAAAGTAAGCACAAAGACAGGTGTGACATGAAGAAAGTAAGCACAAAGACAGGTGTGACATGAAGAAAGTAAGCACAAAGACAGGTGTGACATGAAGAAAGTAAGCACAAAGACAGGTGTGACATGAAGAAAGTAAGCACAAAGACAGGTGTGACATGAAGAAAGTAAGCACAAAGATGGGTGTGACATGAAGAAAGTAAGCACAAAGATGGGTGTGACATGAAGAAAGTAAGCACAAGATGGGTGTGACATGAAGAAAGTAAGCACAAAGATGGGTGTGACATGAAGAAAGTAAGCACAAAGATGGTGTGACATGAAGAAAGTAAGCACAAAGATGGGTTGACATGAAGAAAGTAAGCACAAAGACAGTTTGACATGAAGAAAGTAAGCACAAGATGGGTGTGACATGAAGAAAGTAAGCACAAAGATGGGTGTGACATGAAGAAAGTAAGCACAAAGATGGGTGGACATGAAGAAAGTAAGCACAAAGATGGGTGTGACATGAAGAAAGTAAGCACAAAGATGGTGTGACATGAAGAAAGTAAGCACAAAGATGGGTGTGACATGAAGAAAGTAAGCACAAAGATGGGTGTGACATGAAGAAAGTAAGCACAAAGATGGGTGTGACATGAAGAAAGTAAGCACAAAGATGGGTGTGACATGAAGAAAGTAAGCACAAAGATGGGTGTGACATGAAGAAAGTAAGCACAAAGATGGGTGACATGAAGAAAGTAAGCACAAAGATGGGTGTGACATGAAGAAAGTAAGCACAAAGATGGGTGTGACATGAAGAAAGTAAGCACAAAGATGGGTGTGACATGAAGAAAGTAAGCACAAAGACAGGTGTGACATGAAGAAAGCTTGGAAAAGGAGAAAGAAGGATACTATTTAGTGGAACAACACAATAAAGGAAGCTATAAAACATAAAAAGAGGCTTTCAGGAAGTGGCTAAGGACAAAATCAGAAGAGGACTGTATCATGTATCAAAAAACAAGAAGAGAGACTAAGAGAATACTCAAAACAGCTAAGGACAAATCATAGAATAACTATGGTGGACATCTTACACAGCTATGCACAAGGTCACCTAGACAGTTCTGTGAAAGTGTGAAGAACCTGAGATTCTGAGATGAACATTATAACCTAGCCAACAACATTAAAGACAAAAATAGGAAACCCATTTTTAATGAAAAAGCTGCTAAACAAAGATGGGAAGAATACTTCAAGGAACCTCTCAATCCAATTGGAGAAAAATAACATTCATTCATTTGCATGTCCCTTGCAGAACTTTGCCTCCCTAGCAGCACTCCTGTAGGCCTCTCAGTTGTGAGCAAGATGGCCTGCTGCTGATGCATCCATTTGCAGATCATCAGCGGTGTCTTGCAGCCATCTTCGCCTTGGTCTTCCTCTCTTTCTTTTTCCCATTATGTAACCTTCCAAAATGGTTTTCTCTAGATTATCATGATGTTTAATGTGTCCAAAATATTTAAGTTTTCTCTCTTTAATCCTCTTTACTAGCTAGCCTTCTTCAATATTATAAAGAACAAGAAAACACAAATCAACCTAGAACTAGCAAGGAACTTGAACCATCAGTCCTAAGTAGTGAATGTGAGGAAGTGTTCAGAAGTCCCTGAAACAAAGCACAGGAGCTGATGGTTTGACAACAGAAGCCATCCATGCATGTGGAAACATTGGTATAAAATGGCTTGGCAGAATCATTGATAGGCATAATCTGAAAGTAAAGTCCCAGAATATTGACAAAGAGCTATAGTCATACCCAGCTGGAAGAATAACGGAGATAAAAGATACTGTGGATCATACAGAGGGATATCCTTGCTCAGTCATGTGGGGAAAATGTATGCAAAGATTTTAGAAAGCAGAACAACACAAGTTACAGAAACACAACTGAGCGAAGCACAATTTGGATTTAAGAAAGAAAGAAGTTGAACTGATGCAATATTTGTGCTCAGACAACTTTGTGAAAAAGTCATTGAATATGACCAAGAATTTAACATCATCTTTGTGGACCAAGAACTTAACATCATCTTTGTGAACCAAGAACTTAACATCATCTTTGTGAACCAAGAACTTAACATCATCTTAGTGAACCAAGAAATTAACATTGTCTTTGTGAACCAAGAACTTAACATTGTCTTTGTGAACCAAGAACTTAACATTGTCTTTGTGAACCAAGAACTTAACATTGTCTTTGTGAACCAAGAACTTAACATTGTCTTTGTGAACCAAGAACTTAACATTGTCTTTGTGAACCAAGAACTTAACATCGTCTTTGTGAACCAAGAACTTAACATCGTCTTTGTGAACCTAGAACTTAACATCGTCTTTGTGGACCAAGAAATTAACATTGTCTTTATGGACCAAGAACTTAACATCTTCTTTGTGGACCAAGAACTTATAACCATTTTTGTGGAGCAAGAAAAAGCTTTTGATAGAGTGAAAAGAAACAAGCTGTGGGCAGTATCAGAAGAATGTTGAGTACCAGAACATCTGCTACAAAACATAAGGTCACTATACAAAATTAGTCAAAGTGCAGTAAGGACAACAGCAGGAAACACAGATTGGTTCAGAGTAACAAGGGGAGTTAGACAGGGCTGCATATTTTCCCCACTATTATTTATAATCTACATGGACAAAATAAAAGAAGAGGCAAACCCAAATTTATCAGAAACCGAACAAGCTAATGTTTGCAAATGACCAATGCACTGCAAACAATGACCTGAAAAGCTTACAAGGTCATATAAACAATTTTCATCACTGTTTTAAACATTATAATGTGAAAATCAACAATTCCAAAGAAGAGACCATGAAAGTCATCAGGAGTCCAAGCCCATTATAGATGAGAGAAAAGCAGCAAACATCACTAGGATGGACAAGATAAGAGATGACAACATAAGACAGCTGGTAGGAACTACACCATGCCTTCAAATACAAGTAAAGAATTGAATGGTTTGGCCACTTGGTGAGAATGACACATTCACAGCCAGCCATGAGGACCTTCAACCAAAGAACTACAGGATACAGGTCAAGAGGAAAACCCCAGAAAAAAACAGATAAATGGAGTTAAGAGAAACGCTCATGAATTACAGCATGAACATCCCTGAGGCCACTCAAAATGGCCCAAAAAAAACACCAACTGCATTTCCCTTCGACACCACATGGTACAAAAGGAAAGATAAAGTAAAGATACTACATCCTTCATATTTCAGGAGCTGTGGACTTCATATTATCAGCAACATTTTGTCCAGCTGATATCACATATCTCAGGAGCTGTTGACTTCATATTATCAGCAACATTTTGTCCAGCTGATACTACATCTTTCATATCTCAGGAGCTGTAGACTTTGTATTCTCAGCAACATTTTGTCCAGCTGATACTACATATCTCAGGAATGTGGACTTCATATTATCAGCAACATTTTGTCCAGCTGATACTACATATCTCAGGAGCTGTGGACTTTGTATTCTCAGTGGCCAATGCTGTAGTGATCTTGAAAGATAAATTAAATGGATATTAGACTATGATGACTTGCTTGAAGTCCTTGATTTGACCCAAAAACAATTTTACTTAATAGGCTCCACTACCATGACCACAACAGCATATTATTGGAAGTGCACAAAGATACACAACAAGGACTTCCTCATCTCTAGAGTGTTAGCCCTGATAACTGTGCTATCCGCCTAGTAGACTCATCATCATTTTGTGGCATCTTCCCAGGGGAAGGTAACTGCCATGGATCTTCAACTTGATTTGTCCCTTACTTTCACTGTACAGTTGACCACACTGAATCCATCCATCTTTTATTGTATTTCAAAGCCTGTTTGTTGTTTTATTGCCTTGATCCTTTAACTTTCCCAGAAGTATGGTTTTCATTTCAGTAACATGGCTGAAAGTTTACAAGGTGTGTTCAAAAAAGAGAGCAAACTTTTGCTATAAAGACATAAGTGCCCATTTGATACAATTTTAAGCACTGTCTTCTTCAAAATAATCCCTTCTGCTGGTGATACATTGTTTCCAATGTATCATCCATTGTTGGAATGATTTCTGTGATGGTGCACAGTTCTCATCACATTTTCCTGAATCTCTTCTCTGGTTTGTCGAAACAACATCCTTTAAAGTGCTGTTAAGTTTGGGAAACAGGAAAAAGTCTGCTGGAAAAGGTCTGTGGAATGGGATGGATGGGGCACAGAGGATGTCTGATGTTGTGCCAAATAACTGTGGGTGAGAAGCAATGCATGATCTGGAGATTTGTCATGGTGCAACATCCAAGTCTGATCTTCCCATAATTCAGCCCTCTTCCTGCCCACAACATCCCTCAAACACACTGAAACTTCCTAGTACAGCTGTTTGTTTACTGTCTGACCACAAGCTATGGATTCATAATGGGTTTTTTTGCAGTAAGAAAAACACAACCAACAACACTTTGATCTCTGACTGACTCATCTGTGCTTTTTTTAGTTGAGTAGACCTTTTCCCCAACCACTGTGAAGATTACATCTTGGTTTCAACATCAAAACTATAAATCCACATCTCATCTCCTGTTATGATGTTTTTAAGAAAGTCTCCATGACCATTTGCACTGTCAAGCAGTTCCTGATTGATTTCAACATGGTTCTCTTTCTGATCATCAGTCAGCAAATAACGCATGAATTTTGCACAAACATAACACCCTGAAGCCTTTCATTCAAAATTTGATGGCAAGATCCTATGCTGATGCCCACTTTGTCAGCAACTTCTCAGACAGTTAATCGAAGATTTGCACGAATCACAGCACAAACTCTCCCAATATGGTCACTGTCTGTTGATGTGGAAGGTCATCCAGGCCTGGGATCTTCACCTACCAATATTCTGCCCTCCTTAAAATGCTTAAACCACTTACAGCACTACTCCAGCTCATGCAGTCCTCCCATTGGTTGCTGTAACATTTTTACCAAGTTTCACAGCAAAATTTCACACACACACACACACACATGCTGTTCTTCATTGACCTCTGCCACTAATCTGATGAACAGCCTTTGCATGTGCTCACTTTAGCAGTTGTAGCTGAACAAGGCAAATGGCAGTTTGTTGTCCAGACTTGCTGCTTTGCATGGACAGTAGCCGTTGTTGTCCAGACTTGCTGCTTTGCATGGACAGTAGTCGTTGTTGTCCAGACTTGCTGCTTTGCATGGACAGTAGCCGTTGTTGTCCAGACTTGCTGCTAGGCATGGACAGTAGCCGTTGTTGTCCAGACTTGCTGCTAGGCATGGACAGTAGCCGTTGTTGTCCAGACTTGCTGCTAGGCATGGACAGTAGCCGTTGTTGTCCAGACTTGCTGCTAGGCATGGACAGTAGCCGTTGTTGTCCAGACTTGCTGCTAGGCATGGACAGTAGCCGTTGTTGTCCAGACTTGCTGCTAGGCATGGACAGTAGCCGTTGTTGTCCAGACTTGCTGCTAGGCATGGACAGTAGCCGTTGTTGTCCAGACTTGCTGCTAGGCATGGACAGTAGCCGTTGTTGTCCAGACTTGCTGCTAGGCATGGACAGTAGCCGTTGTTGTCCAGACTTGCTGCTAGGCATGGACAGTAGCCGTTGTTGTCCAGACTTGCTTCTAGGCATGGACAGTAGCCGTTGTTGTCCAGACTTGCTGCTTTGCATGGACAGTAGCCGTTGTTGTCCAGACTTGCTGCTAGGCCGGGTTCGTGTGCTGTTTAAAAAGTTTGCTGTTTTTTTTTAATTTTTTTTTATTTAACACACTTTGAATAACTGGTTTTTTAAAAAATATTTCTCTTTTCAGTTTTAAGTGATTTCATATTTGCTTTTTTTTTTTTTTTTTGCTTCTGTCCATGAAATTTACTTTATTCTTTCATCTATATATATATCTAAATATAAATGAACGCATGTATGTATGTATGTATATATGTATGTTAGAGAATCATGCAGGAGCGACTGGAGCAATTTCAACCAAACTTGGCACACATATGACTTACAATCTGGACAATGCACCTTTGGGGGTTAGAGCATCCCTAGGACCCCTGGGGGACCAGAGTGGTAGGGGCTTCGATCAATGCAAACAGTACCCCCACTGAACTATGGGAGGTAACTCCCATTATATTTATGCCTGTTTTGGATTGTCGGTCGAGACAGATAAAGGTCAGCCTACACAAATCAATGACATTATATCTGCTGAGATGCCAAACCTTTGGCATTGATAACGAGAAACATTATACACAGAGCAGATTTCTGATTCATGAAAGACACCCTACTGCTGTTCACTTCAGCGTTCATTTAAAAAATGGTCAGAGTATTTATTTCATAACAGAGAGCAGCCATACAGTGGTTGACCAGCCACCAACCCCACTGGGGGGGGGGGGTCTAGCGGTAGGGATGGGATGGGGGTGACATTTACAAATTATCGAAAACGACCGATATTAGTGTCAAATCCATAGTTTTCGGGGTCCCTGAGATGAATAGTGACACACCCAATGCCGTTTAAGTCCAAGTTCAGACTTCATCAGCATGGAGGGCCGAGGGCTGGGGGTGGGTTGGGATGACATGTACAAATAATCGACAACGACCGATATTAGTTTGGTGTTTGGTGTCACGGAGATGAATAGTGACACTCCTGATGCTGTTTAAGTCCAAGTTCAGCCTCAATCGGCATTGGGGGGGGGGGGGCTGGGGGTGAGGGTGGGAAATAAAATGTCCAAATTGACTGAGATTAGTGTCACATCCATAGTGATCGGGGTCGCTAAGCTGATTGGTGACAGTCCTGATGACAACTAAGCCCAAGTGTAGTCGAAAAGAACTAATAGAATTCTGTAGAACAGTCTAGACTCTGTAGAACCTTCTAGAAGGTTGTGGAAATGAATAGAACTTTGTAGAACCGTCTAGAAGGTTGTGGAAATGAGTAGAACTTTCGTGACTGGGATAAATAAATACCTGGACAACGTCGGGTACTCAGCTAGTATATCTATATTTCAAAGACTTCAATGTTCTTTTCCATTTTCTTATTTAATGTCCACACTTCTTACACTGTAGAACAATGTAGGGTATGTGTAACATTTGACAACTCTCATCTTCAATTGAAATTCTGTGTTTTGAAGTAGAACTTTTAAAAAATTCTGTTGAGAGTGACCACTTTTTATACTTCTCTTAGTTTTGTTTCACATTTTTCATCACCTGTTATCATGTGTTATCTTCATTAATGTTATCTCCATCACCTGTTACCACATGTTATCTCCATCATCTGTTATCATGTGTTATCTCCATCACCTGTTATCGTGTGTTATCTTCATCACCTGTTATCACATGTTATCTCCATCACCTGTTATCATTTGTTATGAAATGTGCTACTTGTTCTATTAATTCTCCATTTGTGTTTACATGTGGGTTTTGTTCTTCTCTGCTGGTTGTCATGGCCGTTATCTTTGTAATATTTATTTTTAGGCCATAAATTTTACTTTTGCTGCTCATTTGGGGATTTTCGCTGTAATCATTGTGTTGTCTGCTGACTTGTGTTCTATCCACATTTACATAGAGTTAGCAAATGAACAGGTTTTTTCGGAGGAAAGTGAAGGTTTGTATTAAATCACAAAATTTTAAAGGACAGAAGGGTCACTTGGTTGTGAAGAAAAAAGTAAAATATGAAATAAAGTGAATGAAATGAGTGCAGAGACTGCATTTACCACTAACAGAGATTATTAAAGTGCCTGTGGCACTGAAGAAATGGTTACTTTTAGTCCAGCCTTTAAGAGGTTAATGGAGAGACTCAGGTATAGAACAAGCAGTAAATGTCTGTGTATTTCCATAGGTGGCTTCTAAACAGAGACTCTGGTATGGTAATCCAGGAGTCTAGCATCCCATCAGGGTTCGAGCCTGATCTAAGCAGTCTCAGCAATGTGGCAGGACTCAAGAGGTCAGAGAGGAGAGGGAATACTGTCGTTGCTTACTTTGACAGGGTATGTCATTATAATGTATTAACATCATAGTCTTCTTCTTCTTCGTTCGCTTCTACCACCCAGACTGCCCTGTGATCCTACTGAACTTACGCATGTGGTCCTTGATAGGTCCCGTGGTTCCCCCCATGGTCCCCGAAAGGACCACACGAGATCCACGAGAGGACCACAAGAGGTTCAGAGTATCGCAGGGCTTGAGCCTGTATTCACGGGGGATCTTTGAAGGGGGATTGCGGGACACCGTGGCTTTTGTTGCACCAGTTTAATCTAGAGTTGGACTTTCTCACCGGAAAACGTCGGCGTGTTTTGGATATCAGTATATCCTCGCTGGGTGAGAGGTGGTAGCCCACCCAGGGTAGAGTTGGACTTTCTCACGGGAAAACCTCGACGTTTGAGATATCCGTGTATCACCACCGGATAAGAGGTGGTTGCCCAACCAGTCCAGCGTTGGAATTTCTCATCGGAAAACCTCAGAGTGATTAGGATATGCATACATCTCCGCCGGGTGAGAGGTGGTTGCCTATCTAGACTGCCCTGGTCCAGTGTCTCCGACTTCAGCATTTTGTGGTCGTGGCTGCTACCCTTCCTAGTTGTGACCAGGACGGAGCTTTTGCCCAGGAGGACGAATCCTCGCCACTAGTGACATCCACCCCTGGTTTGAGCCAGTTTAGGCATATTATCCCAGTATGGGCGTGTTTAGGACGTGACCGAACTCTAGAGCAGAGGTACCGTGACATACGTAACCTTCAAGTTTCATCCCTGGTGTAAGCCAGTTTAGGCATATTTCACCAGTATGGGTGTATTTTAGCCATGGCCGGCCTCTAGAGCAGAGGCGCCGTGGTATGAGTAGCTCTCGCGGCGACTCTGCTGGACATACCGATTAAGCTTCACTTTATCCTTTCCATCACTTTTTCACATCGGCGCCACACAGCAGCCTTAATTGGCTTTTGCGCATTTTCTTCCTTGGCCGGGAGGAGCTTCACTCCACATGTGGCTTCCGAAGAATCTCACCAGCAGTGTCTTAACCTGTGGGTTAAGCCAGTTCAGGCATTTCTTCCGATATGAGTGCACTTAGGACGTGGCCGACCCCCAGACCAGAGGTGCCGTGATTTGACTACTGTTTACTTCACTTAATCTTTTCTTTCACCTTTTCCACAATGGTGCCGCGTGGCAACCCCATTTGCACCTTTCTTCACTGGCCGGGAGGAGCCCCACTCCACGCATGGCAGCTGAAGAATCTCGCCAGCAGCGATAGATGAGCTACCAAACATGACTCTCATCTACCAGAAGCACCTGGTTTTCAGGCGCCAGATATTCGCGTTCGCCCCTTCTCCTGTCACTTTGAACAGTTCTGCCACGAGGAGGCCAGAAGCTGGACTTGACTGTCAGAGGCTGTTTGAGACACACGCCATTGGAGTGGAGAGCATATCCTCCACCCTACCTCCGGCAATAACAGTCTGTAGAACCAACATCATAGTAAATTTGTTGGGGAATTATGAGATCACAAGTGTGGAGGAAGAACAAACTATGTTGTGTCTAAATTGTTTTTTATTTGTTTTTAGTGTCACAAATCAGTAAAGTGAGTTGTCACGTATCTTAAGAAAGGAGAGCTTAGGAGAAAAAAGACCGTTTGTTAGCAAATTTTATAACACATTTAACCATATAGTACTTAGTGAGTAATGTTGTAAATCACTTTAGAAAGAAACACAGACTACCAAATACAGAGTATTTAGTACCTGTCTGCCAAATATGATGAATTAAAAACCTGCCAAGAAGTTAGAGTTGAATGATAACAACCATATCAGGAGGATGACATAGAACTGAATGATAACAACCATATCAGGAGGATGACATAGAACTGAATGATAACAACCATATCAGGAGGATGACATAGAACTGAAGGAGAACAAACATATCAGGATGACATAGAACTGAAGGAGAACAAACATATCAGGAGGATGACATAGAACTGAAGGAGAACAAACATATCAGGAGGATGACATAGAACTGAAGGAGAACAAACATATCAGGAGGATGACATAGAACTGAAGGAGAACAACCATATCAGGAGGATGACATAGAACTGAATGATAACAACCATATCAGGAGGATGACATAGAACTGAATGATAACAACCATATCAGGAGGATGACATAGAACTGAAGGAGAACAAACATATCAGGAGGATGACATAGAACTGAAGGAGAACAAACATATCAGGAGGATGACATAGAACTGAAGGAGAACAAACATATCAGGAGGATGACATAGAACTGAAGGAGAACAAACATATCAGGAGGATGACATAGAACTGAAGGAGAACAAACATATCAGGAGGATGACATAGAACTGAAGGAGAACAAACATATCAGGATGACATAGAACTGAAGGAGAACAAACATATCAGGAGGATGACATAGAACTGAAGGAGAACAAACATATCAGGAGGATGACATAGAACTGAAGGAGAACAAACATATCAGGAGGATGACATAGAACTGAAGGAGAACAAACATATCAGGAGGATGACATAGAACTGAAGGAGAGCAACCATATCAGGAGGATGACATAGAACTGAATGATAACAACCATATCAGGAGGATGACATAGAACTGAATGATAACAACCATATCAGGAGGATGACATAGAACTGAATGATAACAACCATATCAGGAGGATGATCAGGTTGGGGGGGAGGAGAGGGGAAGTGGTTTAGCACACATTACCCACAATCAGTGTGTGGCTGGCTCCATCAGCAGATGCACGCTTCAATGTGTGTTGGAACGGAAAGTGGAGCACATATGGGAATGCCTGGAACACAGGGATGGCAGTCTGTGATTACAGGTTACAGATTACAAGAAATTTCATGTAATCAGATTTATTAAATGACAGATTGACATATTCACTTTATCATTTTCTTGGTAATAAAATACAGTTTGGAAAATTTATTTCACATTTTAAACAATCTGCCAAATGTGTAACATAGTGCCTTGTATGTTATGAAAGTAGTATTATTATTTCATTCATTCATTTGCATGTCCCTTGTGGAACTTTGCCTCCCTAACAGCACTCCTGTAGGCCTCTCGGTTGTGAGCAAGATGGCCTGCTCTTGATGCATCCATTTGCAGATCATCAGTGATGTCTTGCAGCCATCTTCACCTTGGTCTTCCTCTTCTTTCTTTTTCCCATTATGTACCCTTCCAAGACAGTTTTCTCTAGATTATCATGACGTTTAATGTGTCCAAAGTATTTAAGTTTTCTCTCTTTAATCTTCTTTACTAGTCAGCCTTCATCAATATTAAGTTCTTGTAGTATGGATATATTTCTTCTTTTTTGTGTCCATGCTATTTGAAGAACTCTTCTGTAACATTTACATTCAAGCTGTTTTGTTAAGTGTCCAGGTCTCACAGGCATATGTTGTGATGGGAAAGATGCATGCCTTTAAAAATCTTATTTTTGTAGTTCTCTCTGTTCCTCTCCACAGATTCTTTAGTTGTTTTACGTTCTGAAGACCGATGGATGTCCTCCTTTTAATTTCCCTCATTCTATCTCTGTTATTAGCTAGCAGCGATCCAAGATATTCAGAACTCTCCACTTCTTCCAAGTATTATTATAGCCTTGTAAATTGTTATGATTATTATTATTAATTTTATTATTATTATTACTATTAACATTTCGTTATAGTTTATTATTGATAAATAGAAAGTAGGTCAGAAACGATGGAAAATTTGAGAACTGGTGGGAGAGAAACACTCCCATGGTATTAGTAGTATTACGATAGAATTAAGCAGATACTTAGAAATACTAGACAGGATGGACACTGATAATATATAATGGATTAAGGAAACACACCCAGAATACGAAATAGTATGATTTACTCAGATACAAGGGGTGATTGATAAGTTCTTGGCATAAGGTACAACGGATTATTTGTGGACAACTTTTTTTGGGTTATTTATCAACATAGTCCCCTTGCAAGTTTATGCACTTAGTCCAGCGATCCTGGAGCATACAGATCCCTTCTTTGTAAAAGTCAGTATCTTGTGCCAGTAGAAAGTGGTCTACAGCATGAAAGACGTCATCATCTGAAGCAAATTTGAGACCTCTGAGCTCCTTTTTGAGTTTGGTAAACAAGTAATAGTCCGAAGGGGCCAAATCTGGGGAATAAGGAGGATGTTCAATAAGCTGGAAGCCGCATTCATGAATGGCAGCCATTACTGCCAACTTGTGAACTGGAGCATTGTCTTGATGAAAGATGACTCCTCTTGTTAATTTCCCTCGATGCTTTTCTATCAGTTTGACCCGTAGTTGCTTCACAAGATTAGAGTAATAGGCCCCGGTGACCGTTCTGTCCATTTGAAGATAGTCTAACACACCTTCTAATCCCAAAAGATGGAAGCCATCACTTTGCCTGCAGACAGAGCCACCCTTACTTTCTTTGGAGGTGGGGATCTATGATGTTTCCACTGCTTTGACTGTTCTTTGATTTCTGGTTGAAAATGATGAACCCAAATCTCATCCATCGTCTTTTCAGGACTTTTCAGGATCTGCAGAAAAATGGCCAACATTGTCTCTTGACATTTTGAGATGCTGTCATTTATGATCAGCTCCAAGAAGTTTCGGGACCCACTGAGCAGAGACTTTTGTCATTTGAAGACCATTGTGAATAATGGCATGAACACATTCCTGGGAGATGCCCAACTCAGTAGCAATGTACCGCCCAGTTAGTCATCGATCCTTCATTATCATGTCATGGATTCTGCCGGTGGTTTCATCGGTGGTTACTGTTCTTGGTCTTCCTGGACGGGGATCGTCTTCCAGACTCTCCCTTCCATGTTTGAACTGAGCTACCTATTTCTTCACTGTGCTGTAAGAAGGGGCACTCTCCCCTAGGGTCTCTACCATGTCCTCATGGATCTCCTTCAATGATAAGCCCTTCATGCTTATGTAGCGAATGACTACTTGATGAGAAATTTTATCCATTTTCTCAATTTCTGCCACCCCTTACCACTTCAGTAGCCTGTAAAAAAAATTGGTTGCAGTTAATTTCTTGAAACTTGGTGTTTAATCTTACATTAACCTGATCTACAAATTCACCTAATATCAACTGTGAGTTTCAAGTATTTGTACCTTGTGCCGAGAACTTATCAATCACCCCTCGTAACAATAGAATATATTGAGACGGACACTGTGTAAACAGATATCCCCTAAAGGTATCACAAACACCTGAAAAGTTTACCCATGCAAGAAAATTGAATAGACAGATTTGACATAACAGACTTATTAACAGGTGAGGCATATTTGCTAATCTTAGGATGCAATTTGAACACATGAATAGTCAAGCAGACCAGTAAGATGACCAAAGGGAGTGGACCAACTCATCCCAAAGTCCAATCAATATGTAGTCAACCAGCTGACCAATAGAAAAATCTAGAGATGTGTCATATTGGACAACTGACTTATGATATATAAGCCAGGAATGAAGTTTGAAAATAAAAAAAAAAGATAGAAAAGAGGGAAAGACAGAGAAAACAGAGGAATACAGAGAAAAAAAGAAGAAAGATAGATAGGTAGGAGAGTAATGACAAATAGAACAGATAGACAAGTGGAACCAATAGATATTCAGGGGATCAGTTTAGAAAAGTAGTATAGGTCAGACAGAAAGTGTGTTTCAAGCTGAAAAGTGATTATTAGTAGTGCGTGAGAAATTTGATATTTTTGGAACTTTGTGTAAAATGCTTTTGGAGATGCCTTAATTTGATACTTGTGAATTTCATTTGGTGAACATTAAAGATGAACTATAATTTGATTCAAGAACGAATCATCTGAATGTTATGTGTGTTAAGATTTCAGTCTTATAGTAATCATATAGAGACACATGATGTGACATGCAGAACTTGTGAAGTGAACAAAAGGAAATATTATAATATGCATTCATAAAGTAAAAATGTGACAGTCGCCATCATTCAAAGTTCAGCAATATCATCGATTCAAGTGGCAGAATTATAAGACATTATTAATCAGAGAACTTCAACCGTTAATATAAAAGTTTTTTTTTAATATTGTGTTATAAATGCTTTTCTTTGTCTTCATGTTAAGAAATTATGCAGTGTAATAGCTTCAGCCAAAGTTAAGTACAATGTAACATTTTGTTGCATATTTATATATCAGTTCAGATATGGTTGTTAAACAACAAGATTCTTTTGTTGTACAGAAAAAAAAAACAACTGTCACTTTGCTGCTCTCTCATAAACAGGTTGGCAAGACCTCTCTGTGCTACAGCATTTCAATGGCTCGTACTGGCAAGATTGCCAGGATCCAAGAGAATTATATTGCCACTCGTGCCTACTACAGTCCTAGTGAGTTCATACTTAATGCTTTTAGCATTCAATTAATTTGTTATTTTACTGTTTTTGGTGCCCTGGTTAGCTGAGTGGTTAGACACTTAATTTACTAATCTGGTGGTACTGGGTTCAGTCCCAGAATTGGGAGTTTTTTCTGGTGCACTCTAAAAAATCCCCAGGGTCCACCCAGTCTCTAAAAATTGGTACCAGAGAAATCTGGGAAGGTAAAGTGGCCAGGTGTGTTACTGACCACATCAGACTTTCATGTGCTGGAGGTCATGGAAAATATAGGCCTAACACCTTACTCCCCAATATGCTTTAATGGCATGGAAATATTAACTTTACTGTTTTTGTGCAACCAATTTATTTGTAATAAAATCTACAAAGCTAGGGAAATAATGTTACATATATAGTTAAAATCAAAATTAATGCATGCTATATATAGGATGAAAACAAGTACAGCTGTGCATGCAAATCACAAGTCAGGAAGTTGGAGAATGACATGTCATGTGCAAACATTGAGTTGCATGGGTTTATAGCTTCAGATTTGCTGAAGCACTTGCATTACATGATTTTCAAAATTTATGAACTGTTGTTTACTGTAATCCGCATAATGCCCTTTCAAACGCACATAAAACCTATTATAAACTTATACTGGAAGAAGATGCCACAACTGAATAATTATGAACAACATCAGACAATCAGCAGGCTTAGAGATGGGGCTACAGTCAGGGCAGTGGCTCAGATGTTTAGAGTCCATTGTGCCACCATATGTTGGTTGGTATGGCATCATCGGATCACAGGTAGTGTCGCTGATCGACCCTGACCAGGTTCTTCGTGAATGACCACACCCAAGCAAGATAGTGCCATAAGGCGAGTTCATGTACATGACTGCTTGATGCCTTCTTCCGTATCAGCTAGGAACTGTACTGGTACTTGTGGAGCACCTGTCAGTAATCAAACTGCATGAAGAAGGTCTGCATAAGATAATCTGAGATATGATGAAGACCATACAGAGGCCAAGTTCTTACTGACCAACACAGAGAAGCTCATCTGATCTGGGCTGCTAATTGCAGATTTTTATGTCATCAAACTTAGTGAGATGTCATCTTTTCTGATGAATCCCGATTCTGTAATGGCCATGCAGGTGGTAGAATGTGTGTTTACAAAGACAAGGTGAAAGATTCTGTGATGACTGTGTTCTTGAGAGGGACTGGTATGGAGGTGCATCAGTAATGGTCTGGAGTGCAATAAGCTATGGTTTTCACTCTCAGTTAGTTTTTATTATTGTTACCCTTACTGCCCGGTGATATGTTGATGAAATACTGCAGCCACAACAGCCACCACTGTATAAGACATGGGGGTGTTGTAAGGTTCATTTTCCAGCAACGCCACATTCTGCTTCTCTCACACAGCTTTCACCATAATAGAGGCAGTGGCCAACATTTTGTTCAGCATAATAGAGTAAGATTCAGGCAGTGACCAACATTTTGTTCAGCATAATAGAGTAAGATTCAGGCAGTGGCCAACATTTTGTTCAGCATAATAGAGTAAGATTCAGGCAGTGGCCAACATTTTGTTCAGCATAATAGGGTAAGATTCAGGCAGTGGCCAACATTTTGTTCAGCATAATAGGGTAAGATTCAGGCAGTGGCCAACATTTTGTTCAGCATAATAGGGTAAGATTCAGGCAGTGGCCAACATTTTGTTCAGCATAATAGGGTAAGATTCAGGCAGTGGCCAACATTTTGTTCAGCATAATAGGGTAAGATTCAGGCAGTGGCCAACATTTTGTTCAGCATAATAGGGTAAGATTCAGGCAGTGGCCAACATTTTGTTCAGCATAATAGGGTAAGATTCAGGCAGTGACCAACATTTTGTTCAGCATAATAGGGTAAGATTCAGGCAGTGACCAACATTTTGTTCAGCATAATAGGGTAAGATTCAGGCAGTGGCCAACATTTTGTTCAGCACAATAGAGTAAGATTCAGGCAGTGGCCAACATTTTGTTCAGCATAATAGGGTAAGATTCAGGCAGTGGCCAACATTTTGTTCAGCATAATAGGGTAAGATTCAGGCAGTGGCCAACATTTTGTTCAGCATAATAGGGTAAGATTCAGGCAGTGGCCAACATTTTGTTCAGCATAATAGGGTAAGATTCAGGCAGTGACCAACATTTTGTTCAGCATAATAGAGTAAGATTCAGGCAGTGGCCAACATTTTGTTCAGCACAATAGAGTAAGAGTCATGTAGTGGCCAGCACTTTCTTCAGCATAATGGAGTAAGTGTCATGCAGTGGCCAGCATTTTTACCAGACATGAACTGTATTGAACATTTATGGGATATGATGGGACACCAGGTGTGTCAGCAACAGCCAGCAACCCAAAATCAGTGACATTTGATGGATGCACTGCAGCTTGCATGAGATGCATTTCCACTGGATGCCATCCAACATCTGGTGAGACTGATGCCCAACCAACTCTAGAAATGTTTTAGTGCAAGAGAGGTAATATACACATTATTGAAGCATTCAGTTTTAGGTGAGATCAATTTTTTTGTGCAATGCAAGTATACAACAATTTATGTCAGACTGTTTTTTTATTTTTAAATTTTGTTATTGCACTTTAAACCCATCATATATCTGATATGCATTATTTTTGGCTATATATATACATATATCTTAATTCTCTCTGCACTATACATATATCTTAATTCTCTCTGCACTATACATATATCTTAATTCTCTCTGCACTATATGTATGTCTTAATTCTCTCTGCACTATATGTATGTCTTAATTCTCTCTGCACTATATGTATGTCTTAATTCTCTCTGCACTATATGTATGTCTTAATTCTCTCTGCACTATATGTATGTCTTAATTCTCTCTGCACTATATGTATGTCTTAATTCTCTCTGCACTATATGTATGTCTTAATTCTCTCTGCACTATATGTATGTCTTAATTCTCTCTGCACTATATGTATATCTTAATTCTCTCTGCACTATACATGTCTTAATTCTCTCTGCACTATACATAAGTCTTAATTCTCTCTGCACTATACATATATCTTAATTCTCTCTGCACTATACATATGTCTTAATTCTCTCTGCACTATACATATGTCTGAATGTATGTATAATCTCCCATTGTCTCTGTATACGTGTATATTTTCCTCTTGTCTCTTTGCTTTGCCATACCTCTCTGAAGTACACACCTTTACCAAATGTTTACCAGGTGATGGGGCTACAGTGTTCTGGCAGTCCAAAAAACTCTATAAATCCACCATCTGTGACGTGTGTGGTGGTTGCTGCCCATAAAAGTCCACTAATCCATAGTCCATAATTGCACTTGAATTGTCATAAATATCCATAGATGATTCAAGAAATACAAGTTACTGGAATTAATACTTGTACAAACATTTAATTTAGATCATATAAGTGTGTAGGTGTATTTTTTAAAGGGCTATTGTGTATTTCTTTTTAAGTTTGTGTTTGTTTATGCTTCAAGTATAGTACTAGATATTATCATATGTTTTAATTTAAGAGCCAGATTACAGCATTATTTTTTCATGCACTGATAAATAAAGAACATATTGAAAAGCAAAAACCGTTAATCTACTTCATAGACTTTAAAAAGGCATTTGATAGCATACACAGAGATTCATTGTGGAGAATATTAAGTCTATGGAGTACCAACTAAAATTGTCAACTTCATTAAGGATTTCTACAACTGATACGTCTGTGCAGTCAACACAGAAGAGGAAATGAGCGAATGGTTCCAGATTGAAACATGCATGAAACAAGGATGTATACTATCTCCTTTGCTTCAGATTGAAAAAAAAAATGTTGCACAGGTAAAACAGGCATTGATTGGGTACATATGACCCAACAAGAAGGTCTTGATTTTGCAGATGACATAACTCTTATCAGTGACAATGTGAATTCAATACAAGAAAAAAACAGATAACCTGTCTTCACTGACTAGCAAAATAGGACTTGAAATTAACAAGGAAAAAAACAAAAATAATGAAACTTCCTATTAATCAAGCAGGAAAAATATACATAGAAGGAACAGCTGTTGAAGAAGTCAACCAATTTGCAAACCTTGGCTGCTACATAGACCAGGATGGTGACAGGAAATTAGAATTGCAAAGCAGCCTTGAGCTTAAAGAATCTTGAGAACTATGATGCTCAAAAGTTATAAGAACAAAACCAAGTTAAAATTATTAAATTCGAATGTAATATTCACCCTCAGTTATGCATGGGAAAGCTGGAAAACAACTAAAAAAATAGACAAGAAATTAGACTCTTGAAAACAAATGCCTAAGGAAAATACTTGGTATAAAGTAGAATGAATTCAAGAACAAGGCAGAGATAAGGCAGATGAGCTAACAACAACCAGTCTCATGGGTGATTAGATAAAGAAGATGGACATATGTCAGTCACGTGATGAGAAGAACAGTCAGAGAATCTTAATTCTCTCTGCACTATACATATATCTTAATTCTCTCTGCACTATACATATGTCTTAATTCTCTCTGCACTATATGTATGTCTTAATTCTCTCTGCACTATATGTATGTCTTAATTCTCTCTGCACTATATGTATGTCTTAATTCTCTCTGCACTATATGTATGTCTTAATTCTCTCTGCACTATATGTATGTCTTAATTCTCTCTGCACTATATGTATGTCTTAATTCTCTCTGCACTATATGTATGTCTTAATTCTCTCTGCACTATATGTATGTCTTAATTCTCTCTGCACTATATGTATATCTTAATTCTCTCTGCACTATACATGTCTTAATTCTCTCTGCACTATACATAAGTCTTAATTCTCTCTGCACTATACATATATCTTAATTCTCTCTGCACTATACATATGTCTTAATTCTCTCTGCACTATACATATGTCTGAATGTATGTATAATCTCCCATTGTCTCTGTATACGTGTATATTTTCCTCTTGTCTCTTTGCTTTGCCATACCTCTCTGAAGTACACACCTTTACCAAATGTTTACCAGGTGATGGGGCTACAGTGTTCTGGCAGTCCAAAAAACTCTATAAATCCACCATCTGTGACGTGTGTGGTGGTTGCTGCCCATAAAAGTCCACTAATCCATAGTCCATAATTGCACTTGAATTGTCATAAATATCCATAGATGATTCAAGAAATACAAGTTACTGGAATTAATACTTGTACAAACATTTAATTTAGATCATATAAGTGTGTAGGTGTATTTTTTAAAGGGCTATTGTGTATTTCTTTTTAAGTTTGTGTTTGTTTATGCTTCAAGTATAGTACTAGATATTATCATATGTTTTAATTTAAGAGCCAGATTACAGCATTATTTTTTCATGCACTGATAAATAAAGAACATATTGAAAAGCAAAAACCGTTAATCTACTTCATAGACTTTAAAAAGGCATTTGATAGCATACACAGAGATTCATTGTGGAGAATATTAAGTCTATGGAGTACCAACTAAAATTGTCAACTTCATTAAGGATTTCTACAACTGATACGTCTGTGCAGTCAACACAGAAGAGGAAATGAGCGAATGGTTCCAGATTGAAACATGCATGAAACAAGGATGTATACTATCTCCTTTGCTTCAGATTGAAAAAAAAAATGTTGCACAGGTAAAACAGGCATTGATTGGGTACATATGACCCAACAAGAAGGTCTTGATTTTGCAGATGACATAACTCTTATCAGTGACAATGTGAATTCAATACAAGAAAAAAACAGATAACCTGTCTTCACTGACTAGCAAAATAGGACTTGAAATTAACAAGGAAAAAAAACAAAAATAATGAAACTTCCTATTAATCAAGCAGGAAAAATATACATAGAAGGAACAGCTGTTGAAGAAGTCAACCAATTTGCAAACCTTGGCTGCTACATAGACCAGGATGGTGACAGGAAATTAGAATTGCAAAAGCAGCCTTGAGCTTAAAGAATCTTGAGAACATATGATGCTCAAAAGTTATAAGAACAAAAACCAAGTTAAAATTATTAAATTCGAATGTAATATTCACCCTCAGTTATGCATGGGAAAGCTGGAAAACAACTAAAAAAATAGACAAGAAATTAGACTCTTGAAAACAAATGCCTAAGGAAAATACTTGGTATAAAGTAGAATGAATTCAAGAACAAGGCAGAGATAAGGCAGATGAGCTAACAACAACCAGTCTCATGGGTGATTAGATAAAGAAGATGGACATATGTCAGTCACGTGATGAGAAGAAACAGTCAGAGAATCCCAAAACAAGCTATCAAGTGGAACACAACAGGCTGAAGAAAAAAGAGCTCAAACACTTGAAACTCTAAAGAGAACATTGTTAAGAGAGGCCAAATTAGAAAGCATAACATCCCTTGATGAGGTTGAAAAGCTTGCGGAAAACAGGAAAACTTGGCAAACTATCAAGTAATCTTTTTGATATAGTATTAGATGTTACCTTGTATTTGTAATATTAGCTTGTATTTTTAATATAGTGTGTAATATTAATTTGTATTTTGTAATATATTCCTAGCTGTTATTAGCTTGTATTTGTTAATGTGGGCTGGGATTTTTATTATTTTTAAGGGATCAGTCCCTAACAGCTTTAGTTCTCCGTTGATAACTTCGTGTCAATTGCATCTCCCTTCGACACCTCATGGTACAAGAGGAAGGATAAAGTAAAGTAAAATAAATAAGATAACTTCATTATTCCAATTTGAGGAATTAAATGAATGTTTTCCACCATCCCTGTGATAAAATGAGTTACAGCTGACATCTTTGTCTTCTACAAATCTATAGTATACTTTTGGTTTGAATTTTACACAAGAGTGAGTTGTCAGAAAAACATGTTTTTAATATTGAAAAATGTCATTTCAGCTGTGTTTTTATAGTCACAAGTCATTTTTATAGTCAAAAGTGGTTTTTTTTTCATATTTAATGGAAAGATTGAAAAAAATGAGCAGAAAAAAACTCATTGATTGATAAATAATAAGAAAATGTCTACCAGTATTTCAGTATCAACTAAGAAGGAGATCTTCTGAGTTCAAGAGTTTAATATTGGTTCTCTGATTTTTTTTCCCTATGAACATTTTTTTTCTTACAGATTATTTCTTATTTATTGCTCATAAAAAGCTGAAATTATATCGTTGATTTTTGGAGTGCCAAAAAAAAATTAATATATATGCATGGTGTAACAACTTTGTACTTTTGCACTTCCTAGTGTTGATTTGTTGAGTCAACATTCGTAGCTTGGGAAACACTTCAGTCAATAAAAGAACAACATTTCTGTTGTTGGTTGTTTTTGTGTTAATCGTTTCAGACTTTCTGTCTGTGTCAGGCTAAAAAAAAAAAAAAACGAGACAACTTTAACACAAATATGGAAGCCGGAAGTGGATAGTTCAATTTTGCAAAAACATTGAAAGAGTGAGGCACGAGGGCAAGAGAGTGACAGAAAATAAGAAGAGTACGTATAAATGAAGAATATACAACAATCCAATATTTCAGCAAAAGCCTTTTCTAAGGACCACATAAAAAACAGTACAGCAGATAAAAACATGAAAAATAGACACTTATCACTTTTTTGTGTCACACAACACTTCCAGAATGATGAAAGTAAGCAAAAAAGTGGAAGCTAGTAATTCACAGGATGCTTGAAATCGAAGGAAGGTAAAATGTTAATGGGAAAAGAAGACATTGTGGACAAGTGGACAGAGTATATCGGTGATCTATATGGAGGAGAAAGACCAGAATTAACACCAGATACTGAAAACTGTGATGGATCACCAATACTTGAAGATGAAATCATAGATGCCGTCAAACACATGAAGAAAGGAAAAGCGACTGGGCCTGATAATATAACAATAGAAGAAATAGAGGCACTAGAGGAGACAGGAATAAAAATAATAACCAAGTTACTGCACGACATTTACAACAGTGGTTATATACCAAATGACCTGATTAAATCCACGTTTATAGCACTACCAAAAAAACCAGGTGCAAAGGAATGTGATGACCATCGGACTATCAGCCTCTCATGTCACATAACGAAGCTACTTCTGAGAATCATTATGAGAAGAACAAGGAAAAAGATAAAAATGGAAATAGCAGATGAACAGTTTGGATTTGTTGAAGGAAAGGAAACACACAATGCCATTTATGCTTTACGAACACTAACAGAAAGAGCTTTAGAAGTACAGAAAGATCTCTACTTATGCTTCATTGATTACACCAATGCATTCGACAAAGTGAAACATAATGAAATTATTAAAATGCTTGAAGACATCAATATCGACGGCAAAGACCTGCAAGAAGCAGCAGTTCGAGTTGAAAATAGAACTGGAAAATATCAACCGATAAAATAAGGGGTGCGACAAGGATGTGTACTATCTCCAGACCTTTTTTCTCTGTATAGCGAGAATATTCTAAGAACGGTCATCGCTGAACCAAACATAAAAATTGGAGGATACAATATTAACAACCTTCGGTATGCTGACGACACAGTACTGATAGATGAGAACCAACAAGACCTGCAAAATCTCTTGGATCAAGTCGCCAAACAAAGGCCTTACTTTGAACATCAAAAAGACAGAGACTATGGTTATATCTAAGAAACAAAATCCACCAGCAGACAGTATAAAATTAAATGGAACTATTCTAAAGCAGGTGCAGAAATTCAAATACCTTGGAGCAGTAATAACTTCAGATAGGAAATGCAGAACAGAAATTAGGAACAGAATAGGCCAAGCAAAGACTGCAATTCAGAGAATGAGAAACATATTAACCAACACATCCTTATCAATGAATGTTAGAAAACGAGTCCTAAAATGCTATATTGAACCTATCTTGTTATATGGAAGTGAATCATGGACAATAGGCAGGTGTGCACAAAAATCATTGGAAGCAGCAGAAATGTGGTTTATTAGAAGAATGTTGCGAATTCCCTGGACAGCAAAAATAACTAATGAAGATTGTATGAGAAGAGCTGGAGAGACAAAAAAAACTTGTAAAAAAGATAAGAGAGAGACAATGTACTTTCATAGGACATGCAATGAGAAGAGGGGGCATTGAAAATATTATAACAACAGGAAAAATAGAAGGAAGAAGATCAAGAGGAAGACCAAGAGAAATGATACTGGACAGTCTGACGGGATGGTGTGAGAGGAGATCACCAACTGATCTGATGGCCTGCATGAAGGATCGTGTACTCTGGAGAAGCATAATAGCCAACGCCAGTCGGCACGGCACCTGATGATGATGATGATGATGATGATGAGTAATTGGCTGAGAAAGGGACGATGATAAACAGATATATTTTTTTTCAAATAGAACACAGCGATACTTTGGCACAGTAAAGCAATAGAACACATCGATATTTTGGCACAGTAAAGCAATATAACACAACGATACTTTGGCACAGTAAAGCAATAGAACACAGTCTTGTGTGGTTAGATCTCGGAGAAAAAAAACGTAAGCAGAGCACTTTTAGATGTGAGAGAAAGAAAAATGACAAGAGAATTACCTTGGACTTGAACCACGGACTCCAGAAGGACCAGCAGCTGTTTAACCACGAGAGAGCAGCGTATTAATAAACTTGGCTATCTCTCACCTTCCTACTTTCTCTTCTCTGTGTTTAATAGAGACTTTAGCAGAGATAGAAGAAAGTAGAACACATGTAGAAAGGTAAACTAGACGAAAGAAAAGCTGAATATGTTAACTGCATCAGTGTGGAGATAGCCAAACTGGAAAATAAGGCGTTGTTCCAGATATTTCCGAAATCTTTCATGCGAAGAACAAGAACGGATTGCACTGACAGAAATGTCCTGTTTTTCTTGATGTAATTACATCGTTAAACTATTTAAAAGAAACATACGACATAGAAGAAACAACTTACTATAAACACCATAAGGGAAGTAGTCGTAGTATCCATCTTTTCCATCATCCTTTGGCAGTCTAGAGGGTCATGTGATCAGCATTATGCTTGGCCATATTTTCTTTAAAGCTTTTCAGAAGGAGCTGGGTATCTATTTCTACAGCCGGGTAACTGATGAACTTCCGGTCGAATTCTGATCACTGGCTCTGCGATGAGAAAAGAATGCACTAACCACTTCACTACTCCAGCGCCCAGTCAGCTGCACTCATATGAATGCAGGCAGGCAGCAATACGACGGGGTTGCACTCATATGAATGCAGGCAGGCAGCAATACGACGGGGTTGCACTCATATGAATGCAGGCAGGCAGCAATACGACGGGGTTGCACTCATATGAATGCAGGCAGGTAGCAATACGACGGGGTTGCACTCATATGAATGCAGGCAGGCAGCAATACGACGGGGTTGCACTCATATGAATGCAGGCAGGCAGCAATACGACGGGGTTGCACTCATATGAATGCAGGCAGGTAGCAATACGACGGGGCGTGCTGAATGATGTCTTACAACCAGTTTCGGCTTGGTCTTCCTCTCTTTCTTTTTCCCATTATGTACCCTTCCAAGACGATCCTCTCTAGATTATCATGACGTTTAATGTGTCCACGATATTTAAGTTTTCTTTGTTTAATCCTCTTTACTAGCCAACCTTCTTCAATATTACTGAAAATATTGTACGGGCTATTGTACATTCATTTTATTACAGTGATACTTGTTTTCCGTGGTGTGATTAAACAATTCTGAAGTATCCGTTGCATGAATGTCAATGAACCGTTACCCTGTACAACAGGAAAGTAAATGATGCATTAAATTGTACGACAGAGATATATATGAGACGTCAAATTTTGAATAGAGAAAATACTCTGCGTAACTGAGATGAGAAGAGTGCGATTTGGGGATGCTGAATTGCTGTGACACAACATTCCTTTATTATTTATGTAAGTTAGTCACAAGTAATACTGTATAGAAGTGAAGAACCGTTTCGAAATCCTGATGGCTGTACAGGAGGAGATGACACCAGATGAATTGGCTACGCAGGCCAAAGATATCTTAATAACAACAGCTAAAGATATGGTTCCAGTAAAGAAAACACAAAAAGAATGGATGGATTACAGCAGGTACACTAGAACTGATAAAACAACGTAGAGAAATGAAGACGCAATGGAAAGTGACAAACAACAACAAAGAGAAATATAAAACTTTAACGAAAGAAGTACGAAGAAACATAAGAAAAGACAAAAAAAAACAATACATACAAGATTGTTGTGAAAGAATAGAAGAACATCAGAAGTGTGGAAGAGATAGTGAAATGTTTAAAGAAATGAAGACATTGACGAGAAATGTCACACCTAAGCTAAATGTAATTTGTGATGAGACGGGGAATACCTTGACAGAGACAGAGGAAATTCTAGAAAGATGGAAGGAATATTGCAGAGGAATGTATGAAACAACCGACTATGGAACCAGAAATCAACAGTGTGAATTATTCTTATCTTATCTTATATCCTTCCCGTGCCGTTAGACGTCACATAGGGCTCGCAAAGTAGTTCGCCAATTTTTCCTGTCTTCGGCGAGTCTTTCAACCTCATCAAAGGATGTTATGCCTGTTAACTTGGCCTCTCTTAATAATGTCCTCTTTAGAGTTTCACGCGGTCTGCCCCTTTTTCTTCGGCCTGTTGTGTTCCACTTGATAGCTTGTTTTGGGATTCTCTGATCATTTCTTCTCATCAAGTGACCAACATATGTCCATCTCCTTTTCCTGATCACCCGTGAGACTGGTTGTTGTTCAGTCATCTGTCTTATCTCTGCATTGTTCTTGAATTCATTCCACTTGATGCCGAGTATTTTCCTTAGGCATTTGTTTTCAAAAGAGTCTAATTTCTTTTCTATTTCTTTAGTTGTTTTCCAGCTTTCGCATGCATAAACGAGGGTGGATATTACATTTGAATTGAATAGTCTTAACTTGATTTTTGTGCTTATAACTTTTGAATTCCATATGTTCTCAAGATTCTTGAAGATTGATGCTGCTTTTGCAATTCTGATCCTAACTTCCTTTCTAGTGTCACTATCCTTGTCTATGTAGCTGCCAAGGTATGCAAATTGATTGACTTCTTCAATATCTGTCCCTTCTATGTGTATTTTTCCATTTTGATTGATGGGAATTTTCATTATCTTTGTTTTGTCCTTGTTAATTTCAAGTCCTATTTTGTGAATTATTATTGGAGGAGAAAGAACCCGAACCTACAATAGAAGAAGTTTTATGGGCAATAAAGAATCTGAAAAATTATAAATCACCAGGATGTGATGAGATAACAGCTGAATTTATTGAAGCAGGAGGAAAGGAGTGAGCTATGTAAAAAGATATGGCATTCAGGTATTTGGCCAAAAGAATGGAAAAGAACTGTATTCATACCACTGTCAAAAAAGGGCAACCTGAAATTATGTACAAACTACAGAACTGTTGCTCTGATTAGTTATGCCAGTAAAATTCTGTTAAAAATCATAATGGGTAGACTTTGAAAGAAAATAGAAGTCAATATGGTCCAAGCTGGTTTCGGGCAAGGAAGAGGATCAAGAGATCATATATTCAATATAAGATTAATAATAAAGAAATGCAGAGAGTTTAATGTGAATCTATATTTGTCCTTTATAGACTACTCAAAGGCATTTGATTGTGTACAACACCAGAAATTTTGGGAAATAATGGAAAAAATGGGATTTCCAACACATTTGATACAATTAGCATCACTGCTGTATCTAGACCAACAAGCAGCAGTAAGAATAAATGGTGAAACAACAACTTGGTTTGACATAAAACAAGGGTCCGTCAGGGGTGCATATTGTCACCCTATTTATTTAACTTGTGTACTGAAAATATAATGAGGAATGTTAGAGAAGATGTAGACAAAGAATATTACGATGCCATAACAATTGGAGGTTATGAAATACCAGAGATTACATATGCTGATGACACAGTGTTACTGTCCACAACACAAAAAAGAATGGAAAAACTAATTATGTCAGTCCGTAAGAACAACGAAGAGCAGAACCTCTATCTTAATGCAAAGAAAACTAAATTGATGACAACTGACAAAACAAACAAGGCAGTTGAAATATGTATCAATGAGGAAAAACTGGAAGAAGTCGAGAGTTTTGAATGTCTTGGATCACTACTGACTAATACTGGAGATACAATGAGAGAAATTAAAAGGAGGACATCTATCGCTCTTCAGATAGTAAAACAAATAAAGAATCTGTGGAGAGGAGCAGACAGAACTACAAAAATAAGATTTTTAAGGGCATGCATCTTTCCCATCGCAACATATGCCTCTGAGACCTGGACACTTAACAAAACAGCTGAGAAACACATAAATGCCTTTGAATTTAAATGCTACAGAAGAGTTCTCCAAATATCGTGGACACAAAAAAGAACAAATATATTTATACTACAAGAGCTTAATATTGAAGAAGGCTGGCTAGTAAATGAATGAATGAATGAATGAATAATCTTTATTTTTCAAGGGTAAAGAATTGGGCACGCAGGCCCGTCTTACATTCTGCCCTTCAAAGCGGATTAAAGAGAGAAAACTTAAATATTTTGAACACATTAAACGTCATGATAATTTAGAAAAGACCGTATTGGAAGGATACATAATGGGAAAAAGAAAGAGAGGAAGTCCAAAACGAAGATGGCTGCAAGACATCGTTAATGATCTGCAAATGGATGCAGCAGCAGCAGGCCATCTTGCTCACAACCGAGAGGCATACAGGAGTGCTGTTAGGGAGGAAAAGTTCCGCAAGGGACATGCAAATGAATGAATGAATGGTCACAAGTGTGCTTATGTCTGTCTTTCTTTCTATCTGTCTTTTTCTGTTTGTATGCCTATCTTTCTGTCTGTATGCTTGCCTTTTCCCATCTGTCTCTCTGTCTATCTGCCTATCCTTCTTTCTGGCTGCCTATCATTCTTTCCATCTACCTATCTTTCTTTCATGTGCCTGTCAGTGAAACTAAATCATCTGTTTATAAAGTGATGGAAGTGCCAGATGGTAATATTACCAATTCTAATTTTACTAACTTCTCAACCCAACCTCTAAACGCGAATGCTGAATGTCATCCGATATACCACACGATATACCGATATCCATGAGCGAAGTGTTATAAAAAAGAATATTAATAAATATTTAATGCACCTCTGATAGATAAGGCTGACACCACAAGAACATGTAAACCAATAATTTTTACATCTGTTAATAGTCTTAATCATTATTCTAATATGTTCATTCTGTTGGCGATGCTAAAAGAGCTACGTTTTATTTTTCCCGTGCTCTTCGTGTATTTATACTGTGTATTGTTTGTGTATGTGGCCCTTGACAAAAGCATTTGCTGAAATATTGGATTGTTGTATGTTCTTCATTTTACGTACTCGTTTTATTTTCCGCCACTCTCGTTGCTGTGCACTTTCCTCACTCTTTCTTCCTTGTAGTAAAAATAGGCCATACAATTCTGTCTACCTTTACTGCTAGAACCAGTTTTACGACAGTCGATATTTTTGTTATCTTTTTGTGCAGCTGAGCCATGCACCTCTGACTATCTTTAGTGCAAGATCCAGTGTTGCCGCAGTCGTCTTTTGTCTAACAAATAATTTCTTTTTCCCTTTTTAGCAAGGTACAAATTTTATCAAAGATAAACTTAATCCTTTTAATGCCTACGGGGGGCGGCGGGGGGGGGGGGGAGTAGTTTATGAAGTTTCTGCTGGAGGCCTTGCGTCAGTTTGCATAAGAGTCTCTTGGCAGTGTCTCGGCCACAGATGTTCTCACAGCGGGTTTAAATAGATCATAGGAAACCAAGTTATTTCGGTATAAATCTATCTATCTATCTATCTATCTATCTATCTATCTATCTATCTATCTATGTCTGTCTGTCTGTCTGTCAGTCAAAGATCTACATAGAATGGCACACCTGACTGATTTGTGTCTGCACAGTAGATTTTTGTGTTAGCTTCTGTTACTTGTATGTTCACAGAGTGCACTTGTTTAGTACACTGCCTAATATTGTTATATTTAAATTGTCTTTGTGAGCCAGTTTACTGTCTTTGAAGTTGTATCTGTAGAGACGGGCTAGATCTTAAAAGTCTTAATCAATCTGATGCTCCGTCTTTTTGTTCTGGATATTGTGTCACCGAACCTGAGTTTCTGATTGTTTACCAAAGCGCCACGTAGAAGGCTTCATCAGAAACTAGGCTGACGTGATTTTTGTTGGATTATACATGAAGGGTGAAGTTTTCTGTCCATTTTCTTGAACGTACAGATATCACATGTGCTGTTAGGCTAGTAGGTTCCTGCGTCAGGCTGTGGGTTACGATCCAGTCGTCCCTGTTGTACAAGCGGGGACTCGGCACATCAGTGCTAGGAGAACACCCTGGAAGCTGAGAAAATCTTTTTGCAAGGCGAGACGCACCGAGCTTGACTGTACACACTACTCACATAAGAGCGAACATAAGAGAAAACAAGATGCGCGACGGTCTGTTCCGAGATTAATGGACTTTCTCCGTCCAAGGCGGGAAGAAAATAAAAAATGCTAATATTCAGGTCTTCCTCTCAGGCTGCCGTATATAAGTTCTAAAAAACAAAATGGTAACCAACATGAACAGTCTCTTTATTTTGTTTAGAATTACTAAAAATGTGTTTGCAGTATGAGCCGGAAGATGATTTTTTTTTTTTTTGGGGGGGGGGTAGGGGGTAGGATAGGGTCTTAGCCAGCTTTAGTTTGCTGGTCACTACGAGTGCCACATCCACACAGCATGGTCATTTTTTTCACTCAGTGACCGAAGCCATTGAACTTACAGCGAGTCAAGACCCTAAGTGTCCCCGTGGTGCCGCTAAAAAGAAAAAAAAGCTTTGGATTGCTTGAGCCTGAATTCTGGCCAGGAACTGAGTATGTCGCGTGCTGGTGGAGCCGGTTAAGTATCTGTTTCTGGCTAGAGTTCGTTACCAAAAATTAAGTAAAGCTGCTGTTGATCAGTACGCATCTGACTGGATGTTAGGTTTTGAGGCATCCACCAAGTCGAGAATGCAGAGATCTTTCGTTGCCAACCCATGGATACGCCGAGAACAATCACGTCTACAAATTGTTATCGTTACCATGGTAATCAGAAGTTTATTCCAGTGTTCGAGATGTTAGTACTGTTAGTCAGTTTTTTTTACCAGAGCTTGTCTGAATCCAAAACCTAGACAAAATTAGGTTTGAAGAAGAATGGCAATTAGTAAACACCTGAATATAATCGGTTATAAGATATTGGTTCTGCGAAGCTCACGGAAATGTATATCCTAGAAGACTCTGTCAATCTCTAATGGCGATCATAGTGTCTTTAACGGAACTGCGTGCCTCTTGAAATGTTATTGTTGAACTATTGACACGCTGGAGTCCGTGTACAACAATGACGTGGCCATGTTTGTAAGTACGTCTTCCATTTACGAGCTCTGTGGCAGGTAGATGATAATCTTCCTTTTGTGTCGTCTTAGGTCACGTTCGGGTCTTGTAGACTTTACTCTGGACAATCATCAGGCGTTGCATTATATCAAGTTCATTCTGTTTGGTAATACATAAATACTAAATATATTCTCTCTCTCTCTCTCTTTCTCTCTCCCCCCCCCCCTCTCTCTCTCTCTCCCCTTATACTCGGTGCCACATACATTACCGTGCTCTGTGTTCTGCTTGATGCACCTGTAAAAGATTTTTTTTTTAAAAACTGAGAATTAATGAAAGCCATGGCGTAGAGTTTTGTTTGGTAAATCTGGATTTGGCGAAGGACATTATCTTTGTTGCAGGAAGACTTTCATTTAAAGTTGGAAGTGTTTTTCAGACAAAAGCACTTAATCTTACCGTAAATGTTTTCAAACAGGCACGACATGACGGCCGCCATTCTCGACAAAACTCAGCAAACATCTTTCTGCTTTCTATTATCTTTCGATAGACCAAATAATTGTCAACATTTGTTTTTCTTATCTGCCAATAAGTTTTAACATTTCTGTATCTGCTAATGAATGTTAATGTATCTTTCTTTTTATATTTTGTATAACTGTACTGCCTGTCAGATTACTAACGAAATTTTTATCTCCTTTTTCATATTGATTTTTCTGTCCAGCATGTATTTACGTTTCTGGATAGTTTTTTTTCTTTCTTTTTTAATGTTTCTGGCTGCTTCTATGTTTTACGTTTCTGTATGCTTCTATGTTTTACGTTTCTGTATGCTTCTATGTTTTACGTTTCTGTATGTTTCTTTGTTTTTACTTTTCTGTATGTTTCTATGTTTTTATGTGTCTGGATGTTTCTACGCGTTAGTTCCTTTGCATCTCCATCAGCAGATTAAAAACATTATGAAAAATAGTTTTTGTAAACAAAGTCTGCTCTGCTTGATCTATTTTTATACATTTTCTGGACCTAAAGAAATTTAAAATGTAGCCAGTCACAGACTAAGTATGAGTTAAAATATAATCTGTCACAGATTAAGGGTGAAGATATTTTAACAGTTTCGACTTCTCTATTTTTTTTTGGGGGGGGGGGGAGTCGCGTGATGATTGAGAGTTTAGTAAAGTAATATTCTGCTTATGTAGTGGTGCATCGAGCCCGATGAAGTCATCGTTGGTTTAAGTTGTCATTTTTATTATTTTCAAGACACTTTTAAACAAAAATGTATTCACTATTTCAGCCATCACAAGCAAAGGACGATCACAGATTTGTACAAGTCGTTAACCCTTAGAGCTCAAGATGTTTACGGAACTGAAGTTTGTGTCACACAAACACAAGTTTTACGCAGCATTTCCTTTCTTTTTTTGTTCTGTGGCCCGTGCCGCTCTAAGTATACAGAAGCAAGAGGAATCTATAGAGTTAACAGTCTGGGGGGGGGGGGGAAGAACGTCATTAATGTTATAAAGTTCACGTATTCACTGGAACTAAATGCTCGAACTATTTCCTTCTGCGTATCCTGTCACCGGTCCTTTCATCCAGTCCCAAATATAAATTTAGTGCATTTATTTAAGAAGGGTGCATAATGGGAAAAAAGAAAGAGAGGAAGACCAAGGCGAAAACGACTGCAAGACATCGTTGATGATCTGCAAATGGATGCGTCAGCAGCAGGCCATCTTGCTGACATCCGAGAGGCCTACAGGAGTTCTGTTAGGGAGGCAAAGTTCCGCAAGGGACATGCAAATGAATGAATGAATTTAAAGGAGGCAATTCCGTACCAGGTGCAAACCGGATACACTGTGGAATTGAAGTAAACACGCATAAAAATTTTACCTGAGCGAAGAGTTCACTTTTGAGGATTTAACACAAAAGATTGATATAAACCACTTTGCTAAAATTACATCCAGAGGCTTTGTATGTTTTGAAAATGTAATGAAAAAAAGCTTACCTGCTGTAAGCCACGCTGGCAGTCTCTCGGCATCGCTCGTAACTAAACACTTTTTCACCATTTTGAAAAGTGTCACCGGAAACGCGGACGAAATATGCACAATCTAAATGTTACACCGGTTGTTTTAATGAAACAAACCAAGTGTCGCTATATCGACCATACGTATGATGTCGGACAACCGGAATGGACACCGCAGCGGCCAAAGGCACGGGAAGAGAAACTTGAAGTTACAGCTAAGTGCTCTAGTCATTTTATTTCCTCTTTTTTTAAACATAGCATACAATTAACATCACTGCTGTATCTAGACCAACAAGCAGCAGTAAGAATAAATGGTGAAACAACAAGTTGGTTTGACATAAAACAAGGGGTCCGTCAGGGGTGCATATTGTCGCCTTACTTATTTAACTTGTATACTGAAAATATAATGAGGAATGTTAGAGAAGATGTAGACAAAGAATATTACGATGCCATAACAATTGGAGGTTATGAAACACCAGAGATTAGATATGCTGATGACACAGTATTGCTGTCCACAACACAAAAAGGAATGGAAAAACTAATTATGTCAGTCCGCAAGAACAGCGAAAAGTAGAACCTCTATCTTAATGCAAAGAAAACTAAAATGATGACAACTGACAAAACAAACAAGGCAACCGAAATATGTATCAATGAGGAAAAACTAGAAGAAGTCGAGAGTTTTGAATATCTTGGATCACTACAAACTAATAATGGAGATACAATGAGAGAAATTAAAAGGAGGACATCTATCGCTCTTCAGAAAGTAAAACAAATAAATAATCTGTGGAGAGGAGCAGACAGAACCACAAAAATAAGATTTTTAAGGACATGCATCTTTCCCATCGTAACATATGCCTGTGAGACCTGGACACTTAACAAAACAGCTGAGAAACACATAAATGCCTTTGAATGTAAATGCTACAGAAGAGTTCTCCAAATATCGTGGACACAAAAAAGAACAAATATGTCTATACTACAAGAGCTTAATATTGAAGAAGGCTGGCTAGTAAAGATGATTAAAGAGAGAAAATTTAAATATTTTGGACACATTAAACGTCATGATAATTTAGAAAAGACCGTATTGGAAGGATACATAATGGGAAAAAGAAAAAGAGGTAGACCAAAACGAAGATGGCTGCAAGACATCGTTGATGATCTGGAAATGGATGCAACAACAGCAGGCCATCTTGCTCACAACCGATAGGGCTACAGGAGTGCTGTTAGGGAGCTGTTAGGGAGGCAAAGTTCAGCAAGGGACATGCAAATGAATGAATGAATATATGTGAATTTATACTTTATCTCCTCTCCCTATTTCCTCGTCCTGTGTGTTTTTTGTACGATTCAGTCTCACGCCGAAACGTCACAACTGTGTAGTCGTTAAGTAATAAAGCTGTTCCTACTTTTTTCCGAATTTATACATTAAGAAACGTTAAGGCACAATGATTTGATGGTATCTTGTCCCGGATATAACTTCATATGCGGCTTATGGCCGGCCGTTTTTCTTGAACTTTTGACCTACAGTAGTGAGTTACAGAGTACAGTGTCACTTTACTCCTGTCAGTTTTGTTGTCACGGGGAGAGGCTGAGAAACAACCTGGTCAACACTGTATATTTCTGCAGCTGGTATCTGCTTACTTGAGAGTGGAATCGATGTTTTTCTCATGGTAATGGAGCCAGTTCAGAGGCCTATTTCTTATATCTGCACCGAATGTAATGAAGCCGCATAGCCCACTCCGCATCCGATTTGGTGCATCAGTTCCAAGATTTTCATCAAAATGTATGCTGCAACTCATTCTAGTTAATCTCTTCAGGAGTATCCAGCAACGATAGCACGAAAAAATTGGCATCCAACAAATTAACTAAAAAAAACATGCAATCCAACAAATTAACTAAAAAAAACATGCAATCCAACAACGATAACTTAAAAAACATGCATCCAACAAATGAACTTAAAAAAACATGGCATCCAACAATGATAACTTAAAAAACATGCATCCAACAAATTAACTAAAAAAAAACTTGGCATCCAACAATGATAACTTAAAAAACATGACATCCAACAAATTAACTAAAAAAACTTGGCATCCAACAAATTAACTAAAAAAACATGATATCCAACAATGATAACTTAAAAAACATGCATCCAACAAATTAACTAAAAAAACTTGGCATCCAACAATGATAACTTAAAAAACATGACATCCAACAAATTAACTAAAAAAACTTGGCATCCAACAACGATAACTTTAAAAAAGTGGCATTTAACATTGACATATTAATCTACTTTTCAACCGTGTTATACATTTACTTACCTCCATATCTACTCATTCACTCATTTTGAATCTATTCATCTAATTACATATCTAGAAAGTCCATGCTCATTATAACAAGATAGAAATTAACAAATTCACAAACAACAACACTACAGCTCCATGCTGGAATTTCACAGATAGAGAATGTTAGTGAGCATAAAACTCTAGGTCTCATGATTGACCACCACCTCAGCTGGAATCATAATGTAGACAATCTAATCAAACTCATTGCACAAACAGTTTACCAATTTACAAAAATTAAACATTTTATTGACATAGACACCAGAAAAATATACTACATATCACAGATACAAACACACTTGGACTACTGCTCCATAGTCTGGTATGGTTGTTCCATCTCAAACATGAAAAGACTTTACTCACTTCAAAAACGAGCAGTAAAGCTTATATATGACAAACATGCAGCACGTATTTTTAAAAAAGGCAAACATCTTGCAAAAAAGGACAAACATCTTGATATTCTACCCCTGAAGAAGAGATTTCTTTTCAACAAGGCAAAGTTAATTCATAAAATTATATCGCACAATGCTTCACTCAATCTGTGGTCATTGTTCAAATCCAACCCAAAACACAGTCAACGCTTAAGCAATTGTATTCTCCCAAATCCAAGGCTTGATATCTTTAAAAAAGTTTCTCTTACTCAGCTGACCACCTTTGGAATGCCCTACTAATTCACGTAAAACTTATAAGTAATATTCTTTCTTATAACTTTAAACTTTGTCAGCATCTGTTTGATATTTTTGATATGGTCTATATGCTTCCCTAAGCATAATTTAAAGTAGTTTAAAATGCTTGAGTGTTGTAATTTTTAAAAAATACTGCTTTTCTATAAATTTGTTAGTTTTGAATGAATGTAAAAATGCAAGTTTATTTCATGTTGTTGCATAAATAAGAGTGTAGAGTGTATAGACATGAGATAAGTTTATTATTTATTTACATAATCATTTAATGTGTCTTCATGATTATTATGCTCATTAACAAATGCTGAATGACTGTGACCGAGTGAAAGCTGTATGATAAGGGCAGAATGTCAGACGGGCCTGCGTGCCCAATTCTTAACCCTTTAAAAATAAAGTATGTTCGTTAGTTCGTTCGTTCGTTCGTTTGTTCTTTCGTTCTTTCGTTCTACTCACTCACCTTGATTTCTACTCACCTAACTGCGTATCTACTTACTTCCTTTTATATTTTGCTTACCTTCCTCCTTGTTACTTATTTATTTATATAACATATCTGCTCACCTTTCTACATAACTACTTACGCACATGTACATCTACTTACCTATATACATTCTTAAACTTTGTTTCACTTATTGTATATTCACCTATCTACCTATACATCAGCCTACCTACCTACATATCTGTTTACCTATTTACATGTCTCCTTAGCTACCAGCTTAACAACATCCTTACCGATTTATCTATCTTCATTACGACTATATCTACCTACATTTACCTACTTGTTTACCTACATGTTTCATGTCCTTACTCTGATACGTCTGTCTTTCTCTGAGCTACATGTCATCACTCTGACAAGACTGTCTTTCTCTGAGCTACATGTCCTGACTCTGACAAGATTGTCTTTCTCTGAGATACATGTCATCACTCTGACAAGAATGTCTTTCTCTGAGCTACATGTCCTGACTCTGACAAGACTGTCTTTCTCTGAGCTACATGTCATCACTCTGACAAGAGTGTCTTTCTCTGAGCTACATGTCCTCACTCTGACAAGACTGAATTTCTCTGAGCTATATGTCATAACTCTGACAAGATTGTCTTTCTCTGAGCTATATGTCCTCTCTCTGACAAGATTGTCTTTCTCTGAGCTACATGTCCTCATTCTGACAAGACTGTCTTTCTCTGAACTACATGTCATCACTCTGACAAGATTGTCTTTCTCTGAGCTATATGTCATCACTCTGACAAGATTGTCTTTCTCTGAGCTACATGTCATCGCTCTGACAAGATTGTCTTTCTCTGAGCTGTATGTCCTCAGTCTGACAAGACTGTCTTTCTCTGAGCTATATGCCCTCACTCTGACAAGACTGTCTTTCTCTAAGCTACATGTCCTGACTCTGACAAGACTGTCTTTCTCTGAGCTACATATCATCACTCTGACAAGACTGTCTTTCTCTGAGATACATGTCATCACTCTGACAAGATTGTCTTTCTCTGAACTATATGTCCTCAGTCTGACAAGACTGTCTTTCTCTGAGCTACATGTCCTCAGTCTGACAAGACTGTCTTTCTCTGAGCTACATGTCCTCACTCTGACAAGATTGTCTTTCTCTGAGCTACATGTCATCACTCTGACAAGACTGTCTTTCTCTGAGCTACATGTCCTCACTCTGACAAGATTGTCTTTCTCCGAGATAAAAAACTTCATTTATGAATTCGACTGTGCCACCAAGAGACGGTACAAATGATTTTTTTTCGCTCTCAGATATTGACGATTCTTTATGATGTTACTTCTCCAGAACCTGTAAACAGCCTGTTATGATTTGACTTTCTCGACCTCTGCCGCTTTTGTAAAACAGCTGAATTTGTGCTGCTATCATCTCATGCACAGTACACGATTTCAGAGACTGAAATGCTTTCGCCATTTCCAAAGATTTGAAAAAACGTATACAAACAAATAAATATATTTCTTGTAGTTGTAAAGTTAAAACTGGAAAGTTTTGACACAAAATAATTGCAGAATCTATTCCATTGTGCGTGAAATTTAAAATAAATGAAGTAAAATAGATTGAAATGGGGATGGGGCAGGTTTCATTTAAAAAAAATCTATTCTTATGCGCATAAGTTATTGACAGATCGTTGTCACATGTTGAGAGAGCAACTACTCGTCGCAAACACATGCCTGGCATGAAGATCCTATTACAGATGTGACGTAAAAAGCAAAGTCGCTGATTGGTTGAGAGCGAGCAATTTGGAACATGTTTGTCGAGTTTCTCAACTCTATATAAAGCGGCCAAACGTTTGGGACAGCGTACACCCAACCCCAAGATTGGCACATGCACAAGGATACTGGCCAGATACTTGACTTTTGGGACGCAGACAATTAGACCGGTAAGAAAAGAATACGCAGAATATATGTTGATGTTTGATATCTGAGCGTCACGTTACAATAACTTTCCTTTTTCTTTTTTTTTATAAATAGGAAACTACGAGGCTTTGGTACAGTAAAGTAAGAGAACACAGTTTTGTAGGATTAGACCTCGAAAAAAACGTAGACAAAACACTTTAGTGAGACGTGAGAGAAAGAAAAATCACAAGAAAATTACCTGGGATTCAAACACGGACTCCGGTAGGACGAGCAGCCGTCTAGCCACGAGAGAACAGCGTACTATCGACTTAGCTAACTAGCACCCCCTTTTTCTTTTGTCTATTAGTTGACACTATAGTTTGTTGGTTTTTCCTGAAAACGTAATCAGTTAGTTCTTCATTAAGCGTAATCGTTTCATTCTTCACCAAAAGTTAATCCACCGTTTCTTCATTACAACATCATAGTTCCTACCCTGTCTGCTCATCTGTTGTGTTCTGGAATCTCTGTGTTGATATGCGTATGATATCTTTCGTACATAGACAGCATGGCGTATTCTAGTGTGTGTCGCCTTATAAGAAGATATTTTCAGGTTAATACAAATTTATTCCGGTATAAATATTTCACTATCAAATATCTTTATTCAGCTGGTGGTGTCTGTCCGTCCGTCCGTCCGTCCATCTGTCTGTCTATCTGGTTCAGAGAAAAATCCCTCAAGCTATAGACCAGTTTCCATTCTATCGACTTTGTCAAAACCCCTATAAAAACACATACAAAAAAAGACAACGTTACAACACATGCAAGAAAAAGATTTGATTTTTGACTGTCAGTCAGGTTGTAGGCCCAGACATTCCTGCCACACAGCTCTAGCAAAAATGATAGAATGTTGGTTATCTAATATAAACGATGATAAATTATGTGGTGCTGTCTTTGTTGACTTTAAAAAAGCATTTGACATGACTGATCATGAAATCCTAGTTGGAAAGCTTGAGACTTATAAATTACACCCTGACTTGACAAAATTTATTACATCTTTTCTTTCCAACAGACAGCAGGTAGTTTGCCTAAAAAACTCTAAGTCAGTTTCATCTATGGTCTATAATGGTGCTCCACGGGAATCGATTCTTGCTCCTCTCCTGTTTACCATCTTCATCAATGATTTTCCACTTCATATAAAGAAATCATCTTGTGACTTCTTTGCTGATGACTGCACAGTTTGCACTAGTGACAATGATTGTATTAACCTTGAGTCAACTCTTAACATTGAAATAAACATTCTATTTAACTGGAGTAACAACAACAGAAATCTAATAATCACCAGGAAAACATAATCCATCCCCATTTCAACAAGACAGAAATTAACAAATTCACCAACAACACTACAGCTCCACGTTGGAACTTCACAGATAGAGAATGTTAGTGAACATAAAACTCTAGGTCTCATGACTGACAACCACCTCAGCTGGAATCATCATGTACACAATCTAATCAAACTCATTGCACAAACAGTTTACCAATTTACTAAAATGAAACATTTTATTGACATAGACATCAGACAAATATACTACATATCACAGATACAAACACCCTTGGACTACTGCTCCACAGTCTGGTATGGTTGTTCCATGTCAAACATGAAAAGACTTTACTCACTTCAAAAACGAGCAGTAAAGCTTATAGATGACAAACATGCAGCATATATTACAAATAAGGACAAACATCTTGATATTCTACCCCTGAAGAAGAGATTTCATTTCAATAAGGCAAAGTTAATTCATAAAATTCTATCGCACAATGCTCCACCCTATCTGTGGTCGTTGTTCAAATCCAACCCAAAACACAGTCAACGCTTAAGCAATTGTATTCTCCCAAACCAAGGCTTGACATGTTTAAAAAAAAGCATCTCTTACACAGCTGCCCACCTTTGGAATGCCCTACCAACTCATGTAAAACTTATAAGTAATATTCGTTCTTATAACTTCAAACCTTGTCAGCATCTGTTTGATATGGACTATATGCCTTCATAAGCATAAGCACAGTATAAAGTAGTTTAAAGTGTGGCTTGATTGTAATTTGTTAAAAATACTGCTTTTCTATAAATTTGTTAGTTTTGAATGAATGTAAGAATGCAAGTTTATTTCATGTTGTTGCATAAATCAGAGTGTAAAGTATATAGATAAGAGGATAAGTTTATGATTTATTTATGTAATCATTCAATTGTGTCTTCATGATTATTATGCTCATTAATAAATGCTGAATGACTGTGACTGCGTGAAAGCCGTATGATGAAGGGTAGAATGCTAGACAGGCCTGAGTGCCCAATTCTTAAACCTTTAAAAATAAAGTATGTTCTATCTATCTCTCTGTCTGCCTGCCTGTCTGTCTGTCTGTCTGTCGGTCTGTAGGTACGTTGTTCTTTTGTTCACTTTCTGAATGAAGTATGGAAGTATGCCTGTCTACTGTTAACTGACATAATTCCTATGAATGTGAATGCTATGGAAGACTCCTTCACATGTCATGGACAAAAAAGAGCAAATATATCCATACTACAAAGAACTTAATATTGAATAAGGGTGGCTAGTAAAGAAGATTAAACAGTGAAAACTTAAATATTTTGGATTTATTAAACGTCATGATAATTTAGAGAAGACTGTCTTGAAAGGATACATAAAGGGAAAAAAAAGTGAGGAAGACCAAGGCGAAGATGGCTGCACAACGCTGATGATCTGCAAATGGTTGCATCAGCAGCAGGGCATCTTGCTTACAACCGAGAGGCCTACAGGAGAGATGTTAGGGAGGCAAAGTTCCGCAAGTGACATGAAAATGACTGATTAATTGTTAACTTAATGGTAACATGGCAAGTAGAATAATATAAAAATGGACAAATGTGTGAAAATATTCAACAAAAGATTCATATTATTTTCCAATAATTACTGCGCTATTTACTTGTCCTTGGACGTCATCGCCACTTACATTACAGTGACAGAGTAAGTAAAGGTATTCCTGTCATGCCTTAGAGGCACCTAGGGATATGGTGTTAGTGCCCGTATTTTCTTTGATCTGCCATGTCTTAGAGCCACATAGGGATATGGTGTTACTGTCCATATTTTCCTTCTCAACTCCAAAAGAAGTCGGGCACCTATTTCTACAGCTGGGTGACTGGGGTGCCTCTGGCCGGATTCGAACCCCCCCCCCCCCCGACCTTCGCCATGAGAGACCAATGCACTAAACACTTCGCTACTCAGGCACATACTTTTCTAGATTTGAACTCTGGCCATAAATCACTCATGGACAAACAAAGTGTGACTGATCAGGAAAAGTAAGTGTCAAATATTTCTCAGAGTGTTTCTTTGGCATTATTTCATTACGGAAAGTTTTCGGGGCAAAAAAAAAAAAAAGTTTTATTGCGAGGCAACTGAAGTCCAAGAGTCGCACACTGAATTTCCAGGAGATGCAATAAATAACAAAAACCTAATGTAAAACTGAAAACCAAGAGTTCTCGAACATTGATTTAGATGCTATTGAACTAAATCTCATTGCGTGGGTGCCTGTGGAATGATATCATATTAATTGAAAATCTGTAGAATTAGAACTAGTTTACCGTGAAAGAGTATCAAAAATTAAATAACTATCAGAGTATCAAAAATTAAATAACTATCTACATCGACATGTTTAACTCTTTCTGCCTGTCTGTCTTGTCTGTTTGTCTAAGTCTTTACTATTAATAAAGCTTGTGAAACTGTTGAACTTCATATCGACAAAAATATGCGATACCATGCGCCATACCGACAACAGTGTGTCACGTGATGGGATAACCCAGCACGAGTGTGTCATGTGATGGGATAAATAAATACGAGTGTGTCATGTGATGGGATAAATAAATACGAGTGTGTCATGTGATGGGATAAATAAATACGAGTGTGTCATGTGATGGGATAAATAAATACGAGTGTGTCATGTGATGGGATAAATAAATACGAGTGTGTCAGGTGACTGGATAAACCAACACGAGTATGAGGTGGGCTGAGCTTGGTTCTTAGAAATAGTCCTTTCGAAGAGCCAAGGGTCAACCGACATACCTCGTGGTTTTCTGGGGGCTACCTGGTCATGTGATGTGTTGGTCAGCTAGTTTAGTTTTTCCGGGGCTTTTGGCGTGGCAGCACACGTTATCCGGGGGACCTGTTGTCGTGGTATCTCTGGATGTGTTCACTGCAGGATAAATGGATTGTTTCGCTATGAACCCAGGTGCTTGCCCGGGCCGCCTCATGTTGTGTAAGTCGATACATGTACGTTTTCGGATGTCGGATGTAGAGTTTTGTAAGTTTGAACTGTGATAAGTGTTCAGTGGTTAATAATCTGTCAGTAAGATAAAGATTTGAAGTGCTTAATTTTCATCATTACTCTTCATTACTATCAATCAAGTGCCGTGCTGTGTGGCGTAGGCGATCATTTCTCTCCAAAATTCCCTGTCGATTAAGAGATCCGTCGGTGACTTTCTTCATAGCCACACTGACAACCCATCCAGTACTTCTCTCTCTCTCTCTCTCTCTCTCTCTCTCTCTGTGTGTGTGTCTTCCTCTGTCTCTTCTTCACTCAATTTTTCCAGTTGCTACAATGTGTTCCAATTTTCCTCTTTTCAGAAAATGTCCTACAAATCTCACTTGTCTGCCTTTGATCTTTGCTGTAATTTGTCTTTTAACTCCAGCTTCTCTTAAGACTTCTTCGTTGGTTTTCTTAGCTGTCCATGGTACCTTAAAAATCCTTCTTATGAACCACATTTCCATGGTCTCCATTTATCCCTGTAGTCTCTTATTCATGGACCATGCTTCACATCCATAAAACAGAATTGGCTCGATGCAACATTTAAGTACTCGGAATCTTGCCAGGAATATTAATTGCCGGGTACAACCTTAACAACTTAAGATATGCAGACGACACAGTCCTGACTGCTAAAAGTGAAGGGGGGCCACAGGCTCTTCTGGACCTCGTGGCTCGTGAAAGTAAAAGTAAAGGTCTCAGCCTGAATAAAAAAAAACTGAATTGATGGTCATCTCAAAGAAAGAATACCGTCAAAATGTAGCATTACCATCGATGGCACAGAACTGAAACAAGTTGATAGATTCAAGTACTTAGGAACGATTATAACAGCTGATGGGAAATGTCGCAACGAAATAAAAAGCAGACGTGCTCAAGCCAAGTCAGCATTCCAGAAAATGAGAAACATCTTGTGCAACATATCAATGGAAACAAGATTCCGAGTACTTCATTATTGTGCATTCATTTATTCACATGTTTCAGCTTTTGATCATAGACACTGAAATGTTTTCCAATATGTTTATGTGTGAGCACGTGTTTTTTTTTTGGACCAGAGTCAAATTCACCCATGATGTACAATGTTATGTTTCATTGTTTGGCAGCACACTGAATCATACTGGTTATTAATGTGTCACTGATCATTTCATATTTGCACTTTGTGTGATGTTGACGCAGGTAGAGTTCTATGTATATTTGTATATGTTGAGTTGGTAAGGAACTCCTATATGTGTAAGGGAGTGTGGCTAACTTTGATTAGTAGTGAACATGCATTTATATGTTTGAAGTGAAGAAAAGAGATTAGTATGAGATGTCGAAATAAGTAGCAGCGATGCCTTTTGTTAGTTCATGCTGATGTTCATGGCATGCTCATATTTCCTGAGAGTGATGTTAACTGCTGTAGAAAGACATGTGTGTGTTTATATGTCATCTGGTGTAACCGTGTATAGCGCCTGGTGTTATCAGTAAACTAATACTTTGTTTTGTCTTGATCAATTTATGCCTTTTGAGTATTTATTTGTTGTTGGTGGAACTAGGGAATGAATGAGAAGATAACTTATTTTCCAGCCAACTAAGCCATTTAGGGGAGCTTACTTAGACACAAACTGAGAGGACAAGAACCTGGGGTAAGGGGTCTTCAGGAGCGGTGCAGTAAGTGAGAGTGTTCCAGGCCGAGCTGTACTTCACTGGGGACTGAACTCAGGACATAAAGGCTAGCGATGTAAGCCATGAGCGCCAAGATTCTCCTTGTACGATGAATAAAGAAGAGCAAAGAAGACAGACAAAAGAATATGAAGTGTAAATCAAAGTAAAAATAAGCATCAAAGTATAAGTAAAAGTAGTAAGTAATATGTAATATTTTACACGAGTGTATCACGCGATGGGTAAACCAGCACGAATGTGACACGTGATGGGTAAACCAACACGGGTGTGTCACGTGATGGGATAAATCAACACGGGTGTGTCACGTGATGGGATAAACGAACACGGGTGTGTCACGTGATGGGATAAACCAACACGGGTGTGTCACGTGATGGGATAAATCAACACGGGTGTGTCACGTGATGGGATAAATCAACACTGGTGTGTCACGTGATGGGATAACCGAACACGGGTGTGTCACGTGATGGGATAAACGAACACGGGTGTGTCACGTGATGGGATAAATCAACACGGGTGTGTCACGTGATGGGATAAATCAACACGGGTGTGTCACGTGATGGGATAAATCAACACGGGTGTGTCACGTGATGGGATAAATCAACACGGGTGTGTCACTTGATCGGATAAATCAACACGGGTGTGTCACGTGATGGGATAAATCAACACGGGTGTGTCACGTGATGGGATAAATCAACACGGGTGTGTCACGTGATCGGATAAATCAACACTGGTGTGTCACGTGATGGGATAAACCAACACGAGTGTGTCACGTGATGGGATAAACACCAACACGAATGTGTCACGTGATGGGATAAACCACCACGACTATGTCACTTGATGGGATAAACCAACACGTGTTCTACCTACGTTCTACTTATCAGTAATAATCATTACTACAATAAAAAGACTAATAGTAATAGTAAGAGTAGCATTAATCTCTCTCTCTCTCTCTCTCTCTCTCTCTCTCTGAACCTTAAGTGCCCAGGGCCTGTCCTTTGCCTTTTTTTCTGCTCTTGCCCAGGTGAGCCCTCTATTGCTCAACATCCTTTCTGTTGTTCTTCTCCATGTCTCTTTCGGTCTACCCTTACTTCTGTTCCCCTGTGGTGTCCATCTTAGTGCTATTTTTGGTAGTGAGTTGTCAGTCATTCGGAGCACATGTCCCAACCATCGCCAGCGTCTTTCCTCAATAATTGTTGTCAGTGGCTTCATCTGCATTTCTGCCAATAAGATGTTATTTCTTATGGTGTTTGGCCAAGTAGCATTAATAATAATAATAAAATAATAATAATATCTTACTTTACAAGGGTAAAATAATGCTACAATTATACCTTATATTTATTGTATTAGAAAAACACAAGAGGAAATAAGCGAACTTATTAATAATCATGAAACTCCCCATGATGCACTCATTTATATTAACGGACCAATGAGCAGGGAAACTAGAAGTGGATATGGGTTAATAGCAGACCGTGATGGCAAGACTTTCAAACTCATGGCTGGGGCTTATACATGGCGTGTCTAAAAAGTTCATGAATGGTATCAGAAAACAAGAAAAATGGAAGATACAGACAAATTAGCTTTATTGGCCTTCAAAAATAATCGCCATCCATCACGGCAACGTTCATAAAGCTTCTGGAAACTGTCAGCAAAGGCCTCTTTAGGAATCGATGGCAGAACCGCTGTCATACTTTCTTGGATTGCTGCCACGTCCGCAAAACGTGCGCCATTCATGACGCATTTCAGGCGCGGAACAGAAAGAAGTCCGCAGGCGACAGGACCATTGGAGTATGGTGGATGATCGAGAACATGTGCTCCACGCTGAGCCAAGAACTGGCGCACATGGATCCCAGTAGCTCGATCATGTCTGTTTCTGCTTGTCCACGGCCGACTCGAACGTGGTTCATTCTCAGTCCTCTCCGTACCATCGTGAAAGCGTTTGAACCAGACGTAAACACATTTTCTGCCCACGGCATTCGCCCCGTACAGGTAATCCTGTCATGCCTTAGAGGCACATAGGGATATGGTGTTAGTGCCCATATTTTCCTTGACCCGTCAGCACACTAGAGGGTGATATGGTCAGTATCAGGCCTGGCCGCCTTTCCTTCCCTAACTCCAGTAGAAGTCGGGTACCCATTTCTACAGCTGGGTGACTGGGGTGTCTCCAGCCGGAGACTTGCACCAATATTTCATGCGTCAATGTCCCCGTTTTCCCCAATTTTTAGCAGAATTTGATGATCACTTGTGCTCCATTGAACTGTGGCCTTGCCTCTCACACTGGCTACGTTCGACTGCCTGCAGCGGGTTTGCCTTGTCTGTCACGTGCACTCCACACTAGGTGGCGCTTCTCGACGTGTCTCTGAACAGTCGTGTGCACGGCCATGCACCTGGCCCCTGTTGCCGTTGAGATATCGGACCATTCACCAAGCTTTGTAGACACATCTGGTACAAACACATGCTCAAGTATGCGCATGGAAATAGGCAATAATTAGTGTATGAGTATATAACCATACACAGAGCCACTGCAGTCAAGCTGGGATACCAAAATGTATAAACTAGGGAAAAAAGTAGGAACAGTTTTAGTACAGCACTCATTAATAATAAAGCTGTTCCTATTTTTTTCTTAGTTTATACATTTTGCACATGGAAACAGGGACCATCACATAAGCATTAAAATGGATGGTAAACCAGAAAATATAATACTGATTGTTATGAATCATATATTTCTGAGGATATCTTCACATACAATCTGATCACTGTTGTCTAGATTAGGTTTCACAAACATTACCATTTCACTAAATCAAGTCCGATGAAACGTTCGCTGAATTCATTTATTCTGACAAATAAGTTCAAGATGTATCCCTGTGACGTAAATGTCATAAATCAAATGTCCAATAGGCCACGCCTCTAAATATTTAATTGGTCAGCTGGCCGAGTTAGTCACTCTTTTATTTAAAAACCGTGTGCAATAGCGTCCTAACGCGTGTCACCTAATAGGTGTCATGCGTGTCAGTTAGCGTCAGTTTCGTCTATACAATTGTTATTTACCTAATTCATAATCTTGCTCTTTCGTGTCGGAGGTTTTATAGTGTCCTCGTTTTTCATTGTGTCTCTTCTATTCGTCTTTTATATTCTGTTTACACTTGGCAGCGTCCAGTCATACAGTGTCAAGGAAGTTTTTTTTTACCTTGCTCTAATTTTTTTATTTACTTTTTCTGTTGCTATTAGATGTTATCATTATGCCTACAATATATTAGTAATCATATTAATTAATAATAATAATAATAATAATAACTATAATCATTACTTACAAGGCCATATTACAAAAACGCACCCAATCACCGTCATCACCGATTATCAGAGCTTAGTGAGAAAAGTGAAACACAAACTATAACAAGCGAATAGCTAGAAATAATTGTTAAATCGCGCATCAAAAACATCTCATGGATACACTGTGGGAAAATACTGAAGTTAACGAAAACGACATGGCTGACCAGCTCTTAGCAAGAGCAAACCAGAGGGCCTCATCAAAGAGGACAGATCGGACTTATACAAACCCATCAATCAGCTCGAGGAACAATTTTAAGTAATTTCCTCTAAAACACTCACGCGATTCACTGAGTTATAGATATAACCAAAGGCAATGGATGCAGATCGCAGCTAAATGCTAGATTAAGTACAATACACAACCAGCATAACATTGGAATCATTTCTCTAAAAACATTGAAAGACACCCTGATGTCAAAGGTCAAACAAGTGTGGTCATGCCCCGAATATAATGAGACAAAAACAGCTCCCCAAAACCGGCAATAGAGCCATTTACAGATTACAGATAAACCATCTTTGTAAAGTTTTATACCTACATAATAACATACGGTTCTTCTTCTTCTTCTTGGGTAGTTCTCAGACGTGGACTTGTATACGTCCGATATATCCGTGGTATTACGTACACATAAAACTGTTCTGTGGCCGGTGTGGGCGTTGGTCAAATTCCTTTTCTCTGCTCCTCCCATGTGGGACACTCCTGCAGAGTATGTTCTCCTGTCGTCTCATCAGTGCCACATGTGCCACATGTCAGTTGGGCCCACCTTGAGCTTGTTAAAAAAGATGGTACCTCAGTCTGCTGTGACCGGTGTCTGGTACCTCAGTCTGCTGTGACCGGTGTCTGGTACCTCAGTCTGTTATGACCGGTGTTTGGTACCTCAGTCTGCTGTGACCGGTGTGTCTGGTACCTCAGTCTGTTATGACCGGTGTTTGGTACCTCAGTCTGCTGTGACCGGTGTCTGGTACCTCAGTCTGTTATGACCGGTGTTTGGTACCTCAGTCTGCTGTGACCGGTGTGTCTGGTACCTCAGTCTGTTATGACCGGTGTTTGGTACCTCAGTCTGCTGTGACCGGTGTCTGGTACCTCAGTCTGTTATGACCGGTGTTTGGTACCTCAGTCTACTGTGACCGGTGTCTGGTACCTCAGTTTTTTTGTGACAGGCACGGAGTTGAAAAATGATCACTTGCTCCTCTCTGCTGACCCGGCAGGTAGCGTCATGTTTCTGACAGTCAGCGTGCTCTTTCCTCCATTTATTCTTATGTTATTTTTATCACTGACAGGCTCCTCGTATGTTATACTTGTGTAGTAATCTGCCACCATCTTGTGCTAGAATGTTGTTTCAACTCCATCTATAGAATATAAGCAATGCTACAGACTAACATGTACATGAAGAAAATATTACACATGAAGCTGAATAAAAGCATTTTTCAAAATGTTTAATCTTCCTGAAACTGAATTTTTAAAACAGGAGCTGATATAGCACTGTATTAGCAAGTATTACACTTGCTAGTTAATATTACAGCGTCTTGTACTAAATTTGTTGGTTAATAATACTAGACTTGCTAGTTAATATTATAACGTCTTGTATTACATTTGCAAGTTAATATTACAGCGTCTTGTACTATATTTGCTACTTAATATTGCAGCGTTTTGTCCTGTATTTGCTAGTTAATATTACAGCGTCTTGTACTACATTTGCTAGTTAATATTACAGCGTCTTGTACTACATTTGCTAGTTAATATTACAGGGTCTTGTACCATAGTTGCTACTTAATATTACAGGGTCTTGCTATATTTGCTACTTAATATTAAAGCGTCTTGTAATACATTTGCTAATTAATATTACAGTGTCTTGTACTATATTTGCTAGTGAATATTACAGCGTTTTGTACTACATTGGGTAGTTAATATTGCAGCGTCTTGTACTACATTCATTCATTCATTCATTTGCATGTCCCTTGCGGAACTTTGCCTCCCAAACAGCACTCCTGTAGGCCTCTCGGTTGTGAGCAAGATGGCCTGCTGCTGTTGCATCCATTTCCAGATCGTCAACGATGTCTTGCAGCCATCTTCGTCTTGGTCTTCCTCTTTTTCTTTTTCCCATTATGTATCCTTCCAATACGGTCTTCTCTAAATTATCATGACGTTTAATGTGTCCAAAATATTTAAGTTTTCTCTCTTTAATCCTCTTCACTAGCCAGCCTTCTTCAATATTAGGCTCTTGTAGTATAGATATATTTGTTCTTTTTTGTGTCCACGATATTTGGAGAACTCTTCTGTAGCATTTACATTCAAAGGCATTTATGTGTTTCTCAGCTGTTTTGTTAAGAGTCCAGGTTTCACAGGCATATGTTGCTATGGGAAAGATGCATGCCCTTAAAAATCTTATTTTTGTGGTTCTGCCTGTTCCTCTCCACAGATTCTTTATTTGTTTTACTTTCTGAAGAGCGATAGATGTCCTCCTTTTAATTTCCCTCATTGTATCTCCATTATTAGTGTACTACATTTCCTAGTTAATATTACAGCGTCTTGCACCACATTTGTTAGTTAATATTACAGCGTCTTGTACTACATTTGCTAGTTAATATTACAGGGTCTTGTACTACATTATCTAGTTAATATTGCAGCGTCTTGTAGCACACTTGCTAGTTAATATTACAGGGTTGTGTACTATATTTGCTATTTAATATTACAGCGTCCTGTACTATATGTGCTAGTTAATATTACAGCCTCTTGTACTACACTTGCTAATTAATATTACAGCGTCTATTACTACACTTGTTAGTTAATATTACTACACTTCAATCAAGTGCCGTGCCGCGTGGCGTAGGCAATCATCCACAATTCCCTGTCTTTAGACTTGATTATGAGATCCGCCGGTGACTTTCTTCCTAGCCACACAGTAACTTCTCTCTCTCTGTCTGTCTCTTTTTCCCTCAATTTTTCCAGTTGCCACAATGTGTTCCAATTTTCCTCTTTTCAGAAAATGTCCTACACATCTTACATGTCTGTCTCTGATCTTTGCTGTAGTTTAGCTTTTAACTCCAGCCTCTCTTAAGACTTCTTCGTTGGTTTTCTTAGCTGTCCATGGTACCTTCAACATCCATCTTATGAACCACATTTCCATGGTCTCCATTTCTCGCTGTACTCTCTTATTCATAGACCATGCTTCACATCCATAAAACAGAATTGGCTCGGTGTAACATTTAAGTACTCGGAATCGTGTTTCCATTGATATTGATCTGTTGCACAAGATGTTTCTCATTTTCTGGAATGCTGACTTGGCCTGAGCACGTCTGCTTTTTATGTCGTTGTGACATTTCCCATCAGCTGTTACAATTGTTCCTAAATACCTGAATCTATCAACTTGTTTGAGTTCTGTGCCCAGATGGTAATGCTACATTTTGATGGTATTCTTTTCTTTGAGATGACCATCACTTCAGTCTTCTTTTGATTCAGGCTGAGACCTTTACTTTTACTTTCACGAGCCACGATGTCCAGAAGAGCCTTCACTTTTAGCAATCAAGACTGCGTCGTCTGCGTATCTTAAGTTGTCAAGGTTGTAGCCGCCAATTGATATTCCTGGCAAGCTCTCTATATTTCTCATTATGTTTTCGCTGTACAAGAAGAGGTCACTAGTTAGAAACATCCTTGTCTCACTCCCAATTTTATGTCTTGGAATGCTCCTATTTGGTTCTCAACCTCCATTGCTGCTGATTGCTGCCAGTATATGCTTTTGATGAGTTCCAGATCTTTCCTATCTATGTTGATGTCTTCGAATATTCTTATAATTTCTGTCTACTGTCTCACTTTATCAGGTGCTTTACAGTAGTCTATGAAGCATAAGTGTAGGTCCTTTTATACTGCTATTGATCTTTCCATCAGTGTTCTCAATATATATATGGCATTAATTGTGCCTTTTCCTTCGACGAAGCCACGCTGTTCTTCAGCGATCTCTGGTTTTATTTTTGCTACTGACTCTTCTCATAACAATACGAAGTAGTATTTTGGTAACATGGCTCATAAGGCTAATGGTTGATGGTCTTCACATTCAACTGCACCTTGTTACTTTTGTAGGGCAATGAAAACTGATTGCACCAGGTCTGATGGGACATAGTTACTGTTATAGATATCATTCAGCAATCTGGTAATTATTTCTATGTCAAGCTCTCCTAATGCATCCAATTCTTCCTTGGTGATTTTATCTGGTCCTGGTGCTTTGTTGTTCTTCATGTGTTTGATGGCTTCTTCCACTTCTGCTTTTAATATGGGACTCCCTTCATTATTATTTTGTATATCTATTTGGCTTCTATTGTCCTTGCAGAGTACTCTAATGTGTTCGCTCCATCGTGCCATTATTTCATCTCTGTCCATTACTGTATATCCTTCCTTTGACTTCTTGTGGTATGCCCTTTTGTTTGTTTACTCCTTTATTTGTTTGTACATATCTCTTGCGTTTCCATGATGGTGTGTCTCTATTTCAATTCATTTCTTATTTAGCCACTCATCTTTAGCTTTATTGCATTGGAGTCTTAATTCTTTATTTTGTCATATTCATATTTATCTTTCTTAAGACTTCTTCTCCGATCCATTAGTTGCAAAATTTCTTCTGTCGTCCACCCCTGTTTACTACATTTGCTAGTTGCTATTGTGGTGTCTTGTAGTTACTATTGTGGTGTCTTGTATTACACTTCGTATACATTTTTTTGAGTTTTAAAATATTCATTTTTCTATAAGAACATTTAAAAAACAACCGCACATCAAATATTTTTTTTCCTCTCTTGTCCAGGATTTCTACATGGAAAACTCAGGCTCACTAGACTGTGTGTCGAGATGGACATGTCTGGGGGGAAGGGCTTGTAAGAAATGTCACTGTCCAGTCATTGATTCAAACAATGAGAAACAGACTCCTCTGTGTGAGGCGTCAAACGATGTAGAGCGACTGCGTCAGTTTATAGAGTCAGACATGTTTGGTCAAGATCAAGTGATTCCAACCAATTTCGGCTTGATACAGGGTGACTTTTCTTGGTGCTTTTCTTTCTGATGATGACAGCTGTTACTTTGTGATGATGATAGTTGTTACTTTGTGATGGTGATAGTTCTTGCTGTTTTTTTTTTCTGATAATGATATCTGCTGTTGCTGTTTTGTTATGATGAGAATTATTGTTGTTACTTCGTGATGGAGATATTAGCTGTTACATAGTCACAGTGATACTTGTTTTTGCTTTTGTTGGTACTTTTCTGATAGTGAAAGCTGTTGTTACTTCATGATAGTGATAATTGTTGCCGTTGCTGTTACTTTGTGATAGTGATAGCTGTTACTTTTCTGATAGTGAAAGCTGTTGTTACTTCATGATAGTGATAATTGTTGCCGTTGCTGTTACTTTGTGATAGTGATAGCTGTTACTTTTCTGATAGTGAAAGCTGTTGTTACTTCATGATAGTGATAATTGTTGCCGTTGCTGTTACTTTGTGATAGTGATAGCTGTTACTTTTCGATGGTAATAATTCTTGTTGTTACTTTGTGATAGTGATAGTTTCTATAACTTTATGATGGTGACATTCGTTATTGTTGTTGTTACTTTGTGATAGTAATAGTTGTTATTATTAATTTGTATTTGTGACAGTTATTTTTGTTGTCATAACACCGATCACAACTTTGTGAAGGTGACAGCTGTTGTTGTTACTTTGTGATAGTGGTAGTTCTTGCCGTTACTTTCTGATGGTGATACCTGCTGTTGCTACTTTGTGATGGTGATATTTGTTATTGTTGTTGTTACTTTTTTGATTGATAGTTATCGTTACTTTGTGATAGTGATAGTTGTTGTTTTTATTTTGTAGTAGTGATAATTCTTGCTCTTATTTTGTGATGGTGACATCTGCTGTTACTACTTTATCACGGTGATAGTTGTTGTTATTTTGTGATGATGATGGTGATGATGATGGCGATGATAAAGATGATGATGATAGTTGTTATTGCTTTGTGATGATAATAGTAGTTATTTTGTGATGATACTAACTGTTACTTTGTAATGGTGACAGCTGTTATTACTTTGTGACGGTATTAGTTGTTGTTACTCTGTGACTGTGATATTCTTGCTGTTGATACTTTTGTGGTGGTAAATGTTTTTGTTGTTAATTTGTGATAGTGATAGTTTATTTGATTGCTTTTATTGCTTCATGATGGTAATAACTGTTGTTGTTGATGTTGTTACTGTTACTTTGTGATGGTGATATTTCTTGTTGCTATTTCGTGATGGTGATAGTTGCTATTGTTACTTTATGATCGTGATAGTTGTTGTTATTTTGTAAGGGTGATTTGTGTTGTTGTTGCTTTGTGGTGGTTATATATCTTTCTGTTTTGTGATGATGACAGTTGTTACTACTTTCTGATCGTGATGGTTGTTGTTGTTATTTTGTAATGGTGACTGGTGCTATTGTTACTTTCTGATCGTGATGCTTGTTGTTATTATTCTGTGATAATGACTGTTGTTATTGTTGCTGCTTTTGTGATAACGATGTTTCTTTATTGTTATCATAGTTGTTTCTTTGTGACAGTGATAGTTTATTTTCTTGTTGTTGTTTTGATGAGAGATATTGTTGTTGTGTAATGTGTTAGTTGTTCTTTCGAGAGTTGCCGGAGGAAGGTCTTTATATAGTCATGTGTCGCCTTACTGCCGCGCTTGGCACCTGTCATCTGGCCGTACGTGGGCCTTTCTAGAGGAAGGTCAGACACTAAGTATAATTCACTACTATAAGACGTTATAGGGGAAGGTCAGACAGTAAGTATAATTCACTACTATAAGACGTTATAGAGGAAGGTCAGACAGTAAGTATAATTCACTACTATAAGACGTTATAGAGGAAGGTCAGACAGTAAGTATAATTCACTACTATAAGACGTTATAGAGGAAGGTCAGACAGTAAGTATAATTCACTACTATAAGACGTTATAGGGGAAGGTCAGACACTAAGTATAATTCACTACTATAAGACGTTATAGGGGAAGGTCAGACACTACGTATAATTCACTACGATAAGACGTTATAGAGGAAGGTCAGACAGTAAGTATAATTCACTACTATAAGACGTTATAGAGGAAGGTCAGACACTAAGTATAATTCACTACTATAAGACGTTATAGGGGAAGGTCAGACACTAAGTATAATTCACTACTATAAGACATTATAGGGGAAGGTCAGACACTAAGTATAATTCACTACTATAAGACATTATAGGGGAAGGTCAGACTTTAAGTATAATTTACTACTATAAGACATTATAGGGGAAGGTCAGACTTTAAGTATAATTCACTACTATAAGACATTATAGGGGAAGGTCAGACACTAAGCATAATTCATTACTATAAGACATTATAGAGGAAGGTCAGACACTAAGTATAATTCACTATTATTATAGGGGAAGGTCAGACACTGAATATAATTCACTATTATAAGACGTTACAAAATGAATAGACATGGTTACCGTAAGTTTATTTTAAAAAAAAGAATGTAAATTAGTACAGTCACTGTGTGACAATTAATCACAAAATATTAATCACAACATGTTAGATAAAGAATCACAAAGTATGAATCACACGTTAGATAAAGAATCACATTGTAATTTTTCGTACGGGAACCCAACAGTTAAGGGCCCTGATCTGTTCACAAATCGGCGTATGACTGTAGTTCCGACCAGTGATAATGATGATAGTTGCGATGATGGTGATGATGGTTGTGGTGATAATGATGATAGTTGCGATGATAGTGATGATGGTTGTGGTGATAATGATGATAGTTGCCATGATGGTGATGAAGGTTGTGGTGATAATGATGATGGTTGTGATGATGGTGATGATGATGTTTGTGGTGATAATGATGATAATTGCGATGATGGTGATGGTGGTTGTGGTGATAATGATGATAATTGCGATGATGGTGATGGTAGTTGTGGTGATGATAATGGTAGCTAGCTTTTCTAACTTTCTTCTGGACACACATAAGATAGGGCAACATCCTCTGTTACAGGTACCACCAGTCTTATCATTAAAGTCTGCCATAGAGAGACCAATTTCTCACCCTACTTAGCTCGCCTGGCTGACGTGCGGCGCTTTGTTTCCTGACAACACTGTAAGGAAGAGCGATAGGGTCTTGACCAGCAATAGTTGGACAGATGTGTAATCCTTCTGTTCAGTCTGCTTCTCTGACGACAGTAGCGGCAACAGTATAGGCATGAATATTACCAAGATATAGATGGAGATTATATAGCAAATTAGTGGAGGAGGTCAACGAATTTGTACATGGTGGCAGCAGAGTAGTAGAAAATGGAGACGGCACAGAGGACATCAACAGCAGACTTACTAGAGCAAACCAGGCTTTTGCAATGCTGCAGACTATATGGAAATCTAAAGAAAAAAACTAAGCATGGAGACGAAAACCAGGATACTTAAGAGTAACGTTCCAAGTGCACTACTCTATGGAAGTGAGTGTTGGAAAATCACAAAATCTATAGAAAACAAGTTGAATTCTTTCCAGACTAAATGTTTACGAAGAATTAGAAGAATATTTTGGCCAAACATCGTAAGAAATAACACCTTGTTGGCAGAAATGAAAATGAAGTCACTGACAGCAATTATTGAGGAAAGATGCTGATGATGGCTGGGACATGTGCTCCGGATGACTGACGACTCACTACCAAAAATTTCACTAAGATGGACCTTACAGGGGAATAGAAGTAAGGGTAGACCAAGGAAGATAAGGAGAACAATAAAGAAGATGTTTAGCAATATAGGGCTCACCTGGGCAAGAGCCGAAAAAAAGGCAGAGGACAGGCGTTTGTGGAAACCCTTGCGGAAGCCCCATTTGCCTAGGGCACTTAAGGTTCAGCGATACATATATGGAGATAAAGAAGAATTAATTCTAATAAAGTTATATGTGAAAGTACAGAGATATTAATGTTACTAAAACTGTGAAGGTATAGAGATATTAATGCTACTAAAACTGTGAAAGTATGGAGATATTATTGATACTAAAGCTGTGAAGGTATGGAGATGTTATTCCTACCAAAACTGTGAAGGTATGGAGATGTTATTCCTACCAAAACTGTGAAGGTATGGAGATGTTATTCCTACCAAAACTGTGAAGGTATGGAGATATTATTGATACTAAAACTCTGAGGGTATTGATATATTACTACTACTAAAACTGATGATATGGAGATATTACTACAACTAAAACTGTATGTACTGGTACAAAGTTATTAATGCTCGTCTTCACGTTGTCCCCCTCACATCCTTCCTGAATGCAACACGGTCTTGTCCAAGTTGACCAGTGTCTGGCAGTGACATGTTCAGACGTTCCGTGATGTCCTGAGTCCACCTGCATCGAGGTCGTCCCTTTTCTATTTTACCGGGCAGTATGTCTTCTACTATCAACCTCTCCAGGCTGTTGTGTCTCTTGATGTAGCCGAAGTATCTCAGCTTTCTAATTGTCATAGTATTTACGAGACATTTTTCTGCGCCACTTAAAACTTGTTTGGAAACACCATCAAATTATTAATGTTAATAAAGCTATACATAGTAATGTGGAGGTAGTAATATTACTAATAATATACTGGTGGTAAAAAGACTTTTAAAAAAGATATCACTAAAATTATATGTGCAGGTATGAATATTGCTAAGGTAATGTAAACTTTGGGGTAAAGCTGGGGACACCATCCCCAATCCAGAACGTCACAGGTGGCGAATGGTGAAAGTCCTCCAGATATGGAGGATCCCTGTGAATAAGGAGTTATCCAAATAAGCAGGCGCGGACCAACTGGCGGTAGACTCAGAGAGCGAGGTGGGGTAGTAGGTGGCTCTACTACTCCTATAAAGTGCCTCAGATGGGAATAACAGGTGGGTAAGAGGTGCCTTAAAACTTCTCGCTCCCGCTGCCTTGCGGGTAGGACAGGGAGTCCAAAGGCTAGCGGAGAGTCCGTACACAAACCGGCAGAAGGCAACGGGAAACCACTGTTGTAGTTCCCAAGAACAATTATGCTTATTCAGAGTAATAGATTTGTCATGAACGACGTTAATGCATGTTCCTCTGGAACAGCCTCGTCCGGTAGGGCAGCTCACGAGCCACAGGTCAGGCCAGATCGTCATCAAGCTACTGGTGGCAAAACAAACAAGTTCAAAATAGCAACATGGAATGTTAGAACTTTATTCCAGGCTGGAAAATTAGAAAATGTAAAGATGGAAACGGAAAGGATGAAGATCAACATATTAGGAATGAGTGAAGTTAGATGGGCAGGTGCAGGGAAGATAAACTCTGATAAATATACAATAATATATTCAGGAAGTGAGAAACATGAACGAGGAGTAGGAATAATATTTGACGAACAAGCAGCAAGGACAACTGTAGGATATTTGAACATCTCGGACCGAGTCCTGCTAGCCCAACTGAAAGGACGACCAATAAACATAAATATTATACAAGTGTACGCTCCAACATCTGAAAGTTCTGAAGAAGATGTACAGATATTTTATAATGGTTGTAGGAAACACCTGGTTTAAACAACATCTTCGAAGACTAGCAATGTGGTACAGCCCAGACAAAAAGACTTTTAACCAGATAGACTACATATTAATCAATAAACGATTCCGCAATGCATTACTGACAACAAAAACCCTGCCAGGAGCTGACTGCAAAAGTGACCATGACCCACTCTGTGGAAAAATTAGAATAAAGCTAAAGAAAGCATGCAGAAAAGTGAGAAACATCAAACTGAATACAGAACTCTTAAAAAATGACCAAGAACTGCGAGAACAAAACAAAGTTATTATAACAAATAGATACAATGCAATAGAAAGATAAATAGTATAGATGAACAATGGGCAATGTTAAGAGATTCTATCCAGCAAACTGTTAAGGAGATAATACCACCAAAAAATGAAGCCTCTAAATATAAATGGATGACAGACGACATCTTAGGACTGATGGACAAGAGGAGGAGGAGGAGTAAAAATAACCAAGAACAATATAGCAAGATAAATAAATAAATAAGACGCAAATGCAGAGAAGCAAAAGAAGTGTGGTTAAATGAACCGTGCAGACAGATAGAGGACTCTCATAATAAAGACAGCAAAAACATGCACAAACGAATTAGTGAACTCACAGGCAGGAAAACAAAATATACCACAGGATGCCTGAAATAAAAAGAAGGTAAATGTTAATGGGAAAAGAAGACATTGTGGACAGGTGGACAGAGTATATAGGTGAGCTATATGGAGGAGAAAGACCAGAATTAACACCAGATACTGAAAACTGTGATGGATCACCAATACTTGAAGATGAAATCATAGATGCCATCAAACACATGAAGAAAGGAAAAGCGACTGGGCCTGATAATATAACACTAGAAGAAATAGAGGTAGTAGAGGAGACAGGAATAAAAATAATAACCAAGTTACTGAATGACATTTACAGCAGTGGTTATATTCCCAGTGACCTGATTCAACGTTTATAACACTACCAAAGAAACCAGGTGCAAAGGAATGTGATGACCACCGGACTATCAGCCTCTCATGTCACATAACGAAGCTACTTCTGAGAATCATTATGAGAAGAACAAGATAAAAATGGAAATAGCAGATGAACAGTTTGGATTTGTTGAAGGAAAGGGAACACGCAATGCCATTTACGCTTTACGAACACTAACAGAAAGAGCTTTAGAAGTACAGAAAGATCTCTACTTATGCTTCACTGATTACACCAAGGCATTCGACAAGGTGAAACATAATGAAATTATTAAAATGCTTGAAGACATCAATATAGACGGCAAAGACTTGAGGATTGTAAAACATCTATACTGGCACCAAGAAGCAACAATTCAAGTTGAAAATAGAATTGGAAAATATCAATCTATAAAACAAAGGGTGCGACAAGGATGTGTACTATCTCCAGACCTTTTTTCTCTGTATAGCGAGAATATTCTAAGAACGATCATCACAGAACATTGGAGGATACAATATTAACAACCTTCCGTATGCTGACGACACAGTACTGATAGCTGAGAACCAACAAGGCCTGCAAAATCTCTTGGATAAAGTGGCCAAAGAAAGTGAACAGAAAGGCCTTACTTTGAACATCAAAAAGACAGAGACTATGGTTATATCTAAGAAACAGAATCCACCAGCATGCAGTATTAAATTAAACGGAACTATTCTAAAGCAGGTGCAGGAATTCAAATACCTTGGAGCAGTAATAACTTTAGATGGGAAATGCAGAACAGAAATTAGGAACAGAATAGGCCAAGCAAAGACTGCTTTTCAGAGAATGAGAAACATATTAGCTAACACATCTTTATCAATGAATGTTAGAAAACGATTCCTAAAATGCTATATTGAACCTACCTTGTTATATGGAAGTGAATTATGGACAATAGGCAAGTCTGCACAAAAATCATTGGAAGCAGCAGAAATTTGGTTTATTAGAAGAATGTTACGAATCCCCTGGACAGCAAAAATAACTAATGAAGAATGTATGAGAAGAGCTGGAGAGACAAAAACATTTTCAAAAAGATAAGAGAGAGAGACAATGTACTTTCATAGGACATGCAATGAGAAGAGGGGGCATTGAAAATATTATAACAACAGGAAAAATAGAAGGAAGAAGACCAAGAGGAAGACCAAGAGAAATGATACTGGACAGTCTGACGGGATGGTGTGAGAAGAGATCTGCAACTGAACTGATGGCCTGCATGATGGATCGTGTACTCTGGAGAAGCATAATAGCCAACGCCAGTCGGCGAGGCACCTGATGATGATGATGATGTAAACTTAGAGGATGCTAAGTCTACATTTATATTGATAATGTTATAAGGATTTGATCAACCCAGCTGTTCCAGGCATTCCTTTGGCATGTAGTACCTTAGTGCGTGGCTAAGATCTCGCCCTATAAGAACCCTATAACCGCCAACCCTGATTCTCCCCTCCAGTGATACTGCATGCTAGTAATTCAGCATTTATACACATTCATACATCACATCAACATGAAATACATGTCACCAAGTCAGCAAATCAATTTATATCCGTTTATTAACACTCTCTACATATATCATAGTGACGCTACCACAGACATTACAACACAGGACATCACCATGTATTATCATGATAATAACAACGCATGACATAAATACAACGCATTATCTCTAACTAATTATCAGCTAAATCAGTGGCCAAGAGTGGCTTGGGCTCTTCTGGCCCTACTAAGCAATTATACATTTATCTCAATATTGTGCCGATGCACTGGTAACACATTTCAACCGCTCTGCCATGAAATCACCGTCCCCCTATCTCACATAAAACTTCACTGTGGCAGTGCACTGAATAACATATTTCCACTTTTGTCCCCATGCACTGAATAACATATTTAAATTTTGTGCCCATGCACTGAATTACATATGATGGACCTAGGTGTGCCCATCCAAATATGACAAGACTCAACAGAATCAGCTACATCTTCACGTGCGACGAAAGTGACGATAATCCAACAGCACAGTATGATTACGACTCATCATATAATCCACAGTACATTTGAATCAAACATTGTGAGGTCGGCAGGGCTAACAAAGACAATGCGAAATTAGCTCCCTGCCATATCCTCTGGTTTTCTGCTCTATCTTCCCGCCACGCATTCCTCGGTATTTATAGGTACTATACTTCCGGATCACGTGAACGTCGACGCTTTGTCCACTTCATACACCAATGGGCTTCGAATGGTCGTTCACAACTGAATGTGGTTACAATGTGCTGTTTTAAAGGTACTGCTATCATTGTATGTCATGGAGTATATAGTGTTATATGTGAATATTGTTAAAGCTATATGTGGTAGTGGAAAGGTACGACAAACACTTTACCTATATGTAGTATTATAGGAGTATGAATACTACAGTACTAATATATATGCAGTAGTACAGGAATGTTTTCAAAGGCTATATTTGCGCAGTTAATACAGAAGAGAGACTGAGCGAATGGTTCCAAATTAAAACGGGCGTGAAACAAGGATGCATCCTATCTCCCTTACTGTGTGAAGTAGCCATAGACTTCATAATGATAGAATGCTACAACGCTTGTGCGGGCATTGACTGGGTACTGGGGACAGCTTGAGAACCTTGATTTTGCGGACGACCCACCTCTCATTAGTGGAAATGTGGAAATGATGCAAGCAAAAAAAAACAGATGCCCTGCACTCAGTGGCTAACAAATTAGGACTTGAGATAAGCAACAAAACAGATGCCCTGCAATCAGTGGCTAACAAATTAGGACTTGAGATCTGCAACTGAACTGATGGCCTGCATGATGGATCGTGTACTCTGGAGAAGCATAATAGCCAACGCCAGTCGGCGAGGCACCTGATGATGATGATGATGTAAACTTAGAGGATGCTAAGTCTACATTTATATTGATAATGTTATAAGGATTTGATCAACCCAGCTGTTCCAGGCATTCCTTTGGCATGTAGTACCTTAGTGCGTGGCTAAGATCTCGCCCTATAAGAACCCTATAACCGCCAACCCTGATTCTCCCCTCCAGTGATACTGCATGCTAGTAATTCAGCATTTATACACATTCATACATCACATCAACATGAAATACATGTCACCAAGTCAGCAAATCAATTTATATCCGTTTATTAACACTCTCTACATATATCATAGTGACGCTACCACAGACATTACAACACAGGACATCACCATGTATTATCATGATAATAACAACGCATGACATAAATACAACGCATTATCTCTAACTAATTATCAGCTAAATCAGTGGCCAAGAGTGGCTTGGGCTCTTCTGGCCCTACTAAGCAATTATACATTTATCTCAATATTGTGCCGATGCACTGGTAACACATTTCAACCGCTCTGCCATGAAATCACCGTCCCCCTATCTCACATAAAACTTCACTGTGGCAGTGCACTGAATAACATATTTCCACTTTTGTCCCCATGCACTGAATAACATATTTAAATTTTGTGCCCATGCACTGAATTACATATGATGGACCTAGGTGTGCCCATCCAAATATGACAAGACTCAACAGAATCAGCTACATCTTCACGTGCGACGAAAGTGACGATAATCCAACAGCACAGTATGATTACGACTCATCATATAATCCACAGTACATTTGAATCAAACATTGTGAGGTCGGCAGGGCTAACAAAGACAATGCGAAATTAGCTCCCTGCCATATCCTCTGGTTTTCTGCTCTATCTTCCCGCCACGCATTCCTCGGTATTTATAGGTACTATACTTCCGGATCACGTGAACGTCGACGCTTTGTCCACTTCATACACCAATGGGCTTCGAATGGTCGTTCACAACTGAATGTGGTTACAATGTGCTGTTTTAAAGGTACTGCTATCATTGTATGTCATGGAGTATATAGTGTTATATGTGAATATTGTTAAAGCTATATGTGGTAGTGGAAAGGTACGACAAACACTTTACCTATATGTAGTATTATAGGAGTATGAATACTACAGTACTAATATATATGCAGTAGTACAGGAATGTTTTCAAAGGCTATATTTGCGCAGTTAATACAGAAGAGAGACTGAGCGAATGGTTCCAAATTAAAACGGGCGTGAAACAAGGATGCATCCTATCTCCCTTACTGTGTGAAGTAGCCATAGACTTCATAATGATAGAATGCTACAACGCTTGTGCGGGCATTGACTGGGTACTGGGGACAGCTTGAGAACCTTGATTTTGCGGACGACCCACCTCTCATTAGTGGAAATGTGGAAATGATGCAAGCAAAAAAAAACAGATGCCCTGCACTCAGTGGCTAACAAATTAGGACTTGAGATAAGCAACAAAACAGATGCCCTGCAATCAGTGGCTAACAAATTAGGACTTGAGATCAGCAACAAAACAGATGCCCTGCACTCAGTGGCTAACACATTAAGACTTGAGATCAGCAACAAAACAGATGCCCTGCAATCAGTGGCTAACAAATTAGGACTTGAGATCAGCAACAAAACAGATGCCCTGCAATCAGTGGCTAACACATTAAGACTTGAGATCAGCAACAAAACAGATGCCCTGCAATCAGTGGCTAACAAATTAGGACTTGAGACCAGCAACAAAACAGATGCCCTGCAATCAGTGGCTAACATATTAAGACTTGAGATCAGCAACAAAACAGATGCCCTGCACTCAGTGGCTAACACATTAAGACTTGAGATCAGCAACAAAACAGATGCCCTGCAATCAGTGGCTAACACATTAAGACTTGAGATCAGCAACAAAACAGATGCCCTGCAATCAGTGGCTAACACATTAAGACTTGAGATCAGCAACAAAACAGATGCCCTGCAATCAGTGGCTAACAAATTAGGACTTGAGATCAGCAACAAAAGAGATGCCCTGCAATCAGTGGCTAAAAAATTAGGACTTGAGATCAGCAACAAAACAGATGCCCTGCACACAGTGGCTAACAAATTAGGACTTGAGATCAGCAACAAAACAGATTCCCTGCACTCAGTGGCTAACAAATTAGGACTTGAGATCAGCAACAAAACAGATGCCCTGCAATCAGTGGCTAACATATTAAGACTTGAGATCAGCAACAAAACAGATGCCCTGCACTCAGTGGCTAACACATTAAGACTTGAGATCAGCAACAAAACAAATGCCCTGCACACAGTGGCTAACAAATTAAGACTTGAGATCAGCAACAAAACAGATGCCCTGCAATCAGTGGCTAACAAATTAGGACTTGAGATCAGCAACAAAACAGATGCCCTGCAATCAGTGGCTAACAAATTAGGACTTGAGATCAGCAACAAAACAGATGCCCTGCACTCAGTGGCTAACACATTAAGACTTGAGATCAGCAACAAAACAGATGCCCTGCACTCAGTGGCTAACAAATTAGGACTTGAGATCAGCAACAAAACAGATGCCCTGCAATCAGTGGCTAACAAATTAGGACTTGAGATCAGCAACAAAACAGATGCCCTGCACTCAGTGGCTAACAAATTAAGACTTGAGATCAGCAACAAAACAGATACCTTGCACTCAGTGGCTAACAAATTAAGACTTGAGATCAGCAACAAAACAGATGCCTTGCACTCAGTGGCTAACAAATTAAGACTTGAGATCAGCAACAAAACAGATGCCTTGCACTCAGTGGCTAACAAATTAGGACTTGAGATCAGCAACAAAACAGATGCCCTGCACTCAGTGGCTAATACATTAGGACTTGAGATCAATAAGAAAAAAACAGATGCCCTACACTCAGTGGCATTAACTCAGTGACTAATTATGACTTGAGATCAACAAGGAAAATAGCAAAGACCTTGATCGCGCAAGTGAAAAAGTATGTTGTGGAGGAATAGCAAATAGAAGAAGTAGACCAGTTTGTATATCTGGAGCTACACAAATCAGTTATGAGACACGAGGAAAGAAGTTAGAACCAGAATAGCAAAGGCAGCATTGATTTTTATGAATCTTGAGAATGTACAGAAATCAAAATTCCAAAACACAAGAACAAAGCTTAGAATGTTCAAATCAAATGTAATATCCATCCATACTTCTGCATGCGAAAGCTGGAAAACGAGAAAAGAAAAAGAGATCAAACTGGATGCATTCGAAAACAAATGTTCAAGAAAAATACTCTGTATAGAATGGAACGAAATGAAGAATAAAGCAGCAGTCTCAGCAGTGATCATGAAAAGACGGTGGAAACATGTGGGCCACGTGCTGAGAAGGAAAACATCAGAGAATCACAAAGCAGGCCATCACATGGGAGACATCAGGTTAAAAAAAAAAAGAAAAAGAGGCCGACTTCGAGAGACCCTAAAGAGAACACTGATAAGGGAGGCTACTGTGACTAGCATCAACATCTTTGACTGAGAAGCCCACTGAGATAACAGAGACTCAAAGCAAGACACACTGCGAGTCTCGTGTGACGCATGACTGCACGGGAAGGGTGTAAGATGTGCATGTAAGATGTAAATATAGCAGTATATAGGCAACATGTGGCTGTATATGTGATATAACAAAGTTATGAATAAACTATATGTGGTGGTACTGAGGCTTATATGGTGTCTGTGTGAAATACTGTTTTATAAGGTTGTCTCATCAATATCAACAATAATTTCACTCTGGAATTTACCAATTATTTCGCAGCACTTGGAGAGGTAAACGAGACAGATACAGATGAATTATGGAATTCATACAGCACAGCCATAATCCGCAGCAAAAGCAAGTGCTGGACTGCAACCAACAAGTAGAAAAGCATGGATATCAGATAACACATGGAAATACATACATGAAAGACGAGCAGCCAAATTAGCCATTTTGAATGTAAAGACAGATCTTGGAAAAGTTTTGACAAAAACAACATAAAAACATTTAGACAATAAAGTAAAAAGTCCAGCTAGAAGAGACAAAAGAGAATATATGAACAATATGGCAAAAGAAGCAGAAAATGCAGCAAAAACAGAAGACAGCAAAACTCTATATAACATACAGAAGAAGCTAACAGCTACCTCCAGAGAAAGACCAGTCTTTAGCAAAACAGGCAACCTATTAACATCAAGTAAAGACCAAACACACAGACTGGCTGAACACTTCCAAGAAATATTTAATCGACCACACCCAAACGAATTAATAAATCTTGAAACCTATTTACCAGTCCCACAACAAAATGTCAGCTTAGATGAAGTTACGCTGAATGAAACTGAAACAGCAGTGAATCTAATGGCTAACAACAAAACTGCTAATGAAGATGAAATAACAGTCGAAATGTTAAAAGCTATTAATAGTGAAACATGAGCCAGCTACAGAGAATGTTTAACAAAATTTGAAAAGAAGAAAAAGTCTCTTCCACAAGGAAGAAGGGAATCCTTGTTAAAATACCCAAAAAAAGGCAACCTCAGTGACTGCAATAACTGGACGGGTGTAACCTTACTATCAGTTGTGTCAAAGGTGTTTTGCAAAGTGATTCTGAATAGAATTAAGGATGTAGTGGATGTTGCAATGAGAGAAGAACAAGCAGGATTTCGAAAAGGGAGAAGCTGTCTCGACCAGATCTTTACTCTCAGAATTATACTTGAAGAACATACTGAAAAGCAAAAAACATTAATCTTGAACTTTATAGATTTTAAAAAAGGCAGAGATTCATTGTTGAGAATTTTAAGTATATGGAATACCATTTAAAATTGTCAACATCATTAGCGATCTCTACAACGGATATGTCTGTGCAACCAACAAGTAGAAAAGCATGGATATCAGATAACACATGGAAATACATACATGAAAGACGAGCAGCCAAATTAGCCATTTTGAATGTAAAGACAGATCTTGGAAAAGTTTTGACAAAAACAACATAAAAACATTTAGACAATAAAGTAAAAAGTCCAGCTAGAAGAGACAAAAGAGAATATATGAACAATATGGCAAAAGAAGCAGAAAATGCAGCAAAAACAGAAGACAGCAAAACTCTATATAACATACAGAAGAAGCTAACAGCTACCTCCAGAGAAAGACCAGTCTTTAGCAAAACAGGCAACCTATTAACATCAAGTAAAGACCAAACACACAGACTGGCTGAACACTTCCAAGAAATATTTAATCGACCACACCCAAACGAATTAATAAATCTTGAAACCTATTTACCAGTCCCACAACAAAATGTCAGCTTAGATGAAGTTACGCTGAATGAAACTGAAACAGCAGTGAATCTAATGGCTAACAACAAAACTGCTAATGAAGATGAAATAACAGTCGAAATGTTAAAAGCTATTAATAGTGAAACATGAGCCAGCTACAGAGAATGTTTAACAAAATTTGAAAAGAAGAAAAAGTCTCTTCCACAAGGAAGAAGGGAATCCTTGTTAAAATACCCAAAAAAAGGCAACCTCAGTGACTGCAATAACTGGACGGGTGTAACCTTACTATCAGTTGTGTCAAAGGTGTTTTGCAAAGTGATTCTGAATAGAATTAAGGATGTAGTGGATGTTGCAATGAGAGAAGAACAAGCAGGATTTCGAAAAGGGAGAAGCTGTCTCGACCAGATCTTTACTCTCAGAATTATACTTGAAGAACATACTGAAAAGCAAAAAACATTAATCTTGAACTTTATAGATTTTAAAAAAGGCAGAGATTCATTGTTGAGAATTTTAAGTATATGGAATACCATTTAAAATTGTCAACATCATTAGCGATCTCTACAACGGATATGTCTGTGCAGTCAAGACAGAAGAAGGAATGAGCAAATGGTTCCAGATTGAAACAGGCGTGAAACAAGGATGTATATTATCTCCCTTGCTTTTTGGAATTGCTATAGACTTTATAATGAAAAGATGCTGCACTGGTAAAACAGGCACTGATTGGGTACATGGGACTCAGAAGATCTTGATTTTGCAGATGACATAACTCTTATAACTTCCTCTGATGATATGAAGGAGTTGTGTTGTTCCGCTCTCTACAGTAGAGTTTCCTGCATACTGCATGCGAAAGCTGGAAAACAACTAAAGAAATAGACAAAACATTAGACCCTTTTGAAAACAAATGCCTCAGGAAAATACTTGGTATAAAGTGAAATGAATTTAAGAAGAGATAAGACAGATGAGCAAACAACAACTAGCCTCATGTGTTATCAGAAAAATAAGATGGACATATGTAGGCCATGTGATGAGAATATCAAAATATACTATCAAGTAGAGCACAACAGGCCGGAGAAAAATAGGTCGACCACGTGAAACTCTAAAGAGGACACTGTTAAGAGAAGCCAGTTTAGTGGGCATAACATTCCTTGATGAATTTGAAAAACTCTCCGAAAACAGGAAAACTTGGCAAACAACTGTGTGAGCACTTTGTGACGTTTAACGGCACGGGAAGGGTGTAAGATGTAAGATGACGTAAGATCGTCTTGTCATGGAAGCGTACAGAGGAGGCTGATGCTCGTGAGCCAACTTTTGTTCATTATGAACATTTGCCGGCTCAGACAATGTGGATTTCAACAATCTGATTGTCAGCCTCAAATTGGAAAAAAAAAATCTATAAATAGGATCAAAGTTTTGGCGATCAGCAACGATCTCGTGAAAATTTCGGATGATAAATTTTAGAAAATCTAAGACTTCGGTGCTAAACTGCGCTGTAACCGGAAGTGCAGTTCTTCACTTATCATCATGGAGGTGCATTTGGTATGGCCAATGGCGGAATATATCACAGTTAACGATTTTAAAATTTTTACTTCACTTTTATTCACTAATCGCTTAATCCAAAATATTTGACATGATATTTAACTGTGAAATATTGTTGCTAGTAACACACGTGAGTTGACTTCTGAGGTTTAACTGCAGCAGATCATCGTATTCTAAATTTCGAAGTGGAAAAACAAATGACAAGGAAGTGTTACACTTCTGCTGGCGAAGGAGACCATAAAACGACGTGCCCCTGTCCTGACACTGTCTCGGTCTTCAGTCGATCTCACATCTGACTGTGGCGACTAGTGGCAACTATTGAACCAGGAGACGAAAATCATGTAGAGAATGTCTAGTAAACCACCAATAAACCCAATATCCAAACGTCTAAACTTTCTCAAGTACAAGTCACATATCCGAACTCCAGTCAGAAGTTCCAGCTGCGAAAAACAAAACTACGACACCATTTTGTCAGAAATCAAAGAAAGATTTCAAACTTACAGCTACATAAGTTCTCAGGGAAGATCTTTCCCGCCAAGAATAACCACCAGTGATGAAAGCCTGGTCTGGTCACGTCGTGGAACCTGCGTGGATGCTGATATACATAGCATCTTTTCAGGCCAGGGCAGGAGGATATTAACAGAGTTTCAGCTTGACGATACACTCAGTGAGAGGAGCAAGGGGCTCTTGTGTGCTTACATCTTCCAGAATGTGGTTGGTCGAAAGTTAATTTTCCGGGGCCCGTTTGGAAGAAATAGAGGTGAGCGTGGACGAAATAGAGCGTGGAAGAAATAGAGGTGAGTGTGGAAGAAATTGAGCGTGGAAGAAATATAGGTGAGCGTGGAAGAAATAGAGGTGAGTGTGGAAGAAATTGAGCGTGGAAGAAATATAGGTGAGCGTGGAAGAAATAGAGGTGAGTGTGGAAGAAATTGAGCGTGGAAGAAATATAGGTGAGCGTGGAAGAAATAGAGGTGAGTGTGGAAGAAATAGAGGTGAGCGTGGAAGAAATTGAGCGTGGAAGAAATAGAGGTGAGCGTGGAAGAAATAGAGGTGAGTGTGGAAGAAATTGAGCGTGGAAGAAATAGAGGTGAGCGTGTAAGAAATTGAGCGTGGAAGAAATAGAGGTGAGCGTGGAAGAAATTGAGCGTGGAAGAAATAGAGGTGAGTGTGGAAGAAATTGAGCGTGGAAGAAATAGAGGTGAGCGTGGAAGAAATTGAGCGTGGAAGAAATAGAGGTGAGTGTGGAAGAAATTGAGCGTGGAAGAAATAGAGGTGAGCGTGGAAGAAATAGAGGTGAGCGTGGAGGAAATAGAGGTGAGCGTGGAAGAAATATAGGTGAGCGTGGAAGAAATAGAGGTGAGTGTAGAAGAAATAGAGGTGAGTGTGGAAGAAATTGAGCGTGGAAGAAATAGAGGTGAGCGTGGAAGAAATTGAGCGTGGAAAAAATAGAGGTGAGTGTGGAAGAAACAGAGGTGAGTGTGGAAGAAATTGAGCGTGGAAGAAATAGAGGTGAGTGTGGAAGAAATTGAGCGTGGAAGAAATATAGGTGAGCGTGTAAGAAATTGAGAGTGGAAGAAATAGAGGTGAGCGTGGAAGAAATAGAGGTGAGTGTAGAAGAATAGAGGTGAGCGTGGAAGAAATTGAGCGTGGAAAAATAGAGGTGAGTGTGGAAGAAATTGAGCGTGGAAGAAATAGAGGTGAGCGTGGAAGAAATTGAGCGTGGAAGAAATAGAGGTGAGCGTGTAAGAAATTGAGCGTGGAAGAAATAGAGGTGAGCGTGGAAGAAATTGAGCGTGGAAGAAATAGAGGTGAGTGTGGAAGAAATTGAGCGTGGAAGAAATAGAGGTGAGCGTGGAAGAAATTGAGCGTGGAAGAAATAGAGGTGAGTGTGGAAGAAATAGAGTGAGTGTGGAAGAAATAGAGGTGAGCGTGGAAGAAATAGAGGTGAGCGTGGAGGAAATAGAGGTGAGCGTGGAAGAAATATAGGTGAGCGTGGAAGAAATAGAGGTGAGTGTAGAAGAAATAGAGGTGAGTGTGGAAGAAATTGAGCGTGGAAGAAATAGAGGTGAGCGTGGAAGAAATTGAGCGTGGAAAAATAGAGGTGAGTGTGGAAGAAACAGAGGTGAGTGGAAGAAATTGAGCGTGGAAGAAATAGAGGTGAGTGTGGAAGAAATTGAGCGTGGAAGAAATATAGGTGAGCGTGTAAGAAATTGAGAGTGGAAGAAATAGAGGTGTGCGTGGAAGAAATTGAGCGTGGAAGAAATAGAGGTGAGCGTGGAAGAAATTGAGCGTGGAAGAAATAGAGGTGAGTGTGGAAGAAATGAGCGTGGAAGAAATAGAGGTGAGCGTGGAAGAAATTGAGCGTGGAAGAAATAGAGGTGAGTGTGGAAGAAATTGAGCGTGGAAGAAATAGAGGTGAGCGTGGAAGAAATATAGGTGAGCGTGGAAGAAATAGAGGTGAGTGTAGAAGAAATAGAGGTGAGTGTGGAAGAAATTGAGCGTGGAAGAAATAGAGGTGAGTGTGGAAGAAATTGAGCGTGGAAGAAATAGAGTTGAGCGTGGAAGAAATAGAGGTGAGCGTGGAAGAAATAGGTGAGCGTGGAAGAAATAGAGGTGAGCGTGGAATAAATAGAGGTGAGTGTGGAAGAAATAGAGGTGAGTGTGGAAGAAATTGAGCGTGGAAGAAATAGAGGTGAGTGTGGAAGAAATTGAGCGTGGAAGAAATAGAGGTGAGCGTGGAAGAAATAGAGGTGAGCGTGGAGGAAATAGAGGTGAGCGTGGAAGAAATATAGGTGAGCGTGGAAGAAATAGAGGTGAGTGTAGAAGAAATAGAGGTGAGTGTGGAAGAAATTGAGCGTGGAAGAAATAGAGGTGAGTGTGGAAGAAATTGAGCGTGGAAGAAATAGAGATGAGCGTGGAAGAAATAGAGGTGAGCGTGGAAGAAATATAGGTGAGCGTGGAAGAAATAGAGGTGAGCGTGGAAGAAATAGAGGTGAGTGTGGAAGAAATAGAGGTGAGTGTGGAAGAAATTAAGCGTGGAAGAAATAGAGGTGAGTGTGGAAGAAATTGAGCGTGGAAGAAATAGAGGTGAGCGTGGAAGAAATAGAGGTGAGTGTGGAAGAAATTGAGCGTGGGAGAAATAGAGGTGAGCGTGGAAGAAATTGAGCGTGTAAGAAATATAGGTGAGCGTGGAAGAAATAGAGGTGAGCGTGGAAGAAATTGAGCGTGGAAGAAATAGAGGTGAGTGTGGAAGAAATTGAGCGTGGAAGAAATAGAGGTGAGCGTGGAAGAAATATAGGTGAGCGTGGAAGAAATAGAGGTGAGTGTAGAAGAAATAGAGGTGAGTGTGGAAGAAATTGAGCGTGGAAGAAATAGAGGTGAGTGTGGAAGAAATTGAGCGTGGAAGAAATAGAGTTGAGCGTGGAAGAAATAGAGGTGAGCGTGGAAGAAATATAGGTGAGCGTGGAAGAAATAGAGGTGAGCGTGGAATAAATAGAGGTGAGTGTGGAAGAAATAGAGGTGAGTGTGGAAGAAATTGAGCGTGGAAGAAATAGAGGTGAGTGTGGAAGAAATTGAGCGTGGAAGAAATAGAGGTGAGCGTGGAAGAAATAGAGGTGAGCGTGGAGGAAATAGAGGTGAGCGTGGAAGAAATATAGGTGAGCGTGGAAGAAATAGAGGTGAGTGTAGAAGAAATAGAGGTGAGTGTGGAAGAAATTGAGCGTGGAAGAAATAGAGGTGAGTGTGGAAGAAATTGAGCGTGGAAGAAATAGAGATGAGCGTGGAAGAAATAGAGGTGAGCGTGGAAGAAATATAGGTGAGCGTGGAAGAAATAGAGGTGAGCGTGGAAGAAATAGAGGTGAGTGTGGAAGAAATAGAGGTGAGTGTGGAAGAAATTAAGCGTGGAAGAAATAGAGGTGAGTGTGGAAGAAATTGAGCGTGGAAGAAATAGAGGTGAGCGTGGAAGAAATAGAGGTGAGTGTGGAAGAAATTGAGCGTGGGAGAAATAGAGGTGAGCGTGGAAGAAATTGAGCGTGTAAGAAATATAGGTGAGCGTGGAAGAAATAGAGGTGAGCGTGGAAGAAATTGAGCGTGGAAGAAATTGAGCGTGGAAGAAATTGAGCGTGGAAGAAATAGAGGTGAGCGTGGAAGAAATAGAGGTGAGCGTGGAAGAAATTGAGCGTGGAAGAAATAGAGGTGAGTGTGGAAGAAACAGAAGTGAGTGTGGAAGAAACAGAGGTGAGCGTGGAAGAAAAAAGTGGATTTGGAATAAACAGAGGTGAGCGTGGAAGAAACAGAGGTGAGCGTGGAAGAAATAGAGGTGAGCGTGGAAGAAATAGAGGTGAGTGTGGAAGAAATAGAGGTGAGCGTGGAAGAAAAAGAAGTGGATTTGGAAGAAAGAGATGTGCGTGGAAGAAACAGAGGTGAGCGGGGAAGAAATAAAATTAGGTTTAGAAGAAACGCGGGTCAGAGTGGAAGAAATGCACGTGGATTTGTGAGAAAGAGGTGGATGTTAAGAAAATATAGACCTGGGTGTTATGAAAACATAGACCTGGGTGTTATGAAAACATAGACCTGGGTGTTAGGAAAACGTAGACCTGGGTGTTATGAAAAACATAGACCTGGGTGTTATGAAAACATAGACCTGGGTGTTATGAAAACATAGACCTGGGTGTTATGAAAACATAGACCTGGGTGTTAGGAAAACGTAGACCTGGGTGTTAGGAAAACGTAGACCTGGGTGTTAGGAAAACGTAGACCTGGGTGTTATGAAAAACATAGACCTGGGTGTTATGAAAACATAGACCTGGGTGTTAGGAAAACGTAGACCTAGGTGTTATGAAAAACATAGAACTAGGTATTAGGAAAACATAATCCTAGGTGTTATGAAAACGTAGACCTGAGTGTTAGGAAAACATAGAACTAGGTATTAGGAAAACATAATCCTAGGTGTTATGAAAACGTAGACCTGAGTGTTAGGAAAACATAGAACTAGGTATTAGGAAAACATAATCCTAGGTGTTATGAAAACGTAGACCTGAGTGTTAGGAAAACATAGAACTAGGTATTAGGAAAACATAATCCTAGGTGTTATGAAAACGTAGACCTGAGTGTTAGGAAAACGTAGACCTAGGTGTTATGAAAACATAGACCTGGGTGTTATGAAAACATAGACCTAGGTGTTAGGAAAACGTAGACCTGGGTGTTTTTTTTTTTATTGAATTTGATATTTCGATTTGACAGATTTAAATTCTGACAGTGTATATTTGGAACTGAGAAACCTGTGAGAATAAATAGATTCTGTTCTGGTATTTGGAAAAGACGGAATAAGTTATGTGCTAATATTTGGAAGAGACGGAATAAGTTATGTGCTAATATTTGGAAGAGACGGAATAAGTTATGTGCTAATATTTGGAAAAGACGGAATAAGTTATGTGCTAATATTTGGAAGAGACGGAATAAGTTATGTGCTAATATTTGGAAGAGACGGAATAAGTTATGTGCTAATATTTGGAAGAGACGGAATAAGTTATGTGCTAATATTTGGAAAAGACGGAATAAGTTATGTGCTAATATTTGGAAGAGACGGAATAAGTTATGTGCTAATATTTGGAAGAGACGGAATAAGTTATGTGCTAATATTTGGAAGAGACGGAATAAGTTATGTGCTAATATTTGGAAAAGACGGAATAAGTTATGTGCTAATATTTGGAAAAGACGGAATAAGTTATGTGCTAATATTTGGAAGAGACGGAATAAGTTATGTGCTAATATTTGGAAGAGATGAAGGTATGCAAGTAGTGACAGGTAAAACTGAGCATCCCTGTATTTGTAACCAATATATATATATATATATATCAAGAAAATGTATCTATAAAATGTAATTTAGCACACACACACACACACACACACACACACACACACACACACACACACACACACACACACACACATGCGAGTTTAATTTTTCAAAGAATCAAATTCTGAAAAAAGTTCGGTCTGGGAGGGTGCGCGGGGGTGATGGTATTCTGTGGACGCTGAGAGTACAGGGTTTTGAACTTTTCATTAAAACTAGACCTGGTTAATCGGGAGTTGACAACAGAGAACTTTGTTTCCTGTCCGCAAGTCACCGTCTAATGTTAAGGCATATCAGAGCTGGAAGAAATTAAGCGTGGAAGAAATAGAGGTGAGTGTGGAAGAAATAGAGGTGAGCGTGGAAGAAATAGAGGTGAGCGTGGAAGAAATAGAGGTGAGTGTGGAAGAAATTGAGCGTGGGAGAAATAGAGGTGAGCGTGGAAGAAATTGAGCGTGTAAGAAATATAGGTGAGCGTGGAAGAAATAGAGGTGAGCGTGGAAGAAATTGAGCGTGGAAGAAATTGAGCGTGGAAGAAATTGAGCGTGGAAGAAATAGAGGTGAGCGTGGAAGAAATAGAGGTGAGCGTGGAAGAAATTGAGCGTGGAAGAAATAGAGGTGAGTGTGGAAGAAACAGAAGTGAGTGTGGAAGAAACAGAGGTGAGCGTGGAAGAAAAAAGTGGATTTGGAATAAACAGAGGTGAGCGTGGAAGAAACAGAGGTGAGCGTGGAAGAAATAGAGGTGAGCGTGGAAGAAATAGAGGTGAGTGTGGAAGAAATAGAGGTGAGCGTGGAAGAAAAAGAAGTGGATTTGGAAGAAAGAGATGTGCGTGGAAGAAACAGAGGTGAGCGGGGAAGAAATAAAATTAGGTTTAGAAGAAACGCGGGTCAGAGTGGAAGAAATGCACGTGGATTTGTGAGAAAGAGGTGGATGTTAAGAAAATATAGACCTGGGTGTTATGAAAACATAGACCTGGGTGTTATGAAAACATAGACCTGGGTGTTAGGAAAACGTAGACCTGGGTGTTATGAAAACATAGACCTGGGTGTTATGAAAACATAGACCTGGGTGTTATGAAAACATAGACCTGGGTGTTATGAAAACATAGACCTGGGTGTTAGGAAAACGTAGACCTGGGTGTTAGGAAAACGTAGACCTGGGTGTTAGGAAAACGTAGACCTGGGTGTTATGAAAACATAGACCTGGGTGTTATGAAAACATAGACCTGGGTGTTAGGAAAACGTAGACCTAGGTGTTATGAAAACATAGAACTAGGTATTAGGAAAACATAATCCTAGGTGTTATGAAAACGTAGACCTGAGTGTTAGGAAAACATAGAACTAGGTATTAGGAAAACATAATCCTAGGTGTTATGAAAACGTAGACCTGAGTGTTAGGAAAACATAGAACTAGGTATTAGGAAAACATAATCCTAGGTGTTATGAAAACGTAGACCTGAGTGTTAGGAAAACATAGAACTAGGTATTAGGAAAACATAATCCTAGGTGTTATGAAAACGTAGACCTGAGTGTTAGGAAAACGTAGACCTAGGTGTTATGAAAACATAGACCTGGGTGTTATGAAAACATAGACCTAGGTGTTAGGAAAACGTAGACCTGGGTGTTTTTTTTTTTATTGAATTTGATATTTCGATTTGACAGATTTAAATTCTGACAGTGTATATTTGGAACTGAGAAACCTGTGAGAATAAATAGATTCTGTTCTGGTATTTGGAAAAGACGGAATAAGTTATGTGCTAATATTTGGAAGAGACGGAATAAGTTATGTGCTAATATTTGGAAGAGACGGAATAAGTTATGTGCTAATATTTGGAAAAGACGGAATAAGTTATGTGCTAATATTTGGAAGAGACGGAATAAGTTATGTGCTAATATTTGGAAGAGACGGAATAAGTTATGTGCTAATATTTGGAAGAGACGGAATAAGTTATGTGCTAATATTTGGAAAAGACGGAATAAGTTATGTGCTAATATTTGGAAGAGACGGAATAAGTTATGTGCTAATATTTGGAAGAGACGGAATAAGTTATGTGCTAATATTTGGAAGAGACGGAATAAGTTATGTGCTAATATTTGGAAAAGACGGAATAAGTTATGTGCTAATATTTGGAAAAGACGGAATAAGTTATGTGCTAATATTTGGAAGAGACGGAATAAGTTATGTGCTAATATTTGGAAGAGATGAAGGTATGCAAGTAGTGACAGGTAAAACTGAGCATCCCTGTATTTGTAACCAATATATATATATATATATATCAAGAAAATGTATCTATAAAATGTAATTTAGCACACACACACACACACACACACACACACACACACACACACACACACACACACACACACACACACATGCGAGTTTAATTTTTCAAAGAATCAAATTCTGAAAAAAGTTCGGTCTGGGAGGGTGCGCGGGGGTGATGGTATTCTGTGGACGCTGAGAGTACAGGGTTTTGAACTTTTCATTAAAACTAGACCTGGTTAATCGGGAGTTGACAACAGAGAACTTTGTTTCCTGTCCGCAAGTCACCGTCTAATGTTAAGGCATATCAGAGCTGGAAGTTCGAAAGTCACAACGCTGATATTGTTAGGATAAGGTTAGAACTGACAAAGCTGATATTGTTAGGATAAGGTTAGAACTGACAAAGCTGATATTGTTAGGATAAGGTTAGAACTGACAAAGCTGATATTGTTAGGACAAGGTTAGAACTGACAAAGTTGATATTGTTAGGACAAGGTTAGAACTGACAAAGTTGATATTGTTAGGATAAGGTTAGAACTGACAAAGCTGATATTGTTAGGACAAGGTTAGAACTGACAAAGTTGATATTGTTAGGACAAGGTTAGAACTGACAAAGCTGATATTGTTAGGACAAGGTTAGAACTGACAAAGCTGATATTGTTAGGACAAGGTTAGAACTGACAAAGCTGATATTGTTAGGACAAGGTTAGAACTGACAAAGTTGATATTGTTAGGACAAGGTTAGAACTGACAAAGTTGATATTGTTAGGACAAAGTTAGAACTGACAAAGCTGATATTGTTAGGACAAGGTTAGAACTGACAAAGTTGATATTGTTAGGACAAGGTTAGAACTGACAAAGCTGATATTGTTAGGACAAAGTTAGAACTGACAAAGTTGATATTGTTAGGACAAGATTAGAACTGACAAAGTTGATATTGTTAGGACAAGGTTAGAACTGACAAAGTTGATATTGTTAGGACAAGGTTAGAACTGACAAAGCTGATATTGTTAGGACAAGGTTAGAACTGACAAAGTTGATGTTGTTAGGACAAGGTTAGAACTGACAAAGCTGATATTGTTAGGACAAGGTTAGAACTGACAAAGTTGATATTGTTAGGACAAGGTTAGAACTGACAAAGTTGATATTGTTAGGACAAAGTTAGAACTGACAAAGTTGATGTTGTTAGGACAAAGTTAGAACTGACAAAGTTGATATTATTAGGACAAAGTTAGAACTAACAAAGTTGATGTTGTTAGGACAAGGTTAGAACTGATAAAAAAAAAAAAAACAGTGAGCTTTGCGTCCTCTTTCTCTAGGATAAATTTTGTCGAAGTACATCTCCATCTTACTCGATCGTTTACTTTCGCACTGCGCCAGCCGAGCTGAACCCTGTCCATCTTTGGATGTTCTTTATCCTTCTGTCTCGTTGTCGACCTGAAGTCTGAGAAGATCCGGAGCTGTTATAAGCGACAACTCTAAGACTTCGACCTGTTTGTTATAACTGAGAGAAAAGCTTGTTTTCTTTACTTCGACCTGTTTGTTATAACTGAGAGAAAAGCTTGTTTTCTTTACTTCGACCTGTTTGTTATAACTGAGAGAAAAGCTTGTTTTCTTTACTTCGACCTGTTTGTTATAACTGAGAGAAAAGCTTGTTTTCTTTACTTCGACCTGTTTGTTATAACTGAGAGAAAAGCTTGTTTTCTTTACTTCGACCTGTTTGTTATAACTGAGAGAAAAGCTTGTTTTCTTTACTTCGACCTGTTTGTTATAACTGAGAGAAAAGCTTGTTTTCTTTACTTCGACCTGTTTGTTATAACTGAGAGAAAAGCTTGTTTTCTTTACTTCGACCTGTTTGTTATAACTGAGAGAAAAGCTTGTTTTTTCTTACTTCGACCTGTTTGTTATAACTGAGAGAAAAGCTTGTTTTTTCTTATTTCGACCTGTTTGTTATAACTGAGAGAAAAGCTTGTTTTTTCTTATTTCGACCTGTTTGTTATAACTGAGAGAAAAGCTTGTTTTTTCTTATTTCGACCTGTTTGTTATAACTGAGAGAAAAGCTTGTTTTTTCTTATTTCGACCTGTTTGTTATAACCGAGAGAAAAGCTTGTTTTTTCTTATTTCGACCTGTTTGTTATAACCGAGAGAAAAGCTTGTTTTTTCTTATTTCGACCTGTTTGTTATAACCGAGAGAAAAGCTTGTTTTTTCTTATTTCGACCTGTTTGTTATAACCGAGAGAAAAGCTTGTTTTTTCTTATTTCGACCTGTTTGTTATAACCGAGAGAAAAGCTTGTTTTTTCTTATTTCGACCTGTTTGTTATAACCGAGAGAAAAGCTTGTTTTTTCTTATTTCGACCTGTTGTTATAACCGAGAGAAAAGCTTGTTTTTTCTTATTTCGACCTGTTTGTTATAACCGAGAGAAAAGCTTGTTTTTTCTTATTTCGACCTGTTTGTTATAACCGAGAGAAAAGCTTGTTTTTTCTTATTTCGACCTGTTTGTTATAACTGAGAGAAAAGCTTGTTTTCTTTACTTCGACCTGTTTGTTATAACTGAGAGAAAAGCTTGTTTTTTCTTATTTCGACCTGTTTGTTATAACTGAGAGAAAAGCTTATTTTTTCTTATTTCGACCTGTTTGTTATAACTGAGAGAAAAGCTTGTTTTCTTTACTTCGACCTGTTTGTTATAACTGAGAGAAAAGCTTGTTTTCTTTACTTCGACCTGTTTGTTATATGCAGATGTACTTTTTAAAACATTTTTGGTTCTCAGTACTTGACTGTGAGTAGAGATGATGGTGACCAACATTGACTGAGTAGCAGTCAATGACTAAGTCTAATAATGACTGTGACTAATGATGACTGTGACTAATGATGACTGAGTAGCAATCAGTGACTTTGATTAACATATGCAGGAAACTCTCTACCGTAGAGAGCGGAACAACAACACAACTCCTTCAGATCATCAGAGGAAGTACCCCCCCCCCCTCAGACAAGTGTTTCGGCCCTTTAAACTCCTGACACTCTAAGGGGGGGGGGGTGGGCCCATCTGGGTCATGACTCCCAGAGGTCTTGTAAGTTGTTGCTTTTTTTTCCCGGTCCCGGGATCGAACCCATGATCTTCCAGTTGGCACTGCACTTTTTGAAGTGCGTCTTTAGCGATTTAGCTACGGAGGACTGGTATTGGTTGTGGCAAATGAAATTACTTATGTTCCCACTGCTTGTTTCGCATACTCCACAGCCAGCATGAGGCCTTTTCTGCTGTTTCTGAAAGGCTTCTCAATGCCCTTGCTCTTGCTTGTCCCTTTATGCCCAGTTGCTTACATAGGTCATATGCTGATGTTGCTACGAATCCTCTTGCTCCCACTTCTACAGCTATCACTTTTGCCCTGATTCCTGCCCCCTGCTTCAGTTGCTTGACCAGATCATTGTACTTCTCCAATTTGAATAAATGCTGTTCCTCTATTCTAGTTTCGTATGGGACCGTAAGCTCGATCATTATTAATTCCTGTTTTTCTGTGGAGTACACTACAATGTCCGGTCGCATTCCTGTGTTCTTGATGGCAGTCGGGTATTCTCTTCTTTCTGGAAGGTCCGCTGTCACTTCCCAGTCATTTGTACCATCTAGCAGTGATAGTAAGGGAATGTCCCTAATTTCAATATTTGATGTCGTACCAGCATCTGTGAAGTATTTAGGTGGGACCTCAACTCTTTTGCTGTTATTTGCTTTATCGTTTGCCCTGTCTACAATGGCTACTAGTTCCTGCAACGCTCTATTGTGCCGCCAGGTGTACCGTCCTTGCCCTAAAGACACGCTGACAGCACATGTTCCAATGTTTGCCTTTCGTTGCAGAGAGGGCACTTTGTATCTTCTGATACACCCCATTTGTATAGGTTGGAGCCTGTAGGCAGAAGGTCATAAGTAGCTCTGATGATGAAGCTGAGCCTCAAGGGTGCCATTTTCCAGATGCCATTCCATGTTAGTGATCTCTGCAGGACTTCCTCCCATGTTGTCCATTGCCCTTGCTGTGCTTGTTGGACTGCTTTCTGGACCCGCTTGTTATCCTCTGAATTCTTTACTTCGCTGATGATCATATCCCTTCTTTCCTTGCAAAAGGCCTTTGACCACCATATGATAAGGCTGTCCAAACTCTCAACATCTTTCGTGCCTGTGCTTCACTGGTTGTTATTACTGTTGTGTCGTCCATGAATGCTTTTAGTGGTGGCATTTGACATCCATTTCTGAATCTTGGGCCTTCTGCAACTCCTTCTGCTGCTCTCAGGATTACTTGCATGGCTAGTACGAACAGTATGGGAGATATTGTACAACCCATTGCAATTCCTACCTGGAGTTCGATCCATCTTGTAGTATATCCTGATGTTCCAAACCTCATGAGGAACCCTGTGAAGTACCTTTTCAGCATATTTATGATTTCTTTTTGCACATGATACATGTCTAGTGCTAGCCATATCATCTGGTGCGGTACTGAGCCATACGCATTGGCTAGGTCAAGCCATATTACCTGTAGATCTTGCTTTCCAGAGTTTTGCCTGCTGAATAGCTTCCCAAATCATTGACGCATGCTCGAGACATCCTGGGAAACCTGGAATTCCTCCCTTCTGCACAGATGTATCAACGTAACCATTATCTAGGGGGTATGTTGTTAGTCTTTTTGCCATTACAGAGAAGAATATCTTTCCTTCCACATTCAGAAGTGAGATCGGCCTGAATTGGTTGATTTCAGTGGAATTCTGCTCCTTGGGGATGTATACTCCATTAGCCTTTTTCCATTCCTTACATATGACTCCTTTGGTCCATGCTGTTCGTAGGAGTTTATGAAGCTTCTTTAGTACTTCAGGGCATCTTTTGTATAGTATGTAAGGAACGCCATTTTGGGCCTGGCGCTGACTTGCTTTTAGCTTTTCTTGCAACGCTCTCTACTTCTTGTAAGGTTGGTGGGCTGCATTTGAATTTGCTGCCTGGTGCACAGGGCCACACTAGACGTGTCATCTGCTCGAGAGGTGTATGCTGATTTTTATCAGAGTATGTCTTGCTCAGATGTTCCTCGAGCACCTCCTTACCTGCTTTCAGCGTACCTGATTTTGGCTGTTCAAATAACTGCTTGGCAAATCCGAAGGAATCTCTGTAGAACTTCTCTCTTGCGTATCTGGTTTCCCTCTTCCTTTTACATATTCTTTCAGCTCTGCAAAGGGCATTGTGCTGGGATTTTAGATGCTGCCAAACCTGTCTTAGTCCTTCTTTTTCTGATTCATGTGCCTTCTTGAACATTTTCCGGGCATGGTTCTTCTGCTGTCTTATTGCTTCTATTTTCCTCTGTCTTCTGGACTTTCTTGGTGTCACTTTTTCTCTTTTTGTCTGTTTGGTTCCAAACTCTTTGTGGCAGTGAAGATATATGATGTTACCAAATGCTTCCAGCTTTTGCTCCAGGATTTTTCCTCTTAGCTGTTTGTCCAGTTCTTTGCATAATCCTGCGTCTATGTTTTCCCATATGCTTTTTGCACATGATACATGTCTAGTGCTAGCCATATCATCTGGTGCGGTACTGAGCCATACGCATTGGCTAGGTCAAGCCATATTACCTGTAGATCTTGCTTTCCAGAGTTTTGCCTGCTGAATAGCTTCCCAAATCATTGACGCATGCTCGAGACATCCTGGGAAACCTGGAATTCCTCCCTTCTGCACAGATGTATCAACGTAACCATTATCTAGGGGGTATGTTGTTAGTCTTTTTGCCATTACAGAGAAGAATATCTTTCCTTCCACATTCAGAAGTGAGATCGGCCTGAATTGGTTGATTTCAGTGGAATTCTGCTCCTTGGGGATGTATACTCCATTAGCCTTTTTCCATTCCTTACATATGACTCCTTTGGTCCATGCTGTTCGTAGGAGTTTATGAAGCTTCTTTAGTACTTCAGGGCATCTTTTGTATAGTATGTAAGGAACGCCATTTTGGGCCTGGCGCTGACTTGCTTTTAGCTTTTCTTGCAACGCTCTCTACTTCTTGTAAGGTTGGTGGGCTGCATTTGAATTTGCTGCCTGGTGCACAGGGCCACACTAGACGTGTCATCTGCTCGAGAGGTGTATGCTGATTTTTATCAGAGTATGTCTTGCTCAGATGTTCCTCGAGCACCTCCTTACCTGCTTTCAGCGTACCTGATTTTGGCTGTTCAAATAACTGCTTGGCAAATCCGAAGGAATCTCTGTAGAACTTCTCTCTTGCGTATCTGGTTTCCCTCTTCCTTTTACATATTCTTTCAGCTCTGCAAAGGGCATTGTGCTGGGATTTTAGATGCTGCCAAACCTGTCTTAGTCCTTCTTTTTCTGATTCATGTGCCTTCTTGAACATTTTCCGGGCATGGTTCTTCTGCTGTCTTATTGCTTCTATTTTCCTCTGTCTTCTGGACTTTCTTGGTGTCACTTTTTCTCTTTTTGTCTGTTTGGTTCCAAACTCTTTGTGGCAGTGAAGATATATGATGTTACCAAATGCTTCCAGCTTTTGCTCCAGGATTTTTCCTCTTAGCTGTTTGTCCAGTTCTTTGCATAATCCTGCGTCTATGTTTTCCCATATGCTTTTTGCACTTGCTGGTGGAAAGTTAACCTTGTCTCTGGTCTCGTCGGAGGGCTGCATTGCCTCCCCGCTGCCTGACTCAACCTGAATATTCTCTGTACTGTGGATTATATCCTGACAGAGATCTTCTAATGTCTTATCTGAGACTGGCGTCACAGTGCACTGTTGAGTATTGGTCAGCAAGGAACCACTACATCCCTTCTTCGTCCTGTGTATCTTCATGCCACGTTGAGTGTTTTTTTTCCTGCCACAGATGCATGGATACTCCATCCGCTGTTCTGAACTCCAATTAATTGGGACGGGCATGGTCGTTTCCGTATAGTCACCTGTGGATCCATCATTCTCCCCCCCCCCCTTTCGGTGGATCCTGGGGGCATTTCTTCTTTTTGGACTTTGTAGCAATAGTATGTCGGCTGACAGGGTTGCTGGCCCGGACAGCCCAGTTCAGGGACGCTTTCCCAGTGAGGATTCTGGTCTTTCCCAGTGTCTGTCGGTCTTTCCCGACTGTCCGTCGGTCTTTCCCGATTGTCAATGGCATCACCATGCTCTATATGCAGGAAACTCTCTACCGTAGAGAGCGGAACAACAACACAACTCCTTCAGATCATCAGAGGAAGTACCCCCCCCCCCCTTCAGACAAGTGTTTCGGCCCTTTAAACTCCTGACACTCTAAGCGGGGTGGGGCCCTCTGGGTCATGACTCCCAGAGGTCTTGTAAGTAATTAACATAATTGAGTATCAGTCAATGACTGTAAGTAGCGATGAATGTGGCAACCAGCATGAAATGAGTATACAGCGTAGTGTTTACAGTTTTATAAGACACTAGAGAGTTAACTTTACGCTCACAGTTAACTAGAGCAAAGGCTTGAGTTGCGCTCACAGTTAACTAGAGCAAAGGCTTGAGTTGCGCCCACAGTTAACTAAAGCGAAGGCTTGAGTTACGCCCACAGTTAACTAAAGCGAAGGCTTGAGTTGCGCTCACAGTTAACTAGAGCAAAAGCTTGAGTTGAGCTCACAGTTAACCAAAGCAAAGGCTTGAGTTACGCCCACAGTTAACTAAAGCGAAGGCTTGAGTTGCGCCCACAGTTAACTAAAGCGAAGGCTTGAGTTACGCTCACAGTTAACTAGAGCAAAGGCTTGAGTTGAGCTCACAGTTAACTAGAGCAAAGGCTTGAGTTGAGCTCACAGTTAACTAGAGCAAAGGCTTGAGTTGAGCTCACAGTTAACTAGAGCACAGGCTTGAGTTGAGCTCACAGTTAACTAGAGCAAAGGCTTGAGTTGAGCTCACAGTTAACTAGAGCAAAGGCTTGAGTTGAGCTCACAGTTAACTAGAGCAAAGGCTTGAGTTGAGCTCACAGTTAACTAGAGCAAAGGCTTGAGTTGAGCTCACAGTTAACTAGAGCAAAGGCTTGAGTTGAGCTCACAGTTAACTAGAGCAAAGGCTTGAGTTGAGCTCACAGTTAACTAGAGCAAAGGCTTGAGTTGAGCTCACAGTTAACTAGAGCAAAGGCTTGAGTTGAGCTCACAGTTAACTAGAGCAAAGGCTTGAGTTGAGCTCACAGTTAACTAGAGCAAAGGCTTGAGTTGAGCTCACAGTTAACTAGAGCAAAGGCTTGAGTTGAGCTCACAGTTAACTAGAGTAAAGGCTTGAGTTGCGCCCACAGTTAACTAGAGCAAAGGCTTGAGTTGCGCCCACAGTTAACCAGAGCGTGGCTATGGAGACTAACGCGGGGAAAAGGAAAGTTTTGGACCTAGAGCGAGAAGAACGGCTGTGGCTGAACACTCGAAAATATATGTGGCATCTTTGATGGAAAATATATGTGGCATCTTTGATGGAAAATATATGTGGCATCTGTGATGGAAAATATATGTGGTATCTTTGATGGAAAATATATGTGGCATCTGTGATGGAAAATATATGTGGCATCTTTGATAGAAAATATATGTGGCATCTGTGATGGAAAATATATGTCTGTAATCGTGGTATCTTTGATGGAAAATATGTGTCTGTAATCGTGGCATCTTTGATGTAAAATATATGTCTGTAATCGTGGCATCTTTAATGGAAAATATATGTCTGTAATTGTGGCATCTTTGATGGAAAATACTGAGTGTTTGAAGTTATCAACGTTATCAGGATTTACTTCGTCAGTTTAGTGAGTCATTAATTTATTGCCTCACGTTGAAGTAAACATTGCCATCTGTGACCGGTCACCCTGCCCTTCTTGACTTTCTCTTGACATTCACTCTGCGTGTTTGTCTGTAGAGAAGGTTGCTCCTGAGTGTTGTTGCTTACACACGGGACAAGACTGTCCTACACCTTCATCACGACCATTACGAGTACATACAACTTGAGATTAGAAAGTGCGTACCTCAGAAAACAAACCACCGACTCTAAAGCAGCACTGATTGTAACCAGCGATGACTGCGCTAAAGTAACTAACTAGCTGGTAAAGACCCTACATTGCCTCACCATGATGCTCGTGACGACAGATGTGAACTCATTTAACCTCGCTACTGGGATAATGCTCCACGAGTTGCCCGTAACTTCTTTGTGAGGACAGACCTGCTTTTCGGCCTACACCGAGAATTAAAGAGTGCAGTCGCGCGTCATCAAGACAGACCAGTGGCGCGTCATCAAGACAGACGCTTTTATTTCAGAATCTTTGCTGCTACAGTGTACACAAGCTTTCTGTGTCTTTAGAGTTTGCTGAGAGACAGAACAAGAAGAAGAAAACTGCACATACTGTCTCTCTACAATCTGCCTTAATGTTCAAAAGGGTCTCTGTCTTTGTTTAATGTTATGTGAACATATTTTGCAATGTGAACTGCAGCGCCATGTTTACAAATATCACAGAAGTCTTCCACGCTGTATGTGTTAATGATGCTTATATAAATAATATTATATAAATGATATTTACATATCATCATGTTCCTTGTTTCTGTTGTCTCCGCAGCTAATCATGCTCTTTGTTTCTGTTATCTCCGCAGCTAATCATGTTCTTTGTTTCTGTTGTCTCCGCAGCTAATCATGTTCTTTGTTTCTGTTGTCTCCGCAGCTAATCATGTTCTTTGTTTCTGTTGTCTCTACAGCTACCTACATGGACTACGTGGCTTCCGGCAAGTGAGAAAAAAATAATCTGTCTATCTATCTATCTATCTATATCTATCTATCTATCTATCTATCTATCTATCTATCTATCTATCTATCTATCTATCTATCTATCTATCTATTTATCTATCTATCTATCTATCTATCTATCTATCTATCTATCTATCTATCTATCTATCTATCTATCTGTCTGTCTGTCTGTCTGTCTGCCTATCTATTTATCCGACCGTCTGTCTGTCTCTCTAACTATGTCTGTCCGTCTGTCTGTCTATTTGTGAACCTGTCTGTTTCACAGCATAAATGTTTATGTTCCTGTCTGTCTGTCCCCATCCTGTGTGTTTATATACTTGTCTGTCTGTTCCCCCATCCTGTGTGTTTATATACTTGTCTGTCTGTCCCCCATCCTGTGTGTTTATATACTTGTCTGTCTGTTCCCCCATCCTGTGTGTTTATATACTTGTCTGTCTGTCCCCCATCCTGTGTGTTTATATACTTGTCTGTCTGTTCCCCCATCCTGTGTGTTTATATACCTGTCCGTCTTTCATATACCTGCCTGTCACTCAAGCATGTCTTAATCTTGTCAGGCCGCTGAAATGTTTTGAACAATACATACGACAGCATGTCATGCCCAGTTACTCCAACACTCACACGGAGCTTAGCTACATGTCACAGCAAACCACTCGTCTCAGAGACGAGGCCAGGTGAAAGTAGTGCTTGTAGTGGTAGTAGCAGTGATAGCAGTAGTTATTGTAACAATTGTAGATGTTGTAGCGATAACAGCTGTTTGCTGTAGCAGTGGAAAGTAGCAGTTGTTGTAACAGCTTTAGTGGTGGTGGTGTAATACAAATTAAAACAGTAATGCTAGTGCAGCAGTGGTGGTTCTAGTAGTAGTAGTAGTAGTAGTAGTAGTAGTAGTAATAGTAGTAGTAGTAGTAGTAGTAGTAGTAGTTAATAGTAGTAGTAATAGCAGTAATAGTTGATAATAGTATTGGTAATAGTAGTAGTAGTAGTAGTAGTATTTAATAGTCGTAATTGTGGCATCTTTGATGGAAAATACTGAGTGTTTGAAGTTATCAACGTTATCAGGATTTACTTCGTCAGTTTAGTGAGTCATTAATTTATTGCCTCACGTTGAAGTAAACATTGCCATCTGTGACCGGTCACCCTGCCCTTCTTGACTTTCTCTTGACATTCACTCTGCGTGTTTGTCTGTAGAGAAGGTTGCTCCTGAGTGTTGTTGCTTACACACGGGACAAGACTGTCCTACACCTTCATCACGACCATTACGAGTACATACAACTTGAGATTAGAAAGTGCGTACCTCAGAAAACAAACCACCGACTCTAAAGCAGCACTGATTGTAACCAGCGATGACTGCGCTAAAGTAACTAACTAGCTGGTAAAGACCCTACATTGCCTCACCATGATGCTCGTGACGACAGATGTGAACTCATTTAACCTCGCTACTGGGATAATGCTCCACGAGTTGCCCGTAACTTCTTTGTGAGGACAGACCTGCTTTTCGGCCTACACCGAGAATTAAAGAGTGCAGTCGCGCGTCATCAAGACAGACCAGTGGCGCGTCATCAAGACAGACGCTTTTATTTCAGAATCTTTGCTGCTACAGTGTACACAAGCTTTCTGTGTCTTTAGAGTTTGCTGAGAGACAGAACAAGAAGAAGAAAACTGCACATACTGTCTCTCTACAATCTGCCTTAATGTTCAAAAGGGTCTCTGTCTTTGTTTAATGTTATGTGAACATATTTTGCAATGTGAACTGCAGCGCCATGTTTACAAATATCACAGAAGTCTTCCACGCTGTATGTGTTAATGATGCTTATATAAATAATATTTATATAAATGATATTTACATATCATCATGTTCCTTGTTTCTGTTGTCTCCGCAGCTAATCATGCTCTTTGTTTCTGTTATCTCCGCAGCTAATCATGTTCTTTGTTTCTGTTGTCTCCGCAGCTAATCATGTTCTTTGTTTCTGTTGTCTCCGCAGCTAATCATGTTCTTTGTTTCTGTTGTCTCTACAGCTACCTACATGGACTACGTGGCTTCCGGCAAGTGAGAAAAAAATAATCTGTCTATCTATCTATCTATCTATCTATCTATCTATCTATCTATCTATCTATCTATCTATCTATCTATCTATCTATCTATCTATCTATCTATCTATCTATTTATCTATCTATCTATCTATCTATCTATCTATCTATCTATCTATCTATCTATCTATCTGTCTGTCTGTCTGTCTGTCTGCCTATCTATTTATCCGACCGTCTGTCTGTCTCTCTAACTATGTCTGTCCGTCTGTCTGTCTATTTGTGAACCTGTCTGTTTCACAGCATAAATGTTTATGTTCCTGTCTGTCTGTCCCCATCCTGTGTGTTTATATACTTGTCTGTCTGTTCCCCCATCCTGTGTGTTTATATACTTGTCTGTCTGTCCCCCATCCTGTGTGTTTATACTTGTCTGTCTGTTCCCCCATCCTGTGTGTTTATATACTTGTCTGTCTGTCCCCCATCCTGTGTGTTTATATACTTGTCTGTCTGTTCCCCCATCCTGTGTGTTTATATACCTGTCCGTCTTTCATATACCTGCCTGTCACTCAAGCATGTCTTAATCTTGTCAGGCCGCTGAAATGTTTTGAACAATACATACGACAGCATGTCATGCCCAGTTACTCCAACACTCACACGGAGCTTAGCTACATGTCACAGCAAACCACTCGTCTCAGAGACGAGGCCAGGTGAAAGTAGTGCTTGTAGTGGTAGTAGCAGTGATAGCAGTAGTTATTGTAACAATTGTAGATGTTGTAGCGATAACAGCTGTTTGCTGTAGCAGTGGAAAGTAGCAGTTGTTGTAACAGCTTTAGTGGTGGTGGTGTAATACAAATTAAAACAGTAATGCTAGTGCAGCAGTGGTGGTTCTAGTAGTAGTAGTAGTAGTAGTAGTAGTAGTAGTAATAGTAGTAGTAGTAGTAGTAGTAGTAGTAGTTAATAGTAGTAGTAATAGCAGTAATAGTTGATAATAGTATTGGTAATAGTAGTAGTAGTAGTAGTAGTATTTAATAGTCGTAATAGTAGTAGTTAATTGTAGTAGTAATAGTAATAGTTGATAGTAGTGGTAGTTAATTGTAGTAGTAATAGTAATAGTTGATAGTAGTGGTAGTTAACAGTAATAGTAGTAGCTAATAATAATAATAATAATAGTAGTATTAGTAGTGGTAGTAGTAGTAGTAGTAGTAGCTAATAATAGTAGTAATAGTAGCAGTTAAAAGTATTAGTAGTAGTTAATAGTAAAAGTAGCAGTAGTAGTAGTTAATAGTAAAAGTAGCAGTAGTAGTAGTTAATAGTAAAAGTAGTAGTTAATAGTAGTTAATAGTAGTAGTAGTAGTAGTTAATAGTAGTTAATAGTAGTAGTAGTAGTAGTTAATAGTAGTTAATAGTAGTAGTAGTAGTAGTTAATAGTAGTTAATAGTAGTAGTAGTAGTAGTTAATAGTAGTAGTAGTAGTAGTTAATAGTAGTTATAGTAGTAGTAGTAGTTAATAGTAGTTAATAGTAGTAGTAGTAGTAGTTAATAGTAGTTAATAGTAGTAGTAGTAGTAGTTAATAGTAGTTAATAGTAGTAGTAGTAGTAGTTAATAGTAAAAGTAGTAGTTAATAGTAGTTAATAGTAGTTAATAGTAGTAGTAGTAGTAGTTAATAGTAAAAGTAGTAGTTAATAGTAGTTAATAGTAGTAGTAGTAGTAGTTAATAGTAGTAAATAGTAGTAGTAGTTAATAGTAAAAGTAGTAGTTAATAGTAGTTAATAGTAGTAGTAGTAGTAGTTAATAGTAAAAGTAGTAGTTAATAGTAGTTAATAGTAGTAGTAGTAGTTAATAGTAGTTAATAGTAGTAGTAGTAGTAGTTAATAGTAAAAGTAGTAGTTAATAGTAGTTAATAGTAGTAGTAGTAGTAGTAGTTAATAGTAGTTAATAGTAGTAGTAGTAGTAGTTAATAGTAAAAGTAGTAGTTAATAGTAGTTAATAGTAGTAGTAGTAGTAGTTAATAGTAGTTAATAGTAGTAGTAGTGGTAGTTAATAGTAAAAGTAGTAGTTAATAGTAGTTAATAGTAGTAGTAGTAGTAGTTAATAGTAAAAGTAGCAGTAGTAGTAGTTAATAGTAGTTAATAGTAGTTAATAGTAGTAGTAGTAGTAGTTAATAGTAAAAGTAGTAGTTAATAGTAGTAGTAGTAGTAGTTAATAGTAAAAGTAGTAGTTAATAGTAGTTAATAGTAGTAGTAGTAGTAGTTAATAGTAGTTAATAGTAGTAGTAGTAGTAGTTAATAGTAAAAGTAGTAGTTAATAGTAGTTAATAGTAGTAGTAGTAGTAGTTAATAGTAAAAGTAGTAGTTAATAGTAAAAGTAGCAGTAGTAGTAGTTAATAGTAAAAGTAGTAGTTAATAGTAGTTAATAGTAGTAGTAGTAGTAGTTAATAGTAAAAGTAGTAGTTAATAGTAGTTAATAGTAGTAGTAGTGGTAGCAGTTAGTAGTAAAAGTAGTAGTAGTAGTAGGAATAGTAGTACTACTTAGTAATTAGTAGTAGTAGTTAGTAATTAATAGTAGCAGTAATTAGTAGTAGCTAGTAGTATAGTAGTTAATAATAGCAGTAGTAGTTAATAGTAGTAGTAATAGTTAATAATAGTAGTAGTAGTTAATACAAGGATATATACTGTCTCCTTTGCTTTTTTAAATTACAATAGACTTCATAATGAAAAAATGCTGCACAGGTAACACAGCTATTGACTGGGTACATGGGACCCAACTAGAAGATCTTGATTTTGCTGATGACATAACTCTTATCAGTAACAATGTGAATTCCATGCAAGAAAAAACAGAAAGCCTGTCTTCACTGGCTAGCAAAATAGGACTTGAAATTAACAAGGACAAAACAAAAATAATGAAACTTCCCATTAATCAAAATGGAAAAATATACGTAGAAGGGACAGATATTGAAGAAGTCAATCAATTTGCATACCTTGGCAGCTACATAGACCAGGATGGTGACACCAGAAAGGAAGTTAGAATTAGAATTGCAAAAGCAGCATCGATCTTCAAGAATCTTGAGAACATTTGGAATTCAAAAGTTATAAGCACAAAAACCAAGTTAAAACTATTCAATTCAAATGTAATATCCACCCTCATTTATGCATGCGAAATCTGGAAAACAACTAAAGAAATAGAAAAGAAATTAGACTCTTTTCAAAACAAATGCATAAGGAAAATACTCTGCATCAAGTGGAACGAATTCAAGAACAATGCAGAGATAAGACAGATGACTGAACAACAACCAGTCTCATGGGTGATCAGGAAAAGGAGATGGACATATGTTGGTCACTTGATGAGAAGAAATGATCAGAGAATCCCAAAACAAACTATCAAGTGGAACACAACAGGCCGAAGAAAAAGAGGCAGACCGCGTGAAACTCTGAAGAGGACATTATTAAGAGAGGCCAAATTAACAGGCATAAAATCCTTTGATGAGGTTGAAAGACTCGCTGAAGACAGGAAAAATTAGCAAACTACCTTGCGAGCCCTATGTGACATTTAACGGCACGGGAAAGATATAAGATATAAGAAGATAAGAAGTAGTTAATAGTAGTAGCCGCAGTAGGAGTAGTTAATTGTAGTAGTAGTAGTAGTAGTAGTAGTAGTAGTAGTAGTAGTAGTAGTAGTAGTAGTTAGTAGTAGTAGTAGTAGTAGTAGTAGTTAGTAGTAGTAGTTAGTAGTAATAACAGTAGCAGTAGTAGTAGTAGTAGTAGTAGTAGTAGTAGTAGTAGTAGTAGTAGTAGTAGTAGTTAGTAGTAATAACAGTAGTAGTAGTAGTATTAGTAGTAGTAGTAGTAGTAGTAGTTAGTAATTCGAGCTTTAGCTGCTGATGAATTTTATTGCTTACAGCATAAAAGTTCTGTATGTTAATGTTAACGATGTTGTTGTGTTGTATGTTCTTGTTAACTATGTTGTTGTGTTGTATGTTCTTGTTAACGATGTTATTGTTGTGTTGCATGCTCTTGTGAACAATGTTGTTGTTGTGTTGTATATTCTTGTTAACGATGTTGTCGTTGTGTTGTATGTTCTTGTTGACTATTTGTATGTTTTAGACATGTAAAATCTATGTTTTTAGACATTGCAAAATTCATTTGTAGTTCTATGTATTTAAAAACTATGTTTATGTTTTTAGATATTTAAAAACTATTTGTGAGTTTTTAGAAATGTGTCTTCATAAGGATAAATAAAAGAGCTGCGGATTGTATTGAAATGTGGTCACTGCTGTGTCTAAAGGTCCATAATTAGAGACTGTGTCAACGCAAGCACGGACGACGTTGTGATTTTTACTGGGAATGGAAGCACGTCAGCTGTCAACAAGCTCATCCACGCGTTAGATATCGCACCATCTCTGACCAGAATGGCTCCAGTGAGTACACTGTCGTATAACACATTAAAGAGAAACTAAACTTGGAGAGCACGCCAAACATGTTTACAGTCAGCCGACCGTAGCGAGAACACACGAAATGTACAAGTGAAATATAGAAAAAGGAAAATGTTGAAAATGAAACGAAACAAATATTTCATCCTCAAAAGTGTTGTAGATAAATCTCAGTGTTTAACTCTTTCTCAGAATTTTATTAATATAATTCTGAGCACGAGTTAAACACTGAGATTTATTCCCGAAAAAAAAAGCATTTTACAGAGAAACTATGACAATGATATTCATGAAGTAGGCGTTTGTTGTTAGGGAGTATTATTAATCAAGAATCTGAATTTTTATTGGCTGAAGTTTCACTTCTGACTTGGAAAAATTTCAGATAAAACATGTTTTATTTCAAGAAAAAATAATAACACAAGTAAACAATGACTTCTTGTATTAATCTACGAAGAATCAACCAATATTTTGCATTAAGACAAAAACAACAGTAACAACAACGAAATCTCATTTATAACCTTGCTGTAGGTAGGTCAAATATTGCTAGTGGGCGCTTCATATTCGTAGCACGTGTTGCGCCCTACATGAACAAAATGTGGGAAACATTGAGGTTTGAGGGAGGTTGTGTGTAAAAATAACGTGAACGAACCTCGGAGGAGGGGCAAGGAGACGTGACAAAATGAAGATCTGAGCGTGATCGACTCAGAATCGAACTTTGGACTCCAGCAGGTTCAGCGGCCGCTCAGCAACATGGGAATAATTTAGTAGCAATGTCTGGCAGGAATTTGTACTTGTTTAGCGTCGCACTGTCCAGACACGTTCTGTTTTCATATCAGATTTTTTTGTGTCTGGTGACACCGACTAAAGGTTCACTTGGTGATGGCGTGTCACATGTGTGAATGTTAGGATTAGTCTCTTAGTCCAGTCTCATGGTATTCTGTGCCCAGTATTTCTTTCCCATACCAGGTGTTGCTCTTCTCGTCGCAGGTGACGCTTGTGACGCACAAAGGTGCTGGCGTGTGTGAAACTGACGGACCATTTTTTTTATAGTTAATCCTGTCAGTTCTTTCTCAAAGCTGAAGTAACTGACAAGAAGAAATTCTTGACATTGACTCTCGTTCTGTCCTACAGGTTGTGTTTGTTGGTCCTTACGAACATCACTCAAACATTCTGCCCTGGAGAGAAGTTACTTCACATGTGAGTGTTGAATGTAGATGTCAGGGGGCGTGTATGGGTACTGTATTTAGATGTCAGGGGGCGTGTATTGGAACTGTATGTAGATGTCAGGGGCGTGTATTGGTACTGTATGTAGATGTCAGGGGCGTGTATTGGTACTGTATGTAGATGTCAGGGGCGTGTATGATTACTGTGTGTAGATGTCAGGGGCGTGTATTGGTACTGTATGTAGATGTCAGGGGCGTGTATGAGTACTGTATGTAGATGTCAGAGGCGTGTTTGATTACTGTGTGTAGTGTACCATTGCCTTGTAAGTAATGATTATAGTTGTTGTTATTATTATTATTAATGAATATGATTATGAAAATATACTGTAAACAAAATAGTAACACCGAACAGCGACAGAGAAAAGTAGGCAGGAAAAGAAGAGAAAGGTATAAAACTTCCATGACACTAGAATAAGACGCGCACAAAAGTAAACAGTTGAAACAGTGAATAGAAAAAGACGAGTCTCAGTGACGCTGAGATATGGGTAATACAAAGGAAGGACGCCAGAAAGCAGGATGGTCAGTGATAACAAAGCGGTGATCGGACGTTGACACGTGCAAACAAAATAATAATGACGAAAAGAAAAGGAAGACACAGTGAAAAGGGAGGACACAATAAAGCCTCCGACTTAGGTAAATGACAATTGCATAGTCGGAGTTGACACTTTGACACCTATTGGCGTTAAGACGCTGTTAGGACGCTATTGCACACGGTTTTTAAATAAAGAAGTGACCAACTCTGTCAGCTGACCAATTAAATATTTAGAGGCGTGCCCCTATTGGACAAATGATTTACGACATCTAAGTCATGGGTCAGTTTGAATGAAGGACAATCAGAACGCTCATGGGAACCAGTGGACATCTGAAGATTGGAGCCAAAATACTTATTGGTTAATCCATCAAGCTGGACTTGAAGATAAAAAGGCGAGCATAGAGACAGAAGAAAAAGAAGAAGTACGGAAGTACAGGAGAGAGGAGACAGAGGAGGGAGCCCGAAGACGGAGAAACAAGGACGGTCAGTGAACAGAGACCGGTCCAGACAAGAGAAGGAGAGAAGGACAGACAATCAGAGAAGAACAGCAGAAGGAGAGCACACTCAAGAGAAGACACGAGAGAGAAAGAAGACGTAGGTAACGACAGATGGAGCAGATGGACAGTTAGAACAATAGATACTCAGGAAAAGCAGTTTTGAAGAAGTAGTTTTAGGACAGATTGAAGCTGTGTTTCAAATGGTTCAAGTGATTACGAAGAACTGATACTTTTGAAACTTCGAGTACAGTGATTTAGCCGTGTAACTGATTGACTACGCGTTGCAGATCTGATATAATACTGAGTTAGGAGATATTCTCGTATCAAGCGCAGAATATCGTGAAGTTGAAAACATTGACAAAATGCTGTATGTAGAATATGATAGAGTTGTTGAGATATTGTGAACAAATGATTACGTGATTCAATCCAAGTGATGTTGTCCACAATACATATTGAACTTATTTGTCAGAGTTAAATAATGGAGGAACATTTCATCGGACTTGTTCTGCTCTGGTCTAGTGAATGTGGTAATGCGTGTGAGACCTCGATGTGTTATGATCAAAATAAAAACTTAATCATCTTCAATCTTCACCAATTTATATTGTTATAGTAGATGTCAGGGGCGTGTGTGGGTACTGCATGTGGATGTCAAGGGCGTGTTTGAGTACAGTATGTAGATGTCAGGGGCGTGTACGGGTACTGTATGTAGATGTCAGGGATGTGTATGAGTACTGTATGTAGATGAGAGGGGGTGTATTGGTACCGTTTGTAGATGTCAGGGGCGTGTATGGGTAATGTATGTAGGTTATAGGGACATGTTTGAGTATAGTATGTAGCACCAACAGGGGCGTATATCAAGGACTTCGTGATGAATGTGGTTCTCAGTAAGTGTAGCAGTGTTGCTGGAACTGCAGCTGTAGTGCACTATGTGTGAAAGCAAAATATATGTGGAAAAAATGCAAAGCGACACAGTGTAAAAATAGTTGTCTACAATTTTTTATGCGACAAAGTGTAGTTTGTGAGTCAGTTTATGCAAGAAATAATATATGCATAGCTTGTACATGTCTGTAAATAACACAATATATGTATGGCTTGCACATTTTTGTAAGTAACATTAAATGTGTATGGTTTGTATTTTTCTGTAAGTAACATTATATAGCATTTTTCTTATAGTGGACTTGTGTTTCACTTATATTGTTATAAGGCGCATGTAGGAGAAAAAGATTCCAACGACAGGATAGTTTCAGGCGCAGGTGTGCAAAGTCAATCAAGATCCTGTCTAACCTGACGGTGACATTCTCGAAACAGGCTGTCGAACTGTTAAGCCTGGATAACCATGAATGGCTCGAAATGCATTCATATTCAAACAAACCACAAGGAACTGATTTTCACCATGTGCTTCAATCTGAAAGCTACAGACAATTCAAGAGTGAGCTACATGAAATGTAACAATATGCCCCATGAATCTCAATGCATGACTACATCTGAGTGAAAATAGCCCCTAGTTGAGTGTATAATGTATCTGTGAATAAACACAACCTTACCTTAAAGACAACTGACAGCACTTCCGTGATCACAACCAGCCAGTTCTCTCTCTTGTTTCCCAGGTTATCACTATCAGTCAGACGAATCAAGGTCTCATAGACTTGCAACATCTGGAATCAGAACTTAAAGTATGTACTTGTTTAACACTCTTAACTTCCAACAGTTTCGCAGAAGACTACTTGCCACGCCACTTTATCATCATCATCACCATCATCATCATCGTCTTAATCGTCGAAGTTATTTTCTTCACTAATCCCTTGCTTCTAGTATTTCAAACTTAAGCAGTGACTGTAATATACAGTTGATCTAAAACTTCGAGCGCAAAGATGACTGGGTCAAACACTGTTTTCAGAACCCTTTAACTAGAGCTAACCAAGACCCTATCCCACCTCTCGGTTGGTGCTCCTAGCACAAGGAATGGAGTAGGACATACTATAGCTCAGAAGGTGATAAGTTATATCTAAAAGTCGCTTTATGGGGAGAGTTCCGGCTCTTCAAGCAAACCACTGCATTCCACGATGCAAGTGTTACAACACCTTCAGGGAATCCCTTGAGGAATGATTTGTTTATGTTGAGTTTTTTAAAAATCTAAACTCAACCGTAGTCTGGATACGAGAGATAGCTGAACAGGTGCGCGTGCACACACAATACACAAACACAGATACACGATGGCTCCGGGCTGACTGATATGTTTTATGTTCAAAGTATTATCTCGGCCGGTGACGACGTTGAGTAGTTGTTGGGCTGCGACGGCAGGAGAAGATGACCCCATTTTAACTGCCTCAGTTGCAGTAGATCGTTGGACCGCGCTGCCTGGCGCCAGCGCTGTCCGTTTTAACAACGAAGCAAAGTCTGGGACAGAAGTTAAGCGTCGATTTATACGTCATTTTAACGTTGATAGCCAGAGTCAGGTTCCGTCTCGAAATGCGATACTGCAGTGGGTGAGTAAATTCCAGGGAACGGGTAAGTGTGTTAGAAGCGAAACATGGAACTCCACCAACCGTGCGCACACTTGAGAACCTACAGAGAGTGGAAGAAGCTTTTCAACACAGTCCACGATGTTCGACACACCAACAGTCTCACATTTTAGGTGTGAGCAGGAAAGCTTTAGACTTTATGGTGTAGGAGATCAGGTTTCATCCGTACACGATCTAAAACTTCACAACAACTTTTAAACAGAGACAAGGACGCACAGCCTAAAACAAACGCGGAGTTTGTGGCTTTACACTTATTTATGTGACTCTCAAATTGTTTCCTTCCCGTAATTGCGTACAATCGTACATGGGACCTCAAACTTGCACAACTCCAAAATATAACATCCCAGGTTCTAGCCCTTTCATCTGCGTCTAGCTTGCTACCCGTGGATTTTATATATAGGAAGAATAGACCTCTTGACATAGCACAATTCCACATACATAAGCAACAACTCGTAACTACATGGTGATCAAGGAGAATAATAAATCATTTAAATTACACAACATAAAACATATCGCACACGACAGAACTACAACTGACACCGACGAAACCTTGCGTCGCGAACAAGAACATACAACCAGCAAGGTAAACATTTCATGAACATAAACCACTCAACAAAATAACTGTTACTATTTGTGACTGTCATACATACGAGGGTCATACCGAAAGTCGTGAGCAAAATTTTAAAACAAAAATCAGAATTTATAGATTGAGAAAATATAAATTTATTACCTTAAACTGCATCCTCTGCATTTTATGTAGAGGTCACATGACGTCACCATCATGTGTCACGTGACCACGCTGAGCAGAAACAAAATGGCGGGTGTTAAAGCTTCGTTTCGTCAACGTGCTGTTATTGAATTCCTCGTAAAAGAGGAAATCTCCGCTGATGAAATTCACCAAAGATTTCAGCTTGCTTATGGAGATGTGTGTATGGGTACTAGCAGTGTTAGGAGGTCAGTGAAACATTTCAAAGATGGAAACACGAGCATCCAAGATATGCCTCTCAGCGGTCGCCCTCGAACTGCCTCCACTGAACGCTGCGTGCAAAGGGTTGAGGACAACATTAAAGAAGAAAGACTTGTTACAGTATCTGAAATCGCTGTAAATCTTGGAATATGACACAATGCAGTGCAAGAAATGATTGACACCTAAGGCTATATAAAAGTTTGTGCCCTTTGGGTCCCACAGGAGAGAACGACCAGAAAGCAATGCGTTTGTGCCGTCGGTCAGCTGGAACAGAATTCTACGGGAAGGGTATTTTCAAACTTGCAGAACGATGGTAAAAATGTGTGCAGAGAAATGCAGATTCTGTTGAAAAGTTAAGAAAAGGATGCAGTTAAGGTGATATATTTATATTTTCTCTATCTATAAATTCTGATTTTAAAAAAAAATTTTGCTCACGACTTTCGGTATGACATACACTTCATCATGGCTCCTCTTCAACAGAAGGCCACGATAAGCTGTCTTGTGCAGTTCGCACTAATGTTCAGTATATATTCTTCACAAAATAATGTTACACCAACAACTCATGAAAATCATATTTAAATTGTGCAATTCTCATGACTGCACTTGACTCCCCAAAAAAAATGATGACACTCTTCTGAAATGAGCAACTCACTTCATCAATCTTTGACATAATATGACACAATATCAACGAAAACATGACTTTTATGTGTATGAAGCGTGAACGCAGAAAAAGTATAAGTGGGTATAAATTCAATTACATTCACATTTTACATCTGCCTACAGTACATGATTAAGAGTCAAAAAATGGAAGAGGTCACTGAAATGACGTAAATAGCAACTCGACACAGTAATGGCAAAATGACAAAGTTTCAGTGCACACTTACCACATAACATAACAATGGCAATGTCAAAGAAAATGCAATCATTGAAAAATATCAATATGGCAATGAATCAAATAATAATGAATTATGATACTCACATCTTGAATACTTCTGCATAGCACTGAAACATTTAATAGTTCATCACAAAACTACAACTTCATTACATAACTCAGCGAACACTACTTGGACAACAAAACATTTAAAATCACATGAAACAAACATTAAACATACGACAACTTGCACAACATGAGAGAGGTGCCGGTTGAGATCATAGCAGGAGACAATACAACAAAATATACACTAATCCATAAGACAATAAAGATAACACGCTCACTCACTATTTCCCTGGCCATACCTCGAGACAAACAACATACGAATGACTGGTCAACAACACACACTGACTGGACGATACACACAAGCCAGTCACATGCTACAAATCACGAGGCGCTATTTTGACCTTTCCGGTCGGCCTCTCCGAAAAAACCAAAACCTTCACAGCAGATTGAATTACGGCCATGCATGAGATGTCGAAAAATTTATTGATGACCGAGGAAACTAATTTTCATCTGTCGGGGGTTTGTACATAAACAGGATATGAGATACTGGTAACCCGTGAACCCTCAATAACTGCATGAAAGGCCGGTGTGCTCCCCGGAAGTGACGGTTTTGGTGTAGAATGGCGGTCTTTTTTGGGAGGGATTGTTGGGCTGTAGTTCTCTGTGGACAACAGAGGAGAAAGTGTGGCTGTAAATTCAGATTATGTTAAAATCGCTTCTCCTGCCGCATGTAAGACACAAGTCCTTCATTTTCAACAGTATGAGGCAACCGTCCATACCAGAATGACTGTTATTCGAAGACTGTTCAGATGTGCTATCTCTAGTTTCAGTAACATGACGTGACCTTCTGTAGCGTTAAAACAAAAGTTGGAACAGCTTTCTTAGTTGACAATCACATCGTGCCCTATCACTGTATGGTGTACAAGCCTCGTTATTTTATATTTGCTGAATTTCTTTTGTTATGTTGACAAGAAATTCAGGTGTTGCTCCAAGCGACTGTTGATCGGATCATTCTCTGCCGCCTCCAACGTGACGGGAATTCTGACGGACGTGAACTCCATAGCCAGTCTTATGCACAGTTACGGGGGATACGCCTTTTTTGACTACGCATGCGCAGCTCCTTATACAGATATCAACATGAACCCGACGATGTGAGTAAACTCCGCCTCCTGCAGGCCACGAGGTCGTTGCTAGGGTTTGTCAGGAAATATATGCATTTATTCACTAATCTTTCCCGCTGTCTTTCAGAATACGTTTTGTTTTTTCTTTGTGCCCCGTATTTTGCAAAACTGTGTTCTCTTCATCAGTCTGAAAATGTATCTTTGTCCAGCTAACATGCCTGATTCAGTTGGGAAGGTGCTTACAGTCTCAGTGATATCCCTAGACCAGTGCTTCTCAAAAGGTGTGCCGGGGGAGTAGTTAAGCGTGCCCGCGAAGGTTTCCAGACTTTGCTTTTATTGCTGATTAAAAAAACAATTAATTAAACTCATTTAGTGTTGATACTGAAAAAGGAAGAAGATCAACATTTTCAATACCTGAAACATATTTATTTTCCAGAGGTTTACAGAAAAAAAAGAGATTTCAGTTGTCAGTGAGAAACATGAACTTGTCGTCTCTTGCACAAGAGTTCAGCTCGTAGTCGACTTGCAAATTATACACACACACAGACGGGCTTCCTGTTCAGCTGAGACAAAGTGTCTCGTTTCTTTTGTGTTTGTTTTGTTTTTTTGTGCTCGTTACTGTTCAGCTCGCACAGCCAGGTGGTGGAGAAGTGTAGGAGTAGTAACTGCTTCCACTAACAGAGTAGTAACTGCTTCCACTAACAGAGTAGTAACTGCTTCCACTAACAGAGTAGTAACTGCTTCCACTAACAAAACATTAAGCGAATGACAGGTCAGTTACACATACTGGCTAGTAACTGCTTTCACTGCTATGTCTAAATACTCTTTCTTCGCCAACAAGAAGAGACAATTCATCGTAATTCAGTCAAAGTGTTTGGTCAGACTTAACCGGTGCGAGCTGCTCTTCAGTTGTGCATTCTGGGGACAAAGGATTGTGCAACCAATCGTTCTTGGCCACAGTGATGAGAGAAAATATTGTTCTGTGTTTAGAACATGCCAGATTGTGAACAAAATGGAGGTGCGAATACAATCCTACCAAGAAACTGACGGTCAAACGGCACTTAGACCGAGCCTCCCGCAGTCAGTGTGTCGTAAAGACTTACTACAAAGTTAGTGTGCCGTAAAGACTCACTACACAGTTATCAAGTACTCACTACAAAGTTAATGAGCGGCAAGGACTCACTACAAAGGAAAGTAGAGGGTAAAAGTTTGAGAACCACTGGCCTAGACCATCATCCCCCTCGATTGTCATCTTTTCCTTTCCTCAGAAACTATACCCTCCAATATATTTATTACCGCCTTCGTGCTTGTCGGTGTCCCTCCACCACCTCCATCTCTCCACCCCACCCCCAATAGATGGTTGTAAGTAGCAGTTTTCATCCACATCCAGCTGTTCCTGTTGCTGCTTTTATTCCTCAAAGAAAAGCTGGGGCCTCTTAAAGTAACAACTCACCTGAAATGATGTGATCCTTTTGTATGCTGAGACATGCCCTCTAAAAGTGGCATAATTTGAGGAAAATTTAAGGTTTCATGTTTAGGTGTCATGATCTTAGCTTGTCATGGTAAGATGGCGTGATGTTAGCCTGTCGTGGCTAGATGGCGTGATGTTAGCCTGTCGTGGCTAGATGGCGTGATGTTAGCCTGTCGTGGCTAGATGGCGTGATGTTAGCCTGTCGTGGCTAGATGGCGTGATGTTAGCCTGTCGTGGCTAGATGGCGTGATGTTAGCCTGTCGTGGCTAGATGGCGTGATGTTAGCCTGTCGTGGCTAGATGGCGTGATGTTAGCCTGTCGTGGCTAGATGGCGTGATGTTAGCCTGTCGTGGCTAGATGGCGTGATGTTAGCCTGTCGTGGCTAGATGGCGTGATGTTAGCCTGTCGTGGCTAGATGGCGTGATGTTAGCCTGTCGTGGCTAGATGGCGTGATGTTAGCCTGTCGTGGTTAGATGGCGTGATGTTAGCCTGTCGTGGTTAGATGGCGTGATGTTAGCCTGTCGTGGTTAGATGGCGTGATGTTAGCCTGTCGTGGTTAGATGGCGTGATGTTAGCCTGTCGTGGCTAGATGGCGTGATGTTAGCCTGTCGTGGCTAGATGGCGTGATGTTAGCCTGTCGTGGCTAGATGGCGTGATGTTAGCCTGTCGTGGCTAGATGGCGTGATGTTAGCCTGTCGTGGCTAGATGGCGTGATGTTAGCCTGTCGTGGCTAGATGGCGTGATGTTAGCCTGTCGTGGCTAGATGGCGTGATGTTAGCCTGTCGTGGCTAGATGGCGTGATGTTAGCCTGTCGTGGCTAGATGGCGTGATGTTAGCCTGACGTGGCTAGATGGCGTGACGTTAGCCTGTCGTGGCTAGATGGCGTGATGTTAGCCTGTCGTGGCTAGATGGCGTGACGTTAGTCTGTCGTGGTTAGATGGCGTGATGTTAGCCTGTCGTGGCTAGATGGCGTGATGTTAGTCTGTCGTGGTTAGATGGCGTGATGTTAGCCTGTCGTGGTTAGATGGCGTGATGTTAGCCTGTCGTGGCTAGATGGCGTGATGTTAGTCTGTCATAGTTATGTGTCATGATGTTAGTCTGTCATAGTTAGGTGTCATGATGTTAGTCTGTCATAGTTAGGTGTCATGATGTTAGTCTGTCATAGTTAGGTGTCATGATGTTAGTCTGTCATTGTTAGGTGGGATTATGGCAGCATGTCACTGTTAGGTGGAATGATGACAGCCTGTCACTGTTAGGTGGGATTATGGCAGCATGTCACTGTTAGGTGGGATGATGGCAGCCTGTCATTGTTAGGTAGGATGATGGCAGCCTGTCATTGTTAGGTGGGATGATGACAGCCTGTCATTGTTAGGTATGATGATGACAGCCTGTTATTGTTAGGTGGGATGATGACAGCCTGTTATTGTTAAGTGGGATGATGGCAGCCTGTTTTGTTAGGTGGGATGATGACAGCCTGTTTTTGTTAGGTAGGATGATGACAGCCTGTTTTTGTTAGGTAGGATAATGACAGCCTGTTTTGTTAGGTAGGATTATGACAGTCTGTCATTGTTAGGTAGGATGATGACAGTCTGTCATTGTTAGGTAGGATGATGACAGCCTGTTTTGTTAGGTAGGATGATGACAGCCTATCATTGTTAGGTAGGATGATGACAGCCTGTTTTGTTAGGTAGGATGATGATAGCCTGTTATTGTTAAGTGGGATGATGATAGCCTGTTATTGTTAAGTAGGATGATGACAGCCTATCATTGTTAGGTAGGATGATGACAGCCTGTTATTGTTAGGTAGGATGATGACAGCCTGTTTTGTTAGGTAGGATGATGACAGCCTATCATTGTTAGGTAGGATGATAACAGCCTGTTTTGTTAGGTAGGATGATGACACTCTATCAGTGTTAGGTAGGATAATGACACCCTGTTATTGTTAGGTAGGATGATGACAGCCTGTTTTGTTAGGTAGGATGATGACACTCTATCAGTGTTAGGTAGGATAATGACAGCCTGTTATTGTTAGGTAGGATGATGACAGCCTGTTATTGTTAGGTAGGATGATGACAGCCTGTTATTGTTAGGTAGAATGATGACAGCCTGTTATTGTTAGGTAGGATGATGACAGCCTATCATTGTTAGGTAGGATAATGACAGCCTGTTATTGTTAGGTAGGATGACGACAGCCTGTCATGTTTTTCTTTTGTCTCATGATAAGATAGTAAAACGCCGTCCTAGCACGGGACTTGTCGGTGTCTCTGCCATGGCAGCGGCCATATCAATGCTTGCCTCGACTGTCAGGCTGATGTGACACAGGTCTGTCTTCAGGGTGCGCTGCAAACAAATGAGATCAGGTCAATTCCAGCTCGTCTACTTGTAGGTGTGCTGAGGTTGCAGCTCCCTTCGCTGTCCCTGTCCACCGTCCACGATACTAGGCTTAATATAAATAAGTGTTAAATAATAGAAACAGCTTCTCACTGCAATGTTGTTTTACTGCATAAACAGAACTGTTTCTGTTTTCTCTGTTCAGTCCTTTGGCCTACAAAGATGCTGTCTTTATATCACCACATAAGTTTATTGGTGGACCACAGACTCCAGGTACCGTCTCTCTCTTTTAACTGTTTGTTTGTCTGTCTGTCTGCCTGCCTGTCTGTCTGACCAATTATGCTGCAATAGTCTTTATATATAATGAGTTTTTAAACCATTACTTCATTTTTTGTTGCTTCAATCACATTAATTGTTACATGCCATCTCTGTTCTGAATGCTGTGTAGGAAGGAGGCTGAGCTTGGTTTGGTTTCCCGAAAGCGACCGATTCGGGGGATCTAGGTCTAGCGTCTCCTCGGGTGTCCGGTAGGGGATTATCGGTGTGTTGGTCAGGTAGAGTGTAATTTGTTGTTAGATCAGTCGTTCCGGGGCCTTTGGCAGGCTCACGTTATCTTTGGGGGGGGGGGGGGGGGGTTGTAGTGGGATATCTGGATGTGTCTGCTGCATTTTTCATATAGATGGTGATGTTGGATAAATGGATTGTTAGGCTATGAACCTAGATGCTGACCAGGACGGCCTATGCTTGTGTAAATTCTATAAGTACCTGGTTGTAAGTTGGATGTAAAGCTTTGTACACGTGAACTGTGATAAGCGTTCAGTGCTAAATGGTTTGTTCATCAAGATATTAATAGTTGAAATGCGTACTTTTTATCATTGTTATGTTCTTCATTGCTATGCCTTCATATATTCACATGCTTCAGCTTTTGATCATAGACACTGAAATGTTTTCCTTTGTGTTTGTGTGTGCGCACATGTTTATTCTGACCAGTGTCAAATTCACCCAAGATTTATAATGTTATGCTAAGTTTCATGATCGTATGAGTATTATTCGTACTGGTTGTTAATGTGTCATTGATTATTTCATATTTGCAATTTATGTGTCGATGTTGACGCAGACTGAGTACTGCGTACATCTGCTGTATATGCCTGAGTTGGCAAAGAACTCCTTTATGTGTACGGGAGTGTGGCTAACTCTTGATTAGTAGTGAATATGCATTTATATGTTGTTGAAGAAGACAAGAGGTTTGTAGAGATGTTGAACTAAGTATTAGAGTCATTTCGAGTAACGCCTTTTGTTTGTTCATGCTGACGCTCATTGCATGCTCAGATTTTTCCATTGTCTGGTTAACTGTTGTTGAATTACACGTTGTGTGTGTTTATATGTTATCTGATGTAAACGGATGTGGCATCTGGTGTTGTGGTTAAACCTAACATTTATTTGCCTTGATCAGTTGATGCCTTTTCAGTAGTTATTTATTGTTGGTGGAGCTAGAGATGAATAAGATGTTAACTTATTGCTCCAGCACAAACTCATTTAGGGGACCTTATATAGACACAAACTGGGAGGGCAAGAGCCCGGGGGTAAGGGGTCTTCGGGAGCGGTGCAGTAAGTGAGTGTCCTAGGCCCAGCTGTACTTCACTGGGGACTGAACTCAGGACATAAAGGCTGGCGATGAGCACCAAGATCCTCCTTTCGGTGATAAAGATAAGAGATAAAGAAGCAAGATGGAGAGAAGAATTGAGAAGTTAGATAAAATAAGCACCAAGTAATAAGTAAAACACATATTTTACAAAAGATGATGATGATGGATGGATGGATGGATGGATGGATGGAAGGAAAGCATTTCTCACGCCGGAGGGCGTTTACACAAAAATAAGACACACCCTTTCAGAGCTGAGATTTTTTTTTCAGTTAAGTGCCGCCACGATGGGACCATATCAGTCATACTTTTCATATTAGGTTGTCATGACACGACCAGCTACCTTGAAGAACTGCAATTAAGTGAGGTAAAGGTCTTGGCCATCCCTGGCGAAAAAAACGCTGCTCTCCACTGTTTGTTTTACTATGACGCGACAGTTTTTGTCATTGAATGTTACCTGTGTAGGATGTCACTGAATGTTATCTGTGTAGGATGTCACTGAATGTTATCTGTGTAGGATGTCACTGAATGTTATCTGTGTAGGATGTCATTGAATGTTATCTGTGTAGGATGTCACCGAATGTTATCTGTGTAGGATGTCACTGAATGTTATCTGTGTAGGATGTCACTGAATGTTATCTGTGTAGGATGTCACTGAATGTTATCTGTGTAGGATGTCACCGAATGTTATCTGTGTAGGATGTCACTGAATGTTATCTGTGTAGGATGTCACCGAATGTTATCTGTGTAGGATGTCACCGAATGTTATCTGTGTAGGATGTCACTGAATGTTATCTGTGTAGGATGTCACTGAATGTTATCTGTGTAGGATGTCACCGAATGTTATCTGTGTAGGATGTCACCGAATGTTATCTGTGTAGGATGTCACTGAATGTTATCTGTGTAGGATGTCACTGAATGTTATCTGTGTAGGATGTCACTGAATGTTATCTGTGTAGGATGTCACCGAATGTTATCTGTGTAGGATGTCACCGAATGTTATCTGTGTAGGATGTCACTGAATGTTATCTGTGTAGGATGTCACTGAATGTTATCTGTGTAGGATGTCACTGAATGTTATCTGTGTAGGATGTCACCGAATGTTATCTGTGTAGGATGTCACTGAATGTTATCTGTGTAGGATGTCACTGAATGTTATCTGTGTAGGATGTCACTGAATGTTATCTGTGTAGGATGTCACTGAATGTTATCTGTGTAGGATGTCACTGAATGTTATCTGTGTAGGATGTATTTACTGCAGGTTTTCTTTCTTTTTTTCATCCAGGAGTTCTGGTGGCCAAACGATGGGTTTTTCGTAACCCTATCCCACATGGAGTCGGTGGTGGGACAGTTATTTTCGTAAGTTATTTGCTTCTTTCAATAAGTTATTTTCTGTGTTATTTGGTTGTATTTTTTACATTGTTATTTGTTATTTTTGAAAGTTATGGGTGAGTTAGTTCTTGAATCCACTGTAACATAATTTATACAAGTTATTATTGCTGCCGCATATTACATGCATATTGTTATGTATATTGTATTGCTGTAATATATGTATATTGTATTGCTGTAATATATGTAGATTGTATTGCTGTAATATATGTATACTGTATTGCTGTAACATATGTAGATTGTATTGCTGTAATATATGTATACTGTATTGCTGTAATATATGTAGATTGTATTGCTGTAATATATATATACTGTATTGCTGTAATATATGTATATTGTATTGCTGTAATATATGTATACTGTATTGCTGTAATATATATATACTGTATTGCTGTAATATATGTATACTGTATTGCTGTAACATATGTAGATTGTATTGCTGTAATATATGTATACTGTATTGCTGTAATATATGTAGATTGTATTGCTGTAATATATGTATACTGTATTGCTGTAATATATGTATACTGTATTGCTGTAATATATATATACTGTATTGCTGTAATATATGTATATTGTATTGCTGTAATATATGTATATTGTATTGCTGTAATATATGTATATTGTATTGCTGTAATATATGTATACTGTATTGCTGTAATATATGTATACTGTATTGCTGTAATATATGTAGATTGTATTGCTGTAATATATGTAGATTGTATTGCTGTAATATATGTATACTGTATTGCTGTAATATATGTATACTGTATTGCTGTAATATATATATACTGTATTGCTGTAATATATGTATACTGTATTGCTGTAATATATGTATACTGTATTGCTGTAATATATGTATATTGTATTGCTGTAATATATGTATACTGTATTGCTGTAATATATGTATACTGTATTGCTGTAATATATGTAGATTGTATTGCTGTAATATATGTAGATTGTATTGCTGTAATATATGTATACTGTATTGCTGTAATATATGTATACTGTATTGCTGTAATATATATATACTGTATTGCTGTAATATATGTATACTGTATTGCTGTAATATATGTATACTGTATTGCTGTAATATATGTATACTGTATTGCTGTAATATATATATACTGTATTGCTGTAATATATGTATACTGTATTGCTGTAATATATGTATACTGTATTGCTGTAATATATGTAGATTGTATTGCTGTAATATATGTAGATTGTATTGCTGTAATATATGTAGATTGTATTGCTGTAATATATGTAGATTGTATTGCTGTAATATATGTATACTGTATTGCTGTAATATATGTATACTGTATTGCTGTAATATATGTATACTGTATTGCTGTAATATATGTATACTGTATTGCTGTAATATATGTATACTGTATTGCTGTAATATATGTATACTGTATTGCTGTAATATATGTATACTGTATTGCTGTAATATATGTATACTGTATTGCTGTAATATATGTATACTGTATTGCTGTAATATATGTATACTGTATTGTTGTAATATATGTAGATTGTATTGCTGTAATATATGTATATTGTATTGCTGTAATATATGTATATTGTATTGCTGTAATATATGTATACTGTATTGCTGTAATATATGTATACTGTATTGCTGTAACATATGTAGATTGTATTGCTGTAATATATGTATACTGTATTGCTGTAATATATGTAGATTGTATTGCTGTAATATATGTATACTGTATTGCTGTAATATATTTTTTATGTGTTCTACAAGTTTATTGTTACAGACAGTGCCTTGCAAATTTTAATGTGACCAAAGAAAACAAATCACGCAAGAGTTTCCCCACGCGGCTGAGAATAATGTAGGGTCTGTAGTCTCAAACTTTGTCACATGACTAGGTCGGGAGGACCGCACACTCATACATCAGCGACGTGGAGCACCGAGAGGAAGGTGGAACACCTGCCATCATAGAATCCATCAGAGCAGGTCTGGTGTTCAAGCTGAAGTCTGCCTTCACGGCCGAGTTTATCATGGCACGGGAGATGCAGATGACCAGGTAAGTGCTCATCGTCGCGCAGACAATGCTTAGAGCATGTCCTCTATGTAGATTTACTGGCATTCTTAGAACGTTGTGGAGCGCAATATTTCTTACATTCCGCCATGCCATGTCTGCTACAGAAAGGTCGGTCATGAAAAGCTACGGGTAAGACCCCGTCATTGTCGTGTGAGTGTGAGTAGTTTAGTGTATGATGTGAGTGTGAGTAGTTTAGTGTATGATGTGAGTGTGAGTAGTTTAGTGTATGATGTGAGTGTGAGTAGTTTAGTGTATGATGTGAGTGTGAGTAGTTTAGTGTATGATGTGAGTGTGAGTAGTTTAGTGTATGATGTGAGTGTGAGTAGTTTAGTGTATGATGTGAGTGTGAGTAGTTTAGTGTATGATGTGAGTGTGAGTAGTTTAGTGTATGATGTGAGTGTGAGTAGTTTAGTGTATGATGTGAGTGTCAGTAGTTTAGTGTATGATGTGAGTGTCAGTAGTTTAGTGTATGATGTGAGTATGAGTAGTTTAGTGTATGATGTGAGTGTGAGTAGTTTAGTGTATGATGTGAGTGTGAGTAGTTTAGTGTATGATGTGAGTGTGAGTAGTTTAGTGTATGATGTGAGTGTGAGTAATTTAGTGTATGATGTGAGTGTGAGTAATTTAGTGTATGATGTGAGTGTGAGTAGTTTAGTGTATGATGTGAGTGTGAGTAGTTTAGTGTATGATGTGAGTGTGAGTAGTTTAGTGTATGATGTGAGTGTGAGTAGTTTAGTGTATGATGTGAGTGTGAGTAGTTTAGTGTATGATGTGAGTGTGAGTAGTTTAGTGTATGATGTGAGTGTGAGTAATTTAGTGTATGATGTGAGTGTGAGTAATTTAGTGTATGATGTGAGTGTGAGTAGTTTAGTGTATGATGTGAGTGTGAGTAGTTTAGTGTATGATGTGAGTATGAGTAGTTTAGTGTATGATGTGAGTGTGAGTAGTTTAGTGTATGATGTGAGTGTGAGTAGTTTAGTGTATGATGTGAGTGTGAGTAGTTTAGTGTATGATGTGAGTGTGAGTAGTTTAGTGTATGATGTGAGTGTGAGTAGTTTAGTGTATGATGTGAAAGTTAGTAGTTTAGTGTATGATGTGAGTGTGAGTAATTTAGTGTATGATGTGAGTGTGAGTAGTTTAGTGTATGATGTGAAAGTTAGTAGTTTATGTATGATGTGAGTGTGAGTAATTTAGTGTATGATGTGAATGCTAGTAGTTTATGTATGATGTGAGTGTCAGTAGTTTAGTGTATGATGTGAATGCTAGTAGTTTATGTATGATGTGAGTGTGAGTAGTTTAGTGTATGATGTGAATGCTAGTAGTTTATGTATGATGTGAGTGTCAGTAGTTTAGTGTATGATGTGAATGCTAGTAATTTATGTATGATGTGAGTGTCAGTAGTTTAGTGTATGATGTGAATGTTAGTATTTTATGTATGATGTGAGTGTGAGTAGTTTAGTGTATGATGTGAATGCTAGTAATTTATGTATGATGTGAGTGTCAGTAGTTTAGTGTATGATGTGAATGTTAGTATTTTATGTATGATGTGAGTGTCAGTATTTTAATGTATGATGTGAAAGTTAGTAGTTTATGTATGATGTGAGTGAGTGTCAGTAGTTTAGTGTATGATGTGAATGTTAGTAGTTTATGTATGATGTGAGTGTGAGTAGTTTATTGTATGATGTGATTATCAGTGATTTAGTGTATGGGGCCAACCACACATGGACAATATTCTATCCCTCTTCCTTCATGTTGCTCCTTAGCAGAGCCATCACTTACCCATGATCCATCTCTTGTTTACTTGTATACTCAGACCAGCAAAGTCATCTGTCTCCTCTTAGCTTCTCAACTAACTCTACATAAACCGCAGTTTATGACGAAAACCACACATCACATTATATTGTTCAGGTGACACCGCAGTTGACCATCTGTCAGTTTCCTGGTATCTTTCCTGCTGTCTCGTTGCTCTGTTCGCACTGACATTTGTAGCTTCTATCCTGTACTAGATCATCAGAAGAACGTGGATCACTTACGTTCATTGTCTATATGTTACATACAGCTTCCTGTGCTAGTAGTAATACAATTTCCTGTGCTAGTAGTAATACAATTTCCTGTGCTAGTAGTACATACAGTTTCCTGTGCTAGTAGTACATACAGCTTCCTGTGCTAGTAGTACATACAATTTCCTGTGCTAGTAGTACATACAATTTCATGTGCTAGTAGTACATACAGCTTCCTGTGCTAGTAGTACATACAGTTTCCTGTGCTAGCAGTACATACAGCTTCTTGTGCTAGTAGTACATACAATTTCATGTGCTAGTAGTATACAATTTCATGTGCTAGTAGTACATACAATTTCCTGTGCTAGTAGTACATACAGCTTCCTGTGCTAGTAGTATATAGAGTTTCCTGTGATAGTAGTACATACAATTTCATGTGCTAGTATTGCATACAGCTTCCTGTGCTAGTATTGCATACAGCGTCCTGTGCTAGTAGTACATACAATTTCCTGTGCTAGTAGTACATACAGTTTCCTGTACTAGTAGTACATACAGTTTCCTGTGCTAGTAGTACATACAATTTCCTGTGCTAGTAGTACAAACAGTTTCCTGTGCTAGTATTACATACAGCTTCCTGTGCTAGTATTACATACAGCTTCCTGTGTAAGTGATACCCCCCCCCCCCCGGGAAAACTGTGTTAAGAACACACTTATCTTAACATAGCCTTTGTGAAACAGGGAATATCAGATCTGATTGCTTAAAAAACTCTGACCTCTCCTGTAGCCCAGAAACTAATTGTTAATGTTATAAAGCATAATGTAACCCTTTTATAAGGTAGAATTTTTAGTGAACAGAACTTTCTGTAAAGAATTGAGAAATCTGCTAGTATCCTCTTGTTTAGGAGTGCCAGATGACTCATACAAAATGCTATGTACGCTAAGAAAACCCACTCGCCTGTGGGAAAAATGACAAGCACAAATACCCCTCCTAGGATAGAAGGCCCCCCCTCCTAGGATAGAAGGCCCCCCCCCCTCCTAGGATAGAAGGCCCCCCTCCTAGGACAGAAGGGCCTCCAGCTTTTGACCTTGCACTCCCGTCAGTAGGTGGAGCTGAGATCTAGCCCTGGGGCCACGCTGGGCTGGTCAGGATGGTGGATGGATGGGGACATGGAGATCACCTGCGGGTATGAGGAAAGTCTGATGGAAATTAACGAGTCCAGGGCGTGACAAGCCTATGGGTCTCTACAACAATAGCTATCAGAATAAGGCAAACAAAGCAGCCAGCAGTCTATGGGTGGCGGAGAATGGGCATCGTTGAAGCGCCATCAGATCCCTCATCCCAAAGTCGGAGTGTTTCTGTGTGAAACTGTCTCAAAACCGTCGAGCAGGCCAGTGTTGCACTCGGTGTCTGATCTCACTGGAAAGGCCTCCTCCTGGATATGAAAGAAAGACTTAGGACAAAAAGCCCAAATATGAAAATGTCAGAAACAAAAAGAAAACCATACGAGCCCGAACGTCGCCTCGTAAAAGGTCCCCGCCAGGTGGTTCCCCCTCCCCCTCCCCCGGCTACCTTGAGCGAAAAATCAGTAAGGGAGTTGTAGGGGAACACTAACATTCTTCAAATCAACATTTCTGGACTTAGGCCACAGGCCTCAGAATTAAGCAGACAGCTGAAAAAAGTCAACATCCATATTGTGATCCTACAAGAAACCCTTCTATATGGAAAAGATCACTCAGTGCCTGGATACACCATGTACAAATGTGAACGTGGTAAATGCAGGGGTAGTGCCACACTCTTGAGAAATGACATCCAAGGAGAAGTTAACAACAGAAAGTGCAATGAGAATGATACCCAAGAGATAGCAGTATGGCATGATGGACTGCAGTACACTCTGTATGTTTACTGTCCCCAAATTCTAAAAGTCAAATCAACATACACAGCACAGACATGCAGAAAACTATCATTGCAGGAGATTTTAATGCAGATCTATCATCACTAGGATACAAAGACCGAAACCCTATGGGAAACAACATTGAAGAGCTATGTAACACCAGCAACATGATAATATTGCAAGACTCCTCCTCCCCACCAACACCCCTCCACAGAGCCACTGGATGCACATACAGACCTGACCTCACCATTGTCTCAGCAGATATCCACAACAATTGTACTCTGAGAGTGCTTGATGACATAGGAAGCGATCGTCGCCCCATTCTTCTACACATTTCTCACACACGAAACCAAAGACAACACAAACCTCCTTGCAGGAATTACAGAAAAGCAGACTGGGAAAAATTCAGAACACAGACAAATGAAAACCTATCAAAATTAAATGACAACACAAACATTGTCACGCTCTACACCAACATAATCCAAGCCATACTTGGAGTAGACTACAAAGCAGTTCCCTGAGGATGCAGAAAGAAATATAGCCCCTTTTGGACAACATCTCTGGAAGAATTAGTAAAAAAAAAAAAGAAGAGCAGCCAGGAAGAATGCAGAGAAAAACCCTGCTCCAGAAAAGACTACAATAAACTAACAGCTCAGATAACATGTCAGGAAAAAACAAACTAACCTTAAGTCAAATGCGAATCTCTGGTTAAGTCCTCGCAGGTGACTCAGACAAAGCCAGTGCTTTTAACAAATTCTTCGTTGCCACCAACAAATCCTCTATTTTGTAAACATACTAACCTCCTCTTCTCAAACAGTTATCTCCTCATGAACAAAGTAATCTCCTTTTAAAAAAAAGACCCAAATCAGGTCACATACATTATGCAATGTATGTCATAAAAGTTGGAAATAAAGAACTACATTAAAGATTCAAGGATTCAAAATCAGACTCGGAGTTATTGCATTCAGGACAGCCACATATATGCTCCATCGCACGCCGCAGCGTCCATCCAAATGTATGTCTGCTAATAGTTCCCGTCAAGTGTTGGTTTTTAAGATGCGTTTTCTGCCACACAGTCCAGATGTCTTGCCAGCATCTTTAATTTGTTCTAGCTCCAGCAATCTCTTCACATCTACACTGTTCTTCCAGTCTCTTCACAGCTACACTGTTCTTCCAGTCTCTTCACAGCTATACTGTTCTTCCAGTCTCTTCACAGCTACATTGTTCCTTCAGTCTCTTCACAGCTACACTGTTCTTCCAGTCTCTTCACAGCTGCATTGTTCCTTCAGTCTCTTCACAGCTAGACTGTTCTTCCAGTCTCTTCACAGCTACACTGTTCTTCCAGTCTCTTCACAGCTACACTGTTCTTGCCAACTAGCACCCCAAAAAAGATGTTAGAGAGAATGAATCTAAGCTACGGAATCTAAGCTACGGAATTTCTGTGTGTCACGACCTCGTTTCTTTCCGGGTGTCACGATCTCTCATGTCTGCTGAGCAGTTACTAAAGACTATGTCAACAAAACACCTTTTTTGGGGTGCTAGTTGGCTAAGTCGATAGTACGCTGTTCTCTCGTGGCTAGACGGCTGCTCGTCCTACCGGAGTCCGTGTTCGAATCCCAGGTAATTCTCTTGTGATTTTTCTTTCTCTCACGTCTCACTAAAGTGCTTTGTCTACGATTTTTTCGAGGTTTAATCCTACAATATTTGTTATCTTACAGAGCTTACATCTGATACATTTAGTTAAATGAAGCACCATGAAGTACAACAGAACATTCCCTAATATCGACACCCACGTGGTCTTTATTTCCTTGAGGTCGAACCTATGTCGCCATTTTTAACATATTATCAAGGTACTTGGCTCTATAGCCTCATTTAAATCACTAGATACTTTATCTAAGGTAGAATTAAATACGAAATATAGTCTTCACACTTCATAAAAAGTTACACAGCTCAGCCCAAGTGGCATATCTTATCTCAGCGTCATTTTAACACTGAAAGCGACTCCTACAAAAGATCTTGATCTCACACTAAATCAGCACAAAATAGCTCATATAATCGTATCAAAATATCCTAAACACATAATCTAGGTAAAAATATTGTAAGTAAATTTCTAACTTACGTACACCCTTATAGTGGGAGTCGCGTCTCCCCGAATCGCGTATGATTTCCTTTTTCGATCTGTCCGTATTTACTTTGTTTCTTTGCCATATAACAGGAGTTTCCTACTTATTAAACTTATTGAGAAACGTCGCCCAGCAAACTGTCTCATGTACATAAACACAAACATACATACATACATACAAAACATACTTTACATGTATTCTATTGTGACTGGTGATGCGACAACACTCTAGCGGGTGTCATTAAAAGTTGTATGTGACACCGAAAGACGCTGGTCTGTTTAGATGTTATGATGAGTTGCCTAGTGCCTTATTTATTCAGTTGAGTGATGATAGATCTGGTTATAGATCTTTTTATCTATACCTTCCTGTCAAACACTCAGAACGTTCACAAGCCAGGTGCTCCTGACACTAGGACAGCGTAGAACAACTGGACGGCAAGCTGGCAGACTTACAAGACACAACTGTTGACATTAACTAGAAGTCAATAGACCCAATGGTGTAGCAAGGCTGAATACTTTTTTAATATGAGTAAATGAGGATGAAGTGTATGGCAAATGAGGAGACTACTGCCACAACGCAGGAGCAACACCAACAAAAACACAGCTTCCCGGTTTGCCATTGGAAAGACGAGAAGTCAGTCACAGGGAAAGAGAATAAAAATATCTAACTGCCATACTTACACTTGTATGAATAAACTCCAATTTAAATTCCTCACAATGGAAAGAAACATCATAAACAGACTACTGCAAGTGAATTTTCCGACAACACAACTTGCTGTCCTAAAAAGGACAAAAAACATTACTCTGCATCTCAAATTGGACTATCCTAACCGGGTTATGTCCCTATAACTTCTTTCTGCTATGATTTCTAACTCATCTCTCTGTGACATTTTTTCTCCTTTCCAGCCGTTTTTTTTTTTTTTTGCGTCCTCAAAAAAGTGTTGTGATGTGTGTGTGTGCGATGTGCGTGCGTGTGTATGTGTGTGTGTGCGTGCGTGCGTGTGTGATGTGAGTGCGTGTGTGTGTGCGCGCGCTCCTTCATGCGGACGTGAACTTTTTATGTCTAATACCAAACTACCTTTACCCTAAGCTACGCGTTTATAACGTCACCTTGACTATACTATTAACAATATATATATAAACGTACTTACGTACAAACATACATACATAAATATAAACATACATACATACAAAACATACATAAATCATAAATACGTACAAACATACACATAAATATAAACATTCATATATACAAAACATACATACATACGTATAAACATGCATATATAAATATAAACATACATACATACAAATATACATACATAAATACGAACATACATACAATCTCATATACAGACATGTAAAGATACATGAATGCATAAAGACATACACACACACACACATCTCCATTAGACTGTCAGAAGGAAAACAGTCAAAGTTTGGAGGGCGGGCGGGGAGTGATATCTGTATCTATGCTGATCTCTTAGTTGCATGTGATTGTTCTGATCTCTTAGTTACGTGTGATTGTTCTGATCTCTTAGTTACGTGTGATTGTTCTGATCTCTTAGTTACGTGTGATTGTTCTGATCTCTTAGTTACATGTGATTGTTCTGATCTCTTAGTTACGTGTGTTTGTTCTGATCTCTTAGTTACATGTGATTGTTCTGATCTCTTAGTTACGTGTGATTGTTCTGATCTCTTAGTTACATGTGATTGTTCTGATCTCTTAGTTACGTGTGATTGTTCTGATCTATGCTATTATACAGAGCTTTATATGTGTAACACAAACATGTTGTTCTCTGTCCTTATACAGAGCTTTATATGTGTAACACAAACATGTTGTTCTCTACCCTTATACAGAGCTTTATATGTGTAACACAAACATGTTGTTCTCTACCCTTATACAGAGCTCTATATGTGTAACACAAACATGTTGTTCTCTACCCTTATACAGAGCTTTATATGTGTAACACAAACATGTTGTTCTCTACCCTTATACAGAGCTTTATATGTGTAACACAAACATGTTGTTCTCTACCCTTATACAGAACTTTATATGTGTAACGTAAATACGGATCAGAAACGATGTAAACATATGCTCATCCTAACGTGGAAAAAATTGGTTGATCAAAGTTAAATTATACCAGTAAAGAAAGATAAATTCTGGCAGTAAAGAAAGATAAACTCTGGCAGTAAAGAAAGATAAATTCTGGCAGTAAAGAAAGATAAACTCTGGCAGTAAACAAAGATAAACTCTGGCAGTAAAGAAAGATAAGCTATAGCAGTAAAGAAAGATAAACTCTGGCAGTAAAGAAAGATAAACTTTGGCAGTAAACAAATATAAACTCTGTAAGTAAAGAAAGATAAACTCTGGCAGTAAAGAAAGATAAGCTGTAGCAGTAAAGAAAGATAAACTCTGGCAATAAAGAAAGATAAACTATGGCAGTAAAGAAAGATAAACTATAGCAGTAAAGAATGATAAACTGTGGCAGTAAACAAATATAAACTCTGTAAGTAAAGAAAGATAAACTCAGTAAGTAAAGAAAGATAAACTCTGGCAGTAAACAAAGATAAACTGTGACAGTAAAAAAAGATAAACTATGGCAGTAAAAAAAAAATAAACTATGGCAGTAAAAAAAGATAAACTATGGCAGTAAAGAAAGATAAACTCTGTAAGTAAAGAAAGATAAACTCTGGCAGTAAGGAAAGATAAATTCTGGCAATAAAGAAAGATAAACTATGGCAGTAAAGAAAGCAAAATGCTTCAGACTTCTAAAATATTTGTTGATGGTCTGGGTTGTTTTTTTATTTCTTTCATCCCTCAGCTTGAACTTCTATAATCACTCAGTGTAAATCCTTTAATCATAGATTACATATAGATTAATCATCTGATTATTAACACACTGGCAGATGTACTCTGATTTTCTCACTTAGCAGGCATACAATCTTTTGCCTCAAAGCCAATATCGCGGTAACAGTTTTCTCCCTTGAGTAGACATCAGCGTGACGGTAGCAAGTCTCTATAATATGTCCTCTCATGACAAGTCTTTTATACGTGATTACTTTCATATATCATTTAATGTACGAGGGTCATACCGAAAGTCGTGCGCAAGCATTTTTTTTAAACAATCAGAATTTATAGATTGAGAAAATATAAATGTATCACTTTAAACTGCATCCTTTTCATTTCAAGTAGAGGTCACATGACGGCACCATTATGTGTCACGTGACCACGCAGAGCAGAAACAAAATGGCGGGTGCTTCAGTTTAGTTTTGTCCACGTGCTGTTATTGAGTTCCTCGTAAAAGAGGAAATCCCCGCTGCTGAAATTCGCCAAAGACTTCATCTTGCGTATGGAGATGTGTGTAAGGGTGCCCGCAGTTTTGGGAGGTGGGTGAGGCATCTCAAAGACGGAAACACGAGCATCCAAGATATGCATTGCAACGGTCGCCCTCGAACTGCCTCCACTGAACGCAACGTGGAAAGAGTTGGCGACATCATTAAACAAGACAGGCGAGTCACAGTATCTGAAATCGCCGTAAATCTTGGAATATGCCACAATGCAGTACAGGAAATGATTGAAACCCTAGGCTATAGAAAAGTTGTGCCCGCTGGGCCCCACCTTTGTTGACTGAAGATCATAAAGCTGTGAGAAAAACCATCACTCAAGACCTTCTTCAGAGGTATCAAAACGAAGGTAGTGAATTTTTTATGAGTGTTGTGACATGTGATGAAAGCTGGTTCCATCATTATGCGCCTGAAACAAAACGGCAGAAGAAACCAAAAAGAAAGCAAAGGCAGTGCATTCTGCTGGGAAGGTTATGGGAACCATTTTTGGGGATGTGGAGCGGTGCATTCTGGTTGAATGTCTCGAGCATAATAAAATCGTAAATGCTCCTGGTTATGTGGAAACACTTAAGAAGCTCAGTAGTGCACTGCACGATAAACGCCCTGGAAAGAAAATCATCCTACACCACGATAACGCTCGCCCTCACTCTGCTCGCCGGACAACTGAGGAAATTCAGAAAATATGTTGGGACATTCTTGCACACCCCGCCTATCCCCGACCTGGCACCCAGTGATTACCATCTTTTCGGTTTTGTGAAAGAACAAACGCGAGGCCATCACTACGACATAAGAGAGAACGTCCAGAAACTTGTGTGTGTCTGTGCCTTCGGTCAGCTGGAACGGAATTCTACCGTGAGGGTATTTTAAAACATGCAGAGCGATGGGGAAAATGTGTGCAGAGAAATGGAGATTATGTTGAAAAATTAAGAAAAGGATGCAGATTAAGGTGATACATTTATATTTTAACTATCTTTAAATTCTTATTTTTTAAATATGTTACTCACGACTTTCGGTATGACCCTCGTAATATAATTAAAATATCTACACCGTATCAAGAATTTTACTTGCACGTAACTCATCACTCATTCTTGTTTATAGACTCACCCTGAAAGAATGGGCACACTTACCAAACCTTCTCATCCTTGGTAACTTGACTGTGGACAGGCTCCCCATTTTCTCCATGATGTTCATGAACTCATCCACCGGCAGATTCGTCCATCATGATTTTATTGCGCTCATCTTGAACGACGTCTTCGGCATCCAAGCTCGCAGCGGCTGCGCATGCGCGGGACCTTATGCTTTGGTGAGTGCAAGACACGAGAGATTGTAAGAATACCAGATGATGTGTTCACAGACATGACACTGTCCATTTCAGGTCATGTGTTGACAGGTAAGAAATTGTCCAAGTCAGGTCATGTGCGGACAGGTAAGAAACTGTCCATGTTATGTTATGTATTGACAGGTAAGAAATTGTCCATGTTATGTTATGTGTTGACAGGTAAGAAATTGTCCATGTTATGTTATGTATTGACAGGTAAGAAACTGTCCATGTTATGTTATGTATTGACAGGTAAGAAACTGTCCATGTTATGTTATGTATTGACAGGTAAGAAACTGTCCATGTTATGTTATGTGTTGACAGGTAAGAAATTGTCCATGTTACATCCGTTTGTTATCAGACACAGAAACTCTTTGTCAGGTCTTACGCTGCGACAGGCATTTAAAATATTTATCATATGTTGTATTGACAAGTAAGAACATTTATCATATGTTGTATTGACAAGTAAGAACATTTATCATATGTAGTATTGACAAGTAAGAACATTTATCATATGTTGTATTGACAAGTAAGAACATTTATCATATGTTGTATTGACAAGTAAGAACATTTATCATATGTTGTATTGACAAGTAAGAACATTTATCATATGTTGTATTGACAAGTAAGAACATTTATCATATGTTGTATTGACAAGTAAGAACATTTATCATATGTTGTATTGACAAGTAAGAACATTTATCATATGTTGTATTGACAAGTAAGAACATTTATCATATGTTGTATTGACAAGTAAGAACATTTATCATATGTTGTATTGACAAGTAAGAACATTTATCATATGTTGCTGTTTTTGCCTTTACCGTCCTTGTTATGAGTTATCATTAGCATAAAGCTTCAACTGCAGCTTTACAAGACTTTGGCTCTTGCTAGCCAAAACTTTGACTCCTGCTAGCCAAGAATTTGACTGTTGATATCCAAGATTTTGAATGTTTGCTACTGGTGACAATGAAATATTCATGTTATCTTTCAGGACCTGCTTGGGGTGACGGAGAAAACGAGTAGAAAGTTTCAGAAAATGATTGTGGTGACCACAGACAAGAAAGAGTCACGAGGGAAGAACCAGCCTCATTATCCTGCCACTGAAACTAAAAATGCCATCTTTAAGTAAGTGCATTACGTCAAAATGTGTCGCGTGTAAACAATGTTGTATAACAGAGCATCAGGTTTTCTGGTGGGAAGTACCATCCTGATTTTCTATACCTTAAGTTTGTTTACAAAATAGTCTCTATCTTTTAAAGTTAAACTGTTGAATAATGATCTTGCCACAGGTATTGATATAAGACAGAAAGATATCTCCAATGCATCGGTTAATATTTGATAATGCAAGTGAGTTTAAGACGGTCTGCCATATTTGAGCATTACGCGTATACCGAGTAAACCGCGCACGTTTTAAACCTTTAAACTAACCATGTATAACGATTTCTCGTGTACAACGCTCAAGTGTAAGCTAATTTTTGTTCTGAACGCTCTTCCACCACAAGTGATGAAGCCCTGCCACAAGCTGTTGAAGACAATCCAGTACTAGGCGCTTGTCAGCCCAGCTGGGCCCTTCTCAAACCACCACTGAAGAAAGTTTTATTCCCTTGATTAACATTCCCACTTACTGGACTTTCTAGAAAAAAAAATGAGCTGCACGCATGGTCCATTAAGAATAATTTCGGTTCACTCAGAAGATTTACATGAGTTGCATCTTTTTAGCCATAGCAATATTCCTTAAACCAAAGTTCGGCATTTGTACGAGCAGCAGTCAGCCTCGACGTGTCCCCGCGATCTCACTCCCCAGCAAGTGCAGGGACGTGTTGACCTCTGTAGCCAGCTGTTGGCAAACTCACGTGACAAAAGGTTTCTCCACCGTATCATCACCGGGGATGAAAAGTGGATTCTCCTGCGGTGCTCCAGCACAGGTACACAATGGCTCCAGCCAGGACAGATAACAGGTGGATGTCCGACGAGGTCGGGTGGAGAAGAAGGTTGTGCTTTGCATCTGGTGGAACTTCGAGGGCCCCTGCACTGGGAATTGGTTCCGTTTGGTCGCTCTGTGGACAGGAACCTGTATGCTGAGCAGTTGTAGTGGCTGCAGAACGTTCTGCTCACCCAGCACTCCTCGACAGGAAGAGGGTACTTCTCCAGCACAATGCCCCAGCTCACACTTCCAACATGGTCCGTGGACAACTCACAGAACTTCAACGTACAGTCCCTACCTAGTACCCTGTGACCACCGTCTGTTCCGCGCGGTGGCACGCTTCCTTCGTGGGCGGGAACTCATTTCATTGGAAGAAGCCAACGTGAGAGAGCTCTTGGCCTCAAAGCCTACCGAGTGGTACTACAAAGACTCCTCGTATTGGCTGAGTGATGGCAGAAGATCATCGAAAGTTATAGACTGTATTTTGAAGGTATATAAACTAAGAAAAAAAGTAGGAACAGCTTTATTACTTAATGACTACAAAGTTGTGATGTTTCGGCGTGAGCCTTAATATCACAAAAATTCGCAGGATGAAGAGATAGAGAGAGAAAAGATAAAGCATAAATTCACATGAATGCTATGAAAAAAAAATTAATGGCAAAAGCATTAGAATAAAATAAAATAATTGGACCAATTAGCTGTGACTTGTAAGAAGCTGTGGCTTGTAAGAGGCTGTGTTCAGAAATGCGCATGGTGGAGTGTAGAGAATATTTAAATGGAGATTTGTGATATGTGATAGGTGGATCGTAAGTGAGGATAGGGGAAAGGTGCAGGATAACTTATATTGGTGGAACTGGTCTCAGATCAGGGGACCACATGCAGAAACATCTGTACGATATCACCCACCATTCTTAAAAACCAGTCCCTAATCATTTCAATGGCCCCCAACCATAGATGCAAATCTGATTTTATGGTAATTTTCATCAAACAATGTCACGCTGATGAAAGAAGTCGCCTAGCGCTTGAGAACCGCAACATTCAAGAATATGGGACGCTCGAGCCACATGGTTTGAACTCGCTATTCAGGTACACCTAACATTCCCTTCTTCCACAATCGTAATCACTCTGCACTAAGTCCTACTCCCTTCTCACTTGTAACACATAGTTCAGACCTCCTCACAACATCAGATTACAACCCTTCTACCCAAACTATATTCACCTATTCCATCTTCTCCTGGCTAGATTACCATTGCATCACTCTCTCTCTCTCTCCTCTCCATGTCTCTCCCCCTCCCCCCCCCCCCCCCCCATCCTCATTTACGACCCACCCATCACAAATCACACGTCTCCATTTAAATATTCTCTACACTCCACCAAGCGCACTTCTGAACACAGCCTCTTACAAGCCAAAGCTTCCTGCAGGTCACAGTTAAGTGCTCCATTCATTTTATTTTAATCCTTTCCATTCATATTTTTTACATAGCATTTACGTGAATTTATACTTTATCTCCTCTCTCGTCTTTTTTGTTTGTTTGTTTGTTTTGTTTTGTATGATTAAGGCTCACGTCGAAACGTTACAACTGCGTGCTCGTTAAGTAATAAAGCCGTCCTACTTTTTTCTAGTTTTAATATTTTGGTATCACAGCTTTACTGCAGTGGCTCCGTGTATAGTTATATTGGGTGGTTGATAAGTTCTCGGCCTACGGTACAAATACTTGAAACACACAGTTAATATTAGGTGCATTTGTAGATCAGGTTAATGTAAGATTAGTTTCAAGTTTCAAGAAATTAACTGTAACCAATTTTTTTTACAGGCAACTGAAGTTGTAAGGAGTGACAGAAATTGATAAAATGGATAAAATTTCGCATCGAGCAGTCATCCGCTACCTCAGCATCAAGGACATATCATCGAAGGAGATCCATGAGGATATGGTGGAGACTCTAAGGGAGAGTGTCCCTTCTTACAGAACAGTGAATAAATGGGCAGCTCAATTCAAACATGGAAGGGAGAGTCTGGAAGATGATCCCCGTCTAGGAAGACCAAGAACGGTAACCGCCGATGAAACCACCGGCAGAATCCATGACATGATAATGGAGGATAGACGGCTAACTGAGCGGTACATTGCTACTGAGTTGGGCATCTTCCAGGAACGTGTTCATGCCATTATTCACAATGATCTTAAAATGACAAAGGTCTCTGCTCGATGGGTCCCGAAACTTCTTGGAGCTGATCACACATGACAGCGTCTCAATATGTCAAGAGACAATCTTGGCCATTTGTCTGTAGATCCTGAAAAGTTTCTTCGGCAATTTATAACTATGGATGAGACTTGGGTTCATCATTTTCAACCAGAAACCAAAGAACAGTCAAAGCAGTGGAAACATCATGGATCCCCACCTCCAAAAGAAAGCAAGGGGGGGGGGGGGTTCTGTCTGCAGACAAAGTGATGGCTTCCATCTTTTGGGATTTAGAAGGTGTGCTATTGGTAGACTATCTTTAAAAGGACAGAACGGTCACCTGGCCCTATTACACTAATCTTGTGAAGCAACTGCGGGTCAAACTGAAGGAAAAACGTCGAGGGAAATTGACAAGAGGAGTCATCTTTCATCAAGACAATGCTCCAGGTCACAAGTCGGTGGTGGCAATGTCTGATATTCATGAATGCGGCTTCCAGCTTCTTGAACATCCTTCTTATTCCCCAAATTTGGCCTCTTCGGACTATTACCTGTTTACCAAACTCAAAAAGGAGCTCAGTGGTCGCAAATTTACTTCAGATGATGACGTCATTCATACTATAGACCACTTTCTACTGGCACAAGATGCAGACTTTTACAAAGAAGGGATCCATATGTTCCAGGATCGCTGGACTAAATGCATAAACTTGCAAGGGGAATATGTTGAGAAATACCCCCCCCCCCCACCCACCAAAAAAAAAGTTGCCCACAAATAATCAGTTGTACCTTATGCCGAGAACTTATCAATCACCCCTCGTATATACTTTTACACTAATTATTCGTGTAATTTGAAGAGTGAAGTTACATGGTTATTAACACTTCTTACCGCTAGATCACTGCTATGTGCATGTTATGTTGCTTGGTTTTGTGCTGCAGTGAAAAACTTTTTAAAAAATTGACGAATTTCAGTCACACCCTTATTATGGCAAGATCATGTTGCTTTGATAGTACAGTCTAGAATGATCGTAGAAGTAAATAGGCAATCTGTCTAAAATATAGACAAGTGTGTTATCGCTAGTAATTAGAGTACACATATAATTCATTGTACACTGTATCAGTGCTTACCCCCCCCCCCCCCTTCCTACCTAATTTGAATTTTCCGATACTTTAATTCTCACTCTTGACTGATGTGCGTTTACGTTTTCTGTATTCTGTGTGTGTTTTCTGTGTTATCTATTTTCTATATTCTGTGTTTTCTGTATTATCTGTTTTCTATATTCTAAGTTTTCTTTATTGTCTGTTTTCTATATTCTGTGTTTTCTGTATTGTCTGCTTTCTATATTCGGCAAGTCAAGCTTCTTCTCTTACTTTAAATTGATAGAATATGATTTGCTAGTTTTCTAGCAGTTGTAGACAAATCACTTTAGACGTGAGAGAAAGAAAGATTGTAGACAAAGCACTGTAGACGAGAGAGAAAGAAAGATTGTAGACAAAGCACTGTAGACGTAAGAGAAAGAAAGATTGTAGACAAAGCACTGTAGACGTGATAGAAAGAAAGATTGTAGACAAACACTCTAGACGTGATTGAAAGAAAGATTGTAGACAAATCCCTTTAGATGTGAGAGAAAGAAAGATTGTAGATAAAACACTGTAGACGTGAGAAAGAAAGATTGTAGACAAATCACTGTAGACGAAAGGAAGATTGTAGGAGAAGGACCGTGACTCCAACCACGGACTTCGGTAGAAAAAGCACATGGACATCACGTAACCGGGTGGTTGCGCATTGTACCGGACGTCTAAAGTGCCGACTATTTTTCGACAGCTAACCTTACATACAGTGCTGTATTACTTTACTGTGCGCAGGTCTCAGTGTTTCTTATTTGAAAAAAAAAAATTCCTACTTTAGTTTTCCTTAATTTCCAAGAGCTGGTAGCCAGCCAGACATTTTTTCTTGTTTAAGGGGCGGTAATCGTATGGCGCCAAGTCCGGACTGTACAGGTAGGGAGGGTAGGTGTGTCTAAATTCTCCCAGTTGAACTGAAGAAGTACAGCCTTGGTGCTAGTCGCAGGGTGGGGCCGAGCGTTCTCGTGCAGAAGGGCGACGCCATTCCTGAGGACTCTGTGCTTTTTGATTTGGATCGACCTCAAAAGCTTTTTAGCGTTTCTCAACATTTGAAGTTATCGTGGTCCCTGGTGCTATGAATTCCATCAAGAACCCTCCCCCCCCCCCCTTCTTTTTTTTTTTTTGTTGCAGTCCGAGAACATTGTTGTCATCTTTTGTCTGTTCAAAACTGTTTTAATTTCCTGGGCTTGTTCGGGAAGCAGGTGCTTATCCACCGTTTGGACTGTTCCTTTGTCTCTTCAATTAACGAAATGGACCCAGTCTCGTCCCCAGTCACGATCTATCGAGAAATTTGTCACCCTCTACCCACTAACGAAGAAACTGGTCCCATTCTTTGAGCTTTGTGAACGTAAGTCAGTTGTTTTTGGAACCCACCTTGCACAGATTTTGTGACGGCTTGAAACAGACTTGACCTCAAAATTTGAGGAAATTCACCAGAAAGATCTGAATTCGTCAAACAACGTTTTTCGCGCAGAACTTAATCGATTTTTTAAAACGAGTTCTTCAGCCACAACTTAGTATTGAGTGTTGTCCAGTATATCTCATGAACTTATGTCTTGTATATATCAGAGTGGAGGACTTCGAGGGCAGAGAATCTACCTCGCTACTCAGACTGAGAGAGCTGACGATACAGATCGGCATCGCCAGGAACGAGAGTCATACTGGACATGCGAGACAACTGGTCAACCAACACAGGACAGGCACTAGCAGCCATGGGACGCTGGTGGATATGTTGGGGGGGGGGGGGAGAGAATCTGAGCCTCTGTGGACATGTCCGGAGTGCAATGATGATGACCTAGACCATACATTATTCATTCATTTGCGTGTCCCATTGCGGAACTTTGCCTCCCTAACAGCACTCATGTAGGCCTCTCGGTTGTGAGCAAGATGGCCTGCTGCTGATGCATCCATTTGCAGATCATCAACGAAGTCTTGCAGCCATCTTCGCCTTGGTCTTCCTCTCTTTCTTTTTCCCATTATGTACCCTTCCAAGACGGTCTTCTCTTGATTATCATGACGTTTAATATGGTCAAAATATTTAAGTTTTCTCTCTTTAATCATCTTTACTAGCCAGACACAAACCATAGAACAGTATATTTCATGAACTTATGTTCTGTGTATCTCATGAACTTATGTCCTGTATATGTCATGATCTTATGTCCTGTGTATCTCATGAACTTATGTCCTGTATATGTCATGAACTTTTGTCCTGTATATGTCATGAACTTATGTCCTGTATATGTCATGAACTTATGTCCTGCATATGTCATGAACTTATGTCCTGTATATGTCATGAACTTTTGTCCTGTATATATCATGAACTTCTATGTCATGAACGTATATCCTGTATATGTCATGAACTTTTGTCCTGTATATATCATGAACTTCTGTCCTGTATATGTCATGAACTTCTGTCTTGTATGTCATGAACTTATGTCCTGTATGTCATGAACTTATATCCCATATATTTTATGAACAGTCTTTGTTGATTTTTTTTTTGCAGGCCAGGTTTTGTTCGTCTGAGCTTTCCATACTTCATTTCAGAAGAGTGTTTCAATTTTGTACTGAAAGCAATTAAGTTGACAGCAGAGAAAGGCTGGCTTCTTCTTCCTCTAGTAAGCCATCTCATATTTAGTGTGTTGTTTATTTCACTTCATTCAGTAGATTTTAAATACAGTTTTACATTAGTTTTGTTTTGACAACTGATAAATAAGCCACATAGCAATACAATTATAGTCATCTTACAGTGAACTGGTATTTTTCGATACAGCTTTCCAAATTTTTTTTTTTCAGGATAGATGAAGAAATTATAATAATTTATTGAATTAGTCCAAAAAGTCCAGGTCATACTGGCAAATGTGGCAAAAATGAAGGAGCTTAAAGTATGGGATGGAGTCCTTGTAAAGTTTCAGAATGAGAGGAAGAGTAAAGTGCATATGAACAGCTGTCAGTGGGTTTGTGGAACACAGAGAAGACAGTCAGTGCTGACAGATACTTTAATGTCTAAAAGATTGATAGATGTGTCAGTAATTTTAGAGGTAAATTTGACAACTATATGAAGAAAGAAAAAGCGACTGAGCCTGATAATATAACAATAGAAGAAATAGAGGCACTAGAGGAAATGGGAATAAAAATAATAACCAAGTTACTGACTGACATTTACAACAATGGTTATATGCCCAGTGACTTGCTTAAATGCACGTTTATAACGCTACCAAAGAAACCAAGTGCAAAGGAATGTGATGACCACTGAACTATCAGCCTCTCATGTCACATAACAGAGCTACTTCTGAGAATCATTATGAGAAGAACAAGGAAAAAGATGAAAATGGAAATAGCAGATGAACAGTTTGGATTTGTTGAAGGAAAGGGAACACACAATGCCATTTATGCTTTACGAACACTAACAGAAAGAGCTTTAGAAGTACAGAAAGATCTCTACTTGTGGTTCAGTGATTACACCAAGGCATTTGACAAGGTGAAACATATTGAAATTATTAAAATGCTTGAAGACATCAATAAAGATGGCAAAGACCTGAGGATTGTAAAACATCTATACTGGCAGCAAGAAGCAGCAGTTCGAGTTGAAAATAGAACTGGAAAATATCAACCTATAAAACAAAGGGTGCAACAAGGATGTATACTATCTCCAGACCTTTTTTCTCTGTACAGTGAGAATATTCTAAGAATGATCATCACAGAACCAGGCATAAAAATTGGAGGATACAATATTAACAACCTTCAGTATGCTGACGACGCAGTACTGATAGCGGAGAACCAACAAGCCCTGCAAATTCTCTTGGATAAAGTTGCTAAAGGAAGTGAACAGAAAGGCCTTACTTTAAACATCAAAAAGACAGAGACTATGGTTATATCTAAGAAACAGAATCTAATAACATGCAGTATAAAATTAAATGACACTATTCTAAAGCAGGTGCAGAAATTCAAATACCTTGGAGCAGTAAAAACTTAGATGGGAAATGCGAAACATAAATTAAGAACAGAATAGGCCAAGCAAAGACTGCATTTCAGAGAATGAGAAATATTATCCAACACATCGTTATCAATGAATGTTAGAAAACGAGTCCTAAAATGCTATATTGAACCTATCTTGTTATATGGAAGTGAATCATGGACAATAGGCAAGTCTGCACAAAAATCATTGGAAGCAGCAGAAATGTGGTTTATTAGAAGAATGTTGCGAATCCCCTGGGCAGCAAAAATAACTAATGAAGAATGTATGAGAAGAGCTGGAGAGACAAAAAATCTTGTAAAAAACAATAAGAGAGAGACAATGTACTTTAATAGGACATGCGATGAGAAGAGGGGGCATTGAAAATATTATAACAACAGGAAAAATAGAGGGAAGAAGATCAAGAGGAAGACCAAGAGAAATGATACTGGACAGTCTACAGGATGTTGTGAGAGGAGATCAGCAACTGAGCTGATGGCTTGCATGAAGGATCGTGTACTCTGGAGAAGCATAATAGCCAACACCAGTCGGCAAGGCACCTAATGATGATGATGATGATGATATTCTTATATATTTAGTGTTATATATACTTATATATTTAGTCTTATATATACTTATACACAACAATTTTGAATGTTTACTATGTGTCCTAGTACAGTGCTAACATTGTGTTCTGAACTGTTCCAGTACAACTATGACAGAAACTCTGGAAAATGGTGGTTCAGGTATCTAGTAAGTAGCCACTCAAGGCTTTTTTAGTTCATTTTTCAACATTCTATATTGTTGCAGACCTTTTTATTGTAGATAATGTTGATGTAGATATTGTATTTGTACACTGTGTTGTAGATACTGTACATAGATGTTTATGAAAACTCCTGCAATCAATGCTGAAGTCTAGAAATTTTATGTTCAGTTTTTGAACTTTCAAGAACAAAACACAACTGCTTAGTTTGTACCTATAGTCTCATAATGTGCAGTTTGATTCTAAAACATAGCACATACATTTTGAGTTCTTAAATTAACATCGAGCCAATTTTGTCTTATGGGTGTGAAGCATGGTCTATGAATAAAAGAGTATATCGAGAAATGGAGGCCATGGAAATGTGGTTATAAGAAGGATGTTGAAGGTACCGTGGACAGCTAAGAAAACCAACGAAGAAGTCTTAAGAGAGGCTGGAGTTAAAAGGCAAATTATCGCAAAGATCAGAAGCAGACAGTCGAGATTTATAGGGCATTTCCTGAGAAGATGAAAATTGGAACACATTGTGGCAACTGTAATAATTGAGGGAAGAGACAGAGGAAGACAGATAGGGAGGTTACTGGATGGGCTGAGAAATGATCACCTATGTCACATGGCATGGCATTTATTTTGATTGATAGCACAAACACTTCTTCATATCTATTTATTGAAGATGTCATGATCAATGAAGTACCCCTAGACATCGTTCTCTTCTGTTCAGTGTCAAATTCTTTCAAATTGTCTATGAAAGACCTTGAGTTCTTTACAAAAAACACTTTGAAACAACTGAAAACAGCATCAATATCATCTACAATTGTGAGCCTGAATTCCTAGAATGTCCCTAGCTTCTTAACATGCTCCACTACCAAGGAAAGCGTGCTGAGTCATAAGCTCATCAGACTGAAGAAATCCACCAATCTGTTCCAAAGAGCACCATAAATCAGTAAGATTATGTCTACACATTTGCACCTAACAGCCATCACTCCATTGTAGTTAATGCTTGTTCTGTGTATCAAATACAAGTAAGCTTTGAAAAAGCATGATGGTTTGAGAATGTTTAGTTACTGAGACAATGATGAGATTGTCTCTGCTGATCTTATGGTATATACTGGCCTGTGTTCTGTACTGACATGCAGTCTGTACTCTTTTATGGTCTGTGCTGAGCTGTAATATATAGTGACATGTGGTCTGTATTCAGCTGTGGTCAGTGCTGACCTGTGGTCTGTACTCAGCTGTGGTCAATGCTGATCTGTGGTCTGTACTGACTTGCAGTATATACTGACCTGCTGTCCATATTGATTTGTGGTATATATTGAACTGTGGTCTGTACTAACCTGTAGTCCATATATGGACTTATAGTCTGTACTCACTTGTGGTATATATTTACCCATAATGACCAATGGTATATACTGACCTGTTGTCTGTACTGTCTTGTGGTCTATCTATAAAATGTAGAAGAAAGTTTCTTTCTGTAAAAGAGGACAAGGAGGTTGAAGTAATTAGAAATAGAGGACATAACTCCATGAACAGACTCAAGTGAAATCAAACAAAATTTACAAGAAATGCAATGAAAATGATGTAAACCAGTCTAATCTTTAGTTTCTTTGTGTGGTCAGAATTCCTTATGAAAGTTTGCTTCATAGAAATGAAGCATAAAATTAGCAAATCATCTGACAGAAATGAGATGTTTAAGGATAATACTAAATGTGACAAGAAGAGGCCAAATAAGAAATGAATCCATCAAGTCAAAGGTTGGAGCACCAGTATTACACTATATCTGGAAACAACAAGTCAAATGGTTTGGCCATGTTACACGGTTACCACCAGACAGTATGTCACAGACAACATTCACACTAAGATTTGTAGGTAACAGAGGAAGAGGCCACCCACGCAGGAGATGGAGAGAGGACATTACAGCAGCATTAAATATCCTACTATATGAAGCAAATCATCGAGCTCTATCAAGAAGTCTGTTTGTCCCCTCAACATTCAAAGGTGAATGAGGAAAGAGACAAGACAAGACAATAATTTTTTAAAACAAGTAAAGCTATGAGAAATGAAGATGTTAAATGTTAATTTTTCCATAACCATATAGCAACTTCATCAGACAAAAGGATAAAAGTTTATTAACTCTTTTGCTCATAATTTCCATGCTCTGCCAAGTAAATTTTGATGAGAAATTTTGGCACAAAGAAACTGGAAGGAAATTACTCTGTAATTTAAAAATATGGGTTGTGTTAGAAATGTGCTGTTTTTAATTGTATTTAGACTTTGCCTAAATTTTACTTTGTGCATTGATCTGCACAGGTGTGCATGATCTACCAATACTGACAGTGTTGTGTTGGGGTGAAAGAGTCAAAATTTCTCTCAGAAATGCAATCTTGCAATTTCTGAAACAATTTTGTTTTTAAAATTCTAGGAATCTGAGACTAAAAACAGTTTCAAAGATGTCACATTTAAGGCTGGACAACTTAATGTGAGAAAATATGTTGATTCTTTACCATATCAATGCATCCATCTTGAAAGTGTCACATCAGCCACTTCCAGTACCCAGTCAACTATGTCAGCAAGAACTGCCGCAGGATCTCATATACCAGATTTGATGCCCTTGCCTCTCACTTCCAAGGCTTTAAGCTACCAGGTTTGACCAGTGTTGTTTCTAACAATTTTTTTATATAACCATTGTCTCTACTTTCTTGTTTATAACAATTTTTTTATATAACCATTGTCTCTACTTTCTTGTTTATAACAATTTTTTTATATAACCATTGTCTCTACTTTCTTGTTTATAACAATTTTTTTATATAACCATTGTCTCTACTTTCTTGTTTATAACAATTTTTTTATATAACCATTGTCTCTACTTTCTTGTTTATAACCATTTTCTCATATAACCATTGTCTCTACTTTCTTGTTTATAACCATTTTCTCATATAACCATTGTCTCTACTTCCATGTCTCATTTTTGTCATAAGTTATAACTCCGTAGCATATTCTCCAAGTCTAAATATATTTTAGTCATCTTCACAATCCGGGTTAAATTCTCCCATTCATCCAACATACACTCAGTTAATTTCCGGTGCAGTCGGTAAACATCTGGAATAACCAGTCATCTTTCAGTCAGTTATTCAAATTTTGTCCAGTCAATTTCTGTTGCAGTCATTCAATGTCTAGGGCACTCAGTCAGCTTTCAATTCAGTCTTTCAACATCTGCAGCGCAGTTATTTTACACATGTCACATTCATGTTTTGAGGCTCATTAACTTCTCACACTGAATGTTCAATTAGAAGATCTGTTAGTTGTTCAAGAGGATATAACTGACATTTTCTGATGTATAAGGAGCAGTCAAATGAAAATGAGCCGAGGACACTAAACCTCCTAATATGTGTGGGAGGGAAACACTGCCTTTTTGGTAGGTAGTATCAGTGCGAAGGTCACAAAAAATCAGTGCCGGAAGTTGAGTTCGTATTGGTTTTTTATTGCAGAGTTCAAGGTCATGCTAACAGAAGTCATGCAGGAGGAATACACTGTGGCTCACACATCAACATGTTTGCACCAAAGGAAGAATAGTGTGGGGTTGTTCATCTTCTGACAGCTGAAGGAAGAATAATGTGGGGTTGTTCATCTTCTGACAGCTGAAGGAAGAATAATGTGGGGTTGTTCATATTTTTGACAGCTGAAGGAAGAATAATGTGGGGTTGTTCATCTTTTTACAGCTGAAGGAAGAATAATGTGGGGTTGTTCATCTTTTTGACAGCTGAAGGAAGAATAATGTGGGGTTGTTCATCTTTTTGACAGCTGAAGGAAGAATAATGTGGGGTTGTTCATCTTTTTGACAGCTGAAGGAAGAATAATGTGGGGTTGTTCATCTTTTTGACAGCTGAAGGAAGAATAATGTGGGGTTGTTCATATTTTGACAGCTGAAGGAAGAATAACATGGGGTTGTTCATATTTTGACAACTGAAAGAAGAATAATGTGGGGTTGTTCATCTTTTGACAGCTGAAGAAAGAATAACGTGGGGTTGTTCATATTTTGACAGCTGAAGGAAGAATAATGTGGAGTTGTTCATCTTTTGACAGCTGAAGAAAGAATAATGTGGGGTTGTTCATATTTTGACAGCTGAAGGAAGAATAATGTGGGGTTGTTCATCTTTTGACAGCTGAAGAAAGAATAACATGGGGTTGTTCATCTTTTGACAGCTGAAGAAAGAATACTATGGGTTGTTCATCTTTTTTTTTACAGCTGAAGGAAGTTTGCCAGCAGAAATCCATTGACAAATGGTAAATATGTATGGTGAACATGTGTTGTCCAAGAGTTGTGTCATGATTTTGAAGTGCTAGGGAAAGAGTGCTCAATGATCTTAATCTGAGTCAGTCACATGTGGTTATAACGCTAGAGACTGATCTGGTGCATTGTGACTGACGAATAACTGAGGATGAACTCGCTGTTCATGTTGGCATTAGTCACAGTTAAAGGTGCATGCCTTGTGTGAATATACACAGAGATAGAGAATTTTTTGTGGTCTTTAACTGTATTAGAAATGACTCACATGCTGTGGTTGCCTGTAAGAGTTGGTAACCCTAGAGGCAAACTTGACACAACAACAATGCCAGGTTTACAAATGCCACAACAAAAACGACAGTGTCATGTATGAAAACTTGTATAAGACTTCCCACTCACTCAGCAGGACTAACAGGAAGGAATTCCATGTAGGTCATGATAGACTAACTTCCAAGATACAGATCAAACATTTATTGAATGGAAAAATGAACAATGGAAGATGAGGAAGGAAAACGAACTGCCAACATGGCAGGGTGATTTAACAAACAATACAAGAGCTTCCCGGACGTGTAGTCGGTGCCATGGGGAATACAAGCCTGACAACAATAAGTAAATAAAACAACTACTTACAATATAGTGAACTACCACACAACTACATATCTGTAACAAGGACAACATTCCTAACAATCTACATATCTGTAACAAGGACAACACTCCTAACAATCTACATATCTGTAACAAGGACAACACTCCTAACAATCTACATATCTGTAACAAGGACAACACTCCTACCAATCTACATATCTGTAACAAGGACAACACTCCTAACAATCTACATATCTGTAACAAGGACAACACTCCTAGCAATCTACATATCTGTAACAAGGACAACACTCCTAACAATCTACATATCTGTAACAAGTACAACACTCTTAACAATCTACATATCTGTAACAAGGACAACACTCCTAGCAATCTACATATCTGTAACAAGGACAATGCTCCTAACAATCTACATATCTGTAACAAGGACAACACTCCTAACAATCTACATATCTGTAACAAGGCTATGTATCCATAACAAGGACAGAAAAAAGGACACTGTCATAAAGGACAAGATACTGAACTAAAACTATTACATCACTGAAACTGACTTGCAACTACCCAACTGAGAAATATGACTGCTAGTATAACATTCTATACAAACTAATGCAGTCCTCTACAAAATCCTCTCTCGTCAAAGTTGCTCAACTTAAATATCTCATTCTAAAACTTCCCACACAAGGCTACAAACAAGGGACATAATCAAGTAGCTTAAAAGTTAATTACTTCCCTTACAATATACTATCACACAGTAACATTCACGCCATCCTGTACAAGTACCTTGGGTACAGGAGGATGTGTGCTTTTTGAGTCCCAGGGAACCTGACAACCAAGCAGAAAGGTTCAACATCAGCATGTGTGCCAGTAACATCTGAAGAGGTTCCAAGAAGAAGGTGGCTCATTTCTTTTGCCTATTATTGCTGGGAATGAATCTATTTACCATCATCATGACTCTAAATCTTATCGAGAGAGCATACTATTAAAACACACAACATCACTTTCACTAGAGAAGTCTAGGTCTCAACCCAGTGTCTAGAAGGTTATGCTCACCTTTTTCTCTGATTACCGTGCATGCTTTCTCATCAAGTTTCATGCCATGTAATGCCACAATAAATATGGAATGTTATCATACCACCATAACAAACCTTAAAGCTAAAATCATGCAAAACTGATGTAGATCCATAACTAGTGATGTAATCCTTCTGTGTAACAATGCTAGGCCTCATGTGGTTAATAAAATGAAATAGAAGTTAGCTGAATATGGCTGGGAAGTTCTGCAGCAACCACCCTACTATCCAGACATCTCACCTTGCAATTTCCAAATCTCTGGCCCACTAAAGAACCATCTGAGAGGCAAGAAATTTGTCTTGGATGATGCAGTGCATGAGGTGCTACAGTCTTGGTTGTCACAGCAACCTAAAGACTTTTATGAAGCTGGTATCCTCTGGCTGGTAAAATGATGGCAGGGGTATGTAGACAGTGGCAGACTGACATATAAGTCTAAAACTTTGTTGTGCTCAGACAGTGGCAGACTGACATATAAGTCTAAAACTTTGTTGTAGTTAGATCCTGGCTCCTTTTCAGTTGACTGCTCCTTATAGATTAATAAAGCTGTCTTTTCATGCATTTGTCTAATTTTGTCCAGTCTGTAAGATAAAACAACTTGTAATTTTGTCCAGTCTGTAAGATAAAACAACTTGTAATTTTGTCCAGTCTGTAAGATAAAACAACTTGTAATTTTGTCCAGTCTGTAAGATAAAACAACTTGTAATTTTGTCCAGTCTGTAAGATAAAACAACTTGTAATTTTGTCCAGTCTGTAAAATAAAACAACTTGTAATGGGGCTGACTGTGCTTGAGATAGGGTCAGTAAAACTGTACTCTCAAACCCCATGCTACTTATCCCACAGTTGTCACGGGAACACGCTGTTGTGCCACCTCATGCTGGCAAACATTAAAGGGATCAAACATACTTTTTTTTCAATAATAAAGGCAGTCAGAGGTACATGGTTCACCTTTACAAACAAGAATTTTTGTGCCTGTCTTTCTTACAAGGAGGATAAAGAGCTAGATGTTTAATTTTTCACCTATTTTCTTGTGTTTTTATCTGTTGTGTTATTTCTGTATGTGATCATTGAAAAAAAGACTTTTGCCAGAATATTGAATAGTTGTATGTTCATTTATATGTGCTCATTTTCTATCATTCTTATTCATGCCCACTTACCTCATTCTTTCTATCCTCATTCTTTCTGAAAACCATACATCTCAATCTACTTTTATTATTAGAACCAGTTTTCTGCAGTCATTTCTCTTTTTTCTTTCACAAGCTGGCATATTCTTCTACTTTGATTTTTGCATCCAGTATACACTTTCTTCAGTGCTTCTTATTTTTTTTTCAATTGAAGGAAATGTTGAATAGAGCTGAACACATTTTTGCTGAAGCACAAAAGGTAAGAACATAACCATAACATTAAACCATTAGTATAGTTGCTGATGATAACATTGTTATGGTTGCTGACTGCAGTAAGATCATTTGCATAGTCGCTGATCAGAGTGAAATCATTAGAACAGTTCCTGATTATAACAAGGTTACTGACATAGCTGATGTTTCTTGTTTCCCACATCTGCTCAACCTCCCATTCTACCAACATCTGCTCAGCCACCCATTCTACCAACTCAGAGTGGATGTCAATCACCTTAGGCACTCCAAGAACTTGTACCAGTTTCTGTGGTAGATTTCTTTTTTTGCCCAGGAAGTGGCCATCTGGCCTACTCTTTTTGTGATTTCCAACTGCCAAGGGATTTTCAAAGCGTGCAGTAATGCTCATGGATGTTCAGTCTCTCCACCTAGAGGCCAGGAAAACTTCTTGCTGAAGATTTTATGAGAAAAAAATGATCCCTGCCACTTCTGGTTGAATTAAAACACTATTTCCAACACCAGAGATGAATGTTTGATCTCGAGAGCATGTCTCCACCAAGTAGTAGTTAGTATAATTACAAAGTTAATATGAAAACTGTGAAACTAAAAACTTTACATGGAGTAATCAGGTGTGAAATTGTGTAAATTACTTCTATTGTATTGCTTCAGCTTTTGTAAACTTGAAATGTGCACTTTTCACTGGGAATCTTTCATATTTTGAAAAAAAAATGTTTATAGCACAAAACATTTGCAAATAAACAAACTTGAATTTGAAACATTTAAACTGAAAATGAAGAGAAACTCTATTTGATATTGATTCAGGCAAAAGTTCTGCTCTCTCAGAATGATAGTACTGTGATATAAATGTAGAAATTTTCTACCTTACATTTTTAACTCTTTGTCTATTTTGGCACGCGTCCTGCGTGGCTGTATCCCTGTTACTATAGATTTATAGACGCTCAGTGCGATGATGGTTTGTAGCTCTTTAATTTTGAAAATAATCAAAGTATCTTAAAACCAGCAGTTGACTTCCTTCCGGCCTTCATTTGCACGTGGTTTGAGAAACAGATCGATTCTGTAGAGCGATTCTGTGTTACATTTTATGCAAGTTTTTCAAAGTTTATCGTCGCTAGGCTTTTGTTTATCAACAAATATGGCTTCCAGTGCTAGTTTCTTTCGTCCAGAGCAGCATATTTCTGCATTACAAGCTCAGAATTTAATTTTAAAATGTCTAGACTGTGGTGTAGAGAATGCAGTAGTAGAAATAGTGAATTTTCGGAAACACGTGGCGCAACAAAAAATCTTTAGTGTTTTTTTTTGTCCAGCAGCAAAATGTGTTAGAAGGGTAGCTGGTAATACTACTTCTCAGCTTTTTGCTAGTACTAGCTGTAATATCACAATAAGTAATGCTGGAGATTGTGTAATTTAAAAAATTAAATGTTGTAGAATGCTTCAAATTAAAAAAAAAACAAAAACCAAAACACAATGGCCTGTTTTCTGGTAAATATTAGTCAACAACCGCACACTTGTTTTCATGTAAATATTACCCACCCACTTGGTGTTTTTAGTTTGCTGTAAATGCATAATTAGTGTATATTTTCATGTAAATTTTGGAGGATGTGTGTAGAATAGGTGTTTGTGTACATTTTTATTCATTATGGAATTATATAATCGACTACAGTGGATTAACTTGATGGGTAAGTGACAAAAAATTTATTTTATTCCTTCATTTTCCATTCTTTCTTCTCAGTTCTTAGCTCTTTTTTTGGTTGTATACTAACAAAATGTTAAAAATGTTATTAGAAAAACAAAATACATTTTTTCTTCTTCAAAATAAGGTATAATACTTCATACTACAGATCAGATTATGCCTTTGTTATTCTTTTAAATGTGACAACCATCCCTTTTCACATTGTGAAATTTACCCCCCTTGGTCTTTTGAGGGAAACACCCCCAGGAGACAAAGAGTTAAAAATTCCTCTAAATTTTCTATCCATAGCCAGGTTTGTTTGACATTTCTGGCACAACTGACGAGTTCACTGCAGAAGATGAAAAACTACGTTGGTTTATGCTGCCCAAGGAGGCAGCGGACATTGTTAATGGCAGAAAGGTAGGTGAGCATCCAAATGCACTGAAAAATTTGTTGTATACAAATATCTCTGTACACATGCATGCATTCACTGGCATTGCAGTTTGTGATCAATCATTATTCTGTAATGGTGAAATATTTGTTGATATAGATGTCATTTTCTTGCTGTTATAAATAAAATGTAACATGCACATCATGATTCCTAGCAAGGAAGGTAACTGAGCACTATGTTCATAGATTTACATCCCTTACAGTTGACGATAGAAGTCATAGTTACCTTAAACTGGGAAAATCAACGTAATAATTTTTAACACACAAAAGCAAAAGTGTGGATTATTATGTTAGACGTAAAGCTAGTTATCAGGACTAGCACACAAAAGTCAATACCACCTCCTTGCAGTTGTAGTAATACCATACTCCAACAATGCAAAAAGGCTGTACATCATCTCCAACATGGTAGAGTGTCCAGAGAAACTTTTTTTCTTAGGTCCAAAGTAGGACTCCATGCAAACTGTTGTTACCTTATTGCAGACATACATGGTAATTCAAGGTCATCATGGTACTGGCACAAGTTTGCAGTACCAGTGAGATCAAAGAAGAGGAATCAGTTTGTATACATGTGCACTAGCAACAACATAAGCAGTCAACAATCTCTATCCTGACATTTGACCATGTATTCACTTTTCTACCCAGACACTTGACTGTAGATTTATGTATTGACTTTTCTACCCAGACACTTGACTGTAGATTTATGTATTCACTTTTGTACACAGACATTTGACTATAGATTCACTTCTTCACCCCAATACTTGACTATAAATTCATTTCTCTATCCTGACATTTGACCATGTATTCACTTTTTAAGCCTGACATTTGACCATGTATTCACTTTTCAAGCCTGACATTTGACCATAGATTCACTTCTCTACCTTCAACAGGTTGTACACTGTTCTGCTTCAGATCTCCCATTCAGTCCAGGAAGAAATCCAAAGGAACTGTACAAGAAACAAAGTGAACACTGCAGTTGCTTCAAAGTTATCATCATCATTATTGTTTTCATTATTCTACTGATTATTTTTTTTCTTCTCCTTGTTTTGGTATTCCTCAAAGTTGATTTTATGACCACACGTATTTTAAAGTTATAAACCCAGCAATGGAGACTGAAGGCATCATCTGATCAAGCTATAACAGAGACAGAGACAATGCATGACAACGCAATAAGTGAGATTCTGGGCTACCATAGAAGACTTTGATGTCCCTGCCTAATGTTTGCCTGATACTAGACTCTTCCTGTAAACTAAGAATTCTTCAGTTGCTTTATTGTACTAATGCCATGACTTAGTTTCACAATTTAGTAACACAGCTGTAGATACTAGGCTGCTGGCTTACATTTTAAATATAGATATTTTCACAGTCAGTATGAGGCTATTATTGATCATTTACACCCTCAACACAAGCAAATGCTGTCTTCATCAGGATTTCATGTGTTTTTTATACAACCATACAAAAACACGTATACTCTTATAAATTAGCAAGCAGGATCAAAAATGTAAACATGTGAGTACAAATTACGCTAAGTTCACAGAAGATGCACAAGATCATATACTTACTTATATAATGTAGATAAACTTTCTTTTATTCTTAACTATAAGTCTGTGTGCATGCACATGCATGCATGTGTGTGTGTGTTGGCATGTGTGCTTGCGTTTATGAGAGAGACACACACGCATATATATACATTTAGCAAATGCAAATATATTATGTCTCTTCAAACATAATGATCACAGTGTATTATATGGCTCTTCAAACCTAGTGATTACAATGTATTGTATGTCTCTTTAAGCATAAGTACAATGTATTATAGGTTTCTTCAAACATAATGATTACAATGTTATATATATATATATATTGCTTCAAATGTAATGACTACAACAGTTCCAATCAATTAGTTCACATAGAACATCTTGATATACTGGTACTTTCAATAAACAACTTCACCTTCATTTCATGATGTTTTGCACAGATAATAAACAACTTCGCCTTTATTTCATGATGTTTTGCACAAATAATAAACAACTTCGCCTTTATTTCATGACGTTTTGCACAGATAATAAACAACTTCACCTTCATTTTATGATGTTTTGCACAGATAATAAACAACTTCACCTTCATTTTATGATGTTTTGCACAGATAATAAACAACTTCACCTTCATTTTATGATGTTTTGCACAGACAATAAACAACTTCACCTTCATTTTATGATGTTTTGCACAGATAATAAACAACTTCACCTTTATTTCATGATGTGTTAATACAGACAATAAACAACTTTACATCCTTCTCCTGTGAAAGAAAACTCCAGTGAGACAGAGGCTGTGATTTACACAGATGGGTCCATTGTATGACATTAAAGGAGTGCATGGGCAATCCAGGAAGCCAGCGGTGGCATTGCTATTATCACAAGCAGCCTGACGACAGAGGTGATGATGGTAACAAAAGCATTCATCTGGCTGGAGTCACAAGACTACGTCTGTGTCTGCATACTAAGTGATTTCAGTGAGCGGGAAGATCGAGGCTGGTTCTGTACAGTGTCATTACAGAAATCAGCAATTTGCAGAGTCAGCTTCATCTATGTTCCTGGGCATGTGGTTACCCAGAGAAATGAGACAACTGATGGACTGGCTGGCTCTTCCATCACTAGAGATGGACAACCACTGGATCAAGTTGATATTGTTAACATACCGAGAGAGATAAGCAGAGTAGGGGTACTCAGACTGAGAGAGCTGGGAATACAGATCAACATCGCCAGGAACGAGAGGCATACTGAACATGTGAGACAACTGGTCAACCAACACAGGACAGGCACTTATCGGCCCCAGGACACTGACGGATATGTTGAGAGGGGGATCTGAGCCCCTGTGGACATGTCGGGAGAGCAGTGATGATGACCCAGACCATGAACCACAGACATCCTTATCCTGACATGCCTCCAGCGCAGTTTCACAAATAACTGACACAGACAAGAACTTAATTACTGTCTTTTTAGAATTTATTTTGTTCCAATTTTGAGAAGAAAATCAGAAATGTGAAAACTGTAAATTCCTGCAATATTTCCTCAATATCAGAATCTTTGTTTTGCCTGTGAAGTAGAGATTTTCAACAAACATCTGGTGTTGAAACAGCCTCTCAGTTACTGTTGCCTTTTTTTGGTATATTAACTTTAAGCAATCAAGATAGATCACGTGCTATAATGAAGGTCATATGATTTCATATAGCAAAGTTCCGCAAAGAACATGCAAATGAATGAATGAATGACTTCATACCTGTAGCGTGCTTGATTTTTTTTTTTTTTGCAGCATTTGATTTAAACAGAACATGCTGATTTTTAAAAAAATTTCTGTTGACCTGTTGTGACATCCTGGACAGACTTTTACATGACTTCTTTATTTTTGCTTGGTCACAGACTGTTCTGTTCTTTCAGTTCTTTTCCATTTTCTGAGGCAGTTTTTCTCAACACCAGTGTATCAGGTAACCATTTTTACAGCTTCATTGGCTGAAGAGCGATTGTAGGAGGGCATCTAAAAGATGTAACAGTAACAAGGACGGACACAACCAATGTATAACTTATATTCTGAGTTATTACTAATAGCCACTTTCTTTAATGCCTGTCTCCAAGCAACTGTTTTTCTCTGATCGTTAATAAAGGTTTACATACCATCTCTCAGCATAACCAAAATACCAACATATGCCATCTCTTAATATAACCAATATACCAACATGTACCACCTCTCAACATAATCATATTGTCAACATACCTGGTTCCTTATGGCTTGCATGTCAAAATATCTACAATTTCTGCTGTTATCAGACTTTCTGATTAGCAATAATTATTTGGTGCATTTTAGTGTGAAATGTTTACTTTGTAACTGTAATGTTTACAGTAAAAGCATACAGAGTCAGCATTTACACAAATTAATGTATGCTTTGCTAAACATATATATGTGATCATATAACTTCTGTGAGAAGTGGTGCAATCTGTTACATCATGGCAATCTTAACCTTCACATTTAAACCACTCATGATTTTGATTATAAAATATCTGACTCATAAAATAAATTTTCTTGCAAAAATTTGGATGTTTATGCTTCTAACATTTCTCATTTCTTCTCCTGGTTTCTGTCTCATTCACTGGCATCTTCTGCACCTCCAAGAAAGCTTTACTTATTCTTACATTCACTCATCTGCACTCTGCAGAAAACTTGAAATAATGAAGAAATTTGTTTTCAAGGCATCATAAAAACGACATGTTTAAAATTACTGAAAAGTATATCACTTGGACAAGCTACATATAATAATGAGTGTAGTACTTAGACAAGCCACATATAATGAGTGTAGCACTTAAACAAGCTATATATAATAACAAGTGTAGCACTTAGACAAGCTACATATAATAACAAGTGTAGCACTTAAACAAGCTATATATAATAACAAGTGTAGCACTTAGACAAGTTACATATAATAATGAGTGTAGCACTTAGACAAGCTACATACAATGAATGTAAGGCAAGGTACATACAATGAATGTAGCACTTAGACAAACTACATAGTGTAGCACTTAGACAAGCTACATACAACAATTGTAGCACTTAGATAAGTTACATATAATAATGAGTGTAGCACTTAGAGAAAAGAACAAATATATCCATACTACAAGAACTTAATATTGAAGAAGGCTGGCTAGTAAAGAGTATTAAACAGAGAAAACTTAAATATTTTTGACACATTAAACGTTATGATAATTAAGAGAAAACCATCTTGGAGAGGTGCGTGATGGGAAAAAGAAAGAGAGGAAGACCAAGACGAAGATGGCTGCAAGACATCGTTGATGATCTGCAAATGAATGCATCAGCAGCAGGCCACCTTGCCCCCAACCGAGAGGCCTACAGGAGTGCTGTTAGAGAGGAAAAGTTCCGCAGGGGACATGCAAATGAATGAATGAAATGAGCACTTAGACAAGCTGCGTACAATGAGTGTAGCATTTAGGCAAGCTACTTAATAATAATGAATGTAGCACTTAGACAAGCTACATACAATGAGTGAAGCACTTACACAAGCTACTTATAATGAATGTCGCACTTAGACAAGTTACATATAATGAGTGCAACCTTAGACAAGCTACATATAATAACAAGTATAGCACTTAGACAAATTACATATAATAATGAGTGTAGCGCTTAGACACGGTACATACAATGAATGTGGCATTTAGATAAGCTACATATAATAAGTGTAGCACTTAGACAAGCTACATATGTTGAGTGTAGCACTTAGACAAGTTACATATAATAAGTGTAGTACTTGTACAAGCTACATATAATAAGTGTAGTACTTGTACAAGCTACATATAATAAGTGTAGTACTTGTACAAGCTACATATAATAAGTGTAGCACTTAGACAAGCTACATACAATGATTGTAGCACTTAGACAAGCTACATACAATGAGTATAGCATTTAGACACTAAATGAAAATTTAGACACTGAAAATATAACAAGGAATATTAGAGAAGATGTAGGCAAAGAATAGTATGATGCTATAAAAGTTGGAGGTTATGAAATACCAGAGATTAGATATGCTGATGACACAGTATTACTGTCCACAACACAAAAAGGAATGGAAAAACTGTCAGTCCGTAAGAATAGTGAAGAGCAAAGCCTCTATCTTAATGCAAAGAAAACTAAACTGATGACAACTGACAAAACAAACTAGTAACTGAAATATGTATCAGTGAGGAAAAATTAGAAGAGGTGGAGAGTTTTGAATATCTTGGATCATTACTAACTAATAATGGAGATACAATGAAGGAAATTAAAAGGAAGACATCTATCGCTCCTCAAAAAGTAAAACAACAAAAAATCTGTGGAGAGGAGCAGACAGAACCACAAAAATAAGATTTTTAAGGGCATGCATTTTCCCCATCACAACATATGCTTGTGAGACCTGGACACTTAACAAAACAGCTGAGAAACACATAAATGCCTTTGAATGTAAATGCTACAGAAGAGTTCTTCAAATATCATGGACACAAAAAAAAAATATATCCATACTACAAGAACTTAATATTGAAGAAGACTGGCTAGTAAAGAGGATTAAACAGAGAAAATATAATTATTTTGGACACATTAAATGTCATGAGAATTTAGAGAAAACCATCATGGAAGGCTACATAACTGGAAAAAAAAGAAAGAGGAAGACTAAGGCAAAGATGGCTGCAAGACATCACTGACAATCAGCAAATGGATGCATCAACAGCAGGCCATCTTGCTTACAACCAAGAGGCAAAGTTCCACAAGGGATATGCTGACTTACTGAATAATCAGGATATTCTCATATCTGGTCATTTTGGTCTCTCTGCCTAGAGACCAGGGAAGAAGTTTTATAGCTTGTCTCTTCTGGTGGGATTTGAACCTACAAACTTCAACATCCAAGGGAAATATCTAACTCTGAGATTACCAACCCTCAGCACTTAGAAAAACTAGATATAATCAGTGTAACAGACAAGATAGATATAAACAGTGTAGCACTTAGGCAAGCTACATATAATCAGTGTAACAGACAAGATAGATATAATCAGTGTAACAGACAAAATAGATATAATCAGTGTAGCACTTAGACAAGCTACATATAATCAGTGTAACAGACAAAATAGATATAATCAGTGTAGCACTTAGGCAAGCTACATATAATCAGTGTAACAGACAAAATAAATATAATCAGTGTAGCACTTAGACAAGCTACATATAATCAGTGTAACAGACAAAATAGATATACTCAGCATAGCATTTAGGCAAGCTACATATAATCAGTGTAACAGACAAGATAGATATAATCAGTGTAACAGACAAAACAGATATAATCAGTGTAGCATTTAGACAAGATTGATATAAGCAGTTTAGTGCTTAGACAAGCTAGATATAATCAGTGTAGCACTTAGACAAGATAGATATAATCAATGTAGCACTTAGATGAGCTAGATATAATCAATGTAGCACTTAGACAAGATAGGTATAATCAGTGTAGCACTTAGACAAGATAGATATAATCAATGTAGCACTTAGACAAGCTAGATATAATTAGTGTGGCACATAGACAAGATAGATATAATCAGTGTACCACTTAGATGAGCTAGATATAATCAATGTAGCACTTAGATATAATAAGTGTAGCACTTTATAGATATAATCAGTGCAGCACTTAGATGAGATAGATATAATCAGTGTATCACTTAGACAAGATAGATAAAATCAGTGTGGCACTTATACAAGATAGTTATAATCAGTGTAACACTTTGTATGCAAGAATCAGCTCAAACAAATACACAAAAAAAAACACACAAAAATGGGAAAAAGAGAATATGAAATTAGAAAAATGAAACCAAGACTTGACAGAATTAGTAACTGAAATTATTTTATTTAAAAATAAAACAAGAATAATTTTTTCACAAAACAAAATAATTAAACAGTGGAAAGTGATAACTGGCAAGTTTTATAAATACCAGCCAATAATTTGCTTTAAAATGCTGCCAATGTAGGGCAACAGAAGCAAATTTTTAGTTAGATAAGTCATAAACAAACTTGAGGGGTTTAGAAAACAAGGTGGCACAAACTGTGGTCCTAGTCAAATCTTTATAAATTCTTGTCTGGCTCACAGCTGCAGTTTACTCAAGCATGAACTCAAGAAACAGGTTTAAAGCTAGGAGCAGCTTATAAGAATGAGAGCATTCTTTTTATTATTATTATTATTATTATTATTAACAGATTACACTGGTTGGGCCATGTGGAAAGAATGGAAGAGAACAGACAAATGAAAATGATGTATGTCAAGAGGTGAAGGAATCAGAACCAAGGGGTAGACCAAGAGAGAGATAGAAAGACAACATAAAGGAAGATACAAAGGAAACTGGTGTCACCAAATGGAGAGAGAAAATTAGGATTACAGAAGAATGGAGGTGAACTTTATCTGCAGCAATGAGCCTTAGTGACCCGGAAAGCTGGAGAATAAGAAGAAGAAGAAGATAATTATTATTATTGGTGACCTGGTTAGCCGAGTGGTTAGGTGCTCAGTTTACTAATCCAGTGGTACAGGGTTCAAGTCCCAGCAGTAAGAATTTTTTTCTGGTGCACACCACAAAAGATCCTCAGACTCCACCCAGCCTCTAAAAATGGGTACCAGAGAAATCTAGGAAGGTAAATGCGGCCAGGCGTGATACTGACCAAGTCACACTTTCATGTGCCTAACAGTATATCCCCAATATTCCTTTAATGGCATGGAACTTTGATTTTACCTTTTCATTAATATGCAAATCTTGACTAGAAGCATATAAAGCACTGAGATGTTTTTTTTTTTCAAATCTCAAGGAGACAAATAGAAATTGCAAGCTAAAATGAAACAGAGAGGAAAAAAATCTTCAGTAGAACATTGTTACATTTTACTCGTAACTTTAAATTGCTCTTCGTTGTTACTGTCACAACATTCGGTTACATAAATATAATATTCCACAATAACATTCCAAAGGAGGAATGCACGAATAATTAGTGTATAGGTATATAAAACTAAACATATAACTATACAAAAGGGGGAATGAACTGTATCCAACTCTTGGGTCTTATCTTGTCTTACATTTACAGAGTTACTTCCCTCTGGAAAGTAGCGTCCTTCCCCTGCCCTTTCATAAAACACTTGACACTGTAACTACGCTATTGTCAGTCTATGATAATGTCATAATTACCGGTTATGGGTAGACTTTCGAAAGAAAATAGAAGAAGAAGTCAATATGGTCCAAGCTGGCTTCAGGTAAGGAAGAGGATCAAGAGATCATATATTCAATCTAAGATTAATAATAGAGAAATGCAGGGAGTTTAATGTGAATCTATATTTATCCTTTATAGACTACTCAAAGGCATTTGATTGTGTACAACATCAGAAACTTCGGGAAATAATGGAAAAAATGGGATTTCCTACACATTTGATACAATTAACATCACTGCTGTATCTAGACCAACAAGCAGCAGTAAGAATAAATGGTGAAACAACAACTTGGTTTGACATAAAACAAGGGGTCCGTCAGGGGTGCATATTGTCACCCTACTTATTTAACTTGTATACTGAAAATATAATGAGGAATGTTAGAGAAGATGTAGACAAAGAATATTACGATGCCATAACAGTTGGAGGTTATGAAATACCAGAGATTCCATTCCTTTTTGTGTTGTGGACAGTAATACTGTGATATCAGCACACTAATTATGTCAGTCCGTAAGAAAAGTAAAGAGCAAAACCTCTGTCTTAATGGAAAGAAAACTAAATTGATGACAACTAACAAAACAAATAAAGCAGCTGAAATATGTATCATTGAGGAAAAATTGGAAGAGATGGAGAGTTTTGAATATCTGGAAGATCTAACTAATAATGGAGATACAACGAGGAAAATTAAAAGGAGGACATATACCGCTCTTAAAAAAATAGAACAAAAGCATCTGTGGAGAGGAACAGACAGAACTACAAAAATAGGATTTTAAGGGCATGCATCTTTCCCATCGCAGCATATGCCTGTGAGACCTGGACACTTAACAAAACAGCTGATAAACACATAAATGCCTTTGAATGTAAATACTACAGAAGAGGTCTTCAAATATCATGGACACAAACAAATAACAAATATATCCATACTACAAGAACTTAATATAGAAGAAGGCTGGCCAGTAAAGAGGATTAAACAGAGAAAACTTAAATATTTTGGACACATTAAAAGTCATGATAATTTAGAGAAAGCAGTCTTGGAAGGGTACATAATGGGAAAAAGAAAGAGAGAAAGACCACGGCGAAGATGGCTGCAAGACATCGTTGATGATCTGCAAATGGATGCATCAGCAGGAGAGCATCTTGCTTACAACCAAGAGGCCTACAGGAGAGATGTTAGGGAGGCAAAGTTCTGCAAGGGACATATAAATGACTGACTTACTGACCGAGTTCATTTTTTACAATCAGAACAATCAATCACTTTAAGGATGATAAGCTGAGATTATATATTGGACAATTTGTGTAAATCAAACTAACTCTCAATACGTACGATGTTGTAGTGATCTCAATTTCTCCATTGTTGGTATTCTTTGAAGGAACCAATATAGTGAAGGAAATTCGTTCGATTCTGTTGATAACAGTATTAACTGATGATTAACAACAATATAAACTGATGATTAAATGATGAAGATTAGTATTCGTGTTTTTCCTTCTTTAAGTATAATATTGTGTGATTGATGTGTAGAATGAATGAGAAACAGGATAAAGAGAAGAGAGATCTCTAGCCAAATTTGAATTATTATCTTTCTTTATTGTAATATCTGTTTTGTAAACACATGTACCATTAAAATACCAAACAATAGATAATAAATAGAAAATATATACATCGTATTTAATTTTAAATCTGTTATTCCCTACAACAGCCCGACGAATGTGGTAAAGATAGGTGAAATGATCGTTAAAGTAAAGCATGATTTGATGTTTGGCATCAGTACTTCAGTGTGCTAGGAGTGCATCGTTCCGTCGCGTGTGTGTATCCTGGGATAGCCATTACATTCAGCTGTTGTTGTCACCCGTTATCTTGATTAGCATGACTCACAAGAACCTGCAGCTTTCAGATCGTAAAGAGCCAAGCTGAAATACTGTAACAGTCACGCTTGAAATACAAGTATTCATCTGTAAATTGTATTAAAGTGTAAATGGTGCACATACACATCTGTACTTTCTTCATATTAAAGTGTAAATAAATGAAAGCTCACCTGTAAGTGACTATAGTGAGTGTGACTGATGTAAATACCCGCCTGTGAAGGATGTAATTACCTTTAGGCTTACTAAATCTTTGTATTAACTGTTACTGTGATATGCTGAACAGCCAGTGGTAGATGCGCGCTGCTGTTCTGCTGAGCACAAAGTTTGTACAAATGTTCTAACCTAAACACAATACATTCTGGAGATTCGTGTTCTGGGTAGCCGTGATTCGGGAGATTCGTGTTCTGAGTAGCCGTGATTCGGGAGATTTGTGTTCTGGGTAGCCGTGATTCGGGAGATTCGTGTTCTGAGTAGCCGTGATTCGGGAGATTCGTGTTCTAGGTAGCCGTGATTCGGGAGATTCGTGTTCTTGGTAGCCGTGATTCGGGAGATTCGTGTTCTGAGTAGCCGTGATTCGGGAGATTCGTGTTCTGAGTAGCCTTGATTCGGGAGATTCGTGTTCTGGGTAGCCTTGATTCGGGAGATTCGTGTTCTGGGTAGCCTTGATTCGGGAGATTCGTGTTCTGGGTAGGTGTGATTCGGGAGATTCGTGTTCTGGGTAGCCTTGATTCGGGAGATTCGTGTTCTGGGTAGGTGTGATTCGGGAGATTCGTGTTCTGGGTAGCCGTGATTCGGGAGATTCGTGTTCTGGGTAGCCGTGATTCGGGAGATTCGTGTTCTGGGTAGCTGTGACACGCCTTCCGAGATTCTCTCTCAGATTTAGCATGCTCTACTGGAGTGCTACTGATGGTATATGTCGCTTTCCGTGCCCACTGCTGATGTCTGCTGTCTTTCTTTCTGTATGCCTGCCAGTTTTCTTGTATTAGTATGTGTCTGCATACTAGTCTGTGTGTGTGTGTCTGTCTAACTGCAAGAGATAACGTTTGTATACAGACTGAAAGTGAGAGACTGATAATAACTATGGAATACATTCATGAATAAGTTTATTGTAGTAGTTACTGAGAAAAATAAATGCCTTTGATTACATGAGGTTTTCATGGTAACTAATGTCGAAACAATGCCTGTGATTGCATGAGGTTTTCGTGGTAACTAATGTCGAAACAAAGACTTTGATTACATGAGGTTTTCATGGTAACTAATGTCGAAACAAAGACTTTGATTACATGAGGTTTTCGTGGTAACTAATGTCGAAACAAAGACTTTGATTACATGAGGTTTTCGTGGTAACTAATGTCGAAACAAAGACTTTGATTACATGAGGTTTTCATGGTAACTAATGTCGAAACAAAGACTTTGATTACATGAGGTTTTCGTGGTAACTAATGTCGAAACAAAGACTTTGATTACATGAGGTTTTCGTGGTAACTAATGTCGAAATAAAAGTTTGTTGCTTTTGTGAAGTAAACTTCCAGAACCGTGTACCAAACGGGAGAACTGGGATATCATCTTTATCTTTCATTACACTTCCCGTGTCCCATATATAGGAGAACCTACAAATCATGTCTAGGAAATGGAAGTGGATTGGCCACACTCTGAGGAAAACCAGCATAGCAAGACAGGCACTGACATGGAATCCTCAAGGAAGTACAGGGTGTTTTTTAAAGTCTCACTACACTTTCTATGTAAAATTGAAGAAAATGACGTCATTAAAATGTGCTGCACAGTCAATCGTGAAGGAAAATGCAGTGAATGGTTGTTATCTGCTGGAGTAATTTTTTGCACTCAAAACAGAATGGTGAACAGAAGAAAGAATTTTTTGGTTGAACAAGTGTTTCGAAATGGCGGTCGATACACACAGATGGTTGTTCAAAGATTTATAGCAAAATATCCTGATAAACAACCTCCTCATCGCACTACGGTTAGAAATTTGTTGAGTAAGTTTCGTGATACGGGAACTGTGGAAGATGCTCCGCGATCTGGTAGGCCTGCTGTGTCTGAAGAAAAATGTAGATATCCAAGACAGAATCCTGAAAAGTCCACGCAAGTCCTTAAGGAAAATGTCGCAAGAAGTGAACGTATCACTGAGCACAGTGCACAAAATTCTTAAACATCGGTTAAATTTTCATCCATACAAGATTTCTGTTGTGCCTGAACTAAAAGAGTGTGGCAATCAGAGTCAACTACTCCACGTGGTTTCAAGCATTTTTAACTGAAGAAGACGAGTCAGTTCTCGATTTAACATTCTTCTCTGATGAGGCATGGTTTCATCTATCTGGATACGTTAATAGCCAAAATAATCGTATTTGGAGCAGTGTTAATCCCAATGCACTTCATGAAGCGCTGCTACACGATGCGAAAATTGGGGTATGGTGTGCCGTCAGTAGAAAATGTTTAACTGGACCAATTTTCTTAACCAACACTATAAATCCCGATCGGTACCGTACTGACATTCTGGAACCTTTTTTAGAACAGCTGAATGAACGTGAAATTGAAGAAGCGTGGTTTCAGCAAGATGGTGCAACTGCACACACAGCTAGAGCAACATACGGTTTTTTGGAAGAAATTTTCGCAAATCGCATAATATCTCGTGAATTTGGCCTGCTCGTTCTCCATATCTAAGTCCATTAGATTATTATCTATGGTTTCTTGAAAGGAAATGTTTACAAAAATAATGTACAAACAATTGAGGACCTGAAAGAAGCAATCAGGATTACCATTCAAGAAATAACATCAGACACGTTGCACAAGGTATTTGACAAAATTGAAGAGACGTGTACAATCATGTCTTGAAGCCCGTGGTGGACATTTCCAACATCTGTTATAATGAATATTTCAGTGGTACATTCCAGCTAACCCAAAACAGCGTTGTATCATTGCAGTCACTATTGTAACTAATTACAATACTTTTTTACCACATTTTGTGATGACGTCATTTACTTCATTTTTCTGTTTTTGTTTTCATAGAAAGTGTAGTGAAAGACTTTTAAAACCCCTAGACTTACTTGGAGAAGAGAAATTATGACAGTGCTCAGAGACAAGGGACACACAAGGAAGGAGGCAGAGAATAATTCCAAGAACGGGGATGACTGGGGAGCCTTTATCCGTGGCCTATGCTCTCAAGGAAGTGAAAGGCGATGATGATGATGATGATGATGGTGATGGTGATGATGATGATGATGATGTATCATATATTTGTCAAATTTGTATTTGTTTATTTCTGGGTCACCGTCCGTGTCGGATTTGTACTCTTGTTTTCTTCTTCTACGTTCGAGGTTGTTGGTCACTCCAGATCCTGATCTCTGTTGACATGCCAAGGCCCTAAGTCCTCTCCAGATCCTGATAAGAGCCCCAAAACTTTTGCCCCAAGCTTGTGCCCTCTGGCCATGTCTCACGCCTCAGATCTGCATGGTTTGAGCACTCTCGAAGGATATGTTCTGAAGTCTGGACTCCACTGGCACATGGACACTCGTCTGTGTGAGACATTTTGAGTCGATGTAGGTGGCTCAGTAATCTGCATTAGCTTGTCCTTATGCGGAAGAGGATGGTTTCCTGATGTCGTTGTAGTTTGTGTATTGGATCTGGTTCATTGCTGCATTTCAGTTGCTTTTTCCATTCAGATCTGCACTGGTTACGGATTATAGTTTTCACCTCTTGGTAGTTTACTGGATGATTTGTTTGATCTTGACTGCTGCCAGCTTTGGATAGACTGTCAGCTATTTCATTGCGGTTATTCCACAGTGGGATGGTACCCATTGTAGGGCCACGGTTGTTGACAGTGTAAGGTGCTTCAGTTCTGTTGTGATTTCCTGTATGTTTGCCTGTGGGTTCTTTGTTGTTTTTAGAGATTCCAGAAGTGCCCTGCAGTCTGTGAAGAAAGCTATTTTGTGTGGTGGCTACTGGTTTTCTGTTTTAAGTGTTCTGAGGGCTTCAAGGAGGGCTGTTGTTTCTGCCCTGTAGTTGGAAGAATCTTTCCTGTCGCGAAGATCTTTTTGGTTTGTCTCCCATCTGTGTATCTGTTCGTATATAACGGCCCCCACCTCCATTTTTTAATTGCTTTTTCTGCAGATCCATCTGTGTACACATGTGTCCATTCAGCTGGGGTGTATTTGCTGTCAATCAGCTCCTGGCACAATGTCTTCATCTGTGTACACATGTGTCCATTCAGCTGGGGTGTATTTGCTGTCAATCAGCTCCTGGCACAATGTCTTCATCTGTGTACACATGTGTTCATTCAGCTGGGTTGTATTTGCTGTCAATCAGCTCCTGGGTCAGTGTCTTCATCTGTGTATACATGTGTCCATTCAGCTGGGTTGTATTTGCTGTCAGTCAGATCCTGGGTCAGTGTCTTCATCTTTGTACACAAATGTCCATTCAGTTGGGTTGTATTTGCTGTCAATCAGCTACTGGGTCAGTGTCTTCATCTGTGTACACATGTGTTCATTCAGCTGAGTTGTATTTGCTGTCAATCAGCTCCTAGGTCAGTGTCTTCGTCTGTGTACACATGTGTCCATTCAGCTGGGTTGTATTTGCTGTCAATCAGATCCTGGGTCAGTGTCTTCATCTTTGTACACATGTGTCCCTTCAGCTGGGTTGTATTTGCTGTCAATCAGATCCTGGGTCAGTGTCTTCATCTATGTACACATGTGTCCATTCAGCTGGGTTCTATTTGCTGTCAATCAGCTACTGGGTCAGTGTCTTCATCTGTGTACACATGTGTTTATTCAGCTGGGTTGTATTTGCTGTCAATCAGCTACTGGTTCAGTGTCTTCGTCTGTGTACACATGTGTCCATTCAGCTGGGTTGTATTTGCTGTCAATCAGATCCTGGGTCAGTGTCTTCATCTTTGTACACATGTGTCCCTTCAGCTGGGTTGTATTTGCTGTCAATCAGATCCTGGGTCAGTGTCTTCATCTATGTACACATGTGTCCATTCAGCTGGGTTCTATTTGCTGTCAATCAGCTACTGGGTCAGTGTCTTCATCTGTGTACACATGTGTTTATTCAGCTGGGTTGTATTTGCTGTCAATCAGCTACTGGTTCAATGTCTTCATCTGTGTACACATGTGTCCATTCAGCTGGGTTCTATTTGCTGTCAATCAGCTACTGGGTCAGTGTCTTCATCTGTGTACACATGTGTTCATTCAGCTGGGTTGTATTTGCTGTCAATCAGATCGTTGGTCACAGTCTGCATCTGTGTACACATGTGTCCATTCAGCTGGGGTGTATTTGCTGTCAATCAGCTACTGGCTCAATGTCTTCATCTGTGTACACATGTGTTCATTCAGCTGGGTTGTATTTGCTGTCAATCAGCTCCTGGGTCAATGTCTTCATCTGTGTACAGATGAGTCATTCAGCTGGGTTGTATATGCTGTGAATCAGCTCCTTGTCAGTGTCTTCATCTGTGTACACATGTGTCCATTCAGCTGGGTTGTATTTGCTGTCAATCAGATCCTGGGTCAGTGTCTTCATCTGTGTACAGATGTGTCCATTTAGCTGGGTTGTATTTGCTGTCAATCAGATCCTGGGTCAGTGTTTTCATCTGTGTACACATGTGTCCATTCAGCTGGGTTGTATTTGCTGTCAATCAGATCCTGGGTCAGTGACTTCATCTGTGTACACATGTGTCCATTCAGCTGGGTTGTATTTGCTGTCAATCAGCTCTTGGGTCAGTGTCTTCATCTGTGTACAAATGTGTCCATTCAGCTGGGTTGTATTTGCTTTCAAACAGCTCCTGGGTCAATGTCTTCATCTGTGTACACATGTGTCCATTCAGCTGAGTTGTATTTGCTGTCAATCAGATCCTGGGTCAGTGACTTCATCTGTGTACACATGTGTCCATTCAGCTGGGTTGTATTTGCTGTCAATCAGCTCTTGGGTCAGTGTCTTCATCTGTGTACAAATGTGTCCATTCAGCTGGGTTGTATTTGCTTTCAAACAGCTCCTGGGTCAATGTCTTCATCTGTGTACACATGTGTCCATTCAGCTGAGTTGTATTTCCTTTCAAACAGCTCCTGGGTCAATGTCTTCATCTGTGTACACATGTGTCCATTCAACTGGATTGTATTTGCTGTCAATCAGCTCCTGTGTCAATGTCTTCATCTGTGTATACATGTGTCCATTCATCTGGGTTGTATTTGCTGTCAATCAGCTCCTAGGTCAGTGTCTTCATCTGTGTACACATGTGTCCATTCAGCTGAGTTGTATTTGCTGTCAATCAGCTCCTAGGTCAGTGTCTTCATCTGTGTACACATGTGTCCATTCAGCTGAGTTGTATTTGCTGTCAATCAGCTTCTAGGTCAGTGTTTTCATCTGTGTACACATGTGTTCATTCAGCTGGGTTGTATTTGCTGTTAATCAGCTTCTTGTCAGTGTCTTCATCTGTGTACACATGTGTCCATTCAGCTGAGTTGTATTTGCTGTCAATCAGCTCCTAGGTCAATGTCTTCATCTGTGTACACATGTGTCCATTCAGCTGGGTTGTATTTGCTGTCAATGAGCTCCTGGGTCAGTGCCTTCATCTGTGTACACATGTGTCCATTCAGCTGGGTTGTATTTGCTGTGAATCAGCTCTTAGGTCAGTGTCTTCATCTGTGTACACATGTGTCCATTCAGCTGGGTTATATTTGCTGTCAATCAGCTCCTGGGCCAGCATCATCATATATGTACACATGTGTCAATTCAGTTGAGTTGTATTTGCTGTCAATCAGCTACTGGGTCAGTGTCTTCATCTGTGTACACATGTGTCCATTTAGCTGAGTTGTATTTGCTGTCAAACAGCTCCTGGGTCAATGGCTTCATCTGTGTACACATGTGTCCATTCAGCTGGGGTGTATTTGCTGTCAATCAGCTCCTGGCACAATGTCTTCATCTGTGTACACATGTGTTCATTCAGCTGGGGTGTATTTGCTGTCAATCAGATCCTGGGTCAGTGTCTTTATCTGTATAGAGATGTGTCCATTCAACTGGTTTGTATTTGCTGTCAATCAGATCCTGGGTCAGTGTCTTCATCTGTGTACAAATGTGTCCATTCAGCTGGGATGTATTTGCTGTCAATCAGATCCTGGGTCAGTGTCTTTATCTGTACAGAGATGTGTAAATTCAACTGGTTTGTATTTGCTGTCAATCAGATCCTGGGTCAGTGTCTTCATCTGTGTACAAATGTGTCCATTCAGCTGAGTTGTATTTGCTTTCAAACAGCTCCTGGGTCAATGTCTTCATCTGTGTACACATGTGTCCATTCAACTGGGTTGTATTTGCTGTCAATCAGCTCCTGTGTCAATGTCTTCATCTGTGTATACATGTGTCCATTCATCTGGGTTGTATTTGCTGTCAATCAGCTCCTATTTCAGTGTCTTCATCTGTGTACACATGTGTTCATTCAGCTGAGTTGTATTTGCTGTCAATCAGCTCCTAGGTCAGTGTTTTCATCTGTGTACACATGTGTCCATTCAGCTGAGTTGTATTTGCTGTCAATCAGCTCCTAGGTCAATGTCTTCATCTGTGTACACATGTGTCCATTCAGCTGGGTTGTATTTGCTGTCAATCAGATCCTGGGTCAGTGTCTTCATCTGTGTACACATGTGTCCATTCAGCTGGGTTGTATTTGCTGTCAATCAGCTCCTGGGTCAATGTTTTCATCTGTGTACACATGTGTCCATTCAGCTGGGTTGTATTTGCTGTCAATCAGCTCCTGGGTCAGTGTCTTCATCTGTGTACACATGTGTCCATTCAGCTGGGTTGTATTTCCTGTCAATCAGATCCTGGGTCAGTGTCTTCATCTGTGTACACATGTGTCCATTCAGCTGGGTTGTATTTGCTGTCAATCAGCTCCTGGGTCAGTGTCTTCATCTGTGTACACATGTGTCCTTTCAGCTAGGGTGTATTTGCTGTCAATAAGCTCCTTGGTCAGTGTCTTCATCTGTGCACACATGTGTCCATTCAGCTGGGTTGTATTTGCTGTCAATCAGATCCTGGGTCAGTGTCTTCATCTAAAGTGTTGTTAGGTACTCCTTTTTGTGTATGCCTGGTACCTCTGTGAGGACTGTTATCTTTTCACAGTGACTGTGCTCCTCCACAATTTGGAGTGGTTCCGTTTCTTCATGAGAGGTGGGTAGGAGGTCTTTATAGTGTTGTTGCAGCTGTGTTGTCAGATGGTTGGAGCTGGTTCTTTTCAGCCTGTTTTTTATTTTTGTGAACTCCTTAATTCTTTTGTTCACAGGGTGGGTTGTCAGGCGTATTAACTTTTGTTTGTTGATCATTAGTTTTTCTTTGCGCCTGACCACAAGAGTTTGAGTTTGCATGTATGTCTCCATCTCCGTGATGAAAATGCTATTCATTCCTCCTATGATCAGCCGCAGGTCAGTGTTTTGCACTTTTGTTAGGTGAGCGGTGTTTGTGTTGGAGGCTGTGGCCCAGGTTGTCATGCCCTATTCAAGTGTTGGCCTTACGGTGCCCATATATGCTTTTTTTAGTATATTGCTGTTGGCTCCTCAGGTTGTGCTTTTTTTTCCAGACAACGAAAACAACAGGCCGTGACCCAGTGGTACTGCAAACCGGGCCCACCCGTAAAGAGATGTAGACCTTACCCCAGGCAGTCAGTATGCAGGGCAGGCCTCAGGCACCTCGTTGGTCCTTGCCAGCTTTTTTGACCACAGCTTTTTAATTGCTTTGTTTTCTGTGTCCAGCAGGTGTGGCTTCCAGGTTAGCCTCTTGTCCAGTTTCACTCCGAGGTATGGTGGCTGTTTTGTCAGTGTAAGCTCTCTTCCTTGTATTTCTAGTTTAAAGTTTTCTGCTTTGTTGGACACTGAGAAACAGGTGTCTGTGGACTTTGTATGGTTTATAATCACTCCCCATTTTGTGGCCCAGTATAGCAGTATTCTCTTGGCTATGGGATATAAGCAGTATTGGTACGCAGGAAACAATTAATAGAGTGAGTGCCCTTGTTTGAAAGGTATTTTGGTTGAGAGCGTAAGCCGGGGGTTGAGATAAGCGTGCAGCATGGAAACAGCTGAGTGGGTAGGGATAGTATAAATACTACTCACGATCAGAAAAAAGGAGAGACCTTGTTGTTTTATGCAGATGAAGCCTTACTTGCTTTTGATGCAGAGGAAGCCTTACTTGTTGTTTTATGCAGATGAAGCCTTACGATGTGTTAGAGAGAGAGAGAGAGAGTATCGATTAGGTAGAGTTTTCAGTAGTAGCAGTTTTTGGTAAATGCAAGTTAAGCTGAGATGTAGGATATAGTTTTTGTGATAGCTGCAGTTGTTCGGTTGGAAACATTGTAAGTATGGTTTTTAGTGTATAAGTACATTGTAAGGTTTTCTCCCATATGACGTAGAGTTTTCTCACGCCGGGAATTGTTATTGTAAACGTCTTACCAGTCTGATGGGCTACGTTTCCATCCTCATAACTTCACCCCTCATTTTCCCCATCAATAAACTTGTGTTGTCTGAATATAAAAACTACACCACTGGCTTTGTTGAAACTCTCACTGTCTGATGAGTTTTGTTATGTTGGGAGACTGCCAAGTTCATTTAAGTTGTTGTATCAGTATTATTCTGTGGAGTTGAAAGCCTGGGAGTCTTGTTAGATTTTCTTAGTGTGTAACAGAGAAGATTAGGTTGTCTTATAGCATCAACAACAAGAAGTAATTTCTAAGATGAAAGGAAAATTGTACTCCACAAGACGTCTAATCATCAAGTAGAATACGAGTTCAGTTGGGGTACAGCAAATAATATTCCTTAACAGCAGGAATATAAAACTACTTTACCAGTCTCCTATGGTATTTAGTACTTCCTGTATTCTGCAGGTTGCTGTTGATGTTTTATCTGCAGTGTTCCATATAGTGAAGTCATCTGCGTGCAGGGAGTGTGATATGTTGTCGGGCAGATTGTCTGTGATGGCATTTATGTATATCAGGAACAGAGTGGGGGAAATAACTCCTCCCTGAGGAACGCCTTGGCTTAGGGTGACTCTGTGGCTTAGTTTTCCATTCATTTTGACCCTGGTTGTTCTGTATATCAAGAAATCTTGTATCCACCAAAACATTGTTCCTTCAACCTTGCTGTTGAGTAGTTTCAGGAGGAGACCTTTTTTCCATACTTTGTCAAACGCTTGTGTTAGGTCTACAAAGTGACCAGAACTTTTTTCTTAACCTGGTAAGAGTTTTCTATTTCTTGGGTTAGGTAGATGAGCTGGTCTTCTGTGCTGTGATGTTTCCTGTATGCTGACTGTGCACTGCTTATCAGGTGATTTTTTTTTAGGTGTTGTATCAGTCTGGTGTTGATCATCCTTTCTCTCACTTTGCCCATGCAGCTTAGGAGGCTGATAGGTCTGTAGCTGGATTTCTTGTGTTTGTTTTTTTTTTAAATTTTTTCCTGATGGGAGTGATGAGTGTGACGATTGCCTCTCTCCATCTATCGGAACATTTTATGAAGCTCCAGGACTGGTTGTAGATGTGAAGGATGGCTGGTTGTAGATGTGAAGGAGGGCTGGTTGTAGATGTGAAGGAGGGCTAGTTGTAGATGTGAAGGAGGACTGGTTGTAGATGTGAAGAAGGGGTGGTTGTAGATGTAAAGGAGGGGTGGTTGTAGATATGAAGGAGGGCTGGTTGTAGATATGAAGGAGGGCTGGTTGTAGATGTGAAGGAGGGCTAGTTGTAGATATGAAGGAGGACTGGTTGTAGACGTGAAGGAGGACTGGTTGTAGATGTGAAGCAGGGGTGGTTGTAGATATGAAGGAGGGCTGGTTATAGATGTGAAGGACTGGTTGTAGATGTGAAGGAAGGCTGTTTGTAGATGTGAAGGAGGGCTGGTTGTAGATGTGAAGGAAGGTTGGTTGTAGATGTGAAGGAGGGGTGGTTGTAGATGTGAAGGAGGGCTGGTTGTAGATGTGAAGGACTGGTTGTAGATGTGAAGGAGGGCTGGTTGTAGATGTGAAGGAGGACTGGTTCTGCTGCTGGTCCCAGGTTCTTCCATCTTTTCCTGGAGATTTCTTGTCTTTTAGTCTTTGTGTAGCCTTATTGAGTTCTTCCATGGGGAATGTTGCCGTCATGCACGGGTCTGGATTTTGCTGTTTAATCCTTTCTTCGAGTTCTGCTTTTACTTCCTGTATGTGTCTTAGGGATTGTTGTGGTGCTCTCATCTCTGTGGTGATCTGCCAGGATGTTTGTTGCCATTTTCCCATCATGATATTTTCCATCTTCTTCTACGACTGTGCCAGGCTGGCTTGGTGATTTGTCTTTGTTTATGGATCTGATCAGGTTCCACAATTTATTAGTGTCTCTGTCCAGGCTCATTGAGCTAGTTTTTTCATTCCATGCTCTTTGACATTCAGCTATCTTCATCTCCCCTGGGAACAACTGTGTTAAGAACACACTTATCTTAACATAGTCTTTGTGAAACAGGGAACATAGATCTATTTGCTTAAAAACTCTGACCTACTTCTGTAGCCCAGAAACCTGTAGCAATCAACACTAATTTTAATTGTTATTTTTATAAAATGTAATGTTAGGTTGGTGGAAGGATGAGGACATGGAGATCACCGGCAGGGATGAGGGAAGTCTGGTGTGAAACCAGTGAATCCAGTTCGTGACAAGCATATGGATCTTTACAACAATGGCTATCAGAATTATGTAAACAAAACAGAGCCAGCAGACTATAGATGGTGGAGAATAGATAGCATTCAGGCACTCATTGCTTTCCTCTTCCCAAAGTCGAAGTGTCTCTGTGGAACTGTCTCAAAGCCGTCTGGCTGGCCAGCGTTGCATGCTGGATCTGACAAAGGGGCTTAAGTACAGCCACCAGAGGCTGGAAAAAAAGTTTTGCCCAGGCCAGCCTACACCACTGTCTTCATGGCAGTCCGAGCAAGACCACTGTCTTCATGGCAGTCCGAGCAAGACCACAGTCTGCCCTAGCAAGGAAAGGTGCTGAAGTCGTAGGTACCCAGCCAAAAGGAGCATTGCAAAAATCAGGGTACCACGCAGCATCGCCAGTGTGCGTACGAAGAAGAAGAAGCTATGGAAGCTATCTTTCTGTTGTTGAAGGCTTCTTTAGTGTTACTGTGTGTTTTGATGTTGTCAGTGGTTAGGTTGCATTCCATTTTTTCTCTGGCCTCAGGTAGGTCGTTGTGCAGCGTCTCCATTTCTCTGCTCCGGTAGGTTTTGTAGCTGTTTCTTCTGCCTCTAGGTATTTACTTCTTAGCAGCTCCCAGGATTATGTTTGTTAGGACTGTCACAATGTGGTTTATGTTGTTGGTCAGAGTGATCTGCAGGCACTGCTGATGTTTTGCTCTCTGCATTGGTCTCAGTTTGCTTCTTTTTTTTTTTAAAGTTCAAGGCGGGTGCCATGCTGGGTTGTTTTGGGCAGTCTTCTCCGTAGATTTTGAATGCGACTGGCACATGGTTGCTTCCCCTAGTTGTGTATTGACTGTTCTGACTGTAAGTCGATGTATGTCGTCTGTTACTTCCCCCTAGTTGTATGTTGACTGTTCTGACTGTAAGTCGATGTATGTCGTCTGTTACTTCCCCCTAGTTGTATGTTGACTGTTCTCACTTTTGTTATATTCCGCGGTCACCGCCCTTATTGCATAATCTAGACGTACTTCCGGTCACTGATTGCGCGCGCACTAAAGATACCTTAATGAGGGGTGATTGATAAGTTCTCTGCATAAGGTACAATGGATTGTTTGTGGACAACTTTTTTGGGTTGTTTCTCAACATAGTCCCCTTGCAAGTTTATGCATTTAGTCCATCGATCCTGGAGCATACGGATCCCTTCTCTGTAAAATTCATTATTTTGTGCCAGCAGAAAGTGGTCTACAGCATGAATGGCGTCATCATCAGAAGCAAAATTCTGATCACTGAGCTCCTTTTTGAGTTTGGTAAACAGGTAATAGTCCGAAGGGGCCAATCTGGGGAATAAGGAGGATGTTCAAGCAGCTGGAAGCCGCATTCATGAATAGAAGCCATTGCCACCGCCGACTTGTGAACTAGAGCATTGTCTTGCTGAAAGATGACTCCTCTCGTCAATTTTCCTCGACGCTTTTCCTTCAACTTGACCCGCAGTTGCTTCACAAGATTAATGTAATAGGCCCCGGTGACCATTCTGCTCTTTTGAAGATAGTCTACCAATAGCACACCTTCTGAATCCCAAAAAGATGGAGGCCATGACTTTGCCTACAGACAGAACCATCCTTGCTTTCTTTGGAGGTGGGCACCGATTTGACTGTTCTTTTGTTTCTGTTTGAAAATGATGAACCCAAGTCTCATCCATAGTCACAAATTGCTGAAGAAACTTTTTAGGATCTGCAGAAAAATAGCCAAGATTGTCGCTTGACATGTTGAGACGCTGTCGTTTGTGATCTGCTCCAAGAAGTTTCGGGAACCATCGAGCACAGACCTTTGTCATTTGAAGATCATTGTGAGTAACAGCATGAACATGCTCTTTGAAATGCAATTCTTTTCACAGATTTTTTTTAATTGAAGAGCTTAACTGTGAATTAAAACTAATATAAGTGAAAGAATTCATGACTTATTCACTTGTCTTGTATTAGTTCTGTTGTATTTTGTAAGTGAAAGTGGACGCATATTTACAACAAATATCTGGTACCTTCTTTCAGATTGTTGGCTGGTCTCGAGTTCGTGCTTGAGAAAGTCAAAGCGTGGTCTTGACAGACTTCAGCTTCCACAGATGGACGCCATGAACGAGGTCAAAATTGACTGCACAGGAAAAGAGAAGACATCAAAAAGCAAATTCCGCAAACGAGATCAGTGGAGCAAGAAGCTGGATTTTCTTATGGCGTGTATCGGCTTCTCTGTTGGACTCGGCAACGTCTGGAAGTTTCCTTTCTTGTGTTACAGAAATGGCGGAGGTTTGCATCCCTTGTTAGCAAGATTTTGTTGTATCTGTTTTTGTTTTACTTTAGCAATTTCTTTTAAAAGTCTATCTTATATCTTATATCCTTCCCGTGCCGTTAAACGTCACATAGGGCTCGCAAAGTAGTTCGCCAATTTTTCCTGTCTTCGGCTAGTCTTTCAACCTCATCAAAGGATTTTATGCCTGTTAACTTTGCCTCTCTTAATAATGTCCTCTTCAGAGTTTCACGCAGTCTGCCTCTTTTTCTTTGGCCTGTTGTGTTTCACTTCATAGCTTGTTTTGTGATTCTCTGATCATTTCTTCTCATCAAGTGACCAACATATGTCCATCTCCTTTTCCTGATCACCCATGAGACTGGTTGTTGTTCAGTCATATGTCTTATCTCTGCATTGTTCTTGAATTCATTCCACTTGATGCCGAGTATTTTCCTTAGGCATTTGTTTTCAAAAGAATCTAATTTCTTTTCTATTTCTTTAGTTGTTTTCCAGCTTTTGCATGCATAAATGAGGGTGGATATTACATTTGAACTGAATAGTCTTAACTTGGTTTTTGTGCTTATAACTGTTGAATTCCATATATTCTCAAGATTCTTGAAGATTGATGCTGCTTTTGCAATTCTGATCCTAACTTCCTTTCTAGTGTCACCATCCTGGTCTATGTAGCTGCCAAGGTATGCAAATTGATTGACTTCTTCAATATCTGTCCCTTCTATGTGTATTTTTCGAATTTGACTGATGGGAATTTTCATTATTTTTGTTTTGTCCTTGTTAATTTCAAGTCCTATTTTGCTAGCCAGTGAAGACAGGCTATCTGTTTTTTCTTGCATGGAATTCACATTATTACTGATAAGAGTTATGTCATCAGCAAAATCAAGATCTTCTAGTTGGGTCCCATGTACCCAGTCAATACCTGTGTTACCTGTGCAGCATTTTTTCATTATGAAGTCTATTGTAATCCCAAAAAGTAAAGGATACAGTATACATCCTTGTTTCACGCCTGTTTCAATCTGGAACCATTCACTCATCCCTTCTTCTGTCTTGACTGCACAAACATATCCATTGTATAAGTCTTTAATGATGTTGACAATTTTAGATGGTATTCCATATAGACATAAAATTCTCCATAATGAATCTCTTTGTATGCTATCAAATGCCTTTTTAAAATCTATGAAGTTCAGTATTAATGGTTTCTGCTTTTCAATATGTTCTTCAAGTATTATTCTGAGAGTAAAGATCTGGTCGAGACAGCTTCTCCCTTTTCGAAATCCTGCTTGTTCTTCTCTCATTGCAGTATCCACTATATCTTTGAGTCTATTCAAAATGACCTTGAAAAATACTTTTGACACAACTGATATTAAGGTTACTCCTCTCCAGTTGTTACAGTCACTAAGTTTGCCCTTTTTTTGGTATTTTAACAATGATTCCTTTCTTCCAATTAGAAGGGACCTTTTCTTCTTTCCAAATCTTGTTAAACATTCTCTGTAGTTGTCTCATGTTGTCACTATTGATAGCTTTTAGCATCTCGGATGTTATTTATCTTCACCTGCAGCTTTGTTGTTAGCCATTAAATTCACTGCTGTTTCAATTTAATGCAATTTAATTTCATCTAGGTTGACATTTAGTTGTGGGGCTGGTAAGTCAGTTTCAAGGTTTAACAATTCTTTTGGGTGTGGTCGATTGAGTATTTCTTGGAAGTGTTCAGCCCATCTTTGCTTTTGGTCTTTATTTGATGTTAATAATATTCCAGTTTTGCTAAGGATTGGTCTTTCTTTAGATGTAATATTTCCTGTTAGCATCTTTTGTATGTTATATAAAGTTTTGCTGTCTCCTGTTTTTGCTGCTTTTTCTGCCTCTTTCGCCATATTGTCTATGTATTCTCTTTTATCCCTTCTAGCTGAACTTTTTACTTTCTTGTCTATGTCTTTGTATTTTGCTTTTTCTGAATCTCTTTCATGATCTGCTTTTACATTCAACATGTCTAATTTGACTGCTCGTCTTTCATGTATATACTTCCATGTTTTATCTGATATCCATGCTTTTCTATTTGGTTTTTCCAATCCAGCGCTTACTTTTGCTGCTGTGATTATGGCTGTGCTGTAAGAATTCTATAACTCATCTATACCTATTTCCTCAATTTCACTGGGTGTTTTGGAATGATTGCCAAGTTCCTGATTGAAATTAATGTTAGTATTTTCTTCTTGTAGGCTGTGGCTGTTTATCTTTCTGTGTACTGATTTCTTGTGTTGACTTTTCAATTTTAGTTTTATTTTCCCTATGCACAGGTTGTGATCACTGTTGACATCTGCACCCCTATAAGCCCTTACATCCATGAGAGATGTTCTGTATTGCTTTCTAATACAATAATGGTCTATCTGGTTTCTAGTTCTATCATCTGGAGATATCCACGTTGTTTTATGTATCTGTGTGGGAATATTGTGCCTCCAATGACCATGCCCTCTGTTAGACATACTTCAATTAATCTTTCTCCATTCTGATTAGCCATGTCAATTCCTTCTTTCCCCGTCACTTTTTCAACGTCGGTATTATCCTTCCCTACCTTAACATTGAAGTCCCCCATAGCAATTAGGATGTCGTGTTTAGGGACTTTGTTGATGATTTGTTGTAGTTGGTGATAGAAGTCGTCTTTCACATCATCATCTGCATCATTCGTGGGTGCATAACACTGTATTATTGTCATTCTTCCGTGTCGTAGGTTGTATCGTGCTCTTATTATACGACTGTTCACCGGTTCCCATTCTACAAGGCTCTTTGCAGCTACATTTGACATAATAATTCCCACTCCGTCCCGGAATTTACCGTCATTTCTGCCTGAATGTATTATTAACTTACCGTTTTCCGCCGATCTTTTACCTGCTTCTGGCCATCACATTTCGCTGATGCCCAGTATGTCTAGATGGTATCTCTCCATTTCTTTGATGACCTGAGTAGTTTTTGTTGGTGCTGCCATCGTTCTCACATTCCAGAATCCGATCTTTGTCACATGTTTGGGGCCGACGAATGAGCTCTTCGGAGTTGGCATCCCTGATGCTCGGTTGGTTTCTCTGCGAGTTTCCATAAAGATATCTTTTTTTCCCATCTGGAGTTGCCTCTAGATAGGTCCCAGGATAAGGTTGTTAGCCTTATGCCCAACTCCCGGTACATGATATGTAACAGATCAAGCGGAATTCCGCTGATTTCTTAAAAGTCTATATGTCATTTTATATAGTGCACAAAATATTAATTTTTTGTCCCGTTCGTAATAATCAACATTATCTTCCAGTTCTCATCCGGGAACGATGCATTTTGTAGGCAGGTTTGAAAACTCTCCATCCAACAATGTCCTTATATTTCCTTCTATTTCCTATCTTGGCTTTTCTTGTAGTCTTTAGTTCTGTCTGAAAAGTTCTCTTCCTCTCTCTTTCTCTCTCTCTCTCTCTCTCTCGATATATATATATATAGTAAACTACCTTCTGGAAACATACCAAGAAACCCAAGCAGCAATCAACATCGTTGATGATCTGGAAATGGATGCAGCAGCAGCAGGCCATCTTGCTCACAACCGAGAGGCCTACAGGAGTGCTGTTTGGGAGGCAAAGTTCCGCAAGGGACATGCAAAGGAATGAATGAATGAATATATATATATATATATATATTTACCTCGGGTCTGGTCTGGCATTGCCCTTTATTTGTTCTGGATCTACTTTGGGTCTGCCCAAGATCTGACCAGGGTCTGCCCATGATCTGCTCTGGGTCCACCTTGGGTCTGTTCATGATTTGACCTGGGTCTTCCTTCTCTGACAGGTCAAGGAAAATATGGGCACTAACACCATATCTTTATGTGCCTCTAAGGATTACTTTTACCTTTTTTTAACCTTTCCTCTCTGGGAGAATCTGCTCCCGTATATCTCCTAAATTCGCAACAAAAAGCCCCAAGGACCGTCCCTCTAAAAAGAATACTCTCTGCCTGTGACCTTTAGAATCTTTCTCACTTTTCAACTTTTGATCTTCATTTTATATATTCATTTATCATCACTTCCAGCCTTGAAAGATCTTTGTAACTTACATACATACATTTATCATCACTTCCTGCCTTGAAAGATCTTTGTAACTTACATACATACGTTTATCATCACTTCCTGCCTTGAAAGATCTTTGTAACTTACATACATACATTTATCATCACTTCCAGGCTTGAAAATCTACTTGTCGATAAAAACATGAAAAATAGATGAAACACTTAGCTTTTTTATATTCTCCTTTTAAGAAAGACATGCACAAAAAGCACATTATCTATTGTGTTGTTTTTGTATTTGATATTTGAAAAAGACTTCTGCTGAAATATTTGATTGTTGTATGTTCTTAATTTATACGTGCTCATGTTACTTTCTGTCCTTCTTGTTTCTGTCCACTTTCCTCATCCTTTCTATCTTTTTTTCTATACCTCTGTCTACCTTCATTACGAAAAGTGTACTCTAGTTATCGCCTGAGATGTAGGTGTCTCAGATGATGATGAATTTCAAGATCTCACTCACGAAGGGATGTGAGAAACTCCTGTACAAGGTGCAGGAAATGCAGCCATAAAAGAATAAACACCAGGCAAACAGTATCTGAAAGATTAGTTTTGCCTTCAAGTGCGCATCATCCGATGATCAGAGTTGACTGAGAGAAGCAACTACTATTAATGAAAGCAAGGAATCCAGGAAAACTGTCCGGTGGTCCAGCTCCAGCAAAGAGTAAAAGAAGAACCAATGATTCCAGAAAAGAGTGGGGAAGAATCAATGACTCCAGCAAAGAGTTAAGAAGAACCTATGACTCCAGCAAAGAGTTAAGAAGAACCTATGACTCCAGCAAAGAGTTAAGAAGAACCTATGACTCCAGCAAAGAGTTAAGAAGAACCTATGACTCCAGCAAAGAGTTAAGAAGAACCTATGACTCCAGCAAAGAGTTAAGAAGAACCAGTGACTCCAGCAAAGAGTTAAGAAGAACCAGTGACTCCAGCAAAGAGTAAAGAAGAACCAGTGACTCCAGAAAAGAGTTAAGAAGAACCAGTGACTCCAGCAAAGAGTTAAGAAGAACCTATGACTCCAGCAAAGAGTAAAGAAGAACCAGTGACTCCAGCAAAGAATGAAGAAGAACCAGTGACTCCAGCAAAGAGTGAAGAAGAACCAGTGACTCCAGTAAAGAGTTAAGAAGAACCTATGACTCCAGCAAAGAGTAAAGAAGAACCTATGACTCCAGCAAAGAGTTAAGAAGAACCAGTGACTCCAGCAAAGAGTTAAGAAGAACCAGTGACTCCCTCTTGACATATATGCTGTAAAGTTATGGAAGCTGTAATTATTTGAACAGAATGTATAAACTAGAAAAAAGTAGGAACAGCTTTATTATTTAATGAATACACAGTTGTGACGTTTCAGCGTTTGTCTTCGTCAGACAATAACAAACAGGACGAAGAAAAAATGAATGAAAAATACAAAATAAGACTTTAAAATTAAACGGCACTTAGCTTGAATAATTGAGAGCGCTGTGAGGTGTCTCTTTTTCGGCGTCACCAATGTAAACAAGAAATGTCTGTTACCAAGGTGCTAAGTGCCATTTAATTTTATTAATTAATCGTATTTTGTATTTTTAATTCATTTTTTTTATTTCATTAACTTAGTTTAATGTAATCATATACTTTGTCTCCTTTATCTTATTCTTCGTCTTGTTTGTTATTGTCTGACGAAAGCAAACGCTGAAATGTCACAACTGTGTGTTCATTAAATAATAAAGCTGTTCCTACTTTTTTCTAGTTTATACATTTTGATATCACAGCTTTACTGCAGTGCTTTGTGTATAGTTGTAAACTTTTACACTATTTATCATGTGTTACTAAGCTATTTGAACATAATTCGTTTAGAGAACAGAACCGGCGATTCAGATGCTGTCCAATGAGGCAATCAGCGAGTCATAGCTGACCAAGACCCTGTCCCACCTCTCCGTTGGTGCCCCCAGTAACAGGTATAGCCTGGCTTATGGGGCAGGGATTGCCATAGTCCCCATGGTGGTGGAGTCTGCTAAAGAAGCATTGCACACCCCCTGTTCTTTAGCTGTACTCTGAGACTGAAAAATAGCTGCCATAGCCCGCTCCCACGCCGATACGATGCTGTTTCTCAACATCTCTACAGCATTTGCTGCAAAGAACACCAGATCGCAGTTGCAGGGAGATAGTACAAGTAAATAAAGAGAAGACAACCATAGTACAAGTAAATAAAGAGAAGACAACCATAGTACAAGTAAATAAAGAGAAGACAACCATAGTACAAGTAAATAAAGAGAAGGCAACCATAGTACAAGTAAATAAAGAGAAGACAACCATAGTACAAGTAAATAAAGAGAAGACAACCATAGTACAAGTAAATAAAGAGAAGACAACCATAGTACAAGTAAATAAAGAGAAGACAACCATAGTACAAGTAAATAAAGAGAAGGCAACCATAGTACAAGTAAATAAAGAGAAGGCAACCATAGTACAAGTAAATAAAGAGAAGACAACCATAGTACAAGTAAATAAAGAGAAGACAACCATAGTACAAGTAAATAAAGAGAAGACAACCGGAACATGTATTCAAGCATCAACACGGCTGCTTCTCTCCCCAGGTGCCTTTCTTGTCCCATACTTTATCGCAGTTTTTCTTGGCGGGATTCCCATGTTTTTCCTGGAGGTCTCTCTGGGTCAGTTCATGGGCGAGGGTGGTATAGGACCTTGGAAGATCTCACCTCTGTTTCAAGGTCAGTATTTGAAATTATGTAATGTCAGATTTAACATGGGATATAAAATATCACAAAAATGTCATGAATGATCACCTGAATGTCATACATTTTTTAAAGTCATAAATTCAAACATGTTTCCTCGCCAGCTGATTTACTTGTATTTAAAAGGCGGCAAACTTTTGGTTATGAGTTTGAAGTTTCTCGCTCAAGAACAAACACTGATGGTATGCTTGGTTATCATTTATTTGTGAAATACATAACTTCTGCATATACTTCATAGCGTCAGTCTGAGCTTTGTTGGAGCTACACGCTTACAGCTGCTTGCTGCTCGGCTGTCGTGTAACGGCAGACATGCTCAGTTCCAATGGCTACCTTCTTATGTCCTTGGATCTTCTTGAAAAGGGAAGTGGATTGGATGCTATAACAGGACAGAGGGGCTTCAGGCTATAACTAGGTCACAACGAAGGGAGATGGAATACATCTTGACCAGCACTTGATTTGCTGGCTCTTTGGAACATTGCTCTTTCAGCTTAGATAAAGCACACTATTCTCCGTGGTCTGTACATCAAAAGCCCAACAATCTCTAAATACCCAGCAATAACCAGGCCCTAGATCTGCCCAATGAACTATCTTTAAGTAATAGATGGACATGTTTGTCTCTTTTTGTTCATTCTTCGCACATTGAAAGTATAAACACAGTGACCTCTTCTATATCGCATGTAGTTTCATAAATTGTCTTTGTAACGAAAAAAAAAAAACATCGCACAAACTGTTGTTTTCTTGTCGCAGTCTTCAGTTTTCATCTAATTTTGTTGAATGTATAGATAGCAGATTGTATGTAATAGTTTTCACTTCATATTTAGTATTTTTTTAATGTCCTTTTGTTTGTACTAACGGATGTTGAATGACTGTGGCTGAATGAAAATGTGAGATTAAAAGATAGAATGTCAAAAGGTCTATGTACCCAGTTCTTCATCTTTAGAAAATAATATTTGTTTACTCGTTCCTTCGTTCGTTCTACGTGTATCTGTTTTGCAAATATTTTCTCTCTCTCCTAGGTATCGGATACGCCTCCGCCGTGATTGTGTTCTTGACAAACTGCGAATACAACATCATTCTATCGTGGACATTCTATTACATCTTCGCCTCTTTCACGTCGATCCTGCCCTGGTCTCACTGCAACAACGACTGGAATACGGAAAATTGTACGACTTTCGAGGATCTCCAACGATTACACGGAAACTACACGTCAGACAACACAAAGCCCTCGGTGCTAGCGAACTATCTCCAAGATTCCAACATTTCAGAGTGGTACGAGTTTCTCAACAGTTCAGATATTCTGGGAAGTGACCTAGACAGAAACAACACACCCGTAACCTGGAATTCCAGGAGGAACTTGTCTACTGCTCGTAACCTTTACCCCGACCCAGTTACTGAATTTTGGGAGTAAGTTTATGGGTCAAATCTTCCGTTATCTGTGGCTGCGGTTCTTAAATGTTCTAGTTTATCATGTAACTGTAGCACTGTTCTCGTTTGTTCAATTCCACGGGCAAACAAGTTGGTGGAATGTACCTGGAAGTTTGAATTCACTGACATTAGATGATCTTCTAGCGATGCCGAACCAAGAACAAACTAGAAAAAGAAACTGGAAAATAGTGTCTGTGTGTACACAGGCTAGCGGAGAGTCCGTACACAAACCGACAGAAGGCAACGGGAAACCACTGTTGTAATTCCCAAGAAGGGATGGCGACTGCAGTAAAACTGGTTAATATAAATAAGGTAGATAGAGGTGTATGGTGCAGTTTTACAAAGTGAGGGAGGAAGTGAGCAAAGTGAGAAAAAAACGAATATAAAGTATGAGAATGTATAAATGAATATTGTTTTTCATTTATACATTCTCATACTTTATATTCGTTTTTTTTCTCACCTTGCTCACTTCCTCCCTCACTTTGTAAAACTGCACCATACACCTCTATCTACCTTATTTATAATTCCCAAGAACAGTTATGCTTAAACAGAATAATCGATTCATCATGAACGACGTTAATGGATGTTCCTCCGGTAGGGCAGCTCATGAGCCACAGGTGAGGCCAGATCGTCATCAAGCTACTGGTGGCAAAACTAACAAGTTCAAAATAGCAACATGGAATGTTAGAACTTAATTCCGGCTGGAAAATTAGAAAATGTAAAGAGGGAAATGGAAAGGATGAAGATCAACATATTAGGAATGAGTGAAGTTAGATGGACAGGTGCAGGGAAGATAAACTCAGATAAATATACAATAATATATTCAGGAAGTGAGAAACATGAACGAGGAGTAGGAATTATATTTGATGAACAAACAGCAAGGACAACTGTAGGATATTTGAACATCTCGGACCGAGTCCTGCTAGCCCAACTGAAAGGACAACCAATAAACATAAATATTATACAAGTGTACGCTCCAACATCTGAAAGTTCTGAAGAAGATGTACAGATATTTTATAATGACATAGAGACAGCACTAAAACACGCAAAGTCACATGAAGTTACCGTAGTCATGGGAGATTTTAATGCCAAAGTTGGTAAAGGAAGAACTTCAGACATCGTTGGTGGCTATGGACTGGGGGAGAGGAATGACAGAGGTTATAAATTAATTGAATGGGCAAGAATACACAGCATGGTTGTAGGAAACACCTGGTTTAAACATCCTCGAAGACTGGCAACGTGGTGCAGCCCAGACAAAAAGACATTTAACCAGATAGACTACATATTAATCAACAAACGATTCCGCAATGCGTTACTAACAACAAAAACCATGCCAGGAGCTGACTGCAATAGTGACCATGATCCACTCTGTGGAAAAGTTAGAATAAAACTAAAGAAAGCAGGCAGAAAAGTGAGAAACATCAAACTGAATACAGAACTTCTTAAAAATGACCAAGAACTGAGAGAACAATACAAAGTTATTATAACAAATAGATACAATGCAATACCAAAGATAAATAGTATAGATGAACAATGGGAAATGTTAAGAGATTCTATCCACCAAACTGTTAAGGAGATAATACCACCAAAAAAAGAAGCCTCTAAAAATAAATGGATGACAGACGACATCTTAGGACTGATGGACAAGAGAAGGAGGAGTAAAAATAACGAGGAAAAATATAGCAAGATAAATAAAGAAATAAGACGCAAATGCAGAGAAGCAAAAGAAGTGTGGTTAAATGAGCAGTGCAGACAGATAGAGGACTCTCATATTAAAGACAGCAAAAACATGCACAAACGAATTAATGAACTCACAGGCAGGAAAACAAAATATACCACAGGATGCCTGAAATCGAAAGAAGGTAAAATGTTAATGGGAAAAGAAGACATTGTGGACAGGTGGACAGAGTATATCGGTGAGCTATATGGAGGAGAAAGACCAGAATTAACACCAGATACTGAAAACTGAGAGGGACCACCAATACTTGAAGATGAAATCATAGATGCCATCAAACACATGAAGAAAGGAAAAGCGACTGGGCCTGATAATATAACAATAGAAGAAATAGAGGCACTAGAGGAGACAGGAATAAAAATAATAACCAAGTTACTGAATGACATTTACAATAGTGGTTATATTCCCAGTGACCTGATTAAATCCACGTTTATAGCACTACCAAAGAAACCAGGTGCAAAGGAATGTGACGACCACCGGACTATCAGCCTCTCATGTCACATAACCAAGCTACTTCTGAGAATAATTATGAGAAGAACAAGGAAAAAGATAAAAATGGAAATAGCAGATGAACAGTTTGGATTTGTTGAAGGAAAGGGAATACACAATGCCATTTATGCTTTACGAACACTAACAGAAAGAGCTTTAGAAGTACAGAAAGATCTCTACTTATGCTTCATTGATTACACCAAGGCATTTGACAAGGTGAAACATAATGAAATTATTAAAATGCTTGAAGACATCAATATAGACGGCAAAGACCTGAGGATTGTAAAACATCTATACTGGCAGCAAGAAGCAGCAGTTCGAGTTGAAAATAGAATTGGAAAATATCAACCTATAAAACAAGGGGTGCGACAAGGATGTGTACTATCTCCAGACCTTTTTTCTCTGTATAGCGAGAATATTCTAAGAACAATCATCACAGAACCAGGCATAAAAATTGGAGGATACAATATTAACAACCTTCGGTATGCTGACGACACAGTACTGATAGCTGAGAACCAACAAGACCTGCAAAATCTCTTGGATAAAGTCGCAAAAGAAAGTGAACAGAAAGGCCTTACTTTGAACATCAAAAAGACAGAGACTATGGTTATATCTAAGAAACAGAATCCACCAGCATGCAGTATTAAATTAAACGGAAATATTCTAAAGCAGGTGCAGAAATTCAAATACCTTGGAGCAGTAATAACTTCAGATGGGAAATGCAGAACAGAAATTAGGAACAGAATAGGCCAAGCAAAGACTGCATTTCAGAGAATGAGAAACATATTAACCAACACATCCTTATCAATGAATGTTAGAAAACGAGTCCTAAAATGCTATATTGAACCTATCTTGTTATATGGAAGTGAATCATGGACAATAGGCAGGTCTGCACAAAAATCAATGGAAGCAGCAGAAATGTGGTTTATTAGAAGAATGTTGCGAATCCCCTGGACAGCAAAAATAACTAATGAAGAATGTATGAGAAGAGCTGGAGAGACAAAAGATCCTGTCAAAAAGATAAGAGAGAGACAATGTACTTTCATAGGACATGCAATGAGAAGAGGGGGCATTGAAAATATTATAACAACAGGAAAAATAGAAGGAAGAAGATCAAGAGGAAGACCAAGAGAAATGATACTGGACAGTCTGACGGGATGGTGTGAGAGGAGATCACCAACTGAGCTGATGGCCTGCATGATGGATCGTGTACTCTGGAGAAGCATAATAGCCAACGCCAGTCGGCACGGCACATGATGATGATGATGATGTGTACACATACAAAATACTTTTGCTTGGAATCGGGGGCATATGATCTGTCAAGATGTGTGTGGGAGGGGGTTCCTTCTCACGATCTGAAGAGTTATGGCTTTGCTCCACTCCCTGCAACAGTTTCCTGCCAAATATGAACACATTTAACCGTGAAAAATAAATCAGTTTATAGTGACTTGACAACTCTGTCTAACAGTCTATGTAGCAAATAATAATCCATGTAACAAATAATAATCCATGTAACAAATAATAATCCATGTAGCAAATAATAATCCATGTAGCAAATAATAATCCATGTAGCAAATAATCACGTAGCAAAGAATAATCCATGTAGCAAATAATAATACATGTAACAACTAATAATCCATGTAGCAAAAATAATCCATGTAACAAAGATATTAATCAAGGTTAATCCAGAGAGGATCAGGCAAAAAAAAAAAAAAGAATTAACACGGAAATTTCTACTCAACAGTTTGGATTTAGAAACAATCCCAGAATCCCAGAACCAGTTTCCTAAAATGTGATCTGGTTATTCTCTTTTCCTCTCTTTTTTTTTTCGTCCTGTACACTAATAAATAAATAAATAAGAGGAAGGCTATAAGTTACATAAGTGCTTTTTTATAATGAATATCTCAGAGAGAGAGACAGACAGACAGACAGACAGAGAGAGAAAGAGAGAGAGAAAGAAGGAGAGAGAAAGAGAGAAAAAGAGAGAGAGAGAGAGAAAGAGAGAGGGAGAGAGAAAGAGAGAGAGAGAGAGAAAAAGAGAGAGAGAGAGAAAGAGAGAGGGAGAGAGAAACAGAGAGAAAGAGAGAGAGTAAGAGAGAAAGAGAGAGAGAGTGAGAGAGAGAGAGAGTAAAGCCGGCTATAATAAACTGTGTTTCTCACTCCAGCTGTTACATTGTACAGTCAGTCCTCTTTTGTTTGTTACTTTTTTTTCTCCTGTTAACGTTTAGAAGAGTGTGAAGTTTAAATTCTGACATTTGGAAGTGTTAAGTTAAGCTCTATTTGTGTATGTAATTACATCATCCATTCTCCCTCACGCTCGCGCGCGTTTGAGTGCCAGACTGATGCATTAACACTTCTTCTCTAGAAAGCCTGATAGCCGTGCCTTCTAGAAAGTCTGATAGCCATGCCTTCTAGAAAGTTTGATAGCCATGCGTTCTAGAAAATCTGATAGCCATGATTATAGGAAGCCTGATAGCCATGGCTTCTAGAAAGTCTGATAGCCATGGCTTCTAGAAAGTCTGATAGCCATGGCTTCTAGAAAGTCTGATAGCCATGCCTTCTCAAAAGCGTTATAGACATGCCTTCTAGAAAGTCTGATAGCCATGCCTTCTAGAAAGTCTGATAGCCATGCCTTCTCAAAAGCGTTATAGCCATGGCTTCTAGAAAGTCTGATAGCCATGGCTTCTAGAAAGTCTGATACCCATGGCTTCTAGAAAGTCTGATAGCCATGCCTTCTCAAAAACGTTATAACCATGCCTTCTAGAAAGTCTATTATTCATGACTTCTAGAAAGTCTGTTAGCCATGCCATCTAGGAAGTCTGATAGCTATGACTTCTAGAAAGTCTGATAGTCATGACATCTAGAAAGTCTGATAGCAATGCCTTCTGGAAAGTCTGATAGCCATGTGTTCTAGAAAATCTGATAGCCATGATTTATAGGAAGACTGATAGCCAAGCCTTCTAGAAAGCCTGATAGCCATGCCTTCTAGAAAGCTTGATAGCCATGCCTTCTAGAAAGTCTTATAGGAATGCCCTCTAGAAAGTCTGATAGCCATGCCTTCTAGAAAGCGTTATAGCCATGCCTTCTAGAAAGCGTTATAGCCATGCCTTCTAGAAAGCGTTATAGCCATGACTTCTAGAAAGTCTGATGGCCATGACTTGTAGTAATCGTCCTTATTTATCTTTACGTCATTTGTTATTGCATTCACACGTCACCAACTCTCGACTCTCATATTTCTCTCTTAATATTTTACAATATCCATATCACACAAAGTGCGTTATCTGCTCTGGACAATTACCCAGATTGTGATATGGAATATCTCTCCTGGAAAATGGAGTATCTGTCTTGGACAATCATCCAAAGTGCGATGTCTGTCCGTGGAAAACTGGTGTGGATTAGGCTGACATGAGGGCATTTTTCGTTTGAAACTTGTTAGTCTTGTCGCTCTGGTTTGTTTCCAGTCCGCCTGGAACTCGCCACTGCTCGTGCACTGCGCGAGATAAGATCCGAGTAGATTTTTTCTTGTCCAGAACACAGCGCTGCTGGTAACCCTTTATCCATCATAGTTTGCGTTTTTGTTTGTCTACCAAGAAACTTCCTTTTTTTGTTGAAAAAGTTAGAATCTCAGAGCACGCTCGACGTTCCACGTGACTCTCTCTATTTTCTCAAGTCTATAACTTATTTATCTCATCATTTTTATCTCTGCTATAGTCAAATTTAAATCTTTCGCGTTATGTGAGATGTGAAGTGTCCTGTTCTAGTATCTTGCTGGTTATGTCCACAAAATTATAAAAATTAAACTTTGATGTGTTTCCAGGCGCAAAGTGTTAGGCCTGTCTTCAGGTATTCATGAACCTGGAAGGATTAAGTGGGACCTGGCTCTGTGCCTCCTTTTAGCCTGGCTCATCGTCTACTTCTGCATTTGCAAGGGAATCAAGTCTTCGGGGAAGGTAAGTTACTTTCAGCCTTCTCTAAGAGTGGCCTACATTCTGTCTTGCTGTGGTATAAAAAAAAGTAATTGTGCATTGGTGTCAAGCGCACCAATCACGTTGTCATGAGTGAAATGAAATCAAGTTTGGCACGAAGTTTGGTCTGAGTGTTGTCCACTACCCCGTGCTGCACGGAGTTGATGGCACTATTCATGGGGTGATAACCACAGTTCCAGTGAAATCACGTCCATTGATCCGTGATTGGTTACTGACCACGGATAAAATGAGGGTAAGTGTTCTCTGTTCTCAGAGATCTCTTCTCGTAATCGTTGAAGAAAGCAGTGGAATTCCAACATAAACATCTTTTTTCATCATGCCAAGATTGAACGAACATCAGCAAGAAATAGCTGTTGGGATGTTAATTGCTGGATCAACAGTAGCAGCAGTATCTCAACATTTTAATGTTCACAGAAACACAATATCACGTCTTCAAAGTCGTTTTAACCAAAATGGTTCCATTGCTGACCGCCATAGAAGCGGTAGACCACAAGTTACCACCCTTCCACAAGACCGCTACATCCACCTCATGCACCTTCGTAACAGGTTTCTTCAGGCAACATGGACTGCCAGCAACGTTCCAGGTGTAAGACATGTGTCGAGCAGGACAGTGAGGAACAGACTCAGAGAGGTAAATCTCTTACCTCATAGGCCTGCAGTTAGACCATACTGACAGTTTGCCACAGACAAACAAGCCTGACCTGGGCCAGGCACCACGTGGCATGGCCTTATCATCAATGGAGACGGATCCTATTCACTGGTGAGTCCAGATTCTGTCTGCAAGGCCATGATGGGCGTGCTTTAGTGTACAGGTGAAGAGGAGAACGCTTTGCGGATAACTGTGTGCTAGAGGAGGCAGTGTAATGGTTTGGGGAGGAATTTCCTATGCTGGCCGAACAAACCTAGTCTTCCTCAATGGCAACCTTACAGGTTTACTATATAGGGACGAAATCATTACACGCCACGTAATGCCTTTTCTGGATGCTAATGGACAAGGCGTGATACTCCAGCAGGATAACACTCGTCATGTCGCATGTGTGGTCAGGGAACACTTTCAACAGCATCAGATTACTGTCTTGCCATGGCCAGCAATTTCACCGGACCTGTCACGTATCGAGCACATTTAGGAATAACTGGACCGCAGGTTACGAAGAGGACACAATCGTCCTGGAAACCATCAAGAATTAGCCCAAGCGTTGCAAGAAGATGCCTCAACAATTGATACAACGTGTCATTGGTTCGATGAGAAGGCGGTGTCAAGCAAAGATAACTGCCCGAGGAGGACACACATGATATTGAAACCCTGATTTTCTTTTCTTGGGGTGGTGGGCCACATTATGTGAGTTTGATTTTCACTTTTTTGTGACATGTGACTGCCTGAAAGTTATCATTTTATCTGTTATTGGATGATAAAACATGTGTGCCAATTTTTATTTCAATCATCACCTGAGAACATTCATTGTGCTTTTTAAAGCATTGCACATTTACTTTTTTCCGTGACTATATATTCTGTCATGCTATAGTATATTCTAACTTGGTGTAGTATATTCTATCTTAGTGTAGTATATTCTGACTTGCTATAGTATGTTCTGTCTTGCTATAGTATATTCTGTCTTGCTATAGTATATTCTGTCTTGCTGTAGTATATCCTGTCTTTATATAGTATATCCTGTCTTTCTATAGTATATTCTGTCTTGCTATAGTATATTCTATCTTGATGTAGTATATCCTGTCTTTCATTAGTATATCCTGTCTTTCTATAGTATATTCTGCTTTGATGTAGTATATTCTGTCTTGGTGTAGTATATTATGTCTTAGTGTAGTATATTCTGTCTTGGTGTAGTATAAAACATCGTTACATTCGCTGGGGTCTGTGATGGGATCGCAGGCGGTTGTGCTGAAAGTAGTAAGTTCCAGATCATGAGAGCTGATCAAGAACCTAATGTTTTCCCTTCAATCCTAACACACATAAGCGGAGGAGGGAGGGGGGCTTTAGTATAGGCAACAAGTGTAACATAAGTTACAAGGGAATTAATAGTAGTATTTTGGGAGGCAATTATTACCTGGCGAAAGTTCGCAACATATGCCTGTGAGACCTGGACACATAACAAAACAGCTCAGAAACACATAAATGCCTTTGAATGTAAATGCTACAGAAGAGTTCTTCAAATATCATCATATAAAAAATAACAAATATATCCATACTACAATAACTCTGGGAAATAATGGAAAAAATGGGATTTCCAACACATTCGATACAATTAGCATCACTGCTGTATCTAGACCAGCAGGCAGCAGTAAGAATAAATGGTGAAACAACAACTTGGTTTGACATAAAACAAGAGGTCCGTCAGGGGTGTATATTGTCGCCCTACTTATTTAACTTGTATACTGAAAATATAATGAGTAATGTTAGAGAAGATGTAGACAAAGAATATTACGATGCCATAACAATTGGAGGTTATGAAATACCAGAGATTAGATATGCTGATGACACAGTGTTACTGTCCACAACACAAATAGAATGGAAAAACTAATTATGTCAGTCCGTAAGAACAGCGAAGAGCAGAAACTCTATCTTAATGCAATAAAACTAAATTGATGACAAATGACAAAACAAACAAGGCAGCTGAAATTTCAGTGAGGAAAAACTGGAAGAAGTGGAGAGCTTTGAATATCTTGGATCACTACTAACTAGTAATGGAGATACAATGAGGGAAATTAAAAGGAGGACTTCTATCGCTCTTTAGAAAGTAAAACAACTAAAGAATCTGTGGAGAGGGGCAGACAGAACCACAAAAATAATATTTTAAAGGGCATGCCTGTAAGACCTGGACACTTAACAAAACAGCTGAGAAACACATAAATGCTTTTGAATGTAAATGCTACAGAAGAGTTCTTCAAATATCATGGACACAAAAAAGAACAATTATATCTATACTACAAGAACTTAATATTGAAGAAGGCTGGCTAGTAAAGAGGATTAAAGAGAGAAAACTTAAATATTTTGGACACATTAAGCGTCATGATAATCTAGAGAAGACTTTCTTGGAAGGGTACATAACAGGAAAAAGAAAGAGATGAAGACCAAGGCGAAGATGGCTGCAAGACATCGTTGATGATCTGTACATGGATGCATCAGCAGCAGGCCATCTTGCTCACAACCGAGAGGCCTACAGGAGTGCTGTTAGGGAGGCAAAGTTCCGCAAGGGACATGCAAATAAATGAGTGGATTAATTTCGCAAAGGGATTTGATATCATAATTATCTTCCTTGCCTTCTAGAATATTCCAGACGTTTTGTCACATGACCAGGGACTCAGTGCATGTGATGTTCTTTTTGGTGTCAACGTTCTCGTCTGAGATGATGTGTTTTTGATGGCAGTGTATATCTGGAACTTGACCCGGTGGGGGGGAGGGGGGAGGGGGGGGGGTTGTGTGCTGTCGCAAGAATGGGAAATATTGATAAAGTTCTGCAGAATATGTTTCGTTGAAGTTATTGCTGGTGAAGTTCTGCAGAATATGTTTCGTTGAAGTTATTGCTGGTGAAGTTCTGCAGAATATGTTTCGTTGAAGTTATTGTTCGTAAAGTTCTACAGAATATGTTTCATTGAAGTTATTGTTTGAATGTCCGTCGCTTACCATATGGCAGGGGCATGTCGCCGGCAGTCGTCGTCTTGTTTTGCCGCCATCTTTCATTATCACCAAATCCATATTTAGCATGTCACGCCGAACTTGCTTTGTCGTTTAACTTCACTGTTGTACAGAAACAGCCAAACAATGGTTAAGCTAAAACATGCATTGATACCTCAAATATCATCATGTTTCACCTGTACATAATTTCGATTATAGTCTCTCTCATTAAAAATCCTTTCCATGGCAACAAACCACGCTTTTGGTTCCTCAGGTCATTTACGTGACGGCTACAAGTCCGTACATCTTCATGTTTATATTACTCGTCAGGGGCGTCACCTTGAATGGCTCTGCAGACGGAATATATTACTACCTCAGCCCAAAGTGGGAACGCTTAAAGGAACCTCAGGCAGGTATTAATTTCTTTCCTTCTGTTACTGTGAACTCAAACATTGTCCGACATTCACGGAGAAACTGTGCTGTGTATATTTACTAGGGGTGATTGATAAGTTCTCGGCTTAAGGTACAAATACTTGAAACATACAGTTAATATTAGGTGCATTTGTAGATCAGGTTAATGTAAGATTAAACACCAAGTTTCAAGAAATTAATTGCAACGAATTTTTTTACAGGCTACTGAAGTGGTAATGGGTGGCAGAAATTAAGAAAATGGATAACATTTTTTCATTGAGCAGTCATTCGCTATCTCTGTATCAAGGGCTTATCATCGAAGAAGATCCATGAAGATATGATAGACTCTAGGGGAGAGTGCCCCTTCTTACAGCACAGTGAAGAAATGAGCAGCTCAACTTAAACATGGAAGGGAGAGTCTGGAAGATGATCCCCGTCCAGGAAGACTAAGAACGGTAACCACCGATGAAACCACCGACAGAATCCATGACACGATAATAGAGGATCGACGACTAACTGAGCGGTACATTGCTACTAAGTTGGGCATCTCCCAGGAACGTGTTCATGCCATTATTCACAATGATCTTCAAATGACAAAGGTCTCTGCTCGATGGGTCCGAAACTTCTTGGAACTGATCACAAGCGACAGCGTCTCAATATGTCAAGAGACAATGCTGGCCATTTTTCTGCAGATCCTGAAAAGTTTCTTCAGCAATTTGTGACTATGGATGAGACTTGGGTTCATCATTTTCAAACAGAAACCAAAGAACAGTCAAATCGGTGGAAACATCATGGATCCCCACCTCCAAAGAAAGCAAGGGTGGTTCTGTCTGCAGGCAAAGTCATGGCTTCCATCTTTTTGGGATTCAGAAGGTGTGCTATTGGTAGACTATCTTCAAAAGAGCAGAATGGTCACCGGGGCCTATTACATTAATCTTGTGAAGCAACTGCAGGTCAAGTTGAAGGAAAAGCGTCGAGGGAAATTGACGAGAGGAGTCATCTTTCAGCAAGACAATGCTCTAGTTCACAAGTCGGCGGTGGCAATGGCTGCCATTCATGAATGCGGCTTCCAGCTGCTTGAACATCTTTCTTATTCCCCAGATTTGGCCCCTTCGGACTATTACCTGTTTACCAAACTCAAAAAGGAGCTCAGTGATCAGAATTTTGCTTCAGATGATGACGTCATTCATGCTGTAGACCACTTTCTACTGGCACAAGATGCCGAATTTTACAGAGAAGGAATCCGTATGCTCCAGGATCGCTGGACTAAGTGCATAAACTTGCAAGAGGACTATGTTGAGAAATAACCCAAAAAAAGGTGTCCACAAATAATCCGTTGTACCTTAGGCCTAAAACTTATCAATCACCCCTCGTGTAAGATTCAAAACAAAAACAAAAAATTCCTACTTCAAACAGGAAAAATCATTCCCAGAAAACAACATTCTTGTAAAACCCAGTCTGTCCTGAATGGACTAAGACTCTAACTAAATTACATCCTACAGCAACTGCTAAACTCTTCTCCTACAACAACTGATAAACTCTTCTCCTACAACAACTGATAAACTCTTGTCCTACAACAACTGCTAAACTCTTCTACAACAACTGCTAAACTCTTCTCCTACAACAACTACTAAACTCTTCTACAACAACTGCTAAACTCTTCTCCTACAACAACTGCTAAACTCTTTTCCTACAACTGCTAAACTCTTGTCCTACAACAACTGCTAAACTCTTCTCCTACAACAACTGCTAAACTCTTCTCCTACAACAACTGCTAAACTCTTGTCCTAAACGAGGAAAATAAAATCGTTGAACAATGGACACTAAGCTACATCCTAATCTTTTTCCTAAAACAAGACCAAGTGGACAAACTTGTCCATTCTACTCTAACGTAATTCCATAGCTATACTTTGCTTTGAATCTGCTCTGTTCTTGCTCTGAATCTACTCTGCTGCCTTTCCAAATCTGAGTGGTTTTATACTACAACTCTTCCCACTCGCTTCTCATGCTGCACACTTATTTCACGACTTTTGCCCAACGCATTCAAAGCAGTTACCCTTTGACTTACTTATCAAGAGCACTAACTCTGTCAGCCAAATTGACACTGTACTAAAACTTCTTATGTCCCATACATTAAGACATTCTCCCACAAGGCGAAGGTGTGTTTCCCCCTACGTTATGGGACTTCACATAATCATGGCAACATAACACTTTTCACCTGCGTGATTTATATCACTAGTCCACTTTGTCACTGTCAGTCCTATATTATCATAGGCATCTTGTAGATATATGAATATTAAAGACTGAACTAAATGTTCTCTGTAACTATTTCACCAAGGCATCTGACAAGGTGAAACATAATGAAAATATTAAAATGCTTGAAGACATCAATATAGACGGCAAAGACATGAGGATTGTAAAACATCTATACTGACAGCAAGAAGCAGCGATCCGAGTTGAAAATAGAACTGGAAAATATCAACCTATAAAACAAGGGGTGCGACAAGGATGTGTACTATCTCCAGACCTTTTTTCTCTGTACAGCGAGAATATTCTAAGAACGATCATCACAGAACCAGGCATAAAAATTGGAGAATACAATATTAACAACCTTCGGTATGCTGACGACACAGTATTGATAGCTGAGAACCAACAAGACCTGCACAATCTCTTGGATAAAGTTGCCAAATAAAGTGGACAGAAAGGCCTTACTTTGAACATCAAAAAGACAGAGACTATGGTTATATCTAAGAAACAGAATCCACCAGCATGCAGTATTAAATTAAACGGAAATATTCTAAAGCAGGTGCAGAAATTCAAATACCTTGGAGCAGTAATAACTTCAGATGGGAAATGCAGAACAGAAATTAGGAACAGAATAGGCCAAGCAAAGACTGCATTTCAGAGAATGAGAAACATATTAACCAACACATCCTTATCAATGAATGTTAGAAAACGAGTCCTAAAATGCTATATTGAACCTATCTTGTTATATGGAAGTGAATCATGGACAATAGGCAGGTCTGCACAAAAATCAATGGAAGCAGCAGAAATGTGGTTTATTAGAAGAATGTTGCGAATCCCCTGGACAGCAAAAATAACTAATGAAGAATGTATGAGAAGAGCTGGAGAGACAAAAGATCCTGTCAAAAAGATAAGAGAGAGAGAGACAATGTACTTTCATAGGACATGCAATGAGAAGAGGGGGCATTGAAAACAACAGGAAAAATAGAAGGAAGAAGATCAAGAGGAAGACCAAGAGAAATGATACTGGACAGTCTGACAGGATGGTGTGAGAGGAGATCACCACCTGAGCTGATGGTCTGTATGAAGGATCGTGTACTCTGGAGAAGCATAATAGCCAACGCCAGTCGCACGGCACATGATGATGATGATGATAACTATTTCAAGATTTCTTATATTTATTCATACAAGCAGGAGGGAAGAACATTTGATCCTACATTTTGAAAATTGTTACACAGAACAAGAATTCTCGCTCTGAAACTGACACTATCTCTCTACAAGATGCATGAGATACTACAAAACTGAATGGGGACAAAACAGAGAGTAGTGGTATAGATCTTTTAGTCTGGTGTCACACGCCAACTCTGCGTTATGTGCAATGTGCGTCATTCTTGTCCATGCAAGCATTACTTTGTATACACAAGACAAATTACGGTGTAACGACCAGAGTCTACAAGATAGGAGTATACAAACTGCAGATTCAAATCAGATTTGTCACACAGCACCTAGGGGAGTGACGTCATTGAAGCACTAGTTCTCTTTTTAACACTACACATGAGAAAACCATCTAATCAGTGAAGCACTAGTTCTCTTTTTAACACTACACGTGAGAAAACTATCTAATCTGTGAAGCACTAGTTCTCTTGTTAACACTACACGTGAGAAAACAATCTGGTCAGTGAGGCACTAGTTCTCTTTTTAACACTACACATGAGAAAACCATCTAATCAGTGAAGCACTAGTTCTCTTTTTAACACTACACATGAGAACACTATCTAATCTGTGAAGCACTAGTTCTCTTGTTAACACTACACGTGAGAAAACAATCTGGTCAGTGAAGCATTAGTTCTCTTGTTAACACTAGACATGAGAAAACCATCTTGTCAGTGAAGAATTAGTTCTCTTGTTAATACTATACGTGAGAAAACAATCTTGTCAGTGAAGCACTAGTTCTCTTGGTAACACTACACATGAGAAAACTATCTAATCTGTGAAGCACTAGTTCTCTTGTTAACACTACACATGAGAAGACAATCTGGTCAGTGAAGCACTAGTTTCTCTTGTTAACACTACACGTGAGAAAACAATCTGGTCAGTGAAGCATTAGTTCTCTTGTTAACACTAGACATGAGAAAACCATCTTGTCAGTGAAGCATTAGTTCTCTTGTTAACACTACACGTGAGAAAACTATCTAATCTGTGAAGCACTAGTTCTCTTGTTAACACTACACGTGAGGAGACAATCTGGTCAGTGAAGCACTAGTTCTCTTGTTAACACAAGACATAAGAAAACCATCTTGTCAGTGACACAATAATTGGTGTATAAGTATACAACTATACACTAAACACTGCAGTAAAGCTGTGATACTAGAATGTATAAAATTGGAAAAAAAGTAGGAGCAGCTTTATTACTTAACGATTACAAAGCTGTGACGTTTCGGCGTGAGCCTTAATCATACAAAAACATACAGGACGAAGAAATAGGGAGAGGAGATAAAGTATAGATTTACATGAATACTGTAAAAAAAAAAAAAAGTACTTAGCTGTAAATAAGGTGTGGCTTGTCTGGCGGTGTGTGTCAGGAATGGATCTGGTAGGACGTGGAAATTGTTTAAATAGAGACCTGTGACATGTGGTCGGTGGGTTGTAACTGGGAGTGGTGGATGGGGAACCGGGGAGGGGAGAGAGAGTGACGCACTACTGGCCTAGCTAGGAGAATTTGAAACAGGTGATTGGGGAAGAGATGTTGCAGAGAAGAGGGGTTGCTGAGAAAATAGCGGGGTTGCAGAGTGATGCTGTGAGGAAGTTTGAAAAGTAAAAAGGGGTGGATTTAGTGGAGAGGTACTATAATGATTGAAGAAGATGATGTTATGTGTAACTAAACAGCGAGTTTAACCCATGTGGTTCCAGCGTCCCATAATTTTGAATGCACCGGTTCTCAAGTGCCAGGCGGCTTGTGTCATCTGCGTGACATTGTTTAATGGCTGTTACCAGAAAATCAGATTTGCCTCTGTGGTTGGGGCCATTGAAATGATTTGGGACTGGTTTCGAAGCATGCTGGGTGATGTCGTATAGATGTTTTTGCATGCGGTCCCCTAATCTGAGGCCAGTCTCACCGATATATGTTATCCTGCATCTTTTGCACACGATGACATATATCACATTTCGGGACTCGCATGTGAATCCCTCACGAAGAGTGAGGATAGTTTTGGGAAAGGTGATTGTTTTCGTTTCCCAAACTACAGGGCAGGTAACGCAGCGGGGGCGGTTACATTTTCTGGTGCCATTAAACAATGTCACGCAGATGACACAAGCCGCCTGGCACTTGAGAACCGGTGCATTCAAAATTATGGGACGCTGGAACCACATGGGTTAAACTCGCTGTTTAGTTACACGTAACATCATCTTCTTCAATCATTATAGTACCTCTCCACTAAATCCACCCCTTTTTACTTTTCAAACTTCCTCACAGCATCACTCTGCAACCCCGCTATTTTCTCAGCAACCCCTCTTCTCTGCAACATCTCTTCCCCAATCACCTGTTTCAAATTCTCCTAGCTAGGCCAGTAGTGCGTCACTCTCTCTCCCCTCCCCGGTTCCCCATCCACCACTCCCAGTTACAACCCACCGACCACATGTCACAGGTCTCTATTTAAACAATTTCCACGTCCTACCAGATCCATTCCTGACACACACCGCCAGACAAGCCACACCTTATTTACAGCTAAGTACTTTTTTTTTTTTTTACAGTATTCATGTAAATCTATACTTTATCTCCTCTCCCTATTTCTTCGTCCTGTATGTTTTTGTATGATTAAGGCTCACGCCGAAACGTCACAACTTTGTAATCGTTAAGTAATAAAGCTGCTCCTACTTTTTTCCAATTTTATACATCTGGTCAGTGAAGCATTAGTTCTCTTGTTAACACTACACGTGATAAAACCATCTTGTCAGTGAAGCACTAGTTCTCTTATTAACACTAAACGTGAGAAAACAATCTGATCAGTGAAGCACTAGTTCTCTTGTTAACACTACACGTGAGAAAACAATCTTGTCAATGAAGCACTAGTTCTCTTGTTAACACTAGACGTGAAAACCGTCTAATCAGTGAACCACGAGTTCTTGTGCTAACACTAGACGTGATAAAACCGTCTAATCAGTGAACCACAAGTTCTCGTACTAACACTAGACATGATAAAATGGTCTAATCAGTGAGTCACGAGTTCTTGTGCTAACACTAGACGTGATAAAACGGTCTAATCAGTGAACCACAAGTTCTCGTACTAACACTAGACGTGATAAAACCGTCTAATCAGTGAACCACGAGTTCTCGTGCTAACACTAGACAAAACCGTCTAATCAGTGAACCACAAGTTCTCGTACTAACACTAGACATGATAAAATGGTCTAATCAGTGAATCACGAGTTCTCGTTCTAACACTAGAAGTGATAAAACGGTCTAATCAGTGAACCACAAGTTCTCGTGCTAACACTAGACGTGATAACACCATCTAGTCAGTGAACCACGAGTTCTTGTGCTAACACTAGACGTGATAACACCATCTAGTCAGTGACTAAAAATTGCCATCCACATGTCCTTATTTTTCCTGTTATAGCTGTGTCAAGTCTTTAAAGTCACACTCTAGTCAGAGAGAGAGAGAGAGAGAGAGAGAGAGGCATATTGGACATGCGAAACAACTTATCAGTCACCACAAGACAGGCACTATCAGCCGCAGGACGCTGATGGAGGGAGGGGGGATCTGAGCACCTGTGAGCATGTTCGGAGTGCAATGATGATGACCCAAACCATAAACCACACTCTAGTCCGAGCCCATCAACTCGAGTGTACAACTCTGGGCATCTTTTGTACGATACTCAGTAACAAAGTATTCTCAATAGACATCCTTCATGTGATGCACAGGAATGAATGAAAGCCCAGGATCACAATATTTGTTTCATGTTGACACTACAGGAAACCCAGAGCCATCTTCAGTATTTATGTTTGGTTGCCACAGGTGATACCTAAAAAAGAATGCTAGATACCAGAGCTTTATGTCTGTTTTCTTTACTTCCAGGTGTGAGTTCATTATGTATGTCTGTTTTCTTTATTTGCAAGTGTGAGTTGATGATGTTTTTATGTTTTCTTTACTTGCAGGTGTGAGTTGATGATGTATGTCTGTTTTCTTTACTTGCAAGTGTGAGTTGATGATGTATGTCTGTTTTCTTTACTTGCAAGTGTCAGTTGATGATGTTTTTATGTTTTCTTTACTTGCGGGTGTGAGTTGATGATGTATGTCTGTTTTCTTTACTTTCAAGGTGTGAGTTGATGATGTATGTTTGTTTTCTTTACTTGCAAGTGTGAGTTGATGATGTTTTTATGTTTTCTTTACTTGCAAGTGTGAGTTGATGATGTATGTCTGTTTTCTTTACTTTCAAGGTGTGAGTTGATGATGTATTTAAATTTTCTTTACTTCCAGGTGTGAGTTGATGATGTATTTCCATTTTCTTTACTTCCAGGTGTGAGTTGATGATGTATGTCTGTTTTCTTTACTTGCAAGTGTGAGTTGATGATGTTTGTCTGTTTTCTTTATTTTCAAGGTGTGAGTTGATGATGTATGTCTCCTTTCTTTACTTGCAAGTGTGAGTTGATGATGTTTTTATGCTTTCTTTACTTGCAAGTGTGAGGTGATGATGTATGTCTGTTTTCTTTATTTTCAGGGTGTGAGTTGATGATTTATTTCCATTTTCTTTACTTCAAGGTGTCAGCTCATGATATATGTCTGTTTTCTTTACTTTCAAGGTGTGAGTTGATGATGTATTTCCATTTTAATTACTTCCAGGTGTGAGTTGATGATGTATTTCCATTTTCTTTACTTCAAGATGTGAGCTCATGATATATGTCTGCTTTCTTTACTTCCAGGTGTGAGTTGATGATGTATGTCTGTTTTCTTTACTTTCAGGTGTGAGTTGATGATGTATGTCTGTTTTCTTTACTTGCAAGTGTGAGTTGATGATGTTTTTATGTTTTCTTTACTTGCAGGTGTGAGTTGATGATGTATGTCTGTTTTCTTTACTTGCAAGTGTGAGTTGATGATGTTTTTATGTTTTCTTTACTTGCAAGTGTGAGTTGATGATGTTTTTATGTTTTCTTTACTTGCGAGTGTGAGTTGATGATGTTTTTATGTTTTCTTTACTTGCAAGTGTGAGTTGATGATGTATGTCTGTTTTCTTTACTTGCAAGTGTGAGTTGATGATGTTTGTCTGTTTTCTTTATCTGCAAGTGTGAGTTGATGATGTTTTTATGTTTTCTTTACTTGCAAGTGTGATTTGATTATCTTTTTATGTTTTCTTTACTTGCAAGTGTGAGTTGATGAAGTTTTTATGTTTTCTTTACTTGCGGGTGTGAGTTGATGATGTATGTCTGTTTTCTTTACTTTCAAGGTGTGAGTTGATAATGTATGTGTTGTTTTCTTTACTTGCAAGTGTGAGTTGATGATGTTTTTATGCTTTCTTTACTTGCAAGTGTGAGTTGATGATGTATGTCTGTTTTCTTTACTTTCAAGGTGTGAGTTGATGATGTATTTCCATTTTAATTACTTCCAGGTGTGAGTTGATGATGTATTTCCATTTTCTTTACTTCAAGGTGTGAGTTCATGATATATGTGTGCTTTCTTTACTTCCAGGTGTGAGTTGATGATGTATTTCCATTTTAATTACTTCCAGGTGTGAGTTGATGATGTATTTCCATTTTCTTTACTTCAAGGTGTGAGCTCATGATATATGTGTGCTTTCTTTACTTCCAGGTGTGAGTTGATGATGTATGTCTGTTTTCTTTACTTGCAAGTGTGGGTTGATGATGTTTTTATGTTTTCTTTACTTGCAGTTGTGAGTTGATGATGTATTTCTGTTTTTTTTACTTGCAAGTGTGACTTGGTGATGTTTTTATGTTTTCTTTACTTGCGAGTGTGACTTGATGATGTTTTTATGTTTTCTTTACTTACGGGTGTGAGTTGATGATGTATGTCTGTTTTCTTTACTTTCAAGGTGTGAGTTGATGATGTATGTCTGTTTTCTTTACTTGCAAGTGTGAGTTGATGATGTTTTTATGTTTTCTTTACTTGCAAGTGTGAGTTGATGATGTATGTCTGTTTTCTTTACTTTCAAGGTGTGAGTTGATGATGTATTTCCATTTTCTTTACTTCCAGGTGTGAGTTGATGATGTATGTCTGTTTTCTTTACTTGCAAGTGTGAGTTGATGATGTATGTCTGTCTTCTTTACTTTCAAGGTGTGAGTTGATGATGTATTTCCATTTTCTTTACTTCCAGGTGTGAGTTGATTATGTATTTCCATTTTATTTACTTCAAGGTGTGAGTTCATGATATATGTGTGCTTTCTTTACTTCCAGGTGTGAGTTGATGATGTATGTCTGTTTTCTTTACTTTCAAGGTGTGAGTTGATGATGTATGTTTGTTTTCTTCACTTGCAAGTGTGAGTTGATGATTTTTTTATGTTCTCTTTACTTGCAAGTGTGAGTTGATGATGTATGTCTGTTTTCTTTACTTGTGGGTGTGAGTTCATGATGTATGTCTGTTTTTATTATTTCCCATCTGTGAATTGATGTAATTTACTGTTTTAACCAGTTCCCTGCTGTGAGTTAATGTATGTCACTGATTCTATCTTCTCAGCTGTGAGTTAATGTATGTCACTGATTCTATCTCTTCCCGCTCTTTCCGTGCGTTAGAAGAAACACGGACGTGTTTTGGTGTGCGGGAGTAAAAACGCGGGTCTTTGTCTGTTAGGGGGTCTAGTTGTAATATGGAATGGAAAACAGTATTTCCATGTACTTCCGTATACTTAATATGTTTCAAAGTATAGCTAAATGAATGAAAATTTCATAAATGCAGAGTTTTTTTTTAGAAAAAAGGAAGTAATGTGATGTTTTTAGACACTGATTGTGGTCAGCTCACCATCGGCGAGGTCTAGATCTTATTTACCACTACTTACCATCTGAGATGTGTAGATCTACTTGTCGATCTCGTATTGTGATTCCGTATTGCATTCTCGCTAAATAAATGTCTGAACTAACCTCCTAACTACTCATAACTACTTCTCCAGTCGTCTAAATATGTCTAGATCTACTTAGAAAACATTCAAGAGCAGCGGGGTGGCCATAGGCTATGTCCATACCCCTATCTACATCGTCAAAATTGAAAAATGTCCATGCTTCTTGTCCTTTTTCTCGCTCGACATCGCTCGTAACTAGGCACGCTTTCGCCATTTTGAAAGTGTCACCGGAATCGCGGACGAAATATGTACAATCTAAATGTTACACCGCTTGTTTTAATGAAACAAACAATTGTCACTATAACGATCATACGGTAGGTTTGGGACACCGGAAGTGTCGCTATATCGACCATAAGCACGGAAAGATGTCACTGATTCTGTCTCTTCCCAACTGTGAGTTAATGTATGTCACTGATTCTATCTTCTCAGCTGTGAGTTAATGTATGTCACTGATTCTATCTTCTCAGCTGTGAGTTAATGTATGTCACTGATTCTATCTTCTCAGCTGTGAGTTAATGTATGTCACTGATTCTATCTTCTCAGCTGTGAGTTAATGTATGTCACTGATTCTATCTTCACAGCTGTTAATTAATGTATGTCACTGATTCTGTCTCTTCCCAGGTGTGGGTTAATGTATGTTACTGATTCTATCTCTTCCCAGCTGTGAGTTAATGTATGTCACTGATTCTGTCTCTTCCCAGGTGTGAGTTAATGTATGTCACTGATTCTATCTTCTCAGCGGTTAATTAATGTATGTCACTGCTTCTATCTCTTCCCAGGTGTGGGTTAATGTATGTCACTGATTCTGTCTCTTCCCAGGTGTGAGTTAATGTATGTCACTGATTCTGTCTCTTCCCAGGTGTGGGTTGATGTATGTCATTGATTCTGTCTCTTCCCAGGTGTGAGTTAATGTATGTCACTGATTCTGTCTCTTCCCAGGTGTGGGTTAATGTATGTCACTGATTCTGTCTCTTCCCAGGTGTGAGTTAATGTATGTCACTGATTCTGTCTCTTCCCAGGTGTGGGTTGATGTATGTCACTGTTTCTATCTCTTCCCAGGTGTGGGTTAATGTATGTCACTGATTCTGTCTCTTCCCAGGTGTGGGTTAATGTATGTCACTGTTTCTATCTCTTCCCAGGTGTGGGTTAATGTATGTCACTGATTCTGTCTCTTCCCAGGTGTGAGTTAATGTATGTCACTGATTCTGTCTCTTCCCAGGTGTGGGTTGATGTATGTCATTGATTCTGTCTCTTCCCAGGTGTGAGTTAATGTATGTCACTGATTCTGTCTCTTCCCAGGTGTGAGTTAATGTATGTCACTGATTCTGTCTCTTCCCAGGTGTGAGTTAATGTATGTCACTGATTCTGTCTCTTCCCAGGTGTGAGTTAATGTATGTCACTGATTCTGTCTCTTCCCAGGTGTGAGTTAATGTATGTCACTGATTCTGTCTCTTCCCAGGTGTGAGTTAATGTATGTCACTGATTCTGTCTCTTCCCAGGTGTGGGTTGATGTATGTCATTGATTCTGTCTCTTCCCAGGTGTGAGTTAATGTATGTCACTGATTCTGTCTCTTCCCAGGTGTGAGTTAATGTATGTCACTGATTCTGTCTCTTCCCAGGTGTGGGTTGATGTATGTCACTGTTTCTATCTCTTCCTGGGTGTGGGTTAATGTATGTCACTGATTCTATCTCTTCCCAGGTGTGGGTTGATGTATGTCACTGATTCTATCTCTTCCCAGGTGTGGGTTGATGCAGGCACCCAGATCTTCTATTCTTACTCTGTTTCCTTGGGCATTTTGGTGGCACTGGGCAGCTACAACAAGTTTCACCATAATTGTCTCAGGTTAGTTGCCAGTTGAATTTTATTGTTGTTGTTTGTAACTTTCTTTTTTTCTCTCTATGACCACCAGGTTGAGAAGTATGGAGGAAGTCTCCACAGAATTATTTGGTTTTAAATAAGAAACTAGCAGTGGTAGTAGAAAAGTTGTCTTAGTGTTGTAGTAAATGTTGTGACAGATGTAGCAGAGTGTAAGTAATGATTATAGTTTAACAGTAGTGGTTGTAGTAGAAATGGCGATGGTAGTGATAGCAGCAGCAGCAGTTGTAGTAGTAGTAGTAGTAGTAGAAGTAGTAGTAGTAGTAGTAGTAGTGATAGTAATAGTAGTAGTAGTAGTAGTAGTGGCAGCTGTAGTAGTTGTAGAAGTAGTAGTAGTAGTAGTAGTGGCAGCAGTAGTAGTAGTAGTAGTAGTAGTAGCAGTAGTAGTAGTAGTAGTAGTGGTGGTAGTGATATGATCATTGTAGTTATTGTTGCAGCTTTAGTAGATCGTCCTTTCTCATGTCTTTCTTTCCGCCTGCCTTTCACAAAAATCCTCCCCTTTAGCTGGTCTCTCACGTTGGCCTGTGGTTGCTGCAAGCCTTAACTAAGTGACATTTACTTGCTACAACAGGGACAGTCTTATATTTGCTGCTGTGAACACATGTACAAGTTTTCTGGTTGGTTTTGTCATATTCTCTGTGCTGGGTTTCATGGCTCATAAACAGAACCTACCAATCGAAGAAGTTGCTGAATCAGGTAATGGTTGATAAGTGACTCTCTTACATAATGTCAGTCATAAATGATGGTTGGTTTGTGACATTTTTTATATAATGTCAGTTATAAATGATGTTGGTTTGTGACACTTTGATGTAATGTCAGACATAAATGATGGTTGGTAAATAACACTTTATATAAATAAAAGTAAATCAGTTTAATATCAGTTAGTGTCAGTTAAGGTGATTTTTCTTTTATTCAACAAACTGATCCTTTTCTTTGGGGCAGGGGAGAGAAGGTGGTTGAGTGGGTGTTTGCGGGGAGTGAGGTTGGGGAGGAGTAGGGTGGAGAAAGAAGAAGAGTTGTCAGATGATGCCGGCTGTATTAAGTGAATAATTTTTTACACATGAGACATCACATGTCAACATTCACAAACAGCAGCATCATAAAAGATAACAAACATGTAAAGCACACTATGAAAGCTAAGGCAAGTGGATGCTACAGGTATCTAGACTAGGACATCTGAGATGTTTATATGTAATTCTTCAAAGCTGTTGCACTGTTTCAGCTTGGTCAGTGAGACTGTTACACTGTTTCATCTTGGTCAGTGAGACTGTTGCACTGTTTCAGGTTGGCCAGTGAGGCTGTTGCACTGTTTCAGCTTGTCCAGTCAGGCTGTTGCACTGTTTCAGGTTGGCCAGTCAGGCTGTTGCACTGTTTCAGCTTGTCCAGTTAGGCTGTTGCACTGTTTCAGCTTGTCCAGTCAGGCTGTTGCATTGTTTCAACTTGGCCAGTCAGGCTGTTGCATTGTTTCAGCTTGGCCAGTCAGGCTGTTGCACTCTTTCAGCTTGGCCAATGAGACATATCTCAGAGTGATCCTTATGGTGGTGGAGTGTGTCAACAACTTTAAGACTCAAACTAGAGGGAATGGTTTGGCTGAATACTGCATTTGATGAAATTTAACTTGCTTTGCTGCTGTAACCAACTTTCTGCCTCCCATGGCTGTGCTTCAAGTTCATTGTGACATTGCCACAGAAAACAAGATCATTGTGACATTGCCACAGAAAACAAGAGTTAGTTGCTGCATGGCAACTAAAGAAGAAAGGAAAGGAGAACTTGACAAAAGGACACAAACAACTGATGCACAAGAAATGTCATCTTGAAAAGAAGTGAACTCAGAATCTAATGTGAAATTGAGAATAAAAATAACAATAGCATTTCAGAAAACATCTATATGTTGTTGCTATTCTGACAATATACTGTTGCCTGTCTGGTTGATAATATGTTGCCTTTTTGGTAAATTTGTGAAGGTCTGGTAATATTTGTTGCCTTTTTGGTAAGTTTGTGCCTCTCTCTCATATTTTCCTGCATGTCACAGACTTTGGTTTGTATAAGCACAAACACACTGTTGCTTGACATGCCACTGACCTTGGTTATTTGTTTATGAAGATAAATATTATTTCAGAATGCCACAAGCCCATATATATGTAGGTTTCTCAACAGGGCCAGGTCTAGTTTTCATAGCCTACCCTGAGGTAGTAGCTCAGATGCCTGTAGCTCCCTTGTGGTCAGTTCTCTTCTTTATCATGATCATTCTCGTGGGATTGGACAGTCAGGTATGTAAGAGAAAGAGAGAGAGTTAGAGACAGGAAGAGGAGACAGGGAGAGAGAGAGAGAGAGAGAGATGGAGACAGAAAAAATAAGAGAGAGCTGGAGACAGAGAGAGAGAAAGAGAGAAGGCGGAGAATGAGAAAGTGGAGAGAGAAAGAAAATGTTCCTGCCACTATACTGACTAGGAAAAGAACATTTAAAGAGGAAAACTTGACCATCTGCTAGTTCTGTCTTGACTTAACTGAACAGAATTCAAACAGACTAGTACATGAGCTTCTTTTTCTCTTAACTTCCTGTCTCTGTTGGTTAATGATTACAAAAAAAAAAACAAAAACCAGAATTAGTGTTCCCCTGAAGTAAGAAAATTGTGTAAACTATATAAAAGTTTGACATTCAGTCACCTTGATCATCATTATTTACCTTTAAGCTTTGATCAATGAAACACACTCGTTTATTTGTTCATCTTTCCAGTCAACATCTGTATTATCTAACTAATCATTCAATCTCCAGTTTGTTGGTGTAGAGGGTTTCATCACTGCATGTGTTGACCTGTATCCCAGAATTCTCAGGAAAAACTACAGGAAGGAAATTTTTGTGGCTGTTGTTTGTATCATTTGTTATCTCATAGGATTATCAATGGTCACAGAGGTAAGGGCTTGTACAAGATGACATAAAGTAGGATCTTTTATGTGATGCTGTTCTAAAATGGCAGAAAAATAAATGAAAATGTGATTTTTACTTACAACTATGCAGATGTTTTTTGAAGCACCAAAATAATTTTCATAAAAGGGTCAACAAAACAGGGAGTGTTATTAAACCTTGCCATGCCTTATGGCCAATGTTCAGATTGTCACATGACAAACTGTCTAAACACACCATGAATGGGGGAACATCAAGTGAAGAAGCTGCATGAATTACCAGTCAGAGAATACAACATCTACTGTCTAATAAACAGAAATTAGTAAAGCTCTAAAAATTCTGAGTATAATAATTTTATAGTTGTCTCTCTTGCAGGGTATGGACAAACAGAACTAGAAAATGATATAAATTTAGATGAAGCTTTGTATGTCATGATATGAGACTCTGAGTTTCAGAATTCAAAAGAGAATATCAGATAAGTCTAAGATTCAAAGAAATATTAGCTGAAGTAAGAACACAGTGAGCAGGTTGAACAGGCAGTGAAATGTATCAACAGGCAGTGAAGTGAATTAGCAGATATACAACTGTAGCAACCAACACCATTTTGTTCTAGTACCAACGAACACTGTTTCGTTCTAGTAGCAACTAACATTGTTTTGTTTTAGTAGCAGCCAACACTGTTTTGTTCTTGTATGACCCAACATTGTTTTGTTCTTGAGTTTTAATAAAATTGTACTATGCCAAATGAGTTTTTAATTTCTGTTACCTCCGTTGCATATTCTGAAATCAGTTTACATGCCTGAAGTTTTAATAACTCATATACAGTATATGCACACACATACTACATGAACTTCTGTGTGTATCATATGTTAAATCACTGACTTTTAATTTATGTCTGTTCCAGGGAGGCGTGTATGTTTTCCAGTTGTTTAACTACTACTCAGCCAGCAGGATTATACTGGTTGTAGCAGCCATTGAAAGTCTTGTGGTTGCGTATGTTTATGGTTAGTCATTAACGAATCCCATTTTCAGTTGCTTTTTTCCAGGGTTTCAGACAGACATTGGATCAGGGTTTTGGTACCAGACCCCAACACTAACCAACCCGCACCATTTGGACGTACAAATAAAACTTGTGAGAAGATGACACTACAGCAGATATTTTTAAAAGATTTTTTTTTCATAATTTATGTTTGCAGAACTATTTAAAAATCTAATTCAATGATTTCTCACCATCTCTGCTGCACAAACTGCATGACTTTTCAATTAGTTATCCTTACAAGCATCAGAATTTGTTCTGATTTCATGACAAATTGAACATCTCTAGATATAGTTGAAAATATTAATTTCATATTAAATTCAACTCTTTTCTTTCTTTTTTTTTTTCATTGCTTCAGCTCATCATTCCTTTCCCTTCATCATTTGTTGTTGTTGTTATGTAACAAAGACGTAAGACAGATTATTACTTTGTTTTGCTAAGAAGTAAATGGTCTTCCCATCATTTTTACTTATAGTTCTGTTAGAAAGTCAGGAACCCAACTAACCAGGGCAAAGTTCCTTGCTATCTACCTTATGGCTTCCCCTACATCTCTGTTAGATTTTCAGATGTATAGATCTTGCCCTTCCATGGGAGCTGATTGGCAGAGTCAAGAGGAGGTTAATACAACATGAGCAAGGCAGTATCTCTGTATGAGTTTCCCATAAGAAACAAATTGATAGAGTCACTATGAGAGAAGCTGTACACCAAAATGATTCATATATTTATATATATTGCCTGTAACTGTAAAAAGGGGGCCTAACTCTGTTATTGGTTCTGGGGAGCAGCTTCATTACACTCGGGGCATGTGTTCAGCCTTTGGCATCAGGATTTCCTTCAGTGTTTTTAAGAGAGATCACTCCAAACCTCTCTCTCTCTCTCTCTTTCTCTTTCTCTCTCTATCCATGTGTGTGTGTTTAAAAGCAGCTAATCTTCAATGACCCCCCATATGTATATGTATATGACCCATCAATGATTTCCATAACCTAACGCCAGGTATCAGTAGATTCTGCGACAATCTCCTCATCATGTTTGGGTTCAGAAACAAGTTTTCTGTGAAGATGTTTAAATGGATGGTCACACTTTGTTGGTCATTTCTCACACCAGGCTTTGCTCTAGTAAGGAATGTTAATATTGTTTGTTAATATTGTTTGTCTTTGTTGAGACTATGCTTTATAGTTTTTGTTGAGACTATGCTTTATAGTTTTTGTTGAGACTATGCTTTATAGTTTTTGTTGAGACTATGCTTTATAGATTTTAAACACTGGTAGGGGGTGAAGACACTGTTTGATGAGGCTAGCGTCAGGGTTAGCCAACCATAGCAGACCAAGACCCTTACCACCTCTCTGTTGGTACCCCTAGTAACAGGCCTAGCCTGGCTAATGGGGCAGGGATCACCATAGTCCACATGGTGGTGGAGTCTGCTAAAGAAGCATTGCACACCCCCTGCATTTTAGCTGTACCCCAGGACTGAAAAAATAGCTGCCATAATCCGCCCCCACGCTGATACGATGCTTTGCCTCAACACCTTCACAGCATCAGCTGCAAACAACACCAGCTTGCAGTTACAGGGAGATTGTACAGGTAAACACTAGTAGTTGTCAGCAAAAAAAAAAGAAGTAAAAATAAAGCAATTATTATTTTATTTTTTAAAATCTTTTTTCCATGTCTCCCATTGGACTATTTCATTATACATACACTTGTACGTTTTTTATATCCAAATAAAAGTTACATAACAAATGCATTTCATGAAAATTTCATGAGTTTTTTATGATTAGTTTTAAATTTTATGCAGTTTGGGATAATGTTGACAATCACACTTCTACATCTTGTGAAGTCCTTAGTGTTTCCAATTAGTTTAGATGTTTTTTTTTTCTTTTTCCATGCCACTTGGTCAGTCTCTGTGCCACTTGGTCAGTCTCTGTGCCAGTTGGTCAGTCTCTGTGCCACTTGGTCAGTCTCCATGCCACTTGGTCAGTCTCCATGCCACTTGGTCAGTCTCCATGCCACTTGGTCAGTCTCTATGCCACTTGGTCAGTCTCTGTGCCATTTGGTCAGTCCACTGAGATATTTTTTCTCTTGACCTTCCTCTCCCCATTTCTTACTTTGAATTTTCCAGCCATTTCTAGGTTCCATAACTTCTGTCTTCTCATGACATGTCCAAGAAATTTTGACTCTCTTTCTCTCTCTATCCATGTGTGTGTGTTTAAAAGCAGCTAATCTTCAATGACCCCCCATATGTATATGTATATGACCCATCAATGATTTCCATAACCTAACGCCAGGTATCAGTAGATTCTGCGACAATCTCCTCATCATGTTTGGGTTCAGAAACAAGTTTTCTGTGAAGATGTTTAAATGGATGGTCACACTTTGTTGGTCATTTCTCACACCAGGCTTTGCTCTAGTAAGGAATGTTAATATTGTTTGTTAATATTGTTTGTCTTTGTTGAGACTATGCTTTATAGTTTTTGTTGAGACTATGCTTTATAGTTTTTGTTGAGACTATGCTTTATAGTTTTTGTTGAGACTATGCTTTATAGATTTTAAACACTGGTAGGGGGTGAAGACACTGTTTGATGAGGCTAGCGTCAGGGTTAGCCAACCATAGCAGACCAAGACCCTTACCACCTCTCTGTTGGTACCCCTAGTAACAGGCCTAGCCTGGCTAATGGGGCAGGGATCACCATAGTCCACATGGTGGTGGAGTCTGCTAAAGAAGCATTGCACACCCCCTGCATTTTAGCTGTACCCCAGGACTGAAAAAATAGCTGCCATAATCCGCCCCCACGCTGATACGATGCTTTGCCTCAACACCTTCACAGCATCAGCTGCAAACAACACCAGCTTGCAGTTACAGGGAGATTGTACAGGTAAACACTAGTAGTTGTCAGCAAAAAAAAAAGAAGTAAAAATAAAGCAATTATTATTTTATTTTTTAAAATCTTTTTTCCATGTCTCCCATTGGACTATTTCATTATACATACACTTGTACGTTTTTTATATCCAAATAAAAGTTACATAACAAATGCATTTCATGAAAATTTCATGAGTTTTTTATGATTAGTTTTAAATTTTATGCAGTTTGGGATAATGTTGACAATCACACTTCTACATCTTGTGAAGTCCTTAGTGTTTCCAATTAGTTTAGATGTTTTTTTTTTCTTTTTCCATGCCACTTGGTCAGTCTCTGTGCCAGTTGGTCAGTCTCTGTGCCAGTTGGTCAGTCTCTGTGCCACTTGGTCAGTCTCCATGCCATTTGGTCAGTCTCCATGCCACTTGGTCAGTCTCCATGCCACTTGGTCAGTCTCTATGCCACTTGGTCAGTCTCTGTGCCATTTGGTCAGTCCACTGAGATATTTTTTCTCTTGACCTTCCTCTCCCCATTTCTTACTTTGAATTTTCCAGCCATTTCTAGGTTCCATAACTTCTGTCTTCTCATGACATGTCCAAGAAATTTTGACTGTCTTTTTCTTATAATTTTAACTATTTTTCATTGTTTATAAACTTATCTTAGATGTCTTCATTTGTCTAGTGCTTCATTGTTATATTTTAAAAGTCACCATGTTTCTGAACTGAGAACTAATTAAGTGGACTTTTTCAAAATGTGGATGAAACGATTCAATAACCTTTTGTTTGTGAGTTTTTGATACTAGACAAACTTGGCCAACCAATATCACTTTCTTTCTTTGATCTTTGGGCTCAGCAAACTGGCATTTTTTACAGAACTAATTTGTGGTGCCAACATTTGACCACATTTTAAATTTAATGAGTAGTATTTTGACTCATCATGACTCTATAATTTTGTAGGAAAAAAAAAATGACCATGACTGTTACTTATAAGTCTGTCTGAATTAGATCTATGGACAAGGAAAGAAACATTTAATCTTCTTCAAGAACTGGGTCATGATAATCCTGTAGCCCATGCCATCAGGAACAAGTCTACACATTCTCTCACATCCTGTGGTGCCATGAAACTTCAGCAGCTGATCTAAGCCTGCTAATCATGTATGTGCATGCTGGGCATTCATGGAAGATATCTTCTACAATCTAAACACCACTTCCACATAGACATGCCTTTGTATGAGATATCTTTAGATGTTGACTCAAAATGTAATCCTAATCAATAAATCAAGTGCAGTGCCGCATGACAGTATGCAATCATTTCTCTCCACAATTCCCTGTCATAATCCTAACACCAGTTTCAGATCTGTTCAAGATGCAGTAAATGTCTTGTGGTGCTCAAATGTTCTGTTACTATATCTGTTCCAGAAGCTCAAATGTTCTGTTACTATATCTGTTCCAGAAGTTCAAATGTTCTGTTACTATATCTATTCCAGAAGCTCAAATGTTCTGTTACTATATCTATTCCAGAAGCTCAAATGTTCTGTTACTATATCTATTCCAGAAGTTCAAATGTTCTGTTACTATGTCTGTTCCAGAAGTTCAAATGTTCTTTTACTGTATCTATTTCAGAAGTTCAAATATTTGATTCATGCTACCTTGTTTTTCTTATACATGAAGAAATAGGACATGCTAATTACTGAACTTTTCATTTGCATGTATCACTACAGCTGTAATCTTTTTTTCTTTCTCAAATCATTTTCTTCCCTTCTCTCCTTCATTCTTTCTCTTTCATTTTCTTGAATGTATAAACAGTGTCCTGTGTGTTGTATATAAGGAAGACAGTTTTGTGTCACAGTTGTGTATTGTTTTAAAAAAGCTGTTCCTATTGTTTCTGATTGCAGCTTTTAATTACCACAGCTTACATTCAGTGAGTTCATGCATATTTAAATTAAAAAAAAGTTTTACAGATTTCTTGACATAGTTTGTTTATTTTGCTATCCACTTCCTCTTTAGGCTATTTTTATAGTCAGCTGTGTGAACTACTCCGAGTTGACCTACCAAAGAAAGTTTGTTCTGTACGAGTACCCTGCCTGGGCTATTAGTATTGGCTGGATGCTGGCACTGATTAGTGTGATTCAGATCCCTATATTTATGGTCCAAAGAATGATCATCACCCCTGGAAGCTTCAAGGAGGTCAGATGAAAGTCTAGCTTTATATCATGCACTTTATATCATGCACTTTATATCATGCACTTCTAACCAGTCTTTTGTTTTTCTGCCCATATGTCTTCCCAGCTTTCTCTCTGACCCTGTAACATTAAAATGACATAATATGGTAGCATATATAAAGTAATATAAAGATATACAGTACTATATAAAAAATGGTGACAATAAAGATGATAGAGAAACCTCACACTCTTTACTGTGCATTGAACTCGATGTTTTCCAGGTGGTGATTTCTAAGTGATTTCTAGATTGTGAAATTTGTATGGTAACTCATAAGTCATGTTTTAATTCAACATTTCTAATATTGCATTTTCAAAGCCTCAGTATAATGCTCATCCTCATTCACAACACTACATTTAATTTCAGCGTCTGCGAAAACTGACAACGCCTCATTTGAAACGACACCAGTTAAGACCAAATGAAGATATGAGAAGGACCATCCTAGAGGAGCAAGCATACTTCTCTCAGACAGAGGACATAAAGATGGCAAATCAAACTCCTGCTTTATTCCATGAAAAGGACATGAACACTGGGCAGGATACACTTCTGAGTGATGGCCAGAATAATAGCCATGAACCAATTGAGGTACCAAATATTTGACTACTTAATGTGAAAAACTGAAAATTGACTCTTTTTACACTAAAACTTAATTGAGTCATCTAATATTTAAATATCTGTATATGAGTGACTGAGTTAATTTTGATAGTTAAAAAGTGCATAATCTGGTAAAAGTTGGGTATTACCAAATACATTTGAAAAGGAATATCTTACACAATAAAGTGATTAGAGTTGATCACATAAGACAGTTTATCTACTTAATGATGAAACAAATGTTATAGAAGATACATACTTTAACCATCACAGAGTAATTTTTTCATTGATGCTTTCCTCTATTCACATGAATGTATGCTTATGATTTATTACTTTTTTAAATCTCATGTTTTAAGTGATGTGTTCATAATTTTTAAGTAAATGTTTGCCAGGTTTTGTTGCTTTTTTTAAACTGTAGACATCAGTTTTAATTGACAGGAAGTATACTTGTTACTTATGACAGAGACCAGGGCTACACATGGAAGGAAGCAGAGAATAATTCCAAGAACAGGGATGACCAGAGAGCCTTTATCCATGGACTGCTCTCAAGGGAGTGAAAGGCGATGATGATGATGATGATGATGATGATGATGATCATGCTACCTTGTTTTTCTTATTCATGAAGAAATGGGACATGCTAATTACTGAACTTTTCATTTGCATGTATCACTACAGCTGTAATCTTCTTTTATTTCTCAAATCATTTTCTTCCCTTCTCTCCTTCATTCTTTCTCTTTCATTTTCTTGAATGTATAAACAGTGTCCTGTGTGTTGTATATAAGGAAGACAGTTTTGTGTCACAGTTGTGTATTGTTTTAAAAAAGCTGTTCCTATTGTTTCTGCTTGTAACTTTTAATTACTACAGCTTACATTCAGTGAGTTCATGCATATTTTAATTTTAAAAAAAGAGTTTTACAGATTTCTTGACATATTTTGTTTATTTTGCTATCCACTTCCTCTTTAGGCCATTTTTATAGTCAGCTGTGTGAACTACTCCGAATTGACCTACCAAAAAAAATTTGTTCTGTACAAGTACCCTGCCTGGGCTATTAGTATAGGCTGGATGCTGGCACTGATTAGTGTGATTCAGATCCCTATATTTATGGTCCAAAGAATGATCATCACCCCTGGAAGCTTCAAGGAGGTCAGATGAAAGTCTACGTTTATATCATGCACTTTATATCATGCACTTTATATCATGCACTTTATATCATGCACTTTATATCATGCACTTCTAACAAGTCTTTATTTTTCTGTTTCTTGCCCATACGTCTTCCCAGCTTTCTCTCTGACCCTGTAACATTAAAATGACATAATATGGTAGCATATATAAAGTAATATAAAGATATACAGTACTATATAAAAAAAATGATGACAATAAAGATGATAGTAAAACCTCACATTCTTTACTGTGCATTAACCTCGATGTTTTCCAGATGGTGATTTCTAAGTGATTTCTAGATTGTGAAATTTGTATGGTAACTCATAAGTCATGTTTTAATTCAACATTTCTGATACTGCATTTTCAAAGCCTCAGTATAATGCTCATCCTCATTCACAACACTACATTTAATTTCAGCGTCTGCGAAAACTGACAACACCTCATTTGAAACGACACCAGTTAAGACCAAATGAAGATATGAGAAGGACCATCCTAGAGGAGCAAGCATACTTCTCTCAGACAGAGGACATAAAGATGACAAATCAGATTCCTGCTTTATTCCATGAAAAGGACATGAACACTGGGCAGGATATACTTCTGAGTGATGGCCAGAATAATAGCCATGAGCCAACTGAGGTACCAAATATTTGACTACATAATGTGAAAAACTGAAAATTGACTCTTTTTACACTAAAACGTAATTGAGTCATCTAATATTTAAATATCTGTATATGAGTGACTGAGTTAATTTTGATAGTTAAAAAGTGCATAATCTAGTAAAAGTTGGCTATTACTAGATACATTTGAAAAGGAATATCTTACACAATAAAGTGATTAGAGTTGATCACATAAGACAGTTTATCTACTTAATGATGAAACAAATGTTATAGAAGATACATACTTTAACCATCACAGAGTAATTTTTTTCATTGATGCTTTCCTCCATTCACATGAATGTATGCTTATGATTTATTACTTTTTTAAATCTCATGTTTTAAGTGATGTGTTCATAATTTTTAAGTAAATGTCTGCCAGGTTTTGTTGCTTTTTTTAAACTGTAGACATCAGTTTTAATTGACAGGAAGTATACTTGTTACTTATGACAGAGACCAGGGCTACACATGGAAGGAAGCAGAGAATAATTCCAAGAACAGGGATGACCATAAAGCCTTTATCCGTGGCCTATGCTCTCAAGGGAGTGAAAGGCGATGATGATGATGATGATGATGATGATGATGATGATGATGATACTTGTTACCCAGCAGACAAACTTTGAAACTAATGAACTTCTGATGTTCTAACATACTATGACAGTGTGACTAGAAACATATGATGGATGTATGAATATCTGAGACATGTATGTGTCTTACATTCTATGACAGTGTGGCTAGAAACATATGATGGATGTATGAATATCTGAGACATGTCTGTGTCTTACATTCTATGACAGTGTGACTAGAAACATGATGAATGCTTAAATACTTGAGACACATCTATAAGCATGTAAGGTTCACTTCTGTGCATGTTATCTGTATATCACTTAACCTACATTTCTTGTTTTTGTTAGGGGCACAGGGTGCAACTTATGCAGTGTTTTATGATTTTTAAATTATCCTTTTAAGCAGAAAATCATAACTGTCACCTTTAAGCAGAAAATCATAACTGTCACCTTTAAGCAGAAAATCATAACTGTCACCTTTAAGCAGAAAATCATAACTGTCACCTTTAAGCAGAAAATCATAACTGTCAACTTTAAGCAGAAAATCATAACTGTCACCTTTAAGCAGAAAATCATAACTGTCCACTTTAAGCAGAAAATCATAACTGTCACCTTTAAGCAGAAAATCATAACTGTCCACTTTAAGCAGAAAATCATAACTGTCCACTTTAAGCAGCAAATCATAACTGTCCACTTTAAGCAGAAAATCATAACTGTCCATTTTAAGCAGACAATCATAACTGTCACCTTTAAGCAGAAAATCATAACTGTCACCTTTAAGCAGAAAATCATAACTGTCAACTTTAAGCAGACAATCATAACTGTCACCTTTAAGCAGAAAATCATAACTGTCAACTTTAAGCAGAAAATCATAACTGTCCACTTTAAGCAGAAAATCATAACTGTCAACTTTAAGCAGAAAATCATAACTGTCAACTTTAAGCAGAAAATCATAACTGTCAACTTTAAACTGAAAATTGACTCTTTTTACACTAAAACGTAATTGAGTCATCTAATATTTAAATATCTGTATATGAGTGACTGAGTTAATTTTGATAGTTAAAAAGTGCATAATCTAGTAAAAGTTGGCTATTACTAGATACATTTGAAAAGGAATATCTTACACAATAAAGTGATTAGAGTTGATCACATAAGACAGTTTATCTACTTAATGATGAAACAAATGTTATAGAAGATACATACTTTAACCATCACAGAGTAATTTTTTTCATTGATGCTTTCCTCCATTCACATGAATGTATGCTTATGATTTATTACTTTTTTAAATCTCATGTTTTAAGTGATGTGTTCATAATTTTTAAGTAAATGTCTGCCAGGTTTTGTTGCTTTTTTTAAACTGTAGACATCAGTTTTAATTGACAGGAAGTATACTTGTTACTTATGACAGAGACCAGGGCTACACATGGAAGGAAGCAGAGAATAATTCCAAGAACAGGGATGACCATAAAGCCTTTATCCGTGGCCTATGCTCTCAAGGGAGTGAAAGGCGATGATGATGATGATGACTATGACGATGATGATGATGATGATTGTTACCCAGCAGACAAACTTTAAAACTAATGAACTTCTGACATTCTACCATACTATGACAGTGTGACTAGAAACATATGATGGATGTATGAATATCTGAGACATGTATGTGTCTTACATTCTATGACAGTGTGGCTAGAAACATATGATGGATGTATGAATATCTGAGACATGTCTGTGTCTTACATTCTATGACAGTGTGACTAGAAACATGATGAATGCTTAAATACTTGAGACACATCTATAAGCATGTAAGGTTCACTTCTGTGCATGTTATCTGTATATCACTTAACCTACATTTCTTGTTTTTGTTAGGGGCACAGGGTGCAACTTATGCAGTGTTTTATGATTTTTAAATTGTCCTTTTAAGCAGAAAATCATAACTGTCACCTTTAAGCAGAAAATCATAACTGTCACCTTTAAGCAGAAAATCATAACTGTCAACTTTAAGCAGAAAATCATAACTGTCAACTTTAAGCAGAAAATCATAACTGTCCACTTTAAGCAGAAAATCATAACTGTCAACTTTAAGCAGAAAATCATAACTGTCAACTTTAAGCAGAAAATCATAACTGTCCACTCAGTCACAGACTAAGCAAAAAATTAAAGATTATGTTATTTAATTTCACAACAAAAAAGAATTTATACAGAATGAATGGAATCTTTGTATAGAATAAATTTTGATTTTGGAAACATCACTTGATCTCCATTTATGAAATCACCGTATCAGATAAGTCAAAGCAACATTTTTCTTGCGTTATTTTTTTCTTCAGTCAGGCTCCTCAGTACATGTTTATTTAATATCTTTTCTTCCTCTGTCTCAGAGCTTGTCAGAATTAAGTGCTGGCTCTGTCTCTCCTGACAACTTAGTCACTCATGCTGGCTCTGTCTCTCCTGACAACTTAGTCACTCATGCTGGCTCTGTCTCTCCTGACAACTTAGTCACTCATGCTGGCTCTGTCTCTCCTGATAACATACTCTCAACCACTCACACTGTCTCTGTCTCTCCTGATAACTTACTCTCAATCACTCACACTGTCTCTGTCTCTCCTGATAACATACTCTCAACCACTCACACTGTCTCTGTCTCTCCTGATAACATACTCTCAATCACTCACACTGTCTCTGTCTCTCCTGATAACTTACTCTCAACCACTCACACTGTCTCTGTCTCTCTTGATAACTTACTCTCAGCCACTCACACTGTCTCTCTCTCCTGACTACTCACTCTCAGCCATGTTGTGACACATAAAAAGAAAGGATAATACAGAAAAAACTGCACATCATTCATCACCATCATTTTTATCATCAAATGCTATCCTAGATGGTGTAGGTGATCATGTCTGTACATATATCTCAGCTTTTGTAGCCCTCCAGCAGTCAAGCTGTGGCTGTTCAAACATGCCTCCATGGCTGAACCAGAATCTTACACATATCCTGGCAGTTTGGCTCACAGTTCCTCTCTCAGAGCAGCAGAACTCTCTGTATCTGGAGAGACGGAACAAAAGTCGAACTTTACTACGGTGTTTGATTGTACAAGTCAAGATGAGAGAGTCATATGTTGGGATAAACACTTCACAAATAAAGAAAAGTGAAAATTATAACAGTGTGATATGTCAACAATGTCATTTTAGAAACACATTATCAGTTTTGATGTTTAGAATGAACAGGTATTTTGTTTCTGGTCTTGGAAATTAAAGGTGAATTCCAGCTCTTGAGCCCCATTGGGTCACAATTTCGTTTTGTGAACTCCCTTTTCCTTTTGTGCCTTTTGTTGTCTACTACAGAGAGCTATAAGAAAATAAAAGATGAATGTAGCTTATATACTACATGATTACAACTAGTATATTTCATATGTAACTTACATGTTGTATGTACAAAGCTGTAACAACATACAAAACCACAGCTACTGCCAACAACACAAGATGTGTGCACTTGAGAAACTCCTGTTGATGGAAATTTAAACAGAGTTAAACATCCATTGCTCACTTGCCTCGTGGATAATGCCATTATCTTTATCTTCATCACAGCTATCATTTGAGCTGCCATCATAGCTGCTATCAGCAATATCATTTCATCTATCACCAGCACTATCATTATTGTCATTGACCTTTAGAGTGCACAAAATAAAGAGAGGTGAGCTCATTTGTAAAAGTCAGTCAGTCAGTCATTTGCACGTCCTTTGCGGAACTTTTGCCTCCCTAACAGCTCTCATGTAGGCCTCTCAGTTGTAAGCAAGATGCCCTGGTGCTGATGTATCCATCTGCAGATTATCAACAATATCTTGCAACCATCTTAGCCTTGGTCTTCCACTCTTTCTTTTTCCCATTATGTACCCTTCCAAGACTGTCTTCTCTAAATTATCTTGATGTTTAATGTGTCCAAAATATTTAAGTTTTCTCTGTTTAATTCTCTTTACTATCCAGCCTTCTTCAAGTTATTGTACTATGGATATATTTGTTCTTTTCTGTGTCCATGATATTTGAAGAACTCTTCTGTAGCATTTACATTCAAAGGCATTTATGTGTTTCTCTATGTTGCGATGGGAAAGATACATGCCCTTAAAAATCTTATTTTTGTAGTTCTGTCTGTTCCTCTCCATAGCTTCTTTAGTTGTTTTACTTTTTGAAGAGCAATAGATGCCCTCCTTTTAATTTCCCTCATTGTATCTCCATTATTAGTTAGTAATAATTTGTAAAAATCAAAAATAAAATTATCTGCATCAGAAAAAATTGAATTTGTGGCTTTGTGTTGAAGCTTTTAAATATGATCTGGTATCAAAAAGTTCCAAGACTGGTCTTTAGGAAATGCATAGGCTTATCTTTTTCTTTTTTTTTTTTTTAAATTCGGTTACCCCTCCCTCCCCTCTTTGAATTTGTCCCCATGGAAATGTACTCAGTGATCCCAGTGCCTCGTCCTTGCTTCAAAAGTGCCAACTAGGTTTTGAAGGCCATCCAGCACCACCTGTGATTCCATTTGGATTTCTTCTACAGTGTCAGCTTGAGTTTCATTTTGGGAGATAAGGTAAAGTCAAAAGGAGCTAGGTCAACCCAAATTTCAACATCTGTGATGATCCTAGAGATGAAAGTTGGGTCATCATTAGCCATCACAAAACTCAAGTCACATGTCAAGACATGGCTGCTGTTGATCAAGTGCCAAGAGCTGGGAGACAAACTTTGTAGCAATGAGATGTTTAGGATATCTGAGAGCATCTCCTGGAGACTACTGATTCCATCCACATGAGAAAGCTGATGAATGGTTCAGTGACACTCCTTATAGATGGTTTCACAATTTTTTCCCACATTTTCTGATATTTTCCTGGTGATTGATCAGAAAATCATAATCCTGAACAGGTATTCAACTGGCCTTGAAACATGTGCCATTCAAAAACCCGTGTTGACTGAAACTCTGAAGAAGCGTTTCAAGGGTCTCTGTAGCTGCTTTGTTGAGCTTCATACAAAAGTTTATTCAGCCACATTGCTCAAATTTGTCAGCCGTAGTAACTATCACAATGTAGTCCTAACACAAAGTCACAAAACTGTATGCTCACATTGAACACTCAGTAGACAGTATGATACCAAGTGGCAGACCTACTTGCAAGTAGGGCCTACAGTGCTCCATGCATATTTTTTTTAAGTTATAGTTATATCAAGTACAGTCTGGGAACTTTCTGATACCACCTCATTTAGTAAAACAGCTAACATTTTGTGAGAACTGTGGAGTAATTTTTATGATTCATCCTGGCTCGTAAATTTCACAATATGAGACAATGTATGATGACTATTCAATATGTAATTATGAATAAATGCGAAGGAAATAACAGACATGATAATCAATATTAGTTATAGATTTTAAGTATTTTATTCACTTTCTTGTTAGAATTAAACAGCATCAATTAATCTGTCATGAAAATCACATGCAGACTTGGTCACATTAATCTCACATTATCACAGCATCAAAATGCTTTCATCACAAAGATGTAAATAGACTTTTTAATTGTTTTTCTTATTTACATATGTTATACATTAACTTGAGCATAGAAGTAGCAAAATGATGTTGAATCTGCCTTTTCCACCCAAGTAAAGAGTCAGAGACCAACCATCATCTGAAGCTGTAACAATGGATACCTAGCACACTTAGCTGAGGAGAAACTGCCTCAAAGATGAGAAAATGTTTATTTGCAAAGTGAGGTGCACTAAAATGCACATTCTCACAAATGTTAGAACAGATGGCTAAAAACATATGTTTGTATAAATAAAAGTCATGATTATATTGGAGCAACTCTGGGTTCAAGAAGAGTAAAGAAACAAAACATGAACTTCAAAATATGTTTTTAAAAAAATTGTTCCAACTCTATTTTTCAATACATTTTGTTTTTGGTCCTGGAAATTAAAGATGAATTCCAGCCCTTGACCGACATTGGGTCACTATTTCTTTTTGTGAACAATAAATATATTTTTAAATAATTTTTTAAATTTATTTTTGAGTAAGCAGAACACAAATTTTGGTCAAATGCTGGCATATGACATAATGTGCAAATTTTATATCTTACATCCTTCCCATGCTGCTAAATGTCACATAGGGCCTGCATGATAGTTCGCCAAATTTCCTGTCTTTGCCAAGTTTTTCAATCTCATCAAGGAATGTTATGCCCACTGAACTGGCCTCTCTTAACAATGTCCTCTTTAGAGTTTCACGTGGTCGTGAAATGTGGCAGGTTAAATTCATAAAAGACTGAAATATGTCAAGTGATGTCACATGGTGTCCTAGAAATGTCAGCAAACAAGAGTTTTGAAGAAGCTGCACAAAATACACAAAGTGAAAGAAAACTGATGAAGAAGAAGTGCAAAAAAGTAGATGAATATATCAAGAGGCAATTTTTGACAGCTAAAAAAACTAAATCAGTAAGTCAAGACATGACACTTGCTAATAACTACATTAGCAAATCACACCAAGCGCCAGCAACAAAAACTAGATCAATAAATCACAACAGTAAATCATGATACAATCGCTGGCAACAAAAACTAGATCAATAAATTAAGATATGATTGCTGGCAGCAAAAACTATATCAGTAAATCAAGACATAGTTGCTTGAAGAAATAACCACATCAGTACATCAAGACATGATTGCTGGCAGCAAAAAGTATATCAGTAAATCAAAAAATGATTGCTGACAGCATAAACTAGATCAATACATGAAGATATGATTGCTGGCAGTGTGCTGCTTCCAGTAACAATTTATTGTAAAGAATCTGACAAATGAAGATAAAGTTTTTTGTACAAGGACTAAGTTTGAAAACTATAATGAATATATATATAGGAAAACACAAAACACTATTTTTTTTAGAATCACTTATTTCCTGACAATTATTTAACCTCTGATAAAAATGTTTCATATTTTTTGTCATATTTTAATACAACTAACACTTTCAACACAGAGTAGTAACTTGCATTAAGATTTGTGTATTTGACCTTTACTTTCAGACATGTATTTTTTGCACTATATTTTATGTTTCTGTTTGAATCTTGCATCAGTACAATGACAAAAATTGACAATGACATACCCAGATTTTGTCCATGTAGAAAGCCATCAGGATGTAGTTGAGAACTGACTGACCACCGAAGAGACGCCACAGGTAAAATATAATCTGTGTTGTGTAAGAGTGACAGATCTCAAACTGCAACGCCTATATGTCATAAAATAACATAAAAAAATAAAGATGAAAAATTAACTATTTCTTATCAAAAGTTTTCTCATTGCCATTACTTGATTTTGTCAAAAACAGCTCCACTTCAATTGCAAACATCAGCTGCATAAAAATATCCTCAGCCCTTAATACAGAAAATGAGAAATGGAAACAGCATTTTTCAATTTCTGCTTAACCCAGCATGAGTGCATTCAAAAATTTGTATAAAATATTCCACAGAACAAATTATTGGGTGTAGATGAAAAACTAATCTTCAGCTTTCAGACAGTGGGTCATACTAAATCTGAAGACCTGTCACAGGGATGACACCCATTGTTACCTCCAGGTTCTAGTTGCAGTCGCATGACTTCTGCCCCATATCCCAGCCTTCTAATCAATTTTGTTTTTAGGCCTGTGAAAGCTAGATGTTCTTATAGACACAAACTCCAGCCTTACAAAGACATTTGCTTCTTCAGTCAGTCCAGATGGCATGAAATCAGGCATTATAAAGGACCATACGGTCATTGGCAAAGGAACAATAATAATAATAATAATAGTCAGTTACTATAAAAGAAAAATTCCAGATGAAGTCACTGACAGTAATTATTGAGGAAAGACGCTGGCGATGGTTGGGACATATGCTCCAAATGACTGACAACTCACTACCAAAAATAGCACTAAGATGGACACCACAGGGGAACAGAAGTAAGAGTAGACCAAAAGAGACATGGAGAAGAGCAACAGAAAGGATGTTGAGCAATAGAGGGCTCACCTGGGCAAGAGCAGAAAAAAAGGCGAAGGACAGGAATTTGTGGAAAACCCTTGCGGAAGCCCCATGTGCCCTGGGCACTTAAGGTTCACAGAGAGAGAGACTATAAAAGCACAGGTCTACAATCTTATGGTAGTGCTGACATCACTGATGTGCGCACATTTGAAATCTCCAGATAAAAATAAAGATAATTATGTGTTTTAAACATTAATTACTTTATATTCATACTTTTTGCAAGATTTCTGTTTGGTCGCAGAATTCAGAACATCTCTTTTGAAAGTATTTAACCATATCTAAAAAGTGAGCAGCGAAGAAGCATTCAGAAAAAAACCTGTTACCTCATCTGACAGAGTTAAATTAGTACTTCCTTTTCGCCCATATCGCCAGATGGTTAAGAAAATTCTTTATCGCCATCTGCCACTAATCCAGCTCGACCTCGATACCTGCCAGATTTTCTATGATCTACCCCTATTAGCGTACAGACGGAAACCAAATCTTAATTAAGGACATTATTGTCCATAGCCACTTGAAGCAGAACCTTGCATATGTTGGCACTAGAAAATGTAACCACCCTCAATGTGTTACTTGACCTGTAGTCTGGGAAACGAAAACGATCACCGTTCCTAAAACTATCCTCATTCTCCATGAGGGATTCACATGTGAGTCCCGTAAAGTGATATATGCCACTGCATGCAAAAGATGCAGGATAATTTATATTGGTGAAACTGGCCTCAGATTAGGAGATCGCATACAGAAACATCTGTATGATATCATCCAGCATGCTTCGAAACCAGTCCCACATCATTTCAATGACCCCAACCACAGAGGCAAATCTGATTTTATGGCAACAGTGACACTGATGACAGAAGCTGCCTAGCGCTTGAGAGCCTCTACATTCAGGAATATGGGATGCTGGAACCATATGGTTTGAACTCGCAATTCAGGTACACCTAACATTCCCCTCTGCCACAATCATAATCCCTCTGCACTAAGTTCAATTCCTTTCTCATTTGTAACACATAGTTCAGAACCTCCTCACAGCATCAGATTACAACCTCTCTACCCAAACTATAATCACCTCTTCAACCTTCTCCTGCTCTCTCTCATTTTCAAGGTCCCCCTCTTTATTTATGACCCACCCATCACAAGTCTCCATTTAAACACTCTACACTCCACCATGCGCACTTCAGGAAACAGCCTCTTACAAACCACAGCATCTTACAGGTCACAGCTAAGTGCTCCATTCATTTTATTTTGTTCTAATTTTCTCCATTCTTACTTTTTACACAGCATTCATGTGAATTTATCATTTATTTTCTCTCTTTCTAACTCTTCGTCCTGGGTGTTTTTGTATGATTAAAGTTCACACCGAAACGTCACACTATGTGCTCTTTAAGTAATAAAACTGTTCTTACTTTTTTCCTAATTTATACATTTTGTTATCACAGCTTTAATGCAAAGGCTTCGTGTATAGTTATATCTTCTCATATCTTATATCCTTCCCGTGAGGTTAAACGTAGTGTAGGGCTCGTAGGGTAGTTCACCAATTTTTCCTGTTTTCGGCGAGATTTTCAACCTCATTAAGGGATTTTATGCCTATTGATTTGGCCTCTCTTAACAATGGCCTCTTTAGAGTTTCACGTGGTCTGCCTCTTTTTCTTCGGCCTATTGTGTTCCACTTGATAGCTTGCTTTTGGATTCTCTGATCGTTTCTTCTCATCACATGACCAACGTATGTCCATCTCCTTTTTCTAATCACCCATGGGACTGGTTGTTGTTTGCTCATCTCTCTTATCTCCGCGTTGTTCTTGAATTCGTTCCACTTGCCGAGTATTTTCCTTAAGCATTTGTTTTCAAAAGAGTCTAATTTCTTGCCTATTTCTTTAGTTATTTTCCAGCTTTCGCATGCACAAATGAGGGTGGTTATTACATTTGAATTGAATAACTTGGTTTTTTTTTTTTGCTTATAACTTTTGAATGCCATATGTTCTCAAGATTCTTGAAGATCGATGCTGCTTTTGCAGTTCTAATTCTAACTTCCTTTCTGATATCACCATCCTGGTCTAACTAGCTGCCAAGGTGTGTAAATTGATTGACTTCTTCAATATCTGACCCTTCTACGTGTATTTTTCCATTTTGGTTAATGGGTAGTTTCATTTCATTATTTTTGTTTTGTCCTTGTTAATTTCAAGTCCTATTTGGCTACCCAATGAAGACAGGCTATCTGTTTTTTCTTGTATGGAGTTCACGTTGCTACTGATAAGAGTTATGTCATCAGCAAAATCAAGATCTTCTAATTGGGTCTCATGTACCCAATCAATACCTGTGTTACCTGTGCAGCATTTTTCACTATGAAGTCTATTGCAAGTCCAAAAAACAAAAGAGATAGTACACTTCCTTGTTTCACGCCTGTTTCAATCTGGAACAATTCACTCATCCCTTCTTCTCTTTTTACTGCACAAACATATCCATTGTAGAGGTCCTTAATGATGTTGACAGTCTTAGATGGTATTCCATATATTCTTCAAATTCTCCACAATGAATCTCTGTGTATGTTATCAAATGCCTTTTTAAAGTCTATGAAGTTTAGTATTAATGGTTTCTGCTTTTCAATATGTTCTTCAAGTATTATTCTGAGAGTAAAGATCTGGTCGAGACAGCTTCTCCCTTTTCGAAATCCTGCTTGTTATTTTCTCATTGCAGCATCCACTATATCTATTCGAAATGAACTTTCAAAATATTAAGGTTACTCCTCTCCAATTGTTACAGTCACTAAGGTTGCCTTTTTTTTTTTTTTGGTATTTTAACAATGACTCCTTTTTTCCATTTAGAAGGGACCTTTTCTTCTTTCCAAATCTTATTAAACATTCTCTGTTGTCACTATTGATAGCTTTTAACATTTCATCTTCACCTGCAGCTTTGTTGTTAGCCATTAAATTCACTGCTGTTTCAATTTCATGCAATGTAATTTCATCTAGATTGACATTTATTTGTGGGGTTGGTAAGTCAGTTTCAAGGTATAGTATAGTTATATACTTAGTTTTATATATTTATACACTAATTATTCTGTTGTTTTGTTTAGACAGAAGCGGTGAGAATAAACATTTTATTTTGCTGTCTTTTTGCTTGATTCTGTATAATAAAACTCGAGGAAAAAAAACGTGTTATGAGCTGTGTAATGTGACTTAGATGAGACGAGAGTGGAAGAATCCAAGAGTTGCAGCATGTTTATATTTTCTGATGATAAAAAAAAAAATTCTCAGCACCGCCTTAGATTTTGAGACCGCAAAAAAGAATTTAGCACTGGGTGAAAGTTGGTCAGCGAAGTATTCAGCACAGCGGGGATCTCGAACAGTATGTGGCAGCGAAAAGGAGTGGTTCATGTTTGGCGTTCAGAAAAAGCAACATATCTAAATAAAGATAGCACATCTAAAACAGCGGTGCCGCACACAAAATAATCATACCGTGCACAAAATAATCATGCCGTGCACAAAATAGTCATGCCACACACAAAACTCCATATGTTGCAATAACTAAAATAGCTACCAGCACTTTTATTTTTCAGTTTCCTGATTTCACTCTGTTCTACAAAAGCAGCGCTGATGAAAAACACGACAATGCTACGTAATTGTGTTTATATTTCTGTTATTTTTCTTTGAAAACTTGATATTTTGTAATCTGACGTTATTTTTAGAACTGTATTTGCACACAGACCTTAAAAGAATCTGCTAATTATTATTTTTCCTGTATGCGCTGTTGACAAAGCAATATCTTCACTCACTTTCAGTCTGTCATCTTTCAGCTCGACCTGGAAGACGTGTGTGAAGTCTTCTACAGCCTGGTCCCAGCACTTGCCAGCAACTCCAAGACAAACTCCAAAACTCAGCGACCTCCAGAGAATGACCTTCATGCTGACTGTCTCCTTGCTGACTGGCAAGACAGGCGAGACGCTAACGTCAACAGCTGCATTGCTTGTATATGTAAAAGGAAGTTGCCTACTGTTGGGCCCAAACTTCTTCCAAAGATAAAAGAAAATACTGAAGACAATGAAACACCCACCAAGGGTGTCAAAAAGGGAATCTATGGCGTATCCTAAACTAGAGTGATCAGAATGGTACTGTAGATGGAACCCTTCTTGCGCCCGATGGACTGTGCCGTCGAATGCGTCCAGCCACGTTCTGTACTCGTATAAGATCACTCCAATCCGCCTGTCCTGAAGATTTTCTGAAGCCAGAAACTTCCCAGAGATGAATCCACATACAAGATGCGCCACTGAGATCATGTTTGGCGTGATGTAACTGAAGGTGGAGCTGAAGTGAGTGAGCAGGTTGAAGTATTCTGTGCTTGGTGCGATAAAAAACTGACTTGGATGATCATTGAGGATGCCTTTGATGGACAGGTGGGTTATGGGTGTGTAAATTTCGTCTGGTTTTCCTCCCTTAGAGTCCAAGACAAGGTCTACTTTCTGGAAACGCGAGAACAAAAGAATGTCCATAATTATGAAGTATGTCAACAAAATAGCGCCTGCTATCCCCCAGCGTGTTCTGCTGCAGCTGAATGTTATGAATTTATTCTCACACAGAACACGGCGTGGCCAAGATGGCGGAGAGGTCCAGTATGAAGTCCATTGTGGATATGGACACACACCACGGGTTCTGTGCTCTGTTCTGAAAATAAAACATTGAATAATCATCATGTGCTGTGCTGTAGACATGATCTATGATGCATTACAGAACTCACTTGTTCTATCAAAAAAGCAGTCCGGAAAGACTACTAGTACCTTAAGCTTTCTTGTGTGTATATGAGAGGGGTAGAGAAAGAGGGGGGAGGAGAGGGAGAGGAAAGGAGACAGAAAGGGTGGGAGAGAAAGAGAAGAGGGAGGGGGAGAGAGAAAGAGGAAAGAGTGATAGAGGAAGAGAGAGTGGAGATACAGAGATATGCAAGATGTCAGTGCAACATTCAACATTCAGTGTCAAATCTTCTTCTTCGATCTCCCTGACTGCCAGATGGTGTTCTCTGCAGTCGGCGCTGTGAAGATGTTGAGGCACATCATCGTGTCAGCCTGGGAGTGGGTTATGTTAGCTTGGGAGTGGGTTATGTTAGCTTGAGAGTGGGTTATGTTAGCTTGAGAGCGGGTTATGTTAGCTTGGGAGCAGGTTATGTTAGCTTGAGAGTGGGTTATGTTAGCTTGGGAGTGGGTTATGTTAGCTTGGGAGTGGGTTATGTTAGCTTGGGAGTGGGTTATGTTAGCTTGGGAGTGGGTTATGTTAGCTTGGGAATGGGTTATATTAGCTTGGGAGCTGTTATGTTAGCTTGGGAGTGTGTTATGTTAGCTTGGGAGCGGGTTATGTTAGCTTTTTTTCAGTCCCCAGGTGTAGCCAAAAAGCGGGGGGCCGGGTGCCACGGTGAAACTATGGCGATCCCTGCTCCAGCACCAAGACTAGACCTGCTCCAGCACCAAGACTAGACCTGCTCCAGCACCAAGACTAGACCTGCTCCAGCACCAAGGCTAGACCTGCTCCAGCACCAAGACTAGGCCTGCTCCAGCACCAAGACTAGGCCTGCTCCAGCACCAAGGCTAGACCTGCTCCAGCACCAAGGCTAGACCTGCTCCAGCACCAAGACTAGGCCTGCTCCAGCACCAAGACTAGACCTGCTCCAGCACCAAGGCTAGACCTGCTCCAGCACCAAGACTAGGCCTGCTCCAGCACCAAGACTAGGCCTGCTCCAGCACCAAGACTAGGCCTGCTCCAGCACCAAGACTAGGCCTGCTCCAGCACCAAGACTAGGCCTGCTCCAGCACCAAGGCTAGACCTGCTCCAGCACCAAGACTAGGCCTGCTCCAGCACCAAGGCTAGACCTGCTCCAGCACCAAGACTAGACCTGCTCCAGCACCAAGACTAGACCTGCTCCAGCACCAAGACTAGACCTGCTCCAGCACCCAAGCTAGGCCTGCTATTGGGGGTACCAACGAAGAGGTGAGGCAGGGTCTTGGTCAGCTATTTCGCCAACCCTGGCGCCAGCATGTCAGCTGTAGGTCGGTGATTGCCAAAACGGAGACGTCTTCGGCCTAAGTCAGAAACACGCCATGTGTGAGAGAGAGAGGGAGAGAGAGAGGCAGAGAGAGAGACAGAGAGGGAGAGAGAGGGAAGGGAGAGAAGGAGAGAGGGAGGGAGAGGGGGAGAGAAGGAGAGAGGGAGAGAGACAGGGGAGAGACAGGGAGAAAGAGGGGAGGGAGAGAGAGGGGGAGAGAGGGAGAAAGAGGAAGTGAGGGAGAGAAGAGAGAGAGGGGGGAGAAAGAGAGAGAGGGAAAGAGAGAGGGGGAGAGAGAGGGAGAGGGAGGGAGAGAGAGGAAGAGAGAGCGAGAGAGGTCTGATAACATAAACATTACAACGTAAATCTAGTGAGTTACAACACCGAAACTAACTATATATTACCGTATATCCATTGAGAATCTTTGTGCGTAGTGTCTCCACCAACAGCCAAAGTTTATCTGATTATCAGGGAAGACAGGAACTGCTTCACGTACGGTGTGGTTTTTAATCTGTTTGTTCTGTTTATTGATTCAGGTAGACAAAATGGACGGAAAGTAGACCCTATTTGACATTTAGGCTCATGACCCATCCTGTACTGCTTGGACACATACTGGGGAATCAAACAAAGAATCGGCTGATAAGTATTTTGGTATATGTGTCTATGTGCTGAAGAAGCGTGCAAATAAACGCTGGAAGATTACATAAAAAACATACACTGTATGTTCGTTTCGTTCAAACAGCGTTTTCACAATTCATGAGCAGACGAATACTTCAGATTTTAAAATGTCGAAACGTATGTCTTATGGATGGTTTTAAAATGGAAATCTGTATCAGAAAGTTTATTGTTCAAATCAAACCCTAAACATAAGCCCAATGTTTAAACAATTGTCTTCTCCCTAAACCCAGGCTTCATCTGTGCGAGAAAAGCCTTGCATACTCTGCCGTGCAGTTATGTAACTCCACCCCCTGCTATTTAAAATGAATAAGCCGAACTTTTCTTCTAGCTCCAGACTTGTTCAGTAGTTACTTGTATGTAGTTATGTGCCCCCTACCATTTAAAATGAATAAGTCGAACTTTTCTTCTAGCTCCAGACTTGTTCAGTATTTACTTGCATGTAGTTATATGCCCCCTACCATTCAAAATGAATAAGCCGAACTCTAGCTCCAGATTTGTTCAGTATTTACTTGCATGTAGTTATGTGCCCCCTACTTGCCTCTCTTACCACTGACTCTCCAGTCACTAAGTTGTGCTCTAGCACGTAGTAGTAGGTTTAGTAATTATCTTAATGAATACGGAAGAACTTGATGTGACAAGAGCTTCATCGAAAATGTGTTTTTAAACTATGTCATATTATGCCCCACGTAGCAAATCATCTTATATTCGGGAATGTAGTACTCTCATTTTACAATCTTAGATATGTTTTTAGATGTAATTTGTATTCATATTAAATGGAATGTGTAGTAAGAATGAAAGCAAGCCTACGTGCACAATTCTCTCCCCTCCGAAATCAAAGCTCTCTCTCTCTCTCTCTCTCTCTCTCTCTCTCTCTCTCTCTCATTTATAATAAACTTTAGTTTTTCCGTGTCAACAGAATCGAAAAGTTAATACACAATTCTTCTTTCACCAGTGTAGAAAAACACTTTGCAAGACGCACACACACACACACACTTGTTTTAAAGTTTGTTAACATAGAACATTTGCAGGAAAAGATCAGGGCTTTTTATAACCTAGGAAGTGGAATTCAAAATTCATTATTACATTTGTCCAGGCATAAGGCATAACAAGAGTTTTATGTATACAGATTTTCTGAGACAACATATTCTGCTCTACTATGTTGCTGAAACTTGATCACTGGTGCTATACAGCTTGAGTGTTTTGCTAAACGCTAACGTAAATCTGTCAGTTAATGACGTATTATACGGGGGGTGATTGATAAGTTCTCCGTATAAGGTACAACGGATTATTTGTGGACAACTTTTCTGGGTTATTTCTCAACATAGTCCCCTTGCAAGTTATTGCACTTAGTCCAGCGATCCTGGAGCATACGGATCCCTTCTTTGTAAAAATCAGCATCTTATACCAGTAGAAAATGGTCTACAGCATGAATGACGTCATCATCTGAAGCAAATTTGTGACCACTGAGCTCCTTTTTGAGTTTGGTAAAAGGTCTGAAGGGGCTAAATCTGGGGAATAAGGTTGATGTTCAAGAAGCTGGAAGCCGCATTCATGAATGGCAGCCATTGCCACAGACGACTTGTGAACTGGAGCATTGTCTTGATGAAAGATGACTCCTCTCATCAATTTCCCTCGACGCTTTTCCTTCGGTTTGACCCACAGTTGCTTCACAAGATTAGCGTAACAGGCCCCAGTGACCGTTCTGCCCTTTTGAAAATAGTCTACCAATAGCACTCCTTCTGAATCCCAAAAAAAAGCCATCACTTTGCCTGCTTTCTTTGGAGGTGGGGATCCATGATGTATCCACTGCTTTGACTGTTTTTTTTGTTTTTTTTTTTGTTGGTCTCTGGTTGAAAATAATGAACCAAAGTCTCATCCATAGTCACAAACTGCTGAAGAAACTTTTCAGGATCTGCAGAAAAATGGCCAACATTGTCTCTTGATATGTTGAGACTGTCATTTGTGATCAGCTCCAATAAGTTTCGGGACCCATCGAACAGAGACCTTTGTCATTGAAGATCACTGTGAATAATGGCATGAACACGTTCCTGGGAGATACCCAACTTTGTAGAAATGTACGGCTCAGTAAGTCGTCGATCCTCCATTATCATGTCATGGATTCTGCTGGTGGTTTCATCGGCGGTTACCGTTCTTTGTCTTCCTGGATGGGGATCATCTTCCAGACTCTCCCTTCCATGTTTGAATTGAGCTGCCCATTTCTTCACTGTGCTGTAAGAAGGGGCACTCTCCTCTAGAGTCTCTACCATATCCTTATGGATCTCCTTCGATGATAATCCCTTGATGCAGAGGTAGCGATGAGAAATGTTATCCATTTTCTCAATTTCTGCCACCCCTTACCACTTCAGTAGCCTGTAAAAAAAAAACTGGTTGCAGTTAATTTCTTGAAACTTGGTGTTTAATCTTACATTAACCTGATCTACAAATGCTCCTAATATCAACTGTGTGTTTCAAGTATTTGTACCTTATGTCTAGAACTTATCAATCACCCCTCGTAAATGGAACTATTGCTTACCCCATATCAGTGCCCTTGTTGTGTTATTGATACTAAATATCTCCAGAAGTACGTATATAAACATATTTGTGAGTATCAGCCAGAGCCAAGCCTGTACAGGAAAGCTGTTCTGGTTACACTGAGCCTGGATAAAGCCAAAGAACACTGAAGTGGCTATTCTCAAGATTTTTAGTCTTTTTTTCATTCTGAAGCAAATTTATGAATTCCAACCTGGCCATAACATGTTGTTATTTACTGATATTCCTGATACCAAGTGTTAACTAAAACACTTGTTGTGCAGTTGCTCAGCCATGCAGCTGATATTACCTGACTGCATAACTATTATTTAAGACATAAGAATAACAAGCTGTAACTTGTCAAAAAAGTTATGTGAGAATAATGACATCAGATTTTTACTAAAATCTCAGTTAAATTTTACCAACCTCCCAAGAGCAACATCAGCATTGTCAGAATTTTTTCTTTTTTTTTAAACTGGCCAAAAAACCTGGTGCTGAAGTGATTTTTACATCTTAAAATCCCATGACAGTTTTATAAACTTCTCACTACAACAGACATCTCACTGTAAGATACTTTTAGAAACTTCTCACTACAACAGACATCTCACTGTAAGATACTTTTATAAACTTCTCACTACAACAGACATCTCACTGTAAGATACTTTTTTAAACTTCTCACTACAACAGACATCTCACTGTAAGATACTTTTTTTAAACTTCTCACTACAACAGACATCTCACTGTAAGCCTCCTTCTGGCTACAAGACAACAAAATGATCAACACGTGTAGTACACACATCCGCATACAACCCAATGTCCCATTACACTTAGCAAATGGTGCAGTGAAGGCTATAGTCCACCCATTAGAATGCCATGGTATTATATGAAATGAATCACCAAAATGTGTTAGCAAAGGAAAGCTGGCATACAAATAACTTTTATGCTTGTATTTAGAGACAAAGTTTCTGCCACTCATTTCTGACCATGTATAAACTAGGAAGAAAAGAAGGAAAAGCTTTATTACATAATGATTACAAAGTTGTGATGTTTCGGTGTGAGCCTTAATCATACAAAAACTGACAGGATGAAGAAATAGAGACAAGAGATACAGTATAGATTCACATGAATGCTGTGTTGAAAAAAAAAAAGGAAATAAAATTAATAGAGCACTTAGCTGTAACTTGTAAGAAGATGTGGCTTGTCCGACGCTTGTTCAGAAATGGACATGGAGCATAGAGAATGTTTAAATGGAGGCTTGTGATGTGTGATGGGTGGGTCATAACTGAGGGTGGTGGGTAGGGAAACCATGGAGGGGAGAGAGAGTGGTACAATATTAACTTAGCCAGGAGAAGGTGAAGTAGATGATTATAGTTGGGGTAGAGGGGTTGTAATGTAATACTGTGAGGAGGTTCTGAACTATGTATAACAAGTGAGAAGGGAGTGGAGCTTAGTGGAGAGGGATTATGATTGTTGAAGAGGAGAACGTTAGGTGTAACTGAACAGTGAGTTTAACCCGTGTTGTTCTAGCATCACACAATCCTGAATGCAACGGTTCTCAAGCGCTAGGCGGTGTGTGTCATCTGCATGACATTGTTACCAGAAAATCAGATTTGCCTCTATGGTTGGGGCCATTGAAATGATTAGGGACTGGTTTCAAAGCTTGCTGGGTGATATCGTACAGGTGTTTCTTCATACGGTACCCTAATCTGAGGCCAGTCTCACCAATATACATTATGATTTCTGACCCCATTTCTGACCATGGGGTGACACATCAATGAAACACCACCAATATTTCACTTATATTTTGCCTGGTACCTCTTTCATGCCACTGTTATACAATTCCTGTTGTTCACTTCTACTTCATCATTTCCTTCATCAAATGATTTCTGGTGTTCACATTCATGAAAACAGTTCTATAATCAAATGATTCCTGCTGTTGTCCATCTATTACTGAGTTGTGCAATGTTTCTTGTACCACATTATCTGTTATCCAGGGCCATTTTTGCAATCATATTTGACATAGTAAACATTCTGATTTAATTGGTGCATCAGATTTGACATAGTAAACATTCTGATTTAGTTGGTGCATCATATTTGACATAGTAAACATTCTGATTTAGTTGGTGCATCAGATCTGACATAATAAACATTCTGATTTAGTTGGTGCATCATATTTGATGCTAAACATTCTGATTTAGTTGGTGCATCATACCTGACATAGTAAACATTCTGATTTAGTTGGTAAAGTAAGAGAACAAATATTGTAGGATTAAACCTCTAAAAAATCGTAGACAAAGCACTTTAGTGAGACGTGAGAGAAAGAAAAATCACAAGAGAATTACCTGGGATTTGAACACGGACTCCGGTAGGACGAGCAACCGTCCAGCCAAGAGAGAACAGTGTACTATCGACTTAGCCAACTAGCACCTGATTTAGTTGGTGCATCAGAGCAAGTTTTGTGCTTTAATAAAGCTTTAAAATCAAATTATATAAAAACAGACAACTTCAAATCATATAAAAACAGACAACTTCAAATCATATAAAAACAAATTTAAAAACAAAAAAGTTTTGCTGATTTAATCTTCTTTGTTTCATACATTTACATTTTAATGACTTGTTACATTTCAAAAACCTTTTGTTTTGAGTGATATTCTTCTGTGATGGTACAAACTGAAGTCATAATAAGCCTAGGGCTCTAACAAACAACGCTGCTGTTGAAATATTTTGCAGTATTAATCATTTTTTATAATGCTCAAACTGGTGACACCCACAAAAAAAAAGAGAGAATATTTCACTAATCAAAGAATGCATACATTGCTTTGAACTGACTACATCTAATAATAAATCTATTCATCTATAATATGAATTCTGAGATTCACCTGTAAAATGAAATCTGAGCTTAACCTGTAAGATAAATTCAGAGATTCACATGAAAGAGATTCACATATAAGATGAAATTTTAGCTTCATCTGTAAGATAAATTCAGATATTCACATGTAAGATGAAGCCTTAATTTCACCTGAAAGATGAATTCAGAGGTCCACCTGAAAAATGAATTCAAATATTCACCTGAAAGATTAATTCAGAGATTCATCTGAAAGATTAATTCAGATATTCATATGTAAGATGAAATCTGAGCTTCACCTGTATGATGAAATCTGGACCTCATCCTGTAAGATGAAATCTGGATTTTACCTGTAAGATGAAACTGCTTGCAATTTTACAAAATTGTCATACATATTCTCATTGTGCCAACTTCTGTGTAAAAATAAAACTATACTTTACAGAGTGGCCAGTGAAGTATCTTCTAAGTATCATCTAACATTGAGCAAATGTTACAATAAATTAGCCTTCTTTTTATTATTTACATAAAACTATACAAAAGTATATTATTTTTGCACACATTCATAATTACAAGTATTTTAAATTTGACTATGTGGGATGTTTACAGACAGTTCTGTCACTGTAGGAGATGATCATATTTAGAATGTATTAATCTGTAAAGATGGCATGTCTTGACAAAATGAAGATGTCACAGACCTTGCCTCATCATAGCTTCAGAATTCAAGTCTACAGTACTGTGTCACATGATGTGCTTAACCAAAAATGCTGTTTCTCACCACTTAACCAAAAATGCTGCTTCTCAACTTATCTTATGTATTTTATATCCTTCCCGTGACGTTAAACATCACATAGGGCTCGCAAGGTAGTTTGCCAGTTTTTCCTGTCCTCGGCGAGCCTTTCAACCTCATCAAGGGATTTTATGCCTATTAATTTGGCCTCTCTTAACAATGTCCCCTTCAGAATTTCACATGGTCTGCCTCTTTTTCTTTGGCCTGTTGTGTTCCATTTATAGCTTGTTTTAGGATTCTTGTTTCTCAACGCTTAACCAAAAATGCTGTTTCTCAGCACTTAACCAAAAGCATTATTTCTCATAAAGAGAACACAGTTTTTCAGGATTAGACCTAAAAAAAAAAATCATAGACAAAGCACTTTAGTGAGATGTGAGAGAAAGAAAAATCACTAGAGAATTACCTGGGATTTGAACTATGGACTCTGGTAGGATGAGCAGCCATTTAGCCACGAGAGAACAGCGTACTAACAAACCACATTAACTCACACCTCCAAAAAAAAAGATGTTTGTAGTCATTAGTAACTGTTCAGTAGACACGAGGGATCGTGACACTCGGAAAGAAACGAGGTTATGACACACAAATTCCGTAGCTTAAATTTAGTCTCTCTAGCAGGTACCAACTTTTGACAAACATACATACAGTCTCCTGCCATGTCTGGTTCATATTTGAACAACAATAATGAACGAACGAATACTTATTACAGGAAGTTAGTTTCAGGAACAATTTTTTTATAAAATAGGAAAACCTTGTTGTTTCCTATTTGTAAAAACATTATTTCTTTATGAAATGATTTCAAACATTTGATAATCATCAGTTACGATAAGAGAAAAAAAAAATTTGTTGATCATCAGTTACGATAAGCGAAAAATAAATATCTGTTGATCATCAGTTACAATAAGAGAAAAATAAATATTTATTGATCATCAGTTACGATAAGAGAAAAAATTTGAAACATTTTTAAAATGCCAGAACATGATTTATTCATGTTTCAGATTTTTCCTCACAAAAAAACACTGTTCTGGTTCTTGTAGCATTCAAAGATCACAGATGACGTTTGAGATGTCTACCCTATAAAATCACAGATGATATTTAAGATTTTAGCTTATCAAATGACAGGTGGCATTTGAGATGTCTTGCCTATCAAATCACAAAATAAATCTGAAATATCCTATCAAACAGGCTTTGTGGCATTTCTGATATTTCTTTTTGTAACAAACTCACAAAAAATTCTATCAGTGCCAGCACTCACTTGTAATTCACTTGCTCAACCTGGAGCTGCAGATATTCACCACAGAATAACCAAGGCTTAGCCAAGGTATCTAGTGTGGGCATAACCAAAATGTTTATTTACCCGATGTCTGAAGTATCAGCTGCAGCAGTACAAAACAGTATGAAAATATACCCATGAGCTCGTTCCTTCCAATTAAAACCATCATCACCTATAGCCAGGTAATTCATGGAAAGAGCCAAATACATTCTGAAAATATTATTACACACAGCAGACAAAAATTTTTCTACCAAAAACAAGAAAAACAGTCACATCAGAGATCAACTGTGGCCAGATCTTTTTAATTATGTAAACTCAAACTTGGGGGAGGTGCTTGTGATTTAGTGCTGAATCTGACCTGTAGCTGTTTCAGCATCTGTTTTCAAACATGTCATCAGGGAGTGGATGAGAAACGAAAATAACTTGCCCCAGAACTGAAAATGTAAAAAAAAAAAAAAATTACACGTCTCTACTTCATGTTCTTTTGTACATTCTTCCTTGACTACAAGACGGACAGTGATGAAAATAGACTGTGATGGTTTGTTAAACAATGCTGTAAGAGTTGAGACACAGCACTATGTTATATTAGGAGCTTGTCAAGGTGAAGATGTTGAGACACAGCACCATGTTATATTAGGAGCTTGTCAAGATAGCTATTTTTTAAGTCTCTTGGTGGAGCTACAACAGCAGGAAGCATGCAATGTTTTCTTAGCAGACTCTATCACTTTGGTGATTCCTGCCCCATTAACCAGGCTAGGCCTATTACTGTGGCTACCAACGGAGAGGTAAACACTTGGTCAGCTGTGGTTCACCAGCCTCAACGCTAGTCAGCTGTGAACTGTTGACTGCCAAAATGGACACTGTCTTCACCCCCATAAACTTTCCTCCGACTGAAAAGTCACTCACACATCCATGGTGGAGTCCAGCAATGTCTGTCTGTCCTCAGACTGAAAAGTCACTCACACATCCATGATAGAGTCCAGCAATGTCTATCTGTCTGTCCTCAGACTAAAATGTTACTCACACATCCATGATAGAGTCCAGCAATGTCTGTCTGTCTGTCCTCAAACTATAAAGTTACTCACATATCCATGATAGAGTCCAGCAATGTCTGTCTGTCTGTCCTCAAACTATAAAGTTACTCACACATCCATGATAGAGTCCAGCTATGTCTGTCTGTCTGCTAAGCAACAATTTCTATGATCAGAAACCTCAAATCTCTGTGGAGGAGAAACTCATTCTCTGAGGATGGTCCTAAATGTTCAAAACCAGATCACAGTCATATGAATTTCCTGTTTCAATGAGATATGGAAAAAAAACGCAATGACATTCTGTGCAAAACACAACTTCAGTAAATATTTTGTGTGTCATAAAACACATGTCCTATTTTATATCTGGAAATGTTCTTGATGTCTGCACCTCTAAATTAAGCTTTTCATGGAAAGAAAATATATCTGAAAAAAAAATATTACAGAACCACACAAATACAGGGTTTTTTCCCCTTTAGTTGAAAGTATTCTTGCATGCTCTTTTGTTCTTCTTCTTCAGTGTTCAAGTACTGGGTCATGCTAAGTCAGAAGCCACATTGCCAGGATGAAGCCCACAATTCTCTCACAGCAGTCCCACAGCTTCTGCCCCAAGCCCGTTCTCAGCGGCCAGGTCTGGCTTTGTAGGTCAGTGAACGGTGGACACTCTTGAAGCACAAGCTCTGGGGTTTGTGCTCCATCCCCAGGGGACATGCATCCATGTGAGAGATCCTGAGGTGGGCTGTTTTGTAAAAAGATTGGTTTGTTTGTTCATGCTCTCCTTGTAACATCGAACTTTGCTGCTAACAATGTAGAGAGAAATTTAAAGTAGGCACCGAGGCAGATGGTTTAGACGATGTCAACATTTCCTAGGATCAACCTAAAAATCTATGGTTTCACAACAGAATCACCACTAATAGGAAGAAATTGGTTCCAGACTGATTAACAGTTTGTTGTACAAACTCTGAGAGATGGGACAGGGTCTTTGCCTCTCAGCTATTTTAGTTTTAGCCAGACAGCTTTATCAGTTGCCCTACTAACTATGTCAGTTATGGTCTTGCCATACTGATTATGTCAGTTACGGTCTTGGCCTCCTGTCTTTGTCAGTTATGGCCTTGCCCTACTGGCTATGTCAGTTATGATCTTGGCCTACTGGTCATGTCAGTTTCAGCTTTGCCCTGCCAATTATATCAGTTACTGTCTTGTCTTGCTGACTATGTCATAACTCTTGAAGTTTTGATGACTGACTTATCCTGCAGAATAGTTTATTTGTTCATTGGTGTGCATTTATAAAATACAGGACTATATCTGCTTTCAGTTTTATGTGATTTTTTTTTAAAGTGGGATGATAAGAAGTCTTTAGTAGCAGATTAGAGTTTGGTAACAAAGGATGATAGGAAGTTTTCAGTAGCAGACTAGAGTTGGGTAACAAAGGATGATGAGAAGTCTTTAGTAGCAGACTATAGTTTGATAACAAAGGATGATAAGAAGTCTTTAATAGCAGACTAGAGTTTGATAACAAAGGATGATAAGAAGTCTTTAATAGCAGACTAGAGTTTGATAACAAAGGATGATAAGAAGTTTTTAGCAGCAGACTAGAGTTTGATAACAAAGTATGATAAGAAGTCTTTAATAGCAGACTAGAGTTTGATAACAAAGTATGATAAGAAGTCTTTAATAGCAGACTACAGTTTGGTAACGAAGGATGATAGTCTTTAGTAGCAGACTGGAGTTTGGTAACAAAGGATGATAAGAAGCCTTTAGTAGCAGACTAGAGTTTGGTAACAAAGGATGATTGTTGACATTTCTCTGGGTAACAAAGGATGATTGCTGATATTCCTCTGTGGTCGTTTTTCATTCTCTGTATGCTCTTGAGGAGGCAGGTAGGTTTCAGTTTAGCAGGGAGGGAGACAGGAGATGCTCTTACCTGAACAATGAGCCACTTCTTCTCCACCAGCACTGGGTGAATCCTCACTGTTTCCGCTTGTGATTTGTCTGTTTGTTGGAGTTACAGGTCGACTGTTTCCACTGAAACAGAAACAACAGACATCTGGACGTCACTTCAAGTGTTGATAACTGTCATTAGAGTGATACAAAGACTATATCCTACCTTCCTATTACGTTTATTCATTAAACAACATGTATGTCTGTTTCACATTCATACAAGAGTACATATGTCTGGACAGCAAGTTTCACATTCACACAACAACACATATGTCATCCCAGCAAGTTTCATGTACAAAAGACATTTACTCTCATTGGTTAAAAAAAATGTCCCAAAACATTAAGTTCTCATGCTCATAAGGAGCAGTAACTGTCATACAACATGATAACTCACACATATTGTGAGCAGTAACTGTCATACAATATGATAACTCACACATATTGTGAGCAGTAACTGTCATACAACATGATAACTCACATATATTGTGAGCAGTAACTGTCATACAATATGATAACTCACATATATTGTGAGCAGTAACTGTCATACAACATGATAACTCACACATATTGTGAGCAGTAACTGTCATACAATATGATAACTCACACATATTGTAAGCAGTAACTGTCATACAATATGATAACTCACATATATTGTGAGCAGTAACTGTCATACAACATGATAACTCGCACATATTGTGAGCAGTAACTGTCATACAATATGATAACTCACACATATTGTGAGCAGTAACTGTCATACAACATGATAACTCACACATATTGTGAGCAGTAACTATCAGAAGGCAGTTATAATTCATGCACACAATATGGACAATAACTCTCAGAAAAATGTAATAATTCACAAAAAAGCAGAAACTTGTAATCAAGGATACTGTCACTACACAACAGGCAGTAACTCTGAAAACAAAATATCACCATTATTACTAAACAAATGAAACAAGCTGATGCAGCATAAATAAACAAATCACAAACTGTCAGAGCAGCACATGACTGACGACCAGCCTCACCTGACTATCTCAACCAGGCTCAGAGTTGACCCAAAACCACCTTCTTGTGCCATCTTGATGTTCCTGATCTTCTTCAGCCCTTCATCGTACAGACGGTTTCCAATGAGCATGATGTCTTCCAGCACTTTATTCTTCTCCTTCAGAAGTGTCACCTGCTCCTTCCGTCTCAAACATTTCAAACCAAGACGATTCCGTTCGGATATGGCCTAAAGTTGGTTGGAAAAGATGGACAATTTTACGAGGGGGGTTCAGAAAGTAATACACCGCATCATTTTTTTTCAGCTAATAAAGAAGACAGAAGTGTGAAATTTTGCATACTTTGAATATGGCATGTGCCTGTGTGTGAATCAAACTGCACCGCAACCGGCCAAAGAATATGGCTGCCCTACCCTTTGAAATGGAGCCTGTTAGCAACTTTTGGTATAAGCAGCGAATTGTAATAGAATTTCTCGTTGCAGAGAAGGAAACTGTTGTGAACATTCACAAGCATCTATGTGATGTGTATGGAAGTTTTGCAGTCAACAGGAGTACAGTCAGTTGCTGGGTTCAGAGAATCAAAGAATCAATAAGTGGAAATAAGGAGTTGCATATTTTGGCTGCATTGTGGACATCCTGCCACACTCACCAAGGCAGAAATGTTAAAATGCGCTGAGGGCATTATTTTTACTGATAGGCATATCACTACTCAACAACTGGCCTTAAAGCTGTTAGTCAGCAATGGTAGTGCAAATGCAGTTATAAAATCTCTCGGATTTTCTAAAGTTTTCACAAGATGGGTTCCTCGAAGTCTCACAAACGACCATCGATTGCAAAGGAAAGCAACTTCTTCTGAATTGTTGGAACATTTCAATGCTGAGGGAGAGAACTTTTTGGCTAAGATCGTAAGAGGTGTCAAAACCTGGGCACATCATTTTGAACCTGAGACAAAGACAGTCAGTGGGATGGCATCATGTGGATGTGGTGCATTACTTTCTGAATGACCCTCGTATTTAAAACATTTTAAGGTTTGGTTAAGGAAAATAATTTTATTTAAAGTGGATAAGTTTACTGAAGATTGTAAAGTTTAGTTAAAGTTGATAGTTTGTTTTAAATGTTGAAGGTTTGGTTAAGGTAGATAATTTTATTTAAAGTGCTATTAGTGCAGGTCCTTGCAGAACTTTGCCTCCCTAACAGCTCTCCTGTAGGCCTCTTGGTTGTAAGCAAGATGCCCTGCTGCTGATGTATCCATCTGCAGATTATCAACCATGTCTTGCAGCCATCTTCGCCTTGGCCTTCTTCTCTTTCTTTTTCCCATTATGTACCCTTCCAAGACGGTTTTCTCTAAATTATCATGATGTTTATTATGTCCAGCACATATTAAACGTGCTATAGTTTATTTAAAATGAATAAGTTTATTTAAAGTGGATAAATTTTAGATGACAATTTACTTAGGAAGTCAAAGTTTATTTAGAATGTTAAAGGTTTGGTTAAAATGGATAAGTTTATTTAGAATGTTAAAGGTTTGGTTAAAATGGATAAGTTTATTTAGAATGTTAAAGGTTTAGTTAAAATGGGTAAGTTTATTTAAAGTGGTACAGTTTACTCATGGTGGATACATTTATTTAAAATGGTATAATTATTTAAGATACATAAGACTATTTAAAGTGGATGAGTTTATTTTAGGTAGTACAGTTTATTTAAGGTGGTACTGATTATTTAGGATAGCACAGTCTATATAAGGAAGTGTACAGTCTATATTAGGAAGTACAGTTTATTTAAAGTGGGTAAATCTATTTGTCATTTCTATGATGATGTTATCTGGTCCTGCAGCTTTGAAAGTTTTCATTCGTCTCAGTGCATTTCTAGCTTCATCCATCAAGACTGGTGGGCCTTGTTTCTTTCCTCTGATTGTAATGTGATCATCTCTTACATCATTATATAACTCTCTAATGTGTAATGTAAGAATGTAAGAACAATGGTCGCACCATCTAAAACTGCTCAGGTAATCCAAGAAATAAATAGATATTACCTAGACGTCCTGGTGGTCACTGAAATGCGACGGCCAGAAGCAGGAAAAAGATTGGCCGAAAGCCGTAAGTTAATCATACATTCAGGCAGAGACGATGGGAAATATCACGAAGGAGTAGGTATGTCAACTGTAGCAGCAAAGAGACTTACAGAATGGGAACCAGTGAACAGTCGTGTATTAAGAGCATGATTCCAAATAAGACACTGAAGAATGACAATCATACAATGCTGTGCACCCACGAACGATGCAGATGATGAAATAAAAGACACTTTTTATCACCAACTACAACAACTCATTAACAAAGTTCCTAAACACGACATCTTAGTTGTCATGGGAGATGTTAACGCCAAGGTATGAAAAGATAACACCGACATCGAAAAAGTTATTGGGAAAGAAGGGACTGATACGGTAAATCAGAATGGAGAACGTTTAATTGAATTATGTCTAACAGAGGACATGGTCATTGGAGGAACAGTACTTCCACACAAAGAGATACATAAAACAACATGGATATCTCCAGATGATAGAACCAGAAATCAGATAGATCATTTTTGTATTAGAAAGAAATTCAGAACATCTCTGATAGATGTAAGAGAAATAGGGGTGCAGACGTCAACAGTGATCACAACCTGTTGATAGGGAACATAAGACTAAAACTGAAAAGACAACACAAGAAAGCAATACTCAGAAAGATAAACAGTCAAAGTCTACAGGATGAAAATACTAAGAGTAATTTTAATCTGGAACTGGTTCGTTGCATTCAGTGAGGTAGAGGAGACAGATATAGATGACTTATGGCATTCTTACAGCACAGCTATAATTACAGCAGCTAAAACAAGTGCTGGACTGCAAACAACAAATAGAAAAGCATGGATATCAGATAACACATGGAAATCCATACATGAAAGACAGGCAGCCTAATTAGCCATGTTGACTGTAAAAACAGATCTTGAAAGAGAGTTGGCAAAAGCAACATGCAAAGAAATAGACAATCAAGTAAAAAGTTCAGCTAGAAGGGATAAAAGAGAATACATGGACAATATGGCAAAAGAAGCGGAGAAGGCAGCAAAAACAGGAGACAGCAAAACTCTATATAACATACAAAAGAAGCGGAGAAGGCAGCAAAAACAGGAGACAGCAAAACTCTATATAACATACAAAAGAGGCTAACGGGTACTACTGCATCTAAAGAAAGACCAATCCTTAGCAAAACTGGCACACTTTTAACATCAAGTAAAGACAAAAAGCAAAGATGAGTCAAACACTTCCAAGAATTACTTAATCGACCACATCCAAAAGAACTGATAGACCTTGGAACTGACTTACCAGCCCCACAACTAAATGTAAACCTAGATGAAATTACATTGCATGAAATTGAAATAGCAGTGAATCTAATGGTTAACAACACAGCTGCAGGTGAAGATGAAATAACAGCTGAAATGTTAAAAGCTATTAATATAGACAACATGGAAGAACTACAGAGAATGTTCAATAAAGTTTGGAAAGAAGAAAAAGGAATCATTGTGAAAATACCAAAAAAAGGCAACCTTAGCAATTGCAGCAACGGGAAAGGAGTAACCTTACTATCAGTTGTGTCAAAAGTATTTTGCAAAGTTATTCTGAATAGAATTCAAGATATAGTGGATGCTGCAATGAGAGAAGAACAGGCAGGATTTTCCAAAGGGAGAAGCTGTCTCAACCAGATCTTTAAGAATAATACTTGAAGAACATATTGAAAAGCAAAGACCATTAATCCTGAACTTCATAGACTTTAAAAAGGTATTTGATAGCATACACAGAGATTCATTATGGAGGATTTTAAGAATATATGGAATATCATCTAAGATTGTCAACATCATTAGTGACCTCTACAATGGATATGTCTGGGAAGTTAATACAGAAAAAAGAATGAGTGAATGGTTCCAGATTGAAACATGCATGAAACAAAGATGTATATTATCTCCCTTGCTTTTTGGATTTGTCATAGACTTCATAATGAAAAAATGTTGCAACGGTAAAATGGGCATTGATTGGGTACGTGAGACCCAACTGGAAGATCTTGATTTTGTAGATGACATAACTCTTATCAGTGACAATATGAAATCAATGCAAGTAAAAACAGATTCTCTGTCTTCAATGGCTAGTAAAATAGGACTTGAAATTAACAAGGAAAAGACAAAAATATTGAAACATCTCATTAATCACAAAGGACAAATATACGTAGAAGGAACAGCTGTTGAAGAAGTAAACCATTTTGTATATCTCGACAGCTATATAGATCATAATGGTGACATCAGAAATGAAGTTAGAATTCAAATTGCCAAAGCAGCATTGACCTTCAAGAATCTTGAGAACATATGGCATACAAAAGTTATAAGCACAAAAACCAAGTTAAGACTACTCAATTCAAATGTAATATCCACCCTCATTTATGCATGCGAAAGCTGGAAAACAACTGAAAAAATAGACAACAAATTAGACCTTTCGAAAACAAATGCCTAAGGAAAATACTCGGTATAAAGTGGAATGAATTCAAGAACAACGCAGAGATCAGGCAGATGAGCAAACAACAACCTGTCTCATGGTGGATCAGAAAAAGAAGATGGATATTTGTCAGTTGTGTGATGAGAAGAAACAATCAGAGAATCCCCAAACAAGCTATCAAATGGAACACAACAGGCTAAAGAAAAAGAGGTCGACCACGTGAAACTCGAAAGAAGACATTGTTAAGAGAAGCCAATTCAGTTAGCATAACATCCTTTGATGAGAATGAAAAACTCACTGAAGACAGGACATCTTGGCGAACTATCATGAGGGCCCTATGTGACATTTAACAAGTATTTCATTTGTCATCTAGCTCTTTCATGCCTGCCTCTTTAATTTTGGCACTGTGATTTGGGCTGTTTCTGTAACTGCTTCTTTCCATATGTCCCATTTATCAATAGCATCTTGGAATAGTAGTCCCAGGTCTGTCAGTGCATCATATCTGTTTGTTCACTTCTATGGCAAATTTTGCTCTCATCTCTTCTTTCTGTAATGCTGTCATATTCCAGGTGATGTTACAAGGCTTTGATTTTAATTTTTTTATTTTAATTTTTTTCAAAGTAACCTTTATCTTCCCTAGTAGGAGCTTGTGATCACTGTGGTAGTCTGCTCCTAACATTGTTTTATATTGCCTATTAGGAGCTTGTGATCACTGTAGCAGTCTGCTCCTAGCATTGTTTTATATTGCCTATTAGGAGCTTGTGATCACTGTAGCAGTCTGCTCTTATCATTGTTTTATATTGCCTATTAGGAGCTTGTGATCACTGTAGCAGTCTGCTCCTATCATTGTTTTATATTGCCTATTAGGAGCTTGTGATCACTGTGGTAGTCTGCTCTTATCATTGTTTTATATTGCCTATTAGGAGCTTGTGATCACTGTAGCAGTCTGCTCCTAGCATTGTTTTATATTGCCTATTAGGAGCTTGTGATCACTGTAGCAGTCTGCTCCTAGCATTGTTTTAATCAGTGTTAATGTGTTTCAAAACCTTCTGTTGATCAGATTATAATTGATCTGGTTTTTACCTTTCCAATGGGGCTAACCCATATGTCTAATTTTCTTGGGTGTTGTTTGAACCATGTGTTCCCTGGGATTAAATTGTATTCTCTGGCCCACTCAACTAACCTGTCTTCCTTTCATTACACATTCCTAGTCCAAAATTACCTATTACTGGTTCTTCGCATTTGTTTCCAACTTTTGCATTAAAGTCTCCCATTACAATAATGACTTCTACAGGTCTTCACTGCTTTCTGGCTTTGTCTATATCATTATAACGTGATTCAAGTTCCTCTTCTGTGCCTTCTGTTGTTGAATGATGTTAATGTCTATAGGTCTACCTTTTACTTTCACCAATAGTACTCTATCTGATATTGCCCAGTATCCTTTTATTGGTTTTGATGCTGTTGTGTCAGCCATTATTGCTACCCCTCTCAGCCACTCTTCTCCACCTGAATATATGATTTCATGATTATTTATTGTTGTTATTCCTGCTCCTGGCCATTTTGTTTCACTCATTTCTAAAATGTTGACTTTTAGTCTCCTCATTTCTGCTTGGATGGTTTCAATTTTCCCTGCTGTATTCATTATTCTGACATTCCAAGTTCCTAACTTGATTTTTCTTTTGCACGCAGTCACATGATGGTGGTCTGGTGTCAGCTGGTGCATATGACACTACCTGTTAAGTGAGGGTGCTCCTGTGGAGTGTCCCTAGATGACATTGACTTTAATCAAAAACTGTCATGAGAAATAAGAAAGAGTTTTGTACAGAACCTACTCTACCTCATGCAAGTGAAACATGGACCACAAATAAACAATTAGAACAAAGTATACAGGCTACTGAAATGTGGTTCCTAAGAAGGATGCTTTGCATCTTACATCCTTCCCATGCCGTTAAATGTCACATAGGGCTCGCATAGTTGTTTGTCAAGTTTTCCTGTTTTCGGTGAGTCTCTCAACTTCATCAAGGGATGTTATGCCCACTAAACTGGCTTCTCTTAACAATGTCCTCTTTACAGTTTCAAGTGGGTGACCTCTTTTTCTTTGGCCTGTTGTGTTCCACTTGATAGCTTGTTTTGGGATTCTCTGATTGTTTCTTCTCATCACATGGCATGCATATGTCCATCTTCTTTTTCTGATCACCCATGAGTCAGTTGTTGTTTGCTCATCTGTCTTACCTCTGCGTTGTTCCTGAAGTCATTCCATTTTATACCAAGTATTTTCCTGAGGTATTTGTTTTCAAAAGAGTCTAATTTCTTGTCTATTTTTTTAGTTGATTTCAAGCTTTCGCATGCATAAATGAGGGTGGATATCACATTTAAATTGAATAATCTTAACTTGGTTTTTGTGCTTATAACTTTTGAATTAAATATGTTCTCAAGATTTTTGAAGGACAATGCTGCTTTTGCAATTTGAAAATCTGTTTGCTTTGCATACAGAAAGAAAATTGAAGAAGTATTATATTAGGCTAAAGAATATCCAAAACTGGTGCCATACATAAGAAAAAGACAATCAAAGTTTCTCAGATACATCAGCAGACGTGAAGGTCTTTAAAAATTGGTCATGACTGGAAAGGTAAATGGCAAAAGATAGAGAGGGCGAAGAAAGCAAACATGTCTAGATGGCCTGACTGCGTGGTTTGGTGTGAAAACAACAACTGAATTGATTTGAGACATGGAAGATCAAGCAAGACAGAGAGATGACAGCCTATGCCTATCGCATGGCACTGATCTGATTTGAAATCTATTTAAAGTGGATGAGGTTATTTAAGGTGGCACAGAAATTGATATGATTCAAGACATAGAGAATCAAGAGAGATGACCACCTGCAACTATCAGTAAGACACTATCTGATCTGATCTTACAGTTTAAGGTGGATAAAATTTGTTTATTTCAATTTATTTAAGGTGGTATAGTTTATAGCACAAAAACCAAGCTAAGATTACTCATTTCAAAAATAATGTCCATCCTCATTTATGCATGCAAAAGCTGGAAAACAACTAAAGAAATAGACAAGAAATTAGACTATTTTGAAAACAAATGTCTAAGGAGAATACTTAGTATAAAATGGAACAAAATCAAGAACAACACAGAGATAAGGCAGTTGAGCAAACAACAACCTGTCTCATGGGTGATCAGAAAAAGAAAATGGACATATGTAGGCCATGTGATGAGAAGAAACAATCAGAGAATCACAAAAAAAGCTATCAAGTGGAACACAATAGGCTGAAAAAAAAAAGAGGTCAACCATGTGAAACTCTGTAGAGGACACTGTTAACAGAGGTAAAATTAGTAGACATAAAATCACTTGATGAGGTTGAAAAACTCACCAAAAACAGAAAAACTTGGCAAACTACCATGCAGGTCCTATGTGACGTTTAACGCCATGGGAAAGATGTAAGACAGTTTATTTAAAGTGGATAAGTTTAAGGTATTATAATTCATTCATAGCCTAAATATGACAGTATAGTAACTGTCTGCTAAAAACTGTGCTATCCATCATTTATGTGTCTATCCCACATATGTAAGAAACATAAAATGTACATGCATCAATCCTGTCGAGGAAGGATACTAAAATCTATGTAATACTCATCATCATACAAAAAATATCTCCAGTCATCAGGTACATATTATTGCCAAGTGGGGCTTGTGAACTTTCTGAGTTTTTGTAGTCGATATAAAGTTCACACTTAACATTATCAGCATATAGATCTTGTGATCTATTTATAGATATAAAACATCCTGTGGCTTTTTTGGGTTCAGATTCTACCAAGTTTCAGGGCTTTGCTCCCACTTTTTGTGAAGGTTGATCTAACTTCTTGTTTCAGGTGCTGGACTGCCACAACAATGGGAGATGGCCCCTTGATAATCACCTCATGACACTAAATAGAAAACAGCCGCCCTAATCTCTCTCTCTCTGAACCTGAGTTTTCAGACTCTGATTGCCACACAAGAATCCATGTCAACGTAAAAAAAAATGTGATAAATGTAACCTTTTCAATGGTCAGTTTCATTGAGTCTATGATCCTCTCTCTCTGACGGATCTCCTGATCAAAGTCCTTGGATGCGCCACTAATGTTTCGGAACCAGCCCTGGCTTGCATTGTTCATTTCATGTAGCTTCTGCAGCTCCATCTTGTATTTCTGCAGCTCGTCCTCCAGCTTGCCATTCTCTTCGATAAGACGAGCAATGATTTCATCTGAGGATGAGATGAAATCTTTGAGTCAGTTCAATCATGTGGAGTATGGGGAACATACAAAAAGAACAAAAACTTATTCATGATCTTTCTTACAAATGTGTCAAATCATGATTCTTTTCACTGACAAATATATTTGGTGCCAAAGAATCATGAAATTTTTCCAAAAAATCAGAGCACAGTGTTATGCATACTGATACAGTCATGACACGTTTATCAGTATCATAAAGTAGACATGATCAGCGTTCGTGAGAAACTGCTGTGATAGCACAGATGACACAAATATACTACACACAAATACTTCTCTTACACTCAAGAAGCCCCCTTAATTCTTAAACCAGTTTGAAGGTTTGTGTATCTGTGATGCCTGTGGCAGTTGTGGCATGTATGTCATGGTTTCAGCACCCTGTCATAAATATTATCTCATCAACTACAAATGTATGCTTTGTCGTCATGGCAACACTTAATGGCAGAAAACTACGATGAATACAGTTGGATCTGGGAAAGGATGAGAATTACATCTCAAAACAGACACTATATAACAAACTTCTAGAAAATATGAGTAAAATATCTTGAACAGACACTACATGACAAACTTCTAGAAAATATGAGTGTAATACCTTGAACAGACGCTATATGACAAGCATCTAGAAAACAGTTCAACATCTTGAACAGATGCTATATCACAACTTCTAGAAGGGATAAGATTAATACATCTTACATCCTTCCTGTGCCATTAAATGTCACATAGGGCTAGCATAGTTGTTTGTCAAGTTTTCCTGTTCTCGGTGAGTCTTTCAACATCATCAAGGGATGTTACACCCACTAAACTGGCTTCTCTTAACAATGTCCTCTTTAGTTTCACGTGGTCGATCTCTTTTTCTTTGGCCTGTTGTGCTCCACTTGATAGCCTATTAGATTATTAGGCAGACCAAACATAAAATACAAAAGGCATCTAAGACAGATTTCAGAATCTAAACTACAAAAAAACTGGTGAAAGACCAGTCAACATAGAAACTGATTAATTTGTTCATCGTAATTTGAGATAGAAACAAAAACTAGACTACGAGACAAGAGACTGGACCTTGCTACACGAATGTGCCTGACTCTGTTGAACAAATATCAGTAGAATTAGTAACCTGCTTTGCCAGACTAGACCTGGTAACAACTTGTTCTAATACTGCCAGCACAAACTGCCATGCTACTCATAAACATTTGTTAGTTTCCAAGCTATTTAAATCATATCTTCACCCTAAAATGTTTCTATCATAATTCTAATAAATGTTGCACCTTGATGTTAAAAAGACTACTATTTAATCAATGTGGCAGTCCCTTGCGGAACTTTTCTTCCCTAACAGCTCTCCTGTAGGCCTCTCAGTTGTAAGCAAGATGCCCTGTTGCTGATGCATCCATTTGCAGATTATCCACCATGTCTTGCAGCCATCTTCGTCTTTGTCTTCCTCTCTTTTTTTTCCCCATTATGCACCCTTCCAAGACAGTCTTCTCTAGATTATCATGATGTTTAATGTGTCCAAAATATTTAAGTTTTCTCTCTTTAATCCTCTTTACTAGCCAGCTTTCTTCAATATTAAGTTCTTGTAGCATGAATATATTTGTTATTTCTTGTGTCCATGATATTTGAAGATCTCTTCTGTAGCATTTACATTCAAAAGCATTTATGTGTTTCTCAGCTGTTTTGTTAAGTGTCCAGGTCTCACAGGCATATTTTGCAATGGGAAAGGTGCATGCCCCTAAAAATCTTATTTTTTTTAGTTCTGTCTGTTCCTCTCCACAGATTCTTTAGTTGTTTTACTTTCTGAAGAGCGATAGATGTCCTTCCTTTAATTTCCCTCATTGTATCTCCATTATTAGTTAGTAATGATCCAAGATATTCAAAACTCTCCACCTCTTCCACTTTTTCCTCATTGATACATATTTCAGCTGCCTTATTTGTTTTGTCAGCTGTCATCAATTTAGTTTTCTTCACATTAAGATAGAGGTTTTTGCTCTTCAATGTTTTTACGGACTGACATAATTAGTTTTTCCATTCCTTTTTGTGTTATGGACAGTAATACTGTGTCATCAGCATATCTAATCTCTGGTATTTCATAACCTCCAACTGTTATGGCATCGTAATATTCTTTGTCTACATCTTCTCTAACATTCCTCATTATATTTTCACTATACAAGTTAAATAAGTAAGTATGCACCCCTGAAGGACCCCTTGTTTTATGTCAAACCAAGTTGTAGTTTCACCATTTTTCTGCTTATTTATTCTATTATTTGTACTGCTGCCTGTTGGTCTAGATACAGCAATGATATGAATTGTATCAAATGTGTTGGAAATCCCATTTTTTTCCATTATTTCCCAAAGTTTCTGGTGTGCATAATTTCCAGTTACCTTTTTTTGGCAGTGGTATGAATACAGTTCTTTTCCATTCTTTTGGCCAAATATCTGAATCCCATATCTTTTTACATAGTGCATGATAGATTGTTGTACATTCCTTTCCTCCTGCTTCAGTAAGTTCAGCTGTTATCTCATCACATCTTGGTGATTTACCATTTTTCAGATTCTTTATTGCCCATAAAACTTCTTCAATTGTCGGTTCAGGTTCTTTCTCCTCCAATAATAATTCACACTGTTGATTTCTGCGTTCACAGTCAGTTGTTTCATACATTCCTCTGCAATATTCCTTCCATCTTTCTATAATTTTCTCTGTCTCTGGCAAAGTTTTCACCATCTCATCACAAATTACATTTAGCTTAGATGTGGCATTTCTTGTCAATGTCTTCACTTCTTTAAACATTTCACTATATCTTCCACACATTTGATGTCCTTCTATTCTTTCACAACAATTTTGTATGTATTGTTTTTTTGTCTTTTCTTATGTTTCTTCTTACTTCTTTAGTTAAAGATTTATACTCTTTGTTGTTTGTCACTTTCCATTTCATCTTCATTTTTCTACATTGTTTTATTCATTCTAGTGTGCCTGCTGTAATCTATCCATTCTTTTCTTCTTCATCTTCGTTCGATTCTACCACCAAGATCGCCCCGTGATCCTACTGAATTTACTCCTGTGGTCCTCGATAGGTCACATAGTCCCCCTGTGGTCCCCAAAAGGACCACACGAGATCCCTGAGAGGACCACAAGAGGTTCAGAGTATTGCGGGGCTTGAACCTGTATTCTCTGTGGGTCTCAGAAACGGGATTGCATGACACCATGGTTTTCATTGCACCAGTTTTATCTAGAGTTGGACTTTCTCACCGGAAGACCTCAACGTGTTTTGGATATCAGTATATCCCTGCTGAGTGAGAGGTGATAGCCAACCCAGGCCAGAGTTGGACTTTCTCACTGGAAAACCTCGACATGTTTTGGGATACCCCTGTATCCCCACCAGGTGAGAGGTGGTTGCCCATCCAGTCTAGCATTGGACTTTCTCACCGGAAAACCTCAGCATGATTAGGATACTCATACATCCCTGCCAGGTGAGAGGTGGTTGCCTATCTAGACTGCCCTGGTCCAGTGTCTCAGACTTCAGCATTTTGTGGTTGTTGCCGCTGCCCTTCCTAGTTGTGACCAGGATGGAGCTTTTGTCCAGGAGGATGAATCCTCGCCACTAGTGACTTCCACCCCTGGGTTGAGCCAGTTTAGGTGTATTATCCCAGTATATGCGTGCTTAGGACGTGACAGACATCTAGAGCAGAGGTACCGTGATGTGAGTAGCCATCAAGTTTCACCCCTGGTTTAAGCCAGTTTAGGCATATTTCACCAGTATGGATGTATATTGGACGCGGCCGGCCTCTAGAGCAGAGGTGCTGTGGTATGAGTAGCTCTCGCCGCAAGACTACTGGACACACCGATTAAGCTTCACTTTATCATTTCCATCAACTTTTCACATCAGCGCTGCACGGCAACCCTAATTGCTTTTTCATAGTTTTTTCAATTGGCCGGGAGGAGTTTCACTTCATGCATGGCATCCGAAGAGTCTCGCCAGCAGTGTCTAAACCCCTGGGTTAAGCCGGTTCAGGCAATTCGCCCGGTATGAGCACACATAGGATGTGGCCAACCTCCAGAGCAGAAGTGCCGTGATTTGAGCAGTCCTGACCTCGAGAATACTGATTACTTCACTTAATCCTTTCTTTCACCTTTTCCACAGTGGTGCCGCATGGCAACCTTATTCGCACCTTTCTTCACTGGCCGGGAGGAGCCCCACTCCACGCACGGCAGCTGAAGAATCTCGCCAGCAGCGGTAGATGAGCTACCAAACAAGACTTTCATCTACCTGAAGCATCTGGTTTTCAGGCGCCAGATATTCGCCTACGCCCCTTCTCCTGTCAGTTTGAACAGTTCTGCCACAAGAAGGCCAGGAGCTGGACTTGACTGTCAGAAGCTATTTGAGACATACGCCTTGGAGACATTTCATTGGAGTGGAGAGTGTATCCTCCACCCCACCTCCAGCTATAACAGTCCTTAGAACCATCCATTCTTTTGAAAAACAGATAACTGAAGAAAAATATATATAAAACTTGAGAAGTTCTACTGAGACTAGTTTACCCACCTTTAGCAGCGACCTCCTCTCTGAAAGCTTTCACATTCGGCAGATACACTTCGTTAGAGACATGAGTCTGTGAATGAAAGAAACAACTGGGTGAACTCTTCAAATAGTCAAAATATCTGGTGAGCTTAACCTATATTTTGTGACAGTATTAAACTTTTCTTTAAACATTTGTTTGCCAATACTAATGTAAAAACAATTTAAATGATTTATTCTCAAGAAAAGAAACTAAATTTAATTCAGGTAAATTCAGAAAAAATTTAATCCTTTCTAGCATGAATATTCACAAACAGTATCTGTGTCAAGAAAACAGTTTCCAGAAAATTATTAAAATTATCCTAAATTTGTAAAAAATAACCAGTACACTACTCACCACTTTGGAGTTATGCACCTTTTTACTAACTGTGCACGCAGAATCTAACAGGACATTAACATCTAATACATATGAAAACATTAGACATTTCCAAACAGTTAACCACAGAACAGGAACCACTGTTACAAGACAGAATCCAAACAGAATACTATTACTTCATTACAGACTACATTCATACATTCTAGAACTACACTTAGACATTCTAGAACTACACTCAGACATTCTAGAACTACACTCAAGCATTCTAGAACTACACTCAGACATTCTAGAACTACACTCAGACATTCTAGAACTTAAATGATTTAGGAGCAACATGCAAACCTAGATAAATAACATACAGATTATGTTTAAACATGATGCCTACCACATACAAAGTAGCTTTGAAGCTTCTTACACAAACAATAATAACAGAAACTAAGAAAAATATAAATACATACACAGTCATAATGCTAAACACAATCCATCACACACCAGTAAGCATAATGAAGAATGTACTAAGCATGTTATCTGAATTCAGACATTTAGCATGGATGTTTGGAAATAAATATGTGTTTTGTTGAACCTATGGATAAGACATTCATAAAATAAAAGTTGTTCACATCATAGTTATTATTGTTCCTTATACATATCTAATACTAGCACTGATCTGATGCTGAATGCTTGGACTAGAATGAAAATTGAAAGATGTTTAATTCTTCACCCACTGAAAATAAAATTCATCCATTTGTTTGTTCACCTACTTCATCATCATTTCTGATGACAAGAACCATCTCCTTCTGTGCTGTAAATCATGTCCAAGCAGAACTCTGCTCCAGCCATGCAACACCATTCCATTCCATGCAATGATACTAAATTGTTCATCAGTTTACCATTCACTCTACTTAAGCAATGACAAGTACAAAGTATAGATACAGATTATAGACTGAGTCCATTGATTCTGAAGTGAGCTATGAATTTTACTCAGTTGCCTATAATAAGATGATTTACAAACAACAGGATATAAAGAGGCTGGACAATAAAACAAGTCAATTTGCTATCCATTTTGTATGAGGGTCCACATTCTGTTAAAATGTGTTTCATCAAGTAATGCACACTATCCTTTCCCAAATCTCACTCTGCGATGTAGGTGAGGTCACAGTCTAATAAACAAACTTAGAAAATTATGGTTTTAGATTTTTGGCAGAATAATAAAATATATATAAATAAAATAATATAAAACCAATAAAAGTAACTTACTCTGAGTTGAGAAAATCTAATTTGAATAAGTGGGAGCAATTAGTTGGCACTCATTTACAAAGCTGTCCTTACAGAAGTTAAATGCCCAAACTTGGCCCCATCAAAAGATCATGGATGAAAACTGTCAGGCACGCATGAAGAAATGTCCATTGGTGGGATTTATGGAGATGACGCATATCCTTATCATGACGACCAATCATATGAAACTGAACATAACAGAAGAACACGACATTAAAAACCAGAAACACCAGAAAAGAGTACCTCTGGCAGCGTCAGTTCAGATATTTTGGGGAAAATGTCCGCTTTGTCCTTGCCGCCGAGGGCCCTTGATAAGCACAAGTTAGCTAGCTTCAGCTGACCTTCCAAATCTGACTTGGTTTGATTGAAGGCCTCAAGCTGTATAGACTATTGATATCAAAGTCCTGTATAGACTGAGATACTGATGTCAAAGTCCTGTATAGACTGAGATATTGATGTCAGTCCTGTATAGACTGAGATATTGATGTCAAAATCCTCTGTAATAGACACAAATGTTTTAAACTACATCAGTTCATGAAACATATGCAAGATTTCATGTGATCGGTTTTGAACTTAGAAAAAAAAAAAACAGGAGTAATAGATCACTGACTGCTGAATAAAGTCACCACAAGATACTTCTATCCATGAATTATCATTACATGACCATTGTCAGTGATTCATAAAAACTGATAACAACAATGTTTCAGAATGGCTTTAATGATTTGAATCTAACTGCAGTTAAGCCAGGCTGATATCAGAAGAATTAGATTTCTAGAACACTAAAATGAAACTTAAATATTACACTTCTAACTCAAGTCACTGTAATCTGAGATTTGAAAAAAGAAAAAGAGTAGACTGATAGAAAAAAATGGATATCTTAATAAAATTAACATCTAATATTAGCAAACAACTATCAAGCTTAACAAACTGTACAATAAAAAAATCACAGGCTAAAAACAAAATTTACAAAATGTGAGAAGAATGAGTTTCTTACAGTTGATCGATGTTCTTGAAGTTTTCTAAACAGGCACTGCTTCTCATTCTCGAATGACTTGAGTGTGCTGTTTATCTGTTTCATTTTCTCCTGAGCTTCTGCTAGTTCCGCTGTTAAAGAGCTGCTCATTTTGTTCTTTAAGCTCAAATCTCTCTCAACTTTCAGCTTCTCCTGGTTCAGTCTGCAGTTTGTCTGTCAGTAGAAATCATAGAACTTTTGTCTGTCAGTAGAAATGACAGAACTTTTGTCTGTCAGTAGAAATCACAGAAATGTTGTCTGTCAGTAATATTCATAGAACTTTTGTCTGTCAGTAGAAATCACAGAAATTTTGTCTGTCTGCAGAAATCACAGAAATTTTGTCTGTCAGCAGAAATCATAGAACTTTTGTCTGTCAGCAGAAATCATAGAAACCGCAGGGTTGAAAACAGACAGACACAACGTAGCTTGACACAGGTGCACCTTATAAGCAAGAGACTGGTGCAACAGCCATCCTTCAATGAATACAAGACACAAGATGATGATGAGCTGTGAAGTATTGATAAGATCAAGGCATAATTTTTGTATAATAAAAATTTACATAATCACCAGTCATATTGATCACAAGATACAACAGAAATGGGATGGTACAGTCATGTTCACAACAAGATACAACAGAAATGGGATGGTACAGTCATATTCACAACAAGATACAACAGAAATGGGATGGTACAGTCATGCTCACCACGAGATGCAACAGAAATGGGATAGTACATAAAATGAGCAGGAAAGTATATGGTAATTCAAAGTTCAGAGCTGGGGCTGAAGATGCTGTGCTCAAGCCGAATAAAACAGCCACCAGTGACCCATTGTCGACTGCCTGCATCATGGTTACTGACTCACAGCTGTCAGGGCAGGTAACCCAAAGCTGAACAAGACCTTACTCTACCTCCACATGGTGCCCCCCAAGGCAGACAATAGTCTGGCTGAAATAAAAGGAAAAAAAACAGGGATCAAAAATGGGAAGGTAAATTCAGCCTTAAAAATATGCATGGCAAACTTGGACATTCCAGGCTGACAGGTGCGCATATCACAGTCTAGCAACAGGCCGTGACACAAAGCAACCATCAATATTTTGAGAGTGAGCACAGAAGAAGAAACCTCAGAGTACTAGAAGTGAATGTTTTAGTCATTTATGTTTCTTTGTATGAAGATCTCTTTTTATGATAAATATTTATACTTCTTTTCATGAATATATTTCTGTCTTTGATAACAATTATTCAGATTCTAAGTATGATAAAATTTGAACCTTGTGATGACATTTATATTTACAAATATCAGCCTTGTTTCAAAAAGCTGAAAAGTATGACATGTGACCCCCTACCTCATAAGCGCATTCGTTTTCCTGAATCAAGCTCTGAACTTGCTCTAAAACACTGGCAAAATGCTTCTCACTGGCCTGGAAAGCTGAAAGTAACAGTTTTACTGGAAGTAATCTTCATGTATTTAGTTTACTGCAGTTGTGAAAGTAATATCAGTAAAGATTATCAGTGGCCTTTTTTCTCTATGTAAGCACTGTTCCATGTCAGTCAATATCAGTAAAGATTATCAGTAGCTTTTTTCTCTATGTAAGCACTGAAAACGAGTCCTAAAATGCTATATTGAACCTATCTTGTTATATGGAAGTGAATCATGGACAATAGGCAAGTCTGCACAAAAATCATTGGAAGCAGCAGAAATGTGGTTTATTAGAAGAATGTTGCGAATCCCCTGGACAGCAAAAATAACTAATGAAGAATGTAGGAGAAGAGCTGGAGAGACAAAAAACCTTGTCAAAAAGATAAGAGAGAGACAATGTACTTTCATAGGACATGCAATGAGAAGAGGGGGCATTGAAAATATTATAACAACAGGAAAAATAGAAGGAAGAAGATCAAGAGGAAGACCAAGAGAAATGATACTGGACAGTCTGACGGGATGGTGTGAGAGGAGATCACCAACTGAGCTGATGGCCTGCATGAAGGATCGTGTACTCTGGAGAAGCATAATAGCCAACACCAGTCAGCACAGCACATGATGATGATGATAAGCACTGTTCCATGTCAGTCGATATCAGTAAAGATTATCAGTGGCTTTTTTCTCTATGTAAGCACTGTTCCATGTCAGTCAATATCAGTAAAGATTATCAATGGCTTTTTTCTCTATGTAAGCACTGTTCCATGTCAGTCAACGCTGGTGGCCCCTCTTCCACAGACAAAAGCTTTCCAGTCATTTCTATCTTTGACCTTGTTCTCCAGGTCACTTTATGTGAGTCCCTCTGCTTTTAAAGCTTTCATTATATCCTTCTCCATGTATTCTTTGGTCTTCTTGGTTTTCATTTTCACTAAAAGTTCCATGTCAAAGACTGTCTTGCCATGCTGTCTCTCTACTTTCTTTGTGTACGTCCAATCCACCTCCATTATAATATTCTACATAAATTTTCACATAAATATCGTCTCTTCTTCCTCACACTCACTGCCATTTGTATAGAATATGCCTGTGTGTCACACAGTGCTTGTAGATACTCTCAATATGCCTGCATGTCTCACAGTGCTTGTAGATACTCTCAATATGCCTGCATGTCTCACAGTGCTTGTAGATACTCTCAATATGCCTGTATGTCTCACAGTGCTTGTAGACACTCTCAATATGCCTGCATGTCTCACAGTGCTTGTAGATACTCTCATTATGCCTGTATGTCTCAAAGAGCTTGTAGACACTCTCAATATGCCTGTATGTCTCACAGTGCTTGTAGACACTCTCAATATGCCTGTATGTCTCACAGTGTTTGTAGATACTCTCAATATGCCTGTATGTCTCACAGTGTTTGTAGATACTCTCAATATGCCTGTATGTCTCACAGTGTTTGTAGACACTCTCAATATGCCTGTATGTCTCACAGTGTTTGTAGGTATTCTCAATATGCCTGTATTTCTCACAGTGCTTGTAGATACTCTCAATATGCCTGTGTGTCTCACAGTGTTTGTAGATATTCTCAATATGCCTGTATGTTTCACAATGCTTGTAGATATTCTCACTTTTCAGAGGAAATTACCTAGTACTAGTCATGGTATCTTTTTCCTTGGTAGGTGAACTGGATTATGCAGGAGCTGTCAGAGGACCCTCTCTTCACATTGAGAAGTCCATGCTACTGATGAACTAAACTTATGCTCAAACTTCTATGCCACTTAGCAACCAAAGGTGCTGGACCAAGAAAATAGCTCAGGAAGAGATGGTTTATTGTAAACATGGAGGAGATGACAAGACAGAATTTATTTATTGTAAACATATGGAGGAGATGACAAGACAGAATTTATGTGGAAAGCTCTGCCAGATTTAGAATATCACAATCTGTATGTGTAATTACTGCTGCAAATGAAACCAAAAGACTCAAAATAAGATCTGCCAGCATTAAAATACTACATTGTTTCGCATTAAAAACCATAGCACTTTTATATTTTCCTGCTTTATTTTACAAAAAAAATGCATCACAAATTATTTTTTATTGCGAAACATAAATAGTCAGAGAGAAACATTCTCTCTCTCTCTGAACCTTAAGTGCCCAGGGCACATGGGGCTTCCGCAAGGGTTTTCCACAAATGCCTGTCCTTCGCCTTTTTTTCTGCTCTTGCCCAGGTGAGCCCTCTATTGCTCAACATCCTTTCTGTTGTTCTTCTCCATGTCTCTTTTGGTCTACCCTTACTTCTGTTCCCCTGTGGTATCCACCTTAGTGCTATTTTTGGTAGTGAGTTGTCAGTCATTCGGAGCACATGTCCCAACCATCGCCAGCGTCTTTCCTCAATAATTGTTGTCAGTGGCTTCATCTGCATTTCTGCCAATAAGATGTTATTTCTTATGGTGTTTGGCCAAAATATTTTTCTAATTCTTCGTAAACATTTAGTCTGGAAAGAATTCAATTTGTTTTCTATGGTTTTTGGTGATTTTCCAGCATTCACTTCCATAGAGTAGTACACTTAGAACATTACTCTTAAATATCCTGACTTTCATATTTATGTTTAGTTTTTTTTATTTCCATATAGTCTGCAACATTGCAAAAGCCTGGTTTGCTCTAGTAAGTCTGCTGTTGATGTCCTCTGTGCTGTCTCCATTTTCTACTACTCTGCTGCCAAGGTATACAAATTCGTTGACCTCCTCCACTAACTTGCTATCTACTCTGAGTACATTTGTTCATATTTTGCTTCATTAACTTTGTCTTTCCTACGTTGATCTTTAGTCCTATGTTGTTTGCATTCTGAGTTAGCTTGTTTATTTTATCTTGCATATCTTTGTGACTGCTTGATAATAGACAAATGTCGTCCGCAAAGACAAGGTCCTCCAGCACTGTGTCAAGGAGAGAGAAACATTAATACAGCAGAAATGTGGATATACAGAAAATTAGGTCATAAATCATGGAGAATGAAAAGAACAAACTCACAAGTTCTAGAACACTTCCAAAGTGCAGCATGACTTTTTCAAAGAAATAAGACTCAAGAAAACAAAATACTTTGGCCATATCAAAAGATATAACAGTATACTGAAGACCATACTAGAATGAAAGGCTGAAAGAAAAAGCAAGATGTAGACCAAGAGAATGATGGGAAGATAACATACACAAGTGGACAGAACACAGCCTGGCTGAGTGCACCTTTAAGGTAAGGGAACGAGGAAACTGGAGTTTCAGTACCATCATCATCATCAGGTGCCGTGCCGACTGGCGTTGGCTATTATGCTTCTCCAGAGTACCCGATCCTTCATGCAGGCCATCAGTTCAGTTGGTGATCTCCTTTCACACCATCCCATCAGACTGTCCAGTATCATTTCTCTTGGTCTTCCTCTTGATCTTCTTCCTTCTATTTTTCCTGTTGTTATAATATTTTCAATGCCCCCTCTTCTCATTGCATGTCCTATGAAAGTACATTGTCTCTCTCTTATCTTTCTGACAAGGTTTTTTTGTCTCTCCAGCTCGTCTCCTACATTCTTCATTAGTTATTTTTGCTGTCCAGGGGATTCGCAACATTCTTCTAATAAACCACATTTCTGCTGCTTCCAATGATTTTTGTGCAGACTTGCCTATTGTCCATGATTCACTTCCATATAATAAGATAGGTTCAATATAGCATTTTAGGACTCATTTTCTAACATTCATTGATAAAGATGTGTTAGCTAATATGTTTCTCATTCTCTGAAATGCAGTCTTTGCTTGCCCTATTCTGTTCCTAATTTCTGTTGTGCATTTCCCATCTGAAGTTATTACTGCTCCAAGGTATTTGAATTTCTGCACCTGCTTTAGAATGGTTCCGTTTAATTTAATACTGCATGCTGGTGGATTCTGTTTCTTAGATATAACCATAGTCTCTGTCTTTTTGATGTTCAAAGTAAGGCCTTTCTGTTCACTTTCTTTGGCGACTTTATCCAAGAGATTTTGCAGGTCTTGTTGGTTCTCAGCTATCAGTACTGTGTCGTCAGCATACCGAAGGTTGTTAATATTGTATCCTCCAATTTTTATGCCTGGTTCTGTGATGATTGTTCTTAGAATATTCTCGCTGTACAGAGAAAAAAGGTCTGGAGATAGTACACATCCTTGTCGCACCCCTTGTTTTATAGGTTGATATTTTCCAATTCTATTTTCAACTCGAACTGCTGCTTCTTGCTGCCAGTATAGATGTTTTACAATCCTCAAGTCTTTGCCGTCTATATTGATGTCTTCAAGCATTTTAATAATTTCATTATGTTTCACCTTGTCAAATGCCTTGGTGTAATCAATGAAGCATAAGTAGAGATCTTTCTGTACTTCTAAAGCTCTTTCTGTTAGTGTTCGTAAAGCATAAATGGCATTGTGTGTTCCCTTTCCTTCAACAAATCCAAACTGTTCATCTGCTATTTCCATTTTTATCTTTTTCCTTGTTCTTCTCATAATTATTCTCAGAAGTAGCTTCATTATGTGACATGAGAGGCTGATAGTCCGGTGGTCGTCACATTCCTTTGCACCTGGTTTCTTTGGTAGTGCTATAAACGTTTCAGTACCGCCAACCTTCATTCTGAAGACAGCACATGATGATGATGACGATGATGATGACAATGATGATAACGATGATGATGACAATGATGATGACCACGACGATGATGATAATGATGATGATGAAATAATTGCTACTTTTGTAAAGATTTAGTGAGCTAATACTTCTGTGAGAAGCAAATGTGACAGGGAAGAGACAGACGTAAGACACTCCATAAAAGATGAAATTACAGCTCTCCTCCACTCTTGCCAAGACACTTACATCCCTGCAAACTCCTGAGGTTTTCCAGCTCCAGATTTCGTGCATTCTCTGAAATCTGTAACTGCCTCTCAAAATCATGAAGTTTCTTGGCCAAGTCTTCTGACCTCAACATCACAGAGCTCAGTTCACTCATAGTTTCTGCCAGCTTGTTGGACCTCTCCTAGAACGTGTGATAATCTGTGTAAACCTGACTCTAGGTGTGAAAATCTAGTTTACAAGCCTACCTCCAGAATGTGTGATAATCTGTGTAAACCTGACTCTAGGTGTGAAAATCTAGTTTACAAGCCTACCTCCAGAATGTGTGATAATCTGTGTAAACCTGATTCTAGGTGTGAAAATCTAGTTTACCTCCAGAATATGTGATACTCATAATTTTGTTTCTAAGCCAAACTATAAAAAATGTGAAAATCTCCTTTATAAGCAGACTCTAGACTGAGAAAAGTTGCATAAATTAGTCATGGCTACAGCCTGTGATGTTCTCTGTACAGTCACCAGAATTACCATATTGATGTGTTCACTTAATGAAGTTTCTGAAATGTACAAAGTCACAAAATTCACAACTTTCAGCCACAAATATACCAGATCACTTTCAACCACAAACATACCTACCTACATACTCACGCAATGTCACCTTCACTGCACACAGCCACACACCCACACAGCCACACAGAGTTAGTCATGATTACACTAATCCAGGGCCATTTTCAGTGATACAAACATTCCCCTTCCCCGATGTTCCATCTAAATTGTGCGGCAGCATGACCACATATACAAAGAAATCATGTCACACAAATTTGTGTCATTTAAAAAATAAATAATAAAACTGATAGGTTTATATTTCCATTATTATTATTATTATTATTATTATTATTATTACCTGTGTGTTACTGTAGTGCTGAACAAAAACATGACATTGCTATGTGAATGTGTTCCCAGAATCTTTTGGTTTTATTTTTTTTTTCTATGACAATTTTATATATTACTCTATTATTTATGCTACAAATGTTTTATGACACAAATTTTCACACAAAAGTTTTTCAGAATATACTTTCACATGTTGAAAATGTTGCACATGAACCTTAGAAAACACATTCACCCCCTCATCCATACACACATACACACACTAAGCCATCTACACACATACACACACTAAGCCATCTACACACATGCACACACTAAGCCATCTACACACACGCATGCTCGGAATCACCTTGAGCTCGTCAGACAACTTGGCTTGCTCAAGACCCATATTCATGATGAGACTCTCCTGGCTTGTGCACTGCTTCTCCAACTGGATGAACTTTGTCTCAAGTTGGAGCAGTTCTTCTGTCCTCGTCTCTGACAGGTGCTGAAAGAACATGAAAAAAAAAAATTTTTCTTCACTTCTGGTTATAGTTTAGTTTTTTTTTTTTTTTTGGATAAACTCACCTCCTTTTAAAGTTTGATATGGACCTATATGTTTAGGTCTGATAATCATTAAATAAACATTGATATAGACCTATATGTTTAGGTTTGATAATCATTAAATAAGCATTGATATAGACTTATATGTTTAGGTCTGATAATCATAAATAAACATTGATATAGACCTATATGTTTAGGTCTGATAATCATAAATAAACATTGATATAGACCTATATGTTTAGGTCTGATAATCATAAATAAACATTGATATAGACCTATATGTTTAGGTTTGATAATCATTAAATAAACATTGATATAGACCTATATGTTTAGGTCTGATAATCATAAATAAACACTGATATAGACCTATATGTTTAGGACTGAAAATCATTGAATAAACATATGGTAACATTCTTCAAGCAAATCTAATTCATCTTCACTATTTAATCTAGTGTGTCTAGCCTTGCAAAATAGACACTTTTTTTTATTTCATAATCATTTTTTCCCATCACTATATGTACCAGATACATATTTTAACAGAAGATCAACTAGAGGCTGACTGTAACTGTTTTCAGTTCATAGCTCTGACATGAGAAGGAGGTGGTCTATTAGCTTCACTTCACTCACACTCACTACTACTCATAACATTTCTAATATTAATTTTTACATGAATGTTTTATTCTTCCCTAAACTGATATCATGGACTCTTCACTTTGCCCCACCTTACAGACAGATATGTTCAATAAATGAAACACTGTACTCTGTCGTGCTTGACCTTAGAAATTGATATTCACTATTTTCATAAGACGTATCAGATATTAATTTTACTACCTTACTGACCAGAGCAAGCTAGAGCTGAATTATAATCCACTCCCCTTGGCTAAGAAGACAACTCACTAATGCTGCACTATTCTTGCTCTCATGTATGACAGGAGTTACAACACAAACAACCATATTGTGAAAATCTGCAGATCAAACAAAAATAACTTCTCAAAAAGCAACGAAATAATTCAACGCTAAAACATGAGCACTAACAAAGAATATTTACCTTTTGTTTCTCAAAGAGCATCTTGAATTTTTCCGCCTTCTGCTTGTAGTCCTCTAGATCATCCTCTGCATTTTGCATCCACTTCTTCCATCGCTCCCTTTCTGCTGTGATTAAAGCAAACTGACTCTTAGTGATGCTCTGCCTGACTGGAACTGGGGGTTTGTACTCCGCTAACCTGGTCTCCTCAATCGAGGGTAAGCTGTTCTGTGTGTGAGCGAAGCAATGAAAACATTTTGTGTGAACTTATCATGAAATTTCTTGCATTCGCCCGCTATGAATGAAGACACATTCCCATATACTCATCACTGATTTTTATGTGAATATCCTGTCTTCTGTTAATACACTGACAACCAAGTGCACCATGCCTTCTGTGTGAGTCATGGATCAGTGTGAAGGTAGATATTCTCTGATTTAAGTGGTTCTCATAAAACTAATATGTCAAGGTTCATACCAACAGCAAGCATACAACACACTTTGATCACATGAACAGTCAGTTTGCTGTCAACTGCACTACTCCATAGCTCATTGTATGCTAAAAAGAAAAATTTTTTTAATTAAAAAAGGACTAAAGTTTTGAAGCACCTTTGTCATCTAACTGTTGTTCAAGTCATTTTTTTTCTTTCTTTTTCAAACACTGTCCCCACTGTCCCCCCCCCCCCCTCCTCCCTCACCACCATCAGCACTTCTTGTCATTCTATCAACCTCAGAGCTCGTCTACACTGTAGCTGTCTGATAAGCTAACTCATGAAAGAAACACACAAAAATCTTAGTACTCAATGAAAAGTCAAAGTTACCACAAAAAAAAGAGGACAACAGCTGAAAACAAAAATTTTAAAAAGTAAGAAAACACTTTGAAACATCAATAAACAGACAAGACAATTGGAAACAACAATAAACTGAGACGACATTTGGAAACATCAACAAACTGATAAGACACCTGGAAACAACAATAAACTGATAAGACACCTGGAAACAAAAATAAACTGATAAGACACCTGGAAACAACAATAAACTGATAAGACACCTGGAAACAACAATAAACTGATAAGACACCTGGAAACAAAAATAAACTGATAAGACACCTGGAAACAACAATAAACTGAGAAGACACTTGGTAATATCAATAAACTGAGACGACATTAGGAAACAACAATAAACTGAGAAGACACTTGGTAACATCAATAAACTGAGACGACATTAGGAAACAACAATAAACTGAGAAGACACTTGGTAACATCAATAAACTGATAAGACACCTGGAAACAACAATAAACTGAGAAGACACTTGGTAACATCAATAAACTGAGAAGACACTTGGTAACATCAATAAACTGAGATGACATTTGGAAACATCAACAAACTGATAAGACACCTGGAAACAACAATAAACTGATAAGACACCTGGAAACATCAACAAACTGATAAGACACCTGGAAACAACAATAAACTGATAAGACACCTGGAAACATCAAACTGATAAGACACCTGGAAACAACAATAAACTGAGAAGACACCTGGAAACAACAATAAACAAAGTGTTATTTCAACCTTTCTGGCCCTTGTGGACATTCTTTCATGATGTCGTGAACCTGGTACAGTCTGGTTGTTTCCGTTCATTGATCTGTTTAAGGTGTCATCTTGTGAGCTAGAAGAAATAAGACAATAAGCTTCCAGGTTTGTGTTTTATCAAGCTAGAGATTTATTTTGTGGATTCTGAACATGAGATAAATGAAATGAGTGCAAATTTGTTATTTACTTCAGACATACAAGAGTAGAAGGGGAGGGAATGTCACTCAAGATGCTCAAGTGATCGTGTTTCCCAACCTATCCAGACAAAACTATCAAGTGATCGTGTTTCCCAACCTATCCAGACAAAACTATCAAGTGATCGTGTTTCCCAACCTATCCAGACAAAACTATGTGGCAATTTCAAGAACTTAAGGTTAACTGCTGTGTTCGTCACAGATATCCAGACTGACATCCGGGAATTTCAAAGCAGAAGATGAAGAAGAATATGACAAAGAGTGTTTCTTGTTCTAGATTTTTCCTCCACTTCTTGTGAAAGATGTTTCTGTCTCTGTACATATCCATGAGTCTGTTTACAATTTTTTTTTTCCTTAAAATTCTTATATTTGAAACTGCTGATGTTTCATTTCAATGATTCCCACAAGGTGTGCTACTGCCCTCTCCTGTGTTGGTGGTGGAAAAATTCAGGGGGATGGTAAGAAACAAGTGATAGGCAGTGCCAAGACATGCTGAGGGAAAAAGTTTGTGGGTGGGAGGGGATGTGGAAAAAATGTCTGAGAGGCAGGGGGATGGTAGCCTAAAAAAGTCTGAGAACCACTGAGTGATAATTTATATGTAACTGTTAACTTGTTTTCTTCACAGATAAGTCTGTGGTGAAGATTTTCAAGCACTGACACTGAATTCTTTGTAATCCAGTGTTCCTCATTGTGAAGGCATATGTTTCCTATTTTAATTTTATTTTCCTGTGACATTAGTACTCATATCTAACATTTCTTGACTACTGTTTGTCTCAGTCTGACTACCCAAGATTTTATGGGCTTGCTTGTTTCTGCCACTCAAAACTTCACCTGCAGCCATGTTGTTGTGATGGATCCATCTGCTTCCAAGTTTTTTCTCTTCAACTTACGCCCATGATGTGATAGAACATACAGACATAGTTAATTCAGTAAATGAGTCCTTCATCAGTACATTCTAAAATTAAATAAAAACTACTTCATTGAATAAATTCTTCATCAAACATTGATTATTGCTGCTGTGTCCTTCAGGCATAACTGACTTTTGTCATGATGAAATGTTCCATCGCCATGTTCCAAGTTTTTAATATTGCTCCCACTGGCCACTTCATCCATGAGCTTAGCAAGGCTTAGCTTCCAGATTAGCTTCCAGAATTAGCATGAACCAACACTTCAATGATAATAAGAAACAAGATGACATTTTATTTAAGATAAATCTTGGAGAGGCATGAGTCTCTGCTACATAAACTGATGTAACCAAGCAACTTTTCATACTGCTTGAGATGAACACTTCTGGAATGTTTCAAATTTCTGACATTATAAGCAGGAGACATCACTGTCACAACTGTGATCTGCTGAAAACTGGCCGGTATTCAAGCATTTTGCAAAAGCAACATGCAAAGAACTAGACAATAAAGCAAAAACTTCAGCTAGATGGGATAAAAGAGAATACATGGACAATATGGCAAAAGAAGCAGTGACTGCAGCAAAAACAAGAGATAGCAAAACTCTATATAACATACAAAAGAGGCTAACAGGTACTATTGCATTTAAAGAAAGACCAGTCCTTAACAAAACTGGCACACTATTAACATCAAGTGAGGACCAAAAGCAAAGATGAGTCAAACACTTCCTAGAATTACTTAATCGACCACACCCAAAAGAATTGATAGACTTTGAAATTGACTTACAAATCCCACAACTAAATGTCAGCCTATATGAAATTACATTGCATGAAACTGAAACAGCAGTGAATCTAATGGCTAACAACAAAGCTGCAGGTGAAGATGAATAACAATTGAAATGTTAAAAGCTATTAACAGAGACAACATGAGCCAACTACAAAGAATGTTCAATAAAGTTTGGAAAGAAGAAAAAGTCCCTTCTAAATGGAAAAAAGGAATCATTGTTAAAATACCAAAAAAAAAAGCAACCTTAGCGATTGCAATAACCGGAGAGGGGTAACCTTACTATCAGTTGTGTCAAAAGTATTTTGCAAAGTTATTCTGAATAGAATTAAGGACATAGTGGATACTATAATCAGAGAAGAATTTTTTTTTGTAATGCCCGCATGGGTTTGCTAGATAATTTTACGGCGTATGTGGTGAGGGTTTGTTGGTTAAAATAGCCAAAGGGCCGAGAAGCTGTAAGCTGCTAAGAACTTAGCCTCAGTCTGATAGAAATGATCAGAGACTATTTTTTTTATGCCCGCATGGGCTCGCTAGATAATTTTACCACGTGTGGGGTGAGGGTTGTTGATTAAACTTAACCTGGGTAGAAAGACCACCTTTTTTTTTAATTTTTTTTTTTTTGAGACAACGAAAACAACAGGCCGTGACCCGGTGGTACTGCAAACCGGGCCCACCCGTAACGAGATGGACGTTACCCCCGGCAATCAATATGCAGGGCGGCCTCAAACACTTCGTTGGTTCCAAAATAACAACGTGTACATTCTACAGAGCGCAGAACTACACTTTGATCTTAGCCAAAAGGCCAGGGAGAAGAATTTTTTTTTTTTTTAGACAACGAAAACAACAGGCCGTGACCCGGTGGTACTGCAGGCCGGGTCCACCCGTAACGAGATGTGGACCATACCCCCGGCATTCAATGTGCAGGGCAGGCCTCGGGCATCTCGTTTAGTTAAAAAATAACGACGCTTTTGTTAACCAAAGGGCATGTTGATCAGGGTACCTGCTAAGAGGACACTTTGACCTCAGCGACTTTGATCTTAGCCAAAAGGCCGAAGCAGGATTTCACAAAAGGAGATCGACCAGATCTTTACTCTAAAAATAATACTTGAAGAGCATATTGAAAAGCAGAAACCATTAAGACTAAATGTCAAAGACTTTACACAGGTATTTGATAGCATGCACAGAAATTCACTGTGGAGAATTTTAAGACATATATCTAAGACTATTTCATCAATAAGGACCTCTACAACGGATATGTTTGTGCAGTCATCACAGAAGAAGGAATCAGCGAATGGTTCCAGATTGGAAAAGGTCTGAAACAAGGATGTATATTATCTCCCTTGCTTTTTGGAATTGCCATAGACTTCATGATGAAAAAATGCTGCACAGGTAAAATGGGCACTGATTGTGTACATGAGACTCAACTGGAAGATCTTGATTTTGCAGATGACATAACTCTTATCAGTGACAATGTGAAATCAGTGCAAGTAAAAACGGATTCTCTGTCTTCAACGGCTAGTAAAATAGGACTTGAAATTAGCAAGGAAAAGACAAAAATAATGAAACTTCTCATTAACCACGAAGGACAAATATACGTAGAAGGAACAGCTGTTGAAGAAGTAAATCACTTTGCACATCTCGGCAGCTACATAGACCACAATGGTGATACCAGAAAAGAAGTTAGAATTAGAATTGCAAAAGCAGCATTGACCTTCAAGAATCTTGAGAACATATGGCATTCAAAAGTTATAAGCACAAAAACCAAGTTAAGATTGTTCAATTCAAATGTAATATCTACCCTCTTTTGTGCATGTGAAAGCTGGACAACAACTAAAGAAATATACAAGAAATTAGACTCTTTTGAAAACAAATGCCTCAAGGAAATACTTGGTATAAAATGGAACGAATTCAAGAACAATGCAGAGATAAGACAGATGAGCAAACAACAACCTGTCTAATGGGTGATCATGAAAAAGAGATGGACATATGTTGGCCACTCTTATGAGAAGAAACAAGCAAAAAATCCCAAAACAAGCTATCAAGCGGAACACAACAGGCCGAAGAAAAATGCAGACCACGGGAAACTCTAAAAAAGACATTGTTAAGAGAGACCAAATTAAAATCCCTTGATGAGGTTGAAAATCTCGCCGAAAACAGGAAAACTTGGCGACTACCTTGCTGGCCCTATGTGACGTCGGCACGGGAAGGATGTAAGATGTAAGTAAGATTCGAGTGTGTCGGGTATTTCGTATAACTATAAAAGACTGAATTTATTTGTCATGTAGAATAAACCGCCTGTGAGAATATGTTTGAATGAGCTAGATGCTCATATAATATAAACCTGCCCTGCGGCGGTCCCTCATTTTCCTCCATCTCAGTTACAAAATGCTGGTCCGGGTTCTAGCTGATGGACTATATTGTCCCTCCAACATAAAAGTATGCAACTTATTGTCTGTTTTAAATATCGGTGTTCTGTTGCCTAGACTGATCCCTTTCAGCTGATTATGGGGAGGCCGGGTGATCAATTCATAGTTTCAACATGTTTGGTTATATTTCTGCGGCATCCATTATCATGTAACCATGGAGACGTGGCTGTGTGGAAACATTAAAAAATTACGAAATTACAAATAAACGAAATAAAAGAAGAAAGCCCCACTCCATGCTGTTGGTTGAAGAAGGCAATAATGTATTAGTGACCATATTTTTCTTGATCAGCTCCACGATGTTGATCTACACATAATCACTGGCATGTTAAATACTTTAGGGCATACATCGTCAGTATATATATATATCTTGTGTACAACACCAGAAACTTTGGGAAATAATGGAAAAAATGGGATTTCCAACACATTTGATACAATTAACATCACTGCTGTATCTAGACCAACAAGCAGCAGTAAGAATAAATGGTGAAACAACAACTTGGTTTGACATAAAACAAGGGGTCCGTCAGGGGTGCATATTGTCACCCTACTTATTTAACTTGTATACTGAAAATATAATGAGGAATGTTAGAGAAGATGTAGACAAAGAATATTACGATGCCATAACAGTTGGAGGTTATGAAATACCAGAGATTAGATATGCTGATGACACAGTATTGCTGTCCACAACACAAGAAGGAATGGAAAAACTAATTATGTCAGTCCGCAAGAACAGCGAAGAGCAGAACCTCTATCTTAATGCAAAGAAAACTAAAGTGATGACAACTGACAAAACAAACAAGGCAACTGAAATATGTATCAGTGAGGAAAAACTGGAAGAAGTGGAGAGTTTTGAATATCTTGGATCACTACTAACTAATAATGGAGATACAATGAGGGAAATTAAAAGGAGGACATCTATTGCTCTTCAGAAAGTAAAACAAATAAAGAATCTGTGGAGAGGAGCAGACAGAACCACAAAAATAAGATTTTTAAGGGCATGCATCTTTCCCATCGCAACATATGCCTGTGAGACCTGGACACTTAACAAAACAGCAGAGAAGCACATAAATGCCTTTGAATGTAAATGCTATAGAAGAGTTCTCCAAATATCGTGGACACAAAAAAGAACAAATATATCTATACTACAAGAGCTTAATATTGAAGAAGGCTGGCTAGTAAAGAGGATTAAAGAGAGAAAACTTAAATATTTTGGCCACATTAAACGTCATGATAATTTAGAGAAGACCGTATTGGAAGGATACATAATGGGAAAAAGAAAAAGAGGAAGACCGAAACGAAGATGGCTGCAAGACATCGTTGATGATCTGGAAATGGATGCAGCAGCAGCAGGCCATCTTGCTCACAACCGAGAGGCCTACAGGAGTGCTGTTTGGGAGGCAAAGTTCCGCAAGGGACATGCAAAGGAATGAATGAATGAATATATTAGCAATCTATTCCATTGTTAACATATGGTTGTGAGAGTTGGAAATCAACCAATCTACTCAAAGACTTGATGCATTTGAGAACAAATGTCTCCGTAGACTATTGAATATCAGATCTCTCTCTCTCTCTCTCTCTCTCTCTCTCTCTCTCTCTCTCTCTCTCTCTCTCTCTGAACCTTAAGTGCCCAGGGCACATGGGGCTTCCACAAGGGTTTTCCACAAATGCCTGTCCTTCGCCTTTTTTTCTGCTCTTGCCCAGGTGAGCCCTCTATTGCTCAACATCCTTTCTGTTGTTCTTTTCCATGTCTCTTTTGGTCTACCCTTACTTCTGCTCCCCTGTGGTGTCCATCTTAGTGCTATTTTTTGGTAGTGAGTTGTCAGTCATTCGAAGCACATGTCCCAACCATCGCCAGCGTCTTTCCTCAATAATTGTTGTCAGTGGTTTCATCTGCATTTCTGTTAATAAGATGTTATTTCTTATGGTGTTTGGCCAAAATATTTTTCTAATTCTTCGGAATATCAGATGGTCCGACTTTAAATCGAACGAGTCAATAAGACAGGAATCGAACCAAGTCTACGTATCAAGATACATCAAAAGACGTCGTTGGGCCTATCTATTAAAAAATGTAAAGAGGGAAATGGAAAGGATAAAGATCAACATATTAGGAATGAGTGAAGTTAGATGGACAAGTGCAGGGAAGTTAATATATTCAGGAAGTGAAAAACATGAACGAGGAGTAGGAATAATATTTGACGAACAAACAGCAAGGACAACTGTAGGATATTTGAACATCTCGGACCGAGTCCTGCTAGCCCAACTGAAAGGACGACCAAAGAACATAAATAAATAAATATAAGTGTACGCTCTAACATCTGAAAGTTCTGAAGAAGATGTACAGCTACATTATAGTGACATAGAGACAGCCCTAAAACACACAAAGTCATATGAAATTACTATAGTGATGGGAGATTTTAATGCCAAAGTTGGTAAAGGAAGAACTTCAGACATCGCTAGTGACTATGGACTGGGGGAAAGGAATGACAGAGGTTATAAATTAATTGAATGGGCAAGAATACACAGCATGGTTGTAGGAAACATCTTGTTTAAACAACATCCCCGAAGACTGGCAACGTGATGCAGCCTAGAAAAAAAAAATACTTTTAGTCAGATATACTACATATTATTCAACAAACGATTCCGGAATGCATTACTAACAACAAAAACCATGCCAGGAGTCGACTACAATAGTGACCATGACCCATTGTGTGGAAAAATTAGAATAAAGCTAAAGAAAGCATGCAGAAAAGTGAGAGACATCAAACTGAATACAGAACTCATTAAAAATGACCAAGAACTGCGAGAACAATACAAAATTATTATAAAAATAGATACAATGCAATAGCAAAGATAAATAGTATAGATGAACAATGGGGAATGTTAAGAAATTCTATCCACCAAACTGTTAAGGAGATAATACTACTGAAAAAAGAAGCTCCTAAAAATAGAGGGATGACAGACGACATCATATGACTAATGGACAAGAGGAGGAGGAGTAAAAATAACCAAGAAAAATATAGCAAGATAAATAAAGAAATAAGACGCAAATGTAGAGAAGCAAAGGAAGTGTGGTTAAATGAACAGTGCAGAGAAATAGACGACTCTCATAATAAAGACAGCGAAAACATGCACAAACGAATTAGTGAACTCACAGGCAGGAAAACAAAATATACCATAGGATGCCTGAAATCAAAAGAAGGTAAAATGCTAATGGGAAAAGAAGACATTGTGGACAGGTGGACAGAGTATATCGGTGAGCTATATGGAGGAGAAAGACCAGAATTAACACCAGATACTGAAAACTGTGATAGACCACCAATACTTGAAGATGAAATCATAGATGCCATCAAACACATGAAAAAAAAAAAAAAGAAAAGCGACTGGGACTGATAATATAAAACAATAAAAGAAATAGAGGCGCTAGAGGAGATAGAAATAAAAATAACCAGGTTACTGAATGGCATTTACAACAGTGGTTATATGCCCAGTGAATTGCTTAAATCCACGTTTATAGCACTACCAAAGAAACTACCACCAGACTATCAGCCTCTCATGTCACATAACGAAGCTACTTCTGAGAATCTTTATGAGAAGAACAAGGAAAAAGATTTTTTTAAAATGGAAATAGCAGATGAACAGTTTGGATTTGTTGAAGGAAAGGGAACACACAATGCCATTTATGCTTTACGAACACTAACAGAAAGAGCTTTAGAAGTACAGAAAGATCTCTACTTATGCTTCATTGATTACACCAAGGCATTCGACAAAGTGAAACATAATGAAATTATTAAAATGGTTGAAGATATCAATATAGACAGCAAAGACCAAAACATATATACTAGCAGCAAGAAGCAGCAATTCGAGTTGAAAATAGAACTGGAAAGATATAGTGGATACTGCAATGAGAGAAGAACAAGCAGGATTTCGAAAAGGGAGAAGCTGTCTCGACCAGATCTTTACTCTCAGAATAATACTTGAAGAACATATTGAAAAGCAGAAACCATTAATACTGAATTTCATAGATTTTAAGAAGGCATTTGATAGCATACACAGAGATTCATTATGGAGAATTTTATGTCTATATGGAATACCATCTAAAATTGTCAACATCATTAAGGACTTATACAATGGATATGGTTGTGCAGTCAAGACAGAAGAAGGGATGAGTGAATGGTTCCAGATTGAAACAGGCGTGAAACAAGGATGTATACTGTCTCCTTTACTTTTTGGGATTACAATAGACTTCATAATGAAAAAATGCTGCACAGGTAACACAGGTATTGACTGGGTACATGGGACCCAACTAGAAGATCTTGATTTTGCTGATGACATAACTCTTATCAGTAATAATGTCAATTCCATGCAAGAAAAAACAGATAGCCTATCTTCACTGGCTAGCAAAATAGGACTTGAAATTAACAAGGACAAAACAAAAATAATGAAAATTCCCATCAATCAAAATGGAAAAATACACATAGAAGGGACAGATATTGAAGAAGTCAATCAATTTGCATACCTTGGCAGCTACATAGACCAGGATGGTGACACTAGAAAGGAAGTTAGGATCAGAATTGCAAAAGCAGCATCAATCTTCAAGAATCTTGAGAACATATGGAATTCAAAAGTTATAAGCACAAAAACCAAGTTAAGACTATTCAATTCAAATGTAATATCCACCCTCATTTATGCATGCGAAAGCTGGAAAACAACTAAAGAAATAGAAAAGAAATTAGACTCTTTTGAAAACAAATGCCTAAGGAAAATACTCGGCATCAAGTGGAATGAATTCAAGAACAATGCAGAGATAAGACAGATGACTGAACAACAACCAGTCTCACGGGTGATCAGGAAAAGGAGATGGACATATGTTGGCCACTTGATGAGAAGAAATGAGCAGAGAATCCCAAAACAAGCTATCAAGTGGAACACAACAGGCCGAAGAAAAAGGGGCAGACCGCGTGAAACTCTGAAGAGAACATTATTAAGAGAGGCCAAGTTAACAGGCATAAAATCCTTTGATGAGGTTGAAAGACTCGCCGAAGACAGGAATAATTGGCGAACTACTTTGCGAGCCCTATGTGACGTCTAACGGCACGGGAAGGATATAAGATAAGATAAGATAAGATAAGATAAGATAAGATAAAACAAGGGATGCGACAAGGATGTGTACTATCTCCAGATCTTTTTTATCTATACAGCGAGAATATTCTAAGAACGGCCATCACATACCCAGGCATAAAAATTGGAGGATACAATATTAACAACCTTTGGTATGCTGACGACACAGTATAGCTGAGAACCAACAAGACCTGCAAAATCTTTTGGATAAAGTCGCCAAAGAAAGTGAACAGAAAGGCCTTACTTTGAACATCAAAAAGACAGAAACTATGGTTATATCTAAGAAACGGAATCCACCAACATGCAATATAAAATTAAACGGAACTATTCTAAAGCAGGTGCAGAAATTCAAATACCTTGGAACAGTCATAACTTCAGGTGGGAAATGCAGAACAGAAATTAGGAACAGAATAGGCCAAGCAAAGACTGCATTTCAGAAAATGAGAAACATATTATCCAACACATCCTTATCAATGAATGTTAGAAAACGAGTCCTAAAATGCTATATTGAACCTATCTTGTTATATGGAAGTGAATCATGGACAATAGGCAGGTCTGCACAAAAATGATTCGACGTAGCAGAAATGTGGTTTATTAGAAGAATGTTGCGAATCCCTTGGACAGCAAAAATAACTAATGAAGAATGTACTAGAAGAGCTGGAGAGACAAAAAAAAAATCTTGTCCAAAAAAAATAAATAAATAAGAGAGAGAGACAATGTACTTTCATAGGACATGCAATGAGAAGAGGGGCATTGAAAATATTATAACAGCAGGAAAAACAGAAGGAAGAAGTTCAAGAGGAACACCAAGAGAAATGATGCTGGACGGTCTGACGGGATGGTGTGAGAGGAGATCACCAACGGAGCTGATGATCTGTACGTACTCTGGAGAAGCATAATAGCCAACGCCAGTTGGCACGGCACCTGATGATGATGATGATGATGATGGGCCTATCTCGGCCACATTCTCAGAATGGACGAATCCAGACTCCCTCGCCAAGCCCTCACACGGTCAGAAAAGGGCAAAGAAAGCAAGGCAGGCCAAGGGAGAATCTACGTAGAACCATCACAAGAGAGAGCACAACTCTGGGATTAAAGTCCATCCAAGACCTACAGCGGGCGGCGGCGAGTCGTCAGACATGGGAAGATATGATTTCCGCCCTATGAGCCAATGTTGGCCCAAAAGGAATTCAATCAATTCCATGCAGTTATGGCATTTAATGCCTGTGCCCACATTTTCCTTGATGTGTTGAGACACGAGAGCTGTCTTGTCTGGCTGATTTTACTTTTTTCAGTTATAAGAGTTGCTAGAGCACTCCACGTCAGAATCCAAATCCGAACTTACGATCCTAGAAAGCATACACTAACAATCTGGAGTTCTTCTTTTACTATAACTGTAATCAGAGACTGACATCCCTGCACTCCGGACACTCCTAAATGTGCTCTGCCTTCTGTTCCAACACACACTGAAGTGTTCGCCTGCTGATGGAGCCACTCATATACTGGATGTGGGTAACATGCGCTAAACCACTTCCTTGCTTCTTCCCGATGTCGATCATGCTCCTGATGTGATTGTCACCATTCAACCCGATGTCGTCCTCCTTACGCAGCATGTCCAAGGTGGCTTTTGCAATCTCCTCCTTGTCCATTCTTAGTGTTCCCTGAATTCCCTTTGACTCCCGCAAGACCCAGGCAGTATATCCAAGTCATACTGGATAACCGAGAGCCCTTTAGAGACTGGACCCACTCCGTACCGAAGAAATGTCTCTCGATTCTCCGTAACATTCTTTGGGAGTCTGTTACAATGACTTCATGCGAGTCGGTCTACTCCACCAACCAGGAAATTGTTTCTGATGCTGCCTACACCTCCATTCTCGAAGTGATAGGTGCATGTGCACCTGATTTACTCGCACCTGGTTAGATAATATAGGTCCATCCACCTTTTATGCCTCGTACCACTGACCCGTCTGTGAAGATCACAGGGTCGTGTGGTTTGAAGTGATGCTGAATCTGTTCATGCACATGGGCTTCTGTTTTACTCTCAGCCTAGTCTCGGCATTCATGACCAAGCTTGATCAAGAACTTCAATATTAAGTTTATTACTTAACGATTACGACGTTTCGGCGTGAGCCTTATTAATCATACAAAAACACACAGGATGAAGAAATAAAGGAGATAAAGTATAGCTTCAGTAGATTCTGCATATTGGCACTTATGTCCACTCTGGGTTTAGAGGGGACCTGCTCTGACCATCAGATTCTGACAGTCTCTTCTGCCTCCGCCATTCACCATCTCCTTCTCCGCCATTCACCATCTCCTTCTCCGCCATTCACCATCTCCTTCTCCGCCATTCACCATCTCCTTCTCCGCCATTCACCATCTACTTCTCCGCCATTCACCATCTCCTTCTCCGCCATTCACCATCTACTTCTCCGCCATTCACCATCTACTTCTCCGCCATTCACCATCTCCTTCGCTTGATACGCTTGCCCTTTGCTGAGTTCAGCTCTGGTATGAGGAGGTGGTTTGCTGTGCCGGCAATCCTTGTCTTCACTTGCCCATAGTTGTATCTTACTTTCATGTTGTAAAAAAAATTGGTCTCAGATTAGGGGACCGTAAGCAGAAACATCTGTATGACATCACCCACCATGCTTAAAAACCAGTCCCGAATCATTTCAATGACCCCAAACACAGAGGCAAATCTGAGTTTCTGGTAACAGTCATCAAACAACGCAGATGACAGAAGCCGCCTAGCGCTTGAGAACTGCTACATTCAGGAATATGTGATGCTGGAATCACATGGTTTGAACTCATTAAGTAATAAAAGCCAAGCACCGAGACAGCACATGCATTCATCAGCATTCATATACGAGCACACTAGTCAGACACCGCTCGATAGAGCACGACACGTAGCTTGGAAGAGAAAGATCACAAGAAATGGCTTCCATCAGCCCCCATGGTGGACGAAGGAACAAGAAAAGACCTTGGAGACAAAACGCATGCTTAAAAAAAAAAGTGGCTGAGGTGTGGGAAGAAAAATGATGACAGGACAGGACAAAAGAAAAAAAAGTTGCGAAAGAACTGCAGCTTGCCACACATACCTTCAAAGCTATTGCTGCAGAATAAAAAAGAATCTTTCGTTTATGACAATTGTAATTGGTAAACATAACATTACAAGTGCACGTCTTGTCGTGATAACTAGAAAACACTACAAGTAGCATTCTGAGAACTAATCAGTTTTGGGCAATGAAATCTTCTTCTTATTATTCGGCCTTCCCAGCCATCATTGCCGCAGACAAAGTTGGGGAATGAAATGGTATATTTCTCTGACATCTTGCAAGACCTACAAAAAAAAAAAAAAAGGCTAAAAGAAATATTAACCATTTTTCAGAGAACTATGCCACAAGTTGAACTACGTCACAGGACGAGTATGTTCTTTATCTGAATACTGTGTGACGGTTGTGTCTGATGATGACGATGATTACGACATCAAGGAGATGATGATGATGCAGTGAAGTTTGGTTGTAATAGCCATGATGAGCACAGTGACAGTGGTGGTGATACCTGGCTATTGTGACCATGGGGTTTACACAAGAGAATTTCTCAGTTTCTTCCAATAAAGGTCTCCAGCTAAGCTCCACTATCTCCTCATTCTACAGGCTATTGCTGACAGCCTGTTGCCAATGAGCACTACCGAAAGTGTAGTATGTTCCAGATGTTTCGCTGACCCAGCTCCAAAGCAGATATCTCTGCTCTTCTGTAGAAATGCTGACAGAAAGGTATAGAGATCTCACTGCACTGTTTCAACATCCTAAACAAAAGTAACTACATCCTGTAAGAAGACCAGTGTGTGTGTTCAGCATGACTTCGCAAGTTTTCTTCTGGGTCAATCGTGGGCGTAATCGATACTCGCCGTACTCGTTCAGTCTCATTACAATTTCGACTGTTTGCGTTTGCTGATTGATGTAAGATGTACACACGTAAATGTAAAACGCATAATGGCTCTTTTCGTTTTAGAAGGCGGTTGAAAAATTTGTTTGATGTTCGTGGAAAATGCCGAACTTCATTTTGCACAGCAACTTATCTCATGGCTGACTACAGCAATATTTGACTAACATAATGACAGTAATAATAGCAATAATGTTTGCGTCGATAGATCCAGCTGTTTCAACTTGCGTGATGTTCTAAATTTTTGGCCCAGATTGATATAAGATCTTTGTAACCAGATAAATATACAAATAGATCAGTGAAAATGTGAAAAAATAACACAGAACAATAATTTATACAGAAGATTGGACATCATCACTTGACAGAAGATACAAATATGACCTTTATCAATTATGCGATCTGATCTGCACATTCTATAGTTGCCCTGAGGAATATAATGATTATGAACTCGCTTGTTTTCATTATGCTTTTGTATTGAGGTCTTTCATGACAAATCACAAATTGAGTTTCATGTCATTACTTTCAACTGAATCTAGTTCAAGTTGCTGCACGTCGTCCCTTGAATCCAGTCTAATTCGAGTCTTCAAAATCCAGCTAGAGTCCGGGCGAAGTAATTCAAACCTACGATAGTCTAATTTAAAAGCTGATATTGCATGAGGAAACAACACGTCTGCCGTGTGCACTCAGACACAGAAGAAAGTATCAGTATGATACCAGAAAGCACGTTTATACTCCATCATGTAAACCAGAGACAGGAGAAAGGGAGCGATAAACTAAAGACAGGAAGCAATAAACTATAAAGACAGGAAGCGATAAACTAAAGACAGGGAGTAACAGACTAAAGAAGCGACAAAGTAACTTCGCCATCAATACACATCTTCAGAAGTTCTATCAACGGAGCATTTCAAATAGTTGTATCATGTCTTTATGTCTCAACATGTCAGTTTAAAAAAAAAGGGGGGGGGGGGTTTTGGGGGCAGGAAAGGGAGAGGTAGACCAAGAGAGAAAATCTTAGAGGGCTTGGGAGAGGTAGACCAAGAGAGAAAATCTTAGATGGCTTGAGAGAGGTAGACCAAGAGAGAAAATCTTAAATGGCTTGGGAGAGGTAGATCAAGAGAGAAAATCTTAAATGGCTTGGGAGAGTAGACCAAGAGAGAAAATCTTAGATGGCTTGGGAGAGGTAGACCAAGAGAGAAAATCTTAAATGGCTTGGGAGAGTAGACCAAGAGAGAAAATCTTAGATGGCTTGGGAAATTGACATAGAAGAGGCACACCAGCAGAAATGATGAATAACATGAAAGACTGGAAACTGTGGAGTGGCATGTCGCCAACGTCTCCAAACAATGGCATTGTTCTTCTACAACTTCTGTTTTTATCTTATTTCGTATTCTTAATTTAATAATCTTTAACAGTATTATTGTGATATGGATCATTAGAGTTATTCTACGATGTTATTCCAGCCTTCTTTGGAAGACAAAGAATACTAAGTTGAAGAGATCAGGTCGTGTGTGTGTGTGTGCGCGCGCCCTGTATCGTAGACCGTTTCGATGAGACCAGTCACTGTGTCTATGCCAGCATCATCGAAAGCTACAATCATTTCCTTTATGTGGAAATAGACAATAAGATCCGAGGGAAACACACACGCACAAACACATAGCACCACCACCACCACCACCACCCTCTTTATATATCTAGTTGTGACTAAAGGGAGAAAATGCTAAGAAATGCTCATCAGGAAGTGACACACAGTGTTTGTCTTTCAAATTACGAATCTTACATCGGCCCGAAAACATGGACTATTGATGCATGAGAAGAGGTCAATGGAGGCAAATTAGGGAGATTTTACTAACAGATCATCTTTACTGTTCTTGTTGTGTGTGTACAAGAACATAGTCCTACATACAGCTAATAAAAAAAGTCCTACATACTGCTGATAACAAAGTCCTACATACTGCTGATAACAAAGTCCTACATACTACTGATAACAAATTCCATGGAGAAAGATATGCGTGTTAAAACGTTTTAGGAATATAAACTTTGGACAAGTCGATAGGCTCCTCTTGGAAGTAGGATCTCAGCTCACTACTCAGTATCATTGGCCTCGAGTATAATTCAATGGCAGTGGGATAGAACCGGCTCCCGGCAATCCATGAAGCAGTGTCGCTATCAACATCGTCACATATCGCTGATATTGCCTGGAAGAAATAACCGAGTAATTAATAGTTTAACAAAGAGAGCCAAAGTTAGAATGTTTATAGAAAAGGAGCGTAGAAACGCAGGCATCGTTGTTAAACAAGAATAAAAAATGGACAATAGCTTTAGCTCCTATTTTCACGCAACAGACGAGAAGGAAGCTTTTAACATGGTATTAGGGAGACAGGAAACTGTTATTTGCCAAAACAAAGGGGGAAGGGGGAATACGGGCAGGATTAAAAAGAAATAAATTTATAGCAAGGAAAAAAAGAAAGGCTGATGTTAATGACTCTTAGGAGTATATCACTGGGCATATTCTATAAGCATTTTCTGATTATATGATATATTTTAATCTGAATCACAGTGCACAATATACGATCTTTGTATTAGTAATATTCCGTATCAGTATCGTTGGCATTCAATTCATATACAAGTATTTTATTATGTAAATATCGTATTGCACCCATCAAACAAGTATCTGGACCTGGTACGTTCTCGCGCTGTCTGGGTCTGGAGTGTGTATATTTTAATTGCCAGTCAGTCACGTGGTGGGTCAAATTGAATTTATATAACGCTTGACATACTCAAGTCAGTTTAAAAGAAAGGTATATCACACGCATGAAATAACAATCCATGTATGTAATATGAACATATTCGGTAATTATTTTGTGTTATTTTTACCATGATCAAAATTTTGATTTTGTCTCTGAAAGTTCTCAGCTTGTACAATAAATCTGGCATAGAGCAGAAGAAGCGAGTTTTGAAAGGAGAAAACAAAAAACATGGCTGCCAATGTGTGAGGTTTGTGTTGTTTTCGAAATTATAACACATATCTCTTTAAAATATGCATCAACCAGTAAAGTATTGTTGTTGCTTTAGTAACTGGAGCGTTTACATAACAGTAAAGCCTTAAATAAATTTATATGTTCTCAAAAGCACAAAAATTTCGGTCAAAGTATACCGGATATAAGTTTGTTTTTATTGTATTAGAAACAAAACCATGTTGTTCTGATTGTGATATAATACTCTTATTATAGTAGCAACAAATACAGATTGGTGTCTTGAAGAATCACATATTATTCCCCTGCCCTTGATATTCATATTTTCTTCTGTATAATCATCGAAAAATTATCTAACGCGTACCATTTTAATAGGAAGTAGACGAGTGTGTGTTTACATGATTGTCCCACAAAATTGATCAGTTCAAGACCCTTGTACATCAGTATAATGCTTCTAGAGATAGTTTTCAGGCTGTTAGAGCAATAATATACTTGGTAATTCAGAATTTTATTTGGGGGGAGGGGGTGATGAAGGGGAGAGTTCTTCACTAATTAAAGCCATTGACGACACACCAAACCCCCACACTATATCCAGCTCTGTGCCAGTATTTCAAGACATTCACCGTAATTATAACCTCAGTTCGTGTACACAGAGATCACCAACCAAAATGCAACATTTCCTCGTGTACAATGTTTGGAAAGTTTTGTAAGAGCTTTTGCCCAATTAGCAGATCTGGGTCACATGATGTGAACTGGGTCACGTGGTGTGAATCATTTTGCTGTGCTTCAGGTGCTACAGGTATCTACAGATAAGCTACTGAATTATGTACGTAAATGTAGTTTGTGATTTTATTGTTCAATTTTGACCCTCCAAGATAAAAATCTCAGCTCTTCCATCTTCCTTATATAGCATCTTCCTTATATAGACTGTAGCTTAAAGGTGGCATTTTCTCATCTCTTATTACGTTGCCAATGTATTTTATAACTTGGCACATTTTTTTTTCTAGATTTTTGTTCCAACAAAAAGTGTATATTTGTATGATAGATGGTACACCATATAACTGGCAGATGAAAAATTTTTCAGAGATATTGTATTGTTTTATAGATGTATTTTATATGAGAAAAAAAAGCACATGTTCAAAATTTATGTAAACATTAGGTTTGATATTTTACTAGTTTTGTTCAGTGTAGGGTGAGACAAAAGTACTAGGGTAAGCATCAGGCAATCACAAGCTATATGTTGTTTAAATGTGAAGTACAGCGAACCACAAGCTATATGTTGTTTCACTGTGAAGTACAGCAAACCACAAGCTATATGTTGTTTCAGTGTGAAGTACAGCAAACCACAAACTATCTGTTGTTTCAATGTGAAGTACAGCAAACCACAAGCTATATGTTGTTTAAATGTGAAGTACAGCAAACCACAAGCTATATGTTGTTTCACTGTGAAGTACAGCAAACCACAAGCTATATGTTGTTTCAGTGTGACGTACAGCGAACCACAAACTATCTGTTGTTTCAGTGTGAAGTACAGCGATGTTACTGATTCATATTTATTAGACTGACAGTTTCACCATGTGCAGGGTTGTTGGTGCTAGCTAAGTGACATTTATATGGCACAACAGCCTGTGGCAAAAAAAAAAAAAAAAGTTACATATCATAGCCATTTTTCCCCCTACATTTATATGGGGCAGGCTATGTACAAATTACCCCCCCCCCCCCCCCCCCCCCCTTCCGCCTATAAAAGGGGTACCAGGACAATCTGGGCAGGAAAGTGTGGCCGAACATGATACTGACCACATCACACTTTCATGTGCTGAAGGTTTTGGAAAATACAGGCCTAAAACCATATCCCCAATAAAGGCAGAGATTTTTACATTTACATTATTTTTATTGCTAGTAGTTATTAACTAGTTGTCAGCTGCAAGGTGTGACCCTAATGTGGTCTTACTCATCCTTTATGTCATCCTGATTTTTATCGATTTTTATCCATCATTTTGTCATCATTACTGTCATCTTATGAGGATTTTGAGTATTATTCTGGCCCGCAGAATTATATATTTTTTAAAAGATATTTTTGTAAAATGTACAGAAAAATGCCATAAGATAAACATAAATTACATATAAAAATGACTTGAAATGAACACATGAAGTATACACAAAAATGTTTGAAGATAAACATATAAAGTATACATAAAGATGACCAAAGATAAACACATATTTTTAAAAAACATATAAAGATAAGGACAAACTATAAGGAGTACAGTAAAAAATGACTTGAGAAGAAACCCTACCATAAGATAATAATTGAATAGTTTATGATTTTCTTTTATTTGCTGTTCTAGAATATGGAAAGAGTATTCAAACATATACACTTACAAACTAGGTCAGTCCGTGTGAAAACCAGGGTCATAGTAGTCCACCTTCCTTAGTCCAGAAACTGGCGTCAGTTATTTAAACTGAAGCTGTGTGCAAAAGTTATCTTGAAATATACTACAAGTGACTTCAGGTATAGTACACTACTTACGTTAAGGCCACTTTGACCAACTTTCAGATAAAGTGTTGATGTTTAATGTAAATATCTTTGAAATAAGTAGAATATTACATTGTATATATTTCTTATTTGGCCTGAAATTTTTGTACAGTAAAGGCTTATGTTATGTTCGGTATTCAAGGATATATATTTGTAATATGCACCTCATAGAATGTACCATGGCCTATATTGTAGTATATATATGTGGGCTGTGATTGTAACAGACCTTTTTCTTTTTTTCACTTTTGTTTCTAGTGGCAGTTTAAAACCAGTTCAACGGGCACTGAATCAAGTTGGAAGACATCATCAAGAGGAAGAGTACACGACATCATTCTCAGCTTCATCATCAACATTTTCATGAGCTAAACTTACAAAATGTCTATCCGAAGAAAGACAGTTTTACGTCTTCAGGATCTTAAAAATGAAGAACAAGCCAGCAAAGTAAAGAACATCTTGAATGACCAGCAGGGCGTCTATCAGACCGAGGTAACACTTTTAGTTTGTCTACAACCAAACATGTTCTCATCACAGCTTGAAATGTTTTTCATTTTCTCCACATTGCAAAAAAAAAAAAAGAAGCTTTTCTGTGCTTGCATTGTTACAGAAGTGAAGTAAGAGATTTTGTAAGCAAAAAAAGAAAAACATTAAGCTTTCATATGTTTATATTATCCTGCTTTATATTATCACTCACACCAGTTTAGAGATGAAAATATGATACATTCACATATTTACCAGCTTGAAGTAGCATTCCACTGTTGTAGTTTTTATTTTTTAATTTAAAAAATGATGCTTTGGATATTTGTTAGAGATAGTGCATTTGTCAAACTTGACAGACCAGGCTCTCTGTTCAAGACCCTGCCCCACTTTCTGTCCCTGTAAACAAGATATTTAAATTTTACCCAGTCAGTCGGTTAGGGATCAACATATATTCTACAATTTAACCTGTTCAGTAAACTAGGGATCAGCGTACGTATACTCTACAATTAACTTTAGGCTGGTCATTCAGCATACACACATTCTAAAGATACCTTTAACCTGGTCATTGAGTTAAAGATAAACCTATGTAAACTCTACCGTTAACATTAGCCTTGCCAGAAAGCTGGGGATCAACATACACTCTACAATTAACATTAGCCTTGTCAACAAACTAGGGATCAGCTACACTGTACAATTAACATTAGCCTTGTCAGCAAACTAGGGATCAGCTACACTGTACAATTAACATTAGCCTTGTCAGTGAACTAGGGATCAGTGTACACTGTACAATTAACATTAGCCTTGTCAGCGAGCTAGGGATCAGTGTACACTGTACAATTAACATGAGCCATGTCAGCGAGCTAGGGATCAGTGTACACTGTACAATTAACATTAGCCATGTCAACGAGCTAGGGATTAGTGTACACTGTACAATTAACATTAGCCATGTCAACGAGCTAGGGATCATTGTACACTGTACAATTAACATTAGCCTTGTCAGCGAGCTAGGGATTAGTGTACACTCTTAATTAACTTTAGCCTCGTCAGCAAGTTAGGGATCAACATGTACCATATGATTAACCTGGTTAATGAGCTAACGACAGACATAGCCCATGATTGTGTTCAACACATAAATTGGAACTTGTTGAAAGACAGCTTCCTTCCCCATCACATATACACGTACTTGAAAACCAATAATCCACTAAAGTATTGAAGACAAGTAGTTTTCCAAATTGAGTGCGTGCCGCAGGTTGGTTAGACTCTTTACCCCAAAGTGTCACATTTCTTCAACCATCACATCTGCAGGAAGCAGCAAAGAGGTCACATTTCTTCAGCCATCACATCTGCAGGAAAGAGGTTTGCTGCTTCCTGCAGTTTACATGGTCAGCTTCATTTAGCAGGAAGAAAGATTTTTTTTTCTTTTTCAGTTTCATATGTAAGTCATATTAATTTTGGTAGCTTCTCATTGCTAGCATTCATAACTTTTCATTTGTTTTGCTTACTCTCTTGGTCAGCATAACTGGATACAGTAAGTAATGGTGGCATGTTGTTGCTGAGTTATCTCACACATCCCAGATTCCTGCTTCATAATCATTTAATCTGCATATTGTGGTGAATTGGTGAATGTAAATATGTTTTGTTTTATGTGTTTTCTTTCATTTGTTTCATCATATTTCTGCATTCATACTGCACAGTTGCTTTATGTTTGTATATTTATATTGTATAGTTACTTCATATACTGTACACTGATGTTTACTTCATTGTTATATATTTATAAGTTTTGATTACTACGTATTGTTATATTCAAGTCCTATGATTGCTTCATATTTTACAATTCATGTTTTAGGGGTTACTTCAGATTTTTATATTCATGTTTTATAATTACTTCATATTTTGAACAACAGTTGTATATTTAGTTATTTCTAGGAAATGAACAGTATGACAGTATAAAAATAGTGTTCGTAACTTAATTGTTCCTCATATGTCAGTTTGTTAACAGTGCCAGTTTGAGATGTTCTTTAGTTCTTGTGCTTCTTTCACCTCTACACTGACATTCAGATATTCTGACTGGTGTATGTGGTAAAGTCCTTCCACAACTTCCGGCCCTTGATGCTGTGTGATAGGACTGTTGTTGATTCTCTCCATTCTCAAGCTGTTACAGGGTTATATTTTTCTGCATCTTTCTAAGAGTAAGATATGAATCATGAACTTATGACCCAAGCAACAGAAAAGATGAGATGTTACAGAAGAGCCTTCAGAATATTTTGGGAGGATAGGATGAGCAGTGAAAACATTTTAGAAGCTGAGTGTGGGAGAGGACTGGTTCCTCAGCTTCACTATTTTCTGCACATGTTAAATGATGTGTGTTCCAAAGAGAACAGTAGTGGAGAGTATGAGGCAGTATGGGAGATGATGGGTCCTGGATATTACTGATACTTGAAACACTACACTTACTGAAGCAGGCATTCTGGCAAGGCAAGACATTTTCAAAGTGGATGCTAAGAGAGCAGCATTCTATAGTGGATATGCCACATGTTGATGATGATTTGTTGTACGGAATGGTTCTTATTTTACTTTGACAGATTTTATGAGTTTTTACACATGCCTTTGTCCTAGCTGAAATGTAAAGGTCAAGGTAGTTTAAGTTGCAGATGTGTTTAGGGTTAGATCTTGACAATTATGTATTTAGGATGCCTGCTCAGTCCATCCTTTGTTGTTTGTTATTTGTGGCTCCTATGGTGTTCTGCCAAGAACCTATACCTCACAACTACAGAGAGATCTACCACCATCTCATGGTGTCTTGTTTGCTACATCCTTGGCTGGTCTGTCAGCATGTTCATTGTCTCTAATGCCTGTGTGCCCTGGTTTTGGTAATCTGTCAGCATGTTCATTGTCTCTAATGCCTGTGTGCCCTGGTTTTGGTAATCTGTCAGCATGTTCATTGTCTCTAATGCCTGTGTGCCCTGGTTTTGGTAATCTGTCAGCATGTTCTTTGTCTCTGATGCCCATGTGCCCTGGTTTTGGTAATCTGTCAGCATGTTCGTTGTCTCTAATGCCTGTGTGCCCTGGTTTTGGTAATCTGTCAGCATGTTCATTGTCTCTGATGCCCATATGCCCTGGTACCTACTAGGGTTCTCTTGATGTTGTAGGTTGCAAATAAGTTTACACAATGTAAAAAAAAAATGTATGTGAATGGTGAAGTTACAAAATAGTAAAAGATTCCTAGTGTGCTTTTTTTTTTTTAAGTCTGCATTTCATTTTTGTTTCAGTATCTGTCTTATGTATTGGTTTATTCTTAGAAGGTGTTTTTATCTTAATTGTTTACCATATTCACAAAGGTTTTTTTTTTTTTTTGTGGATAAGAATTGTTTTGTCAATGTTCATTGTGAAAGAAGAAAAAAAAAGATGTAATTCCCGCCAAGCTAGGGTAGTTTCCCAGCACTTGATGGTTCCGTAAGCAAAAAGTGCCTTACCTGTTATGTGTTTCATGGATTAATCTAAAATTCATAGATTTGTCAGTCGTCATGAGATGTTCAGGTTGGTTGTTACAGAGTTTAAACTGTTTTGGTTTTAAAATTTGAAGATCAGTCAAAGAGTTAAAATTATTTTCATTTGTTTTTTTTTTTAAGTTTAGTTTAAATGTTTTTCAACTTTCTTGTTGTCTAATTGATAGTAAAATGATAGTTTGCATGAAGGAATTACTTTTTTTTTTTTTTTTTGCTTGTTTATAATTAATAATGAAATTTGTTTTTTGAAATGGGCTACTTGTGTTAGAAATGGATAGGAAAAGTTTAAGCTAATTCTGCTATTATTTTACATTACCTTACTGTTAGTATTAAGCTTAGACACAGATCCTGTGATGTTACAGTCATAAGCAGCTGTGTGGGGTGGGGGTGGGGGGGTGATCGGACCAATTATTTCAACTCACGAAGTCTTCCACCACTCATTCCGAAAAAAAACCCCAGTTTAGCAAACTGAGCTTCTCACCAAAACAAACATATGTATGTGAAATACTGGAGAACTCTAGAGATGGCCCACTTATATTACCTAAAACAAACATATGTACAAGGTCTGGCATTTAAGTAATGAGACTAATTCCAAAAAAAAAAAAAAAATAAACAATAGTTGAAAATATAACCTGTATTTTATTCAAAATAAGCCCCTTGTGCATTGATACAGTGAGTGGCACGATCTAACAAACACTGGAACGACCTCTGTAGTTCTTCTATTGGTATGGCCCTTAAACTCGATGTTGTGGCCCTTTGGATGTCATCAGTATCATCAAAGAAGCATCCCTTCAATGGTAACTTTAATTTTGGGAATAGAAAATAATCCTTCTTCTTACATCCTTCCTGTGCTGTTAAATGTCATATAGGGCTCGCATAGTTGTTTGCCAAGTTTTCCTGTTCTTGGTGAGTCTTTCAACCTCATCAAGGGATGTTATGCCCACTAAACTGGCTTCTCTTAACAATGTCCTCTTTAGAGTTTCACGTGGTCGACCTCTTTTTCTTTGGCCTGTTGTGCTCCACTTGATAGCTTGTTTTGATATTCTCAGATTGTTTCTTCTCATCACGGATGTCCATCTTCATTTTCTGATCACCCATGAGAAAGGTTGTTGTTTTCTCATCTGTCTTATCTCTGCGTTGTTCTTGAATTTGTTCCACTTGATGCCGAGTATTTTCCTTAGGCATTTGTTTTCAAAAGAATCTAACTTATTGTCCATTTCTTTAGTTGATTTCCAAGAAAATAATGGCAGGCAGACAAATCTGGGGAGTAGGGTAGATGGTTGAGAACACACACTTGTTTGTTTTGGGGGCAAAAATTCCTGTACAGCTACTGCCCTGTGAGCTGGTGCATTATTATGAAGAAGGAAAAAAACTGCCAGGTGTTGAATACTCGGGTTGGACTCTGAGAATCCTTTTCATTAGGCATTTCAAAATACTTAAATAAACTTTGGCAGTGACAGTCTGTCCCTCTGGAATAAATTCTTTGTGAATAACTCCTTTGCTGTCGTAGAAGCACACCAACATTGTCTTCACTTTCGACTTTTGAAAACGAATTTTTTTGCCTTTTGGTGATGATGATGACTTCCACTGAGCACTTTGGCATTTAGTTGTGGGATCATAGCAGAAAATCCATGTTTCATCCTCTGTAACAATCAAATTTAAGAAATGTTTATTTCTGCGACACGTTTTGATGATGTCCTTTGCGTATTCAACATGCTGATGTTTTTGGTCATCAGATAACGCATGTGGTACAAACTGGCAAGCAACTTTTTTCTTGTCCAAATCTTCCACTAAAATTTTACGAATGGTCTCTCGGTTAACACCAAATCTGCCATCATCCTCACAGTCAAACAAGGATCTTCATGTATCCGTTCTCTGATTTTTGCAGTGAGTTCCTCATTCATCATCATCATCAGGTGCGCGTTGGCTATTATGCTTCCCCAGAGTACACGATCCTTCATGCAGGCCATCAGTTCAGTTGGTGATCTCCTCTCACACCATCCCGTCAGACTGTCCAGTATAATTCCTCTTGATCTTCTTCCTTCTATTTTTCCTATTGTTATAATATTTTAAGTGCCCCCTCTTCTCATTTCATGTCCTATGACAGTACATTGTCTCTCTCTTATTTTTCTGACAAGATTTTTTTGTCTCTCCAGCTCTTCTCATACATTCTTCATTAGTTATTTTTGCTGTCCAGGAGATTCACAACATTCTTCTAATAAACCACATTTGCTGATTCCAATGATTTTTGTGCAGACCTGCCTATTGTCCATGATTCACTTCCATATAACAAGATAGGTTCAGTATAGCATTTTAGGACTCGTTTTCTAACATTCATTGATAAGGATGTGTTGGATAATATGTTTCTCATTCTTTGAAATGCAGTCTTTGCTTGGCCTATTTTGTTCCTAATTTCTGTTCTGCATTTCCCATCTGAAGTTATTACTGCTCCAAGATATTTGAATTTCTGCACCTGCTTTAGAATAGTTCTGTTTAATTTTATACTGCATGTTGGTGGATTCTGTTTCTTAGATATAACCATAGTCTCTGTCTTTTTGATGTTCAAAATAAGGCCTTTCTGTTCACTTTCCTCATTATGAACAGAAATTTGGCATCCATGTCTAGTTGCATTTGCAATCATTTCCACACTTTTTTGAATCAAGAATACCACCAGAATATCTGAGAATGAGATAAACAAGGCCTGCAAGGTGGCTAAGGCTGCCTGTGATGAAAGTTCCCCCTTATCAAGGTTTTCTTCCTTGGCCCAACTGGTGGAAGGTTTTACAAGCGGAACTCATTGGTCTGATTCTCCCCCCCCCTCCCCCAACACACAAATCATTTGATTATGATGTCTGTGGCTGTGATTAGCTGCTTCTTGTTTGAATGTCCAGCCACTAACAGAAGTGTTCTGCCTTCTCTTTGCTCAGGGGCATTGTCTGTGCACATTTAATCAGTTGATCATGGGATTATTGATTATGCTTTTATGAAATGCATGAAACAAACAGTAACGTGGTAGAGCAAAGTTTGTATGATTAGCCTGGATAAAATAGACAAAACAATTTAGACATGAGAAGAGAGAGAGATTGGCTGTGATGTGAATCATGGATGAGCAGTCATCAAGCCAGGAGAGGACAAGAGAGCTAACAATATCAAGACAATGTGCTTCATCTCTAACGTGTGGTGGTGTAGTTTGTATAACAAACTCAAGATGCTGAGCTGTAGAATCAGCACATTCATCTTGTCTGTATTTACAGCACTTTATGTCTGGATCATGCTTTGCTTATTTGCCATCTCGTATTAGTAACAAACATGGGCCAGGCTACCAGGTTCTCTGTATTATCTATAAGCTGTTGCATGCGCTCATCGTTCTTAGCTTTATTAACATGAGGGATGCTGCTTTGTGTTTGGTCATTGTGTTTATGATGTTGTTTTGTACAGGAACATATTTATTGTCATGAGACTTTTTTTTAATATTAACTATATGATCTTGATACACGGTACCCAGAACGTTGTCTGATTTTTGTCCTCTGTTGTAATTATTTCGTTTACTGCCGGTTTTCTAGACATATTTTACGTCTAGTTTGTTATGAGCTGAGTTGGTGTCTGGCAAGAGTAAGTGTGCAGTGATCAGATCTCGTGTCGCACACAGCGCTGCGTACATTATCCACCAAGTGGTTCGACATCCAAGGACAGTAAATACAATATCACTAGTACCTACCATTTCATGCGGTTGTCTCCCGTGGTTGGACGTCTGTCAACGGACACCGCTTCATCTCCCCAGTTCCCAAAGACTGAAGTATGTCAGCGATATAGATAGCGTATATAGGAATTCTACAATGTATATGTTTGTGCAGTCAAGACAGATGAAGGGATGAGTGAATGGTTCCAGACTGAAACAGGTGTGAAACAAGGATGTATACTGTCTCCTTTACTTTTTGGGATTACAATAGACTTCATAATGAAAAAATGCTGCACAGGTAACACAGGTATTGACTGGGTACATGGGACCCAACTAGAAGACCTTGATTTTGCTGATGACATAACTCTTATCAGTAATAATGTCAATTCCATGCAAGAAAAAACAGATAGCCTGTCTTCACTGGCTAGCAAAAGAAGTTAACAAGGACAAAACAAAAATAATGAAAATTCCTCTCAATCGGAATACACATAGAAGGGACAGATATTGAAGAAGTCAATCAATTTGCATATCTTGGCAGCTACATAGACCAGGATGGTGACATTAGAAAGGAAGTTAGGATCAGAATTGCAAAAGCAGCATCAATCTTCAAGAATCTTGAGAACATATGGAATTTAAAAGTTATAAGCACAAAAACCAAGTTAAGACTATTCAATTCAAATGTAATATCCACCCTCATTTATGCATGCGAAATCTGGAAAACAACTAAAGAAATAGACAAGAAATTAGACTCTTTTGAAAACAAATACCTAAGGAAAATACTCGGCATCAAGTGGAACGAATTCAAGAACAATGCAGAGATAAGACAGATGACTGAACAACAGCCAGTTTCATGGGTGATCAGGAAAAGGAGATGGACATATGTTGGTCACTTGATGAGAAGAAATGATCAGAGAATCCCAAAACAAGCTATCAAGTGGAACACAACAGGCCGAAGAAAAAGAGGCAGACCGCGTGAAACTCTGAAGAGGACATTATTAAGAGAGGCCAAATTAACAGCCATAAAATCCTTTGATGAGGTTGAAAGACTCGCCGAAGACAGGAAAAATTGGCGAACTGCTGTGCGAGCCCTATGTGACGTTTAACGGCATGAGAAGGATTTAAGATAAGATAGATAGCGTATATCGTTTCATAGATAGTGTATATCATTTCTGAACAAGCGTATATCGTTTCATAGATAGCGTATGTCATTTCTGAACATTTTCTACGCAAACAAGTATTCTAACCCGAGAAAAAATCTCGCAAGATCTCACTGTGTTCCGAGACTTTGTCCTTCGCGTCTGAGGGTTGGGACAGTCACCTTTAAACTTGGTCTCATCTGAAACTGGTTAACATGGTAGCATGTGTGCTTTTCTGTTTTCTGAGTTGTCCTACAGCGACAGAAATAAGCTTAATTTAATGTATGTCTCCATGTAAGCTAAGCTGGTCAAGACCTTCTGTAGCCTTTCACGATGGCTGATGTTGTAATTGATTATAGTTATTCGGCGTGGTTTTCTTGGCGATGAGGTGTGAGACACATGTTGGCAGAGCGAGCCACACAAGAATCTTGACGATGAGGTGTGTGACACATGTTGGCAGAGCGAGCCACACAAGAATCTTGACGATGAGGTGGGGACACATGTTGACAGAGCGAGCCACACAAGAATCTTGGCGATGAGGTGTGGGACACATGTTGACAGAGCAAGCCACACAAGAATCCAGCACAGTCCGCCAGCCCGACTTCTTTGTTTGACACATGATCACCACGTGTCCTGCGAAGAAAGTAATTCCAGAGAGATGAAAGCAAGAACAAAGCTGTACAGCTGATACAGAAATAATCCGGCCCTCTCTTCCAAACTCTTAGTGATGACGACCTTGGTCCATCATATTCCAGCACAGCAGTTAGAAAGTCTTCACAAGTGAACTGTTGTTTTAGTGTGACATAGTGTACAAAGTTAATACTTCATGTTTATGTTTTGTGCTACATTAAGTACTGTATTGTTAACATATACTCCATGTTTATGTTTTGTGCTACATTAAGTACTGTAATGTTAACATATACTCCATGTTTATGTTTTGTGCTACATTAAGTACTATATTGTTAACATATACTCCATGTTTATGTTTTGTGCTACATTAAGTACTGTAATGTTAACATAGTGTCAGAGCTGTCTTGGCAGATATATTTAAGGACAACAGTTGTGTGCATAGACCTAGAAAATTTTCACTTCTTTAAAATGGAGAGTGGTTTTTGCACGTCCCATTTTTAAAGGGACACTATCACACTTGGTTACATTTGCTGTATTCGTATTGTGGCGAATAATATCATCTATATGAGTATGTATTTTAGTTTGTTATGATAGCATCTGTATTGGTGTAAATACTTTACCAAACCTTTGTAACGGATGCTCCCTCCAAGCAGGACAAACAATACTGTGTCTGTAAGACAAGAAATACATCGATTATAGTCAAGTTTTATCCCTGTTCACAATGTTATTTGGAGCTAACCAATCATGAACTTTGGCCAGTCACCAGCAAGATATGTTGACCAATCTTTGACAGGTATGTTGACCAAACGGTGGCGAATACATTTTTAACGAATCGGCGACACAGGAACTCATTCACCACTTTCTCTACCGTCGAGATTTGGTGCTTATGCCGTGCTTCTCCGTTTAATGCAGTTTTTGTGAAGAGATCATTTTAGTAATGATCGTCTTACGAAAATGTGCAGAAAAGAACATAATTTGTCAGGAGTTTTGTCTTGATTTTATTTCGTATTCTTCAGTTAATGTTTTTTTGTGATGTGACTTCTTAGGCTAAATGTACGCTCTTGATCACATTATGCTGTTCTAGCTATCTTTAGGTGTTCCGGCTGTCTTTGGCTGTTACAGCTATCTTTGGCTGTCCCAGCTATCTTTAGGTGTTCCAGCTGTCTTTGGCACATGAGAACTATTTTGGACTCGGACAAGATTTAACAAACAAAATCATTGTACTCTCTCGGACAAGATTTAACTAACAAAATCATTGTACTCTCTCGGACAAGATTTAACAAGCAAAATCATTGTACTCTCTCGGACAAGATTTAACAAGCAAAATCATTGTACTCTCTCGGACAAGATTTAACAAACAAAATTATTGTACTCTCTCGGACAAGATTTAACTAACAAAATCATTGTACTCTCTCGGACAAGATTTAACAAGCAAAATCATTGTACTCTCTCGGACAAGATTTAACAGGCAAAATCATTGTACTCTCTCGGACAAGATTTAACAAGCAAAATCATTGTACTCTGTCGGACAAGATTTAACAAGCAAAATCATTGTACTCTCTCGGACAAGATTTAACAAACAAAATCATTGTACTGTGTCGTCTTTTCTGTCCGGTTCACAGAGTGCCAGTCCCAGGGAGATTCTTTAGACAAAGAGGGGAAGACGTTTCTATATTCTGTGTTGTAGCTAGCCTCATAGTCACGAAGACGTTTCTATATTCTGTGTTGTAGCTAGCCTCATAGTCACGTGATCGTATCTTCACTGTTGGAACAGGGTTGTTTCTGATGATCTGGCATGTTTTTGAGAGCGAAACCTGAGAACTTTCTTGATAAGAGGTCACCAGATAACCGAGCTGGCCGTGAGCAGATCTGGAATGGGGCCAGGCACAATGTCCAGTTTTCCCGCGTTTAGCGTACGACATACAGATTAGCGTTAACAATCATGACCGTCCGCGAGTTTCTGTCTGTTGTCTGTCTTGCCTTCTTGTCAATTTATTAATTTTCAGGCATCTGCGCCTTTTGCCTTCAACATTCAGTTTTTCTTTTCTGAAAACAACATTTGAAGGAACACTTTTCTGTCCTCATTTTCTTTTCTGAAAAACAACCATTGAAGGAACACTTTTTATCCTCACTTTCTTTTCTGAAAACAACACTTGAAGGAACACTTTTCCATCCTCAGTTTCTTTTCTGAAAACAACACTTGAAGGAACACTTTTCCGTCCTGACTGCCTCACTAAGCACGTCATGATCAAGGTATGATGATTTTTGGCATCCAGTGAGTTTGTGTTTAGGACGTGGTGGGTAGCTACAGTATGCACGCTGTTTGTCATCATGTCTGTCTGAATAGACTTACCAGGAAAGAGCGTGGCACGTACTACTCACATGACGTGCTGTTCTCACACTTGAAGCCTCAGAAGAGAGCACACAGCCAGACCTAGAATCCTGAGTGTAGATTCCGTTGGTCCGTGACATAAAGGGCACACCGCTATAATGTGCTCGTCTGAGAGCCATAAACTTGGCACTGTGTAGTGATGAGTGAAGGAAGAAGATGGAGGAGAGGAGAGTTTGTTGGTAAGAAGATGGAGGAGAGGAGAGTTTGTTGGTAAGAAGATGGAGGAGAGGAGAGTTTGTTGGTAAGAAGATGGAGGAGAGGAGAGTTTGTTGGTAAGAAGATGGAGGAGAGTATAGTTTGTTGGTAAGAAGAGATGCAGGTCCGAGCCTGCAATTAGAGAAAATCTAGGGGAACACTGACATCTAAAATAGCAAAGTCAGTGCTTAGTCAGACCGTTCAGTTTGCACTGTTGAAAGTTGGAAGTTTGGGAGAGAAGATTGTTTGAGGGGCGGGGGGGGGGGCGGGTTGTAGTTCCTGTCCCTAGTGTCAGTCTCCAGAGCCCGGGGTCCCATAAGTCGCCACGTCATGAAGTTGTTGTAGCAAGTTTTCTTGTCTCTCACAGCCACAGAATCTCTGGGCGCGAGCTGTCGGCGATGCGTGTCGTGCCAGCCATCTCACGGTCTCTCTTGCTGCTACTTAGGTACAGACTGTCAGCCTGTAAATAAGGGACGCTGCTCTTTCCTTGTTGAATAACATTTTTTGTTTGGTTTCTTGTATTGAAAGCAGAGTCTTATATGAATGAGGCCGTGGAAGTTTTCCGTGAGAAAGTAGCGAGTGCTTTGCTCAAATGATCAATCGATTTATTAACGCTGTGTTTGTACGGTGAATGATTCAATATTTGTGCGGCTAGTTTGGCCTCAAACAGCTTCAGGGAACACAAAGTTCTATATAAGTCGTCGGTGTTGTTCAGTGTCTGGGCTGGATCCCACTCTTATATGTGCAAGATGTGTTCATAGCGGCTTAGTTTAACAGAAAATAGTTTTCTCAATGTTTCACTAAGTAAGCAAAACTCATGCAGGAGTTGGACAAGATGAGATTTCATAACTGCAGTATTAATGTGCCGACGTACAGCATGACATAAAATATGCGAAGAACCTCTCTGGACATGTTATGTTTGACAGGTTTCCTGTGTTCAAGGACTCTTCAACTAGATTATTTTTATTTCCCGCCACGTAAACTATCTCTGCTGACTTGTGTGTGAAGTTTCGGCGTGCCCATCTTGCTACAGCAAACATTCATTCTAGTCTTGTTTACAGGTTTATTTTATGCAGCAGCATCGTGTTTAGGAGTTTATTTTATACAGATTTTTGTTGTTTATGCGTTTATTTTATAAAGATTTTTGTTGTTTATGAGTTTATTTTATAAAGGTTGTTATTATTTATGAGTTTATTTTCTAAACATTTGTGTTGTTTGTGAGTTTATTTTATACAGATTTTTTTGCCGTTTATGAGTTTATTTTATAAAGATTTTTTTTGCCGTTTATGAGTTTATTTTATAAAGATTTTTTGCTGTTTATTAGTTTATTGTATAAAGATTTATTTTGCTGTTTATCTTTAGCTGTTTATGAGTTTATTTTGTAAATATTCTTTGTTTATGAGTTTTTTTTCCTTATTTAAGATTTTATTTTATATAGCAACATTTTATTTTGCGAGTTTATTTTATATATCTACGTGTCTCTGCGGTATGGCGCTTTGGAGAGCTGTCATGGACTATTTGGTTTTGAGTGTGAACTCAGTAGATTGATTTCACGTCGCCAAGTGCCGATGTGATGTTCAGTTGCTTGGGTCGTTGGCACTTTCTTTCCGTAATCCGGTTATAGTTTTTCAGAATCCTGGCATTGTTCTGCTTTAATGAGGTGACATTTAGCGGTGTGGCTCATTGATATTCCGTAGATGTTTCTAGAATCGTAAAGTTGAATAAATAAATCGTTTTCTTTTATGTGAATTAGAGCCAAGGGAGAGAGAGGGAGAGAGAGAGAGCTTGTCTTTCTGGCTCACAGAGAGGCAGCCACAGTGTGGCCAGGTACTGGGACATATTCTGACAAGACATATCAACAAAACAGTGGGTATTAACAGAATCGCATGTATAGACAAGTGTAACACCCGTGTCAGGTTCAGCCGTAGGGATCAACAGTTACTGCTACTTTTTCTCAGTACCAAAAATGAATATGAATGACATTACATTTGGCAAACATAAAGAATAAAGACGTGGTACTCCAGAAGGTTAACACTAAAGACACAGCTAGAACATAAACTGTTTAGGTCATGGAACAACAGAGGGTTAACACTAAAGACGCGGCTAGAACATAAACTGTTTAGGCCATGGAACAACAGAGGGTTAACACTAAAGACACGGCTAGAACATAAACTGTTTAGGTCATGGAACAACAGAGGGTTAACACTAAAGACACGGGTAGAACATAAACTGTTTAGGCCATGGAACAACAGAGGGTTAACACTAAAGACACGGCTAGAACATAAACTGTTTAGGTCATGGAACAACAGAGGGTTAACACTAAAGACACGGCTAGAACATAAACTGTTTAGGCCATGGAACAACAGAGGGTTAACACTAAAGACACGGCTAGAACATAAACTGTTTAGGCCATGGAACAACAGAGGGTTAACACTAAAGACACGGCTAGAACATAAACTGTTTAGGTCATGGAACAACAGAAGGTCAACACTAAAGACACGGCTAGAACATAAACTGTTTAAAATAAATTGAAACCTTTTACCTTAACTAGCCACGTCGGAATCTTATTTGTATCAGAGCATATCCAGACTTTAACATTTTATAAGCCGTACATTACATACTGCATGTTTTCAGTTACCAAATACTCCCTCTAGTCGGGCAAGCTCGGGAGTATATTACACAAGTTTCCATAGCTGACTTGCAAGTAGACAGACCATGTTCCTTATACTAAGCTCTGTTGCCTGGTCTTTTATATGTCTGACGTAAATACGAAGTACTGACAGTTTCCAGCGAGATCTTGTCTTCTACCAGGTCTGAGTATAGCTGAAACTCCTATGCGTCCTCACAGTGAGATCTGTCTCTTGCTTGATGCCAGTTTACCAACAGTTGTGCTTGCTAGTTTAGTGGTAGTATGTACCCATACTGTAAGCTGAGATTTGTGCTGAGCCTTCTTCTAACATACCGCGCTACTGAGCTTAGTGCTATGGCACCAATGTGAGCTGTGAACTTCTGTAGTAATGATGATTCTTCGCTATGTCTACCCAGCCAACGGTGAACTGTGGTGGTCTTTCTGCGTCCTGGTTTGGGTTGACGCCTTAGCTACGGAGTTCGTGCCGAGAGCGACGCTGACCTGACTGGTTTCGCATTTGGACTATTGTAGTTCCTGAAGTGGTGGCTCATCATCAAGAACTGATGCGAAGGACCATCGATGAGGACCTGTACGATATTCACTGGCACAGACATTGTAGCGATTATGGGAGTATCTCGTTCGCGATGATACCGAGAACCTAATACTGAACACTGAATTCTTCTAACATCTTTAGATGTGACTACACAAGTCCTGGCAGTTCTCATCAAGAGAAAAGGATTCAATCGTAATGATATTCAGGGTAATTATGTCTGAGTTATTGACAGAACTGGGAGGGGAAAGCAGCCATGACATGTGTGATCTCACCTGTGTCTGTACATGTCGCCACAAAACACATTTCTCAGGATAGACAAGTGCTTGACATCAGCTTCTCCGCTCTTCAGACTTTGGGTTTGTTCGGTGAAAGATTTATTGTACTTGTCTGCTCGAGCCTTGCACTATTCAGACGTTGTTGTTGGCGTTGTGTGTTTTATTGCGTGGACAAATCTTGCGTCAGGTTCGTTACAGACTCAGCAGAACAAGTTAACGGGGGGGACGTTAGTTCAGGAAGAAATTCTCAGCAGAAGATTAATTCAAGACCAAGTTCTCGGCGGAAGGTTATTTCAGGAATAAGTACTTGAGAGAACACAAGGTTTCACGCTTGTAGTAAATTGATAAGATTGATATGATGCAGGCCATATTGTACAGGGTATATAAAACAAGTGTCTGATTATTGTTTCTTTTAAAACAGACTGTGTGAAGGAAGTGATGATAATCAACGGAAACAGTACAGTAGAAAATATGTGAAAGTTTCTCTTGGGATCTCTATTGTCTAGGCAGATTTCATTCTGTTCAAGTTAGGGGTGTAGGTAAGTGATAGGCTGCCCAGGTGGATGTAAGGTGTATTATGTAGGCTGCCCAGGTGGATGTAAGGTGTATTGTGTAGGCTGCCCAAGTGGATGTAAGGTGTATTGTGTAGGCTGCCCAGGTGGATGTAAGGTGTATTGTGTAGGTTGCCCAAGTGGATGTAAGGTGTATTGTGTAGGCTGCCCAAGTGGATGTAAGATGTATTGTGTAGGCTGCCCAAGTGGATGTAAGGTGTATTGTGTAGGTTGCCCAAGTGGATGTAAGGTGTATTGTGTAGGTTGCCCAAGTGGATGTAAGGTGTATTGTGTAGGCTGCCCAAGTGGATGTAAGATGTATTGTGTAGGTTGCCCAAGTGGATGTAAGGTGTATTGTGTAGGTTGCCCAAGTGGATGTAAGGTGTATTGTGTAGGTTGCCCAAGTGGATGTAAGGTGTATTGTGTAGGCTGCCCAAGTGGATGTAAGGTGTATTATGTAGGCTGCCCAAGTGGATGTATGGTGTATTATGTAGGCTGCCTGAATGGATGTAAGGTGCAGTGTCCTGTAGCGAGGAGAAAGTGTTTTATGACCAGGTAGAGTCCACAACATGGAGGATCATATCTAGAAATGTTGGCACAAAATTGAAACTTTACAGCTTATCCGGATTTTCTCTTCCAGTGATTCACCATCGCATCTTACAAACACCCTGTATTCATTTTTAAAATAGTAACATATAGATACTTGTTTTTTGGCCTGTCTTGCCCTATATTGACCACTGTTTACTTACTCTTAACTTACCTTGTAGTTCCATTGTTTACTTATTCTTAACTTGCCCTTGTAGTTCCCACTGTTTACTTATTCTTAACTTGCCCTTGTAGTTCCCACTGTTTACTTATTCTTAACTTGCCCTTGTAGTTCCCACTGTTTACTTATTCTTAACTTGCCCTTGTAGTTTCACTGTTTACTTATTCTTAACTTGCCTTTGTAGTTCCACTGTTTACTTATTCTTAACTTGCCCTTGTAGTTTCACTGTTTACTTATTCTTAACTTGCCCTTGTAGTTCCCACTGTTTACTTATTCTTGACTTGCCCTTGTAGTTTCACTGTTTACTTATTCTTAACTTGCCCTTGTAGTTCCCATTGTTTACTTATTCTTAACTTGCCCTTGTAGTTTCACTGTTTACTTATTCTTAACTTGCCCTTGTAGTTCCCACTGTTTACTTATTCTTAACTTGCCCTTGTAGTTTCACTGTTTAATTATTTTTAACTTGCCCTTGTAGTTCCCACTGTTTATTCTTAACTTGCCCTTGTAGTTTCACTGTTTACTTATTCTTAACTTGTCTTTGTAGTTCCACTGTTTACTTATTCTTAACTTGCCCTTGTAGTTCCCACTGTTTACTTATTCTTAACTTGCCTTTGTAGTTCCCACTGTTTACTTATTCTTAACTTGCCTTTGTAGTTCCCACTTTTTACTTATTCTTAACTTGCTCTTGTAGTTTCACTGTTTACTTATTCTTAACTTGCCTTGTAGTTTCACTGTTTACTTATTCTTAACTTGCCCTGTAGTTCCCATTGTTTACTTATTCTTAACTTGCCCTTGTAGTTTCACTGTTTACTTATTCTTAACTTGTCATTGTAGTTCCCACTGTTTACTTATTCTTAACTTGCCTTTGTAGTTCCCACTGTTTACTTATTCTTAACTTGCCTTTGTAGTTCCCACTGTTTACTTATTCTTAACTTGCCTTTGTAGTTCCCACTGTTTACTTATTCTTAACTTGCCCTTGTAGTTCCCACTGTTTACTTATTCTTAACTTGCCTTTGTAGTTCCCACTTTTTACTTATTCTTAACTTGCTCTTGTAGTTTCACTGTTTACTTATTCTTAACTTGCCTTGTAGTTTCACTGTTTACTTATTCTTAACTTGCCCTGTAGTTCCCATTGTTTACTTATTCTTAACTTGCCCTTGTAGTTTCACTGTTTAATTATTTTTAACTTGCCCTTGTAGTTCCCACTGTTTACTTATTCTTAACTTGCCCTTGTAGTTTCACTGTTTACTTATTCTTAACTTGTCATTGTAGTTCCCACTGTTTACTTATTCTTAACTTGCCGTTGTAGTTCCCACTGTTTACTTATTCTTAACTTGCCGTTGTAGTGCCCACTGTTTACTTATTCTTAACTTGCCCTTGTAGTGCCCACTGTTTACTTATTCTTAACTTGCCCTTGTAGTTCCCGCTGTTTACTTATTCTTAACTTGCCCTTGTAGTTCCCACTACTTATTCTTAACTTGCCCTTGTAGTTCCCACTGTTTACTTATTTTTAACTTGCCCTTGTAGTTCCACTGTTTACTTATTCTTAACTTGCCCTTGTAGTTCCCACTTTTTTTACTTATTCTTAACTTGCCCTTGTAGTTCCACTACTTATTCTTAACTTGCCCTTGTAGTTCCACTGTTTACTTATTCTTAACTTGCCTTTGTAGTTCCCACTTTTTTACTTATTCTTAACTTGCCCTTGTAGTTCCACTGTTTACTTATTCTTAACTTGCCTTTGTAGTTCCCACTTTTTTACTTATTCTTAACTTGCCCTTGTAGTTCCCACTGTTTACTTATTCTTAACTTGCCTTTGTAGTTCCACTTTTTACTTATTCTTAACTTGCCCTTGTAGTTCCCACTTTTTTACTTATTCTTAACTTGCCCTTATAGTTCCACTGTTTACTTATTCTTAATTTGCCTTTGTAGTTCCCACTTTTTACTTATTCTTAACTTGCTCTGTAATAGGATACAACTTGTGTGTCATCTGACAGAGTCTGTATGTGGCAGTTACATTAGTGACAGAAGTATGCAGTTTTACACAGATTGTCCAATCAGCCTTGATATCACTTGACTGAGGTCCCAGTTTGCGCACGCAGTTGACCTAAACGCTTCCTAGTTTCTTGTTATCTGCCTGCCATTAGCTAGAATGTTTTGCCCGTTTGTTGTACTAGGACGCTGAGAGAAATGGGCTGTGCTTAGATTAGCCGACCTGAGAATCCGAAGCTGTTGAGAAGTTGTACAAGTGTCTTTTTGATATTGATAGAACAAGTGATCTCTCAGAATCTGATGTCCAGCATTCCATGGTAGCACTTAGATGATGTGTCGGTGTTAGTGGCCGTATTTTCCTAGATCTCTCTGTCAGGACATGAACTCTGTCACATCTGTCAGCCTTGCTGACTAGGACGTCTCTGAGGTTTTCATCACTTGCTACAATTTCACATTTATAGAAGAAATTTTTTTTTTAAGCAGAACGCATTTACAGCTGAATGAAAAGAGTTCTTGCTTACAAATAGTCCAGCAGCAGAAGTTGAGCGTAATTCTGCGTATATTCTTGACCTCTGTATGTTGCACAAGCGTGGACGTTAAATTTTAAAAAAAATGAAAATTGAATCCTTTGAAATGTGGATGTACACAAGGATAGGGCAAAGTCCATGGACAGAAGAGAAAACAAAGAAACAAATATACATCAAATTAAACTGAAGAGATAGTGAAAAAAAAAACAAACAAACAAAAAGAGAGAACCAGACAGTTCAGATATTTCGATCACATCTAGAGGCGTAATGTAATTTAAAGAAAAAGAGCAAGAGGACGACAGCGATGTAAATTGGTGGACAAGGTAAAGAGATGGACAGGAGTCAGTATGGCGGGGTGCACTTTGTAATCAGGGACCAGAGCAAGTTATGCGGCCACTGCAGCCATTCTTCAGAGTGAACACGGCACAAGATGATGATGACGCTTGTGTTTACATGTTGAATGTCAGATGTTTATTACAAGGTAACGGTTCTGTAGCTGTTCAATAAGTCTGTCATCCTGCAGACATCAGCTCCACACGTAACAGCCGTCTGGTTTGGCCAGCTCCACACGTAACAGCCATCTTTTTGGCTAGCTCCACACGTAACAGCCGTCTCTTTGGCTAGCTCCAAACGTAACAGCCGTCTTTTTGGCTAGCTCCACACGTAACAGCCGTCTGGTTGGCCAGCTCCACATGCAACAGCCATCTTCTTTTTGGCTAGCTTCACACGTAACAGCCATCTTTTTGGCCAGCTCCACATGTAACAGCTGTCTAGTTGGCCAGCTCCTCATGTAACAGCCATCTTTTTGGCCAGCTCCACATGTAACAGCTGTCTGGTTGGCCAGCTCCACGTGTAACAGCTGTCTGGTTGGCCAGCTCCACATGTAACAGCTGTCTGGTTGACTGGCTCTATACACTCATCAATCAAACTAGATGGCTGTAGATTAATGAAAGCTGAATACTGACATGATTCTGGCTGATGTTGAATACATTCACACAAGAATACAGACATATGAGAATACACACACAAGTGGGAATGCAAACATATAATAATACATCCACATAAGAATACACTCACATAAGAATACAGACATATAAGAATACACACATGAGAATAGAGACACATGATAATACACACACATAAGAAATACACATACATGGGAATACAGACACATACGAATAAAGGCAAATGAGAATACAGACACATGAGAATACACACATAGGAATACAGATGCATGAGAATACAGACACAGAATATAGACATACATACATAGATACATGAGCATATAGACACTTGAGAATACACACACTTGAGAATATAGACACTTGAGAATACACACACTTGAAAATACAGACACTTGAGAATACACACACTTGAAAATACAGACACATAAGAATAAAGGCAAATGAGAATACAGACACATGAGAATACAAACACATAAGAATACAGACAGATGAGAATACAGACACATGGGAATACAGACACATGAGGATATAGACACATGAGAATACATACAGTGAATGTAGAGCACCAAGTATTTTGATGTAGATTAATAGAAAATTGGACCCATCAGTGGCTGTACAGTGACGAATATGTTAAGTAGGGTGGAGCCATTGCACATGTGCGGAATAAAAGGACGATGATGATGGTGATAGTGATGATTATGATGGTCATGATGATTGTGATGATTATGATGGTCATGATTGTGAATGTATTCGGACTCGCGCTTTTCTGTTAATATAGTCGCTGGATACATTAGTACAGCGTAGAAGAAAATTTGTGCAAGATTTGTTCTGTGCATTATAATGGCTCTTCTGTGATACATTAGAAACCTTGGTACAATATGTGAGTTGTCTAGTATGGATACTGTTAATTTCAGTTGTTATAGAGCATAAAGGAAGAGCGTTACAGCTACTGTAAGAACTGGCTGTTTGACTGCCTTCACTTAGAGGGCTGAGCCGTGCAGACTTGTCACGTGGAAAGAAGACAGTGTGAGCTAACAATCTAGGTTGTGAGGTTAATGTAGACACTGTGCCTTTTTTTTTAATAACATAACTTTTCACAAATCCTGGAGGTAGCTGTCAACAATATGATGTCTTCAAGAAGAGGGTACCAGAAGCTGAAGGTAAGGTTACAATCTTTCACAGCCAATTCTTCATGACTTTACTGTCTGTCCGTGTCTGATATTGGCTTCCTTCTTTCTCGTCTGCATTTATGTCCATGTTTGATGTTGATGTCTGTGTTTGATGTTGATGTCTGTGGTTGATGTTGATGTCTGTGTTTGATGTTGATGTCTGTGTTTGATGTTGATGTCTGCTTCCATGTTTGATGTTGATGTCTGTGTCCATGTTTGATGTTGATGTCTGTGTCCATATTTGATGCTGATGTCTGTGTCCATATTTTATGTTGATGTCTGTATCCATATTTGATGTTGATATCTGTGTCCATATTTGATGTTGATGTCTGTGTCCATATTTGATGTTGATGTCTGTGTCCATGTTTTATGTTGATGTCTGTGTCCATGTTTGATGTTGATGTCCGTGTCCATATTTGATGTTGATGTCTGTGTCCATGTTTGATGTTGATGTCTGTGTCCATATTTGATGTTGATGTCTGTGTCCATATTTGATGTTGATGTCTGTGTCCATGTTTGATGTTGATGTCTGTGTCCATATTTGATGTTGATGCCTGTGTCCATGTTTGATATTGGCATCTGCAATGCTGTGTTGTTTCATAGACACATACAGTGGACACGATGTCGTTCATGAGAATAATTTGAAACTTTCCAATCCAATGAAAGTTATTTGTTAATATTTTCGTGAAGACGTATGTGTTTATGTAGGAGTTTGTGTGAAGCTGTTGACAAGATGTGACTCGGTTACCTGGCTTTAGAAGCACTTTGTGTCCCACCATGATTGGGGACCATGTTATCACTGTAAGATTGTTGCTGCTGTACGATTGTTAGTTGAGCAAGTAGATTATTTCATTGAGGTTAGCCTTCAGCTGTGATGACTTATCAGATGTTCAACATGGCAGAATGGCACATAAAATACGGGCCCTATCAGATAAACGGGACGAGAAACAAATCAACAATACAGAACGTGACAGCGTCTATCACTGAACAACATCCGGGTAGAAATAATTCAAACGTGACCAAAGAACTAGGTCTTCTGACAGCAGGAGTATGGCAGTGGCAGGGTCTTGTAGCTTGTAGTCCATGGATAGATGTGATAGAGCCTGTTTGCTGTTCACTGACCGTGATAGAGATGTTGTTGCTGTTGTTGTTGTTGTTGTTTACCCAGGTAGAATGTTTACGTCAGTAAAGCTAATGCCGTGTGTGTAAGTCAGTCTAGAAATGTTGTGTTGTGTCTTGAGCTTGATGTACAAACGCTCAGTCTTTATTATTGTTGGTATGTGTTTATACAGGACACGTGGACTTTCATCCTATTTAGCAGGTTTTCTACGTTACCAGATAAGTTTTGTAAGGGAGGACGTGGCAGTGTTTTGTTAGTGAAGGAGGACGTGGCAATGTTTTGTTAGTGAAGGAGGACGTGGTAATGTTTTGTCAGTAAAGGAGGATATGGTTATATTTTGTCAGTGAAGGAGGACGTGGCAATGTTTTGCCAGTGAAGGAGGACGTGGTAATGTTTTGTCAGTGAAGGAGGACGTGGCAATGTTTTGTCAGTGAAGGAGGACGTGGCAATGTTTTGTCAGTGAAGGAGGACGTGGCAATGTTTTGTCAGTGAAGGAGGACGTGGCAGTGTTTTGTCAGTGAAGGAGGACGTGGCAGTGTTTTGTCAGTGAAGGAGGACGTGGCAATGTTTTGTCAGTAAAGGAGGACGTGGTAATGTTTTGTCAGTGAAGGAGGACGTGGCAGTGTTTTGTCAGTGAAGGAGGACGTGGCAATGTTTTGTCAGTGAAGGAGGACGTGGTAATGTTTTGTGAAAAATGACACGGGGATTTAGAAGCAAACTTAGATTGATCGTTTAAGTTGAAGCGTTGTGTGTGCTATCGGACCTGGCTTGATTTGTTGTTGTGTCATTGATTGGGAGCAAATCATTTGTGCGTGCTCGTGTGTGTGTGACATTAGTCATGGATATGACATCTGTTATATTTCTCCTTATATATCTATGTCATTTCTAACAGTGACATTTGTGATATTTCTGACATCTGTCACATTGTTAACTATTTATGAGATAAGTGGCAGTCCTCACTTTATATGCCGTCTGTGATATTGACACTTGTACGATATCAGTAACAATCCTCACTGTCTGTGACATGTTACTTCCATATATCACATCAATGATTTCTCCACTGTTATGACACATGTGACATCCCACTATATGACATCAGTGTCTTCTCCCACAATATATGACACCTAAGCACTTGTAGCATGGCCTTGTAAGTAATGATTATAGTTATTGTTATTATTATTATTAATGAATATGATTATGAATATATTGTAGGCATAATAGTAACATCTAATAGCAACAGAAAAAGTAAATAGGAAAATTAGAACAAGGTAGAAAAACAAACTTCCATGACACTAGTGTGACTGGACGTTAACACAACTAAACAAAATAGAAAAGGCAGACACAATAAAAAAAAAAAACGAGGACACAATAAAACCTCCGACATGAAGGAGCAAGATAATGACTTAGGTAAATAACAATTGTATAGACGAAATTGACGCTGATGACACGCATGACACCTGTTATGTAACACGCGTTATGACGCTAATAGGACGCTATTGCACACGGTTTTTAAATAAAAGAATAACTTACTCGGCCAGCTGACCAATTAAATATTTAGAGGCGTGGCCTTTTGGACAATTGACTTACGACTCACGGGGCAGTTTGAATGACGGACAATCAGAACGCTCATGGGAACCAGTGGACATCTGAAGGGTGGAGCCAAAATACTTATTGGTTAATCCATCAAGCTGGACTTGAAGATAAAAAGGCGAGTGGAGAGACTGGAGAGGACGAAGAAGTACGGAAATAGAGGAGAGAGCCCGAAGACGGAGAAACAAGGACCGTCAGTGAATAGAGACCGGATCAGACGTCAGAGGAAGGAGCCTCCAAGAAGAGACTAGCGGACAAGTGAGGGGGATCGTCAGAAGTTGACAAAGAGGAGAAGAACAGACTATCAGGGGAGGATAGACAAGAGAAGGGTAGACAGTGAGAGAAGAACAGCAGAAGGAGAGCACACATCAGAGAAGACACGAGAGAGAGAAAGAAGACGTAGGTAACGACAGATGGACATTTAGAGCAATAGATACTCAGGAAAAGCAGTTTTGAAGAAGTAGTTTTAGGACAGATTTAAGATGTGATTCAAGTGATTAAGAAGATTTGATAGTTTTGGAGCTTCGAGTAAAGTGATTTTAGACGAGAAACTAGTTGACCACGTGTTGCAGATGTGATATAATACTGAGTTAGGAAATGTTCTCGTATCAAGTGTAGAATATCGTGAAGTTGAGAACATTGCCGAAATACTGTATGTAGAATATGATAGAGTTTTTGAGATATTGTGAACAAATGATTAAGTGATTCAATCCAAGTGATGTTGTCCACAATACATCTTGAACTTATTTGTCAGAGTTAAATAATGGAGGAACATTTCATCGGACTTGCTCTGGTCTAGTGAATGCGGTAATGCGTGTGAGACCTCGATGTGTGATGATCAAAGGAAAAACTTAATCATCTTCAGTCTTCATCAGTATACATTGTTATATGACATATATGACTTCCCCCACTGTATATGGCACCTGTGACTTCTCCTATTGTATATGGCATATATGACTTTTCCACTGTATGTTGCATATATGACTTTTCCACTGTATAAGATATATATGACTTCTCAACTGTATATGACAATTATGAAATTCCTCTCTCTATGTGACAACTATGACCTCTCCACTGTATATGACAGTTATGAAATTCCTCTCTCTGTGTGACAACTATGACTTCTCCACTGTATATGACAGTTATGAAATTCCTCTCTCTGAATGGCAACTATGGCTTCTCCACTGTATATGACAGTTATGAAATTCCTTTCTCGGTATGACAACTATGGCTTCTCCACTGTATATGACAGTTATGAAATTCCTCTCTCTGCATGATAGCTATGACTTCTCCACTGTATATGACAGTTATGAAATTCCTCTCTCTGCATGATAGCTATGACTTCTGCACTGTATATGACAGTTATGAAATTCCTCTCTCTGCATGATAGCTATGACTTCTCCACTGTATATGACAGTTATGAAATTCCTCTCTCTGCATGATAGCTATGACTTCTCCACTGTATATGACAGTTATGAAATTCCTCTTGCAGTATGATATCTATAACTTTCCTCACTTCATATGATACACTGACACTTGTGACAGTGTGTATATGTGTGTGTGAGAGAGAGAGAGAGTGACATCCCCCGACCCGCCTCCCCCCCGTGTATGACATCTATGACACTCCTGGAGAGACACCCCCCGTATATGACATCTGTGGCACTCCCGGAGAGACACCCCCGTGTATGACATCTTTGACACTCCTGGAGAGACACCCCCGTGTATGACATCTGTGACACTCCTGGAGAGACACCCCGTGTATGACATCTATGACACTCCTGGAGAGACACCCTCGTGTATGACATCTGTGACACTCCTGGAGAGACACCCCCGGTGTATGACATCTATGACATTCTTGGAGAGACGCCCCGTGTATGACATCTATGACACTCCTGGAGAGACACCCCAGTGTATGACATCTATGACACTCCTGGAGAGACACCCCCGTGTATGACATCTGTGGCACTCCTGGATAGACATTCCCCTCGTGTATGGCATCTATGACACTCCTGGAGAGACATTCCCCCTCGTGTATGACATCTGTGGCACTCCTGGAGAGACATTCCCCCTCGTGTATGACAAGACCCCCCCCCCCCCCATGTATGACACATTCCTGGAGAGACATTCCCCCTCGTGTATGACAAGACCCCCTCCCCCATGTATGACACATTCCTGGAGAGACATTCCCCCTCGTGTATGACAATACCCCCCCCCCCCTCATGTATGACACATTCCTGGAAAGACATTCTCCCTCGTGTATGACAAGACCCCCCCCCCCCCTTCCCCCTCATGAATGACATCTGTGACACTCCTGGTTTGATTGTTCGACTTTTTTCCCCAGTTGATGCCGGTCATTGTGTTATTGTTTACCAGTAGTTTCCTCTTCTATGATAGTCTATGCCACGACAGGTCAGTGACTGGGGTCGTAAGGTCAGAGGTCACTGATCGTAAAGGGAGTGAAAGATTAACCCGTGATAAGCTACGTTGTCATGATTTTCTCCCGCCTATCGCGGGTATATTTTGATTGTGAGCAGGAGCTTGGAGATCCGGGTCAATTATCTCCTGAATAAGAAGAATGGGGAGGTGGGGACAGTGCCACCAGGCCCCAGCTGTACAACACCTGTCTCCCCCTTCATGGAGCCTGCTTGTGAAGAGATGTGATAGATTACGTTCTGTGGTGTTTATATACTACCAGTAGTAGGCGGTGTGTTGTGTGACGTGATAAGCTTGTGTAAACTCTCTACAAGGTTGTGTAAGAACATGAAGATTATAGTGTGAGAAGTAAACTCTCTACAAGGTTGTGTAAGAACATGAAGATTATAGTGTGAGAAGTAAAATCTCTACAGGGTTGTGTAAGAACATGAAGATTATAGTGTGAGAAGTAAAATCTCTACAGGGTTGTGTAAGAACATGAAGATTATAGTGTGAGAAGTAAACTCACTACAAGGTTGTGTAAGAGCATGAAGATTATAGTGTGAGAAGTAAACTCTCTACAAGGTTGTGTAAGAACATGAAGATTATAGTGTGAGAAGTAAACTCTCTACAAGGTTGTGTAAGAACATGAAGATTATAGTGTGAGAAGTAAACTCTCTAAAAGGTTGTGTAAGAACATGAAGATTATAGTGTGAGAAGTAAAATCTCTACAGGGTTGTGTAAGAACATGAAGATTATAGTGTGAGAAGTAAACTCACTACAAGGTTGTGTAAGAGCATGAAGATTATAGTGTGAGAAGTAAACTCTCTACAAGGTTGTGTAAGAACATGAAGATTATAGTGTGAGAAGTAAACTCTCTACAAGGTTGTGTAAGAACATGAAGATTATAGTGTGAGAAGTAAACTCTCTACAAGGTTGTGTAAGAACATGAAGATTATAGTGTGAGAAGTAAACTCTCTACAAGGTTGTGTAAGAACATGAAGATTATAGTGTGAGAAGTAAACTCTCTACAAGGTTGTGTAAGAACATGAAGATTATAGTGTGAGAAGTAAACTCTCTACAAGGTTGTGTAAGAACATGAAGATTATAGTGTGAGAAGTAAACTCTCTAAAAGGTTGTGTAAGAACATGAAGATTATAGTGTGAGAAGTAAAATCTCTACAGGGTTGTGTAAGAACATGAAGATTATAGTGTGAGAAGTAAACTCACTACAAGGTTGTGTAAGAGCATGAAGATTATAGTGTGAGAAGTAAACTCTCCACAAGGTTGTGTAAGAACATGAAGATTATAGTGTGAGAAGTAAACTCTCTACAAGGTTGTGTAAGAACATGAAGATTATAGTGTGAGAAGTAAACTCTCTACAAGGTTGTGTAAGAACATGAAGATTATAGTGTGAGAAGTAAACTCTCTACAAGGTTGTGTAAGAACATGAAGATTATAGTGTGAGAAGTAAACTCTCTACAAGGTTGTGTAAGAACATGAAGATTATAGTGTGAGAAGTAAACTCTCTACAAGGTTGTGTAAGAACATGAAGATTATAGTGTGAGAAGTAAACTCTCTAAAAGGTTGTGTAAGAACATGAAGATTATAGTGTGAGAAGTAAAATCTCTACAGGGTTGTGTAAGAACATGAAGATTATAGTGTGAGAAGTAAACTCACTACAAGGTTGTGTAAGAGCATGAAGATTATAGTGTGAGAAGTAAACTCTCCACAAGGTTGCGTAAGAACATGAAGATTATAGTGTGAGAAGTAAACTCTCTACAAGGTTGTGTAAGAACATGAAGATTATAGTGTGAGAAGTAAACTCTCTACAAGGTTGTGTAAGAGCATGAAGATTATAGTGTGAGAAGTAAACTCTCTACAAGGTTGTGTAAGAGCATGAAGATTATAGTGTGAGAAGTAAACTCTCTACAGGGTGTTTTTGTCGTGGTGTATTATTTTTCTGTGTGTATCCTTCAGCTTGCTCGGTGTCCCGTATGTACCGGACTGATGTTCACTCCAACAACTTTTTGTATCCTACTTGCATTGACTGCATGTACACAACGTTTTGTGGTTCATCAGTCCTTGCACCCTGACAATCTTCGATTCATGAAGTAGATTTCCCTTACACAATGCTGGGTACCCATTTTTACAGCCCGATCTGACTCCGAGGGGAGCGATTGTAGGGCGCGCTGTGTTGTTATGAGGCGTGTCACTAACAACTAGTCCTGTTACTGTTACACTGTGAGACTTTGTCAGCAGATTTTGTTTGTTGATGTGCTGCTTCTTTTATGTCCAGTACAAATCTGAACTATCCATGGGTAGTGGACAGTCCTTAGCTACGTCAACCACAGGGCTTGGATAGCTACAGCTAGAACCAGGCCTGTTGATAAGAAGGCCAAAGTAGTTGGTAGTGAGCATGTTCCATTAGAGAGAGAGAGAGCCAACCAGAGCCAGGTATGATTGCCAGTTATGGAATAGTACAGATGAAGCAGATGTATGTCTCAGATCTGCTCACGAAGGTCAGCAGTGATCTTACAGTTTCACAGAAGCCGAGTTACAGGATGTCATGTCACATACATTCACTAGATTCACCTAACACACGATGTCATGTCACATACATTCACTAGATTCACCTAACACAGGATGTCATGTCACATACATTCACTTAATACGGGATGTCATGTCACACACATTCACTTAATACGGGATGTCATGTCACATACATTCAATAGATTCACCTAACACAGGATGTCATGTCACATACATTCGCTAGATTTACCTAATACAGGATGTCATGTCACATACATTCACTTAATACATTATGTCATGTCACATACATTCACAAGATTCACCCAAGTCCAAACCTCCTACCTGCTTGTATAAATTAGCGATTAGAAAGTGGTTGCTTAGCATTGATCACGTGATGTGATTTGCAGAAATCTTCTACAGAGAAAGCATGTTTACACACACAAGGATATGGAAAACACGGATATTTAAAAACAGTCATTTTCTGTTTGGTTGTTTCTTCATGTTATCCACCTGTCCAGGTAATGTCCATTTACTTCGTATGTGTACGTGTCTTGTTCTGGTATCATGACAGTTTTAAAGGAGATGTATGTTTATACTTGTATAAGTTGTCAGTCATTACCTTCATCATCAGCTTTCATCATGGCTAATCCTGATGGTGACTTCATCATCGGCTTTCATCATGATTAACATAGTCTGCTACAGCAACATCAAACCTTTCTTGTGTTGCAACGTCTTGTCTATTTGTGTTAGTGTGGTGTGAACACAGTTAACAAGTGTGAGATGTGAAGGTTGGCACACAGTTAACTGATGTGAGATGTGAAGGTTGGTACACAGTTAACTAGTGTGAGATGTGAAGTTTGGTACACGGTTAACTGGTGTGAGATGTGAAGATTGGTACATGGTTAACTGGTGTGAGATGTGAAGTTTGGTACACGGTTAACTGGTGTGAGATGTGAAGATTGGTACAGGGTTAACTGGTGTGAGATGCAAATGTTGGTACACGGTTAACTGGTGTGAGATGTGAAGGTTGGTGTGATAGTTGTATGCTGTGTGATAGTTGTATAGTGTTGCAATGTGAATGCTGAATGTGATGATTTGATAAAGCTCCTCTTTTGGGAAGAAGTGTCAAATATATAGGTTGTTCACTTTCTTTATCTGCCAGTATATCAGTCAGATCTCTCTCTCTCTCTCTCTCTCTCTCTCTCTCTCTCTCTCTCACTCTCTCTCCTCTCTATCACTCTCACTCTCTATCACTCTCTCTCTCACTCCTCTCTCTCTCCTCTCTCACTCTCTCTCTCTCTCACTCTCACTCCTCCCTCTCTCTCTCTCTCTCACTGTATGCAGATTTGCCCCTATTCATCTAGTTGTCCTGTATTTATTGAGCAGTAGGTACCTGGCGGTCAGTGTTTGTCTGGCTCATCACCCAACATGTGCAGGAAGTATGGCATTGTTCATACTGTATGTAGACTGCACATTGTATATAAACTGTGTAGCTGGGTTAGGCCAGGACTGATGGATATCGCAAGGCAAGGCCAGATCTTGGCTGTGACGAGTGTAAGTAGTTACGAACTGATGCCACTCAAGTTGTTGTTTTGATAAATGTGATCTAAATTCTTCTCTTACGTCGTGTGTAAACACATCGTGCGTTATAGTGTGTGTGTGTAAACACATCGTGTGTTAGCGTACAGGCGTGTAAGCACGGCATATGTTATCTCACATGTAATAAACACATCGTGTAGTGTATACATGTGTTAACGTGTCTGCATGTAGCTAGTAAAGTACAGTATTGTATGGTTAGACATGGAACAATCATACACAGAGCAACATCACGTCTAAAAGTATTTTGTCTATAATTTTTCAAGATCAAACCGCACGGATGCTTTCCCGTACGAAAGCCTCGTTGTGTCCTGTTCGTAAAAATGTGTACGTGTGGGTATGCACGCCGTGTACTGTGTGTACATGCACGCCGTGTACTGTGTGTACATGCACGTCGTGCTTGCCGTATGTACTCAGCTGCAGTTTTGGCTTGTAATTCTGTATGTCTGAAGAATTCTCTCACATCAGGTCGCAGCAACAATCTCGTGTGATTGTAAGAATCACAGAAAAGCTTCGGCCAGCTCCGGCAGTATGTTCTCGCAACTCGGTTGTCTTAGCTGTCTGTCACTAGAGGAGTTTGTTGTGTGTCTCTTCGTGCGTGTCTGACGTGACTCGTGTGATTTGGTCGGCGCTAACATACGCAGATAACTCAGATAACAATGTTATTGTGCCACAAACTAATAACGTCAAATGTGCTGAAGCAGCAAAGATTGTGTTGTTTTTTTTTTTTGTGTGTGGTGACTCGTTTCCGTTATCTTCCTGGTCTGTCCTTACTTCCATCACAAAACATTTTATTCTCATCAGTTTCTGTTCTTATCTTCCTGGCTTGTCCTTCCTTCTATCACAAAACATTTTATTCTCATCAGTTTCTGTTCTTATCTTCCTGGCCTGTCCTTCCTTCCATCACAAAACATTTTATTCTCATCAGTTTCTGTTCTTATCTTCCTGGCCTGTCCTTCCTTCTATCACAAAACATTTTATTCTCATCAGTTTCTGTTCTTATCTTCCTGGCTTGTCCTTCCTTCTATCACAAAACATTTTATTCTCATCAGTTTCTGTTCTTATCTTCCTGGCTTGTCCTTCCTTCTATCACAAAACATTTTATTCTCATCAGTTTCTGTTCTTATCTTCCTGGCTTGTCCTTCCTTCTATCACAAAACATTTTATTCTCATCAGTTTCTGTTCTTATCTTCCTGGCCTGTCCTTCCTTCTATCACAAAACATTTTATTCTCATCAGTTTCTGTTCTTATCTTCCTGGCCTGTCCTTCCTTCCATCACAAAACATTTTATTCTCATCAGTTTCTGTTCTTATCTTCCTGGCTTGTCCTTCCTTCTATCACAAAACATTTTATTCTTGTCAGGCACGGGTTGTCAGTGCTGATGTTTATGTGTAGATCTCGATAATTTTGCTGCCATTCAGACAATGAAAATGGTCCTCTAGATTTTAGCTATAAATCTAAATATTTTTAGATTAAGTCTAGATAATTCTGGAAATTTTATTACAGTCTAAAAAAATCAAACTTTGAGTAAATCTTCCATAATTAAGCATTTTTTAGTGAAGAAATAAATATTTTAAGTATTAAAAACTAGCAACACTGTTCCAGACCTGCCTTGCCCATGTTGGGACTCGCTCCATTCATGCTAATGAACATTGCGCATGCGTGGTACGTACTATCTTGAAGTAATAGAATTGGACAAATGTGATAGTGAAAGTATTGTGCAGGAACTTAAGAATATAAGGACTGAAGTGAAACTGGACTTAGGACTTCATTAACTGGGTGGTATATGTGAAGCTTAATTAATAGGTTTGGTGGCTTACTTTTAGTGAAATGTATGTTCCATTGTTTGCAAGTTGTAATTGTACGTGTTCTTCTGAGTGTTTGCCAAGAAGCAACACACAGTTTACATCAAAAACACTAAATGTAGGCTACTAATCTGAGTTAAAAATCAAGTTACAAGTTGGAGTAGTTAATATGTAACACACGAGGAAAAAGAGATGGCGTAGAGATTTTCTTGTGTCGTTTAAATAGTTAAGCTTGAGACTCCTTCGACTCCTTCAGTTCTCTGTAAACAGTCTTCTGCAGCCAACGAAGGACATCTCTTCAGCGTGTCAGCTCATGAAATATTTAAAGCTAACTTAAAGCAGAATACCAGTTAACAAGATTCCAAATAGTTGACTGGACTAACAAGCACAAGACAAGAGGTTTGAAGTAAAACAAGACAGATGTCGGGGAAGTAATGGGAGCTGAGAACCTTGTGCTAGTGCTATCCCAGCTCTTGTACTACCGCTTCCAGGTGTTTGCTAGCAGCGCTCACATCTAAGCTGACAAATCAGATCAACTCACAGATCCTTCCTGCTGTTATAATGGTCACATTTACCTTTAGAAAACATGGAGAATATGTTTCCCTTCAAGTTATACAAGATATGAAGATAATGGCAAGACATCAGCAAATAATAATAATCTGCAGGAGATGAAGCAAGTCCTTTAGATGATAATGATGATAATGATGATGATGAAGTACACCTTATGTTTGATTTGATCAAATAATTATTATCGTTACCATATTAGTATTACTTTTCATTGAAATTACCCATTAATTTTCACTTATACATTATTAAAAATATTTCCTACATAATATTTAGATAAATGTTTTTTAAAATCTAGATAATTCTAGACATATTTTGGAGTAATTCTAAATTTTTTTTTTTTTGAGAAGGAAAGTTAGCAACACTGATCAGACATGCGCTAATCGTTGGTCTGTCAGCTCGCTTGACCAACTTGAACACTGACCAAATGGAAGAGTTGAACACTGACCCAATGGAAGAGTTGAACACTGGACCAATGGAAGAGTTGAACACTGGACCAATGGAAGAGTTGAACACTGACCCAGTGGAAGAGTTGAACACTGGACCAATGGAAGAGTTGAACACTGGACCAATGGAAGAGTTGAACACTGACCCAGTGGAAGAGTTGAACACTGGACCAATGGAAGAGTTGAACACTGGACCAATGGAAGAGTTGAACACTGACCCAATGGAAGAGTTGAACACTGGACCAATGGAAGAGTTGAACACTGGACCAATGGAAGAGTTGAACACTGACCCAGTGGAAGAGTTGAACACTGGACCAGTGGAAGAGTTGAACACTGGACCAATGGAAGAGTTGATCACTGCACCAATGAAAGAGTTGAACACTAGACCAATGGAAGAGTTGAACACTGGACCAATGGAAGAGTTGAACAGTGGACCAGTGGAAGAGTTGAACACTGGACCAATGGAAGAGTTGAACACTGGACCAATGGAAGAGTTGAACACTGGACCAATGGAAGAGTTGAACACTGGACCAATGGAAGAGTTGAAGAATGAAAAAAATAAAACAAAATGTTTAATGATGCATTGTTCTCAGACTAGTGGATGAGATAACGAAAACATGATTGAAGAATTGTTGACTATAAGATAATGTAAACATGATTGTAGGATTGTGGACAAAATATACAGAAAACACGGGTTTGAAATTGTGCAAAAGGAAGAAGAACAACATGATTGTAGAATAGTACATGAGGAAGAAAGAAAATGAGATTGTATAATGATTGACAAGAAAAAAGAAAGAAAACAAGGTTGTAAAATGACTGACAAGAAAGAAAACAAGATTGTATAATGACTGACAAGAAAGAAAACGAGATTGTATAATGATTGATAAGAAAGAAAACAAGATTGTATAATGATTGATAAGAAAGAAAACAAGATTGTATAACGACTGACAAGAAAGAAAACAAGATTATATAACGACTGATAAGAAAGACAAAAAGATTGTATAACGACTGACAAGAAAGAAAACAAGATTATTTAACGACTGACAAGAAAGAAAACAAGATTATATAACGACTGACAAGAAAGAAAACAAGATTATATAACGACTGACAAGAAAGAAAACAAGATTTTAACGATTGACAAGAAAGAAAACAAGATTGTATAACGACTGACAAGAAAGAAAACAAGATTGTATAACGACTGACAAGAAAGAAAACAAGATTATATAAGGACTGACAAGAACGAAAGCAAGATTTTAACGATTCACAAGAAAGAAAACAAGATTGTATAATGATTGATAAGAAAGAAAACAAGATTGTATAACGACTGACAAGAAAGAAAACAAGATTATATAACGACTGACAAGAACGAAAACAAGATTATATAACGACTGACAAGAAAGAAAACAAGATTATATAACGACTGACAAGAACGAAAACAAGATTTTAACGACTGACAAGAAAGAAAACAAGATTATATAAGGACTGACAAGAACGAAAGCAAGATTTTAACGATTCACAAGAAAGAAAACAAGATTGTATAATGATTGATAAGAAAGAAAACAAGATTGTATAACGACTGACAAGAAAGAAAACAAGATTATATAACGACTGACAAGAACGAAAACAAGATTATATAACGACTGACAAGAAAGAAAACAAGATTATATAACGACTGACAAGAACGAAAACAAGATTTTAACGACTGACAAGAAAGAAAACAAGATTATATAACGACTGACAAGAACGAAAACAATATTTTAACGATTGACAAGAAAGAAAACAAGATTATATAACGACTGACAAGAACGAAAACAAGATTGTATAACTACTGACAAGAAAGAAAACAAGATTATATAACGACTGACAAGAACGAAAACAAGATTTTAACGATTGACAAGAAAGAAAACAAGATTGTATAACGACTGACAAGAAAGAAAACAAGATTGTATAACGACTGACAAGAAAGAAAACAAGATTATATAACGACTGACAACGAAAAAAGATTTTAACGATTCACAAGAAAGAAAACAAGATTGTATAATGATTGATAAGAAAGAAAACAAGATTGTATAACGACTGACAAGAAAGAAAACAAGATTATATAACGACTGACAAGAACGAAAACAAGATTATATAACGACTGACAAGAAAGAAAACAAGATTATATAACGACTGACAAGAACGAAAACAAGATTTTAACGACTGACAAAAAAGAAAACAAGATTATATAACGACTGACAAGAACGAAAACAATATTTTAACGATTGACAAGAAAGAAAACAAGATTATATAACGACTGACAAGAACGAAAACAAGATTGTATAACTACTGACAAGAAAGAAAACAAGATTATATAACGACTGACAAGAACGAAAACAAGATTTTAACGATTGACAAGAAAGAAAACAAGATTGTATAATGACTGACAAGAAGGAAGAAAGACATGTTAATATTGTTAACCATTTTTACTGTAGATAGTTTTGGATAAAAATGTAATGGAACAGAAAAAAGGATAATATTTTATCTGTAACAATAGCTAGCCGTGTTCAGAGAATGACGGTATATGTAAGGAAGTTTGTATCTAGTACATGCACTAAGTGGAATGTTCCAAGCTGGTCTATGTTCGTAGAAAACTAGGAGATGATAAAATATGAAGAAGTCCGGGAATAGATTTGAAAATGTTGGCAGACAACGGTATGTGGTTTGCGGTTGATCAGATACTTTATCTGTGTTGATCTCGCTGTCAAATGTGAAACATAACATTTAACATATCTGTTAGTTCCCCGAGCTCTGTGTGTGGGTGTGTGTGTGTGTGTCAATGACCGACTGTTTCTGTTACACGGAGAAAACTTGACAGAAATCACGTTGACTATCTTACATTCATCCCTTCACCTCGCTTATGGTGTTGGCATTTTGAGGACATTTAATACTGATATAGAAATGCCTGTACCAGGCGCTTGAATACCTTGTTAACTGAGTTCACTTCTTAGGTAGAAAGTAAACAAAATAATCCATACGTGGAAGGCCATCTAACAGACGTGTACAGTATTTAGCGGCGACCATTTGTCCTGCTTGATGTCAGGGCACTTCTCCTAGTTCATGACATGTGCCGGTTGCTCAAGGTCGACTGTCATACAAGTTTGTCCTGCTTGATGTCAGGGCACTTCTCCTAGTTCATGACATGTGCCGGTTGCTCAAGGTCGACTCTGACATACAAGTTTGTCCTGCTTGATGTCAGGGCACTTCTCCTAGTTCATGACATGTGCCGGTTGCTCAAGGTCGACTCTGTCATACAAGTTTGTCCTGCTTGATGTCAGGGCACTTCTCCTAGTTCTTGACATTTACTGGTTGCTCAAGGTCGACTCTGTCATACAAGTTTGTCCTGCTTGATGTCAGGGCACTTCTCCTAGTTCTTGACATTTGCTGATTGCTCAAGGTCGACTCTGTCATACAAGTTTGTCCTAGTAGAGCTTGTTGTCAACCTTCTGTTGCAGCATCTCCTGCTTCTTCTTCTTGTATGTGCTCCGGATCATGAGGAGAGCCAAGAAAATCAGGAATCATCATCATCATCACCAACATCATCATCATCATCATCATCATCACCAACATCATCACCATCATCATCACCATCATCATCACCAACATCATCATCATCATATTAGAGGGAGCACCCTGCACCGTTAGGCGCTCTCTGTTCTCTGTCCTTCTCTGTCCTCTCTCTGTCTTTTCTCTCTGTCGTCTCTGCTCCCCTCTCTGTCTCTTCTCTGTGTCGTCTCTGCCCCCTCTCTCTGTGTCCCCTATCTCCTCTTTCTCTGTGTCTCTGTCCTCTCTCTCTCTCTGTCTCTGTCCTCTCTCTGTGTCTCTCCACTCTGTATCCTCCTGTCTCTGTCCTCTCTCTCTCTCTCTCTCTCTGTGTTTGTCTCTTTCCCCATCTCTATCTGAACATTAAGAGTATATAGTTGTACACCGAGCAAGGTCTACAATCTACTACAGGATAAATATGTGCGAGTGGCGTGACCTGAACTGACCTGCCTCGTGACCTGTCTCTTACCTCGCTCGTCAGTCATAAAATCAGCTGAGCCTGAGATGTGAAGGTAGAAGTGGATTTTCAAATATTTATTGACAAGTGTCCAGTGACTCTAGAGAGCAGGATAGCTTGCTGTGATGTAGGGCGGGATAGAAGACTTCCAACATTCCTCTCTCACCACCATGGTAGAACTTTGCTGGTTTTAGCGCAACCTACATCCAACAGTGAGCTGGCCTCAGCGTAAGTTTAACACGCTCCTGTCAGTCACAGAATACTTTGACCTGAAACCTGCTTGGACTAATATAATTACTTAAACTGACTGTCTGTACCGGGTAGGAGATACGTGTCCGAGTTGCAGTGTTGAGAAACACATCAGTGTTTGTTTGTGCATGTTAGTACTTCGTTCAATAGCCAGTTCTGAATTTCTTTGTCAATGTTAATATCTAGTTAAACAGGCAAGTATATATATATATATATATATATATATATATATATATATATATATATATATATATATATAATATATATATATTACAGGGTGTCTGAAAAACCAGCCTACAATTTTAAATATTTATAACTTCGGATGTTTACATGATAGAAACAGCCTGTAAAATAACATTTATGAGCCTGATATGTCTAATTTTTGTCAACATATGAAAAATTATTTATCCTTTAAAAAAACAAAAAATTACTTTTTTTTTGTTTTTTCAGAGTTGTGTTAATCAATAGCTTGACATGAAGAGAAAGTAAACTGTGTCCTATGATTGGTGGAGCTCAAATCTGTCACTGCTTTACAAGGAAGGTTTAGATCTCATTACAATAAAGATGTACCACATAGAAATTCCTTTGTCACTTTGCACATACATGCCAGATGGACTAATCTCTTGGCCTCCACAGTCACCACAATTGACTCTCTCGGATTTCTTTTTATGGAGAACATGTATACAGTTTACTTTCTCTTCTAGTCAAGCCATTGGTTAGTAACAAATGTGGTAAGAAAATAATCATTTAAAATTTTGTTAAATAATAATAATAATAAATTGTAAGAAAGCAACAAAGAACTAGACACATCAGGCTTGTAAATGTTATTTTACAGGCTGACTCTGTCTTGTAAACATCCAAAGTTATAAATATTTAAAATTGTACATGGACTTCTTGTCTATATTACATATAGAATATGAGAAACTCTTATATTTGAATAGATCTGATAGATTGTACAGTACAACAGTAAGTCTTATGCTCTTGTTGACAAGAAGAAGGATACACTGAGAAGGAATTGATCATGGAGAGACTTTGAGACTGAATATATAGCAGTAATTCTTGTGTTCATATTGTTGTGATAGATTATATTGTATAGCAGTAATTCTTGTGTTCATATTGTTGTGATAGATTATATTGTATAGCAGTAATTCTTGTGTTCATATTGTTGTGATAGATTATATTGTATAGCAGTAATTCTTGTGTTCATATTGTTGTGATAGATTATATTGTATAGCAGTAATTCGTGCATTCAGATTGTTATGAAAATATGTTTGTTGCCCTATAGTATGTGGGATACATTTTTGCACTGAAAGAAGCACAGAGAAAGCACTCCTATAACATGCTAACATGATACACTGTGAAAGTTTTACCCATGTAATGTATCTATTAACATTCACTTACTTCAGGTTTACTGTATTATTCCGCCAGCAAAGAAAACAAGGTTCTAAAATACTTGTTATATCATCATTAAAAAATTAGTTTGTGAAATAATCATAATATTGTCATTAAAAATAGCAGAATCTGAGATGGTTATTATATCATTTTTTAAAAAAATCAGATTCTGAGATGATTATTATATCATTTTTTTAAAAAATCAAATGTTTGAGGTGGTTATATTATCATTAAAAGAAAATCAGATTCTGAGGTGGTTATTATATTATTAACGGTCGGTTTACTAATCCAGTGGTACCGGGGTCAGGGATTTTTTTCTGTTAGTCACTAAAAAGGGCCCGGGGTTCACCCAGCCTCTAAAAATGGGTACCAAAGAAATCTGGGAAAGTAAAGTGGCCAGGCATGATACTGACCACATCAGACTTTCATGTGCTGAAGGTCAAGGAAAATATGGGCCTAACATATTATTCCCCAATGTGCCTTAATGGCATGGAAATGGAAATTCTACCTTTACCTCATTTTATCTTTAAAAGAAAATCAGATTCTGAGATGATTATTATATTGTCATTTTAAGATGAAATACTTATTATAGCATCATTAAACTTGTTGTCAGACCATATTCTTTTTAAAAGACACTTTAGTTTGGCATTAATTCTTCAGTTTTTTTTTGTTTTTGTTTGTTTGTGTATGAGATTAGTTTCAGTTTGATGAAAATCTAAAGTTGTAGGGTCATTTTTACAGATATTGTCAGAGATATTCAATTTCTTGTATTTAAAAAAAAAATACTATTTGTAAAAGAATAAGAGATTAAGGTCAGAGAAAATCATTGTCATAGAGGAGAAGTCAGGGATTAAAGTCAGATAAATTAAATATGATTTTCTGTTTAATATCTAAAAATATATATATATATATATATATAAACTGAAAATTAAATGAAAGAAATGTAGGTAAGTAGGTTACATTCAGCCAGGATTAAAGCTTTGTTTTGTGTGTGGCTGTTGAATTCTTCATCAAAGCAAATGGATTGTGTCTGGATATTGACATGAGTGTTGTGCAGTGACATTTGCCATGCAACATTATGTTGTTGAATGTTGTATTGTCAGTTTTTCATGTTAACTAAAATGTTGATTTGAAATGACAGGCTTGATCTCTTGTTTCTGACAGGTGACCTTTGCCACCCAGGAAGCTGATATATACTACAGTCCACTGAGGACCAGCCCACCAGTTTTAGCGGAGGTCGCTACTTCCAGCGGGTTTCCAGCCATGGTTATGGACATCCATGAGGCTGAAGCCCTCATGACAGACCAGAGAGTACAGGTTATGGTGTCTGTCGAGGGCATGACATGCATGTCATGTGTTCGTAACATTGAAGGCACCATTTCTACAAGGCCAGGAGTGAAGAGCATCTCTGTATCCCTGGAGAAGAAATTGGCAAATCTGGTTATCGATCCATCGGAGATCAGCCCAGAGAGTGCTGCAGAGGCAATTGATGACATGGGCTTCCCAGCCAAATTGTTAAGTCCGTTGCCATCTTCTGCCCCATCACATATAGAGACCCGTATCAGAGTTGAGGGAATGACCTGTCAGTCATGTGTCAGAAACATTGAGGGAAATATGTCAACAAAACCAGGTATAATAAACATTAAGGTCAGCCTTTCTGACAAGCAGGCGGTGGTGACCTATGACCCGAAAGTGGTCACATCTACCTCCATAGCAGAGCAGATCGAAGACATGGGATTTGAGGCTTCCATAGAGGAGACCTTCTCCGAGAACCCAGGATTCAGGCATGGGAGCATGTCCAGCGGTAGCCATGGAGACGCAGTACAACAGACAGTGGTCAGCATTGCTGGCATGACATGCCATTCATGTGTGAAAACCATCGAAGACAAGTTAGGGCAGAATGCAGCCATAAAGAGCATAAAAGTGTCTTTGGCTGAACAGAAAGGAACAGTTGAATACTTTCCCAAGCAGATAACACCAGAAAAACTGTGTCAGCTCATAGATGATATGGGCTTCCAGGCCTCTCTGCCAGGTAGTGCATCAAAGCTTCCTTGTAGTTTTTTTTTCTTTGTTTGATTTTAGTGTTTCTCTTTAAAGTTTAACATACTTACATATATCCATACATTACTTACATACTTCCATACATTACTTACATACATCCATACATACTACAAGTTTAAGAAAGTGAAAGATTAACATGTTACCTTACTTTACAACCATACATGCTTCAAGTCTAAGAAAGTTTTGGAAATGTGGTTATTGTTGGTGGTGACATGTTGTCAGAAAGTGTTAGAGGTGTTGTTATTGTTATTGTTGGTGATGGTATATTTGAGGAAGTGTCGGGGACATGGTTGTTGTTATTGTTATTGTTGGTGAAGGTATGTTTGAGGAATGTTTGGGGACATGGTTGTTGTTATTGTTATTGTTGGTGAAGGTATATTTAAGGAAGTATTGGGGACATGGTTGTTGTTATTGTTATTGTTGGTGAAGGTATATTTGAGGAATGTTGGGGACATGAATGTTGATGATTTAGGTTCACCCATAACATCAAAGTGAAATACTATGGGCAGCACATAATGTGGTGAGGAACTTGTAATGATGAATCACATCAGCTGGGGAATATGTGATAGTAATGTTTTTGCAACCTGTACAAGGTTCACAACAACAGATCCTTTTAAGAAGTTAACTTTTTTTTTTTAGTCCATGGTAGCACACATCTGTCCCACTCCACGTCCTACTCCATGTCTGTGTTGTAAGATCTTAACCAGTGCCAGGAGCAAAGAACTTTGCTGACCAACCTGCCAAAGATAGACTTGTCTAAATATTTCTTATCAGAATTCCATCTCAGTAACTACCGTTGCATATGTTTTATACAAGCTCCGACAATTAAGTAATGAGCAAAGCATGGAAATCAAAGATGCAACCTTCATCTATGATCTGGCAACTTTTCATCACTGGCCGATAAGCAGACAACAAACAAGCTGCCATTTTGTTGACCTAGTCAGAGGTAGTTTGTTACTAATCAGCATGGAGCAAAAAGCTAACATTAAATTCTGTTTAAAACTCAGTACCATTGAGACAGTTAAATTGATGCAACAAGTTTGTGGGGATAATTTTTTATCTCATGCACAGATATTCAGGTGGTATTCATGATTCAGAAGTGATGTGGAAACGATTACAAATGCAACTAGACATGGGCACCCAATTTCTGTTCGTAATGAGGAACTCATTGCAAAAATCAGAGAATGTATACAAGAAGATCGTTGTTTGACTGTGAGGATGATGGCAGATTTGGTGTTAACTGAGAGACCATTCTAAAATTTTAGTGGAAGATTTGGGAAAGAAAAAAGTTGCTTGCCGGTTTGTACTACGTGCGTTATCGGATGACCAAAAACATCAGCGCGTTGAATATGCAAAGGACATCATCAAAATGTGTCGCAGAAATAAACATTTCTTAAATTTGATTGTTGCAGAGGATGAAACGGATTTTCAGCTATGATCCCACAACTAAACACCAAAGTGCTCAGTGGAAGTCATCATCATCACCAAAAGACAAAAAATTCATCTTCAGAAGTCGAAAGTGAAAACAATGTTGGTGTGCTTCTACGACAGCAAAGGAGTTATTCAAAAAGAATTTATTCCAGAGGGATAGACTGTCACTGCTAAAGTTTATTTAAGTATTTTGAAACACCTATTGAAAAGGATTCTCCGAGTCCGACCCGAGTATTCAACACCTGGCAGTTTTTTCCTTCATGATAATGCACTGTCTCACCGGGCGGTAGTTGTATAGGAATTTTTGACCCAAAAACAGGTGTGTGTTCTCAACTATCCACCCTATTCTCCAGATTTGTCTCCCTGTGATTATTTTCTATTCCAAAAATTAAAATTACCATTGAAAGGACGCTTCTTTGACTATAATGATGACATCCAAAGGCCCGTAACATTGAGTTTAAGGGCCACACCAACAGAAGAACTGCAGAGGTCGTTCTAGTGTTTGTTATATCATGCCACTCGCTGTATCAATGCACAAGGGGCTTACTTTGAATGAAATACAGATCTCCAACTGTTGTTTATTTTATTTTTTATGGAATTAGTCTCATTACTTAATTGTTGGACCTTGTATGGTGGAATAACAGATGTTGCCAGGTATAATTGATACAGTTAATATTGTTCTGTAACATTTACTTTGGTTGTTGTCAAATGGTACAGCACAATTATGACAGGAAGATTGCAGATGTTTGTACAGGTTAATTAGGCAAGTAGATTGCAGGTGTTTGTACAGGTTAATTAGGCAGGTAGATTGCAGATGTTTGTACAGGTTAATTAGGGAGTTAGATTGCAGATGTTTGTACAGGTTAATTAGACAGGTAGATTGCAGATGTTTGTACAGGTTAATTAGGCAGTTAGATTGCAGATGTTTGTACAGGTTATTTAGGCAGGTAGATTGCAGATGTTTGTACAGGTTAAATAGGCAGTTAGTTTGTAGATATTTGTACAGTTTATTCAAGAACATAATTAAATGCAGAGCTAAGGCAGATGAGTGAACAATAACCTGTCTCATGGGTGATCTGAAAAAGAAGATGGACATGTGTCAGTCACGTGATGAGAAGAAACCATCAGAGAATCCCATAACAAGCTATCAAGTGGAACACAACATGCCTAAGAAAAATAGGTCGACCATGTGAAACTCTAAAGAGGACATTGTTAAGAGAGGCCAAATTAATAGGCACAAAATCCCTTGATGATGTTGGAAAGCTCACTAGAAACAGTTCTTTAGAAAAGTTTTACCCAGTCCAAAAAAAATTTGGAAACCACTGTTTTCTCAGGTGTTTTTCATGAGAGTTTTTCTAGTATCATGATTTTATTTTTCTAGTATCATGATTTTGTTTTTCCGCTATAATGATCCTCACACTCTGAACAGAGTTTCTGTTATCTTGTATCTCAGTATATGTCTGTGTTGATTTAGACTTGTTCTTGTGCCTCTGACATGATATATGTTTCTGGCATCATCACATTGTACTCTGGTTCTTTGATTATCAACAGAGATATTCAGGCATATGTGTTTGCATGCATGTGTGTGGATGGGTGAGTTTTGTGCAGGCTGCAGAAAGTCATTCATCCTTCCTCATTCTCATCAGGATGTTCTCAGTGTCCTCCTAGAATTTCATAATTTGGCAGGTGTAAAATAATCTCAGAGTTGATGTGGCAGATATTTCCAGTCAGACAAACTGAGTACAAGTTTCACATATGCAAAAAAGTACACAGTCTTCTCACACAGCAGTGTCACAGTGCAGGAGACAGACAAGATTCCTTCAGAAGATAACCAAGTATTTTACTGATGATAGTTTGCAGTACAGGAGAGTAATCTCAGCTTTTTTTTGTTATCTGTTGCTGTGGGGAGATTGTTATGTGAGTGAAATTATTTGGAGTTTATCGTGGATAGACTGTTAACACAAACAATGGAAGAACTGAATTTAAAATCAGTGAAAGAGTGTGAAACTGAATTTATCAGGGAGAGAATGTGGGACAAAATTTATCAGAGGGAGGCTGGGATTGAATTGATCAGGAAGAGATTGACTGAATTTATCTCAAATAAGACTAAGGGAATAAATTGATTGAGAAGAGATTGACTGAATTTATCTCAAATAAGACTAAGGGAATAAATTGATCGGGAAGAGATTGACTGAATTTATCTCAAATATGACTAAGGGAATGAATTGATCGGGAAGAGATTGACTGAATTTATCTCAAATATGATTAAGGGAATGAATTGATCGGGAAGAGATTGACTGAATTTATCTCAGATATGACTAAGGGAATAAATTGATTGGTAAGAGATTGACTGAATTTATCTCAAATAAGACTAAGGGAATAAATTGATTGGTAAGAGATTGACTGAATTTATCTCAAATATGACTAAGGGAATAAATTGATTGGGAAGAGATTGACTGAATTTATCTCAAATAAGACTAAGGGAATAAATTGATTGAGAAGAGATTGACTGAATTTATCTCAAATAAGACTAAGGGAATAAATTGATCGGGAAGAGATTGACTGAATTTATCTCAAATATGACTAAGGGAATGAATTGATCGGGAAGAGATTGACTGAATTTATCTCAAATATGATTAAGGGAATGAATTGATCGGGAAGAGATTGACTGAATTTATCTCAGATATGACTAAGGGAATAAATTGATTGGTAAGAGATTGACTGAATTTATCTCAAATAAGACTAAGGGAATAAATTGATTGGTAAGAGATTGACTGAATTTATCTCAAATATGACTAAGGGAATAAATTGATTGGGAAGAGATTGACTGAATTTATCTCAAATAAGACTAAGGGAATAAATTGATTGGGAAGAGATTGACTGAATTTATCTCAGATATGACTAAGGGAATAAATTGATGGGGAAGAGATTGTGAGACTGGATTTAAAGAGTGTGAGGAAATTGTATGAGTGAATTAAAGAGAGAGTGAGAACAAAAAATGTTCTTGTTCTCTTCCTTGTGATAACAAGCATCAGGCTCAAGTAGCAAGGCTGACATACCAGTTAGGCAGTCATGTGCAAGTCCTTTGCGGAACTTTGCCTCCCTAACAGCTCTCCTTTAGGCCTCTCTGTTGAGAGCAAGATGGCCTGCTGCTGATGCATCCATTTGCAGATTATCAATGATGTGTCTTGCAGCCATCTTTGCCTTGGTCTTCCTCTCTTTCTTTTTCCCATTATGTAGCCTTCTCTAAGATGGCTGGCACACCAAAGCTGGTCAAAACCCTTACAGAGCGCCTGGTACACTGGTGTCACAACAGTCTGGTAAATGAGGTGGAGATTGCCGTGGTCCACTTTGTGGTGAAATTTATTCTAATGTCTGGCATAGCTGCCTCGCAGAAGAGGTCTTGTCCACATTTGATGGTTGTCCTCGGACATGAGGAAATCCATGATATTAATCTATCATGACCATCATTATTTCTTGTCCACATTTGATGGTTGTCCTCGGACATGAGGAAATCCATGATGTTAATCTATCATTACCATCATTATTTCTTGTCCACATTTGATGGTTGTCCTCGGACATGAGGAAATCCATGATGTTAATCTATCATTACCATCATTATTTCTTGTCCACATTTGATGGTTGTCCTCGGACATGAGGAAATCCATGATATTAATGTATCATTACCATCATTATTTCTTGTCCACATTTGATGGCTGTCCTCGGACATGAAGAAATCCATGATATTAATCTATCATTACCATCATTATTTCTTGTCCACATTTGATGGCTGTCCTCGGACATGAAGAAATCCATGATATTAATGTATCATTACCATCATTATTTCTTGTCCACATTTGATGGCTGTCCTCGGACATGAAGAAATCCATGATATTAATGTATCATGACCATCATTATTTCTTGTCCACATTTGATGGCTGTCCTCAGACATGAAGAAATCCATGATATTAATCTATCATTACCATCATTATTTCTTGTCCACATTTGATGGCTGTCCTCGGACATGAAGAAATCCATGATATTAATCTATCATTACCATCATTATTTCTTGTCCACATTTGATGGTTGTCCTCAGACATGAAGAAATCCATGATATTAATCTATCATTACCATCATTATTCTTGTCCACATTTGATGGTTGTCCTCGGACATGAAGAAATCCATGATATTAATCTATCATTACCATCATTATTTCTTGTCCACATTTGATGGCTGTCCTCGGACATGAAGAAATCCATGATATTAATCTATCATTACCATCATTATTTCTTGTCCACATCTGATGGTTGTCCTCGGACATGTGGAAATCCATGATATTAATCTATCATTACCATCATTATTTCTTGTCCACTGAACAAATACTAATCTCAGCACTCCATACTACAACTGTAACAATCTTTCATAATTCACTTATGTTTTTTATGTGTGTTGCTATGTACTGACTGCTAGAAATTTTTTACTTAAATCATCTAGTTTGAACACAATGTTTAGAGAGATCATAAGTATATTCTCATGTTTCAGTGTTGCATATAAACCAAAATTTGTCTGTTTAAATGTTACAGGTAAACCAAAATTTGTCTTTTTCAATGTCACAGATAAACCAAAACTTGCCTATTTCAATGTTACAGGTAAACTAAAATTTGCCTATTTCAATGTTACAGGTAAACCAAAACTTGTCTTTTTTCAATGTTACAGGTAAACTAAAACTTGCCTATTTCAATGTTACAGGTAAACCAAAACTTGTCTTTTTTCAATGTCACAGATAAACCAAAACTTGCCTATTTCAATGTTACAGGTAAACCAAAACTTGTCTTTTTTCAATGTCACAGATAAACCAAAACTTGCCTATTTCAATGTTACAGGTAAACCAAAACATGCCTATTTCAATGTTACAGGTAAACCAAAACTTGTCCGCTCTGTCAGTCAGACTATTGTGAACTTGTCTCCATCACCAAACCACAACAATTCTGGCAAGGGTGATACTGGTGATGCAGAAAATGAGAAGTGCTACCTGCAGGTGACAGGGATGACCTGTGCATCCTGTGTGGGTACTATAGAAAAGAATGTGAAGAAGATGGAAGGTGAGAATCTTAACACTATTTATATGCTTTAATGAGAGTAGGAGTGATGTTGTGCTTTCTTGTTCATGACTTCTAGCCAACCTTCTCATGGTGATCCAGCTGCTTTTTTGTATTTTCTCCATCTCATCTTTCGCTACATTCCTCTTTTATTTTATGCACTGTTGTTCAGGCAGTATGACACATACCATCCATTTCTAGTGCTTGTTTGTTATAATCATGTGAAGATCTTCATCACATCTTTGAGTGAGAAGGTGATGATTGATGTGGTGGGCTTATTGTTCCTTCCAGGTGTTCACAGCATCCTGGTGTCGCTGATGGCACAGAAGGCAGAAGTAGTGTATGATCCAGCCTATGTGTTGCCCAGTCAGATAGCCAGTAAGATTGAAGATCTAGGCTTCAATGCTTCAGTCATGGAAGGAGAAGTGTCTGGTCAAGGAAGTGTAGAACTGACAGTAAGTTGTGACTGTGTGCTAGTAGAACTGACAGTAAGTTGTGACTGTGTTCTAGTAGAACTGACAGTAAGTTGTGACTGTGTGGTAGTAGAACTGACAGTAAGCTGTGACTGTGTGGTAGTAGAACTGACAGTAAGCTGTGACTGTGTGTGCTAGTAGAACTGATATCATTTAGTTAGTAAGATTGAAGACTTTGGCATTATTGCTTCAGTCATAGATGGGGATGTGTCTTGTCATGGATGTGGATGTGTCTTGTCATGGATGGGAAAGTGTCTTGTCATAGATGGGGATGTGTCTTGTCATGGGTGTGGATGTGTCTTGTCATGGATGGGAAAGTGTCTTGTCATAGATGGGGATGTGTCTTGTCATGGATGTGGATGTGTCTTGTCATGGATGGGAAAGTGTCTTGTCATAGATGGGGATGTGTCTTGTCATGGATGTGGATGTGTCTTGTCCACATCTGATGGTTGTCCTCGGACATGTGGAAATCCATGATATTAATCTATCATTACCATCATTATTTCTTGTCCACTGAACAAATACTAATCTCAGCACTCCATACTACAACTGTAACAATCTTTCATAATTCACTTATGTTTTTTATGTGTGTTGCTATGTACTGACTGCTAGAAATTTTTTACTTAAATCATCTAGTTTGAACACAATGTTTAGAGAGATCATAAGTATATTCTCATGTTTCAGTGTTGCATATAAACCAAAATTTGTCTGTTTAAATGTTACAGGTAAACCAAAACTTGTCTTTTTTCAATGTCACAGATAAACCAAAACTTGCCTATTTCAATGTTACAGGTAAACTAAAATTTGCCTATTTCAATGTTACAGGTAAACCAAAACTTGTCTTTTTTCAATGTTACAGGTAAACTAAAACTTGCCTATTTCAATGTTACAGGTAAACCAAAACTTGTCTTTTTTCAATGTCACAGATAAACCAAAACTTGCCTATTTCAATGTTACAGGTAAACCAAAACTTGTCTTTTTTCAATGTCACAGATAAACCAAAACTTGCCTATTTCAATGTTACAGGTAAACCAAAACATGCCTATTTCAATGTTACAGGTAAACCAAAACTTGTCCGCTCTGTCAGTCAGACTATTGTGAACTTGTCTCCATCACCAAACCACAACAATTCTGGCAAGGGTGATACTGGTGATGCAGAAAATGAGAAGTGCTACCTGCAGGTGACAGGGATGACCTGTGCATCCTGTGTGGGTACTATAGAAAAGAATGTGAAGAAGATGGAAGGTGAGAATCTTAACACTATTTATATGCTTTAATGAGAGTAGGAGTGATGTTGTGCTTTCTTGTTCATGACTTCTAGCCAACCTTCTCATGGTGATCCAGCTGCTTTTTTGTATTTTCTCCATCTCATCTTTCGCTACATTCCTCTTTTATTTTATGCACTGTTGTTCAGGCAGTATGACACATACCATCCATTTCTAGTGCTTGTTTGTTATAATCATGTGAAGATCTTCATCACATCTTTGAGTGAGAAGGTGATGATTGATGTGGTGGGCTTATTGTTCCTTCCAGGTGTTCACAGCATCCTGGTGTCGCTGATGGCACAGAAGGCAGAAGTAGTGTATGATCCAGCCTATGTGTTGCCCAGTCAGATAGCCAGTAAGATTGAAGATCTAGGCTTCAATGCTTCAGTCATGGAAGGAGAAGTGTCTGGTCAAGGAAGTGTAGAACTGACAGTAAGTTGTGACTGTGTGCTAGTAGAACTGACAGTAAGTTGTGACTGTGTTCTAGTAGAACTGACAGTAAGTTGTGACTGTGTGGTAGTAGAACTGACAGTAAGCTGTGACTGTGTGGTAGTAGAACTGACAGTAAGCTGTGACTGTGTGTGCTAGTAGAACTGATATCATTTAGTTAGTAAGATTGAAGACTTTGGCATTATTGCTTCAGTCATAGATGGGGATGTGTCTTGTCATGGATGTGGATGTGTCTTGTCATGGATGGGAAAGTGTCTTGTCATAGATGGGGATGTGTCTTGTCATGGGTGTGGATGTGTCTTGTCATGGATGGGAAAGTGTCTTGTCATAGATGGGGATGTGTCTTGTCATGGATGTGGATGTGTCTTGTCATGGATGGGAAAGTGTCTTGTCATAGATGGGGATGTGTCTTGTCATGGATGTGGATGTGTCTTGTCATGGATGGGAAAGTGTCTTGTCATGGATGTGGATGTGTCTTGTCATGGATGGGAAAGTGTCTGGTCATGGATGGGAAAGTGTCTTGTCATGGATGGGAAAGTGTCTTGTCATGGATGGGAAAGTGTCTTGTCATGGATGGGAAAGTGTCTTGTCATGGATGGGAAAGTGTCTTGTCATAGATGGGAAAGTGTCTTGTCATGGATGGGAAAGTGTCTGGTCATGTATGGGAGAGTGTCTGGTCATGTATGGGAAAGTGTCTGGTCATGGAACAGTAAAACTCAAGGAGTTTGTTAGAGAAAAAAAGTAGATTTGAGCACTAGTTTAGGCTGGTTGGAAAGAGCAGATTTAAGGACTAAGTCTGGTCAGAGAAAAAAAGAAATGATGATTACAGTAAAACTGGTTGAAGCAGTAAAGGTAGACAGAGTTGAATGGTTCAGTTTAACAAGAAGGTAGACAGAGGTGAATGGTTCAGTTTAACAAGAAGGTAGACAGAGGTGAATGGTTCAGTTTAACAAGAAGGTAGACAGAGGTGAATGGTTCAGTTTAACAAGAAGGTAGACAGAGTTGAATGGTTCAGTTTAACAAGAAGGTAGACAGAAGTGAATGGTTCAGTTTAACAAGAAGGTAGACAGAGGTGAATGGTTCAGTTTAACAAGAAGGTAGACAGAGGTGAATGGTTCAGTTTAACAAAAAGGTAGACAGAGTTGAATGGTTCAGTTTAACAAGAAGGTAGACAGAGTTGAATGGTTCAGTTTAACAAGAAGGTAGACAGAGGTGAATGGTTCAGTTTAACAAGAAGGTAGACAGAGTTGAATGGTTCAGTTTAACAAGAAGGTAGACAGAGGTGAATGGTTCAGTTTAACAAGAAGGTAGTAAGAGCGAGGATAGTGGGCAATAACAAGAGTGGCAGAAACTAAGATGACCACATACAAATGGAGAACATACAACAGTCTCATATTTTGGCCGAGGCCTTTTTTAAGGATCACGTACAAAAACAGCACGGCAAATTAAAAACAAAAAATTAAACACTTTTGCCTTTTTCTGATAAAAAACCAGGGCTGCCCATTCTACTTCCTCAGATCACAGGAATGACCTGCAGCTCCTGTGTGAACACAATAGAAAGCAACATGAAGAAAAGAAAGGGCATCATCTCAGCTTCAGTAGCCTTGACAACCAACACCGGCAAGTTCACATTCAACTCTGAGATCACTGGGCCCCGGGACATCATTGAGGCCATTAAAGTAAGGCATTCACTCGTGGTTTACTTACTTAGTGTGAGCAGATATCTGCCTTCAGGCTGGAGGCTGGAGCTATGCTTGTACAGGCTGTTGTCCAGTTTGTTATGCTGTAGAGAAAGGGATCTGATACGTGAGCTGTCAAGACCCCATCTTCTACATGTTGTTCTTCATAAATATGCTTTTTTACATTAGTGAGGAGGGTGAGATGACAGTGGAAAATGTATCATGTCATACAGGCACCTGGGAGATTCACTTTTAGTTGACCTATCAACACGCTAGAGGGTGATCATGCCTGCTCACCTTTCCAGCTCTAGAAGTAGCCAGTTACCCATTTCCACAACTAGTGACTGGGGCACTTCAAGCCTTGTTCAGACAAACATTTACACAGCTAGTGACTGGGGCACTTCAAGCCTTGTTCAGACAAACATTTACACAGCTAGTGACTGGGGCACCTCAAGCCATGTTCAGACAAACATTTACACAACTAGTGACTGGGGCACCTCAAGCCATGTTCAGACAAACATTTACACAACTAGTGACTGGGGCACTTCAAGCCATGTTCAGACAAACATTTACACAACTAGTGACTGGGGCACCTCAAGCCATGTTCAGACAAACATTTACACAACTAGTGACTGGGGCACCTCAAGCCATGTTCAGACAAACATTTACACAACTAGTGACTGGGGCACCTCAAGCCATGTTCAGACAAACATTTACACAACTAGTGACTGGGGCACTTCAAGCCATGTTCAGACAAACATTTACACAACTAGTGACTGGGGCACTTCAAGCCATGTTCAGACAAACATTTACACAACTAGTGACTGGGGCACTTCAAGCCATGTTCAGACAAACATTTACACAACTAGTGACTGGGGCACTTCAAGCCATGTTCAGACAAACATTTACACAACTAGTGACTGGGGCACTTCAAGCCATGTTCAGACAAACATTTACACAACTAGTGACTGGGGCACTTCAAGCCATGTTCAGACCAACACCATTCCTTGTTATCAACATAGGATAAAAGAACAAGAAAACTTGTTGCATCATGATGTTGTGAGAAAGGACTACAAGCTAGTGTTCCTTACTTCACCAAACATAACCTTGGTGGTTTATAATTTATATTATGTGGTTACCAAACTAAAACCCAGCACAAAACTTCACAAGTTTTATTTTTTATCAAAACTTATCAAGTTTTCTTTATCAAAACTCACCATCTAGTTTTTTTTTTTTTTTTGGATCAAAACTCATCATAAAGTTTTTTTTTATCAAAACTCATCATAAAGTTTTTTTTATCAAAACACATCATAACATTTTTTTAATCAAAACTCATCATCTAGTTTTTAAAAATAAAAACTCATCATATTTTTTTTTCAATCAAAACTCATCATAAAATTTTTTTTTTTAAATCAAAACTCATCATCTAGTTTTTTTTAATCAAAACTCATCATCTAGTTTTTTTTTAATCAAAACTCATCGTATTTTTTTTTAATCAAAACTCAAGTTTTTTTAAATAAAAACTCATCATAGTTTTTTTTAATCAAAATTCATTTTCCATCAAAAACACAAAAAAGTAGTGATCATGACACTTGCGCATATTACACAGTTTTTAAACTTAGCTTTTTAAAAAATGTTTAAAACTGACTTAATAAGCTACATAATGTCTTACAGACTCTCCTTCCTCCTATTTAGACACATATCAGATCTGGGAAGAGCTTGGTGATGGATATATTTTATTCCATGGGAACTTCTTACCAGAAAACACCACCTCATTTATGATTATATATTCCTTTTGAATGGTTTTATGCAGCAACTTTTATGAGATGTTCTTGTCCTAGGATATGGGGTTTGAGGCTCACCTCAAGTCGGATGATGATCAGAGAGCATCAAGATATGATCACAGAGATGAAATCAAAAGGTTAGATTTTCACTTGTTGATGATGAGTTGTAATTGTTTGTATTTTGACTGAATGGTAAAATAAGCTAGTGGAGTCAGCAGAAATGTACCATGGACAAAGTCATTACACGAGTCGAGTTGGAAGCAGTATTTAATGAAGACCAGGTGGTAAAAATGTACCATTTATGAATTCATTGCTGGAGTCCAGCTAAAAATTAGAGGAATTGAAAGCGTCAAAGATTTCTTTGACACACTAGATTAGAGTTAGGTTTTATAATCTTGTGTCAGAGATTTCTTCTATGCGCTAGATTAGGGTTAGGTGTTGTGATCTTGTGTCAGATTTCTTCTACACACTAGATTAGAGTTAGGTGTTATAATCTTGTGTCAGATTTCTTCTACACACTAGATTAGAGTTAGGTGTTGTGATCTTGTGTCAGATTTCTTCTACACACTAGATTAGAGTTAGGTGTTGTGATCTTGTGTCAGATTTCTTCTACACACTAGATTAGAGTTAGGTGTTGTGATCTTGTGTCAGATTTCTTCTACACACTAGATTAGAGTTAGGTGTTATAATCTTGTGTCAGAGATTTCTTCTACACACTAGATTAGGGTTAGGTGTTGTGATCTTGTGTCAGATTTCTTCTACACACTAGATTAGGGTTAGGTGTTGTGATCTTGTGTCAGATTTCTTCTACACACTAGATTAGGGTTAGGTGTTATAATTGCGAAAGAAGAATAACAGGTATTACTATCTTGTGTCAGAGATTTCTTCTACACACTAGATTAGAGTTAGGTAATTGCGAAAGAAGAATAACAGGTATTACTATCTTGTGTCAGAGATTTCTTCTACACACTAGATTAGAGTTAGGTGTTATAATTGCGAAAGAAGAATAACAGGTATTACTATCTTGTGTCAGAGATTTCTTCTACACACTAGATTAGGGTTAGGTGTTGTGATCTTGTGTCAGATTTCTTCTACACACTAGATTAGAGTTAGGTGTTATAATTGCGAAAGAAGAATAACAGGTATTACTATCTTGTGTCAGAGATTTCTTCTACACACTAGATTAGAGTTAGGTGTGTCAGATAAACTCTATAATGTTCTCTTTTATTTTTAAAAGGATAGAAAAAGTGTTAATTTGCTGTTAAAAATTAATAGAGAAGAGTTAATTTGCTGTTAAAATGGATAGAAAAGGGCTAATTTGCTTTAAAAATGATTTTTGGTAGTTTTTTTCCCTAAGCTAAATGACCCGTTTTGCTGTCCCAGATGGAGAACTTCCTTTCTGTGGTCGCTGATTTTTGGTGCTCCGTCCATGGTGATCATGCTGTACCTGATGTTTGGTGTGAGAGACGAGGCACCACATGACAACAGAAACCACACCAACATGACGGATTCCACAATGAAGAAGTCAGGCTCGCATGATCACTACAAGCAGATCATGATAACTCCAGGGCTGGATGTACTCAACCTGGTCATGTTTATATTGGCCACCCCAGTACAGGTATGACAGCCTGTGGCTTACATTTTGACTGCACTGACTGATCGTAGTATTAATACTACATCTTGGTTTATAATAACTGAGTAAAAGTTAACAAGTAAGTTTAGCCTACTCACCTTTTGGCATTGCCTGCAACTCTGCCAGATTTTCAGATGTATGGATCTTGTCCCTCCTACGAAGCTGATTGGCTGTAGAGAGTGGGTTAATGCAAATGGGCAAGACACTGAACTAACTTCCCTGGTGAAGCAGGGTATGTACATAACTAACATCTACCTGCTTTTGGGCACAGAAATGTCTTCTGTCTGCTTCCAGACACAGAAATGTCTTCTGTCTGCTTCCAGACACAGAAATGCCTTCCTTAAGATTAAAGATGCTAATATGTCTTGTCATATCAGCTGATTACTGCCATATGTTGGTATCTAATAGGGCAGGTACTGAAGCTGTAGGAGTTGGTGCGTTGATTTGGCAGAGGTTGTGGATGTTCATGCAGACATTTAAATCGCAACATTGTGGATGTATTTTTAAAATGACTTGATTGAATGTTTTGAAAATGTCATACTTGGCATGTATTTTAAAAGTGATGTGTGTTTCTAAGAGAAGTGAATTGAGTGATCTGACAGACAAAATATGGGAAACTGTTATGACAGTCTCAAACTCTCTCTTTCTCTTTGAACCTTAAGTGCCCAGGGCACATTTAGCTTCCGCAAGGGTTTTCCACAAATGCCTGTCCTTCGCCTTTTTTCCAGTCTTGCCCAGGTGAGCCCTCTATTGCTCAACATCCTCTCTTTTGTTCTTCTTTTGGTCTACCCTTACTTCTGTTCCCCTGTGGTGTCCATCTTAGTGCTGTTTTTGGTAGTGAGTTGTCAGTCATTCAGAGCACATGACAACAGAAACCACACCAACATGACGGATTCCACAATGAAGAAGTCAGGCTCGCATGATCACTACAAGCAGATCATGATAACTCCAGGGCTGGATGTACTCAACCTGGTCATGTTTATATTGGCCACCCCAGTACAGGTATGACAGCCTGTGGCTTACATTTTGACTGCACTGACTGATCGTAGTATTAATACTACATCTTGGTTTATAATAACTGAGTAAAAGTTAACAAGTAAGTTTAGCCTACTCACCTTTTGGCATTGCCTGCAACTCTGCCAGATTTTCAGATGTATGGATCTTGTCCCTCCTACGAAGCTGATTGGCTGTAGAGAGTGGGTTAATGCAAATGGGCAAGACACTGAACTAACTTCCCTGGTGAAGCAGGGTATGTACATAACTAACATCTACCTGCTTTTGGGCACAGAAATGTCTTCTGTCTGCTTCCAGACACAGAAATGTCTTCTGTCTGCTTCCAGACACAGAAATGCCTTCCTTAAGATTAAAGATGCTAATATGTCTTGTCATATCAGCTGATTACTGCCATATGTTGGTATCTAATAGGGCAGGTACTGAAGCTGTAGGAGTTGGTGCGTTGATTTGGCAGAGGTTGTGGATGTTCATGCAGACATTTAAATCGCAACATTGTGGATGTATTTTTAAAATGACTTGATTGAATGTTTTGAAAATGTCATACTTGGCATGTATTTTTAAAAGTGATGTGTGTTTCTAAGAGAAGTGAATTGAGTGATCTGACAGACAAAATATGGGAAACTGTTATGACAGTCTCAAACTCTCTCTTTCTCTTTGAACCTTAAGTGCCCAGGGCACATTTAGCTTCCGCAAGGGTTTTCCACAAATGCCTGTCCTTCGCCTTTTTTCCAGTCTTGCCCAGGTGAGCCCTCTATTGCTCAACATCCTCTCTTTTGTTCTTCTTTTGGTCTACCCTTACTTCTGTTCCCCTGTGGTGTCCATCTTAGTGCTGTTTTTGGTAGTGAGTTGTCAGTCATTCAGAGCACATGTCCCAACCATTGCCAACATCTTTCCTCAATAATTGCTGTCAGTGGCTTCATCTGCATTTCTGCCAACAAGACGACAATGATGTTATACTAAACCCTACACAATGTATAGAACATAAACACAGAGAATCTCATGAAATAATTGTTTCCTGATGTATTCAGAGATTGAACTTTATTGGTATCTCACCACATGATTCATATTGGATCTGTTATTGAAACTGAAGTTGTTTGTTATATTTTTTTTGGGGGGGGGGGGCGGGTCATAACTTACAAATTTTTCCTGTTAAAAGTTTTTAACTTGGAAGTCTTAGCTGAAGAGTTTCTTCTGCATTAGCTTAACACTTTTTTCTGTCACAATTTTCAGATGTATGGATCTTGTCCCTCCTACGAAGCTGATTGGCTGTAGAGAGTGGGTTAATGCAAATGGGCAAGACACTGAACTAACTTCCCTGGTGAAGCAGGGTATGTACATAACTAACATCTACCTGCTTTTGGGCACAGAAATGTCTTCTGTCTGCTTCCAGACACAGAAATGTCTTCTGTCTGCTTCCAGACACAGAAATGCCTTCCTTAAGATTAAAGATGCTAATATGTCTTGTCATATCAGCTGATTACTGCCATATGTTGGTATCTAATAGGGCAGGTACTGAAGCTGTAGGAGTTGGTGCGTTGATTTGGCAGAGGTTGTGGATGTTCATGCAGACATTTAAATCGCAACATTGTGGATGTATTTTTAAAATGACTTGATTGAATGTTTTGAAAATGTCATACTTGGCATGTATTTTAAAAGTGATGTGTGTTTCTAAGAGAAGTGAATTGAGTGATCTGACAGACAAAATATGGGAAACTGTTATGACAGTCTCAAACTCTCTCTTTCTCTTTGAACCTTAAGTGCCCAGGGCACATTTAGCTTCCGCAAGGGTTTTCCACAAATGCCTGTCCTTCGCCTTTTTTCCAGTCTTGCCCAGGTGAGCCCTCTATTGCTCAACATCCTCTCTTTTGTTCTTCTTTTGGTCTACCCTTACTTCTGTTCCCCTGTGGTGTCCATCTTAGTGCTGTTTTTGGTAGTGAGTTGTCAGTCATTCAGAGCACATGTCCCAACCATTGCCAACATCTTTCCTCAATAATTGCTGTCAGTGGCTTCATCTGCATTTCTGCCAACAAGACGACAATGATGTTATACTAAACCCTACACAATGTATAGAACATAAACACAGAGAATCTCATGAAATAATTGTTTCCTGATGTATTCAGAGATTGAACTTTATTGGTATCTCACCACATGATTCATATTGGATCTGTTATTGAAACTGAAGTTGTTTGTTATATTTTTTTTGGGGGGGGGGGGCGGGTCATAACTTACAAATTTTTCCTGTTAAAAGTTTTTAACTTGGAAGTCTTAGCTGAAGAGTTTCTTCTGCATTAGCTTAACACTTTTTTCTGTCACAACTTAAAGATGTCTAGAACTCATGGTGATGTCTCTTCTTCAAACAGTTTGTTGGCGGAAGGTACTTCTATGTGCAAGCCTACAAAGTCCTGAAACATGGCTCCACCAATATGGATGTACTGGTTGTCATGGCAACAACTATTGCCTATGTGTACTCTGTTGCTGTGGTGATTGCTGCCATGGTGATGAAGGAACAGTTTAGCCCACCGACATTTTTTGAGACAACACCAATGCTTATGGTGTTTATATCTTTGGGACGGTGGCTGGAGCATGTAGCCAAGGTGAGTGGTTGGAGCATATAGCCAAGGTGAGTGAGTGGTGGGTGAAGCTATAATATCAAGATTGAATGGTTGGAGCATATAGCTAAGGTGAGTGAGTGGTGAGTGAAGCTATAATATCAAGATTGAATGGTTGGAGCATATAGCTAAGGTGAGTGAGTGGTAGGTGAAGCTATAATATCAAGATTGAATGGTTGGAGCATATAGCTAAGGTGAGTGAGTGGTAAGTGAAGCTATAATATCAAGATTGAATGGTTGGAGCATATAGCTAAGGTGAGTGAGTGATGAGTGAAGCTATAATATCAAGAGTAAGAGCGGTTGGAGCATATAACCAAGGTGAGTGAGTGGTGAGTGAAGGTATATTATCAATAGTGAGAGCAGTTGGAGCATATAGCTAAGGTGAGTGAGTGGTGGGTGAGGCTATATTATCAAGAATGAGAGCGGTTGGAGCATATAGCTAAGGTGAGTGGTGGGTGAAGCTATATTATCAAGGGTGAGAGCGGTTGGAGCATATAGCTAAGGTGAGTGGTGAGTGAAGCTATATTATCACGAGTGAGAGCGATTGGAGCATATAGTCAAGGTGAGTGGTGGGTGAAGCTATAACATCAAGAGTGAGAGCAGTTGGAGCATATAGCCAAGGTGAGTGAGTGGTGGATGAAGCTATAACATCAAGAGTGAGAGCAGTTGGAGCATATAGCTAAGGTGAGTGAGTGGTGAGTGAAGCTATATTATCAAGAGTGAGAGCGGTTGGAGCATATAGCCAAGGTGAGTGAGTGGTGAGTGAAGCTATATTATCAAGAGTGAGAGCGGTTGGAGCATATAGCTAAGGTGAGTGAGTGGTGAGTGAAGCTATAATATCAAGATTGAATGGTTGGAGCATATAGCTAAGATGAGTAGTGGGTGAAGCTATAATATCAAGAGTGAGAGAAGTTGGAGCATATAGTCAAGGTGAGTGAGTGATAGGTGAAGCTATAATATCAAGATTGAATGGTTGGAGCATATAGCTAAGGTGAGTGAGTGGTGGGTGAAGCTATAATATCAAGATTGAATGGTTGGAGCATATAGCTAAGGTGAGTGAGTGGTAAGTGAAGGTATATTATCAATAGTGAGAGCAGTTGGAGCATATAGCTAAGGTGAGTGAGTGGTGGGTGAGGCTATAATATCAAGATTGAATGGTTGGAGCATATAGCTGAGGTGAGTGAGTGGTGAGTGAGGCTATAATATCAAGATTGAATGGTTGGAGCATATAGCTAAGGTGAGTAGTGGGTGAAGCTATAATATCAAGAGTGAGAGAAGTTGGAGCATATAGTCAAGGTGAGTGAGTGGTAGGTGAAGCTATAATATCAAGATTGAATGGTTGGAGCATATAGCTAAGGTGAGTGAGTGGTGGGTGAGGCTATATTATCAAGAGTGAGAGCGGTTGGAGCATATAGCTAAGGTGAGTGGTGAGTGAAGCTATATTATCAATAGTGAGAGTGGTTGGAGCATATAGCTAAGGTGAGTGAGTGGTGGGTGAACTATATTATCAAGAGTGAGAGCGGTTGGAGCATATAGCTGTGGTGAGTGAAGCTATATTATCAAGAGTGAGAGCAGTTGGAGCATATAGCTAAGGTGAGTGAGTGGTGAGTGAAGCTATATTATCAGGAGTGAGAGTGGTTGGAGCATATAGCTAAGGTGAGTGAGTGGTGAGTGAAGCTATATTATCAATAGTGAGAGAGGTTGGAGCATATAGCCAAGGTGAGTGAGTGGTGAGTGAAGCTATATTATCAATAGTGAGAGCGATTGGAGCATATAGCCAAGGTGAGTGAGTGGTGAGTGAAGCTATATTATCAATAGTGAGAGCGATTGGAGCATATAGCCAAGGTGAGTGAGTGGTGAGTGAAGCTATATTATCAAGAGTGAGAGCAGTTGGAGCATATAGCCAAGGTGAGTTAGTGGTGAGTGAAGCTATATTATCAATAGTGAGAGCGGTTGGAGCATATAGCTAAGGTGAGTGAGTGGTGGGTGAGGCTGTAACAACAAGAGTGGGTAAACAGAGGTGTATCATCCGACTTTAAAACCTGTAGAGTCTGCTCATTGTAGGCATGAAGGTGAAGCAGTTACAAACAACTCTCTAAACAGGTATTTGTTCTATACTTAACTGCAAAAAAGCTCATTGAGTTTGATTTTTGCAAACTGATGTTTCCTGAATTCAGTCAGCGTTGTAGTGAAGACATTGCCAGATAAAACTTGTTACCCTTTCATATTTAGTAAGCAGTTTTATTTTGTTGTTTTCACTTTGAAAATTATAGGTCACATAGTTATGGGCCACAGTTATAGGCCACAGCAACCCCAACAACAATTCTGAATCACCCTGTACAGGAAAGATGGTCCTGCCTGCATGACTGAATCTGCATTTATCTGGTTTTGTCCCTTACTTTAAAGATTCAAATCAGAAACTGTTAAATATTGGACTCTAGTCATTTCCCTATAAAATCGTGGCAGCTGTTTTATTATAATTTTTTTGCGTGGGCTTAGGAAATTGTTTGTTTGGTAGTGAAAGAGTTAAAGTATATTTGCTGTAACAGTTGTCCTTGGACAGGATAAAATAGAAAAATAAAAAGGGAAAACTGGTTCATAAACACAAAGTTCCTGCAGTTTTAGAAATATCTGAGAAGCCACTGCTTGACCTAATCACATCATCCTGAATATTTCAACAGCGAACTTCAAAGGTTAACTGAAAAAATGATTCAGTTCGTTGCACATAGGCTCTGTATGTATTTGTTGGTAAAACATTAACACTTTAGTAGATGGCTAACAGAAAGTTGCTAACTCTCTTGTTAAAAGTAATGTCTGGGTTACTCTGTTTAGATTCTTCTTCTTCTTCTTCCACATTATCTGCAGTCCTGTCTCTTGGATAAATTTCACTATTTTTTTGTAGTATGGAACCGTAGAGCTTATCTTCTTTGGTGGTTTCACTGTGCCAGTAATTGCTTCTCTGTGTCTCATGGTTGGTGCAGTTTTGGAGGATATGTTCCACAGTTTGAGGCACATTTACAAAGAGTAGTAGTACCAACCTTAAACTTTGTTAACATATGACCAGAGTCGGCTGTGTCCTTTTTTGGAGATGGAAAATTGTGACTTGTTGTAAAGACCCATAGGCTTGTCACGTCCTGGATTCATTGGTTTCACACCAGATTTCCCTCAATTCTGCCAGCGATCTCCATGTCCCCATCCATCCACCAACCTGACATTACATTTGACAAAAATAAAGATATACAATTAGTGTTGATTGCTACAGGTTTCTGGGCTACAGAAGTAGGTCAGAGTTTTTAAACAAACAGATCTATGTTCCCTGTCTCACAAAGGCTATGTTAAGATAAATGAACACATTTGTTCCCAGGGGGGGGCTTCGATTATGACTGAAGTTGCAGGTTTGTTTAGTTTCATTATAATTCACTAGCTCTGTACTCTCTTGTTGAAAGTAATGTCTGGCTTACTCTGCTTCAATTATGACTGAAGTTGCAAGTTTGTTTAGTTTCATTATAATTCACTAAATCTGTACTCTATTGTTGAAAGTAATGTCTGGCTTACTCTGCTTCAATTATGACTGAAGTTGCAGGTATGTTTAGTCTCATTATATTCCACTAAATCTATACTCTATTGTTGAAAGTAATGTCTGGCTTACTCTGCTTCAATTATGACTGAAGTTGCAAGTTTGTTTAGTTTCATTATAATTCACTAGCTCTGTACTCTCTTGTTGAAAGTAATGTCTGGCTTACTCTGCTTCGATTATGACTGAAGTTGCAGGTATGTTTAGTCTCATTATATTCCACTAAATCTGTACTCTATTGTTGAAAGTAATGTCTGGCTTACTCTGCTTCAATTATGACTGAAGTTGCAGGTATGTTTAGTCTCATTATATTCCACTAACTCTGTACTCTGCTTCAATTATGACTGAAGTTGCAGGTATGTTTAGTCTCATTATATTCCACTAACTCTGTACTCTGCTTCAATTATGACTGAAGTTGCAAGTTTGTTTAGTTTCATTATAGTTCACTAACTCTGTACTCTGCTTCAATTATGACTGAAGTTGCAAGTTTGTTTAGTTTCATTATAGTTCACTAACTCTGTACTCTGCTTCAATTATGACTGAAGTTGCAAGTTTGTTTAGTTTCATTATAGTTCACTAACTCTGTACTCTGCTTCAATTATGACTGAAGTTGCAGGTATGTTTAGTCTCATTATATTCCACTGACTCTGTACTCTCTTCAGTTATGACTGAAGTTGCAGGTATGTTTAGTCTCATTATATTCCACTAACGCTGTACTCTCTTCAATTATTCTGATTCAGGGTAAAACGAGTGAGGCTCTAGCAAAGCTGATCTCACTTCAGCCGAAGGAAGCCGTTCTTGTGGAAGTAGACAAGCAGTTCCAGATACTGTCTGAGAAAGTGATCAGCCTTGACCTTGTTCAGAGGGGAGACATTCTGAAAGTGGTTCCAGGGGGGAAGATTCCAGTGGATGCTAAAGTTGTTGAGGGTTATTCGTCATGTGATGAGTCTTTGATCACAGGGGAGAGCATGCCTGTGCCAAAGTCAGTCGGTGAGTTCTCTTTTAGTAGTGACTTTACTGGCAGTTTTGTTGTTGTTGTTGTTGTTCATTTAATTGTCATAGCATTACTGGCTGTGTGTTGTGACATTACTGGGTGGTCTTGTTGGCTCTATGTCTGTTGTGACATTACTGGGTGTTTTTGTTCTCTGTATGTGTTGCGATATTACTGAATGTTCTTGTTGGCTATATATGTCATAACTTGTTGGCTATATATGTCATAACTTGTTGGCTTTATATGTATCATAACTTGTTGGGTTTATATGTATCATAATTTGTTGGCTATGTGTGTTATATCTTGTTGGCTATGTATGTCATAACATTAAGGGTTTTTTTTAATGGGCTTTGAGCATCATTTTATTACTGGGTGTTTTTGCTGTGGGTGGGTGTAGGCGGGTGACATTATTTGTTGTTTTTCTAATCAGCTGTGAGTACCCTGGTATTACAGGCTGATTTTCTCAGCGATCTGCAGGTTCTTGTTACTTGAGTGTATATGTACGGTTAGAAAGCTTAAAAGTAAGTTCTTGAAAGAAAACATTTCTGTAATTGTGTACAGCATCACTGACAGGCGGTGTGTACTTAAATACAGGGTCACTGACAGGCGGTGAAGGTGGCGGTGTGTACTTAAATACAGGGTCACTGACAGGCGGTGAAGGTGGCGGTGTGTACTTAAATACAGGGTCACTGACAGGCGGTGAAGGTGGCGGTGTGTACTTAAATACAGGGTCACTGACAGGCGGTGAAGGTGGCGGTGTGTACTTAAATACAGGGTCACTGACAGGCGGTGAAGGTGGCGGTGTGTACTTAAATACAGGGTCACTGACAGGCGGTGAAGGTGGCGGTGTGTACTTAAATACAGGGCCACTGACAGGCGGTGAAGGTGGCGGTGTGTACTTACATACAGGGCCACTGACAGGTGGTGAAGGCGGCGGTGTGTACTTACATACAGGGCCACTGACAGGCGGTGAAGGTTATTGAAATAAAGTGATGGAACATTTGTCAGGATCACCACTCTTCTCAAACTTGATGAGTGTCTCTCAACATCTCTGCAGCAACATCAACTGAAAAGAAGCTGAAATGATCAACAAACTTAAAACATTTATAAATTTTAGAAGTAGTTGTGTAGTGTAAGAGTAACTGAGGGCTAATTGTAGTGTTGATATTGTCTGTTGTTCATTGAAACAGGATGCTGTGAGAAGTGGAAATTTCTTCCATAAATTGGCTTGATAAAGTCTGCTACTTGGTTTGTTTGTTTCTCTTCCAGGATCATCAGTGATAGGAGGCAGCATCAACCAGAATGGTATGCTGTTGGTAGAGGCCACGTACGTTGGTGCTGACACAACTCTCAGTCAGATTGTTAAACTTGTAGAAGAAGCACAGACCTCAAAGGTTAGTCTCTCAATTAACATGTTCATTTCTTCATAGCCCTTGTTGTGTTGGGTCCTAACTGCAGTTTGTGCATCTACTGCGGTAGATGCCGAGAGGTCCTAACCGCTGTTTGTAAATTCACTAATAGAAGATGCAAAGAGGTCCTAACCGCTGTTTGTAAATTCACTAATAGAAGATGCAAAGAGGTCCTAACCGCTGTTTGTAAATTCACTAATAGAAGATGCAAAGAGGTCCTAACCTCTGTGTGTAAAGTTACCAGAGGTGTTTTATATATGTACAGTAAATTTATATGCTTAATACAGGCAGTAACATTATTTCTGATTGTTCTTTATGTTGTAGGGAAAAAAAAAACTGATCACTAGCACTGTTTTTAGTTTTAAGGGTTGAGAAAGAAATGTTGTGAAAGTAATGTGTTGTCTTGACAGGCTCCGATACAGAACTTGGCTGACAAGATAGCAGGATACTTTGTGCCAGGTGTCACCATTCTGTCACTTATTACGCTGATTGTGTGGACTGCCATCGGGTTTACAGACATCAAGTTGGTTGAGCCAGGCTGGGATGTGAGTGGCTGACTTTTATGGGTTTTTTTTTTTCAGTATGTTTTTACATGGTTGTCATGGTGATGGCAGGGGTAAAAAAAATGTAATATTTCATTTTCCATCATCCTGTGACATTCCGCCCAGGGAAGATGCTGATGTAGGTCTCCAGCTGTTTCTCTCTTGGTATCACAGTGTCAGACTTCTAGCTGTTTCTGTCTTGGTATCAGATAAAAGGGATGGCGACTGCAGTAAAACTGGTTTAAATAAATAAGGTAGATAGAGGTGTATGGTGCAGTTTTACAAAGTGAGGGAGGGAGTGAGTAAGGTGAGAAAAAAACGAATAGAAAGTATGAGAATGTATAAATGAAAAACATATAACATCCGATATTTCGGCGTGAGCCTTATTCGAGGATACATACACAACGAAATACAAACACATAGAACTTATCTGAAGTGTCTTGCTCCGAGTGAGAAGCAGAAATGTGTGTGGAAGAAGGAGGAGGAAAAAAAAGAGGAGGGAAAAAAAAACCACGCTGCCTACAGACAAAAGATTCCCAATAGAGCCAATCATAACAGAGAAGCGGAGAGAGAGGAGGAGAACAAGTGGGAGAAAGGGGTTGGGGGAAGGCAATAGAAACATGATAGCCGCTAGAGGTGTCGGGGGGGGGAACGCGGAGAGATAACGAATGAAGAACTTAAACACCTGCGGGGAGAAAATGTGAAACTGGTGAATAGGACAAGACCAATATGTTGGCAAAGAAGGAAATAGGATGGTGGTAGGGAGGGGTAGCATAGAGAAAGAAAGTAGAGTATAAAAAGGCCAGTGGAAAACTAAAGAAGTTACAGGGTCACTGACAGGCGGTGAAGGTGGCGGTGTGTACTTAAATACAGGGTCACTGACAGGCGGTGAAGGTGGCGGTGTGTACTTAAATACAGGGTCACTGACAGGCGGTGAAGGTGGCGGTGTGTACTTAAATACAGGGCCACTGACAGGCGGTGAAGGTGGCGGTGTGTACTTACATACAGGGCCACTGACAGGTGGTGAAGGCGGCGGTGTGTACTTACATACAGGGCCACTGACAGGCGGTGAAGGTTATTGAAATAAAGTGATGGAACATTTGTCAGGATCACCACTCTTCTCAAACTTGATGAGTGTCTCTCAACATCTCTGCAGCAACATCAACTGAAAAGAAGCTGAAATGATCAACAAACTTAAAACATTTATAAATTTTAGAAGTAGTTGTGTAGTGTAAGAGTAACTGAGGGCTAATTGTAGTGTTGATATTGTCTGTTGTTCATTGAAACAGGATGCTGTGAGAAGTGGAAATTTCTTCCATAAATTGGCTTGATAAAGTCTGCTACTTGGTTTGTTTGTTTCTCTTCCAGGATCATCAGTGATAGGAGGCAGCATCAACCAGAATGGTATGCTGTTGGTAGAGGCCACGTACGTTGGTGCTGACACAACTCTCAGTCAGATTGTTAAACTTGTAGAAGAAGCACAGACCTCAAAGGTTAGTCTCTCAATTAACATGTTCATTTCTTCATAGCCCTTGTTGTGTTGGGTCCTAACTGCAGTTTGTGCATCTACTGCGGTAGATGCCGAGAGGTCCTAACCGCTGTTTGTAAATTCACTAATAGAAGATGCAAAGAGGTCCTAACCGCTGTTTGTAAATTCACTAATAGAAGATGCAAAGAGGTCCTAACCGCTGTTTGTAAATTCACTAATAGAAGATGCAAAGAGGTCCTAACCTCTGTGTGTAAAGTTACCAGAGGTGTTTTATATATGTACAGTAAATTTATATGCTTAATACAGGCAGTAACATTATTTCTGATTGTTCTTTATGTTGTAGGGAAAAAAAAAACTGATCACTAGCACTGTTTTTAGTTTTAAGGGTTGAGAAAGAAATGTTGTGAAAGTAATGTGTTGTCTTGACAGGCTCCGATACAGAACTTGGCTGACAAGATAGCAGGATACTTTGTGCCAGGTGTCACCATTCTGTCACTTATTACGCTGATTGTGTGGACTGCCATCGGGTTTACAGACATCAAGTTGGTTGAGCCAGGCTGGGATGTGAGTGGCTGACTTTTATGGGTTTTTTTTTTTCAGTATGTTTTTACATGGTTGTCATGGTGATGGCAGGGGTAAAAAAAATGTAATATTTCATTTTCCATCATCCTGTGACATTCCGCCCAGGGAAGATGCTGATGTAGGTCTCCAGCTGTTTCTCTCTTGGTATCACAGTGTCAGACTTCTAGCTGTTTCTGTCTTGGTATCAGATAAAAGGGATGGCGACTGCAGTAAAACTGGTTTAAATAAATAAGGTAGATAGAGGTGTATGGTGCAGTTTTACAAAGTGAGGGAGGGAGTGAGTAAGGTGAGAAAAAAACGAATAGAAAGTATGAGAATGTATAAATGAAAAACATATAACATCCGATATTTCGGCGTGAGCCTTATTCGAGGATACATACACAACGAAATACAAACACATAGAACTTATCTGAAGTGTCTTGCTCCGAGTGAGAAGCAGAAATGTGTGTGGAAGAAGGAGGAGGAAAAAAAAGAGGAGGGAAAAAAAAACCACGCTGCCTACAGACAAAAGATTCCCAATAGAGCCAATCATAACAGAGAAGCGGAGAGAGAGGAGGAGAACAAGTGGGAGAAAGGGGTTGGGGGAAGGCAATAGAAACATGATAGCCGCTAGAGGTGTCGGGGGGGGGAACGCGGAGAGATAACGAATGAAGAACTTAAACACCTGCGGGGAGAAAATGTGAAACTGGTGAATAGGACAAGACCAATATGTTGGCAAAGAAGGAAATAGGATGGTGGTAGGGAGGGGTAGCATAGAGAAAGAAAGTAGAGTATAAAAAAGGCCAGTGGAAAACTAAAGAAGTTACAGAAAGCTGAAGACATTGTTAATTCCAGCTGAGTGGAGACAGCCAGTCTGGAAAATAAGGCACTGTTCTAGGACCCTCCGAGATCGTACATCGGCAGAACAAGAGCGGATCGCACTAACCGAAATGTCCTGTTTGCCCCTGTAGTTACCAAGGCAAAAATGTTTAGCCACAGGTGTCCAGGCCCTCTTGGAAATATCACTGAGATGCTGGCGAAATTGATCTCCTAACCATAAGCCAATTTCCCCTATGTACTTCAAACCGCAACGTTTGCACATGATAACATAAATGACATTTCGTGAAGTACAGGTGTCTTGGTATTGCAGTGCCAGACTTCTAGCTGTTTCTATCTTGGTATCACAGTGCCAGACTTCCAACTGTTTCTGTCTTGGTATCACAGTGCCATACTTCTAGGTGTTTCTCTCTTGGTATCACAGTGTCAGACTTCTAGCTGTTTCTGTCTTGGTATCAGATAAAAGGGATGGCGACTGCAGTAAAACTGGTTTAAATAAATAAGGTAGATAGAGGTGTATGGTGCAGTTTTACAAAGTGAGGGAGGGAGTGAGTAAGGTGAGAAAAAAACGAATAGAAAGTATGAGAATGTATAAATGAAAAACATATAACATCCGATATTTCGGCGTGAGCCTTATTCGAGGATACATACACAACGAAATACAAACACATAGAACTTATCTGAAGTGTCTTGCTCCGAGTGAGAAGCAGAAATGTGTGTGGAAGAAGGAGGAGGAAAAAAAAGAGGAGGGAAAAAAAAACCACGCTGCCTACAGACAAAAGATTCCCAATAGAGCCAATCATAACAGAGAAGCGGAGAGAGAGGAGGAGAACAAGTGGGAGAAAGGGGTTGGGGGAAGGCAATAGAAACATGATAGCCGCTAGAGGTGTCGGGGGGGGGAACGCGGAGAGATAACGAATGAAGAACTTAAACACCTGCGGGGAGAAAATGTGAAACTGGTGAATAGGACAAGACCAATATGTTGGCAAAGAAGGAAATAGGATGGTGGTAGGGAGGGGTAGCATAGAGAAAGAAAGTAGAGTATAAAAAAGGCCAGTGGAAAACTAAAGAAGTTACAGAAAGCTGAAGACATTGTTAATTCCAGCTGAGTGGAGACAGCCAGTCTGGAAAATAAGGCACTGTTCTAGGACCCTCCGAGATCGTACATCGGCAGAACAAGAGCGGATCGCACTAACCGAAATGTCCTGTTTGCCCCTGTAGTTACCAAGGCAAAAATGTTTAGCCACAGGTGTCCAGGCCCTCTTGGAAATATCACTGAGATGCTGGCGAAATTGATCTCCTAACCATAAGCCAATTTCCCCTATGTACTTCAAACCGCAACGTTTGCACATGATAACATAAATGACATTTCGTGAAGTACAGGTGTCTTGGTATTGCAGTGCCAGACTTCTAGCTGTTTCTATCTTGGTATCACAGTGCCAGACTTCCAACTGTTTCTGTCTTGGTATCACAGTGCCATACTTCTAGGTGTTTCTGTCTTGGTATCACAGTGCCAGACTTCTAGGTGTTTCTGTCTTGGTATCACAGTGCCATACTTCTAGGTGTTTCTGTCTTGGTATCACAGTGCCAGACTTCCAACTGTTTCTGTCTTGGTATCACAGTGCCAGACTTCTAGGTGTTTCTGTCTTGGTATCACAGTGCCAGACTTCCAACTGTTTCTGTCTTGGTATCACAGTGCCAGACTTCCAACTGTTTCTGTCTTGGTATCACAGTGCCATACTTCTAGGTGTTTCTGTCTTGGTATCACAGTGCCAGACTTCCAACTGTTTCTGTCTTGGTATCACAGTGCCAGACTTCCAACTGTTTCTGTCTTGGTATCACAGTGCCAGACTTCCAACTGTTTCTGTCTTGGTATCACAGTGCCATACTTCCAACTGTTTCTGTCTTGGTATCACAGTGCCAGACTTCTAGGTGTTTCTGTCTTGGTATCACAGTGCCATACTTCCAACTGTTTCTGTCTTGGTATCACAGTGCCAGACTTCTAGGTGTTTCTATCTTGGTATCACAGTGCCATACTTCTAGGTGTTTCTGTCTTGGTATCACAGTGCCATACTTCCAACTGTTTCTGTCTTGGTATCACAGTGCCAGACTTCTAGGTGTTTCTGTCTTGGTATCACAGTGCCAGACTTCTAGGTGTTTCTGTCTTGGTATCACAGTGCCAGACTTCTAGCTGTTTCTATCTTGGTATCACAGTGCCAGACTTCTAGGTGTTTCTGTCTTGGTATCACAGTGCCAGACTTCTAGGTGTTTCTGTCTTGGTATCACAGTGCCAGACTTCTAGGTGTTTCTGTCTTGGTATCACAGTGCAAGACAGAAAAAAAGTTAAGGAGAAAGACAGCAAGAAGATGACTATGACACAGATAGTCATCTTCTTGCTGTCTTTCTCCTTAACTTTTTTTCTGAACTGTGGTTTTCATCTTTTTGTTATGCCTCTGGATATGACCAAAAGACATTACTTATCAAACTGAAATGAGTATTTTTCAGTTGTTCAATTTATTTCTCTTATTTGTTGTACATGAAGCATGCATTGTTGTTAAATGCATGCATGTTTTATAATGCCTCACTTTCTGTTTTTTTTCTTTTTTTTAAAATAACTTTCCTCTTTTATAACCAAGAAATAACTTTCCTCTTTTATAACCAAGCAAATAACTTTCCTCTTTTATAACCAAGAAATAACTTTCCTCTTTTATAACCAAGCAAATACTTTTCCTCTTTTATAACCAAGCAAATACTTTTCCTCTTTTATAACCAAGCAAATAACTTTCCTCTTTTTAACCAAGAAATAACTTTCCTCTTTTTAACCAAGAAATAACTTTCCTCTTTTATAACCAAGCAAATAATTTCTCATTTCTGACAGTATTACTTATTATTTTAGAGTATTTTTAGAATCTTATTGTATAAGGTGTAATTTTTCTCCCGCAGGAGAGCAATCCAACCCCACGTGCCGAGATCATCCTCCAGAAAGCTTTCCAGTATGCCATTACCGTGTTGAGTATTGCCTGTCCCTGTGCTCTGGGACTGGCCACACCCACAGCAGTAATGGTGGGGACTGGTGTGGGGGCAGTCAATGGCATTCTTATCAAAGGTGGAGAACCTCTGGAGCTCACACACAAGGTAGTTTTATTTTGCTAGTAGATTCTTCATCCACAGCAGTAATGGTGGGTACCGGTGTGGGGGCAGTCAATGGCATTCTTATCAAAGGTGGAGAACCTCTGGAGCTCACACTCAGGGTAGTTTTATTTTGCTAGTAGATTCTTCATCCACAGGAAAATGTTATCTTATTTATGGATTGTTCATCCAGAAGGTTGTAATTTGTTCTTGTTTGCCAAATTTTACATTTTATTTAATTTTCAGGTTTGTAATATTTATTTTGTAAATGATTGTTCTTTGACTAATATTTATGTTTGTTATAAGTACAGGATAGTAATACAATAGCAAATAATACATAAATAATTTAATTGTTGGGAAAATACATGAAATTTTACTGATTGGAACCAATTAGTTAAAGTTTCATTCATTTAATAGACTATAACAAAATTTTGTATGGCAAGCCTGGATGGAATTAATTTCATTAAGTCAACCTCCTCTGTGTATTTATAGATCTACCAACAGTTACATTACATCCTTGCTGTGCCGCTGAATGTCACATAGGGCCCACATGGTAGTTCACCAAGACTTCCCGTCTTTGGCAAGTTTTTCAACCTCATCAATGGATGTTATGCCCACTGAACTGGCCTCTCTTCACAATGTCCTCTTTAGAGTTTCACGTGATAAACCTCTTTTTCTTTGACCTGTTGTGTTCCTCCTGGTAGCATGTTTGGGGAGCCTGTGATTGTAAAACAACAGTATAGAAAATATGCATACATAGAAGGTCCATCAAACGGTACATGATCCACACAAAAGGACATTACGCATTGAGAGAAGGGTTGCTAGCTGTATGTGTAAAAGATGAGGGCTGCTAGCTGTACCGATGTCAGTGAAGATAAGACAGCTACATGATGGAGGTATCAAGAGCAGTATGGGTGATAGATTCTGGACATACAAATGTGGTGTCACCTTAGCCTTTCATGTGAACATTTTTAGTAGAAGAAACTTATTTGTTGGATCTAGCACTTGTTCTTGAAGGTCACCATGAGCTATATTATTTATCTCTCTCTCTCTCTCTCTCCCTGAACCTTATGTGCCCAAGGCACATGGGGTTTCCGCAAGGGTTTTCCACAAATGCCTGCCCCTTGCCTTTTTTTTTCCACAGTTGCCCAGGTGAGCCCTCTATTGCTCAACATCCTTTCTGTTGTTCTTCTCCATGTCTCCTTTGGTCTACCCTTACTTCTGTTCCCCTGTGGTGTCCATCTTAGTGCTATTTTTGGTAGTGAGTTGTCAGTCACCCGGAGCACATGTCCCAACCATTGCTATTTATACTCCTGCTTAACACCATACTGGGGATCTGAGTGGCAAAATGGTTAGTGCACTAGTCTCTTATGGTGAAGATCAGGGGTTCATATCTGACTGGAGACACCCCAGTCATCCAAGTCACCCAGTCCCCTCAGACACCCCAGTCACCCAGTCCCCTCAGACACCCTAGTCACCCAGTCCCCTCAGTCACCCAGTCCCCTCAGACACCCCAGTCCCCTCAGACACCCTAGTCACCCAGTCCCCTCAGACACCCTAGTCACCCAGTCCCCTCAGACACCCCAGTCACCCAGTCCCCTCAGACACCCTAGTCATCTTCTTGCTGTCTTTCTCCTTAACTTTTTTTCTGAACTGTGGTTTTCATCTTTTTGTTATGCCTCTGGATATGACCAAAAGACATTACTTATCAAACTGAAATGAGTATTTTTCAGTTGTTCAATTTATTTCTCTTATTTGTTGTACATGAAGCATGCATTGTTGTTAAATGCATGCATGTTTTATAATGCCTCACTTTCTGTTTTTTTTCTTTTTTTTAAAATAACTTTCCTCTTTTATAACCAAGAAATAACTTTCCTCTTTTATAACCAAGCAAATAACTTTCCTCTTTTATAACCAAGAAATAACTTTCCTCTTTTATAACCAAGCAAATACTTTTCCTCTTTTATAACCAAGAAATAACTTTCCTCTTTTATAACCAAGCAAATAACTTTCCTCTTTTATAACCAAGAAATAACTTTCCTCTTTTATAACCAAGAAATAACTTTCCTCTTTTATAACCAAGCAAATAATTTCTCATTTCTGACAGTATTACTTATTATTTTAGAGTATTTTTAGAATCTTATTGTATAAGGTGTAATTTTTCTCCCGCAGGAGAGCAATCCAACCCCACGTGCCGAGATCATCCTCCAGAAAGCTTTCCAGTATGCCATTACCGTGTTGAGTATTGCCTGTCCCTGTGCTCTGGGACTGGCCACACCCACAGCAGTAATGGTGGGGACTGGTGTGGGGGCAGTCAATGGCATTCTTATCAAAGGTGGAGAACCTCTGGAGCTCACACACAAGGTAGTTTTATTTTGCTAGTAGATTCTTCATCCACAGCAGTAATGGTGGGTACCGGTGTGGGGGCAGTCAATGGCATTCTTATCAAAGGTGGAGAACCTCTGGAGCTCACACTCAGGGTAGTTTTATTTTGCTAGTAGATTCTTCATCCACAGGAAAATGTTATCTTATTTATGGATTGTTCATCCAGAAGGTTGTAATTTGTTCTTGTTTGCCAAATTTTACATTTTATTTAATTTTCAGGTTTGTAATATTTATTTTGTAAATGATTGTTCTTTGACTAATATTTATGTTTGTTATAAGTACAGGATAGTAATACAATAGCAAATAATACATAAATAATTTAATTGTTGGGAAAATACATGAAATTTTACTGATTGGAACCAATTAGTTAAAGTTTCATTCATTTAATAGACTATAACAAAATTTTGTATGGCAAGCCTGGATGGAATTAATTTCATTAAGTCAACCTCCTCTGTGTATTTATAGATCTACCAACAGTTACATTACATCCTTGCTGTGCCGCTGAATGTCACATAGGGCCCACATGGTAGTTCACCAAGACTTCCCGTCTTTGGCAAGTTTTTCAACCTCATCAATGGATGTTATGCCCACTGAACTGGCCTCTCTTCACAATGTCCTCTTTAGAGTTTCACGTGATAAACCTCTTTTTCTTTGACCTGTTGTGTTCCTCCTGGTAGCATGTTTGGGGAGCCTGTGATTGTAAAACAACAGTATAGAAAATATGCATACATAGAAGGTCCATCAAACGGTACATGATCCACACAAAAGGACATTACGCATTGAGAGAAGGGTTGCTAGCTGTATGTGTAAAAGATGAGGGCTGCTAGCTGTACCGATGTCAGTGAAGATAAGACAGCTACATGATGGAGGTATCAAGAGCAGTATGGGTGATAGATTCTGGACATACAAATGTGGTGTCACCTTAGCCTTTCATGTGAACATTTTTAGTAGAAGAAACTTATTTGTTGGATCTAGCACTTGTTCTTGAAGGTCACCATGAGCTATATTATTTATCTCTCTCTCTCTCTCTCCCTGAACCTTATGTGCCCAAGGCACATGGGGTTTCCGCAAGGGTTTTCCACAAATGCCTGCCCCTTGCCTTTTTTTTTCCACAGTTGCCCAGGTGAGCCCTCTATTGCTCAACATCCTTTCTGTTGTTCTTCTCCATGTCTCCTTTGGTCTACCCTTACTTCTGTTCCCCTGTGGTGTCCATCTTAGTGCTATTTTTGGTAGTGAGTTGTCAGTCACCCGGAGCACATGTCCCAACCATTGCTATTTATACTCCTGCTTAACACCATACTGGGGATCTGAGTGGCAAAATGGTTAGTGCACTAGTCTCTTATGGTGAAGATCAGGGGTTCATATCTGACTGGAGACACCCCAGTCATCCAAGTCACCCAGTCCCCTCAGACACCCCAGTCACCCAGTCCCCTCAGACACCCTAGTCACCCAGTCCCCTCAGTCACCCAGTCCCCTCAGACACCCCAGTCCCCTCAGACACCCTAGTCACCCAGTCCCCTCAGACACCCTAGTCACCCAGTCCCCTCAGACACCCCAGTCACCCAGTCCCCTCAGACACCCTAGTCACCCAGTCCCCTCAGTCACCCAGTCCACCCAGTCCCCTCAGACACCCCAGTCCCCTCAGACACCCTAGTCACCCAGTCCCCTCAGACACCCTAGTCACCCAGTCCCCTCAGACACCCTAGTCACCCAGTCCCCTCAGACACCCCAGTCACCCAGTCCCCTCAGACACCCTAGTCACCCAGTCCCCTCAGACACCCCAGTCACCCAGTCCCCTCAGACACCCCAGTCACCCAGTCCACCCAGTCCCCTCAGACACCCCAGTCCCCTCAGACACCCCAGTCACCCAGTCCCCTCAGACACCCCAGTCCCCTCAGACACCCCAGTCCCCTCAGACACCCCAGTCACCCAGTCCCCTCAGACACCCCAGTCACCCAGTCCCCTCAGTCACCCAGTCCCCTCAGACACCCCAGTCACCCAGTCCCCTCAGACACCCCAGTCACCCAGTCCCCTCAGACACCCCAGTCACCCAGTCCCCTCAGACACCCCAGTCCCCTCAGACACCCCAGTCACCCAGTCCCCTCAGACACCCCAGTCCCCTCAGACACCCCAGTCACCCAGTCCCCTCAGACACCCCAGTCACCCAGTCCACCCAGTCCCCTCAGACACCCCAGTCACCCAGTCCACCCAGTCCCCTCAGACACCCCAGTCCCCTCAGACACCCCAGTCACCCAGTCACCCAGTCCCCTCAGACACCCCAGTCACCCAGTCCCCTCAGACACCCCAGTCACCCAGTCCCCTCAGACACCCCAGTCACCCAGTCCTCTCAGACACCCAGCTGTAGAAATGGGTAACTGATTTCTTCTAGAGCAAGGGAAGGAAATGGGCCAGGCCAGAAGCTAACCACATGATCCTCTTGGCAGTCAAGGAAAATACGAGCAATAACACCACATCCCTGCGTGGCTGCAAGGCATGCCAGAGTTAAACCCATATCATGTATATGTGAACCCAGATAATCTTTTCTTCCAGATCAAAGTGATAGTTTTTGATAAAACTGGCACCATAACTCATGGTGTGCCCAGAGTGGCTCGAGTGTCCATGTTTGTCAAAGACAGGACCTGTTCCTTCATCAAGTTCCTGGCAATAGCAGGCACAGCTGAGACCAGCAGCGAACATCCTATAGCATCAGCCATCCTGAAATATGTGAAAGAGGTAGGTCAGATCTTCAGAAACAGTAGCAGTGGCTTGCTGCAATCATTGTTGGCCATTAAATATTGTCCCAGTGAAACAAAACTGACAGGTCATCTGAAAGATTTACGTGACCAGCCCAGGTTCTCAGCTGAATCGCAGATTTTCTAAGTGACACATTCCTTTTGGCTTACTCCAAAATTTTTTAATCAAGGCTTCCAGAGATTTTCTTATAATCAGATAAACCTGCAAGGCAGGTAGTTTTAAATCAGAGTTGATGTCTCATTGATCAAACTACCAGTCAGAGTTGATGTCTCATTGATCAAGCTACCAACCAAAGTTAACAATCTTTGTTTGCCCAGATTTTATTTTCCCTGTCAGAGGCTCATCATTTATGCCATAATTTTGTTTTCTTTTTAGCAAAATGTGTTTTGGACCCAAGTAAGTATTTCATTAAATAATTCAACATAGGAGCTGATTTAGTTGCCTGTTTCTAGGTGATCCATTTCTTTTTCCACAAATACATCATTTTTTTAAAAAAATGCATTTCATATTGCTTGAACAGTCTTTAGTTCGTACTGTTTAGAAACTATGAGCCATGCAAAATTAAAAATGCCACCAAAACCTATAAGATGAGAATCTCTGTGCTGTGAGTGATTCTAATTGGATATAGCACAGTGTTTGTATAGTACAGTGTTTATATAGTACAGTGTTTACATAGTACAGTGTTTATATAGTACAGTGTTTATATAGTACAGTGTTTACATAGTACAGTGTTTATATAGTACAGTGTTTATATAGTACAGTGTTTGTATAGTACAGTGTTTACATAGTACAGTGTTTACATAGTACAGTGTTTACATAGTACAGCGTTTACATAGCACAGCGTTTACATAGCACAGCGTTTACATAGCACAGCGTTTACATAGCACAGTGTTTACATAGCACAGTGTTTACATAGCACAGTGTTTACATAGCACAGTGTTTATGAGAGACAGCCACCCAGTGATGTCTGAGTATTGATCCGATCCTCAGACACTGGCCACAGAGAGCATGGGCAAAGTGTCCGAGTTCTCAGCCGTCCCTGGCTGCGGTATCAAGTGTAAGGTGTCTAATGTAGAGAATCTCATGGTGGATGTGGATATGGCAGGAGTCAATAACCGCATGAACCAGGCGGGAAGTCTGAGGATCCGCATTGACAACTTGATGTATGGAGACCAGGATATCAACAGCGCTGGTGTTGGTGAGCGTTTTTCTCCCTGCTTTATCCGTTCTGTTTTTGTTGTTGCAAATGATCTGAAGCAACGTAAGCATTTCTTGTTTGGGCTAAGCAAGTGATGTGGGGGGAAGTTCTTCCTTACATGTACCTCTTGTCAGTTATCTGACCTCAGTCAAGAGGGTGTACCTCTTGTCAGTTATCTGTCCTCAGTCAAGAGGGTGTACCTCTTGTCAGTTATCTGACCTCAGTCAAGGGGGGTGTACCTCTTGTCAGTTATCTGTCCTCAGTCAAGGGGAAAGATCAGAACAAACAGGAACACTTCATCTTCAACTGTCATTCCCCTTTATCACAGGCCCTCTCAAGGCCTTGTGAACTTTTCATCACAGGCTGCCTTAAGGTCTCTCCTGTCATAAAAAGGCTGTCCTGGAATCACTTCAATCTGCCATCATCAACTTCCTTAATAAGGTTAATCCAGTCTGTCATCATCTGTCTTGGTGTCTGTTCAAACTGTCATCATCATCTGTCTTGGTGTCTGTTCAAACTATCATCATCATCATCTGTCTTGGTGTCTGTTCAAACTATCATCATCATCTGTCTTGGTGTCTGTTCAAACTATCATCATCATCTGTCTTGGTCTCTGTTGTAATAAGCTGACATTGACTGTTGCTTAGGCTGTTTTATGACTCATCAGCCAGTCATCAGCTGTCTTAATTCTCTCATCAGCTGTCTTAATTCTCTCCAACCTGTAATCACGAGCTATCATAGAGTCTCTCTGATTAGATTTTGTGTCAGTGTTTACTTCTTGATACCTCTGAACCACTACCCTGCAGCAGTTTTAGGCCAGTATCTTGTAAGCATTTATATAAAGTGGGAGGAGTAAATATTGGCCATGTTTTCAAAACCAATTTTGGGCAGTCATGATGGCTATATTTTTTTTGTCTGTGATTTTCAGAAGTAGCGCTGAGAGCAGAAGCCTCGCAGAACTACGAAGTTTTGATTGGTAATCGTGAGTGGATGCATAGAAATGGATTGATTGTCACCGAGACCATGGATGAAGTGATGACGGAGCATGAGATGAAGGGTCATACTGCAGTACTGGTTGCTATTGATGGTAAGTTAGCTGTTTTCTTTTGCCACATTTTTACACGCATGCACACCCACACACATTCCATTAGTTATTTATAGCCATATCACATACACAGTTAATGGTAGTCAGTTGTCAGTGTCAGGTTGTAGTTCCACATAGCAACACTTGTGTTCACATACATTCATTTAATATTGTGTATGGTGTAGTATGAATTGTCTAATGGTCTTGTCTTTGTACAAGGGGTGATCAAAAAGTATCTGGACTGGATTTATAAAAAACAAAGCTACAAGAGTTACTGATCTGTAATATAATCACCATCGAAATAATTATCTTCAGAAGCAACACACTTAGCCCTACGCTGTTTCCAATGCACAAAGTATCTTTTGAAGTTATCTTCTTAAATGGGGATAGCTGCCTCATTGCATTCTGCTGTGTCTGTTCAAACTGTCATCATCATCTGTCTTGGTGTCTGTTCAAACTATCATCATCATCATCTGTCTTGGTGTCTGTTCAAACTATCATCATCATCTGTCTTGGTGTCTGTTCAAACTATCATCATCATCTGTCTTGGTCTCTGTTGTAATAAGCTGACATTGACTGTTGCTTAGGCTGTTTTATGACTCATCAGCCAGTCATCAGCTGTCTTAATTCTCTCATCAGCTGTCTTAATTCTCTCCAACCTGTAATCACGAGCTATCATAGAGTCTCTCTGATTAGATTTTGTGTCAGTGTTTACTTCTTGATACCTCTGAACCACTACCCTGCAGCAGTTTTAGGCCAGTATCTTGTAAGCATTTATATAAAGTGGGAGGAGTAAATATTGGCCATGTTTTCAAAACCAATTTTGGGCAGTCATGATGGCTATATTTTTTTTGTCTGTGATTTTCAGAAGTAGCGCTGAGAGCAGAAGCCTCGCAGAACTACGAAGTTTTGATTGGTAATCGTGAGTGGATGCATAGAAATGGATTGATTGTCACCGAGACCATGGATGAAGTGATGACGGAGCATGAGATGAAGGGTCATACTGCAGTACTGGTTGCTATTGATGGTAAGTTAGCTGTTTTCTTTTGCCACATTTTTACACGCATGCACACCCACACACATTCCATTAGTTATTTATAGCCATATCACATACACAGTTAATGGTAGTCAGTTGTCAGTGTCAGGTTGTAGTTCCACATAGCAACACTTGTGTTCACATACATTCATTTAATATTGTGTATGGTGTAGTATGAATTGTCTAATGGTCTTGTCTTTGTACAAGGGGTGATCAAAAAGTATCTGGACTGGATTTATAAAAAACAAAGCTACAAGAGTTACTGATCTGTAATATAATCACCATCGAAATAATTATCTTCAGAAGCAACACACTTAGCCCTACGCTGTTTCCAATGCACAAAGTATCTTTTGAAGTTATCTTCTTAAATGGGGATAGCTGCCTCATTGCATTCTGCTGTATCTCCTCAACGTCCTGAAATCTTTTTCAAGTGATATTTTATTTTTGGGAATAGGAAAACATCACAGGAAGTGATATCTGGTGAATATAGTGGCTGTTGGACCTGTGGAATGCAGTGCTTCACAAGTTGCGTTGCATAGGCAGACACATTATCATGGTGGAGTTGCCACTCTCATGCAATATCAGCCTTTTGCATCAAACGCCGCAAAACTTCACTTTAGTATCCCTTGTTGATTGTCTGATCTAATGGAGTGTATTCATGATGCACAATTCCATTGTATTAAAAAAAAAGTAGTCAGCTTTGTCTGGAAATTGCTGCGACTCTGTCATGCTTTTTGGGTAGCTGTGAAGACTGAGCATTAGCTTCGGGGTCATACCCATAAACCCACGATTTACCACCAGTTATGATTGTTTTTTACAGGTTTTCATAATTTTCGACACATTTAAGCAGATCAGAAGCAGCTGAAACAGACATTTGTTGATCCAGTTTTCTCCAATGTGACAGCTGTGACAAAGAGATTCGGATATGTAAGAACAAAGCACTGCTGTAAACAAAGCAGACAAGCTGAAGAGATGTGACTTATGCCACAAGCACAGTATATGCCAAGATCAACTTGTGTCAGTTTTCTTTTGGTTGTGTCATTCGGTTCTGGACTTGTGCCCTCAGTCCAGATACTTTTTGATCACACCACATATATTGACATATATAACATATATTGATAAGTATTGCCCTGCTTTCTACCAGATTATTCCTTCCTCTCTTCTTTGTGTCAGACTGTATGTTACTTAGTCTATCTTTGTGTCAGACTGTATGTTACTTAGATTCACTATCTTTGTGTCAGACTGTATGTTAGTCTCACTGTCTTTGTGTCAGACAGTATGTTAGTCTCACTGTCTTTGTGTCAGACAGTGTGTTAGTCTCACTGTCTTTGTGTCAGACTGTATGTTACTTTGCCTCACTGTCTTTCTTTGTGTCAGACTGTATGTTACATTGCCTCACTGTCTTTCTTTGTGTCAGACTATACGCTGCTTTGTTCATTTAGTTTTCTTTTGTCATCTTCCTAGTTAGCATCTTGTGTATGTGTTGCCCTCATTTTGTCATCTTCCTAGTTAGCATCTTGTGTATGTGTTGCCCTCATTTTGTCATCTTCCTAGTTAGCATCTTGTGTATGTGTTGCCCTCATCTTCTGTTTCCTGATAACCATCCACTTTCACTCTGACCCACTGACCTTTGACTCTGCAGGTGTTATTATTGGAATGATGGCTGTGGCAGACACAGTGAAGCCTGAGGCTCATCTTGCCATCCACGAGCTGAAGAAGATGGGACTGCAGGTCATTCTTCTGACAGGAGACAATAGAAAAACAGCCAAGGCTATAGCCAAGCAGGTGGGCTTCGGTTATAGTGCTACATTGTTGCGTTGAAGAGTTTGACTGAGTGTGAACTCACATCATTCACTTATAAGTTGTACTGCTGGGACATGTCAGTCCTGGTCAGAAGTCAGGGACATGTAACTCTTGAAGACACAAAACTTAGTGGGATGGCAGATTTAAACGGTCTCTTCAGATGCTGAGAACTTGGACAGAACCAGTCCTGAAAAAGGTCAGAAAATCTGTGCATGCAGAAAACAACTTCATCAGCAGATGGCCAGAGCACAGCTTGGCCAGGTGTACCATCAGCACAAGAGATAAAGCAGGAGATTTAACACAGATGATGATGATAATGATGGTGATGAGTCACAGCTTTCATTACTCTTCTCAATATTTTTGACACATCGGTGTTATGCCAGTGTTCATATTCTGTTCTCTCTGAGCCTTTTTTTTTTAAATTTATAATTTCACCAGAAACCACAGCACAGCTTTCTTCTTCCTTTTTCCTAGAACTGAATTATCTCATTTCTAACTCTTTCTTCTTCCTTTTTCCTAGAACTGAATTATCTCATTTCTAACTCTTTCTTCTTCCTTTTTCCTAGAACTGAATTATCTCATTTCTAACTCAGCTTTCTTCTTCCTTTTTCTTAGAACTAAATTATCTCATTTCTAACTCAGCTTTCTTCTTCATTTTTCTTAGAACTGAATTATCTCATTTCTAACTCAGCTTTCTTCTTCCTTTTTCCTAGAACTGAATTATCTCATTTCTAACTCAGCTTTCTTCTTCCTTTTTCCTAGAACTGAATTATCTCATTTCTAACTCAGCTTTCTTCTTTCTTTTTCCTAGAACTGAATTATCTCATTTCTAACTCAGCTTTCTTCTTCCTTTTTCCTAGAACTGAATTATCTCATTTCTAACTCAGCTTTCTTCTTTCTTTTTCCTAGAACTGAATTATCTCATTTCTAACTCAGCTTTCTCCTTCATTTTTCCTAGAACTGAATTATCTCATTTCTAACTCAGCTTTCTTCTTCCTTTTTCCTAGAACTGAATTATCTCATTTCTAACTCAGCTTTCTTCTTCCTTTTTCCTAGAACTGAATTATCTCATTTCTAACTCAGTTTTCTTTTGTCATCTTCCTAGTTAGCATCTTGTGTATGTGTTGCCCTCATTTTGTCATCTTCCTAGTTAGCATCTTGTGTATGTGTTGCCCTCATTTTGTCATCTTCCTAGTTAGCATCTTGTGTATGTGTTGCCCTCATCTTCTGTTTCCTGATAACCATCCACTTTCACTCTGACCCACTGACCTTTGACTCTGCAGGTGTTATTATTGGAATGATGGCTGTGGCAGACACAGTGAAGCCTGAGGCTCATCTTGCCATCCACGAGCTGAAGAAGATGGGACTGCAGGTCATTCTTCTGACAGGAGACAATAGAAAAACAGCCAAGGCTATAGCCAAGCAGGTGGGCTTCGGTTATAGTGCTACATTGTTGCGTTGAAGAGTTTGACTGAGTGTGAACTCACATCATTCACTTATAAGTTGTACTGCTGGGACATGTCAGTCCTGGTCAGAAGTCAGGGACATGTAACTCTTGAAGACACAAAACTTAGTGGGATGGCAGATTTAAACGGTCTCTTCAGATGCTGAGAACTTGGACAGAACCAGTCCTGAAAAAGGTCAGAAAATCTGTGCATGCAGAAAACAACTTCATCAGCAGATGGCCAGAGCACAGCTTGGCCAGGTGTACCATCAGCACAAGAGATAAAGCAGGAGATTTAACACAGATGATGATGATAATGATGGTGATGAGTCACAGCTTTCATTACTCTTCTCAATATTTTTGACACATCGGTGTTATGCCAGTGTTCATATTCTGTTCTCTCTGAGCCTTTTTTTTTTAAATTTATAATTTCACCAGAAACCACAGCACAGCTTTCTTCTTCCTTTTTCCTAGAACTGAATTATCTCATTTCTAACTCTTTCTTCTTCCTTTTTCCTAGAACTGAATTATCTCATTTCTAACTCTTTCTTCTTCCTTTTTCCTAGAACTGAATTATCTCATTTCTAACTCAGCTTTCTTCTTCCTTTTTCTTAGAACTAAATTATCTCATTTCTAACTCAGCTTTCTTCTTCATTTTTCTTAGAACTGAATTATCTCATTTCTAACTCAGCTTTCTTCTTCCTTTTTCCTAGAACTGAATTATCTCATTTCTAACTCAGCTTTCTTCTTCCTTTTTCCTAGAACTGAATTATCTCATTTCTAACTCAGCTTTCTTCTTTCTTTTTCCTAGAACTGAATTATCTCATTTCTAACTCAGCTTTCTTCTTCCTTTTTCCTAGAACTGAATTATCTCATTTCTAACTCAGCTTTCTTCTTCCTTTTTCCTAGAACTGAATTATCTCATTTCTAACTCAGCTTTCTTCTTCATTTTTCTTAGAACTGAATTATCTCATTTCTAACTCAGCTTTCTCCTTTCTTTTTCTTAGAACTAAATTATCTCATTTCTAACTCAGCTTTCTTCTTCATTTTTCTTAGAACTAAATTATCTCATTTCTAACTCAGCTTTCTCCTTTCTTTTTCTTAGAACTGAATTATCTCATTTCTAACTCAGCTTTCTTCTTCATTTTTCTTAGAACTAAATTATCTCATTTCTAACTCAGCTTTCTCCTTTCTTTTTCTTAGAACTGAATTATCTCATTTCTAACTCAGCTTTCTTCTTCCTTTTTCCTAGAACTGAATTATCTCATTTCTAACTCTTTCTTCTTCCTTTTTCCTAGAACTGAATTATCTCATTTCTAACTCAGCTTTCTTCTTCCTTTTTCTTAGAACTAAATTATCTCATTTCTAACTCAGCTTTCTTCTTCATTTTTCTTAGAACTGAATTATCTCATTTCTAACTCTTTCTTCTTCCTTTTTCCTAGAACTGAATTATCTCATTTCTAACTCTTTCTTCTTCCTTTTTCCTAGAACTGAATTATCTCATTTCTAACTCAGCTTTCTTCTTCATTTTTCCTAGAACTGAATTATCTCATTTCTAACTCAGCTTTCTTCTTCATTTTTCTTAGAACTGAATTATCTCATTTCTAACTCAGCTTTCTCCTTTCTTTTTCTTAGAACTAAATTATCTCATTTCTAACTCAGCTTTCTTCTTCATTTTTCTTAGAACTAAATTATCTCATTTCTAACTCAGCTTTCTCCTTTCTTTTTCTTAGAACTGAATTATCTCATTTCTAACTCAGCTTTCTTCTTCATTTTTCTTAGAACTAAATTATCTCATTTCTAACTCAGCTTTCTCCTTTCTTTTTCTTAGAACTGAATTATCTCATTTCTAACTCAGCTTTCTTCTTCCTTTTTCTTAGAACTAAATTATCTCATTTCTAACTCAGCTTTCTTCTTCATTTTTCTTAGAACTGAATTATCTCATTTCTAACTCAGCTTTCTTCTTCATTTTTCTTAGAACTGAATTATCTCATTTCTAACTCTTTCTTCTTCCTTTTTCCTAGAACTGAATTATCTCATTTCTAACTCAGCTTTCTTCTTCCTTTTTCTTAGAACTAAATTATCTCATTTCTAACTCAGCTTTCTTCTTCATTTTTCTTAGAACTGAATTATCTCATTTCTAACTCAGCTTTCTTCTTTTTTTTTCCTAGAACTGAATTATCTCATTTCTAACTCAGCTTTCTTCTTCCATTTTATGAGAGCTTAACTGGCTTCTTTTTTGTTTCCTTCATTCATATTTTGTTATAGTTTTTTTTTGTTTGATTAGTTTCTGTGGTTGTATCCAGACATAGATTATTTGTTTACATTATTCATTTGTCACATTTGTCGTGTTTTAAAAGTTTCAAAACAAAACGTGACAGACTTATATATTACCAGTGTGACAGACAATGTGACATGAAAATATTTTGAATGCTACAGCCTCACACAATTTTCTCTTTAGACTTGTTTTAAAAATAGTAGTTGTCACATTCTTATATCTTGGTTTTCATTACATTTTTATGCTGTCACATTCTAACATTTCCCGTCAGATTATAATGAGTCTCTTCTTTTACTGTCTTACATGAAATTTTCACTATCACATTCTGTTTTAATCATTACTGTTATTTATTCATGTACATATTTGCACTGTCACATTGTGACATAACTTTGTTCATAGGTTGGGATTAACTCTTCCCGTGCCTTTAGTCGCTTTATCGACATTTCTGGTTTCCCGATGCTTACCATGGTCGATACAGCGATCATTGGTTTGTTTCAATAAAACAGCCGGTGTAACATTTAGATTATACATATTTCGTCCACGATTCCGGTGACACTTTTCAAAATAACGAAAGAGTGCCTAGTTACGAGCGATGCCAAGAGAGAAAAAGGAAGAGAAAGACCGAAATTTTTCAATATTTGATGATGTAGATAGGGGTATGGACATGGCCTGTGACCACCCCGCTGCTCTTGAATGTATCCCAAGTAGATCTAGACATATGGGACGATGGGAGAAGTAGTTATAAGGTTATTTCAAGCATTAATTTAGTGAGAATGCAACATAGAATCAGAATACGAGATCGACAAGTAGATCTACACATCTCAGATGGTAAGTAGTATATATATCTAGACCTAGCCGGTGGTGAGCTAGGCACAATCAGTGTCTGAAAACACCACATTACTTCTTTTTTCCTAAAAAACTTTGCATTTATGAAATTTTCATATGTTTAGTTATACTCTGAAACATAATAAGTACAAGGAAGTACATGTAAATACTGTTTTCCATTCCATTTTACAACTATACCCCCTAACATATCAAGACCCATGCTTTTACTCTGGTAAGCAACTGAATGTCCGCTTTTCTACTGTGGCACGGGAAGAGTTAAGAAAGTCTGTCACAATTACTTATCAGTTTCCAGTGTCACATTCTAACATAACTTTGTTCACAGGTTGGGATTAAGAAAGTCTGTCATGTCACAATTACTTATCAGTTTCCACTGTCACATTCTAACATAACTTTGTTCACAGGTTGGGATTAAGAAAGTCTATGCTGAAGTCCTACCATCACACAAAGTCAAGAAGATCAAACATCTGCAGTCAGCAGGGATCAAGGTAGCTATGGTTGGAGATGGGGTCAATGACTCTCCAGCCCTAGCCCAAGCTGATGTTGGGATCGCTATCGGAACGGGAACAGACGTGGCAGTGGAAGCTGCAGACATCGTTCTAATCAAGGTAATTATTATCTTAATGTTTTTGTTCGTTAAGATTAAGTTGTTTATTAAAAATATAGATTGTTCCATACAACCTGTCCTACCAGCATTCAGCCACCTTTTATCAGGTGTTTCTAGAGTTTTTCAACTGGTAGGTTATATTTAGCCATGTTTCTAGTCTTTCAACTGGTAGGTTATATTTAGCCATGTTTCTAGTCTTTCAACTGGTAGGTTATATTTTGCCATGTTTCTAGTCTTTCAACTGGTAGGTTATATTTTGCCTGGTGTTTCTAGAGTCTTTCAACTGGTAGGTTATATTTTGCCTGGTGTTTCTAGAGTCTTTCAACTGGTAGGTTATATTTTGCCTGGTGTTTCTAGAGTCTTTCAACTGGTAGGTTATATTTTGCCAGGTGTTTCTAGAGTCCTCATCTGCATTTGGTCTGTGTTTTATTTTCATCTCATTTATATATGTGATATGAGCATTTTCTTGTGAGAATTTATTTCTGTCTGTAGCAGCAGTTTTCAGTTTCTTGGCAATTAATGACCAGGTTTCTTAAGCTACCAACATTAAACTGTCAAGTAAATTAACAGAATTTGGCTTTATTTAAAAAACAAAAAAAACATGGACTGAACTGAAACCTTTAGGTCAGTAAACAAGAAAAGCTGCACCAACTCACATGCGAAGCACAGTTGTTGTGAAGAGTACATATTCTGTTACATTTCTTGATATTTTTCTTGTAAAAAGTGTTTTTTTTCTTTTACAATATTTTAATGAAAGTTTTGTTTCCTGATTAAATCTTACATCTTTCCCGTGCTGTTAAACATCACAAAGGGTTTGCATGGTAGTTCACCAAGTTTTTCAACCTCTTCAGAGGGGTTTTTATGCCTACTAATTTGGCCTCTCTTAACAGTGTCCTCTTCAGAATTCCACATGGTCAACCTCTTTTTCTTTGGCCTGTTGTGTTCCACTTGATAGCTTGTTTTGGGATTCTCTGATTGTTTCTTCTCATCACATGGCTGATACATATCCATTTCCTTTTCCTGATCACCCATGAGACAGATTGTTCTGCCTTATCTCTGCGTTGTTCTTGAATTCGTTCAGTACAGAGTATTTTCCGTAGGCATTTGTTTTCAAAGAGTTTAATTTCTTGAGTTGTTTTCCAGTTTTCACATGCATAAATGAGGGTGGATATTACATTTGAATTGAATAATCTTAGCTCATTTTTTTGTGCTTATAACTTTTGAGTGCCATATGTTCTTAACTCTTCCCGTACCGCGCCGCCCTTTAAGTCCAGTTGCGGTTTACCGTCGGATGCCCGCCACCCTTTAAGTCTTCTGATTTGTTTCATTGAAAACTCGATGCAACTTTTCATTTAGCCAAACAGAACTCTTCTGGGCCAAAGTTTAGCTAGTTTAGCATCTGGTCATGCCGGAAAAGAAAGGAAATGAAGAAATGGATCGATTTGAGTGTAAATGTTTCTACTTTTTTCGAGGTTGGTTGGTAGAATGGTCATACTGACCGACTAGACCCAGCTTACTAAATGTGTTTTTCACATCTGTAGACCTGTTAGATTTATTGGATATCAAAAGCATCCACAATTATCGATATTTCTATACCGATATAAACATTCTGCATTGGATTCTGGCACATTTCAGGTATGTAAAACTTTGATTTTAGTGCTCAGCCCTAAAAAATATTTTTAGCGCCAAAAAATCGTTCCAGCTTTTCAGAACAGTTGTTTTTTTTCTATTCTTTGTTTTTTTTTAATGATAAATAACTTCATTTATGGAATCTTCTTTCATTTCCACTTATTTTAATATGAGATACACACGTGTTGATGAAGGAGTTTGTTTGTTACAATGAATTTTATAAAGGGACCCCCTTATATGAAAACACCCGCTCGGCCATGTAACATCATCATCGGTACCAACGTAACGTCCGTGTTTTTTTACGCGGTACAGGAAGAGTTAAGATTCTTGAAAGTCAGTGCTGCTTTTGCATTTTAATTCCAGCTTCCTTTCTGGTGTCATCATCCTGGTCTATGTCGCTGCCAGTATTATTTTCATATATATTTTCAAAATATTTTACTACTTCTACATATATTTTTCCTTCTTGATTAATTGGAAGTTCCTTCCTAATTAATACATAATATATAATTTGTCTGTGTTTAGTATATGTACATTTTTTTTACCTAATGTATAATTTGTCTGTGTTCAGTATGTCTACATTTCTTGTACATGTTTAATTTGTCTGTGTTCAGTATGTGTTTATTTTTTGCAGTTTTTTTCCAAAAAGAACAACTTGAAAAGATTTAACTTGAAATTTTCTGTTTTGTGGAAGACATAAACCAAATAAACTTGTTAGCAGTGTCATGTCTCTCTTCTTACAACAGAATGACCTACTGGATGTGTATGCAGCAATAAAACTGTCCAAGATGACTGTCAGGAGAATCCATATCAACTTCCTGTCTGCCTGCTTTTACAACTTGCTTGGTATTCCCATTGCTGCTGGTGAGCATTATTAGAACATCACAGTGCCATTGCTACAATGATATAGTCAGTATTGTTAATAAAATAGTATCATTACTGTGATAGTATCACAAGTTATTACTTTGCCACAACAATATCAGAACGAAATATCATGGCTAAAATAGAATTGCTGCACTGAGATATCACCAGCAGATATTACTGTCATAAAAGTGAACAGAAAACTGTGCTAGTTCCATGGTGAATGTCCTACAATAAAGCAGACATTTTTAGATCTTCAGTTCACATGGTCTACAATGAAGCTGACATTTTTAGATCTTCAGTTCACATGGTCTACAATGAAGCAGACATTTTTAGATCTTCAGTTCATATGGTCTACAGTAAAGTGGACATTTTTAGATCTTCAGCTCACATTATCTAAAATGAAGCATATGTTTTTCAGAGACTGAAAGAAGTTGACCTCATCATCAAAACAATGACATTTTCTGTGATTATTATTTCAGGTGTGTTCATGCCCATTGGTGTGTCACTGCGCCCATGGATGGCCTCCGCAGCTATGGCATTATCATCAGTTTCTGTTGTTGCAGCTTCTTTGCTTCTTAAAACGTAAGTTTTTCTCTCTGATATTACAGTCATTGCTGTCCTGCCACAACTCTGCTTTCTTTGCTCATTTTTTCTCATTATTGAATTTTTTTTTTTTAACATTCACTTGCTTTCAGCTCAAGTGATCTAACATCTCAAAGAAAAGAATACCACCAAAATGTAGCATTACCACTGATGGCACAGAACTGAAACAAGTTGATAGATTCAAGTACTTAGGAACATTTATAACAGCTGATGGGAAATGCCACAACGAATTAAAAAGCAGACGTGCTCAGGCCAAGTCAGCATTCCAGAAAATGAGAAACATTTTGTGCAACAGATCTATATCAATGGAAACAAGATTCTGAGTACTTAAATGTTACATCGAGCCAATTTTGTTTTATGAATGTGAAGCATGGTCTATGAATAAGAGAGTACAGCGAGAAATGGAGGCCATGGAAATGTGGTTTATAAGAAGGATGTTGAAGGTATCATGGACAGACAAGAAAACCAATGAAGAAGTCTTAAAAGAGGCCAGAATTAAAAGGCAAATTACAACAAAGATCAAAGGCAGACAAGCAAGATCTGTAGGACATTTTCTGAGAATAGGAAAACTGGAACACATTGTGGCACCTGGAAAAATTGAGAGAAGAAGAGATAGAGGAAGACAGAGAGAAGTTACAGGTCAGTGTGGCTAGGAAGAAAGTCACCGGCAGATCTCATAATCAAGTCTAAAGACAGGGAATTATGGAGAGAAATGATCGCCTACGCCACGCGGTACGGCATTTGATTCATCTAACACATGTTCAGAACTAATATTTATATGATCATCTGTGTGCATCCTTCATACACTGACAGTTTTATGTATATGGTACAACTCACCTTGCAGGTGGACACCCTCTGATTTCAAAGCCAATTTTCCCCAGCAGCGTGTCAGACAGAAACTATAAAGCTAGTTTAAGACATCAGTGGAATTTAACTAATTTTGTTTGTTCTTTTCAGTTTGTATGTGTATGATTCTTAGTGCTCCATCAAGCGCTATATTTGATTAGGAGAAACATGTAGAGTGCCATCTTGTACTCTCTGCCTGCTGCTAGGAGTAAAGTGTTTGAAGCCATTCTCAGCAGTGGACGGTAGTTTTTATTTTTGTGTTTGACTTTGGGTGGTTACAAGTCAGATGATGATATAATGACTGTTGATTTCTCAGTCGTGGTTGTCTTCTCTTGGCAGGAAATGTTCTTGATAACTGTTTATTATTTGAATCATGCCAGGTCTAACCGTGCGCTCAAAATCCTGAATGTTTTCTGTTTGTTTTACCTTCCAGATTCCGGAAGCCAAAGAAGGAGAAACTTCTAACGCAAGAATACTACAGACTTTACCAGCAAGACCAAGACACTGACGACATCTCCCTCCACCGTGGCGATGACTGGGAGAACCCCGTGCGACAGAAACAAAACAGCAACTCTAGACTTAGTTGGCTTAACAAGGTCAAAGTCCCTCCCACGCCTGATCACAAGAGCCTACTGGACACTGTGGACGATGCTGAAATTGAGATGAGCTCAGTTTGAATAGTGTCAGCTTATGCTTGTGTTGAAGCTGCTGTGAAGATATTACACAACATTGAATATTATCAGATTTTCTCTCTACATGTTCTGAACCATCAAGATGTCAAATGTTTGCCTCAAGTTTTATGTTTTTCCTTTGACCATATTTTAGGGGCTGATTTATATGTGAACATTTTTATTTCATGGTATAGACAGCATATATATATATATATATATACGTACACAGTGTAGCTCACACTGCTGGCAGATATTCTCTAGAGACAGTTCTTCCCTTTCACAGATGTGTCATGTACCTAATTTTACAGCACAGTTACTGTTGGCTAATAGCAAGTCACCAGATAAGACAGGTCACACTGTCGGCTGTACTACTCTTTTATCTTCTAAATTTGTAATTCTATCTTAATGTATCATTTTTATCACAGCTATCTTAAAATATCATTCATATCACAGCTATCTTAAAGTATCACTTATATCACAGGTAAGATAGCACCGACTCCTGTGGCTAAATTTGTCTGCTACTCCAGGGTAAGTACAGACATTGGAGCTTTGAGCAGTGACGCTAAAACGGTCAAGATAACATTGTCCTAGAGCCAGGGACCAAGTTGTAACAGATAGACTTGTATATCCAAGAAGTATTGATCGTAGATAGCATCGTGTTATCAGTGGAGAGTTCTGGGACTTGGGTCAGTGGCATGAAGAAGTGACAAGTAATCATTTCATTCATTTTGTCATCACCATAATAAAATAAGCAGATGTGTTTACATATATATGTTGGCTTATATGTTTTGTTGGCACATTTCTTTGTAAGCACAGACATGAATTGTTTTCTGTGGAGGCCATGGTGAAGATGTGAAAGCATGAACCTTCGGTTAGATGAGGAAGATAACACTGGTAGCAAAAACTAGAAAACACCAGCACTCTTTCTCATATTAGTCGAGGAAGATAGCACTGGTAGCAAAAACTAGAAAACACCAGCACTCTTTCTCATATTAGTCGAGGAAGATAGCACTGGTAGCAAAAACTAGAAAACACCAGCACTCTTTCTCATATTAGTCGAGGAAGATAGCACTGGTAGCAAAAACTAGAAAACACCAGCACTCTTTCTCATATTAGTCGAGGAAGATAGCACTGGTAGCAAAAACTAGAAAACACCAGCACTCTTTCTCTTATTAGTCAGGCTGGTTTAACAAAGATGAGACAGGAGAAGGTTTGGATGAACAGCCTGTAAACATTTAAGAACAAGTGTCAGAAGTACTGATCACAAAAAGCTTCTGACAAGCAACTACAGATATAAGGAAAATGTTGAACTTCCTGTTTGCAGGACAAAGATGGTAATGATATCCTTCCAGAAATGTTGATACACAAGCATGAGTTTTTATGTGGACCATGAAATCAAGAACAAATGACATTCCAGAAAATGATTTCTTGTCCTCTTTGAATGAAATGACTAGATCTATACATACATGACTGTTGTATATAGTCATGCATGAACAAGACCTTTGACAGCAAATTCATGAGGACATGATTGTTACTCTAAACAGTGATGTATAAAGCTAGCAAAAACATGATTGTTACTGTAAACAGTCATGTATAAAACTAGCGAAAATATGATTATTGTTACTGTAAACAGTCATGTATAAAACTAGCAAAAACATGATTATTGTTACTGTAGAGAGTTATGTATAAAACTAGCAAAAACATGATTGTTACCATATTCAATCATGCATAAACTAGCAAGGATTTAATTGCACATATCAAGAATCTCAGGTAGCTAGAAGAAAGTTGAAGCAGCAACATAGACCAGGTGAGGTGTTGCAGAGAACATTTATCATGTGTATAATACACAAACTATGGCTGGGAATGTCTAAACAAGTTTTCACTTTGTGAAGGAGAGAATTAGTGGAAGGCTTGGGAGCCAGCAGTGAGCATGTCTTATGGGATAAGTTATTCTGTGCTAACTATGATGGCTGTTGAAGAGAGAAGCATATTACATGGTTTTATTATGTAGAGGTAAGTTTAATGTTTGTACAGAAGTCCAGGAGAACAATTCAGAATCTTCACAGCAGCAGCTTATAATGAGATCTAGGTACCTGATCATTTGTTATAACTAGATTTACATATCTACAGAGAGATCTGTAAAATCAGCTAAGTAGAATCTTTTTCCCTCTTCAAACAGACATCTGGAAAAACATTTGGTTGCAAGAAATACTTATATTTTATATGTGTGTGTATGTATGTAAACTTCACTTGAGGAGTGTTGCTAAGTTTCACCACACTCTCAAATACCGCCCGTGACACACAGGGTAAAGAGTTAGGGTCCCTGATGTAATAAACTATGCAGTCAGAAATTGCTTGTACAGAGGTTCCAAATATCATGTCTTTCAGGTCAGCCTTTGTATAAATATGACTCACATTCTTGTGTCTATAACAGCCTTATATAGCACATGCTTAACATACTGAGACTGTTTCATGTCAGCTGTCATGTACATTTTTTTATTTTTATTTTCTGTGTCAGAGGGTTCCCGCTTCGAAGGGAAATAAACCAGCTCTGGTTACAAATCTGAGACGAGAAGTAAAATTTGTCTTTTATCTGCCCTTGCTAAAAAAATTTATAAAAGAAGACACCTTTGATTATTTGTACATGTCATGTATTATATTGGTGAAGCATATTTTGTTTTCTGTATGCACTTTGTGATATTATGGTATTCATGTCATGAGCCTGTGGCTAGTTTGATGATAGCTTCATGTCGAGATGATAAGCTAATGTTCATGTCAAATAGCAACATCAAAAATAAACTCTGCAAACAATCAGCTTGTATGTTTCTTACTTATATCTACAAACAATCAACTTGTATATTTCTTACTTATATCTACAAACAATCAACTTGTATATTTCTTACTTATATCTACAAACAATCAACTTGTATATTTCTTACTTATATCAAGTATTTTGTTGGATGTTTTCACTTTGTCTTCCTTGTGTATGCAACTGAGCAATTTATGTGAGAAGAATGCAGCCACCAACTTTTGATAGGCTTATCTAAGAATGAGAAGAATGTAGCTACCAACTTTTGATAGGCTTATCTAAGAATGAGAAGAATGTAGCTACCAACTTTTGATAGGCTTATCTAAGAATGAGAAGAATGCAGCCACCAACTTTCGATAGGCTTATCTAAGAATGAGAAGAATGCAGCCACCAACTTTTGATAGGCTTATCTAAGAATGAGAAGAATGTAGCTACCAACTTTTGATACTCAGTTTTTAGATTGTAGCCACCAACTTTTTATAGATTTACCAAAGAATGTAGCCACCAACTTTTGATAGACTTAAAGAATGTAGCCACCAACTTTTAATAGACTTACCAAAGAATGTAGCCACCAACTTTTGATAGACTTACCAAAAAATGTAGCCACCAATGTTTGATAGACTTACCAAAGAATGTAGCCACCAACTTGATAGACTTACCAAAAAATGTAGCCACCAATGTTTGATAGACTTACCAAAGAATGTAGCCACCAACTTTTGATAGACTTACCAAAGAATGTAGCCACCAACTTTTGATACTTACCAAAGAATGTAGCCACCAACTTTTGATAGACTTACCAAAGAATGTAGCCACCAACTTTTGATACTTACCAAAGAATGTAGCTGCTGATTTTGACAGATTAATCCAACTCACCAAGCCTGTATTCTTACCATGTCCCCGACATTTGAATGAGAAAACACCGCATGGAGTGCTCTTCTGTGATGTCATTTCTTTAGACCAGCACAAGAGAAGATGGCCCAAATGACTCATGTGTCTGACTGTGATCTGTAGCTCGATTTGTCTGATCTGTGGCTTACAGATACCCTGTCTTCAGTGGTTAGTAAAATCGGACTTGAGATTAACAAGGAAAAAACAAAAATAAAACTTCTCATTAACCATGAAGGAAAAATATACATAAAAGGAACAGCTGTTGAAGAAGTAAATCAATCTGTATCTCAGCAGCTACATAGACCAGGATGGTGACACCAGAAAGGAAGTTAGAATTAGAACTGCAAAAGCAGCACTGGTCTTCAAGAATCTTGAGAACACATGGGATTCAAAAGTTATAAGCATGAAAACCAAGTTAACTCTTTCGAGATGCGTTACTTCCAAACCGTTCCTTATAGTTTCTGACAATGCGGACACTGGAGAAGGGTGTGGACATTCTGGAGAACGGGGGTCCCTGTGTAAAAGTTATTGTACCGACTTAATTCCATGATCACCACGTGTGTATCACACATTAAAATAAGTGGAAATGAATGAAGATTCCATAAATGAAGTTATTTGTCATAAAAAAAACAAAGAAAAGAAAAAACTAGTGTAAAACGATGGATCGATTTTTTGGTGCTCAAAAAATTTTACAGCTGACCAATAAAATCTACTTTATATTTACTTTAACTGTGTCATAATCCAATATAGAATATGTGGTCATTCAAATTTCAACATAGAAAAATCAATATTTATGGATGTTTGTGACATCCAATAAATCTAACAGATCTACAGCTATGAGGAACACATATAGTAAGATAGGTCTAATCAGTCGGTGTGACCATTCTACCACTCAATCTCGAAATAAATTTGAATTTTACCCCTCTGTCTATGTATCCAATATGGCCTCTTTATCCCCTACACTTAAAACACTAGTTTAACTTTGGATTCAGAAGAGTTCTAACTGGGTAAATGAAAAGTAACATTGTGTTTTCAACGAAAGAAAGTCCGAAGCCTTATAGGGCTCTCGGTTGGGAAAGGCCTGGCGCACAAAGATCCTTTTAAGGATCTCTCGTTTTCTAAGAGTTAAGATTATTCAATTCAAATGCAATATCCACCCTCATTTGTGCATGTGAAAGCTGGAAAACAACGAAAGAAATTAGACTCTTTTGAAAACAAATGCCTCCGGAAAATACTTGGTATAAAATGGAACGAATCCAAGAACAATGCAGAGATAAGACAGATGAGCAAACAACAACCTGTCTCATGGGTGATCAGAAAAAGAAGATGGACATATGTCGGTCATGTGCTGAGAAGAAACAACCAGAGAATCCCAAAATAAGCTATCAAGTGGAACACAACAGCCCGAAGAAAAAGAGGTCAATCACATGAAACTCTAAAGAGGACATTGTTAAGAGAGGCCAGTTTAGTGGGAATGACATCCTTTGATGAAGCTGAAAAGCTTGCCGAAAACAGGAAATCTTGGCAAACTACCATGAGATCCCTGTGTGATGTTTAATGGCGTGGAAAGGATGTAAGAAGATATGTGGCTTGATTTGTCTAATTTCACTATGCAGTAACAGTGCACTGGAAATAAAAAAAATTGCAGTTACATCACAGACGCACAAATGAAATGTATGTGGCAAGGTACCAACAAGAAAACAATGTTAAGTTTATTAAGAGCTTACATATTCCCAGAGGCAACATACAGATGTGAAACATGGAACGAAACATGGAACTTAACAAACACATTATGGTCATAGTGATTATCCCCACCTCCCTGATTTTGGTCACATGTGTGTTTGTTTATATATAAAAACCAGTTAATATCATCACTTCTTTATAGTCATCAGCTTTATATCAATATCACTACTATCACTTCCTTGTAGTCATAAACATAGTATCACTACCATCACTGCCTTGTTGTCATCAACTTAGTATCACTACCATCACTTCCTTGTAGTCATCAACTTAATATCACTACCATCACTTCCTTGTAATCATAAACCTAGTATCACTACCATCACTTACTTTTCACCATAAGAAATGATCATCTGGTTTGTTTCTATTATACTGTAATGTTCGAATTTTAAACAGATTTCTAGCAAATCAAAAACAATGGCTGCTGGTACAGATATGGTTTATGTCCAAATTTATATACAATCAAATTAGATGCAAAGAGAATCAAACTGTAGAGATAAAGGTTGCCCGGCATCAAGCCACAGAAAAGTATATGGTTTGGTGCCTGTGCCTATACAGTATTTTCTTTGATACGAGGGCATGCTAGATGCCTGAACTGTACGCTGTACTTTCTGAATCGTCCAGTACCATTCTGTACTTTCAGTTTGTAAAATTAAATATTCTAATGTTTCAGTCACAGTCATCTCTCTGTCGGACATTTCTTGCTCCATGTGCTATCTTTCTTTTCTTAAATGCAACTGGCGCTCCAGAAGAGGGACCAAAAGAAGTAACTATCTTTTCCTTGAACTTTGGTTCTCGAGATCTTAGATTGCTGTCCCCTTTTTTGAAGTCGGTTGGTAATGGGATGTCTTCTAAAACTGGTGGTGCACTTGTTTCATCAAATATAGTGGGTTGCCTGTGAATAAAGGATAAAAGTGAGTTGCACGGGTTATTCTGTAAGACACAAACACAGTTCTTCACAAACTAGCTTTTTTAGAAGACTGGATTTCCTCTCTTTGTCTGGTTTGTAGGAAGACTGGATGCCCAGTCTCCGGTAAATGAACCAGGTTTGGATACCCAGTCTCTGGTAACTGAGTCTGGTTTGTAGGAAGACTGGATGGCCAGTTTTTGGTAATTGAGCCTGGTTTGTAGGAAGATTGGATGGATGTCCATTCTCTGGTAACTTGAGTCTGGTTTGTAGGAAGACTGGATGCCCAGTTTTTGGTAACTGAGTCTTGTTTGTAGGAAGATTGGATGGATGTCCAGTCTCTGGTAAGTGAGTCTGGTTTGTAGGAAGACTGGATGCCCAGTCTCTGGTAACTGAGTCTGGTTTGTAGGAAGACTGGATGGCCAGTCTCTGGTAACTGAGTCTGGTTTGTAGGAAGACTGGATGCCCAGCTTCTGGTAACTGAATCTGGTTTGTAGGAAGATTGGATGCCCAGTCTCTGATAAATGAGCCAGGTTTGTAGGAAGACTAGATGCCCAGTCTCTTGTAGTTGAGTCAGGTTTGTAGGAGGACTAGATGCCCAGTCTCTGGTAGTTGAGTCAGGTTTGTAGGAAGACTAGATGCCCAGTCTCTGATAGTTGAGTCAGGTTTGTAGGAAGACTAGATGCCCAGTCTCTGGTAGTTGAGTCAGGTTTGTAGGAAGATTGGATGCTCAGTCTCTGATAGTTGAGTCAGGTTTGTAGGAAGACTAGATGCCCAGTCTCTGGTAGTTGAGTCAGGTTTATAGGAAGACTTCAGCAACCCTGTGACCCTTTATTTCAGACAAATGGTGTAAAATGGAAAAGTCAAAAGTACGGGAGATGTAGTTTTACTGAAAAGAGACACATCAGAAAACATTGCTGAATGTATCAAATGAAAGAGATGCAGCTTTGAGGAGGGATGATATATGCTACATGAACACACAGAGATGCAGCCTTGAGGAGGGATTATATATGCTACATGAACACAAAGAGATGCAGCCTTGAGGAGGGATGATATATGCTACATGAACACAAAGAGATGCACCCTTGAGGAGGGATGATATATGCTACATGAACACAAAGAGATGCAGCCTTGAGGAGGGATGACATATGCTACATGAACACAAAGAGATGCAGCCTTGAGGAGGGATGATATATGCTACATGAACACAAAGAGATGCAGCCTTGAGGAGGGATGATATATGCTACATGAACACAAAGAGATGCAGCCTTGAGGAGGGATGATATATGCTACATGAGCACAAAGAGATGCAGCCTTGAGGAGGGATGATATATGGTACATGGACACAAAAAGATACAGCCTTGAGGAGGGATGATATATGCTACATGAACACAAAGAGATGCAGCCTTGAGGAGAGATGATATATGGTACATGGACACAAAAAGATACAGCCTTGAGGAGGGATGATATATGATACATGGACACAAAAAGATACATCTTTGAGGAGGGATGATATATGGTACATGGACACAAAGAGATACAGCCTTGAGGAGGGATGATAACATTGTGAGGTGGTTCAAGAGAAACAAAAGTTACTCTGAGCTGCTAACTGATGAGTGTTTCACTGTTTACTCAGTTATTTATGTCACACAAAACTGTCACTAAACTAACTGGTACAACATAATAAGTGCAGGCAGGCTGTCATTAAACTAAGATAGAACCAGGCTGGTTACATCTTCTCATATCCTACTAGTACCTAACAGAACTACTGCTGCTTCTGCTGGTGATGATGTTGATGTTGATGATGATGTCTACAGTCTGGAGAAGCGGTACAGGAACAAGCTGAGCAACCACTGGGAGTCTATAATTGTAAAAATGTTTAGAACCCCTGTTGTATATACTGGGTACTCACTCTGTTTCTTTCACAACCTGCCAGGCACCGTAGGCTGAACTGTTGTGGCCTGGATCTACACGAGCTGTGGTGTCTGGGTCTAGCTCTGATGAAACTGGTACCTGCACAAATGATGAGTCTTTGAGAAATACAGCTGCTGCTAAGATGAATGTTGTACAGGTTCACTAACTTAAAACATACTTTTGTACTTCCTCTGTGGAACTAGTACATAAATGTTGGAACAAAGAGGCCAAAACCAGGATTCTCACTTGAACATCAGTCATTAAAACATAAAATAAAACCTTGTCAGCCACACATATGACCTTGCTGGAAGATTGTCAGTCAGTCACACATGATATAACTTACATCTGTCTCACTGGAAGATTGTTGGTCAGTCACACATGATATAACTTACATCTGTCTCACTGGAAGATTGTTGGTCAGTCACACATGATATATAACTTACATCTGTCTCACTGGAAGATTGTTGGTCAGTCACACATGATATAACTTACATCTGTCTCACTGGAAGATTGCTGGTCAGTCACACATGATATAACTTACATCTGTCTCACTGGAAGATTGTTGGTCAGTCACACATGATATAACTTACATCTGTCTCACTGGAAGATTGTTGGTCAGTCACACATGATATAACTTACATCTGTCTCACTGGAAGATTGTTGGTCAGTCACACATGATATATAACTTACATCTGTCTCACTGGAAGATTGCTGGTCAGTCACACATGATATAACTTACATCTGTCTCACTGGAAGATTGCTGGTCAGTCACACATGATATATAACTTACATCTGTCTCACTGGAAGATTGTTGGTCAGTCACACATGATATATAACTTACATCTGTCTCACTGGAAGATTGTTGGTCAGTCACACATGATATAACTTACATCTGTCTCACTGGAAGATTGTTGGTCAGTCACACATGATATCTAACTTACATCTGTCTCACTGGAAGATTGTTGGTCAGTCACACATGATATAACTTACATCTGTCTCACTGGAAGATTGTTGGTCAGTCACACATGATATCTAACTTACATCTGTCTCACTGGAAGATTGTTGGTCAGTCACACATGATATAACTTACATCTGTCTCACTGGAAGATTGTTGGTCAGTCACACATGATATAACTTACATCTGTCTCACTGGAAGATTGTTGGTCAGTCACACATGATATAACTTACATCTGTCTCACTGGAAGATTGTTGGTCAGTCACACATGATATAACTTACATCTGTCTCACTGGAAGATTGTTGGTCAGTCACACATGATATAACTTACATCTGTCTCACTGGAAGATTGTTGGTCAGTCACACATGATATATAACTTACATCTGTCTCACTGGAAGATTGCTGGTCAGTCACACATGATATAACTTACATCTGTCTCACTGGAAGATTGCTGGTCAGTCACACATGATATATAACTTACATCTGTCTCACTGGAAGATTGTTGGTCAGTCACACATGATATAACTTACATCTGTCTCACTGGAAGATTGTTGGTCAGTCACACATGATATATAACTTACATCTGTCTCACTGGAAGATTGTTGGTCAGTCACACATGATATAACTTACATCTGTCTCACTGGAAGATTGCTGGTCAGTCACACATGATATAACTTACATCTGTCTCACTGGAAGATTGTTGGTCAGTCACACATGATATATAACTTACATCTGTCTCACTGGAAGATTGCTGGTCAGTCACACATGATATAACTTACATCTGTCTCACTGGAAGATTGCTGGTCAGTCACACATGATATATAACTTACATCTGTCTCACTGGAAGATTGCTGGTCAGTCCCTGTGGAAGACTGTTTGATAGTTTCTGAGGAAGGTTGCTGGTCATCTGACTGCGTGTCACCTTCCCCGTGTGTGGCTGCTTGTTCTTGCAATGAGACATACTTGTCTGGTGGCTCCCATCTGGACTCTTGATATATGAAAGAACACATAGTCAAGACAAAAGGTAAGGGTAGATCTAACATGGCCTAACAGAAGCACCTGAGAGACATGATGTTAGTGCCAATATTTTCCTTGACTAGTGATCACACTAAAGGGTAATATGGTCAGCATCATGCCTGGACACGTATCATCATCATCATGTGCCGTGCCGACTGGCATTGGCTATTATGCTTCTCCAGAGTACACGATCCTTCATGCAGGCCATCAGTTCAGTTGCTGATCTCCTCTCACAGCGTCCCGTCAGACTGTCCAGTATCATTTCTCTTGGTCTTCCTCTTGATCTTCTTCCTTCTGTTTTTCCTGCTGTTATAATATTCTAAATGTCCAACTGGACATTGCATGTCCTATGAAAGTGCATTGTCTCTCTCTTATCTTTTTGACAAGGTTTTTTGTCTCTCCAGCTCTTCTCACACATTCTTCATTAGTTATTTTTGCTGTCCAGAGGATTCAAAACATTATTCTAATAAACCACACTTCTGCTGCTTCCAATGATTTTTGTGCAGACTTGCCTATTGTCCATGATTCACTTCCATATAACAAGATAGGTTCAATATAGCATTTTAGGACTCGTTTTCTAACATTCATTGATAAAGATATGTTGGATAATATGTTTCTCATTTTCTGAAATGCAGTCTTCTCACTTGCTGCCAGTATAGATGTTTTACAATCCTCAAGTCTTTGCCGTCTATACTGATGTCTTCAAGTATTTTAATAATTTCATGTTTCACCTTGTCGAATGCCTTGGTGTAATCAATGAAGCATAAGTAGAGATCTTTCTGTACTTCTAAAGCTCTTTCTGTTAGTGTTCATAAAACATAAATGGCATTGTGTGTTCCCTTTCCTTCAACAAATCCAAACTGTTCATCTGCTATCTTTTTCCTTGTTCTTCTCACAATAATTCTCAGAAGTAGCTTCGTTATGTGACATGAGAGGCTGATAATCCGGTGGTCATCACATTCATTTGCATCTGGTTTCTTTGGTAGTGCTATAAACGTGTTGAGAATATAACCACTGTCTGGACATGTAACCACTACTAAATTCTTCCGTTATGTTATCCTGAAAAAGTAAAATGTAACATCTCTTCCTTTCTGACCTCTAATTTTTAATGAATTCTGATATAGTCATTTCATTTTGTTGAAGTTTAGAGAAGCTCTTACATCACTTGCAGACCAATTACTAATTAATCTCAGGCCTGGACACTCGTGTTAAACTTACTTCTACTGCATAAAACATCTCCTGTCTCTTTCCTCTCACAACATGACTAACCTTCTCTCTCCTCCTCACAACATGACTAACCTCCTGTCTCAATCTTCTCACAACATGACTAACTCCTGTCTTCTTCTTCTCACAACATGACTAACCTCCTCTCTCCTTCCTCTCACAACATGACTAACCTCCTGTCTCAATCTTCTCACAACATGATTAGCCTACTCTCTCCTTTCTCTCACAACATGACTAACCTCCTCTCTCCTTCCTCTCACAACATGACTAACCTCCTCTCTCCTTCCTCTCACAACATGACTAACCTCCTCTCTCTTTCCTCTCAAAACATGACTAACCTCCTCTCTCCTTTCTCTCACAACATGACTACCCTCCTCTCTCCTACCTCTCACAACATGTCTAACCTCCTCTCTCCTTCCTCTCACAACATGACTAACCTCCTCTCTCCTTTCTCTCACAACATGACTAACCTTCTCTCTCCTTCCTCTCACAACATGACTCATCTCCTCTCTCCTTTCTCTCACAACATGACTAACCTCCTCTCTCCTTCCTCTCACAACAAGACTAACCTCCTCTCTCCTTCCTCTCACAACATGACTAACCTCCTGTGATTGTACTCCAGTAGTAATGATAACCTTCTGGTGTTTCTGCTTCGTACCACTCTGCTTCTGCAGATGCTGAACCTTCTTTACCAACATCTGTTTCTGATTGGGTCAAATAAATATATGTCAGAAATATATGAAGTATGCAAGTACAAGAATAAATCTTTTGCAAATCAATGGCCATAAAACAAACTGACTTCATTTCCTCATCTGATGAATTCTAATCTCCTAATATAAACTGACTTCACTTCCTCATCTGATGTATTCTAATCTCCTAATATAAACTGACTTCACTTCCTCATCTGATATATTCTAATCTCCTAATATAAACTGACTTCACTTCCTCATCTGATGTATTCTAATCTCCTAATATAAACTGACTTCACTTCCTCATCTGATGTATTCTAATCTCCTAATATAAACTGACTTCACTTCCTCATCTGATGTATTCTAATCTCCTAATACAAACTGACTTCATTTCCTCATCTGATGTATTCTAATCTCCTAATACAAACTGACTTCATTTCCTCATCTGATGTATTCTAATCTCCTAATATAAACTGACTTCACTTCCTCATCTGATGTATTCACGTACAGACAAGATGTACATCAGCACACACTCATCCCCATAAAGTGCTTGCAATCTTTGATGTGGGTTAGTGGGTCAGCTCAGTAACAACACTCAGTGTGAGCCACATACCTTGACATAAACTCACCACAGCCTAGGCTGAGGATATCCATAATGGTGTCTGAATTCATTCAAAGAAGTAAAAAATAACATATTTTGTTTCATTAAAGCTGGCATTAACTGTGTTTTTCAATACTTATTTCTGAAGGCAAAAAAAACAAAATTTTTATTTGCCAAACTTTTAAAAACTGTGATAAACAAGTGAACATCGTACTTGCTGGCGGCTTAGGTTCCAGTGACACTCCATATTTGGCTGCAAGTTCAGGATTGTCTTTCAAATCTTTCTTAAATGCCTCCAGGGCAGCCTAAAAATAGTAACAAATTTGTTAGTAATGATGAGAGTTCCATCAGCTGTAAAACCTCCACATTTCCTGGTCTTGTCCCACACACAGGTGTGTGTGTGTGCGAGCGTGTGGGTGTAACTACATCTTCTCACAAGTGTGACAGACAAAGAGAGCAATGACTTGTTAGAGTACAGGTCCAGCCAAGTTTATACCCCACCTCCCCTGTTAGAGTACAGGTCCAGCCAAGTTTATATCCCACCTCTTAAAGCCATTGGACCCAATGTGGAGAAGGGCTTGTACAGCCACTAGAGGCCAGAAAACAAAGTTTTGGCCAGGCCAGCCTACACAAATGTAAGGAAATGTGCTGAAGTCGGAGGTACCCAGCCAGAAGATGCATTGCAAAAAAAATCAGGGTACCACGCATTATTGCTAAATGCATACAAAAAAGAAATGACTTCTCTTGGAATTAAAGACAAATAATTTAACTGACTTCTCTGGGAGTTAAAGAAAGGCCTGATACAGCCTTTTTTAACTGACTTCTCTGGGAGTTAAAGAAAGGCCTGATACAGCCTTTTTTAATTGACTTCTCTGGGAATTATCTTCTTACATGCTTCCTGTGCCATTAAACGTCATATAGGGCTCATATAGTTGTCTGCCAAGTTTTCCTGTTCTCAGCGAGTCTTTCAACTTCATCAAGGGACGTTATGCCTACTAAACTGGCTTCTCTTAACAATGTCCTTTTTATAGTTTCACGTGGTCGACCTCTTTTTCTTCAGCCTGTGTGTGTGCTCCATTTAACAGTGGTATTCTCTGATTGTTTCTTCTCATCGCACGGCCTACATATGTCCATCTTCTTTTTCTGATCACCCATGAGACAGGTTGTTGTTCAGTCATCTGTCTTATCTCTGTGTTGTTCTTAAAATCATTCCACTTTATACCAGGTACATTATATTACTATTAAAAGGCTCAATAATTCTAACATGTTCTAGTGTGTGTGATGTTCTGTTACAGTAACCCTACAGCTTGTCCTAGTGTGTGTGATGTTCTGTTACAGTAACCCTACAGCTTGTTCTAGTGTGTGTGATGTTCTGTTACAGTAACCCTCCTGGCTTGTTCTAGTGTGTGTGATGTTCTGTTACAGTAACCCTCCTAGCTTGTTCTACTGTGTGTGATGTTCTGTTACAGTAACCCTACAGCTTGTTCTAGTGTGTGTGATGTTCTGTTACAGTAACCCTCCTGGCTTGTTCTAGTGTGTGTAATGTTCTGTTACAGTAACCCTCCTGGCTTGTTCTAGTGTGTGTGATGTTCTGTTACAGTAACCCTCCTAGGTTGTTCTAGTGTGTGTGATGTTCTGTTACAGTAACCCTCCTGGCTTGTTCTAGTGTGTGTGATGTTTTGTTACAGTAACCCTCCTGGCTTGTTCTAGTGTGTGTGATGTTCTGTTACAGTAACCCTCCTAGCTTGTTCTACTGTGTGTGATGTTCTGTTACAGTAACCCTCCTGGCTTGTTCTAGTGTGTGATGTTCTGTTACAGTAACCCTCCTAGCTTGTTCTACTGTGTGTGATGTTCTGTTACAGTAACCCTACAGCTTGTTCTAGTGTGTGTGATTTCTGTTACAGTAACCCTCCTGGCTTGTTCTAGTGTGTGTAATGTTCTGTTACAGTAACCCTCCTGGCTTGTTCTAGTGTGTGTGATGTTCTGTTACAGTAACCCTCCTAGGTTGTTCTAGTGTGTGTGATGTTCTGTTACAGTAACCCTCCTGGCTTGTTCTAGTGTGTGTGATGTTTTGTTACAGTAACCCTCCTGGCTTGTTCTAGTGTGTGTGATGTTCTGTTACAGTAACCCTCCTAGCTTGTTCTACTGTGTGTGATGTTTTGTTACAGTAACCCTCCTGGCTTGTTCTAGTGTGTGTGATGTTCTGTTACAGTAACCCTCCTAGCTTGTTCTACTGTGTGTGATGTTCTGTTACAGTAACCCTACAGCTTGTTCTAGTGTGTGTGATGTTCTGTTACAGTAACCCTCCTAGCTTGTTCTAGTGTGTGTGATGTTCTGTTACAGTAACCCTCCTGGCTTGTTCTAGTGTGTGTGATGTTCTGTTACAGTAACCCTCCTAGCTTTTTCTAGTGTGTGTGATGTTCTGTTACAGTAACCCTACAGCTTGTTCTAGTGTGTGTGATGTTCTGTTACAGTAACCCTCCTAGCTTGTTCTAGTGTGTGTGATGTTCTGTTACAGTAACCCTCCTAGCTTGTTCTAGTGTGTGTGATGTTCTGTTACAGTAACCCTCCTGGCTTGTTCTAGTGTGTGTGATGTTCTGTTACAGTAACCCTCCTGGCTTGTTCTAGTGTGTGTGATGTTCTGTTACAGTAACCCTACAGCTTGTTCTAGTGTGTGTGATGTTCTGTTACAGTAACCCTCCTGGCTTGTTCTAGTGTGTGTGATGTTCTGTTACAGTAACCCTCCTAGCTTGTTCTACTGTGTGTGATGTTCTGTTACAGTAACCCTACAGCTTGTTCTAGTGTGTGTGATGTTCTGTTACAGTAACCCTCCTAGCTTGTTCTAGTGTGTGTGATGTTCTGTTACAGTAACCCTCCTAGCTTGTTCTAGTGTGTGTGATGTTCTGTTACAGTAACCCTCCTAGCTTGTTCTAGTGTGTGTGATGTTCTGTTACAGTAACCCTCCTGACTTGTTCTAGTGTGTGTGATGTTCTGTTACAGTAACCCTCCTGGCTTGTTCTAGTGTGTGTGATGTTCTGTTACAGTAACCCTCCTAGCTTGTTCTAGTGTGTGTGATGTTCTGTTACAGTAACCCTCCTAGCTTGTTCTAGTGTGTGTGATGTTCTGTTACAGTAACCCTCCTGGCTTGTTCTAGTGTGTGTGATGTTCTGTTACAGTAACCCTACAGCTTGTTCTAGTGTGTGTGATGTTCTGTTACAGTAACCCTCCTAGCTTGTTCTAGTGTGTGTGATGTTCTGTTACAGTAACCCTCCTGGCTTGTTCTAGTGTGTGTGATGTTCTGTTACAGTAACCCTCCTAGCTTGTTCTAGTGTGTGTGATGTTCTGTTACAGTAACCCTACAGCTTGTTCTAGTGTGTGTGATGTTCTGTTACAGTAACCCTCCTGGCTTGTTCTAGTGTGTGTGATGTTCTGTTACATTAACCCTCCTAGCTTGTTCTAGTGTGTGTGATGTTCTGTTACAGTAACCCTCCTGGCTTGTTCTAGTGTGTGTGATGTTCTGTTACAGTAACCCTACAGCTTGTTCTAGTGTGTGCTCCATTTTCTCCATCTCTGCCTTCATCTGATCTTCCTGTAGTGAATTCTGGAGACTTTTCTTTCTTATCTGGAAGTGATGAGAAGAATAAGACGGCTAGTATCAGACCTGAAACTCCCACCTATGACAAGTATAACTGTTGAAACATGTAGAAGGCACATCCATGATGAAAGACTGAGTCTGGAATTTATCAATATTTATTTATCAACAATCATTTTCTCTGAATGTCCCCTATACTGAAACAGGTAACAACAATTTTCTCTGAATGTCCTCTATACTGAAACAGGTAACAACAATTTTCTCTGAATGTCCTCTATACTGAAACAGGTAATAACAATTTTCTCTGAATGTCCTCTATACTGAAACAGGTAACAACAATTTTCTCTGAATGTCCCCTATACTGAAACAGGTAACAACAATTTTCTCTGAATGTCCTCTATACTGAAACAGATAATAACAATTTTCTCTGAATGTCCTCTATACTGAAACAGATAATAACAATTTTCTCTGAATGTCCTCTATTCTGAAACAGACAACAATTTTCTCTGAATGTCCTCTATTCTGAAACAGATAACAATTTTCTCTGAATGTCCTCTATACTGAAACAGATAATAACAATTTTCTCTGAATGTCCTCTATACTGAAACAGATAATAATTTTCTCTGAATGTCCTCTATACTGAAACAGATAATAACAATTTTCTCTGAATGTCCTCTATACTGAAACAGATAATAACAATTTTCTCTGAATGTCCTCTATTCTGAAACAGATAACAATTTTCTCTGAATGTCCTCTATACTGAAACAGATAATAACAATTTTCTCTGAATGTCCTCTATACTGAAACAGATAATAACAATTTTCTCTGAATGTCCTTTATACTGAAACAGATAATAACAATTTTCTCTGAATGTCCTCTATACTGAAACAGATAATAACAATTTTCTCTGAATGTCCTCTATACTGAAACAGATAATAACAATTTTCTCTGAATGTCCTTTATACTGAAACAGATAATAACAATTTTCTCTGAATGTCCTCTATTCTGAAACAGACAACAATTTTCTCTGAATGTCCTCTATTCTGAAACAGACAACAATTTTCTCTGAATGTCCTCTATTCTGAAACAGATAACAATTTTCTCTGAATGTCCCCTATTCTGAAACAGGTAAGCACACAACATTTTCACGTAATATGAAAACATTAACATAATAGTTAAATGTAAGAGGACGGCACTGATTCTACCCACCTCCTTCAGCTTTAGCTCAACATTCTCCTTGTGTCTCTTTCCTCTCTCATGAAATTCTACACTCTGTCAGATAGAACAAGTATTGTTAATCCTGGTGGGAGGTGTTTAGTGACTGGTTTGGTGATAATGTCTAAGAGGTGACTTGTTTGAAGGTTAGGCAGTGACCGCACTAAGATTTTTTTTAAACTGGTACAGATGTCCCTGTCTTTCACCTTTTTGAAGTACTTTTTGAAATACTTGTTCAGTCAGTTCAATATTCTGTAATTTATATATTTTTTTTTTTAAATGTAAAACTAAACACACTCCACAAACATCTATTGGAGAATTAAAATCTAAAAAGCATTTTTTTAAACCTTATCTGGGGCAAGATTTCATCTTTACAAAATGCTAATGTGTTGAACCAAAGTCAAAACCGGCTGACTTTTCTCTATACAAATTGAGCATCATCACTGGTTGTTTTCTTACGAGGTTTTTGATAATTTAACTGGTTATTGAAACCAACAACTTCTCAAATGTTTCGGGTTTTTTTTCTATCAATAATTTACTGGTAATTACTTATTAACATGATCACTGGATAAGGTCTAGGAAGAAAGTGATCATCTGAAGGTAAGGTCTAGGCAGAAAGTGATCATCTGAAGGTAAGGTCTAGGCAGAAAGTGATCATCTGAAGGTAAGGTCTAGGAAGAAAGTGATCATCTGAAGGTAAGGTCTAGGCAGAAAGTGATCATCTGAAGGTAAGGTCTAGGCAGAAAGTGATCATCTGAAGGTAAGGTCTAGGCAGAAAGTGATCATCTGAAGGTAAGGTCTAGGCAGAAAGTGATCATCTGAAGGTAAGGTCTAGGCAGAAAGTGATCATCTGAAGGTAAGGTCTAGGCAGAAAGTGATCATCTGAAGGTATGGTCTAGGAAGAAAGTGATCATCTGAAGGTATGGTCTAGGAAGAAAGTGATCATCTGAAGGTAAGGTCTAGGAAGAAAGTGATCATCTGAAGGTAAGGTCTAGGCAGAAAGTGATCATATGAAGATATGGTCTAGGAAGAAAGTGATCATCTGAAGGTAAGGTCTAGGCAGAAAGTGATCATATGAAGGTATGGTCTAGGAAGAAAGTGATCATCTGAAGGTAAGGTCTAGGCAGAAAGTGATCATATGAAGGTATGGTCTAGGAAGAAAGTGATCATCTGAAGGTAAGGTCTAGGCAGAAAGTGATCATATGAAGGTATGGTCTAGGAAGAAAGTGATCATCTGAAAGTAAGGTCTAGGAAGAAAGTGATCATCTGAAGGTAAGGTCTAGGCAGAAAGTGATCATATGAAGATATGGTCTAGGCAGAAAGTGATCATATGAAGGTATGGTCTAGGCAGAAAGTGATCATCTGAAGGTATGGTCTAGGCAGAAAGTGATCATCTGAAGGTATGGTCTAGGAAGAAAGTGATCATCTGAAGGTAGGGTCTAGGAAGAAAGTGATCATATGAAAGTAAGGTCTAGGAAGAAAGTGATCATCTGAAGGTATGGTCTAGGCAGAAAGTGATCATATGAAGGTAAGGTCTAGGCAGAAAGTGATCATATGAAGGTATGGTCTAGGCAGAAAGTGATCATATGAAGGTAAGGTCTAGGCAGAAAGTGATCATATGAAGGTATGGTCTAGGCAGAAAGTGATCATATGAAGGTATGGTCTAGGCAGAAAGTGATCATATGAAGGTATGGTCTAGGCAGAAAGTGATCATATGAAGGTATAGTCTAGGCAGAAAGTGATCATATGAAAGTAAGGTCTAGGAAGAAAGTGATCATCTGAAGGTATGGTCTAGGCAGAAAGTGATCATATGAAGGTATGGTCTAGGAAGAAAGTGATCATCTGAAGGTAAGGTCTAAGAAGGAGGTGACTAGGCTGACGATAAGGTCTAGACAGGAGGTGACTGGTTTTAAAGTCTAGACAGGAGGGGATCATTTGAAGGCAAGATCTAAGTAGGAGGTGAGTGGTTTGAAGGTAAAGTCTATGTAGAAGGTGACTGGGTTTAAAAATAATCCAAAAAAAGATGATGATTTATTTTAAACTAACACTTTTTGAAAATATGTTGAGGAGATAATTCTAATACAAGCGGTGATTGATAAGTTCTCGGCATAAGGTACAACGGATTATTTGTGGACAACTTTTTGGGTTATTTCTCAACATAGTCCCCTTGTAAGTTTATGCACTTAGTCCAGCGGTCCTGGAGCATACGGATCCCTTCTCTGTAAAAGTCAGCATCTTGTGCCAGTAGAAAATGGTCTACAGCATGAATGATGTTATCATCTGAAGCAAAATTCTGATCACTGAGCTCCTTTTACAGTTTGGTAAACAGGTAATAGTCCAAAGGGGCCAAATCTGGAGAATAAGAAAGATGTTCAAGAAGCTGGAATGGCAGCCATTGCAACCAATGACTTGTGAACTGGAGCATTATCTTGCTGAAAGATGACTGCCCTCATCAATTTTCCTCGACGTTTTTCCTTCAGTTTGACCCGCAGTTGCTTCACAAGATTAGCGTAATAGGCCCCGGTGACCGTTCTGCTCTTTTGAAGATAGTCTACCAATAGCACACCTTCTGAATCCCAAAAGATGGAAGTCATCACTTTGCCTGCAGACAGAACCACCCCTGCTTTCTTTAGAGGTGAGGATCCATGATGTTTCCACTGCTTTGACTGTTCTTTGGTTTCTGGTTGAAAATAATGAACCCAAGTCTCATCCATAGTCACATATTGCTGAAGAAACTTTTCAGGATCTGCAGAAAAATGGTCAAGATTGTCTCTTTACATTTTGAGACACTGTCGTTTGTGATCAGCCCCAAGAAGTTTCGGGACCCATCGAGCAGAGACCGTTGTCATTTGAAGATCATTGTGAATAATGGCATGAACACATTCCTGGGAGATGCCCAACTCAGTAGCAATGTACCGCTCAGTTAGTCGTCGATCTTCCATTATCATGTCATGGATTTCTGCCGGTGGTTTCATCAGTGGTTACCGTTCTTGGTCTTCCTGGACGGGGATCATCTTCCAGACTCTCCCCTCCATGTTTGAATTGAGCTGCCCATTTCTTCACTGTTCTGTAAGAATGGGCACTCTCCCCTAGAGCCTCTACCATATTCTCATGGATCTCCTTCAATGATATGCCCTTGATGCAGAGGTAGCGAATGCCTGCTCAATGAGAAATTTTATCCATTTTCTCAATTTCTGTCACCCCTTACCACTTCATTAGCCTGTAAAAAAAATAACTGGTTGCAGTTAATTTCTTGAAACTTGGTGTTTAATCTTACATTAACCTGATCTACAAATGCATCTAATATCAACTGTGTGTTTCAAGTATTTGTACCCTAGGCTGAGAACTTATCAATCACCCCTTGTATTTATCTTCAATATTCAGTCTCATCTTCCACTGCATTCTAAGGGTCAATATGTTACCCACAATAGTAGTATTTTTTTTTTTACTCTTTTTTTTTTAGGTACAAAAGAAAAAAAGCCAGCACTGATCACTGCCAGTTGACTTCATGTGTGTTTTCAAGATCTTCATCACGAGCAACATGTGCCTAGATCTTCAGTTTGCTGCCACAGAGAAAGTTTGGTGTCACAGAGAAACAAACAAAAACAACTATTTTGTGACTGTGAAGAAGACACTTTAGTCACTTTTCTGTAATCATCTTTTATCTTATCCACAGAAAACTTTCATTTACCTTTAGTAAATATAAATACAACAACGACAATGCAGCAAATCTGAAAGTTTAGCTTCTTGTCAGCTACTTACAGGTTTGTTGTCCGTTATCCAACATTTGCAGAATTCACAGAACTTTCTTGGCACAGACTTCCAATATTCAGACCTGGATATAAAAACAACATTTAGATACCTTCTAAAACTGGCAGAATACTGTAGATACCTTCTAAAACTGGCAGAATACTGTAGATACCTTCTAAAACTGGCAGAATACTGTAGATACCTTCTAAAACTGGCAGAATACTGTAGATACCTTCTAAAACTGGCAGAATACTGTAGATACCTTCTAAAACTGGCAGAATACTGTAGATACCTTCTAAAACTGGCAGAATACTGTAGATACCTTCTAAAACTGGCAGAATACTGTATCTACAAAAGTAATGTGTTTATTTCCTTTTTTTTTTTTTCAAATTTTCATAAACTGTAATAAAGCATGCATTGGTTGCCATGCCAATAGGAGTTTGGGGGCCACACTTCATGGTACAATCTGAAATGACATCATCAGACCAAGACAGCACCAGTACTACACTATATCCAGAAACAAGTCACATGATCTGGCCATGTCACATGACTACCACCAGGTTATGCCAGGAGTGGTAGGAAACGAGGGAGGGGTGGATGGAGGAAATGAGATACCTTAAACATCACCTTATATGAAGCAGACATTTTTGTGAAGCCAAATTTTTTTGGTCAGTGACATCTATTAGTTTTGTTTTTCTTTCATTTGGCAAAAATAAGCTACTTTTGCATGTCCTATTCTTGATTTGATTCCATAACAAATGTTATTGTTGTTCTGAAATAAATGAATTTATCTAACTTCTTCTTCTTCTGCGTTCAAGGTTGTTGGTCACATCAGATCTTGATCCCTGTTGACATGGCAACCCTCTCCAGATCCTGAACTGAGTCTGTGCCTTCTTCACTAACAGACGGTCTCATCTGGTATCTGATATTACCAGTTTCTGCCTGTTGCTAGTTAGATTTGGCGCATGATGCTACTTTATAATGCACATGTGACTAGGAGATAATATATTTCATGGTCTCTCTCCCCACCCCTTTCCCATGACCATTTAGAGAAGAAGTTCTAATCTGTTAACGTTCATGGTTCATGATAATAACTATTGCTGCTCCTAGTCTGTTAATGTTTAAATTTCATGATATCTATTGCTGCTAATATTCTGTTAATGTTTAAATTTCATTATAACTATTGCTGCTAATATTCTGTTAATGTTTAAATTTCATAACTATTGCTGCTAATATTCTGTTAATGCTTATGGTTCATAATAATAACTATTGCTGCTTCTAGTCTATTAATGTTTATGGTTCATAATAATAACTATTGCAGCTCCTAGTCTGCTAACGTTCATGGTTCATAATAATAACTATTGCAGCTCCTAGTCTGCTAACATTCATGGTTCATAATAATAACTATTGCAGCTCCTAGTCTGCTAACGTTCATGGTTCATGATAATAACTATTGCTGCTCCTAGTCTGCTAACATTCATGGTTCATGATAATAACTATTGCAGCTCCTAGTCTGCTAACATTCATGATAATAACTATTGCTGCTCCTAGTCTGCTAACATTCATGGTTCATGATAATAACTATTGCAGCTCCTAGTCTGCTAACATTCATGATAATAACTATTGCTGCTCCTAGTCTGCTAACATTCATGGTTCATGATAATAACTATTGCAGCTCCTAGTCTGCTAACATTCATGATAATAACTATTGCTGCTCCTAGTCTGCTAACATTCATGGTTCATGATAATAACTATTGCAGCTCCTAGTCTGCTAACATTCATGGTTCATGATAATAACTATTGCAGCTCCTAGTCTGCTAACATTCATGGTTCATGATAATAACTATTGCAGCTCCTAGTCTGCTAACATTCATGGTTCATGATAATAACTATTGCAGCTCCTAGTCTGCTAACGTTCATGATAATAACTATTGCAGCTCCTAGTCTGCTAACATTCATGATAATAACTATTGCAGCTCCTAGTCTGCTAACGTTCATGATAATAACTACTGCAGCTCCTAGTCTGCTAACATTCATGGTTCATGATAATAACTATTGCAGCTCCTAGTCTGCTAACATTCATGGTTCATGATAATAACTATTGCAGCTCCTAGTCTGCTAACGTTCATGGTTCATGATAATAACTATTGCAGCTCCTAGTCTGCTAACGTTCATGGTTCATGATAATAACTATTGCAGCTCCTAGTCTGCTAACGTTCATGATAATAACTATTGCAGCTCCTAGTCTGCTAACGTTCATGGTTCATGATAATAACTATTGCAGCTCCTAGTCTGCTAACGTTTATGGTTCATGATAATAACCATTGCTGCCGTTCTCAACCCTGCAAACTCCGGACGTTCGAATCATGGTAGACCAAGATGTGGTTTGGGTTTAATGTGTAACAGCCAAATGTTATCATACACCTGACTTCTAAATGAAGAGTTAGAACACGGAATGAAGTTTATTAATAAAACAGTTATTGATAAATTCTCACATTGTTGTATTTTATGCCACTTTGTTTCGGACAAGCAGCGGTCTCCAAGTCCCTTCGTCCACTAACACGTCTGCTCTTCTGTTTTAAGAGACCATAACACATTTTATAATTTTCTTTCCCTGAAGAGCCCAGCGTCTAGAGTTCGAAGGTTGCGCATGCGCAAAACCATTTATAAAGTAGGATTTCCGTATGATAATTATTGCACATTTTTCATTGGTCAATACTGGGGAAACCTTTACCATAATGTAAAGATGGACCAATCCAATTTCGCAACACTGAGAGACGTCTATGTCACCACGCATGCGCAGTAAATTCATCTACTGTTGTCTTCTTGCAGCAGAAGTTGACGACCAGAAACGGCCACATTGTTATTGTTTTGATTCTCACACTTTCTCCACTTAATATGAGGTTCAGATGATGGTAAGTTAGTGTGCATATTGTTTTCACACTATAAAAGGTAACTGGAGAAATTTCATAGCTTAGTTACTGTGCATTTCTAAAACAAATTCGAGCTAAAAACCCCGAACATTGAAACTAATACCAAGACATGATCAGAATTCACAAATATGAAACTTAAAAATTTAAAGTGTAACCATAGTTTCCTGCAGACATTGTTATATGGTGGGTTTAAGTCTTAATCTCCTCAGAATTTAAACCTAAAGTATAAAATCACGACGGTTAGTTCGAGATTTCCACAACACAGCAGTTTACTAGCCGTCTGGCTCCATACAACTGTGTGAGGTAAGAGCAGCGACATACAGGGCACTTACTGGACAGCCTTTGCCAGCTAAGTTAGACGATTTTGTGATAGAATAAGCAACCATTTTAACACAGTATTTGACATGGTATCTTTGAGCCATAATACGACACAGGATCATCTAGTATGTCACTTTTATGTTGCCTGTTATGTTTCATATAGTGAGTATTTATTTGCATTTCTCTGTGTATTTTATCCACAATTTTCACCGAAACTGGTTTTATTATATTTTCAGGAAACTGGGGATGCAGGTAAGAATTTCACTTGTTAATTATCCTTAATCAAAGCTCGTTACAAGCCTACCACTGCTCGCATGTTACTGGCTGTGACATTCTGTGTGTCACTTTCAGTGCATGTTATGGACTCACATTCTTTATATCGTGTTCTCCAGTTAAAGAACCTTCCATGATGTGTTACATAGTACATGAGTTTATTATCTCCTCTTATCAGTTCTATCTGTATTCTCCTTCAGTCATTTCAAACCATATGCTGCACCCGTGAAACAAAACTTATCTGCCATGTACATTTTTCCTGACATGACAGTTCTAATGCAGTTTTCTCCACTGACACTTTGAGTCCTCTCAGACTGTTGTTTCAATCTTGTTTTCTTCCTCTTCGTTCACTTCTACCATCAAGTTCACCTGGTGATACTACTGAATTTACTTATGTGGTTCTCACGATAGTCTCATTTAGGATGTAGGCTCAGAGCATTATGGGGCTTGGGCCTATATTCTCAGTGGGTCACAGAAGCAGCATTGTGTGGCACTGTGGTTTTTGTTGCACCAGTTTAGTCTAGAGTTGGACTTTCTCACCAGAAAACCTTGACGTGGTTTGGATATGAATATATCCCCGCCAGGTGAGAGGTGGTTGCCCATCCAGTCCAGAGTTGGACTTTCTCACCAGAAAACCTTGACGTGGTTTGGATATGAATATATCCCCGCCAGGTGAGAGGTGGTTGCCTATTTAGACTGCACTGGTCCAGTGTCTCCAACTTCAGCATTTTGTGGCCGCTACCCTGCAAACTCCGGACGTTCGAATCATGGTAGACCAAGATGTGGTTTGGGTTTAATGTGTAACAGCCAAATGTTATCATACACCTGACTTCTAAATGAAGAGTTAGAACACGGAATGAAGTTTATTAATAAAACAGTTATTGATAAATTCTCACATTGTTGTATTTTATGCCACTTTGTTTCGGACAAGCAGCGGTCTCCAAGTCCCTTCGTCCACTAACACGTCTGCTCTTCTGTTTTAAGAGACCATAACACATTTTATAATTTTCTTTCCCTGAAGAGCCCAGCGTCTAGAGTTCGAAGGTTGCGCATGCGCAAAACCATTTATAAAGTAGGATTTCCGTATGATAATTATTGCACATTTTTCATTGGTCAATACTGGGGAAACCTTTACCATAATGTAAAGATGGACCAATCCAATTTCGCAACACTGAGAGACGTCTATGTCACCACGCATGCGCAGTAAATTCATCTACTGTTGTCTTCTTGCAGCAGAAGTTGACGACCAGAAACGGCCACATTGTTATTGTTTTGATTCTCACACTTTCTCCACTTAATATGAGGTTCAGATGATGGTAAGTTAGTGTGCATATTGTTTTCACACTATAAAAGGTAACTGGAGAAATTTCATAGCTTAGTTACTGTGCATTTCTAAAACAAATTCGAGCTAAAAACCCCGAACATTGAAACTAATACCAAGACATGATCAGAATTCACAAATATGAAACTTAAAAATTTAAAGTGTAACCATAGTTTCCTGCAGACATTGTTATATGGTGGGTTTAAGTCTTAATCTCCTCAGAATTTAAACCTAAAGTATAAAATCACGACGGTTAGTTCGAGATTTCCACAACACAGCAGTTTACTAGCCGTCTGGCTCCATACAACTGTGTGAGGTAAGAGCAGCGACATACAGGGCACTTACTGGACAGCCTTTGCCAGCTAAGTTAGACGATTTTGTGATAGAATAAGCAACCATTTTAACACAGTATTTGACATGGTATCTTTGAGCCATAATACGACACAGGATCATCTAGTATGTCACTTTTATGTTGCCTGTTATGTTTCATATAGTGAGTATTTATTTGCATTTCTCTGTGTATTTTATCCACAATTTTCACCGAAACTGGTTTTATTATATTTTCAGGAAACTGGGGATGCAGGTAAGAATTTCACTTGTTAATTATCCTTAATCAAAGCTCGTTACAAGCCTACCACTGCTCGCATGTTACTGGCTGTGACATTCTGTGTGTCACTTTCAGTGCATGTTATGGACTCACATTCTTTATATCGTGTTCTCCAGTTAAAGAACCTTCCATGATGTGTTACATAGTACATGAGTTTATTATCTCCTCTTATCAGTTCTATCTGTATTCTCCTTCAGTCATTTCAAACCATATGCTGCACCCGTGAAACAAAACTTATCTGCCATGTACATTTTTCCTGACATGACAGTTCTAATGCAGTTTTCTCCACTGACACTTTGAGTCCTCTCAGACTGTTGTTTCAATCTTGTTTTCTTCCTCTTCGTTCACTTCTACCATCAAGTTCACCTGGTGATACTACTGAATTTACTTATGTGGTTCTCACGATAGTCTCATTTAGGATGTAGGCTCAGAGCATTATGGGGCTTGGGCCTATATTCTCAGTGGGTCACAGAAGCAGCATTGTGTGGCACTGTGGTTTTTGTTGCACCAGTTTAGTCTAGAGTTGGACTTTCTCACCAGAAAACCTTGACGTGGTTTGGATATGAATATATCCCCGCCAGGTGAGAGGTGGTTGCCCATCCAGTCCAGAGTTGGACTTTCTGGCCAGAAAACCTCAACGTGATTTGGATATGAATATATCCCCGTCGGGTGAGAGGTGGTTGCCTATTTAGACTGCACTGGTCCAGTGTCTCCAACTTCAGCATTTTGTGGCCGCTACCCTTCCTGGTGGTGACCAGGACAGAGCATTTGTCAAGGAGGACGAATCCTCGCCACTAGTAAGTTTCACCCCTGGGTTAAGCTGATTTAGGCGTTATTATCCCAGTATGGGTGCATTTAGGATGTGACTGGCCTCTAGAGCAGAGGTACCATGATATGAGTAGCCATCAAGTTTCACCCCTGGGTTAAGCCGGTTTATGCATATTGGTCCAGTATGGGTGTATACAGGACATGGCCGCTCTAGGGCAGAGGTGCCGTGGTATGAATAGCCCTCACTGCGAGACTACTGGTCATACCGATTAAACTTCACTTAATCCTTTCCATCACTTTTTTCACAGCGGCACCACACAGCAACCCTAATCACATTTTTCTTCATTGGCCGGGAGGAATTTCACCCGATGCACAGCAGCCGAAGAATATTGCCAGAAACATCTTAGTTTAATTCCTGGGTTAAGCCATTTTAGGCATTTTGCCCCGGTGTGTGTGTGTATATAGGACTGTGACCGGCCTTTAGATCAGAGGTGCCATGATATGAGTAGCCCTCACCGGAGACTACTGGCCATACCGATGAAACTTCACTTAATCCTTTCCATCACCTTTTCCACGGTGGCTCAATATAGCAACCCTAATTGCATTTTTCTTCATTGGCTGGGAGGAATGTCACCCCATGCACGGCAGCTGAGGAATGTCGCCAGCTGCAAGTTTCTATCTTGTGTTTTCTGTCATCCCATCCAACCATATTGCTACATTTATCATATATTTACAGCAGTGATCAAGGTAGAGGAGAGGATTAATGTAACTGGCATTGTTCTGATTTTTTTCCACATCCATCAGTTGTGAATGATACAAACAATAAAGACAGTCACAGAGTTAGAGAATGATGCCAGGGGTAAGAGAAATGAAAATATAATGTTGTGGTTAAAATTATGTCAAGTTTACAGTGTTCTTTCTTTGATTAGATGGGAGAAACTGGAGTTTGTATTAAATTTTCAATGTTCCGTGTGTGATTAGATTAGAGTAGCTAGAGAAGTTTGTGTTAAGTGTAAATTGTTCTGTCTGATTAGATTAGAGTAGCTAGAGAAGTTTGTGTTAAGTGTAAATTGTTCTGTCTGATTAGATTAGAGAAGTTTGTGTTAAGTGTAAATTGTTATGTCTGATTAGATTAGAGTAGCTAGAGAAGTTTGTGTTAAGTGTAAATTGTTCTGTCTGATTAGATTAGAGAAGTTTGTGTTAAGTGTAAATTGTTCTGTCTGATTAGATTAGAGAAGTTTGTGTTAAGTGTAAATTGTTATGTCTGATTAGATTAGAGTAGCTAGAGAAGTTTGTGTTAAGTGTAAATTGTTCTGTCTGATTAGATTAGAGAAGTTTGTGTTAAGTGTAAATTGTTCTGTCTGATTAGATTAGAGAAGTTTGTGTTAAGTGTAAATTGTTCTGTCTGATTAGATTAGAGAAGTTTGTGTTAAGTGTAAATTGTTCTGTCTGATTAGATTAGAGAAGTTTGTGTTAAGTGTAAATTGTTCTGTCTGATTAGATTAGAGAAGTTTGTGTTAAGTGTAAATTGTTCTGTCTGATTAGATTAGAGAAGTTTGTGTTAAGTGTAAATTGTTCTGTCTGATTAGATTAGAGAAGTTTGTGTTAAGTGTAAATTGTTCTGTCTGATTAGATTAGAGAAGTTTGTGTTAAGTGTAAATTGTTCTGTCTGATTAGATTAGAGAAGTTTGTGTTAAGTGTAAATTGTTCTGTCTGATTAGATTAGAGAAGTTTGTGTTAAGTGTAAATTGTTCTGTCTGATTAGATTAGAGAAGTTTGTGTTAAGTGTAAATTGTTCTGTCTGATTAGATTAGAGAAGTTTGTGTTAAGTGTAAATTGTTCTGTCTGATTAGATTAGAGAAGTTTGTTAAGTGTAAATTGTTCTGTCTGATTAGATTAGAGAAGTTTGTGTTAAGTGTAAATTGTTCTGTCTGATTAGATTAGAGAAGTTTGTGTTAAGTGTAAATTGTTCTGTCTGATTAGATTAGAGAAGTTTGTGTTAAGTGTAAATTGTTCTGTCTGATTAGATTAGAGAAGTTTGTGTTAAGTGTAAATTGTTCTGTCTGATTAGATTAGAGAAGTTTGTATTAAGTGTAAATTGTTCTGTCTGATTAGATTGGAGTAACCTGAGTCTAGGTGACCGAGATGACTCAGTTCTCAGTGCCTTCCAGAAACAAGATGAGTCATCCATGGGTTCTCTAGATAACAGATCTGACCAGGTGTATGATGGGAATGCTCAGGTGAGTGTGTGAAGTTTCAATACATGCATGTGAACTTTTGGTTTGTTGATGATTTCTGTTGAATCAAAAATGAATTGTCTCTGAATGGAACGATCTAGAGACGCAAGCATCAGGTTGGATGTGTAGTGTGTACTAGACACAACCAAGCCCTCTCTTTCTATATGTGTAATGTTTTGATCACCCCTCAGGTGGTTATACTGAAGCTGTGTGAAATGTTATCTTGATCCCCACCCCAGTGGTCATGCTGAAGCTGTGTGAAATGTTATCTTGATCCCCATCCCAGTGGTCATGCTGAAGCTGTGTGAAATGTTATCTTGATCCCTATCCCAGTGGTCATGCTGAAGCTGTGTATTATCTTGATTTTCATCTCATTGGTCAAACTGAAGTTGTGTGAGGACTTAGATTATCTCATAATCAGATCTAACTCTCTGGCCCAGATAACTTGACCACATAATCAGATCTCACTCCCTGGGCTACATAACTAGACCAAGCATATAGCAAGGCCAACACTGACTCTCATTATAATGAAATCACTATAGCAAAGCTCCCATTTTTCACATTACAAAAATGTTTGTCTTTTGACCAGATGGGTCTGGCTAAAACCAGATTTCCAGGTCGATTATATGTTTTAAGAAAATACAGATCCTAAAGAAGCAGCATGTGGTTCCTGAGAAGAATGCTGAGGACTCCATGGACAGCCAAGGTAACTGATGAGCGGTGTTGGAGACAAGCTAACGAAAAACATAGTATGATAAAAAAAGATCAGGAAAAGGCAGTCATCATTCTTGGGGCAAGTGATGAGAAGAGAGAAACTGGAAAACATCATAACAGTGGGCAACTTGGAGGCAGAGGAATACCAAGGGAACAGATGTTAGAAGACCTGACATTGTGGCATGGAGAGAAGTCAGTAACAGAGAAATGTCAAACACTGCCCAGCATGGCACATGATGATGATGATCTGGAAGTTTAAAATGTCTCTGGCATTTATCACATTTATTTCCCTTTGTATAATATTGTTTTAACAGAATGAAGAGTACTTGTGATTTTTAACTTTAAATTGTGAGCATGTAATTCTTTAAATAACTTTACAGGGTGAAGATGACTTTGCCAGTACTCTGGGCATGTACGATGGCTATGACAGTTACAATGACAGCGATGTCAGCACAGACAATGAGGATGTTGATGACAGCATTTTAGATGACGAGTTCTTCGAGAATGATGAAGGGGTCAGCAAGTACAGATTTCTCAACAACAAAGATGGAATGGGTAAGTCATTTTGATTATGAAAGTTGATTGTTGCATTCAGATTTTAATGAGGTCTTATTTTAATCATGATGGCTGGTATATTGTGTCAACAACAAAAAAATTACAGAATGTGTCAAAGTGGTTCCATTGGCTTGCTTGTTATGCCAAAAAGTATGAAAAATCATCTGATATGTGAATGTGTATTACATTAAAGTGAAGTGATCAAGTTTTAGTATTATTGTGTTTGCTTCTTGTAACAGAGAAGTAGATTATGATATGTTGTGAGCGAACAACCGGTCTCATGGGTGATTAGGAAAAGGAGATGGACATATGTTGACAACGTGATGAGAAGAAATAGTCAGAGAATCCCAAAACAAGCTGTAAATTTGAAACACAACAGGCCAAAGAAAAAAGGTCAGCCACGTGAAACTCTGAAGATGGCCACATTAGTGGACATAAAATCCCTTGATGACAGACATAGCAGACTACCAAGCAGAACATATGTGACACTTAAGGGCAAGGGAAGGATGTAAGATGTAAGTAAGAAGACTGATAAAATCCACTTTTTTGTTTTGTGTTCCTTCTTGTCAGCCACTTGTGAGTGCTGCGGCTCTGTTGGTGTCAGACATGCATTTTATTCCAAGTCCAAACGTTTCTGCAGCCTTTCGTGTTCGAGGAGCTATGCTACGCATCAGAGGGAGGGGAAGCCTTCAGCTTCCAAACCTACAGCACCGGCTGCAGCAAAGAGGGTACAGCTTTAACACTTGTGCTGTGACTTTTGTTAACTTGTCTTACAGAAGATGTTCTCTGTAACTCTTTCTAGCTTGAAACACAAAATTGTCTTATTACAGTGGGAAAATATTTCAGAATAAGAACTAAACTGTCTGTTTTGTGTTTTTTTGAACAACTAAACTTGGGAGAATCTTATTTTTCAGCTGTAATATGGTACAGAAATCATTACAGACATTTAGAAACAGTTTTAATGATTTTTTAACAAATGGTTTTAGCAGTCCTTGTTCAAGATGAAAATGATGCATTGGTTAGACTTGCCTTTAGATTGTTGAATAACTTGATGTTTTAGACTTGCCTTGAGATTATTGAATAATGTGATATTTTTAATATTTTTATATTTTTATAAAATTAATGTGTATTGTTTTTACATTATTGGATAACTTGATATTTGAGACTTGTTTTTAAGTTACTGGATAACTTGATGTTTTAGACTTGTTTTTAGATTTTTTAATAATTTATCATTTTAGTATTTTTCTAATATTTACAGCTGTAGGACCAATTTTGAGGCATGTGTCAGTATTTTGTATCTTCATGTTTCTGTGTTAAAGTTAGCTTTGTTTGAGCAGAAGATATCCTATGGTGCAGTCATATGTTTTTGTTTTGTTTTTCTTTGTTTTGTTTTTTTTCATCAAGGGTAAATTGGGATCAAAGAAATTCAAGTCCCAGCCAAGTTTGTTGAAAGCTTCATTGCGTGGCGGTAAGTCTTGTCTGCTCTAGTTATGTAGTGGATGTAACACACCACAAGATTTACAGTCTAAGTACAGGGCATGCCAGACTGATTGGAATAAACATTGTCCTTCCACATCTTTCTGTCCTTAATGAACTCTTGTCATCTGTGTGGTTAGTGTATATAATCATTGTCCTTTTACATCTTTCTGTCCTTAGTGTACACATGTACCAGATGTCATAGATATTCATGTCTGTCATCACTCTTCATAATATTTTTTACTTTCCTGTCATGGTTACCTGATGGTTCTGTATGACTAGTTTTGCTTCTATTACAGCATAGAAACTCTGCGGTAGATCAGGAAATCTACAGCAAAAACCATTTCCTAGACAACATTTTCTAGACTGCCCTAGACAACCAGTCTACATGGGAACAATCTGCCGTTGCTCAGGGTCCTCTGTTGCCAGGATAGAGCTAAAGGATGTGTAGGAACAAGAAGTGCATGGAGGAGGGGGAGAGAGGGGGGTAGGAACTCTTTAAATCTGGCAACAGAAAAGCCAAAAGTTTGCTGTAAGAAGAAAGTGTTAGTTCATCACCCAAGTATCAATGGAGGGGGGGGGGGAGGGGGAGAGAGGGGGTAGGAGCTCTTTAAATCTGGCAACAGAAAAGCCAAAAGTTTGCTGTAAGAAGAAAGTGTTAGCTCATCATCCAAGTATCAATGGAGGGAGGGGGGGGGAGTGTGGGACTATGAGCTCACGGCATGTAATATATTGCGACTGATTATAAAATAGTAGCCATTTGGTTAATATGGTTGACAATCTACAGCTTATCTTTTCAGAAACTGGCCGAGTGTTTGACTGGGGGCCTTATCTGATGAGTAGTCAAGCCAGTGCAGTCAGTGTGTCATGTTTCAAACATGTGAGTTAGTGTGTTGTCTTGTTTCATGTATGTGAGTTAGTGTGTTGTCATTTTTCAAGTTTGTGAGTTAGTGTGTTGTCGTGTTTCAAACATGAGTTGGTGTATTGTTCCTTATGTCGGTCAGCGTATTGTCATTTCAGCTGTGTGATTCAATATGATATATTGTTTCAAGTGTGAGAGTCAGTGTGTTGTCTTGTTTCAGGAATGAGAATCAGTGTGTTGTCATGTTTCAGGAATGAGAATTAGTGTGTTGTCTTGTTTCAGGAGTGAGAATCAGTGTGTTGTCTTGTTTCAGGTATGAGAGTCAGTGTGCTTGCTGTCTTGGTATGAGAGTTAGTGTGTTGTCTTATTTCAGGTATGTGGGTTATTGTTTGTTGTCCCTTTTTTAATTATGTCAGTCAGTATATTGTCATTTCAACCTGTCATCAGTTTGGTGCATTATCACATGTCTGAGTAGCTGTCTTACTTGAGGAGTGGTCCCCCCCATTTCTTATACATAATATTTGGTTGTTAGACGAGTGCTCTAACCACTACACTAGCCGGCCCCCCATTTCTCATACATAATGGATATATTTGGTTGCTAGACGAGTGCTCTAACCACTACACTAGCCGGCCCCCCATTTCTCATACATAATGGATATATTTGGTTGCTAGACGAGTGCTCTAACCACTACACTAGCCGGCCCCCCATTTCTCATACATAATGGATATATTTGGTTGCTAGACGAGTGCTCTAACCACTACACTAGCCGGCCCCCCATTTCTCATACATAATGGATATATTTGGTTGCTAGACGAGTGCTCTAACCACTACACTAGCCGGCCCCCCATTTCTCATACATAATGGATATATTTGGTTGCTAGACGAGTGCTCTAACCACTACACTAGCCGGCCCCCCATTTCTCATACATAATGGATATATTTGGTTGCTAGACGAGTGCTCTAACCACTACACTAGCCGGCCCCCCATTTCTTATACATAATGGATATATTTGAATTGTCATCACATGGATATCAAGTGCTGTCATTATATCTTGTGATATTTTTCAGAATCACCAACCCCCCCCCCCCCCCCACACACACACACTACAGATATGTAGATTATTTTTACAGTTAACACAAAGCAATCAAATGGCATTAGATCTGGAAGATTTGTGTCACATGGCCACTTTCATCTTTTCCAAGCTGATTAAACAAAATGTAAGCTGCTAGCTAGAAATGATGGTAAGTTTTGTGAATAAAAGTTTAAACAGAAGACATTATCCATATTTGTCCATTCATCTGTTGGTGCCAGATGGACACAAAATGGTGTGACTAAGCTTTGTGGTTAAAAAATATGGATGGCTGGCATCCGTTGTCAGTTTTTTTGGTTGCTTTGCATTGTTTTTCATGAGAACTTTGTCTTGATACAGATGATTGATATTGAAAGTATTTCTTGGCCAGTCTAAGAAATCAAAGTAATCCTGGCATATAAGAACAGCTGCCCATGTATATCTGCTGCCAGGTTGTATAATTTGACTTACTTCCATATACAGGTACCTATGCATGATTGTTGGGAACAGATGATAGAGGGGGTCCTGGTCGAAGTTCCAAACACAGATCTGGATATTGGAAGGGACATGAAAGTTTATTGGATTGCTACAGTTTTGAAGATTTGTGGTAAGATAATTGTGAAATGTACAGTGCACAGATCTGTGACACTGATCACAGTTAGAACAGTCTCGTTTTGATCAAGGTTTATCATTTTTACATACTCACTGCTGACTCTTCTGAGTGTATGTTGCAGTCAAGAAAATAACTTTTACAGTTACATTTTCACAACCAGGAATACTCATCAATAGTTTGAGATGTCAGTTCATTTTACTGGCATATATGGAGATAAACTGATGCAGAGAGTTCTTAATATCCTTAGGTGATGATACACTTAAAATGAGCAAGAACTTCTGCCCAAACTGTCTTCTCCTAAAGTCATAGGCCTCTGCTAAATTTATATCTAAAAATTTTTAAATGATCAGGAATTCAAGTTTAGAGGTGAATTCCAGAATTGATTTTTTAAGAGTCACAAATGAATTCTAGGTTTTGTTTATCTAGAGATGACTTGAGGTGTAGGGGGAAAAAATTCTTTTCTAATTACATCTGTGCTCACTAGTAAGCCATTTTATTTAAATAAGTTTTAGATTTGTACGTCATTTGGTAGTTGAAACACTTGTTGAAAACATGATAAACTACAATGTGAGCCCATTGTGACCATTAACAGTATGGGAAGGATGTAAGATTGATAGGAATCAGTGTTCAGTAGCCGATGCAGGTGTGGCCAGCATGTCTAACTTGTTGACATATAATGACATACATTTTTTAATCCCTTGTGTTACCTAAATCTCTGCACATTTTTTACCAAGATTCACAGTGTCTAATACCTGCATTCATATGAAAGGAAGTTGTTTTCAATTCAGGATACAAAATTCTGTTGAGGTATGAAGGGTTTGGAAGTGACAGCTCTAAAGATTTATGGAGCAACTTGCTGTCCGAGGATGTTCACAACGTAGGATGGTGTGCCACGTATGGGAGGATGCTAGCTCCACCTAGAAGTAAGTGATTTTATGTAGACTGACTGTGAACAGAAATGTCAACGTGGATTTCTGGACCATACATGAAACATTTGACAGGCACTGTGCCATAGTCAGATTTTGAGTGGGCTTTAGACATGAGATCTGTTCTGGTCAGTTTGAGTTTTTTTATGTTACTCCCGTTTTACAGAACTATAGAACATTTTCATGTATAATTTTGGGGCATTAGTTCTTCACAAAAAATACTTTCTGTCCAGTGGTCAGTTATTATGTGCATTTTAATACAGCCATTTTAATCATTGGGATGGCAGAGCCAGATGGGACATTTCGGTCGCTGCTGTCCACTCTTGCTTTTCTGATGAGCGTTCTTGCAAAACTTGGTCTTTTTCTGCTTATTCTTCTTCTTCGTATGCATTGTCTGTCTATATCTGCAGTGTCCTGTCTCTTGGATAAATTTCACAGTTTTTTTTTGTAATTCATGTATAGAACCATAGAGCTTATCTTCTTTGGTAGTTTCACTGGCTCAGTAATTGCTTCTCTGTGTCTCGTAGTTGGTGCAGTTTTGGAGGATATGTTCCACAGTTTGGGGCACCTGGGCACATGTACAAAGAGTAGTAGTACCAACTTAAACTTTATTAACATATGACTTCAGAGTCACTCTGTCCTTTTCGGAGACAGAAAATGGTAACTTGTTCCTTTCTGTTTAGCACATGATGGTCATCATGTAGTGGTGTTTGTGGCTTCCTGTAGGTTTTTATCATGCTTTTCTTCTGATTATAGGTGATCGATATGTCTGGTTGCTCCATTTCAGTGCCCCCTTTGGCCATACAGTTGGCTTTCTTATTGCCTGGTATCCCACAGTGGGATGGAATCTACTGCAAGGGTGACTGTGTTTTGAGCCAGTTTTTGACGTGACATCCTTAAGGTCTGGTAGTTTGTTGCACTGAAGAGCTTCCAGTACTGATCTTGCATCTTTGGGATTTCTGTGTAGCAACTGTCGTCTGTTCATCTGTACACCGCATGACCAGATCATTTGCATATAGTGCCACTTTGATCCATGGGGAAGCTCCTTGACCTGGTCATTAACTCTTTCCATGCGTATGGTCAAATTTTGGACATTTCCGGTGGTCCTAAGCTACCGGATGGTCGAAAATTCGACAGTTGTTTGTTTCATTAAAACAAGCGGTGTAACATTTAGATTGTACATATTTCGTCTGCGATTCCGGTGACACTTTCAGATTGGAGAATGCGTGCCTAGTTACGAGCGATGCCGAGCGAGAACAAGGATGCAAAGCATGGAAATTTTTCAATTTTTGACAATGTAGATAGGGGTATGGACATAGCCTATGGCCACCCCGCTGCTCTTGAATGTTTTCTAAGTAGATCTAGACATATTTAGACGACTGGAGAAGTAGTTAGGAGGTTAGTTCAGACATTCATTCAGCGAGAATGCAATACGGAGTCACAAGTAGATCTACACATCTCAGATGGTAAGTAGGGGTAAGTAGCGCGGATCTAGACCTAGCCGATGGTGAGCTGGCCACAATCAGTGTCTAAAAACATCACATTACTTCTTTTTTCCTAAAAAAACTCTGCATTTATGAAATGTTCATTCATTTAGCTATACTTTGAAACATATTAAGTATACGGAAGTACATGGAAACATTGTTTTCCATTCCATTTTACAACTAGACCCCCTTACAGTCAAGACCCGCGTTTTTACTCCCGCACCCAACGACACGTCCGTGTTTCTTCTACTGCACGGAAAGTGTTAATGAATTCAAGGAATAGTGTAGGAATAGTTTCCTACAGACCTTCACACTCCTTCTTGTGGTACGCCATGTCACAGCAGGACTTTCTGGCTTTTGTGTCCATCCATTACTACTCTTTCTCTTCTATTGTGTAAATAGGACTTTATCATTGCAGTTTCTTAGTTTCCACAGTAGACCTTTTTCCATATTTTATTGAGAGGCTTTCCTCAGGCCTATCCAAGCTGCTAGTACAAGGTTTTTGTCTTGGAATGCATTCTCAGTCTCTTGAGAGAGATAGGTCACTTGATCTTCTGTGCTGTAGTACTGCCTAAATCCTGCTTGTTGTGGAATGAGAAGGTTTTCACTTTCTAGGTACCATTTTAGCTTCATATCGGTGATTCGTTCCATCATTTTGCAGAAGCAGTGAGTGAGACTTATTGGCCTGTAGCTGGAGGCTGTATCACTGTTTTTCTCTGGCTTTAGCAATGGTGCCATGCTTGCTTCCTTCCGGATTTGAGATAACTTACCTGTGCTCCAGCACATATTGAAAATATCCAACATCTTTTCTGTTGCTGCCGTTCCCAGGTTCTTGATCATTTCATTGGACACACTCTCTGGTCCTGATGATTTCCTTGGTTTCAGTCTACTGACTGCTAGGTCTAACTCGCAGTGTGTGATTGGTGCATCCAATCCTCATTCCTCAGCCACTGAGGGGAGTCGAGTTTCCTATACAGCTGCACAATAGCATCATTTCATTACCCACTTGTTTGTTATCTTCTCTGTGTCCAATCTGCTCGGCCACTATTTATGCCATATAGAGAATGAGATATGACATAATTGACCAGTATGGTCTGCCAGTTGGGTCTCGGTGCTATTATTTCTCTTCTTTCATTTTTCAGCCAGTATTTTTTCTTTTCCCCCCTTCTCCATGTCCCTTTTCCTCATTCTGACTTATCTAACTGCATTACTTGCTTTCCTTCCTGGCCAAGAGGATCTCTGCCAGCTAGTGTTCTTTTCCTGTTCTAGTCTTCCTTGATAGAGATGTATCACTGAAATAGTGCTGTTTGTTGTGCATTTCTGCATGCTCATATCATTGCACTTTTGCCATTACATCTCACTTTTACTTCTTTCTGTCTCATACACCCTCAGCTATCTCTTGTGCATGTGACGGTGCAGTATCTGCTCATGCAGGAGTTGGAAGATCTGGTCATTTCAGCTGTAGAAATGTGGACCTAACACAGTAATGTTGAGAAAAAAACTGCTTCTGTAAATGGAGAATGTCAGCATGAAGAGTGAGGCATACTGTACTGTACACATGGCTATCAGTGCATGAAGACACAAGACATCTTATAACAATCATCATAAAGAGTACAGGTCGTGACTAGCTTAACCAAAAACTGTTTGCTGTTTGTTGTTTTTTTTTTCTCATAAAATTGTTTGCTGATACTGTACTTGAAAGACAAGCATGTTTTTTTCCTCTCCTGTGTTTAGCAATCAAGGACAAGTACTCTGACTGGAAAGAGTTTTTAATCAAACGTCTGACCGGCACTCGCACCATTCCTCCACATTTTCATGCAAAGGTAAGGAGAGATTCTCCTCAGTCTCTTTTGTATTTTAAAACATAATAACTTTTGTTCTTTCAGTTTGTTCTTGTTTCTTCTGTTTTAAGTTTTTTTTCTTGCTACATTAGGAGGCCATTACCAGGGCAGATCTCTCGTTTCATTCTGGTTTTCATAGTAGGAACATAGTCTGTGTCACAGGTCTGGGAACATAGTCTGTGTCGCAGGTCTGGGAACATAGTCTGTGTCGCATGTCTGGGGACATAGTCTGTATCGCAGGTCTGGGGACATAGTCTGTGTCGCAGGTCTGGGAACATAGTCTGTGTCACAGATCTGGGAACATAAGTCTGTGTCACAGATCTGGGAACATAGTCTGTGTCGCATGTCTGGGGACATAGTCTCTGTCGCAGGTCTGGGAACATAGTCTGTGTCGCAGGTCTGGGAACATAGTCTGTGTCGCAGGTCTGGGAACATAGTCTGTGTCTCAGGTCTGGGGACATAGTCTGTGTCTCAGGTCTGGGGACATAGTCTGTGTTGCAGGTCTGGGAACATAGTCTGTGTCTCAGGTCTGGGAACATAGTCTGTGTCTCAGGTCTGGGGACATAGTCTGTGTTGCAGGTCTGGGAACATAGTCTCTGTTGCAGGTCTGGGAACCCTCAAAGTCTGGTGGTGTAGCCCAACTCTAGCTTCCACAGAAAGGTCAAGTTAACAGTCTAGCTAGGAACCCCATGATAATAATCAGCTTAGCTCCCAGATAGCTAGGAACCCCATGATAATAATCAGCCTAGACTGACTCCCAGATAGCTAGGAACCCCCATGATAATAATCAGCCTAGACTGACTCCCAGATAGCTAGGAACCCCATGATAATAATCAGCCTAGACTGACTCCCAGATAGCTAGGAACCCCCATGATAATAATCAGCCTAGACTGACTCCCAGATAGCTAGGAACCCCCATGATAATAATCAGCCTAGACTGACTCCCAGAGACTTTTACTAAGTAAACTCATACTCTTCTGGGTTTCTTTTGGTTTTTTGGTTTTATTTTTCAGAAACTATGTTCAGATCGCAGTAGGATCTGTGGTTTTTTTTTTCTGTCAGATGTGAAATTTTAAAAATCATCCTTCATACCATGTGGTGAGTGTTTTGTAAACTCTCTCAGAGCACCTCCACAGTGTCATGGGTAAACTTTCAGTCTCAGAGCACCTCCACAGTGTCATTGGTAAACTTTCAGTGTCATAGGTAAACTTTCAGTCTCAGAGCACCTCCACTGTGACATGGGTAAACTTTCAGTCTCAGAGCACCTCCACTGTGACATGGGTAAACTTTCAGTCTCAGAGCACCTCCACTGTGACATAGGTAAACTTTCAGTCTCAGAGCACCTCCACTGTGACATGGGTAAACTTTCAGTCTCAGAGCACCCTCACTGTAGCATGGGGAAGTAGTAAGGTAATGAATATAATGTTTCCTGTAACACATATTCTACAGCTGACCTGGGTTATTGAGTAGTGATCTGGAGTTTGTGCTGTTTCATCAGCTGTTCACTTTGTTTATTAGTACTCGTATATCCTTAAAAGGCACAAGAATGGCTGGAAAGTCACAGGTTAAAGGTCGGCATGCAGTTGGAAGTGGTCAATAAGATGTGTGTCTCGGCCATGAGGGTGGCCGTCATCAAGGAAGTTATAGGAGGCAGGCTGCGGCTTAACTACTTGGATAGCAAGGTATGTTTTCGTGTCTATATCAGTACTGTCATGTTGTTTTACTTTCTGCATCAGTACTGTCATATTTTACTTTTTACATCAGTACTGTCATGTTATTTTACTTTCTGCATCAGTACTGTCATATTTTACTTTTTACATCAGTACTGTCATGTTATTTTACTTTCTGCATCAGTACTGTCGTGTTTTACTTTCTACATCAGTACTGTCATGTTATTTTACAAAATGATATTCTTTTATGCTTGATAAACACATTTTCCAGCATCATCATGGTGTCAGTAAATAGCAACCATGTTTCACGTGTTAATCAACAAAAAATTCCACAATGCATTACTGACAACAAAAACCATGCCAGGAGCTGACTGCAATAGTGACCATGACCCACTGTATGGAAAAATTAGAATAAAGCTAAAGAAAGCATGCAGAAAAGTGAATGTAGAACTTCTTAAAAATGACCAAGAACTGCGATAAAAATGGAAATAGCAGATGAACAGTTCAGATTTGTTGAAGGAAAGGAAACACACAATGCTTTACAAACACTAATAGAAAGAGCTTTAGAAGTACAGAAAGATATCTACTTATGCTTCATTGATTATACCAAGGCATTCAACAAGGTGAAACATGATGAGGTTATTAAAATGCTTGAAGACATCAGTATAGATGGCAAAGATGTAAGGATTGTAAAACATCTATACTGGCAGCAATAACCAGTGATTCGAGTTGAAAATAAAACTGGAAAATGTCAACCAATAAAACAGGGGGTGCAACTATATGTGTGTGTGCGCGCGCGTGCATGTACACACACCCTCTATATCCAGACCTTTTTTCTCTGTTCAGCGAGAATACTCTAAGAACGATCATTGAAGAACCAGGTATAAAAGTAGGTGGATACAATATTAACAACCTTCTGTATACTAATGACACAGTACTGATAGCTGAGAACCAACAAGACCTGCAAATTCTCTTGGATAAATTCACCAAAGATAGTGAACAGAAAGGCCGTACTTTGAACATCAAAAAGACAGAGACTATGGTTATATCTAAGAAACAGAATCCACCAAAATGCAGTATAAAATTAACTGTAACTATTCTAAAGCAGGTACAGAAATTCAAATACCTTGGAGCAGTAATAACTTCAGATGGGAAATAGAGGGAAGAAGAGTCATAGGAAGACCAAGAGAAAAGATACTGGACAGCCTGACGGAATGGTGTGAGAGGAGATCGCCAACTGAGCTGATGGCCTGCATGAAGGATCGTGTACTCTGGAGAACCATAATAACTAACGCCAGTCGGCATGGCACATGATGATGATGATAATGATGATGTGGTCATCATCGGCTCAGTCTGCTTATCTTTTCTCTCTGCTTTCATCTCTCTCTGCTCCCATCATTCTTGTCATTTTCATCTCACACTGACATTCGAACTGTTTTGGTGTTGTAGTGCTGTATTTGCAGGAAGAGAATGATGATGTTGTAGTGCTGTATTTGCAGGAAGAGAATGATGATGTTGTAGTGCTGTATTTGCAGGAAGAGAATGATGATGTTTTAGTGCTGTATTTGCAGGAAGAGAATGATGATGTTGTAGTGCTGTATTTGCAGGAAGAGAATGATGATGTTTTAGTGCTGTATTTGCAGGAAGAGAATGATGAATTTTGGTGCCATATGACATCCCCATTAATTCATCCTGTGGGCTGGTCACAGACAGTTGGACACAAGCTTCATGCTTCACAAGGTCAGTGATGCATACTCACATACATAGCACATTAGATGTTAGGAGTCGCACCGTCTTACATTGCCGCTGTGATTTTCTAACTTCCTTTTATATTCTCAGGTCTTTTTGTTTGTAGTTGAGCTGTGTTAGGTGTGATCAGGCTGTGTTTGAATGACAACACACACACATCCCATCTCTTTCACTCCCAATCCCTCTCCCCATCAGCTTTCCTGTCCACTCTGTTTTGTTATGTAGTAATAAACTCACTATTGTTACCTCTGCTACATCAGATGTTGTAAATTGCATGATATGATGGTGTGATACAGTGATAACACAAACCCTGGCAGAAAGCAGAGCATGCCCCTCTTACTGTCTCACGTGACACTGAACGGTTCAGAGGTGGATATGCTGGAAACAGAAAGTCTGCTGTTGAAGATTTTAACAGTTTTACGTGTTGGTTAAGGACTTTTAAGATTCTGATATGCTGGTAGAAGATTATGAGATGTAGTGATTATAGACTTGAAGAATGAGATGTGTTTGTTATATACCTGAAGAATAAGATGTGCTGGTTATAGACTAGAAGAATGAGATGTTGTGGTTATAGTCTTGGAGATTGAGATATGGTGGTTATAGACTCAAAAAGAGTCAGATATGTTGTTAGAGATTTTGGTACACCAGCTTTGTGACTAATAAAACTTGATGTTTCAGATTACATAAACTCTTGTCTCAGCAAGGTCACCATGCAGAAGTATGGCACCACTGATGCTACACCAGATATGTTCCCAAAGGTAAAGTGTCTGCTTATCCCTTTGCCTGCTCTCTCTGTTGTTGGTTGTAATCAGTAAAGCTTAGAATATAGCACAGTGAAAGATTTTTTGTTTTTTTGCATCATTAGAGAAAAATCAAGTAAATAATGATATGCAAAACCCTACTAATGTTCATCATCATCCTGTACCTGTACTCTGTCAGAACTAATATTGATAATATTGAATAAATTATTGATGATATGATGAAGTTTAGTAAAACAGATCAGTCAAGATATACCCAGAAACCTGTTGCTTAAGTAGGTTCTTTTGGGCTTTGTGGGAACTTTTTTTTGTATGCATGTCTTGTCTGTTTTTTATGTTAGCGTAGCCTGGTGAGAAGAGAAGACAAATGCAGCTTCTTGTGATGTTTAGATTTTTGTGATGAGAACAAGTTGATGCATTGAGTTCTGACTTTTGAGTGAGTTCTGTTATGTCTGTACAGCACAAGGATCCACCCCATAGTCTTTCGTTTCAAGTTGGCATGAAGTTGGAGGCCATTGACCCACTCAACTTGTCAGCCATTTGTGTAGCTACAGTCATGAAGGTGAGCTTCGTGTGACAAGGTTAGCCATGATCGTGTTGTCATGTTATCAGTGTTATCTTGATCTTATCAGTGATTCAACATTATCTTGATCATATTTATGATATCATCACCATTATCTGTCTTTTCAGGTCTCACACAGAAGTAATGATATTTTCTAAGGTATCTTAAAACTAATTTTAAAATGTATAGGGCCTGCTTTGTTCCATACAAGAGAATCATGGCCTATGAACAGAAACCACAAAGTCTGCTAGAGGCAACAGATGGGTGGTTTCTTAGAGAAATGTTAAGACTATCTTAGACAGTTGAGATGATTATCTTAGACAGCTGAGATGTCATAAACTGTAGTTCGTTGTATATCTGTGTCCCTTTGTACGTGTCTTCAGCATGCATTTCTTTCAGGTTTGCTTCTGTAGCCTTTGTCCCCAGCCATTCTGCAGGGGAGCAGAGTTTGAGCTGTGCTTTGTCTGTCCCCAACCATTTTGCAGGGGAGCAGAGTTTGAGCTGTGCTTTGTCTGTCCCCAGCCATTCTGCAGGGGAGCAGAGTTTGAGCTGTGCCTTGTCTGTCCCCAGCCATTCTGCAGGGGAGCAGAGTTTGAGCTGTGCTTTGTCTGTCCCCGGCCATTCAGCAGGGGAGCAGAGTTTGAGCTGTGCTTTGTCTGTCCCCAACCATTTTGCAGGGGAGCAGAGTTTGAGCTGTGCTTTGTCTGTCCCCAACCATTCTGCAGGGGAGCAGAGTTTGAGCTGTGCTTTGTCTGTCCCCAACCATTTTGCAGGGGAGCAGAGTTTGAGCTGTGCTTTGTCTGTCCCCAACCATTTTGCAGGGGAGCAGAGTTTGAGCTGTGCTTTGTCTGTCCCCAACCATTTTGCAGGGGAGCAGAGTTTGAGCTGTGCTTTGTCTGTCCCCAACCATTTTGCAGGGGAGCAGAGTTTGAGCTGTGCTTTGTCTGGCTTGGATGACCCTTGCTGGTAGCGATTGTTCCCTCCAGCATAGTTTTTTGGGTCATGGGGATGCACAAATTCTCTCACTACAACAAAGTAAAAACTCGCGAGAGAGAGATGGCTGAGATAATAAATGTCAAACTAATGCCAATAAAGAGGAATCCAAAATTATAAGAAAAAAAACAGTCTGCGTCATTGTACATGAAATGAGAAGAGGAAGATTTGAAGAAAAACAACAGCAGAAAAGATAAATGAAGAAGGAGATGAAAGAAGACTGAGAGATGATCTTCCTGACATGATGGAAAACATCCAGATCTGTCCAGGTGTTTGACCTGCAGTATCTGTCAGCAAGTTACCTGATAATTATATTGTTATGTCTCTGTATGGTCTGTGCTTTTATAACCAGTTGATCATAACTGCATTATTATAGAAGGATTGTTCAATGAGCAGATTTCATAGAAAAGATTTATATATGAGAACTGTGTATTATGTATATAAAAGTATGTTGTGCTTCTGTTAAGTTATTGTTTTTTTTATTGTTTTACATAACACCATAGTAGTGAAATAAAAAGTCATGGATAGTGAAAGAGGGCTCACCTCAGTACTCCAATCAACAGCATGGAAAGTGCCTGAGTTTAAAGACTTGGTATAAAGAGAGGATGTGGGCAGTTATCCACTTCCTGCATCTGTTGAACTAACCTTATTACAACTTATGTTTACAATCACTGTGCAAATCATAGGTTTTGCGTGGCAACTTCTTGATGATTGGCATAGATGGGTCTATGGCAGAGAATGGCAGTGATTGGTTCTGCTATCATGCCACTTCACCGTGCATTTTTCCAGTTGGCTTTTGTGAGATCAACAACCTTGACCTCACTCCTCCTAGAGGCAAGTTTCTGTATTTTTTTTTATAGGTGTTATTACAGTTCACAGAAATAGAGAGGACTACATTCAGCTCACCTTCATACATTATTATATTCAGCTCACCTTCATACATTATTATATTCAGCTCACCTTCATACATTATTATATTCAGCTCACCTTCATACATTATTATATTCAATCACTCCTCATACCAACTTCAGAAAGCTCTGATGATGAGATGAAAGAATTTTATAACAGTCTGGACATGGCAGTTTAAACTATGTGGAGTAAACTTTGTGCTGGGTGATTTAAACACGAAAGTAAGGACTAAACAAGGCAGCGAAGCTACTGGCAAGTATGGACTAGGAATCCAAAACAAAAGAGGAGAGATGTTGATTGAGTGGGCAGAAAAGAATAAAATGATAATAGGAAATATTTGGTTTCAACAACACCGAAGGTGACTATGGACATGGAAAAGCCCAAATAATAACATACGTAACCAGACAGATGACATTATGATCAGTAGAAGGTTCAGGAACTCACTAATATCTGTGAAAACAAAAACAACCCCAGACTGCAACAGTGACCACATCCCACTTGTAGGAAAAGTGAGAATCAGGGTAAAGAGATTAAAAGTAGCAGCTACAAACAAAGAACTAGATAGAGAGCTATTACGGAAAGATAAAGCAATATAAAGCAATACAAGAACAATATAGGACCATAGTACATAATAGGTATAATGCTGTAGAGAAGATTGAAACGATTTATGAACAGTGGAATATACTAAAAGACTCTGTTCAGCAAACGTATATCGAAATCCTACCTCCAAATAAAAAACATGCTAAACGGGTGGATGTTAGAAGAAATTTTGCAACTAATGGATTGGAGAAGAACTCTTAAGGAAGATAAAGATGAATATGGCAAAATAAATAAAGAAATAAGATACAAATGCAATAAAGCTGAAGATGAGTGGCTATATAAGAAATGTAATGAAATAGAGACATACCATCATGGAAACACAAGCGATATGTACAAACAAAGAAAGGAGTTAACAAAGAAAAGGACATACCACAAGACTTGTTGCCTGAAGTCAAAGGAGGGACATACAATAATGGGCAGAGATGAAATAATGGCAAGATGGAGTGAACACATTAGAGAATTCTATGAGGACAATAGAAGCGAAATAGATATATGAAATAATAATGAAGGGCCTCAAATATTAAAAGCAGAAGTGGAAGAAACCATCAAACACATGAAGTAACAACAAAGCACCATCATCATCATCAGGTGCCGTGCCGACTGGTATTGGCTAGTATGCTTCTCCAGAGTACACGATCCTTCATGCAGGCCATCAGTTCAGTTGCTGATCTCCTCTGACACTGTCCTGTCAGACTGTCCAGTATCATTTCTCTTGGTCTTCCTCTTGATCTTCTTCCTTCTGTTTTTCCTGTTGTTATAATATTTTCAATGCCCCCTCTTCTCATTGCATGTCCTATGAAAGTGCATTGTCTCTCTCTTATTTTTTTGACAAGACTTTTTGTCTCTCCAGCTCTTCTCAAACATTCTTCATTAGTTATTTTTTGCTGTCCAGGGGATTCACAACATTCTTCTAATAAACCACATTTCTGCTACTTCCAATGATTTTTGTGCAGACCTGCCTATTGTCCATGATTCACTTCCATATAACAAGATGGGTTCAATATAGCATTTCAGGACTCGTTTTCTACCATTCATTGATAAGGATGTGTTGGATAATATGTTTCTCATTCTCTGAAATGCAGTCTTTGCTTGGCCTTGGATCACTACTAACTAATGGAGATACAATGAGGGAAATTAAAAGGAGGACATCTGTCGCTCTTCAGAAAGTAAAACAAATGAATCTGTGGAGAGGAGCAGACAGAACCACAAAAATAAGATTTTTAAGGGCATGCATCTTTCCCATCGCAACATATGCCTGTGAGACCTGGACACTTAACAAAACAGCTGAGAAACACATAAATGCCTTTGAACGTAAATACTACAGAAGAGTTCTCCAAATATCGTGGACACAAAAAAGAACAAATATATCTATACTACAATAGCTTAATATTGAAGAAGGCTGGCTAGTAAAGAGGATTAAAGAGAGAAAACTTAAATATTTTGGACACATTAAATGTCATGATAATTTAGAGAAGACCGTATTGGAAGGATACATAATGGGGAAAAGAAAGAGAGAAAGACCAAGGTGATGATGGCTGCAAGACATCGCTGACGATCTGCAGATGGATGCAACAGCAGCAGGCCATCTTGCTCACAACCAAGAGGCCTACAGGAGTGCTGTTTGGGAGGCAAAGTTCTGCAAGGGACATGCAAATGAATGATTGAATGAACGCTTGGCCTTTTCTGTTCCTAATTTATATTCTGCATTTCCCATCTAAGTTATTACTGCTCCAGGGTATTTGAATTTCTGCACCTGCTTTAGAGTAGTTCTGTTTAATTTTATACTGCATGTTATTAGATTCTGTTTCTTAGATATAACCATAGTCTCTATCTTTTTTGATGTTTAAAGTAAGGCCTTTCTGTTCACTTCCTTTAGTGACTTTATCCAAGTGATTTTGCAGGTCTTGTTGGTTCTCAGCTATCAGTACTGTGTCGTCAGCATACCGAAGGTTGTTAATATTGTATCCTCCAATTTTTATGCCTGGTTCTGTGATGATTGTTCTTAGAATATTCTCGCTGTACAGATAAAAAAGGTCTGGATATAGTACACATCCTTGTTGCACCCCATGTTTTATAGGTTGATATTTTCCAGTTCTGTTTTCAACTCAAATTGCTGCTTCTTGCTGGCAGTATAGATGTTTTATGATCCTCAGGTCGTTGCCGTCAATATTGATGTCTTCAAGCATTTTAATAATTTCATTATGTTTCACCTTGTCAAATGCCTTGGTGCAATCAGTGAAGCATAAGTAGAGATCTTTCTGTACTTCTAAAGCTCTTTGTGTTCGTAAAGCATAAATGGCATTGTGTGTTCCCTTTCCTTCAACAAATCCAAACTGTTGATCCGCTATTTTCATTTTTATCTTTTTCCTTGTTCTTATAAATAGCTTCGTTATGTGACATGAGAGGCTGATAGTCCGGTGATCATCACATTACTCACAAAGCACCAGGACCATATAAAATCACCAAGGAAGAATTGGAAGCATTAGGAGAGCTTGGCATAGAAATAATTATCAGATTGCTGAATAATATCTATAACATTAACTATGTCCCATCAGACCTTTTGCAATCAATTTTCATTGCCCTACCAAAGAAACAAAGCGCAGTTGAGAATGTGAAGACCATCGAACCTTTAGTCTTATGACCCATGTTACCAAAATCCTGCTTCGTATTGTCATGAGAAGAGTCAGGAGCAAAATAAAACCAGAAATTGCTGAAGAATAGTGTGGCTTCGTCGAAGGAAAATGTACAAGTAACGCTATATATATAATAAGAACATTGATGGAGATATCAATAGAAGTAAAGATGGACCTATACTTATGCTTCATAGGCTGCTGTAAAGCATTTGATAAAGTAAGACACACAGAAATTATAAGAATGCTGGAAGACATCAACATAGATGGGAAAGATCTGAAACTTATCAAAAACATATATTGGCAGCAGTCAGCAGCAATGAGGGTTCACAACCAAATAGGAGCATTTCAAGACATAAAATTGGGAGTGAGACAAGGATGTGTTCTATCTCCTGACCTCTTCACCTTGTACAGCAAAAACATAATGAGAAATACAGAGAACATGCCAGGAATATCAATTGGCAGGTACAGCCTTAACAACTTATATGCAGATATACAAATATGAAGATATGCAGTCGACACAGTTCTGATTGCTAAAAGTGAAGGGGAGCAGTAGGCTCTTCTGGACATCGTAGTTCGTGGAAGCAGAAGTAAAGGTCTCAGCCTGAACAAAAAGAAGACTGAAGCGGGTCATCTCAAAGAAAAGAATACCACCAAAATGTAGCATTACCATTGATGGCACAGAACTGAAACAAGGTGATAGATTTAAGTACAAGGAATGATTATAACAACTAATGGGAAATGTCACAATGAAATAAAAAGCAGATGTACTCAGGCCAAGTCAGCATTCCAGAGACACATCTTGTGCAACAGATCCATATCAATGGAAACAAGATTCTAAGTACTTAAATGTTACATTGAGCCAATTTTGTTTTATGGATGTGAAGCATGGTCTATGAATAAGCAAGTACTGTGAGAAATAGAGGCCATGGAGATGTGGTTCATAAGAAAGATGTTGAAGGTACCATGGACAGCTAAGAAAACCAATGAAGAAGTCCTAAGAGAGGCTGGAGTTAAAAAGCAAATTATACCAAAGGTCAGAGGCAGACAAGCGAGATTAAAGTAGGACATTTTCTGAGAAGAGGAAGTTTGGAACACTCTGTGGCAACTGGAAGAATTGAAGAAAGAAAAGACAGAGAGAAAAGTTACTGGATGGGCTGTCAGTGTGACTAGGAAGAAAGTCACCGGCGGATATCATCATCAACGCAAAAGACAGGGAATTATGGAGAGAAATGATCGCCTACGCCACGCGGCATGGCACCTTACTTGAATTGAACTCCTCATACTTTGTCATATCCAGCCCTTATTCATACATTATTATATTCAGTCACTCTTCATACTTTGTTATGTTCAGTCATTCCTCATACATTGCTGTATTCAGTCACTCCTCAAACTTTGTTATATTCAGCCCTCGTTCATACATTGTTATATTCAGCTCTCATTCATACATTGTTATATTCAGCTCACCTTCATACATTGTTATATTCAGCTCACCTTCATACATTGTTATATTCAGTCACTCCTCATTCATTCATTCATTTGCATGTCCCTTGCAGAACTTTGCCTCCCTAACAGTTCTCCTGTGGGCCTCTCAGTTGTGAACAAGATGGCCTGCTGCTGATGCATCCATTTGCAGATCCTCAGCGATGTTGCAGCCATCTTCGCCTTGGTCTTCCTCTCTTTCTTTTTCCCATTATGTACCCTTCAAAGACGGTCTTCTCTAGATTATCATGACGTTTAATGCATCCAAAATATTTAAGTTTTCTCTCTTTAATCCTCCTTACTAGCCAGCCTTCTTCAATATTAAGTTCTTGTAGTAGCGATATATTTGTTCTTTTTTGTGTCCATAATATTTGAAGAACTCTTCTGTAGCATTTACATTCAAAGCCATTTATGTGTTTCTCAGCTGTTTTGTTAAGTGTCCAGGTACACAGGCATGTGTTGCGATGGGAAGGATGCATGCCCTTAAAAATCTTATTTTTGTAGTTCTGTCATATAAAGATACTATCATTCTCGCTCTTGAAGTGTCCTGATCCTTTCCATCGATGTTCGCAGATTCCCACAATGTGTATCCCCATTCTTTTCATCTCGTCACTTATTATTTGATACTTTCCCTCATACATACTTCTTACATTCCATGTTCCTACTCTTATTTTTCTTTTTAATTTGATACAGGGGTTTTCCTTAGTAACACTGTCAGGATTTTGTCCGTCATCACAATTACTAGTACTGACCTCTGCCTCACACTCTCCCCCAGTGTTAAAATTAGATCTATCTGGCCTGGGGGACTCACCCCCAGATCTTTTTCCTATTTGACTTTCCATATTGTTGTTTGGGTTTCTTGGTATGTTTCCAGAAGATAGTTTGCCATTGCTTTCCTTCTGAGCAGTGACTGTACTAGTCAGTGATCGTAGCCATTGTCCCTACACTGAGATCATCTGCCTGCCATCATAGAATGGTGACCATAACCAACATTATCTGTCACCTGCTCTCCCATTCCATCCACCACCTGCTCCCATGGCTTCACGTCACCCTGATCAAGGGGGCTTTACGGGTACTCCACCTTGCCCAAGGGTGTCCCGTAGACTGACAGAGGTAAGGAGGCATTCACTCCTCATACTTTGTTATATTCAGCTCACCTTCATACATTATTATATTCAGTCACTCCTCATACTTTGTTATATTCAGCCCTCATTCATACATTGTTATATTCAGTCACCCCTCATACTTTGTTATATTCAGCCACTCCTCATACTTTGTTATATTCAGCCACTCCTCATACTTTGTTATATTCAGCCACTTCTCATACTTTGTTGTATTCAACCCACATTCATACTTCATTATATTCAGCCCTCATTCATACATTGTTACATTCAACCCTCATTCATACATTGTTATAATTAGCCCTCATTCATACATTGTTATATTCAGTCAGCCTTCATACTTTGTTGTATTCAGTCCACATTCATACATTGTTAAATTCAGCCCAAATTCATATATTATTATATTCAGTAAGTCTTCATACTGTGTTATATTCAGCCCTCATTCATACATTGTTATATTCAGTCCACATTCATACATGATTCAGTAATCCATATTTCTATCTGAGATGATTTTTCTCAAGGATATAGAGGGTTCATTATGTTCTGGTTACACTTGCCAACTTTGTACTTTGTCTGGTACCTAAATATTTTAGAGCAATGAATACTGTTTTTTTTTAAACAGCTACAAAAGGTACGTTCAGATGGTTCGACTACCTGAAGCAGACACGATCTATGGCAGCACCTGTAAAGTTATTTGATAAGGTAGGTAATATGACATACTGTGGCTCTTCCATCAGTAAATTATTCTTATCACAGCTATGACCCTCATTAATGTATTATTATCACAACAGCAGTGACTCTTCCATCAATAATTTATTATTATCATAACAGCTGTTACTCTCACATGATTAATTTATTTTGGTCATATGGCTGGAGTTGTGTCAGTCTTATTTCTTTTCTTCATTTCCAGCGCAAAAAAATATAAATGTTTATAATCAGTTCTGTTCATCTTCTTCCAGGACATTCCTAAACATGGCTTCCGACCAGGAATGAAAGTAGAGGCAGTTGACCTCATGGAGCCAAGGTAGATGTTACTATTAACCCATGAAACATCTAACACCACAAAACAAAATCTTTAATTCAACAGAGCTGTGATCTATCTGTTGCTCATGTTTTGTCCATCATTTAGTCATACACATAACTATGTTCTTGTCTAAACATTCAATGCTATGATTGTGTGCTGTTCTCCATTAGGTGATGCAGTTTTACCATCTGTAACAGTGATGATAACAACAGAGCAGCAGTGTCTTCATATGTATAGTGGTTCTCAAATTATTAACTCTTCCATGTTCACCCATGCAAATGTAGTGGCTCCATCATGTATTTTTTTGGCACCTGTGTCATAACATTTATGGGATCTATTTGTAAAATTCAGTGTTGTAACACAGCAATTCTGTGTTCAGTCTATGTTTATCATATATACTGTTTATAAAAAAAAAAAACGCAACTCTACTGTAGTCGTAATGGACACTAAATTTCAAACATGTATCAAAATTTTATTTTACAGAATTAATGTTTCAATCTTGGCATGAAGAAACTTTAAGACTTTAACAATGAAATGATGTTCATTAAATTTGGTTTGGACATTTATTCTTTGCGACTGAGGACTCCGTTTCAGTAAGGTGTATAGCCTCCTTGACATGGCGAATGACATCTCCTTGACATGAATCTGATTAGCCGTTGGATCTGTTGTTGTGGGATGGCTGCCCACTCTTCCTGCAGTACAAGAGACAACTGTCGGAGATTGCTTGGCGCCACATCTCACTGACAGACTTGTCTGTTGAGTTCATCCTATAAGTGTTCTATTTGGTTCATGTCTGATGACATGGATGGCCACGGAGTGGTCTGGACGCTGTTGTCAGTGAGGAACTGGGTGGTGAGTTATGCTACATGAGGTCGAGTGTTATCCTGCTGAAAAATCGACCCTTGTGCAGCCAGAAGTGAAAGGACATGAGGATGAAGAATTTCAGCGACGTATTGTTGGGCATTCAGGCGTCCTTCAGTTTGCACCAGGTCACTTCTTCCCCACACCAGTACACTTCCACCACCATATGGAGGAGCCTCATCCACGCAGTTCTAGGTGTAGCGCTCTTGGACTCTGCGGTAAACTCTGTTCCATCTGTCATGTCACTGGAGCAGAAAAAATGATTCATCACTAAACCAAACCCTTCTCCAATCATTCGCAACAGTCCATTGATGATGCTGGTTCGCCCACTGCAGTCGGTTCTGGTACCATAAGAACAGGACCTCTGTAGGTCTTCTAGCCCAGAGACCAGCGTCATGCAGCTGGTTCATGACCATTTGATCTGAAATTCGACAGTCTGCTGCATTGACTGGACTGTTGAGGACGCAGATGCAAATCGATTCCTGAGGTGACGCAGCCGTATGAAGCGGTCTTCGGCAGGACTATGGGTCTTCCACTGCGTGGCCGGTCTGCAACTGAGCCAGTTTCTTGAAATCGTCTCCAAAGGCGACTAATGGTGCTTCTAATCACATTAAATTGTCTGGCCACTACACTTTGTGACTGTCCAGTCTGTAAACTTCAAATGATGATGAGTCATTGTTCTGTAGTGAGGTGACCCATACTTGTGCTTTGAATTTTCAAATGAATTGATTCGAGGAGCGTCGATCTTTTATAGGCATTCAATAACATGGTCAGTGAGTTTTGTGTTCAGTAAGTTTCACAGGATTCTCGTGAACCTGTCATGAGTTATTGTCAAAAATACTGTTTTGACTAGTGTCGCTTTTCTGTGCTTATGAATCATCTGCTGAGTAGAATTCAGTTCATCACATGAAATTGATGTCCAAGTGAACATTTGAGGCAATTTACCCTTGTCTGATCAGCAACCTTCAGTTTAAAATAGTATTTCCTGAAAGCCTGTGCACTGACGTGACAACAAGGCACCAGCTGAAATAGTATTTCCTGAATGGCTGTGCACTGAATTAAAGCGTGCTAACACCACCAGCTGAAGGCGCGTCCTTCTACTCAACTTAAGACTTATTACTGTTGTATAGAAAGTATCTAGTGGGAGAAGAATTTTGTGTAGTTACTCTCAGGATCAGCTTTACTAGATTGATCTATGTATCTTGTTATGTTTCATTAGTATGCCCTAAGAAACACATAACATTCCCACTAGACGAGCACAGAACAATAAGACTTCACTTTTCAGGCTTGCCACCTTACAGCAGTACAAGCCTTTAGGAACAGCCAAGAGTGTGAGTTCAGTTCAGTAGACAACAAATTTATTGATGCAGAACATGTGGATGCTAGGAAAAACTGCTGTCATACATCAATGACAAAAAGTGAAACATGAAAAACTTCCCGGGCACGCAGTCTGTGCCACAAGAAAGAAACATTCTACCATCAAGCAGTTACAAAAAATGCAGTACTTGCTAATGTCTGGAGTGAATAACAACTTCCAGAATAACACTTCATCTTCCAGAATAAAAAAAACACAAGCAGTACACTCTGGTCCTAGCAAGGACACTACAACATAATTCCTGTCATACTATTACAAGGGAAACCTTGTCCTAAAAAGGACAACACAAGCACTTCTACACTCAGCTAGGACATGAATGAATTCACTACAAAACTACTACTGACTTGCCGCTATCACATGATCCTCATACTCTGAATACAATCATCATAATAATCCTCCCAAATAAGCTCCAAGTTCTTTTATATAACCTGCATTTTCTTTGCCATCCTTCCAGAACTTTCACTCTGTGCAGTTCACATTCTCACAAAAAAGATAACTGTTCTGAGCTTCACAAAATATGAGATTCATAACTCATGCCTAAACTTTTGTTCCTAAAACAAACAATTAAAACTCTAAAACTCAATTTAGACTGTTAAGTCAACACTGACATTCCAGTCGTTGATACTTAAGAAACTTTCCTTTAGAAAACTAATAATAATCACGAGAAATTCCGCTACCTGCTAAAAATTACTAGAGCCAAGGAACTTTTCTCTTGGAATCCCGTGCAAAATAACATTAAGTGATTACAGTTTTGTCTGCCATTACAGACACAGACAGACTAAATGACGTGCTGAACTATGTGAACTATACAAGGGAAATAGTGCATTTAGATCAGATCTAAGGGAGTTAAACATACGTGACTCTACAATAATGTTTAATATTTCTGATCAGCAAAACAAATCGATCTGAAATGATCTCATCTAAACAGCATGGTAAATAATGTTGGAAGTTTAAATCGCAACATCGTATTCGTATGAAAATTTGAAACCATAATATTATCAAATTTTTGGCGCAAAAAATAAATTTATGTTCTACTCTTACCATAAATTTCTTGGAAATCCCCTTACGTTGCCACATTTCATCATTTAAAATTTCACTATTTAAACATCTGCACTTTATATGATTATTTCTAATACTTCTGGGCAAATAAAAGCATTTTATTACAGTGTCTGCAACAAAATAAAAAAAGAGGAAAAAAATGTATACCAATCTCGATTAAAAACAATTAATTAAATCATCATTCCACTCGATGAAATTTACAAGTGCTATTGAAAGTCAGAAATGGGCATTCTACTTTCAAATGACATACATAGTGACAAGTTAAATAAAAATTAGCACTGATTATTTAATGAAATGAAGCATTGAACAATGTACTGTTGCTGATAGTGATACGGAACATAGTCAAAGGCCATAAATGGATGGGTGGAGCTGTTTGAGTTAAAAATTCATTGAGGAATGAAGGTTTATCAGGCAGGGAGGTTTGACCATGTAGAAGCTGACAGAAATAAAATGGGTTGTGTACAACAGAAGATCAGTGAGGAGCTAAAAATTCATCGAGGAATGAAGGTCTATCAGGTAGGGAGGTTTGACCATGTAGAATCTGACAGAGAAATAAAGTGGATTGTGATCAGTGAGGAGCTAAAAATTCATCGAGGAATGAAGGTCTGTCAGGCAGGGAGGTTTGACCATGTAGAATCTGACAGAGAAATAAAGTGGATTGTGATCAGTGAGGAGCTTCCCTGTGAACAAGAGAGGAGGCAGTCAGAACAGCTGGTTGTTCAGGAATGTAGAGAAGAAATAGAGGCACACTATATCAGTTTTATTATGTTGTGTGAGAAGCTTATGTTTGCAGTTTTATTATCTTGTGAGAAGTTTGTGTTTACAGTTTTGTTATGTTGTGAGAGGCTTATGTTGGAAGACTTGATAACTCTTTCAGGCTGATCTGCGTGGCAACAGTTACCAAAGTGGTTGGCAGGTTGTTGCGGATTCACTTTGATGGCTGGGAGAACAACTATGACCAGTGGGTTGACTGCCAAAGCCCTGACATCTACCCTGTTGGCTGGTGTGAGGTGATGAAGCACAGTCTGGAAGGACCAAGGACAAGGTGTAAGTTTATCTTCTTGCATTCACAAAGTACTTGTGATGTTACCAGCATCTCAGAGGTTATCTGTTTGCATTCACAAAGTACTTGTGATGTTACCAGCATCTCAGAGGTTATCTGTTTGCATTCTTCTACACAAAACACTTGTGAGCTTTCATCTTGCTGAAGAGATGTAGTCACATGGTGCCAAGTCCAAGCTGTAAGAGGGGTGGTCGAAAAAAATGCTCATGTAAAGCCTTATTCAAGCCACAGTGTTGGGATGTCAAGGAGTAGAACAGTGGGCCTAATGAGCATTCCATGTCTTTAGTTTTGAATCAACCTCCAAAAGTTATTTTAGCATTTAACAATAAACGTGTGATGTTACTGTGATCCTTGGTGCCATGAGTTCCATCAACAAAATTCTTTGGAGGTCCAAACACTTTTTGGGTTGTGGGGGTTGTTCAAAAACATTCATTTTAATTCCCAGGGCTTGTTTAGAGATTGATTGTACATTCATTGTTTGGACTGTACCCTCATCTGAGCATTCGCTGTTTAGACCGTACCTTCAACTGAGCATTTGCATTTAGACTGTACCTTCATCTGATCATTCACTAACTGAATCCTGGTAGTGCAGAAGGGATGTTAAAACTGAACCCAGTCTTTGAGCTTTGTCAGTATCAGTTGTTTTTGTACTCACTGTGCATAGAACTTGTGGTAAAGCAATCTCTCTGTGCACAGTTTGAAACAGACTAGTCCTTGAAATTTAAGGAAATTCATCAAAAAGATCTGAAATTGTAGAAGGACTTTTTTTCATATTTATTTTGGTCAACTTTTTAAATATGTTCGTCTGTAATAACTGAGTGTTATCCTTGTCTCCTCCCTTGACATTGCATGTCCTGTATCAGTCCATCACAGAACTGTCACTCCTAGTGTTATCACCTTACACACAATGCAGTCAACAGTGAATCTTACTGGCGCTATGTCTTTCTGCTTGCAGAAAATGAACCACACCATTGGCATAGTAGCTGGTTGTGACTGGTGATTATAGGGCCCATGTTTACTTGGTTGCTATTTGTGCACAAATGGATAAAGTGTATTGTGGGTTGTCATTTAGTGAGATAACAATTTACTGGTTGCTACAGGAAATCCACTGTGTTGCTTTGACAACCAGTTTATTTTTACCATCTAATCAGAGGTTGATTTTGGAATTGACCACTTATTATCATTCTTACTAAGAACATTAATATGTATGAACTAATCACATGATGCATCGTTCCAGTGGAGAACTCTGAGCCTAGCTCAGGTCCTGTTGTTGTGAGAAAGAGAAAGGGAAAGACACAGATATACAGAGGACCAAGAAAGAGTAAGTTGATTCTCAGTGATTAAAGCATCTGTCTAGACATCATCATGGTGATGTCCCTTGGGAACATTTTCTGAGGGTCCCATGAAAAACTGGAGTTTTGAGAAGTCAGTCAGTCAGTCATTTCAGTCAGTCAATCATTTGCATGTCCCTTGCAGAACTTTGCCTGCCTAACAGCTCTCCCATTATGTACCCTTCCAAGACTAATAAATTATCATGACGTTTAATATATCCAAAATATTTTAAGTTTTCTATGTTTGATCTTCCTTACTAGCCAGCCTTCTTCAATATTAAGTTCTTGTAGTATGGATGTCAATGAGGAAAAACTGGAAGAAGTGGAGAGTTTTGAATATCTTGGATAACTGCTAACTAATAATGGAGATACAATGAGGAAAATTAAAAGGAAGACATCTATCGCTCTTCAGAAAGTAAAACAACTAAAGAATCTGTGGAGAGGAACAGGCAGAACTAAAAAAAATAATTTTTAAGGCCATGCATCTTTCCCATCGCAACATATGCCTGTGAAACTTGGACACTTAACAAAACAGCTGAGAAACACATAAATGCCTTTGAATGTAAATGCTACAGAAGAGTTCTTCAAATATCATGGACACAAAAAAGAACAAGTATATCCATACTACAAGAACTTAATATTGAAGAAGGCTGGCTAGTAAAGAGGATTAAAAAGAGAAAACTTAAATATTTTGGACACATTAAACGTCATGATAATCTAGAGAAAACCGTCTTGGAAGGGTGCTTAGTGGGAAAAAGAAAGAGAGGAAGACCAAGGCGAAGATGGCTGCAAGACATCGCTGATGATCTGCAAATGGATGCATCAGCAGCAGGCCATCTTTGCTCACAACCGAGAGACCTACAGGAGTGCTGTTTGGGAGGCAAAGTTCTGCAAGGGACGTGCGAATGAATGAATGAGTATGGATGTATTTGTTCTTTTTTGTGTCCATGATATTTGAATGATTCTTCTGTAGCATTTACATCCAAAGGCATTTATGTGTTTCTCAGCACAGAGTTGCTCATTTCTGTGTGGTATAGTAATATGACACACAACTGTTCTCATCTGTGTGATATGGCCTTGATGATATGATGCAGAGCTATTCATACTTCAAGAACATACAAGAAAGTCAAACACTGTCTCAGCCAGATGACAGAAATAGAAAGATATTGTTTCTTGATGTTTCTATTCATATGAACAGTTATCTTAGGCTTTCCAACAGGAAACAAAAAAATATTGGAAAATGCTGTGGTAACCTAGACTGTTTCCATTTACTAATTCAAAACGGGAGCACAGATACAGCATGTTGGTGTTTGCATGTGATGACTACCATGTGATGTGTGAGTGTTTTTTTGTGTTTTTTTTTTTTTTATCCAATATTGTTTTTCTGAAGACATGTCCAAATTTATGTATCTAGAGTTTATTCATGTTATTGAGCTGTTGTTGTAGAGGTGAGCTTATGTTTCTTAGGTGTTTGTGTTCATCCAGTGTCAGCTCATCATTAGTGGCCCTTGTTTCTGGAACGTTTCAGAAAGGAGTTCAGCATCTGTCAAAAAATACAAAGATTCGGTCAAATCCTTCACAACACCCTACGCCGTTCTGGGGGGCATGGGTGGCCCGTACCAGTCTGCAGCAGCAGCGACATCATTGCCGGCACTCAGCCACGCCGACCCTGCTTTCCCTCCTCACAAGATGCTGTCACCTGAAGCAGTTGCTGCTACTCTGCCGCCCCTGCTCGAGCCAGACATGGAGACAAAACCTGTTACAGGTCATTTTTTTTCATTAATACGGCTGTACATCTGTCTCATTTGTATGTGTGTGGGTGGCTGGGTGAACAAAACTTCATAATGGGCTAATAATTCACATACAAAATCAGCAGACAGGCACAGCAGTGAAAATGTCTTAAATGTTTCAAGCATATATTCATTCAAATTAGGAAAATTTCTGTAAACATAAGCCAAGTGAATTGCTTACCAGCAATAATGTGCTACAGGCCTACCTCCAAGATATTGTGAGCTTGGTACCAGACCACTGCAGTGAAGCAAGTCAGACCCATTTTATTTGGCCTCACAATGCATATACAAGACAAAAATCTTGTTTACCCTAGACTCTTTTAAGTGTGCACTAGGCTAGGTAAAAAAAAAATTGTTTTTAAACTTTACAGATGGCCCCTGGCTTATGCTGAGATTCTGTTGTGACAGCCCTGTCATAAGTCAGACCTGACATAAGTAGGGTAGCTCCTGTAGTGATGTTGTTTTCTATTTATTTTCACTGTTGTAGCTTTTTATATGACATGCTGATCTCACAGTATTACTGTCCACAACACAACAAGGAATGGAAAAACTAATTATGTCAGTCCATAAGAATAGTGAAGAGCAGAACCTCTACCTTAATGCAAAGAAAACTAAATTGATGACAACTGATAAAACAAACAAGGCAGCTGAAATATGTATCAATGAGGAAAAACTGGAAGAAGTGGAGAGTTTTGAATATCTTAGATCACTGCTAACTAATAATGGAGATACAATGAGGGAAATTAAAAGGAGGACATATATCGCTCTTCAGAAAGTAAAACAACTAAAGAAGCTGTGGAGAGGAGCAGACAGAACTACAAAAATAAGATTTTTAAGGGCATGCATCTTTCCAATCGCAACATACGCCTGTGAGACCTGGACACTTAACAGAACAGCTGAGAAACACATAAATCCCTTTGATTGTAAATGCTACAGAAGAGTTCTTCAAACACCATGGACACACAAAGAAAAAACAAATATATCCATACTACAAGAACTTATATTGAAGAAGGTTGGCTAGTAAAGAGGATTAAACAGAGAAGACTTAAATATTTTGGACACATTAAACGTCATGATAATTTAGAGAAAACCGTCTTGGAAGGGTACATAATGGGAAAAAGAAAGAGAGGAAGACCAAGGTGAAGATGGCTGCAAGACATTGTTGATGATCTGCAAATGGATGCATCAGCAGCAGGCCATCTTGCTTACAATTGAGGGTTCTGCAAGGGACATACAAATGAATGAATGAATGAGCTTTTTATTATCAGTTTCTTAGCATTCTTTGTTTCAGATTGTTAGAAAACATGAAACATCAAGCGATAAAGAGGTTCGCATCAGACACAGAGGGGAATTTCAGCTGATTTGAATACAAAACAAGCATAAAGTTTCTTATAGAATATCATCTGTGGGCTAGGCCAGTATTTGCAACTTCCTCGTATACATAATTTATCAAAATTACCATCTTCCCTCCCCTTGCAGTCTATTTGGAAGCTTTCCTGTCTTCTTCAGAAGTTTTCCCCTTAAAGTCAGGACCTTCAGAGTTTATCTTTCACTTGGTTCTTTTGGTGGCAAATGTCAAGTGAATTTCTCTGTTGCTGGAAGCCAACTCCAAGCAGAAAATGTGAAATTTGACAGTTTCTGAACTTAGGGACACAACTCTGTGAAGGACAATGGTAACTGCAGGTCATCATAAGTCAAATATGTCGTAAGTTAGAGACTTCCTGTGTTGTCAGATTTTAAATACTTTATTCTTTAAAAAATGTTAATCTTCATCATCTGATGTGAATTGTAATACTTTTGGGTATGAAGAGTCATGCCTCCATACTAGCAGATGTGACTGATCGGGTGACCAGATGTGACTGATCGGGTGACTAGATGTGACTGATCAGGTGACCAGATTCATTGTCACTAATCAACTTAGCTTTTGCCATATCTTGGCATTGAGCAGGCTTTTTTAACCAGGCTTACTCATTTCTATGTGAGATATATGACTCTTTCTTTCACTTGCAGACTTAGGGGCCATGTGTGGTTATTACTAGGCCCAGTTTCAGTATAATAACAACAAAAATCTTTGAAATATGGTGAGAAGTGTCAGAATGTGTCATGGAGATAAGAAGTGTGCAGAAGCAGAGAGCAGATTGCCAGCAGTCAGCTCTCTCAGTGTGATGTTACTATCAAAAATTGTTGGAAGAAGGCACATTCTAAAAATAATAAACGTAAATACAAGGTAGTATCAGAAAGTTCTCAGACTGTCACATCATCCATTCAATAAATGCACAGCTTTCACTGCAACATTTTGAAGTGTTTGAGATATATTATGAAAAAGGCAAGAACTGTGGCAGAATTGCATTTGACTGTTGCGTCATGACAGTGCAGTTTTGACAGAAAACAACATGATGGTTGTCCCTCAAACCATTCCGCAAAATGAAATTGAAGCTGAAAAGGTGCTGCTTTGACACTGCAGATGAAATCCAAATGAAATGGCAGGCAGTTATAGATGGCTTTCTAGAAAGGACTTTTGCGTTACTTTTGAGTTGTTGAAGAGGTGCTGAGATCACACTGTTACAAAGGGGGACTGTTTTGAAGGAGATGCTAGCCAAATTTAAATAAGCCTGTACTGGTTTTTTTTTTTTCTTTCAGACCATCCACTAGCTTTCTGATATCATCTCATAGTTTGCAAAAGATAAATTGCACAATATTTGTGAAATGCAATTAAAACAAGGTATGCCTGCAATTTTAGACCTTCTTAAAAGGTTTTTTTTTTTAATTGTATAAGTCAGCAATATCTCATCATGTATAACTATGAACATTCACTTCTTATTGTAGCTTGGTAATGTGTTTCAGATATTTCCTTGTTAGTGGTATTGTTTCTCACACACATAACATACATACATGTGGATGGTCACCTGTGTATAAGCTGATTATTTTCTGTTTGTTACAGTAAAGACAGAGGATTCGTCTAGTCGTCTCACAGGCTCGGACACATATCCTCCCATCTTGAGCCCACATGGAAAAATACCCCAGGGCTTTTCACAGGAACTTGCAGAGCGTCTGAAGGCAGACATCCCTCTGAAGTCATCGCTATCATCCTCGGCCATGACCAACAATGGGATTCTGTCAGATAAGTCGGCAAAGCCAGGGATTACCTTGAACTTAGAGAAATCTTCCATAGAATCCAAGTCTAGCCAGCTTGTTTCAGCATCTTTGTTAGGGTTAGATGACATGGATGTGACAGAAGAAACAGGAGGAGGGGTCATTGTGTTGACACTGTCTTCACGTTTGCGTGCACTACACCTGAGCAGGTGGAGCCTCTCTGACGTGGTGGATGTGCTTAAAGTTAATGGCTGTGCTGTGTATGCCAATGTCTTCATTAAGAAGGTAGGAGAAATCATTTATCTGAACGTTGGATATGGTTAGTAGGAGAGAAAGACTGACTGATTTCTTTAAGAAGAAGCGATAACTTGTGTGCTAGATGTTGGAGAAAATGCTGTCACAGATATGGCAGTATCTTATGATGAGCTGAGAGAGATGGATATCCAGAGTTACTGGGTTTGTGGACGACATGTAATTCATGAATGGGTTGAGAGAGAGGGACATACTCTGGGTATCATGTCATATGTGAATGGGCTGAGAGAGTTCTTTCTTAATGTGTGGAAGGGGATTAGCAGAAAGATGATGGTCAAGGGGGATGTAAAGAATAAATGATGAAAGGTGGTTAGCTTGATCATAGACAAGGGATGGCCAGAAGAAGAAGAAGAGTGAAAGGTGGTCAGCTTGGTCATAGACAAGGGATGGCCAGAAAAAGAAGAAGAAGAAGAGTGAAAGGTGGTCAGCTTGGTCATAGACAAGGGATGGCCAGAATAAGAAGAGTGAAAGGTGGTCAGCTTGGTCATAGACAAGGGATGGCCAGAAGAAGAAAAGAAAAAGAAGAGTGAAAGGTGGTCATCTTGGTCATAGACAAGGGATGGCCAGAAGAAGAAAAGAAAAAGAAGAGTGAAAGGTGGTCAGCTTGGTCATAGACAAGGGATGGCCAGAAGAAGAAGAAGAAGAGTGAAAGGTGGTTGTAAGGACTGCAAACGCGCCACAAACAGCCTCTGGCAGTCAAGTCCAGCTCCTGGCCTTCCTGTAGCAGAACTGTTTAAACTGACAGGAGAAGGGGCGAGGGCGAATATCTGGCGCCTGAAAACCAGTTACTTAGGGTAAATGAGTGGCACGTTTGGTAGCTCATCTGCCGCTGTTGGCGAGATCTTCAGCTGCCGTGCATGGAGCGGTGCTCCTCCCGGCCAATGAAGAAATTTGCAAATGAGGTTGCCGCGCAGCATCACTGCGGAAAAGGTGGTAGAAAGGATAAAGCGAAGCAAACAGTCAAATCACGGCACCTCTGGTCTGGAGGTCGGCCACGTCCTGAGTGCAGTCATATCGGGTGAAATGCATGAACCGGCTTGTCCCAGAGGTTAAGACACTGCTGGCGAGACTCTTCAAATGCATCGCGTGGAGTGAAGCTCCTCCCGTTAAAGAAGTAAATGCGGAAAAGAAATAAAGGTTGCTGTGCGGAGCCGATGGGAAAAGGTGGTGGAAAGTGAAGGTTAACCGGTATGTCCAGTAGTATCACTACGAGAGCTATACCACGGCACCTCTGCTCTAGAGGCCGCCCACGTCCGAAATACACCTACACTGGTGAAATATGCCTAAACCGGCACACACCAGGGGTGGAACTTGATGGCTAGACATATCATGCCACCTCCATTCTAGAGGTCGGTAACGCCTGATAAACACCCATACTGGTGAATTTTGCCTAAACCAGCTCATACCAGGGGTGAATCTTGAAGGCTATGCATGTCACAGTACCTCTGCCCTAGAGGTCGGTCCCGTCCCAAACACGCCCATACTGGGATAATGCCTAAACCGGCTCAACCCAGGGGTAGAAGTCACTAGTGGCAAGGATTCGTCCTCCTGGACAAAAGCTCCATCCTGGTCACAACTAGGAAGGGTAGCGGCAACGACCGCAAAATGCTGAAGTCGGAGACACTGGACCAGGGAAGTCTAGATAGGCAACCACCTCTCACCCGGCGGGGATGTTTGCGTATCCTAATCACGCTGAGGTTTTCCGGTGAGAAAGTCCAACCCTGGACTGGATGGGCAACCACCTCTCACCCAGCGGTGATACACGGGTATCTCAAAACACGTCGAGGTTTTCCGGTGAGAAAGTCCTGGCCTGGGTGGGCTACCGCCTCTCACCCAGCGGGGATGCACTGATATCCTAAACACGTCGAGGTCTTCCGGTGAGAAAGTCCAACCCTAGACTAAACTGGTGCAATGAAAACCACGGTGTCACGCAATCCCGCTTCCGAGACCCACCAAGAATACAGGCTAAAGCACTGTGATACTCTGAACCCCTTGTGGTCCTCTCGTGGATCTCGTGTGGTCTATTTTGGACCACACAGGGGACCACGGCACCTAACGAGGACCACAGGCGTGAATTCAGTAGGTTCACAGTGCGGTTTTTGGTGGTAGAAGTGAACGAAGAAGAAGAAGAAGTGAAAGGTGGTCAGCTTGGTCATAGACAAGGGATGGCCAGAAGAAGAAGAAGAGTGAAAGGTGGTCAGCTTGGTCATAGACAAGGGATGGCCAGAAGAAGAAGAAGAGTGAAAGGTGGTCAGTTTGGTCATAGACAAGGGATGGCCAGAAGAAGAAGAAGAGTGAAAGGTGGTCAGTTTGGTCATAGACAAGGGATGGCCAGAAGAAGAAGAGTGAAAGGTGGTCAGCTTGGTCATAGACAGGCGATGGCCAGAAGAAGAAGAGTGAAAGGTGGTCAGCTTGGTCATAGACAAGGGATGGCCGCCAGAAGAAGAGGAAGAAGAGTGAAAGGTGGTCAGCTTGGTCATAGACAGGCGATGGCCAGAAGAAGAAGAAGAAGAGTGAAAGGTGGTCAGCTTGGTCATAGACAGGCGATGGCCAGAAGAAGAAGAAGAGTGAAAGGTGGTCAGCTTGGTCATAGACAAGGGATGGCCAGAAGAAGAAAAGAAAAAGAAGAAGAAGAGAGAAAGGTGGTCAGCTTGGTCATAGACAAGGGATGGCCAAAAGAAGAAGAAGAAGAGCGAAAGGTGGTCAGCTTGGTCATAGACAAGGGATGGCCAGAAGAAGAAGAAGAGTGAAAGGTGGTCAGCTTGGTTATAGACAAGGGATGGCCAGAAGAAGAAGAAGAGAGTGAAAGGTGGTCAGCTTGGTCATAGACAAGGGATGGCCAGAATAAGAAGAGTGAAAGGTGGTCAGCTTGGTCATAGACAAGGGATGGCCAGAAGAAGAAGAAGAAGAGTGAAAGGTGGTCAGATTGGTCATAGACAAGGGATGGCCAGAATAAGAAGAGTGAAAGGTGGTCAGCTTGGTCATAGACAAGGGATGGCCAGAATAAGAAGAGTGAAAGGTGGTCAGCTTGGTCATAGACAAGGGATGGCCAGAAGAAGAGTGAAAGGTGGTCAGCTTGGTCATAGACAAGGGATGGCCAGAAGAAGATTGAAAGGGGGTCAGCTTGGTCATAGACAAGGGATGGCCAGAAGAAGAAGAAGAAGAGTGAAAGGTGGTCAGCTTGGTCATAGACAAGGGATGGCCAGAAGAAGAAGAAGAGAAAGGTGGTCAGCTTGGTCATAGACAAGGGATGGCCAGAAGAAGAAGAAGAGTGAAAGGTGGTCAGCTTGGTCATAGACAAGGGATGGCCAGAAGAAGAAGAAGAGTGAAAGGTGGTCAGCTTGGTCATAGACAAGGGATGGCCAGAAGAAGAAGAAGAGTGAAAGGTGGTCAGCTTGGTCATAGACAAGGGATGGCCAGAAGAAGAAGAAGAGTGAAAGGTGGTCAGCTTGGTCATAGACAAGGGATGGCCAGAAGAAAGAAGAGTGAAAGGTGGTCAGCTTGGTCATAGACAAGGGATGGCCAGAAGAAGAAGAAGAGTGAAAGGTGGTCAGTTTGGTCATAGACAAGGGATGGCCAGAAGAAGAAGAAGAGTGAAAGGTGGTCAGCTTGGTCATAGACAAGGGATGGCCAGAAGAAGAAGAAGAAGAGTGAAAGGTGGTCAGCTTGGTCATAGACAAGGGATGGCCAGAAGAAGAAGAAGAAGAGTGAAAGGTGGTCAGCTTGGTCATAGACAAGGGATGGCCAGAAGAAGAAGAAGAAGAGTGAAAGGTGGTCAGCTTGGTCATAGACAAGGGATGGCCAGAAGAAGAAGAAGAAGAGTGAAAGGTGGTCAGCTTGGTCATAGACAAGGGATGGCCAGAAGAAGAAGAAGAGTGAAAGGTGGTCAGCTTGGTCATAGACAAGGGATGGCCAGAAGAAGAAGAAGAAGAGTGAAAGGTGGTCAGCTTGGTCATAGACAAGGGATGGCCAGAATAATGGATTATTAATTTTGGAGTAAGTGCTTGTTGTTGTAGTGAGAAGATGTTTTAATTAAGAATTTATACAATAATCAGAAAAAAAAACAAAACATTAAAGTGACATTATGTTCTAACTCCTCAGAATATTGACGGAGCTAGCCTAAGTAACATGACTACTGATCAGTTGACCAAACTGACGGCCGTGGTCGACGGCCCCATTTATCGACTCTGTGACCTGGTCCAGCAAGTTAAGTCCTGCACAGCAAACATCAAGGATTTAGGAGACACCAGATGCTCATAGCAGATCCTACTTTCTGCATAATTCTCAAGTTCTCCTTTTTTTTTTCTTCCCTCTAGTTTGGGGGTTTTTTTTAGTGAGCTACAAAATATCTCAGACTCTTGCAGTGTAATATGTGATTGTTGTACAGTACCTTTGTTCAAGAGGCTGTGTAGATGTTTCACAAGATTGTGTTTCACATCCTTGTGGTGGGAAGTAATGTGCCCTGCAAATGTGTTGTAGAAAGTAATGTGCCCTGCATATGTATTGTAGAAAGTAATGTGCCCTGCAAATGTGTTGTAGAAAGTAATATGCCCTGCAAATGTGTTGTAGAAAGTAATGTGCCCTGCAAATGTGTTGTAGAAAGTAATGTGCCCTGCAAATGTGTTGTAGAAAGTAATGTGCCCTGCAAATGTGTTGTAGAAAGTAATGTGCCCTACAAATGTGTTGTAGAAAGTAATGTGCCCTACAAATGTGTTGTAGAAAGTAATGTGCCCTGCAAACGTTGTAGAAAGTAATGTGCCCTGCAAACATGTGGCAAAAGGTAATGTGGCCCACAACCATGTGGTAGAAAGTAATGTGGCTGTACAAGAGTTGAGATCAAATAATGAAACAACAGTAGTCATAGAGGAAGTTACTAACAAAATAACCTCAAGTTTTGACCGTCTTCAGTACTGGCAGTTTATAGAAATTTGTGGACAAAGAGACAAGAAAAACAGTCACGCTGATGAGTTATGTTTGGGCTTTTATAAAATCTCATTTGAATTTCTTTATCAGACTTTAACAGAGTATAGAAAACTGGGTTAAAGTATATTTTACTTTTATGATCAATTAATGTGATATAATTTTGCTTGTTGACAGCCACAGAAGTACATTAAATTAAGTTGTCATAAACTGTACCTTCTGCTGACATCTGCACATACATTGGCTTATCCTAAGTTTTACTTTCATATGTCCACAAAAATACATCAGATTATGTTGCTGTGAGATTTGCTTTCAGTGTTTCAGGAAGTTTTTTTATGCAGATGTTAACAATTTTTCTGTGTCAGTATCTCATGCCCTGTCTGTATTCTGAAACCGTGAAATATCTTTCCATTTAACAGTCCATGCCCTGGCCGGTGTTCTGAAGCAGGTCTTGGAGATCTTTGCCTTTTGATTTGTATGCATTGATAATTGATGAGTGTGGCTGTGACTTTGTGGATATATTTCACATATAAGACAAAAATATTCATGAACAAGCGTGTCATATAACAGAGCTCTACACTGTGTAGATGTCAGCGTACAAGCTGTGGAAAAGATGATCGCATGTGTGCAAGCTTGAGATAAAGATTGCATTATTGGGTCCTGTGTTTTCTGTCTTTGAATACGGGAGTGCTCCATTGGTTAAAGTGGTGAAAGGATTGAGTTCAGTGCAGCCTGCTTCAGTCAGAGTAGCTGAAAGAAAAATAAATACTGAAGATTTCTTTTATGGAATAAAGGCAGAAACCATGCTTGGCATATAAATACAAAGCAAAACCTAACACTTTCATGCCATGTTCCAGTATTCTACCCTTGACTAAAGTCACATGCTACTCTGCTGGCTCTCATGTGTCTGTTTTAGCTACATATAAAGTTGGTTGCATGTATGTCTATGCAAGTGAACAGTATATGCCATGTTGTGTTGTGTTGACTGTGAAGTAACAAGTCAGTGCCTGACTGGATACTGCCAGATTTTGAGATTTGCCTTTAAAATATTACATTCTTGTGTGTTTCTCGACAAATTCTGGCGTGCTTTTGAATGTGTGTAAGCTTGGTTAGGATAGGTGGGTATGTTGTAAAGTTGGTGTGACTTTTGTTCTTACAGTGAGTGAACAAAGTGCCATGTGACAGATGCAGTCAGACCTTGATCGTTTTGCATGCAAACATTTATAACATATTGCATTTGCGGCATTGTAAAGTATTGTCATTAGAAAATGATAAATGGTGGGCACTGTTATATGAGGGAAAATTCCTAGTCAGAGTCAAAGGCAGAAGAGCAGAGAGACCAGACTTTGCAGAAAATAACATGAGTTATCCTTGGGGATAGTTAGCCAAATATTGCTAGAACCAGTCATGAGAGAAGCATGGCTTTGTTGTTTTAGTTGATTATATTGGTAGATTCAGTCAGAAATATGGTTTTTGTAACTTTGGCCAATTATGTCAGTCAAATCAAGCACGTCAGAAACCATACAGTACAATTTTTGGAAACTTCCATAAATAACCGGTATGCATTGAAACCATCTTTTAGGAAAAGAAAAATGCTCACTGCAACAGCGATAGAGAATGAGTGTTTCTAGAAATGTACAGTCAGGAAGGATTAAGTAAAATGGCATTAAGTAAAATTCATCAAAATATCATTTCTGACATTCTGTAACAGTGATTTTGATGGGTTTTTTTTTCCCTTTGTGACATGACCTGTAATATCATGTTTATTATTGGAGTTTCACTAGCATTGATAAAGATTATATGTATGAAGCTTGAGATATCTTCCAATTTTTCTTGCAGCTGTTGTAGTTATTGTTTATGTTCATCATCTGGATGTTTTCTTGTCACTAGCAGAATCTTGGCAGCTTTTTTGTACTTTCTTCCATACTACCAGCAGGACAAAAACACTTTTTCTGTGCCAGGGTTTCATTTTTGTCTGTAAATGTTGCAGTCCTGGCAGACTATGCCAGCTTGTCTGTACTGGCTACAGTTGCCATGCCATGTTAACAATATTCTAAATAGCTGGAATTTTGAGGGAGACAAAAAAAAGAGGCAGATTTGCTATCACAGATTTTCTGCAGTGACTTGATGTACAAGTTTATGTATTTGGTTTCATTATTACATTAAAAAAAAACTGACAATACTCTGCACTGCATCATACATGTTGAGCTGTAGTTGTGATGATGGACTTTCATTTGCCAGATTGTATAGTGTCCTGTAGTGTTACTAAATTCTGAGATGATGTTAATGTTACTGAATGCTGGGATGTTGTGTTGATGTTACTGAATACTGAGATGTTGTTGTTAGTGTTACTGAATACTGAGATGTTGTTGTTAGTGTTACTGAATACTGAGATGTTGTGTTAGTGTTACTGAATACCGAGATGCTGCTCCATTGTTTGTTCCTAGCCCAAGCTACTAGTGCCTTGAGGGGAGATTAGTATGGATTTATAGTTAGTGAATGTTTCACAGATTATTGCCCTTTGTACAGGTCATGTATTCTGCACATATTCTTTGGAGTTTTGTTATCAATGTTTGTTTTATCACAAAGAAGAAGATGGAAGTTTATTTTTTTAGGCTGGAAACAGAAGCAAAAAGTGTATATCTCTGTGACAGAAGTACACAGCCACCATGTATGCTGTATTTTACAATTTAAACAAGTATTTGTCAGGCTAGAGATTGACTGTACTTGTTCAGATGTTGAGCTCACAGCACACAAGCTGATGTCTGGAGCAAACCTTGCTGTGCAGTTTGGGAAGTCACATAATAAATGTACAGTGAGATTTTGGCTTTCTGTTGTAGCACTTTCACTTCATCATTTGTCAGTGCTTTTTTTTTTCCTCTACAGAATGGCTTGACTTATTTTGTTTCAAATAACACAAATATGAAAGCTGATAGTTAAACTCCATATTGCTCTGCACAACAGGAAACAGGCAGTAAGGAAAGGAACCCCTTGAAATTTGGATATTCAGCAGATTGTATTTGGCGATGATAGCTAGTGTGGACAGGTATGAACTTGACCAGGTGCACCATAACGACAGCAGTGCAAGATGGTGATCCATCTCAACCAGTCTCGTCTGCATGAGGAAAGAGAACATTCATTAGCATGTCCCTGGCGGATATTTGCCTCCCCAACAGCTCTCTTGAAGGTACCTTGGTTGTAAGCAAGATCCCCCGCTGCTGATGCATCCATTCACAAATCACCATCTTGTAGCCATCTTCACCGTGGTCTTCCTCTTTCTTTGTTCCCCGTTGTGTACCTTTCAAAGACTCTCCTATCTCTCAGATGTTTATGTTTTCTCTCTTAAAAGGAAAAAAAAAACAGACCAGCTAACACATCATGAACAGTCATCTGATTTCGTTCCCACGATTTTATTTGTAAATCCAATTGGCACTGTTCATTTGATTTTGTTGTAAATCCAGTTGGCACTGTTCATTTGATTTTGTTGTAAATCCAATTGGCACTGTTCATGCCGTAAGATTTTTTTTACAGAATTATTTGATGAAAAAATTAAAATTGTAAATTAAAATGATAGTGTGTGTTTTGTAAATAACAAAACAAAGTGGACAGAAATCTGTATCATTTCATATCACACCTACAGAATGTGAGAACAGTTGCCAAAGTTTGATGCCAGCACAACCTGGTAATCTTAACATAAGAGTGCCAAGTTTGATGCCAGCACAACCTGGTAATCTTAACATAAGAGTGCCAAGTATGATGCCAGCACAACCTGGTAATCTTAACATAAGAGTGCCAAGTTTGATGCCAGCACAACCTGGTAATTGTGATCCAGGAGTGCTCAGAGTTAAAGACAGCCATCTGTTTAATTGTGACATGAGTATAGTTCCATTGGATGATATCAAACATTTGCCCAGCTGTGTTATTATGCACTTGAAAGAATACATTATTTTATGCAGATACTCCCATCTTTGTTTGAACTGACAAAATGATAACTCATCAACATTTTGCCCATTGTGAGCGACTAATTTGCAGTTCACACATTCCAAACACAAAAGTTATGAAAGAAAACATATTTCTGGTGTGATTTTTAAACCAAATAGGTCACTGTTTTTATTTCACATCTTCCATGTAATCACATGAACATCAACCCGACTCAACATCTGTCCAAATGTGCTAGATGATTTGTAAGTACGCTACAGCTGAGTCTAAATCCATTTTATGAACTTGAGAAACACAACAGGATATACCTTTTATTTATGAACTTTGTTCATTTTTAAAAAATTTTCTACAATGTACATTTTCCCATGAAATCTACCTAACAGGTTCAGAAATGACTTACAGTATGAACCAGATATAAAATAGAATTTTTTTTTAATTTGAATGTAACTGGGCTTGGTGCTTACAAAAATAGCAACATAAATGAAGTAACATATCATGAATGAAAAAAAAAAAACTGACTTGCTCAGAAATGTGAAGGGTGAGTAAAAACAAATCATCTAATGTTTCTGACTGGACATTTTCTATCGAAAGAAAAAAAAAGTAATGAATACATACAAAACATATTGAAAGCTTTGCTCTTTAAGATGAGACACTGAATATTTCAAACTTAAAATAAAAAGAAACAAATCTTGTTTCAACCGTACAAAACCACTCGCAGTCTGTTCACTGTACAACACCTTTCTCTGAGAGAAATTTTACCAAATTCAGTTCAGTTGGTGCAAAAGCGTGCGGACTCCTAGAAAAAGGTTTCCGATTGTTGAGATCATGCCTGTAACACGAAACCACCTGTCTGTTGTTGAAACACATCAATTGAATCACCATCCTCCATCTCTAGCTGAAAAACAAATGTTCATCTATTCAGATAAAACAACACATGATCAGTGACATACATTTACACCACTGACATCCATGCCTCAAATATGTCTACTTGTATCAAACACCACCAGTACAGTACTGCACTGTGAGAAGATGTTTATGTGTATCAAACATATGTCACAGGCTGACCACATGATGCAACGAAATGACAATATCTAGCAAACTACGGTTATTAAGTGACACATCATGTCTAGTGAGATACAACTAAATGACACACTGTCTAGTTAGCTGTAACTAGTTGACACAATCATCGTATCTAGTGAGATATACCTGCTAAATAAGCATGTCTAGTTAGCTAATCCTATTACCTAACAATCATGCCTAGTTAAGACTAAGAAAAAGTTTTTTAAAAAGTTTTATTAACACGTGCACATCTGTGATATTTCAGCCTGCACCTTAAACAAAAACATACAGGACAAATAAATATGGAAATAAGATATAAATGCTGTACAACAAATAGGAATGGAATAAATAAAAATAGAATAAATGGAACAATTAACTGTGACTTGTAAGAAGATGCGTCCAGGTGTGCATGTGGTAGAGTGCTGAGAATGTTTAAATGTGACATGTAAGTAGCTGGGGTGGGGGACAACAAAACACCAAAGACAGTGAATGTTGGGTGTAACTGAATTCTGAGTTCAAGCTAGTGGTTCCAGCATCCCATATTCCTGAATATAGCTGTTTCAAGTGATAGACAGCTTCAGTCAGAGTGACACTGTTTAATGGCTGTTACCAGAAACTCAGATTTGCCTCTGTGGTTCAGGTCATTAAAATGACTAGGAACTGGTTTAGAACCATGCTGGGAGATATATATTTTTTGCATGTGGTCACCAGTTTCACCAATATAAGTTACAATCTCTAGAGCGCTATAACTGCTAAAAATAGATATCCCTGCCAGCGATCAGTCATTGATAAACATGGCTGATACATTCCACTTTGTTCTTTTGGAAGGCTGGCTATAGTGCCTCCCTATTGAGGACATTGCAGAGATGCGTGCACTCGTGCACAGACCACTTTTCGTCATTGTGCATGGACATGACATGGGCATTTCTTGCACATTCAAGAAGAAGTCACTGGCACAGGCAGAAGAGCAATTATAGGATAGTCTCATCTGCTCTGATAACGTGACCGTACTGATCCTACATTGCTATACAGCAATCATGTCTAGTGAGCTACTGCTGTTAGATGACAATGTGTCTTCCAACTGATTTGGTGTCTGTTTTATACATTTTTACAAGTGTTGGCTCTTATACCAACCCAAAGACGGCCAACATATCCACCATGGCCAGTCATACCCACAACCACTGAAACAAAAGGTACACAACATACCATTGCTGGTGTATCTTCATCATTGATTGGATTTCCATCAAATCGAAAACGTACAACTCCGGTTTGGATTCCCTGTTTGATGGAACACACAAAAAAACATAGTATTAACCGTAATTTATCTGCAAAATACAATTTTTAAAAAATATAGATTCACATGCGTTCACTTTTCACATCAGAGTGAACCCTCCTGAAACTACAGCAAAATGTGGCTGCTCACATCTACCTACACAAGAACCTGACATCTGTGCTTTCTATCTACCTGCAACTGAGGCTGCCAAGATGGTGAGGCATGACAGTATGTTGGATTGGGGCTAAGTTGCAGCAGCTGCTTTTTTCAGCCCTGACCGTAGCTAAAAGGCTGGAGCTGTGTAAGAGTTCTTTACCAGACTTCATCGTCATGGGGGCTTTGAAAGGTTCCTGCTGTTAGCCTGTTACTGGTGGCACCAACACAAAAATAAGACACGGCCTTGGTCAGCTGTGGTTTGCCAGCCCTGACACTAAGTCAGCTATGGGTCACCGATTTTTTTTTTCTAGCATGAGAATATCTGCGGTGTATGAGAAGGGAAGACCACAGAATTCATCTACACAAGAACCTGGTATTTGTGATTTAGGAGAAGGAAGACCACAGAATTCATCTATACGAGAACCTGGTATTTGTGATTTAGGAGAAGGAAGACCACAGAATTCATCTATACAAGAACCTGGTATTTGTGATTTAGGAGAAGGAAAACCACAGAATTCATCTATATGAGAACCTGGTATTTGTGATTTAGGAGAAGGAAGACCACAGAATTCATCTATATGAGAACCTGTTATTTGTGATTTAGGAGAAGGAAGATCACATAATTCATCTATATGAGAACCTGGTATTTGTGATTTAGGAGAAGGAAGACCACAGAATTCATCTATACGAGAACCTGGTATTTGTGATTTAGGAGAAGGAAGACCACAGAATTCATCTATATGAGAACCTGGTATTTGTGATTTAGGAGAAGGAAGACCACAGAATTCATCTATATGAGAACCTGGTATTTGTGATTTAGGAGAAGGAAGACCACAGAATTCATCTATACAAGAACCTGGTATTTGTGATTTAGGAGAAGGAAGACCACAGAATTCATCTATACAAGAACCTGATGTTTTTGTTACAAGAGACAAGCAGATATGTAGAAAGGAGACTACAACACTCATCTGTACAAGAACATGGCATGTGCTATACCAGGAGGAAAGATAACATTCACCTGATATCTGTGCTGTATGAGAAAGACAGACCCAGGACAGACTGCGTGCTGCCTGAATTCAAAAAGCTCTAATATTTCAGCTCCCAAAACTATCCTAACATAACTATGAAAAAACTATCCTAACATAACTATGAAGAAAGTGCAATCACACAAACATTATGTTGGGATCAAGACACTCAATATTTATACCAGAGGTGGTCACATTTGCTAAAAACAAATGCCACATATAATAAGCTTGACATATATAAGAGTCACAAGACATGAATAATTATTAGGCCTACACTTTTTAATGCTACTTCCCAGTTTGTTACAAATATTATGTAATACTTCTTGCCAGCATCAGTTTGCAAGATTACTGATTCTCCAGCACAGTTCCTCTGTAGTCTTTGCTGATTCTCCAGCACAGTTCCTCTGTAGTCTTTGCTGATTCTCCAGCACAGTTCCTCTGTAGTCTTTGCTGATTCTCCAGCACAGTTCCTCTGTAGTCTTTGCTGATTCTCCAGCATAGTTCCTCTGTAGTCTTTGCTGATTCTCCAGGACAGTTCCTCTGTAATCTTTGCTGATTCTCCAGCACAGTTCCTCTGTAATCTTTGCTAATTCTCCAGCATAGCTCCCCTGTAATCCCTGCTGATTATCCAGCACAGTTCCTCTGTAATTTTTGCTGATTCTCAAACACAATTCCTTTGTAATTTCTGCGCTGATTCAAAATTTATTTACTCCCTATCTCAAAAATAATATTAAACCAGCATTTAAACTCATGAACATAATATACTTACATTTTAATACAGCGAACTCTCAATAAGTAATCATAAACCATATAAAATTTGTATCTATCTTTTGTAGTAACTGTGATGTAAAAAAGTAGTTCAGCCAACATATCTCAGCAAGCTGCACACTGTATGCATCACCCAGGAGCCACAGTCTGGCCACCCATGATACCTCACACCTCTCATGTGCTTCTTCCAACATGCACCACAGACACATTCTAAGAGCTTTGCTATTCAGAGCCTGTATAATCCTAGTGCTATCTCACTGAAAAGTGGACAAGCCTCAAGTAGCTACACACAATAGTTCAGTCCCTAACCATGCAGAATGTAGTACATATTTTCATTAGAAAAATAAAACTTTTTTTTTATAACGCTCAAACACAGAGTGTATGGTCAGCCTTCAAAAATACAGTGCACTAAGACCAAAAATACAGTGCACTAAGATGTAAGAAAAATAAAACTTGCAGGCCAATGACCATGACTCAAATCACGAGCTTCAGCGTAAGGAGTAACTGCACAGACATGAGAGGACAAGGTCTGAATAAAATGTTCAGTTTTGTAGCAACTCTCTGCACAGAAGCATTCACATGCAAGTCTTGATTAGTTCTGGAACATGGAGTAACTGGAGAAGTTGAATGTTTTCTTGAGTTGCAAGGGTCATGAAGTCTGTAGGAATAAAATTCCAACGTTCATGGCTTTTCCCATTATATTTTGAGGAGTCCTATGTACAATATAAAAGCATTCACTCCAAAGAAAAGAAATGAGTGATAATGTGGCACATATGAATGGACAAATCATCAAACAAACTTCTTTCAACAACATGACATGGTTCCAGTACATGAGTGTACTAATAACAAGACATAAAACATGATACATTTTCATTCAGTTTTACTTCTGAAGCAGCATACAAGATTGCCTGCAAACCACACAGGGATGAAGCATTGTTTTTTTTTTTAATAAAGTACAGCCAGTCCCCAAGTTATAAAGTTATATACTCCCAAGTCTGTTCAGTTTAATCTGCAGGTAAATAATAAGGACAGTTAGGTACAATTCATATCTAATGTAAGCTGTATGGTACATCGCATCTGAAGCAATTTATATATGGCATAGCTCTTGATATCTAATGTAAGTTATATATTAATGGCATAGTTGTTCATGATATCTAATGTAAGTGGTATAGTATGTGACATAGTTTTTCACTGTATCTAACATTTCGATGTACAATAAAATACACAGTTGTGCCTGTTTGTTATTATGAACCAATGCATGTAACTCAAATTTTTATTCAATAGGCTTTATGGGGGGGTCTTCATAATTATGTACTGTACTTAAGTCAGGCATTCATAACTATGTACTGTACTTAAGTCAGGCGTTCATAACTATGTACTGTACTTAAGTCAGGCGTTCATAACTATGTACTGTACTTAAGTCAGGCGTTCATAACTATGTACTGTACTTAAGTCAGGCATTCATAACTATGTAGAGTACTTAAGTCAGGCATTCATAACTATGTAGAGTACTTAAGTCAGGCATTCATAACTATGTACTGTACTTAAGTCAGGCGCTCATAACTTGCAGCTTCCAGCACATCAGTAAATGCTACGCCTTTGTCTAACTTCCTCTCCTGGTACTCGGTCCGTATTAAAATTTGGCAAGAAATAATCCTGAATGACAACAAATGACAGTTGAACTTACCGCCCTGTTGCAATAAGCACCCATCAGCTTCCTCAACGGTGTGTTCTTCTTGATCTTAAAATGGACGACACTGCCATCTTGACCTGTGACTTTCAGGTTGATGTGCTCGCTCTCTTTGTGGTCCTCCTGGGGGGAATCAGCTTACTAGGAAATTTGCTACTTTACAAGTCAGCATTACTAGGAAATTTGCTACTTTACAATTCACCATTTCTAGGAAATTTGCTACTTTACAAGTCAACGTTACTAGGAAATTTGCTACTTTACAAGTCAGCGTTACTAGGAAATTTGCTACTTTACAAGTCAGCATTACTAGGAAATTTGCTACTTTACAAGTCAGCATTACATGGATCCTTAACAAAACTTTACAAGTCAGCATTACATGGATCCTTAAAATTTTACAAGTCAGCATTACATGGATCCTTAACAAAACTTTACAAGTCAGCATTACATGGATCCTTAAAATTTTACAAGTCAGCATTACATGGATCCTTAACAAAACTGTACTTTACAAGTCAACATTACATGGATCCTTAACAAAACTGTATTCTACAAGTCAACATTATATGAATCTTTAATATAAATGTTACACTTTACAAGTCAACAATGCATGATCTCTGTGACTTTCTTCAGCAACATCGCATGCTGACCTCTCTGTGATGATTCCTATGACTGACTTGTCTCTGTAACTAACTTCATCAACATCGCACGTGTCGATCATCTTTGTTATGATTTGGTGATCTCTAAGACTGACCTGCTTTCTGTAACTAACTTGTTCTCTCTAACTTCATCAACATCACGCATGTCTACCACACAAGAAAAACTAGAGCAAACGAACCAAATTTCGAATTTATACAATTAACGTACGTTTCACAATTATATTATTGATAGACATTTGTTGTCAGATGGACAAGTGATAAATCATGTATTATATTTCAACTGGATATATATAATAATGTATAATATATGACACCAACTACATGCTTTGCCACTGTTAACTCAAATTTGAAACTGCATCTCGTCTTGGTGATCAATAATCGACATACAAATCAAACTTTTCAATTTAAAAAAAAATTAGTCTGGCCGTTGATAAGCTTTTATAACACCTGGATTTTCTACGCCTAGTTTCACTCAAATGCCGGGGACTGACGATTACCTTTTTCTGGCTTTGTTGATCCTCCATCCTCGCTCGATCTTCTCTCTAAAATGGCGCACAAAGGGAAAGAATGCTGGGATAGGCTTGCTTCTAAAATTAGAACACCAGGAACGAGCTTAAAATAAATCATAAATTCTTATAATTTATTTTTCAATCATTTTAAACAATCAGACTTGATAATTTCTTTTGAATATTATTAGTTTGACATTAAATTTATAGATTAAAACGGCAGTACAAAATATATAATATCTGCTTATTTGCTGCTCTCTGCACAGTTGCCGTAATACAGTAGTTCTCAACTTTGCTGCTGTCGGGTGTTCAGTTCGAAAGAGAAAAGAATTCAGTTCTGATTCCAAATTCATCTTACATAAGATTTATTTTAATTTTAAACCACTCGCATACGCTTGTCTTTAAAAAACGAGCAAAGAGAGACTGCCATATCCTATTAGAGCATTATCAAATTAACAGGCATAAAATCCCTTCATGAGGTTGAAAGACTCGCCGAAGACGGGAAAAATTGGCGAACTACTTTGTGATCCCTATGTGATAGCATTAGCATACACAATGCCATATCTTAGTATTACAATAGCACATACAATGTGGAAATTTTTTTACAAATAGGAAACAATTCGGTTTTCGTAAAGTAATAGAGCAGTACTAAACATTTTTTAAAAAATCATAGACCAGTGGTTCCCATGCGGTAGCTGGCTTCTCGGGCTTTTAGCTAAGATTGGTGCACTTGTCTAGCAGGCACCCTTCTTGTGGTGTTTAAAAAAAAATTAGTCCGCGGACACCCACAGGTACAAAAAATTCAAGTTCGCTTTTTTTTTTTAATTTTGTTGTCACTGAAATGTTTAAATGCAAAAGAATTTTTCCGCCAGAAAATGTGGGTAAACGCTAAACTACAATTTTAAAAAGCACATACTTGGTGAATTTTCCAAATATAATAAAGTAGTTAAGAAAAAATAGACTGCAATTAACAACCCCCTTCCCCCCCCCCCCCCCCCGGTATGGTTATCGGGGTCACCTTCCACGCATGTCGTAAGAGGCTGCTAAAGGGGATTGGGGGATAGGCCAACGACCTGTTCTCTGTAAAAATAAAAAAAAAACGCAGCATTACAGAAACACAGAGAGGAAAACCAGGAAACATTGTCTTGGAACAGGAAGGGACTCTTATAACAGAGCGCATGACGTTGTGTAGTCAAAGTCGACAGGAAGTTGCAGAACCAACATCCCAACTGAGTACCAGGACACCTTTCACAAATGGATGTTGGAATATTAGAACAATGTATGAAAGTGGAAAGGCTGCCATGATAGCGAGAGAAATGAATAGATATAATATAAAGATACTGGGGCTGAGCGAAACACACTGGGCAGGAACAGGTAAGCTTACACTAGACAATCATATTTTCAGGTCACCAAAACACAGATGCAACACACTAAGAGGGCGTGGCACTAATGCTATCCAAAGTCCCAGAGAGCATTGATGAGCTGAGAGGCAGTTAGCTCAAGGATAATTACAGCTCGCTTCTCAACAAAGAAGAAGGACAGAATATCATCCAGGTATACGCGCCAACAAATGATGCAGAAAAGATAGTAAAGGATGAATTCCACAACACACTGCAGGAAATCCTAGGCTAACAAGGCAACAAACACATAAGAGTTCTAATGGGCGACATCAATGCAAAAGTAGGTAAGATCAATACAGGTTATGAGAAAGTAATGGGTCAAAATGGATTAGGAATAATGAACGAAAATGGAGAGATGATAGCAGATCTATGCATGCTCAACAACCTTGTCATTGGAGGAAGTATATTTCCACATAAAACTATACACAAAGCCACTTGGGTGTCGCCGGATCATGTTACTGAGAACCAGACAGGCAATATTTGCATCAGTAGAAGCTTTCACGGAACAGTGCAAGATGTCCGAGTGAAACGAGGTGCAGATGTAGCTTCTGACCACCACCTACTGATAGCTAAACTAAGAATGAAACTGAAGAAGCACCACAAAACAGACATGGCAAGGAAAAGATATACTATAGTACTGATGGAAGACCCAGAAATCGCAAAAGAACTTCAAACTGAAACTGAGCAACAGATTTCAGGTTCTGCAGGAGTTATACGAAGAAGATGCACCAGATGTGAACACTGTGTGGAACAGTGCTAAAGAAATGTGGAGCAAATCATGTGAAGAGACAGTGGGATTTAAGAAACCTCAGCACAAGGAGTGGATTGCAGTGGATACACTGAAGAAGATAGACAGAAGGACAGAAATGAAAGCAAAAATAAATGACAGTAAAACAACAGCAGCAAAGGCCTCAGCTCAGATAGAACACAATTTGGCTCATAAAGAGGTTAGGAAACGCAAAAAGAAAGACAGACAGGCTTATTTTGATAATATGACAGGACAAGCAGAAGAGGCAGCTGGTAAAAACAATATAAGAGCTCTGCATGAAATCACCAAGAAGTTAGTAAATAGACCATGTAGGATAGAAAAGCCCATCAAACACAAGGAAGGTAAGGTAGTAACGTCAGAAGAAGGGCGGATGCAAAGATGGGTGGAGTACTTCAGCGGAATTCTAAATAGGCCAGTACCAACAGAAACGGAGGAGATACCAGCAGCAGAGAATACTCTAGACATCAATGTAGAACCATCCAGCAAGGCTTGAACACGCTATCTCAAGAGTTGAAGAGAAATAGGGCACCGGGTCCAGATGGATTTGTTGCAGAAGTGCTCTCAGCGAACAAAGAAATAACATCAGGAATATTACACTTACTATTTAACAGGTAGTTAAAAAAGAACAAATATATCTATACTACAGGAGCTTAATATTGAAGAAGGCTGGCTAGTGAAGAGGATTAAAGAGAGAAAACTTAAATATTTTGGCCACATTAAACGTCATGATACTTTGGAGAGGACCGTATTGGAAGGATACATGGTGGGAAAAAGAAAAAGAGGAAGACCGAGACGAAGATGGCTGCAAGACATCGTTGATGATCTGGAAATGGATGCAGCAGCAGCAGGCCATCTTACTCACAACCGAGAGGCCTACAGGAGTGCTGTTTGGGAGGCAAAGTTCCGCAAGGGACAAGCAAAGGAATGAATGAATGATTTAACAGGATTTGGGAGGAAGAGAAGGTCACAGAGGACTGGAAGGAGGCCAATCTTATAAAACTCCCTAAGAAAGGAGATCTATTAGATTGTAAGAACTATAGAGGCATCTCCCTGATCTCAATACCCAGCAAGATCTTCAGCAGAATTTTGCTAAATAGAATTAAAACATCAGCAGATAGTAAACTAAGAGAAGAGCAAGCAGGTTTCAGGCAAGGAAGATCCTGTACTGACCACATTGCTACAATGCAAATAATAGTAGAACAGTCAATGGAGTCGAATTCTTCACTGTTAGTTACATTCACTGATTATGAGAAAGCATTTGATAGTTTAGATCACAGAATGCTATAGCAACTACTGGAACACTATATTATCCCAGCCAAGATAACACAGTTTATAAAGACCATATATGAAGGAACAACTTGCAGAACTGTGCATGGAGTTCCTCTCACAGAAAGTTTTAAAGCGGAAACAGGCGTGCGACAGGGACGTTTGCTATCACCATTCATATTTCTTCTAGCAATTGATTGTATCATGAAAACTACCACACATAGAAAAAGAAATGGGATACAATGGACATTGTGGAACCAATTGGAAGATCTTGACTTTGCAGATGATGTGGCACTTCTGGCACACAGCCACACACAAATGGTAGAGAAACTTCAGATCTTAGCAAGAATTCAGCTAAACTGGGACTATATATTAACAGACAAAAAACAAAGATAATTAAAAGTAATAATGCAAACAATAGCCTCATGGTAACTGAGGGACTGCCAAATGAGGAAGCAGAGTGTTTCACATATTTAGGTGGCATGGTATTTAAATATGGGGGAACGGAAAAGGATGTTAAAGCTAGAATAACCAAGGCCAGGACAGCATTTATCCAACGTAACAAAATATGGTCATCTAAGAACATTAAAACAAGAACCAAACTTTGGCTTTTCAATACAAATGTAAAGACTGTCCTACTGTATGGTTCAGAGACATGGGTTATGATCAAGACAATACAACAGAGGATACAAACATTCATGGACTACTGCTTGAGGAGGATTTTAAACATTAAATGGCAGGACAAGATCAGGAACGAGGAGGTCTGGGAAAGGGCAGGACAAGAACCTATGAACCTACAAATCATGTTTAGGAAGTGGAGGTGGATTGGCTACACTCTGAGGAAACCTGACACCAACATAGCAAGACGGGCACTGACATGGAATCCTCAAGGAAATAGAAAACGAGGAAGACCTAGACTTACCTGGAGAAGAGAAAGTATGACAGTGCTCAGAGACAAGGGATGCACGTGGAAGAAAGCAGAGAATAATTCCAAGAACAGGGATGACTGGATAGCCTTTATCCATGGCCTATGCTCTCAAGGGAGTGAAAGGCGATGATGATGATGAATTAACATTCCAGTTTCTTCTAACAGATGAACATAATATGAAATGTGTGACAGCTAACTAACCTAATTATGGCGAAATAATTCATGCCTCATTTTATTCTGAACAATCGTTTCCACATCAAGGGAAAACAAAGTTCTTTCCTCCACGGAGAATTCGCCGAAACATCGTTTGTTAAGGTACATAGCTGCATACAGTTATGAAACGTTTCCAAAGTATGAGGGTCCGTGGCCGGGATTGTGAAACAGCAGATGGTCCGTGGTCGGGATTTTGAAACAGAAGAGGGGGCATTGAAAATATTATAACAACAGGAAAAATAGAAATGATACTGGACAGTCTGACGAGATGGTGTGAGAGGAGATCACCAACTGAACTGATGGCCTGCATGAAGGATCGTGTACTCTGGAGAAGCATAATAGCCAACGCCAGTCGGCACGGCACCTGATGATGATGATGATGATGATGATGAGAGGGTCCGTGGCCGGGATTGTGAAACAGCAGAGGGTCCGTGGCCGGGATTTTGAAACAGCAGAGGGTCTGTGGCCGGGATTTTGAAACAGCAGAGGGTTTGTGGCCGGGATTTTGAAACAGCAGAGGGTCTGTGGCCGGGATTTTGAAACAGCAGAGGGTCCGTGGCCGGGATTTTGAAACAGCAGAGGGTCCGTGGCCGGGATTTTGAAACAGCAGAGGGTCTGTGGCCGGGATTTTGAAACAGCAGAGAGTCCGCGGACTTTTGTTAACTGGGAACCACTGTCACAGACAAATCATTTTTAGACGCGGGAGAAAGAAAACTGCAGTGTTTGACGGCGAAGCTGATAGATAGCGAGGTTTGGTAGTGCGCTGTTCTCTCGTGGGTAGACAGCTGCTCATCCTACAAGAGTATATGCTTCAAATTCCAGATAATTAATTTTTCTTTCTCTCGCGTTTAAAAGTGTTTTGTCTGTGATATATTTTTTTCGAGATCCAACCATACAACCTGTTCTATTACTTTACCAGGCATTGTGAACCGGTGTGGTTGTCAAGAATGAAAGGGGTTGGGGATGAAGTTTGGGGTGCCGAAAAATGAACGAAATGAGCTCTAGCCGGGTTGTCACTGGTTGTAATCAGTTACCGTACTCTGAATGAGATTCTGAAGATGGGATCGGAGCGTCTATGGATGTGTCCAGGGTGCACTGATGATGGTTCTTTATTTCTCATATTTTCGTAAACAAAAGACACTATATGTTTTTCATCGAAAATGTTGAACTTTGGTTTAGGAAAGTGTTATGGCTATTTAAAACAAAAGTAGGAACAACTTAATTAAAATAAGCTGTTTCTAATTTTGTTTTAAATAGTCATATATTTTTGTTACGACAGCTTCACTGCAGTGATTTTGTGCATATTTATATACTAGCCGAGTACCCGACGTTGTCCGGGTATTTATTTATCCCAATCACGAAAGTTCTATTCATTTCCACAACCTTCTAGACGGTTTTACAAAGTTCTATTCATTTCCACAACTTTCGAGAAGGTTCTACAGAGTCTAGACTATTCTACAGAATTCCATTCGTTCTATTCGACAAAACTTGGGCTTAATTGTCGCCGGGATTGTCACCAATCAGCTTAGCGACCCCGAAAACTATGGATTTGACACTAATCTCGGTCAATTTGGACATTTTATTTCCCACCCTCACTCCCAGCCCCCCCCCCCCGCGCCAATGCTGGTGGGGGCTGAACTTGGACTAGACGGCATCGGGAGTGTCAATATTCATTTCCGCGACACCGAAAACTATAGATTCGATATTAATATCAATTGTTGTGGATTATTTTTACATGTCAAAAAAACCGTCCCACCCCCAGGGCTCCCATGCCGATGAGGGGGGGGGGTTGAACTTGGACTTAAAAGGCACCGGGAATGTCACTATTCATCTCATGGATCCCGAAAACTATGGATTCGACACTAATATCGGTCGTTTTCGATGATTTGTAAATGTCACACCCATCCTACCCCCACCGCTAGCCCCCGCCCCCCCCCCCCATGTGGTTGGTGGCTGATCCCACTATATGGGCGCTCTCTGTTATGAAATAAACAATCTGATCATTTTCTAAGTGGACGCTGAGGTGATTAACAGTAGAGTTTCTTTCGTGAATCAGAAATCTGCTCCGTGTTTTTTGTTTCTTGTTAACAATGCCAAAGGTTCGGCATCTCAGCAGATATAACGTCTTCGATTTGTGTGGGCTGACCTTTATCTGACACGACCGACAATCCAAAGCAGGCATAAATATAACGGGAGTTACTTCCCGTCGTTCAGTGGGATATTGTGTGCGTCGATCGAAGCCCCCACCACCCCCCCAGGGGTCCTAGGGATTCTCTCACCCCCACAGGGCATTGTCAAGATTGTAAGTCATATGTGTGCCAAGCTTACCTGAAATTGCCCCAGGCGTTCCAGCGTGATGCTCTAACATAAATGTATACGTATATACACGCATTCATTTATATACGTATATAGATTTAATGTTACATATACTTATACCCAAAAACTATTCACGTGGCCTAGTAACAGACCTACAACTTCTCCCTTTTGCTCCAGACTTCTCTCAGTGAGTGGTCTAAATAAAGTTTATTCCCTGCATAGTGTGCAGCGTGTGCTGCGTGTACGTGCGCGCGCGCGCGAGCGCGTGTGTCTCTTTTTTAAAGCAGGGTAGCAATAAAAGATATTAGCATCACACAAATACACAAAAAGATGAATCTGCTGTGAGTTAAAATTGGGTGTGCCTATGTTCTAGACAAAGGATAATGATTAAAAATAAGATTTATTTTGTTTGTTTGTTTTTTCATTATTTAAAAAAAAAGTGGAAGAATGACCAAGTCCTATGTCAGAGTAGAGGTAGTTTCATTAGACCCACTCTTTAGAAGGATGGGGGAAAACTCAGGGTAATAAAATGTGCGGAAAACCTGTATTAACTCGGTCTCACAGATGACATGTGCTCTACTGATCACGTGAACTGAAATTCAAGTAACTGGTTAATTGACGGGAACGAAACGAGATGATAACAGTGCTATTGTTATATAGAAGAAAACAGAAGACTAAACACACACACACACACACACACACACACACATTCTTAGTTGCCTTTGGAAAAACAGCCAGCGTTAAGGAGCAGGACATACCGGCTTTGTGGCGCTCCAAGGTGCTACGCTTCCATCCGTGACGGCAACACTCACCAACAAAAGTTTAAGATAGCTAGAGTATGATGTGAAAGTTGTTGATAAACATATCTCAGAGTTAACAAATCTCAGGGTAAACAATTGGCGAGCTTCTAGATGGAAGGAGTCCACAAGCTAGACCAGAACTGAGATTTAAGTTATAAAACTCCCGTAAGATATTTTTTCCATCAGCCACATGGATTGACAAAATCTCATGCCATTTCCAAATCGACGCAGAGAATAGACGTCATTTGAGGAGGGAACAAAGATCAAAGTAGATGGCAGAGGACACATGGAAGAAAAACGTGATCTTGCAGTAAAAACAAGGTTTGCTGCTTATGTAGTTGATTATGTCACTCACATATCCACAGAATCGATCAAGAGAGAAGCATTTCCCACAAAATCGATCTCTAAGAAGAAGAAAAAAAATTATTGCCATTAAATGACAAAACTAAGGTGGCAGACGCTGAAAAACAAATTACTGTTATTAAACGGCAATCTTAAGATGGCAAACATTTTTTAAAATACCGTAGTTGTTATTAAATGACAATTCCAAAAAGTAACCGCTGAAAAATGGATAATCTTCAAATTATGTGATATTTACGCATGTCAGTGACTGAATTACATAATAAAACCATGCAGAGTGTGTAAAATAATTCTGCATTTTCAACTCATCAAGGAAAAAAAAATTGTATGAAAAAAAAAAAAAACACTTCCATCCAATCTAATGACTTGAATATAAGAATTAGAAGCAGTGTTTTCTTATTTTATCACTAAAATAATAATCATTCATTATGTTTGAAATCGAATGTAATGCATGTGTGAAAAGTAACACAATTCTGTCTTTAATTGTATGGCCTGCACAATCACCTCACAGTAATTATGAGTTTTGGAGACACCTGTATATAACCAATTTGTGTGTACACACACACATACACACACACACGAGGGTCATACCGAAAGTCATGAGCAAACATTTTTTTTAATCAGAATTTACAGATAGCGAAAATATAAATGTATCACCTTAATTTGCATCCTTTGCACTTCATGTAGAAATCACATGACGTCAACATCATGTGTCACGTGACCACGTGGAGCATAAACAAAATGGCGGGTGCCGAAGTTTCGATTCGTCAAGGTGCTGTTACTGAGTACCTCGTTAAAGAGGAAATCCCCGCTGCTGAAATTCACCAAAGACTTCAACTTGCTTATGGAGATGTGTGTATGGGTGCTAGCAGTGTTAGGAGGTGGGTGAAACATTTCAAAGATGGAAACACAAGCATCCAAGATATGCCTCACAGCAGTCGACCTTGAATTGCCTCCACTGAACGCAGCGTGGAAAGGGTTGACGACATCATTAAAGACAACAGACATGTCACAGTATCTGAAATCGGTACTTTCGGTATGACCCTAGTAGAGTACTTGTACGAATAATGTAACTGGGAGCTGTTATTCTTTGCAGCCGATGTTGTAGAGATGTTGAGGTACACCATCATATCGGCGTGGGAGTGGGTTATGGCGGATATTTTTTTAGTCCCGGAGTACAGCTAAAAAGCAGGGGACGTGCAATGCTTCTTTAGCAGACTCCATCACCATGTGATATATATATATATATATATATCTATATATATATATATAAACTACAACGTCTAACGTGCTTCCAAAAGAGGTAATTTTTTTTCTGTTTCAGATAAACTTCCGGTATATCACTACTTGATTTGACCAAAATCTTCTAAAAAAATTCTACTTTTCTTTGAACTCCTTCAAAATATGATCTATTAGTTGAGAAGATAAATAAATAGGCAGCTGGAATGTAAGAACACCTAAAATGAAACTGAACAATTAGCACACACCATCAAGGAAATGCACAGAAACAAACTAGACATATTATGGATACAAGAGACAAGATGGTCAGGACAAGGCAGAAGGAAATTAACAACACAGCACACAGAAGATGCAATAATACGATCGGGTAAAGAAGATAACCATGAAGGAGGAGTTTTATTGATTATGGCGAAAGAAGCAACAACATGACGACCATCGGAGTGAAAATTTTCCAAAATATAAACATCCACAAAGTGACTTAGAGGTTCCCATACAAAACAACAGAAAACAAAATTGATCACATACTGATAAACAACAAGTAGAAACGGTCACTACTACAAGATATGAGAGCAAGGAAAGGAGCAAATGTAGGAAGTGCACAACCTTCTGATATCGAAAGTAAGACTAAAATTAAGGAAAGCCAAAATCGGAGAAACCAAGAAAGGCACGTTTTGATACAACAAAACTGAAAGACCAGCAAACAAGAAATGAATTTTCGACAGTACTTAAGAACCGCTTCAGTGTCCTACAAGACAAATCAGAAATGTCCATACTAGAGTTTAATTAATGAAACACCACAGGAAACAGCAAAAGAGGGCTGGGATATCGGAAAAGGAGAAAAGAGGAATGGATAAGCAAAACCACATGGGAAAAGACAGAGCAAAGAAAGGAAATCAAGAAAAAATTACTGAGCACCAAATCACAAAGGTTGAAAGAACACGTCTTAAATAATTATGCACAAAAAGAAAAAGGAGTGAAGGAATCGTGTTGCCAAGATACTCGTCAATACTATGACAACTTAGCAGAAGCAGCAGAGAAAGCAGCATATACAAATGATATGAAAACCATATATAAAATCACAAAGCAGATGACAGGTAACTTCAGCACAAAATGTGAGAGTGCAGTAAGGACACATAAGGGACAACTGGTCAGTGGAGAAAGAGAAAAAATTGAAAGATGGAGGGAACACTTTAACACCCTACTAAACAGAACACAACAGCACAAACAATAGACATACCTGAAGCAAAAACCCAATTAAACATCAATACAGGAACAATAACAATAAGTGAAGTAAAGGAGGCAATAAAGAAGCTAAAATTAGACAGGGCACCAGGTGAAGATGAAGTGACTGTTGAGATGTGAAAAGCAGAAGAGGTTGAAACACCAAAACAATTCTGCGGGATACTAAAACAAATCTGAGATCTAGAAAAAGATCCAGAAGAATGGAAAACTGGCTTTACAGTAAAGCTACCAAAGAAGGGTGATCCCAGAGATTACGGGGACTGGAGAGGCATTATCCTCCTGCCACTCACTAGTAAAGTATTCTGCCACATAATCATCAACAGAATTGTTCCAGCGCTTGAGGGAAAACTTCGGAAAGAGCAGGCAGTATTTAGGAAAGGAAGATCATGCATAAATCACATTTGTACTTGGACAAATATTAGAACAGGCAAATGAGTGGCACAACACAGCATACGCACTGTTTGTAGATTTTGAGGAAGCCTTCGACAGTGTCAACAGAGATGCACTGTGGAACATTCTAAGATTGCATGGCCTCCCCAATAAGATGGTGAATGTCATCAAAGGGTTTTCGTGCGAGGGTTTTCAGTGCAAAGTGATCTGCGAAGAACACACTTCCAACAGCTTTAGGGTACAAACAGGAATGAAGCAGTGATGTGTACTATCACCAACATTATTTATCTTGGCAGTAGACTGGTTAATGAAGGAAGCAACATCAAATAAACGCAGAGGATTACAATGGACCCTTGACACAGTGCTGGAAGACCTTGACTTTGCCGACATTTGTCTACTATCAAGCAGCCACAAAGATATGCAAGATAAAATAAACAAGCTAACTCAGAATGCAAACAATATAGGATTAGAGATCAACGTAGGAAAGACAAAGTTAATGAATCAAAATGTGAACAACAGAAATGTACTGAGAGCAGATAATAAGGAGGAGGTCAACAGATTTGTATATCTTGGCAGTAGAGTAGTAGAAGATGGAGACAGCACAGAGGACATCAACAGCAGACTTACTAAAGCAAACCAGGCTTTTGCAGTGCTGCAGACTATATGGAAATATACCAAAAATAAGCAGGGAGACGAAAATCAGGAGTATTGTTCTAAGTGTAAGTGCTGAAAAATCATCAAAACTATAGGCAATAAGCTGAATTCTTTCCAGACTAAATGTTTACAAAGAATTCGAAGAATATTTTGCCCAAACACCATAAGAAATAGCATCTTGTTGACAGAAATGCAGATGAAGCCACTGACAGTAATTATTGAGGAAAGACGCAGGAGATGATTGGGGCATGTGCTCCTAATAACTGCCGACTCACTACCAAAAATAGCACTAAGATGGACACCACAGGAGAACAGAAGTAAGGGTAGACCAAAAGAGACATGGAGAAGAGCAACAGAGAGGATGTTGAGCAATAGAGGGCTCACCTGGGCAAAAGCGGAAAAAAAGGCAAAGGACAGGCGTTTGTGGAAAACCTTTGCGGAAGCCCTATGTGCCTTGGGCGTTTAAGATTCAGACAGACAGACACACACACACACACACAGAGGGAGAGAGAGAGAGAGAGAAAGAGAGAGAGAGAGAGAGAGTAGACCGGATGAACTAACAACACTGAAATTGCGTCCAATAAGTAAGTCTGGTTCTCTCAGATTGTTTGAATTATAGTATGGAATTGCCATTTCGACTGAACAAATGGGGGAAAACATAACATTGAATTTCTTATTTCAAATTCCTATCGCCTCAAAAGGAAACATTTTTGCATAGCCTGCGAATATGTAATGTACCATAATGTTTGGACCGATTGACATACACAGCAAATTATGTGGTTATAGACAGTACAGTTTTGTAACCCCTGACCTTTGACACCATACATGCTATTGGTCTTTACGATCAATTAGTTTCTCACGTCTGCAAGCGAAGTCTGCTTACCCTGTAGCATCTCTGTCGGCTGTCTAATTCTTGTTTGTGATAAACATGGGAGAGTTTTCACATGCTCTGCTCCCACGAAGTGTTAGCGTACGTGAAAGTTATCAGTTGTGGATGAGAAGACAAGCAAGCCATACCCGTTCTCTGTGGAAAGTTGCGACAAGACAGAGATATTGTGATGACAGCAACCGAAACAGTGTTGTGCTGGCACGGAAAGAACATGCCAGTAACAGTCTGAGTCCATGGTAAGTTCGGATGTTGAGAATTATTACGCGAGACCTCGATAATTATGCTGAGCTGACAGGGTTTATTATTTAGTCTTTGCTGTAATAATGCAGAATACATTTTTACTTGTATATATTGTTTCTCATACTAGCTAGTACTATGTCATGTATATGTTATTTCTCATCTTGTAATGTGTTATTTATATGCTGTATACTGTTTCTTATACTATGTCATGTATGTGTTGTTTAATTGTACTATGTCATATGTATGTTATTTCTCATACATAGAAAATTTTTAGCTAAACTCAAGCAAGCTTTGATAGGAAATACAGAAATGTCATGTTAGGTCAACATTGTGCATAAGTCAAGTATACATAAAACATGTGGAGGCAGTTCTGAATGGTTGACAAGATCTGTAATTGCATGAAGATGTGGAAGAGACCTCATTGATCAGAGTACTGAAGAGATAGTTTAAAACAGTATCATAAATGTCATTAGTCATAGGCCTGTTATCATCAGAGTTAAGTATATCAAGCTGATCATACTGTCATAGAATAGTATATCAAACTAATCATACTGTCATATAATAGTATATCAAACTAATCATACTGTAATATAATAGTATATCAAACTAATCATACTGTCATATAATAGTATATCAAACTAATCATACTGTCATATAATAGTATATCAAACTAATCATACTGTAATATAATAGTATATCAAACTAATCATACTGTCATATAATAGTATATCAAACTAATCATACTGTAATATAATAGTATATCAAACTAATCATACTGTAATATAATAGTATATCAAACTAATCATACTGTCATATAATAGTATATCAAACTAATCATACTGTAATATAATAGTATATCAAACTAATCATACTGTCATATAATAGTATATCAAGGTGATTATACTGTCATATAATAGTATATCAAGGTGATTATACTGTCATATAATAGTATATCAAGGTGATTATACTGTCATATAATAGTATATCAAGGTGATTATACTGTCATATAATAGTATATCAAGGTGATTATACTGTCATATAATAGTATATCAAACTAATCATACTGTCATATAATAGTATATCAAACTAATCATACTGTCATATAATAGTATATCAAACTAATCATACTGTCATATAATAGTATATCAAACTAATCATACTGTCATATAATAGTATATCAAACTAATCATACTGTCATATAATAGTATATCAAGGTGATTATACTGTCATATAATAGTATATCAAGGTGATTATACTGTCATATAATAGTATATCAAGGTGATTATACTGTCATATAATAGTATATCAAACTAATCATACTGTCATATAATAGTATATCAAGGTGATTATACTGTCATATAATAGTATATCAAGGTGATTATACTGTCATATAATAGTATATCAAGGTGATTATACTGTCATATAATAGTATATCAAGGTGATTATACTGTCATATAATAGTATATCAAGGTGATTATACTGTCATATAATAGTATATCAAGGTGATTATACTGTCATATAATAGTATATCAAGGTGATTATACTGTCATATAATAGTATATCAAGGTGATTATACTGTCATAGAATAGTATATCAAGGTGATTATACTGTCATATAATAGTATATCAAGGTGATTATACTGTCATATAATAGTATATCAAGCTAATCATACTGTCATATAATAGTATATCAAGGTGATTATACTGTCATAGAATAGTGTATCAAGCTAATCATACTGTCATATAATAGTATATCAAGGTGATTATACTGTCATATAATAGTATATCAAGCTAATCATACTGTCATATAATAGTATATCAAGGTGATTATACTGTCATAGAATAGTATATCAAGGTGATTATACTGTCATATAATAGTATATCAAGGTGATTATACTGTCATATAATAGTATATCAAGGTGATTATACTGTCATAGAATAGTATATCAAGGTGATTATACTGTCATATAATAGTATATCAAGGTGATTATACTGTCATAGAATAGTATATCAAGGTGATTATACTGTCATATAATAGTATATCAAGGTGATTATACTGTCATAGAATAGTGTATCAAGCTGATTTCACTGTAAGATGTCATATGATGATGAGCAGGTCCAGAAGGCAGTCCAACAGGTACAGCAAAGTCAGTGGACAACATGGGAGGAAGTCCTGCAGAGATCACTAACATGGAATGACATCTGGAAAATGTCACCCCTGAGATTCAGCTTCATCATCAGAGCTACTTATGACCTTCTGCCTACAGGCTCCAACCTACACAAATGGGGTGGATCAGAAGACACGAAGTTCCCCCTCTGCAACGAAAGGCAAACATTGAAGCATGTGCTGTCAGCATGTAGAGTATCATTAGCCTAAGGATGCTACATCTGATGGCACAACAGAGTATTGCAGGTACTAGTAGCCATTTTAAACAGAGCAAAAGATAAACCAAACAACAGCAAAAGAGTTGAGGTCTCACCTAAATACTTTGTAGGCGCTGGTATCACAGCACCATCTTGTGATCTGACATATTATCAACACAGGTCACAGCACCATCGTGTGATCTGACAGTGGCATCCTGTGCATTGTATTGTTGTTTTTTTTTGTTGTATTTGCAGTTCATTTTTGCACACAACTTCTTGTCTGAGGAGTTTAAGATGGAGCTATGTTCATGGGGCATCATCAGTTCCTTTGCTGGGGGTCACAGTAGGGAAACTTCTGCAGGAGAAAGTGGAGGCAACTCCAGGCAAACTGGCCATGGCATTCTTCAAAGAGGACGTGACTTTGACTTTTCAAGATGTGCTTGAAAAGGTGAAAATAAACTTTTTCTTTCTTTTCTGACAGTGTTGTGGCACAAGACTGGCTTATTTGTATAGACCATTTGTTGCTACTTTCACTGTGTGGTGTAGGTTTACATTCAGTTGTAGATATTTTGTCATTCTGTATTTTGTTATTTATCTTTGTTGTATTTTGTCAGTTGAATTTGTCTTTTGCCATTTATGCTTGTGTTTTGTAAATTTGTATCTCTTGTATTTTGTCATTTATGTTTGTTGTATTTTGTCATTTATGTTTGTTGTATTTTGTCATTTATGTTTGTTGTATTTTGTCATTTATGTTTGTTGTATTTTGTCATTTATGAGTAGTTTACTTTGAGTTTCTCATCATATAATGGAATCCCTTATGTTTTATGTTATTGAGGGTGTTGAGTTTTCATTAAAAGAAAATTAAATGTCTTCATTGCTGTGGAGTAGAGACTCCAGACATTCTTAATATAAACAAGCCCACAAAACCAGGCCCAGCAGCTACAAGATGTAGCTGTGAGGCTGCCCACAAAACCAGGCCCAGCAGCTACAAGATATAGCTGTGAGGCTGCCCACAAAACCAGGCCCAGCAGCTACAAGATGTAGCTGTGAGGCTACCCACAAAACCAGGCCCAGCAGCTACAAGATGTAGCTGTGAGGCTGCCCACAAAACCAGGCCCAGCAGCTACAAGATGTAGCTGTGAGGCTGCCCACAAAACCAGGCCCAGCAGCTACAAGATGTAGCTGTGAGGCTGCCCACAAAACCAGGCCCAGCAGCTACAAGATATAGCTGTGAGGCTGCCCACAAAACCAGGCCCAGCAGCTACAAGATATAGCTGTGAGGCTGCCCACAAAACCAGGCCCAGCAGCTACAAGATATAGCTGTGAGGCTGCCTACAAAACCTGGACAAAAACTGCCATTTTTTTTTTTAACAAGATTCCAGATTTAGCGCAGTCAAGCACTTGATTGTTGAGTAGCAAATTATTGCTTGTAAGCTGTTTTTACAGTTATGATCATCATGATGTCCAGATGACATTAAAAATAATTATTTACTTGTTATTGTCTTTGTTATTGTCACAATTATTGTGTAATTTGTTTTTGAGGTTCTTTTATATAACAGTGATTGACTGTATGTTTGTGGAAAGGCTGACTTGCTGGCTGCTGGTTTCCTGTCACTTGGTGTCCGTAAGGGAGACAGAGTTGGGATATGGGGGCCAAACTCAGTGGAATGGGTACTCACACAGTATGCGACGGCTAGAGCAGGGATTGTTTTGGTAAAGTTGCATTATCACCTGTTGCTGTGTCTTTTGTTTCATACATATAATCTTATAGCTGTAACTACAGGCTTATTTAAATATGTTGTCTCCTCTCTATAATACACCCCAGATATCTCATTCAGATGTTTTGACAGACTACTGAATCGAGACAGGTATTCATGTTATACATTATAACTGCAGCATAGCGCTTGAAAGTTTTGCAGTCGATGTTATATGAAGCTCTAAAATGAAGATCTTACGTTATATGGGAGTAGACATTGGTAGTTTTACTTATGTTGAGGAGCTTTTTAACAGACCTCACCACCTTGAGATCTCTGCTTTTTGCCATATTGTAGCATCACAAGTCATTTATCAGGATCACCACAGGAAGGTAGTTGGGGTTCTTGAACCATCTTTATTTTGTTATCATATCACTCTGTAAACCTGCTTTCTTTTGTTAACAAAATCATTCAGTAAACCTACTTTGTTTTGTTAACATATCATTCTGTAAACCTACTTTCTTTTGTTAATAAAGTCATTCAGTAAACCTACTTTATTTTGTTAACAAAATCATTCAGTAAACCTACTTTCTTTTGTTAACAAAATCATTCAGTAAACCTACTTTGTTTTGTTAACATATCATTCTGTAAACCTACTTTCTTTTGTTAATAAAGTCATTCAGTAAACCTACTTTATTTTGTTAACAAAATCATTCAGTAAACCTACTTTCTTTTGTTAACAAAATCATTTTGTAAACCTACTGTCTTTTGTTAACAAAATCATTCAGTAAACCTGCTTTCTTTTGTTAACAAAATCATTAAGTAAACCTACTTTCTTTTGTTAACAAAATCATTCAATAAACCTGCTTTCTTTGGTAACATATCATTCTGTAAACCTGCTTTCTTTTGTTAGCACAATCATTCTGTAAACCTACTTTCTTTTGTTAATAAAATCATTAAATAAACCTACTTTATTTTGTTAACAAAATCATTCAGTAAACCTGCTTTCTTTTGTTAGCACAATCATTCAATAAACCTACTTTTTTTTGTTAACAAAATCATTCAGTAAACCTACTTTCTCTTAACAAAATCATTCAGTAAACCTGCTTTCTTTTGTTAATAAAATCATGTTAACAAAACCTGCTTTTTTTAACACAGTCATTCTGTAGACCAGCTTTTCTTCATGAATGATATTGATTTTTCTGACACAGTCATGTGCACACAGTTATTATAAATCAAGAACATAATTATAGACAGGTCCAGGTTACTGAGGAGTCAACAGAGATAAAGAAAGGTTTGTGTCTGTTTCTTACATACAGACAGCAGCAGTCAGGGTAATTTGACAAGAAATATAGTTATGAATTTTATCTTGTTAAGTAATTCTTAACCATTAATTTGTTCTCGTCATGTCATATGTCTTTCAGGTCAATGTTAACCCATCTTACCGGACACATGAACTGATGTTTGCTCTTAAGAAGGTATTTCTGTTGCTATGTTTCGTCTTGCTTCAACATCAGCCTCACAGTCATCAGCAGTGTCATGTTTACTGTTGTCATCACACTACATGAACACATATCCCTGTAAAATCAATACATTTATGGTTAATTACAACAGAAGAGAGCAAAGGTGTAGTCATATCCGATTGGCTTTTCATGAAGAGGTAGGAGGTTGCAGACTAGCCACCATGGCACACTAGAAAAACAAGTGTAATAATGGGTACCTGACATCTTTTGTAGAGAAACTTCTTCTCAGACACTCTGTGTGAACAACTACATGTGCATTAAGAAAGATAGGTAGATATTCACATAAAAATATGATTTTTTTTTCCTCGTATCTAAATTTGAAGTATCTAAATCATCATCGGCATCAAGCTGCTGGCGAGACACTTTGGATGCCGCACGTAGAGTGAAACTCCTCCCAGCCAATGAAGAAAATGAGGAGGAGCAATCAGGGTTGCCATGTTGCACTGATGTGAAAAGGTGGTGGAAAGGATAAAGTGAAGTTTAATCGGTATGTCCAGTAGTCTCACGGCGAGAGCTACTTATACCACGGCACCTCTGCTCTAGAGGCCGGCCACATCCGAAATACACCCATACTGGTGAAATATGCCTAAACTGGCTTAAACCAGGGGTGAAACTTAATAGCTACTCAAGTCAAGGTACCTCTGCTCTAGAGGTCGGTCACGTCCCAAACACGCCCGTACTGGGATAATATGCCTAAACTGACTCGACCCAGGGGTGGAAGTCACTAGTGGCGAGGATTCGTCCTCCTGGACAAAAGCTCCATCCTGGTCACAACTAGGAAGGGTAGCAGCCACGACCACAAAATGCTGAAGTCAGAGACACTGGACCAGTGCAGTCTAGATAGGCAACCACCTCTCACCCAGCAGGGATGTATGCGTATCCTAATCATACTGAGGTTTTCCGGTGAGAAAGTCCAACTCTGGACTGGATGGGCAACCACCTCTCACCCGGCAGGGATAGATGGGTATCCCAAAACACGTCAAGGTCTTCCGGTGAGAAAGTCCATACATAGGTATCCCAAAACATGTCGAGGTCTTCCGATGAGAAAGTCCAACTCTAGGCTAGATGGGCAGCCACCTTTCACCCAGCGGGGATATACTCATAACCAAAACACGTTGAGGTTTTCTGGTGAGAAAATCCAACTCTAGATTAAACTGGTGCAACGAAAACCATGGTGTCACGCAATCCTGCTTCTGAGACCTACCAAGAATACAGGCTCGAGCCCTGCAATACTCTGAGCCTCTTGTGATCGTCTCGGGGATCTCGTGTGGTCTTTTCGGGGACCACAGGACCAAGTGAGGATCACTGGAGTAAATTCAGTAGGATCACGGGGTGGTCTTGGTGGTAGAAGTGAACAGAGAAGAAGAAGATCATTGGCATCATCATATTTTCATCATCATCTTCTGTTTCTTCTTTAGCTTTTCTCTATCCCCTCCTCTCAATTAAATGTCTTGCCTCCTCCTCATCTTCTTCTCCTCCTCCCCCTCCTCCACCATTGATCTTTCTAGAACCATGAACTTGTGTTCTCCTCAGCTGACTTCATGATGATAGTGAAGTCTAGGGATCTTGTTAGATGGGGACTTGGTTACAGCAGCTTGTCAGGTCCTAGCACAGACTCAAGAATCAGGTTCCATGGCAGACATTAGTCAGGCTGAAAGAAAGACATCAGCCTGTCAAGTCTTGGAGCAGACTGAAGAATCAGGTTTTATGGCAGACATTAGTCAGGCTGAAAGAAAAACATCAGCCTGTCAAGTTTTAGAGCAGACTCAAGAATCAGGTCCCATGGCAGACATTAGTCAGGCTGAAAGAAAGACATCAGCTTGTCAAGTCTTGGAGCAGACTGAAGAATCAGGTTTTATGGCAGACATTAGTCAGGCTGAAAGAAAGGCCTGTTGCTTGAAGCACCACAGTGAACTGGAATAAGATCTTTGCTAGTTTTGGTTCACTCCCCTGATAATTCTGTTGCCCCTCTAGCTAGTCAGCTTTGCTTCCAGTAGTACTTATCACTGGGAATCCACCCCTTTCCCCCCAAAGTCAACCCTTGAACAGAAGAACATGCATGCTACTATAGTACTTTTCATCCCTTTGTTCTAAGGCTGTTGACTTTTACATTTGCCAGGTTTATAACTTTTCTCCTTTCTTCTTATGCCAGGTAGTGGAAAGTGTGAGTTTTTTTCTCTCTTAGTCTGTATCTCTATAATCTCTATACACTATGTCAGTGATAGGAGGATATGATGGTAACAGGTTTGCACTTTTAAGAACTAAGACATGCTCTTCTGTCGCTGCAGGCTGGCTGTAAACTTCTTATTACAGCACCTGGCTTAAAAGACCTGAATTACCTGGCCATGTTAAGAGAAATCATCCCAGAGCTGGACAAACTACCACCAGGAGTGGCTCTGAACACTAATGTGTAAGCTCAACTTGTGGCAGCTGTGTCCAGTTTAGTCATTCTTTGTGGAGTCCACATTCCTGTCCGTGTGTTCCTTGTTTGTCCTGACAAGTCTGCCTTCTCTTGGCTTATTCATGGAATCCAGCTTCTCTTACAACGTCTTCATTTGTTTTTGTGGCCATCAAGTGCATGTCTTGCATCTTTCTACAGAGTACCATCTCTCTTGCTTTCAGTTTCTGTTTCATGTGACAGACATAAACAAATATTGTGTTGTGACATGCATGGTGAGCAAATATATTTCTTTTATTTATGTATGGTGTCTCAGCTTGGCAGATTTGTATGTGAATGGGTGATATTTTCAAAATAGTGTCCTCAGTTTGCTAAATCCCTAAGTAAATGATTGATGTTTCTAACATATGTGCAATGTCTCAGCTTGCCAGATTTGAAGTATATTCTGACAATGGGTCCAGAGAAGTATCCTGGTACTTTCCGCTTTGATGATGTCCTGACCTCGGCAACCCCAGCACAACGACAGAGCATATTTGACCTTCAAGATCAGTTACAGTTTGATGATCCAGTCAACATTCAGTTTACATCAGTAAGATACGATGTATCTGTTTCCTTCATGTTCACATATTCATTAACTGTGTACTGTTTGGTATGTGGATTATTTTCTTCATGAAATTTTTGTTGAAAAATCTGGCATTGAAGAACATTAATTAAAGCTAATGTACAGCCCATTTTAAGAGTTTTGATTTCCATGCTTCTGTTTGTCTGATGGTTTAGTGCAGCTCACGGAGAATTGGTGGAAGATTGTAACAACCTGATTGGAACAAATTTTCCAGTTTATCAAATTGTTATAAATTTTACCTCGTAATATTACCAAATTGCAAGAAGTAATACCAAATTTTAATAAAATATTACCACATTATACAAAAAGAAACCAAACACCAAAAATTATATACTGTTCAAAAAAAGAAACGCAACAAATACGATGTTGCGATTTAAACTGAAGTTCATTGATCAGACAAGGGCAAATTGCCTGAAATGTTCACTTGGACATCAACTTCACGTGCTGACCTGAAATTTACTCAGCAGATGATTCATGAGCACAGAAAAGTGACTCTAGTCAAAACAGCATTTTTGACAATAACTCATGACAGGTTCATGAGAATCCCGTGAAACTTACTGAACACAAAACTCACTGACCATGTTATTGAAGGCCTATAAAAGATTGACGCTCCTCGAATCAGTTCAGTTGGAAGTTCAGTGCGCAAGTATGGCTCATCTCACTACAGAACGACTCATCATCATTGGGGGTTTATAGACTGGACAGTCACAAAATGTAGTGGCCAGACAATTTAATGTGGTTAGAAGCACCATTCAGAAAGTAAAACAAATAAAGAATCTGTGGAGAGGAGCAGACAGAACCACAAAAATAAGATTTTTAAGGGCATGCATCTTTCCCATCGCAACATATGCCTGTGAGACCTGGACACTTAACAAAACAGCTGAGAAACACATAAATGCCTTTGAATGTAAATGCTACAGAAGAGTTCTCCAAATATCGTGGACACAAAAAAGAACAAATATATCTATACTACAAGAGCTTAGTATTGAAGAAGGCTGGCTAGTAAAGAGGATTAAAGAGAGAAAACTTAAATATTTTGGACACATTAAACGTCATGATAATTTAGAGAAGACCGTATTGGAAGGATACATAATGGGAAAAAGAAAAAGAAGAAGACCAAAACGAAGATGGCTGCAAGACATCGTTGACGAATAGAACACTTATAGGATGAACTCAACAGACAAGTTTGCCAGCGAGACGTGGCGCCAAACAATCTCTGACAGTTGTCTCTTGCACTGCAGGAAGAGTGGGCAGCCATCCCACAACAACAGCTAATCGGATCCATGTCAAGGAGATGTCGTTCTCTGATACAGGCCAGAAGAGGCCATACATCTTACTGAAACAGAGGCCTCAGTCGCAAAGAATAAAAGTCCAAACCAAATTTAATGAACATCATTTCATTGTTAAAGTCTTAAAAGTTTCTTCATACCAAGATTGAAACATTAATTCAGGAAAATAAAATTTTGATACAAGTTTGAAATTTGATGTCCATTACGACTACATTAGTGTTGCATTTCTTTTTTTGAGCAATATATGTAATTATATAAATTATATAAATAAATACTTAAATGCCTTTGAATGTAAATGCTACAGAAGAGTTCTTCAAACATCATAGACACAAAAAAAGAACAAATATATCCATACTACAAGAACTTAATATTGAAGAAGGCTGGCTAGTAAAGAGGATTAAAGAGAGAACTTAATATTTTGGCCACATTAAATGTCATGATAATCTAGATAAGACTATCTTGGAAGGGTACATAATTGGAAAAAGGTAGAGAGGAAGACCTAGGCAAAGATGGCTGCAAGACATCGTTGAGAATCTGCAGATGGATGCATCAGCAGTAAGCCATCTTGCTCACAACCGAGAGGCCTACATGAGTGCTGTTAGGGAGACAAAGTTCCGCAAGGGACGTGCAAATGAATGAATGAATGAGTATACAATTATATATGATATAGCTTGTGTATTATTATACAGTAATAAGTGCTCCAATATTAGCAGATTATATTGTCACCAAATTATAATGAGTTTACCAAATTCATATGTGTGTTTAAATTTAAGGAGTGTTTCTTAATTTGTAGCGGGAGCTGAGCAATGTTGGTCTGATACTTAGTAAATAAAATGACATGTCATTTGTGTTATAGGAATATTTTGAGGCATTCCTGACTCTGGTGTGTGCATTTATGAGCAAAAAAGTCAGCATATTTGTTCATTTCTTTATTTGACATAGCAGTAGCAGTCATATTACTTGGAGGTTGTCAAACCAAGGTGAAGGAAAGCAATCTTTCTACTAAGAAAAGCAGGGTAATTCTTGAGAGTTTCTTTTCCTTTCCTGCCAGGGTACAACAGGTTCTCCAAAAGGTGTCACCTTATCTCATCACAACATTGTCAACAACAGCTACTTTGTGGGGCTACGTTGTGGCTACCATCAACATGTAAGTTATTGAAATGATTTTTTTACAAACATCTCAGCTTCTCCAGAATTTTTATTTCTTTATTCATACCATGAAATTGAGTTTCAAATTTTGTATTAAAGAAAAAAGAACATTGTGAATTATTATATTCTCAGGAATCAGTTATATGTGTCCCAGTGCCACTGTACCATTGTTTTGGAATGATAATGGGGTGTCTGCAGATGGTTACACATAGTGCCTCAATCATTTGGCCTTCACCTGTGTTTAATCCTGCCTATGTCCTTAAGGCTGTGGAGGCTTACAAGTAGGTATAACCTTACAACAGTTGAGACTTTGTGCTCACTAGATCAAGACTTGTATTTGTTCATAATTTTTACATAGGTTTTTTAAAATTTCTCTAGAAATATTTTTTCCTCATTTGCAATGATACAGCTGAAACATATGTAGATATCAGTTTGATCATTATATCTGTTACAGCAACTGAAATATGTGTAGACATCAGTTTGATCATTATATCTGTTACAACACCTGAAATATGTCTAGACAGCAATTTGATCATTATATCTGTTACAACAACTGAAATATGTGTAGACATCAGTTTGATCATTATATCTGTTACAACAACTGAAATATGTGTAGACATCAGTTTGATCATTATATCTGTTGCAACAACTGAAATATGTCTAGACAGCAATTTGATCATTATATCTGTTACAACAACTGAAATATGTGTAGACATCAGTTTGATCATTATATCTGTTACAACAACTGAAATATGTGTAGACATCAGTTTGATCATTATATCTGTTACAACAACTGAAATATGTGTAGACATCAGTTTGATCATTATATCTGTTACAACAACTGAAATATGTGTAGACATCAGTTTGATCATTATATCTGTTACAACAACTGAAATATGTGTAGACATCAGTTTGATCATTATATCTGTTGCAACAACTGAAATATGTGTAGACATCAGTGTAATCTCATAGAATTCAGAGCAGTCTCATGGACATCAGAGTATTCCCAGTGACATCAGTGTAGTCTCATAGAATTCAATAGCAGTCTCATGGACATCAGAGTATTCCCCAGTGACATCAGTGTAATCTCATAGAATTCAGAGCAATCTCATGGACATAAGAGTAATCTCAATGACATCAATGTAATCTCATAGAATTCAGAGAAATCTCATGGACATTAATCTCAGTGATGTCAGTGTAGTCACATAGAATTCAGATCAATCTCATGGACATAAGAGTAATCTTAATGACATCACTGTTATCTCATAGAATTCAGAGAAATCTTGTGGACATCAGAGTAATCTCACAGACAGTACCATATGTGTATGCATATAATGCATGTGTTCTACCCAAATGTGCACTGTACTTCAACTTTTTTACAGGCAGTAGAGGTTTATGAGTAAATATAACAGTAGTTTGTTCCCCAGTCTTTCAATACAGAGAAGCATCTACACACACACAAAAAAAAAACCCAGAGCTAAATTAGAAGAAGAGGCTTTAAATATTTCTTACTTAACACAGGAAACAAACACAGATAAGTGAAGAATGAAAAGTGAAGCGCTGGCTAAATCCAAATTAACCCCCCTTTTTTTTTTTGGTCCGGCCTGACCATGGATGACAAAAACTATGGAACTCAGTTTTTTGGTGGAAGTCATTATTTATGCCATTGAATATCTACCAAGAAAAATAATCATAGTGGTGTCCCTTAGACACCTGCTATTAATAGCTCATTCAAAAGTTTTGGTCATTTCTCTGAAACTTTTAGGATTTTTTTTTTCCCTAGATTGTGAGTATATTGTCAAGGCAATCTGTGCATCTTCCAGTATCCACAATTCTATTCTCTCACTCTCATTCATGCACAGACACACATACCACACTTGCACATTATGCATATATGCACTTTGTTATTTTAACAGAAAAGTAGATTTTCCACATGTGAGTGTTATATGTATTATATGCTTGAAAATATGGTACTCTCACAAATAGAATAATCTCACAAACAGAACAGTCTTACAGATATCAGAGTAGTCTCACAGATGGAGTAATCTTGTTGAATGAGCAGTCTTACAGACAGATTTATCTCACAGACATCAGAGTAGTCTCTCAGACAGAGTTATCTTATAGAGAGAGTAATCTCACAGACATCAGGGTAGTCTCACAGACAGAGTTATCTTATAGAGAGAGTAATCTCACAGACATCATGGTAGTCTCACAGACAGAGTTATCTTATAGAGAGAGTAATCTCACAGATATCATGGTAGTCTCACAGACAGAGTTATCTTATAGAGAGAGTAATCTCACAGACATCAGGGTAGTCTCACAGAGTGAGTTATCTTATAGAGAGAGTAATCTCACAGACATCATGGTAGTCTCACAGACAGAGTTATCTTATAGAGAGAGTAATCTCACAGATATCATGGTAGTCTCACAGACAGAGTTATCTTATAGAGAGAGTAATCTCACAGACATCAGGGTAGTCTCACAGACAGAGTTATCTTATAGAGAGAGTAATCTCACAGACATCAGGGTAGTCTCACAGACAGAGTTATCTTATAGAGAGAGTAATCTCACAGACATCAGGGTAGTCTCACAGAGTGAGTTATCTTATAGAGAGAGTAATCTCACAGACATCAGGGTAGTCTCAAAGACAGAGTTATCTTATAGAGAGAGTAATCTCACAGACATCATGGTAGTCTCACAGAGTGAGTTATCTTATAGAGAGAGTAATCTCACAGACATCATGGTAGTCTCACAGACAGAGTTATCTTATAGAGAGAGTAATCTCACAGACATCATGGTAGTCTCACAGACAGAGTTATCTTATAGAGAGAGTAATCTCACAGACATCAGGGTAGTCTCACAGACAGAGTTATCTTATAGAGAGAGTAATCTCACAGACATCAGGGTAGTCTCACAGAGTGAGTTATCTTATAGAGAGAGTAATCTCACAGACATCAGGGTAGTCTCAAAGACAGAGTTATCTTATAGAGAGAGTAATCTCACAGACATCATGGTAGTCTCACAGAGTGAGTTATCTTATAGAGAGAGTAATCTCACAGACATCATGGTAGTCTCACAGACAGAGTTATCTTATAGAGAGAGTAATCTCACAGACATCATGGTAGTCTCACAGACAGAGTTATCTTATAGAGAGAGTAATCTCACAGACATCAGGGTAGTCTCACAGACAGAGTTATCTTATAGAGAGAGTAATCTCACAGACATCATGGTAGTCTCACAGACAGAGTTATCTTATAGAGAGAGTAATCTCACAGACATTTTTATTTGTCATAATGTACTGACATATATAAATGCATATACAGGTGTGTTACGGATCAACTGAGACAAGTCCAGTATCATTTCAAACAACCAGTGAGTGTGCGGCTGACAAGAGGGTTTCTACTGTAGGGAAAGTCTCAGACCATATCGAGGTGACATTCATCTTCTAAGATCACAAATTTTAGGAAGTTTTCAGAGATTCAGTCACTTTAAGTTTAATATATCAGTGTCTCACAATCTACAGGAAGAAAATGCTAACAGTAATTTCATTCTGGAACAAACCAGTCATTTCACAGCACTCATTGAGCTGTGTGCGTGCACTACCCATTATACAGGGTTATTCATAAGTCTGTGAAATATTTTTAAAATTCGCAGCAAATAAACTATGTCATAGATTATGATTATTCTTATACAGAGAGAGAGAGAGAGAAAGAGAGAGAGAGAGAGAGAGGGGGGGGGGGGAGGCAGAAGCGCTTCAAGTTTTTTTTTAAAAATAAAGCCTGCACGCAGAGCTCCCATTGTTTACCATTAGGAGGCAGCAGTAGCAAATATGGCGTTCAGTAATTGTCAGCAATTATTTTATGTTTTGGGATACACAAGTACCTCGTCCACCGTGACTGTGCGGTGATTATTTTGAGCAGAATTCCACAAGGCAGTGCCTGTTTTCAACAGTATCAAAAAGTGGTATGTGTAGCAGTTGTTCCTTTCCTACATGGAGATATTTAGAAATATGAATGTCTTGTTTTTCTGTTAGTACAATGACATATATATGTACAGTGCACTCTGATGTGTTTTGTTGTATACAGAAAAGATCCATTATTACAACAACAAAATGTTATTGTATAAAGTTGTCATCCAGGGCAAAGTGATTGACTCTGAAGGTAGAATAGTTCCAGTGGGGGAAGTTGGTGAACTGTGCACTCGTGGACCAAGTACCATGCTTGGCTACTGGGAGGACCCTGAGAAAACAGCACAGACCATCACACCAGATCATTGGTACCACACAGGGTAAGTACATTCATGAGACACCAGATCATTGGTACCACACAGGGTAAGTACATTCATGAGACAGCAGATTGTTGGTACCACACAGGGTAAGTACATTCATGAGACACCAGATCATTGGTACCACACAGGGTAAGTACATTCATGAGACACCAGATCATTGGTACCACACAGGGTAAGTACATTCATGAGACACCAGATCATTGGTACCACACAGGGTAAGTACATTCATGAGACGCCAAGATACCAGATTTAAAGTACCACAGGGTAAGTACATTCATGAGAAATCAGATTGTTAGTACCACACAGGGTAGGTACATTCATGAGACAGCAGATTGTTAGTACCACACAGGGTAAGTACATTCATGAGACACCAGATTATTAGTACCACACAGGGTAAGTACATTCATGAGACGCCAGATTGTTAGTACCACACAGGGTAAGTACATTCATGAGAAATCAGATTGTTAGTACCACACAGGGTAAGTACATTCATGAGACAGCAGATTGTTGGTACCACACAAGGTAAGTACATTCATGAGACAGCAGATTGTTAGTACCACACAAGGTAAGTACATTCATGAGACAGCAGATTGTTAGTACCACACAGGGTAAGTACATTCATGAGACAGCAGATTGTTAGTACCACACAAGGTAAGTACATTCATGAGACAGCAGATTGTTAGTACCACACAAGGTAAGTACATTCATGAGACAGCAGATTGTTAGTACCACACAGGGTAAGTACATTCATGAGACAGCAGATTGTTAGTACCACACAGGGTAAGTACATTCATGAGACAGCAGATTGTTAGTACCACACAAGGTAAGTACATTCATGAGACAGCAGATTGTTAGTACCACACAAGGTAAGTACATTCATGAGACAGCAGATTGTTAGTACCACACAGGGTAAGTACATTCATGAGACAGCAGATTGTTAGTACCACACAGGGTAAGTACATTCATGAGACAGCAGATTGTTAGTACCACACAGGGTAAGTATATTCATGAGACAGCAGATTGTTAGTACCACACAAGGTAAGTACATTCATGAGACAGCAGATTGTTGGTACCACACAGGCTGTATATTACAACTTTTGACTGAGATGTCTTATATTAGAACTTTTGACTGAGAGGTCATATATTAGAACTTGTGACAGAGAATTTCTTTACTGATAAAATGAGACTTTACCCTCTTCTTGATTCTTTGTATTGAATCGGCCACCAATAATAGTCCAAATTATTGGATGCTGATATGTGGTAAATATACAGTGAAAAAATAAGTCTATCTTTTGTTTTTGTTCAGGATTACACTAAAATCATTTTCTGTGGCATGTAAATATGGTTGTGGTGTATGAAACTTATGTCTAGAGAAGATGTGTTACCTGGGGCTAATGAGTTCAAGATTGTACAACTTATAACTTGAGCCAGTATTCTCTGATTAATATGAATGTGAACTTTGAACTTGTAGAGATCTGGCTGTCATTAGCAAGGATGGCTACTGTAGCATTGTTGGGCGGATCAAGGACATGTTGATTCGAGGCGGAGAGAACATCTACCCGCTGGAGATTGAACAAGTCCTCTACAAACATCCCAAAATCAAAGATGTCCAGGTGAGTGCTGGTGTCATTACAAATGTCCCAGATTCAAAGATTTACTGATTTTACTATTACAGACATTCCCAAATTAAAAGATTTACTGATTTTACTATTACAGACATTCCCAAATTCAAAGATTTACTGATTTTACTATTACAGACATTCCCAAATTAAAAGATTTACTGATTTTACTATTACAGACATTCCCAAATTCAAAGATTTACTGATTTTACTATTACAGACATTCCCAGATTCAAAGATTTACTGATTTTACTATTACAGACATTCCCAAATTCAAAGATTTACTGATTTTACTATTACAGACATTCCCAGATTCAAAGATTTACTGATTTTACTATTACAGACATTCCCAGATTCAAAGATTTACTGATTTTACTATTACAGACATTCCCAGATTCAAAGATTTACTGATTTTACTATTACAGACATTCCCAGATTCAAAGATTTACTGATTTTACTATTACAGACATTCCTAAATCAAAGAAGTACACATGAGTACTGATTTAGTAATTATCAGCATGTAGGTCTGTCATGAAACAAAATAAAAATGTGTACAGTGTCATGTTAGTGACATGATGCCAATTTTATTTTTTTTAGGGTAAATGAAGTCTGTCTGTGAGGTCAGACACACAAACAAGAAGTGTTGACAGTGTTTATATGAAATAGATAACACCTTGTTATGTGATAGATTCAGATTTATGGTGGTGTATCATCTTTTGGTTATAACCTCCTACTTCTGTAAACCTACCTGTATAAACCTCTAGCTCTGTAAACCTCTTATGTCTATAAACCTCCTACTTCTGTAAACCTCCTACCTCTATAAACCTCCTGTATCAGAGTTATGTGATAGATTCAGATTTATGATGTTGTATCATCCTTAGCTTATAACTTCCTACCTCTATAAACCTCCTGTATTAGAGTCATGTGATAGATTCAGATTTATGATGTTGTATCATCCTTAGCTTATAACTTCCTGCCTCTGTAAACCTCCTCTAGAAGAGGCTGTGATTTCCTGTACTACAGGTATAGTGTGCCTTGCAAGCTTGGATATGTAACAAAAAAATATGTTTAGTGTGTGAAAAATTCTCAGAAATCTACTTTTTATATTTATACATTCAAATGAATATTTGGTCAGTTTTTATATAAATAGATCATTTGTTCAGTTGTACTCTTCTTACTCATCTTAACTCTTTCCACCCGCGTTACTTCCAAAATGTTCCTTAGTTTCTTACGGCGCGAACATTTTGGAGAAGGGCGCGGACATTTTGGAGAAGGGGTCCCTGTGTAAAAGTTATTGTAACTAATTAATTCCATGATCAACACGTGTGTATCACACATTAAAATAAGCGGAAATGAATGAAGATTCCATAAATGAAGTTATTTGTCATAAAAAAACAAAGAAAAGGAAAAAAAACTGGTGTGAAACGATCGAGCGATTTTTGGCGCTAACAAAATTTTAGGGCTGAACAATAAAATCTACTTTATACTTACCTTAGCTGTGTCATAATCCAATATAGAATACATAGTCATTCAAATTTCAACACGGAAAAATCCATATTTATGGATTTTTGTGACATCCAATAAATCCAACAGATCTACAGCTACTAGAAACACATATAGTAAGCTAGATCTAGTCGGTCGGTGCGACCATTCTACCACTCAAACTCGAAATAAACTTGAATTTTACCCTCTATCTATCTTTCAAAAATGGCGTCTTTATTCCCTCCATGCTAAACACTAGCTTAACTTTAAATCCAGAAGAATTCTAACTGGTTAAATGAAAAGTAACATCATGTTTTCAACGAAAGAAACTCCGGTGTCACATAGGGTCCTGCAGGCTGCCATTGCTAAATCGCAAAGGCCCTTATGGGGCTCTCGCGAGTGGAAAGAGTTAAATTCAACAGTATCAGTTAAAAAAAGAAAATATGTTAGTTAAGTATATATCAAATGTTAAAAAAATTATTAAAAGTTTAAATAAAAATATCAGAGTTCAGAAATAAAAAACAATACTAAATGTTACAATAACAAATTACCAGTTTTTTTTTTCTTACTACTTATAGGTTGCGAAAGCTGGAAAACAACTAAAGAAATAGACAAGAAATTAGACTCTTTTGATAACAAATGCCCAAGGAAAATACTAGGTATAAAGTGGAATGAATTCAAGAACAATGTAGAGATAAGGCACATGAGTGAACAACAACCTGTCTCATGGGTGATCAGAAAAAGGAGATGAACATATATCAGTCATGTGATGAGAAGAAACAATCAGAGAACCCCAAAACAAGCTATCTAGTGGAACACCACAGGCTGATGAAAGAGAGATCGACCACGTGAAACTCTAAAGAGAACATTATTAAGAGAGGCCAGTTTAGTGGACATAAAATCCTCTGATGAGGTTGAAAAGCTCTCCGAAAACAGAAAAACTTGACGAACTACCGTGTGAGACCTATATGACATTTAATGGCATGGGAAGGATGTAAAACATTTGAAGAATTATAACTAGCTTGGTTCTTATAAACATTAACACTAGTTTCTTTAACTGTGTTTACATGGTCTGTGTAAGGACATTCATCATATTTAAATGTTTGTGTCCTCAGTAGTTAGAGTTGTTAAGAAGTGTTATATTTGTATACTGGAGTTCTGTCTGCCAGTGACCTCATAGCTCAGAGTTTAATCTCTTCACTTTACTGATCACTAACTACATCCTTCACTTTACTGAGCACTAACTACATCCTTCACTTTACTGAGCACTAACTACATCCTTCACTTTACTGAACACTAGCTACATCCTTCACTTTACTGATCACTAACTACATCCTTCACTTTACTGATCACTAACTACATCCTTCACTTTACTGAGCACTAACTACATCCTTCACTTTACTGAGCACTAACTACATCCTTCACTTTACTGAGCACTAACTACATCCTTCACTTTACTGATCACTAACTACATCCTTCACTTTACTGATCACTAACTACATCCTTCACTTTACTGAGCACTAACTACATCCTTCACTTTACTGAGCACTAGCTACATCCTTCACTTTACTGAACACTAACTACATCCTTCACTTTACTGATCACTAACTACATCCTTCACTTTACTGATCACTAGCTACATCCTTCACTTTACTGAACACTAACTACATCCTTCACTTTACTGAGCACTAACTACATCCCCATAGAAAATGACTGAAGATTTTTTCCAGGGATTTATTCTACTGTGTTATTTTAGAGGTTGTGTACAAAACTGGTTTGATAAACTCTTGAATGCAGGTGATTGGAGTGCCTGATGCCAGGTTAGGTGAGCAGGTGTGTGCTTGGATTGTTGCTAAGGATGGAATGACTCTGACTGAGAATGAGGTCAAGGACTTCTGCAAGGACAAGGTCAGTCCATGTTTGTGGCCAGTATAAGTGATATACTGAATATTAAATTTTAAATATTTAGTGGAATATGAATGTTTAGATAAAGCTGGGTGAATGTCAGGATTGTGCTCTGTCACCTGACCTCTTCTTGCTATGCAGTGAAAATGTAATGAAACATATAGAGGAGTAGCAGTAGGAGATGTCGGTGATAAGAACTTGAGATACGCAGACTTCACAGTATTTATAGCCAAGAGTGAAAGGGAGCAGATTTGCAAAAGCCAAATGAGGAAGTTCTGGAAGCGGTACAAGAAAAGAGGAAAATTAAAACAAGGATCAGAAAATGACAATCCAGATCTGTGGGGCATGTTTGGAGGAGAGGTGGGCCAGAAAACCTTAAGACAACAGGGAAGATCAAAGGTAGAAGAGGCAGAGGGAGACAGAGAGAAAAGATGTTTGATGGTTCCAGGCATGGGAAGTGCTCAGTGACAAGCCTGATGAGATCCACAAGGGTTTGAGGGTTGTGGAAGGACATGATATCCTATGTCTGTCAGTAAGGACCTTGAGAGAGAAATGAATATTTGATTTTCTGTGTGGCCAAATATAAACAGGAGATTCACACAATCAGAATTTGTCACTGAAGGTGTAGATATGAAAATGATGCTTTGATTATTATTAGAATTTTGACACCAGATTTGAAATAATTTATTTCATTCAAATAATCCACACTTTTGTAGAGGATTTGCACACATCAGAGGATTAGCTCAATGTTTCAGTAGTTCAGGATTTTATTTTCTTTTGAATAAACAGTATGTTTCTAATTTTATCACTATTCAGTCAAATACAAATGGTTATCTAATATTTAGCATAAGTGTAATATATATATATGTGTGTGTGTGTGTAGAAGACTAGGCCATGTGAACAGATAATATCAACCAAGGTGTTGTCATTGTTCACACATTTCTCTTCTGTCATAAAACAAATGTCTTTAGAATGATAGTTCTTTCTTGTAACAAAACAAGCTTGAGAATTCTTCTCTGTTTTAAGGTTTCTAGCTGTCCTCTTTTTAATTAAAAAAAAAAAGTATGTTAATTCTGTCCTGTAATAAAACAAGTATGATAATCCTTCACTTTACTGAACACTAGCTACATCCTTCACTTTACTGATCACTAACTACATCCTTCACTTTACTGATCACTAACTACATCCTTCACTTTACTGAGCACTAACTACATCCTTCACTTTACTGAGCACTAACTACATCCTTCACTTTACTGAGCACTAACTACATCCTTCACTTTACTGATCACTAACTACATCCTTCACTTTACTGATCACTAACTACATCCTTCACTTTACTGAGCACTAACTACATCCTTCACTTTACTGAGCACTAGCTACATCCTTCACTTTACTGAACACTAACTACATCCTTCACTTTACTGATCACTAACTACATCCTTCACTTTACTGATCACTAGCTACATCCTTCACTTTACTGAACACTAACTACATCCTTCACTTTACTGAGCACTAACTACATCCCCATAGAAAATGACTGAAGATTTTTTCCAGGGATTTATTCTACTGTGTTATTTTAGAGGTTGTGTACAAAACTGGTTTGATAAACTCTTGAATGCAGGTGATTGGAGTGCCTGATGCCAGGTTAGGTGAGCAGGTGTGTGCTTGGATTGTTGCTAAGGATGGAATGACTCTGACTGAGAATGAGGTCAAGGACTTCTGCAAGGACAAGGTCAGTCCATGTTTGTGGCCAGTATAAGTGATATACTGAATATTAAATTTTAAATATTTAGTGGAATATGAATGTTTAGATAAAGCTGGGTGAATGTCAGGATTGTGCTCTGTCACCTGACCTCTTCTTGCTATGCAGTGAAAATGTAATGAAACATATAGAGGAGTAGCAGTAGGAGATGTCGGTGATAAGAACTTGAGATACGCAGACTTCACAGTATTTATAGCCAAGAGTGAAAGGGAGCAGATTTGCAAAAGCCAAATGAGGAAGTTCTGGAAGCGGTACAAGAAAAGAGGAAAATTAAAACAAGGATCAGAAAATGACAATCCAGATCTGTGGGGCATGTTTGGAGGAGAGGTGGGCCAGAAAACCTTAAGACAACAGGGAAGATCAAAGGTAGAAGAGGCAGAGGGAGACAGAGAGAAAAGATGTTTGATGGTTCCAGGCATGGGAAGTGCTCAGTGACAAGCCTGATGAGATCCACAAGGGTTTGAGGGTTGTGGAAGGACATGATATCCTATGTCTGTCAGTAAGGACCTTGAGAGAGAAATGAATATTTGATTTTCTGTGTGGCCAAATATAAACAGGAGATTCACACAATCAGAATTTGTCACTGAAGGTGTAGATATGAAAATGATGCTTTGATTATTATTAGAATTTTGACACCAGATTTGAAATAATTTATTTCATTCAAATAATCCACACTTTTGTAGAGGATTTGCACACATCAGAGGATTAGCTCAATGTTTCAGTAGTTCAGGATTTTATTTTCTTTTGAATAAACAGTATGTTTCTAATTTTATCACTATTCAGTCAAATACAAATGGTTATCTAATATTTAGCATAAGTGTAATATATATATATGTGTGTGTGTGTGTAGAAGACTAGGCCATGTGAACAGATAATATCAACCAAGGTGTTGTCATTGTTCACACATTTCTCTTCTGTCATAAAACAAATGTCTTTAGAATGATAGTTCTTTCTTGTAACAAAACAAGCTTGAGAATTCTTCTCTGTTTTAAGGTTTCTAGCTGTCCTCTTTTTAATTAAAAAAAAAAAGTATGTTAATTCTGTCCTGTAATAAAACAAGTATGATAATTCTGTCTTGTAATAAAAGAAGTATGATAATTCTATCTTGTAATAAAAAAGTATGATAATTTTCTCCTGTAATAAAACAATTATGATAATTCTGTCCTGTAATTAAAAAAGTATGATAGTTTTCTCTTCTAATAAAACAAGTTCAGTACTTCTTCCTTGTAATAAAATAAGTGATATTTCTTCATTGAAATTTTTAAAAATTGACATTTTTTCCCTGTAATAAAACAAACTGGTCAGTTTCTTCCCTGTAATAAAACAAGCTGGTCAGTTTCTTCCCTACAATAAAACAAGCTGGTCAGTTTCTTCCCTACAATAAAACAAGCTGGTCAGTTTTTTCCCTGTAATAAAACAAGCTGGTCAGTTTCTTCCCTGTAATAAAACAAGCTGGTCAGTTTCTTCCCTACAATAAAACAAGCTGGTCAGTTTCTTCCCTACAATAAAACAAGCTGGTCAGTTTCTTCCCTACAATAAAGCAAGTTGGTCAGTTTCTTCCCTACAATAAAACAAGCTGGTCAGTTTCTTCCCTACAATAAAACAAGCTGGTCAGTTTCTTCCCTACAATAAAACAAGCTGGTCAGTTTTTTCCCTGTAATAAAACAAGCTGGTCAGTTTTTTCCCTGTAATAAAACAAGCTGGTCAGTTTCTTCCCTGTAATAAAACAAGCTGGTCAGTTTCTTCCCTACAATAAAACAAGCTGGTCAGTTTTTTCCCTGTAATAAAACAAGCTGGTCAGTTTCTTCCCTGTAATAAAACAAGCTGGTCAGTTTTTTCCCTGTAATAAAACAAGCTGGTCAGTTTTTTTCCTGTAATAAAACAAGCTGGTCAGTTTTTTCCCTACAATAAAACAAGCTGATCAGTTTTTTCCCTGTAATAAATCAAGCTGGTCAGTTTCTTCCCTGTAATAAAACAAGCTGGTCAGTTTTTTCCCTGTAATAAAACAAGCTGGTCAGTTTCTTCCCTGTAATAAAACAAGCTGGTCAGTTTCTTCCCTACAATAAATCAAGCTGGTCAGTTTCTTCCCTGTAATAAAACAAGCTGGTCAGTTTTTTCCCTGTAATAAAACAAGCTGGTCAGTTTCTTCCCTGTAATAAAACAAGCTGGTCAGTTTCTTCCCTACAGTAAAACAAGCTGGTCAGTTTCTTCCCTACAATAAAACAATCTGGTCAGTTTCTTCCCTACAATAAAACAAGCTGGTCAGTTTCTTCCCTGTAATAAAACAAGCTGGTCAGTTTCTTCCCTGTAATAAAACAAGCTGGTCAGTTTCTTCCCTACAATAAAACAAGCTGGTCAGTTTCTTCCCTACAATAAAACAAGCTGGTCAGTTTTTTCCCTGTAATAAAACAAGCTGGTCAGTTTTTTCCCTGTAATAAAACAAGCTGGTCAGTTTCTTCCCTGTAATAAAACAAGCTGGTCAGTTTTTTCCCTGTAATAAAACAAGCTGGTCAGTTTTTTCCCTGTAATAAAACAAGCTGGTCAGTTTTTTCCCTGTAATAAAACAAGCTGGTCAGTTTCTTCCCTACAATAAAACAAGCTGGTCAGTTTCTTCCCTGTAATAAAACAAGCTGGTCAGTTTCTTCCCTGTAATAAAACAAGCTGGTCAGTTTCTTCCCTACAATAAAACAAGCTGGTCAGTTTCTTCCCTACAATAAAACAAGCTGGTCAGTTTCTTCCCTACAATAAAACAAGCTGGTCAGTTTTTTCCCTGTAATAAAACAAGCTGGTCAGTTTTTTCCCTACAATAAAACAAGCTGGTCAGTTTCTTCCCTACAATAAAACAAGCTGGTCAGTTTCTTCCCTGTAATAAAACATGTATAAGAGTTTGTACTATAATAAAACAAGTGTTTCTTATTTCTCCCCTATTCTTACATCTTACATCCTTCCCGTGCCGTTAAACGTCACATAGGGCTCGCATAGTTGTTTGCCAAGTTTTCCTGTTCTTGGCGAGTCTTTCAATTTCATAAAGGAATGTTATGTCCACTAAACTGGCTTCTCTTAACAATGTCCTCTTTAGAGCTTCACATGGTCTCCCCATGGTCTCCCCTATTATGACACATAAAATAAGAGTTGTATTACTTTATGTCATAAAAATATCACAAATGGATTATTTTCTGTCTTCCCTGAGAGCAGACAATATAACCACAGTTTTCAGGTTATCATCATTCACTTTGTCAATGATAGGTTCATCAGCAGCAAAAATAACAGCAGAAATAGTCTTCTTGCTTTTAGTAAGATTTCTTTCTCTCTGTTCCCACTGATGATGATGATGATAATGACGATGATGACGACGACGACGATCTCCAGCATGATAAAGATGAAAGAGTAAAAGTGAGTGTTTGTGTTGAACAGATGGCCAAGTATAAGATCCCACACTACGTCCTGTTTGTTGCCGGCTTCCCAGTCACCGTCACGGGCAAGATACAGAAGTTTCTCATGAGAACTGAATCCATCCAGAGGCTGGGCCTGTCTCAGGCCTGATGTCTGCCACACGTCTGTACTCTCTTCAAGTGCATGGAACTACTCTCAGGTCCTTGGTGGTAGTAGTAGTGTGGGCAGACATACAACGTTGTTTATAGTGAAGTCTTGGTACTCATTTGTTCATTCTCATACATGTTGTCTTTGAGTGATGGAGATGTTCATGTTTGATGGAGATGTTGTTCTCGTGTGATGGAGATTTTGTTCTTATGTGATGGAGAGTTTGTTCTTGTGTGACGGAGATTTTGTTCTTGTGTGGTAGGGATGTTGTTCTTGTATGACAGAGATGTTGAACTTTTTTAAAAAATAAAAATGTTGGGCTTTTAAAAAAACACAAATGTTATGATGTTTGACAAAAAGAAGCATGCATGTTTGATTGTAATTGAGTGAGAGATTGTTCACTTTGTTGTTGTGTTTCATTGAGGTGGGGGTTGAGGAGGGGGGGGGCTCAGTGTTGATTGTTTCATGTATTTGTTTTCCTCACTGTTATCACTTGCTTGGTAATATATTCACAATAATGTTTATTATATTCAGTGAGTACTTGTTAGGAATTTGCTATGCAATACAGGAACTCTGCACTGTTCTGTAACTACATCCTTCACTCGACTTTCTATTGCCTTAACAAATTTTAATGATATTTGTTTCTGCAAGAAGTTTTGTATATTGCCAGTGGTGCCGCAGTGATGTAGGGTTAGTACTCTCACCTGCCAGTATATATATATATATATATATATATATAAAACACCAGTACCTGCCTTCAGCAAAATTCTGTTTACAATTGTTGTACTGCCAAAACTTATTGTATTAGAACCAGTTCTTTGGCTCAAAGTGAATTTTTGTGTTTTGACAAATTGTATGCATTACATTAAGAGTTACATAGCTAGATGGTTCTTGTATTATTGTGATCCTTGTAACAAAGATACCTGGTGTTGATTCTTAATGAGAATGAGATCTGTGTTTGTTATTCTAGTTCCAGGCTACCTTACAAAGATACATTGTTTTGATCTGTAGTTAGAAACCCAAATATTTTATAACCGCTACAGCATCTTATTGTAGATTGTATCAGATTCAGATTGTTGGTTCTGAAAGATATCTAATTTTTACTAAGATGGACATGTGAAAATGGGTACAGTGAGTAAAGAAAACAAATGAAAGAATTATTTCCACAGAATGAAGGATTTATTATGCACATCTCATCTGACATGCAAGAGCTGTATACTTTGACTCACATATAGTTTTAACTCTCTTACAAACATGCAAGAGCTGTATACTTTGACTCACATATAGTTTTAACTCTCTTACAAACATGCAAGAGCTGTATACTTTGACCCACATATAGTTTTAACTCTCCCACAAACATGCAAGAGCTGTATACTTTGACTCATATACAGTTTTAACTCTCACAAACAGAAGTTTGATATAAGGTAGTAGTTATAAATAACATAAAAATGGTAACACTTTTACTGTAAGTATTTTGTGGCCACATGTACAACAGCAATTTAATATCAAGTTACAGCATACAGATAGTTACAAGAAGTAGCAGTATTTGTAATGTTTTTCTCATTCATCTGTAGCATTTATGAGTTTATTACAATGATGTTCCAGAAGTCCATTATTACTGTATAGGAAAATGTTTCTAATTGTTGTAGTATAAATATTTCAGAGTAAGGAAGAATGAATGCATGTTAGTCTACTTGTAAGAAAACACATCACAGTCTTCTAGGTTTCTATCCTTGTCCATATTACCTAGAGCTGACATATGCAGAGAACACTGGGATTGTGAACATCTACTGCAGAACATCAACATCATGTACATCATTATCAGCATCATCACTGACACATGTGCGAGTAAGACTGTCCCATCACTCAGGTCATGCTTGCACAGTAAAAATCATTCATTCATTTGCATGTCCCTTGTGGAACTTTGCCTCCCTAACAGCACTCCTGTAGGCCTCCCGGTTGTGTGCAAGATGGCCTGCTGCTGCTGCGTCCATTTGCAGATCATCAACGATGTCTTGCAGCTATCTTTGCCTTGGTCTTCCTCTCTTTCTTTTTCCCATTATGTACCCTTCAATGATGGTCTTCTCTAGATTATCATGACATTTAATGTGGCCAAAATATTTAAATTTTCTTTGTTTAATCCTCTTTACTAGCCAGCCTTCTTCAATATTAAGTTCTTGTAGTATGGATATATTTGTTCTTTTTGTGTCAATGATATTTGAAGAACTCTTCTGTAGCATTTACATTCAAAGGGATTTATATGTTTCTCAGCTGTTTTGTTAAGTGTCCAGGTCTCACAGGCATATGTTGTGATAAGAAAGATGCATGCCCTTAAAAATCTTATTTTTGTAGTTCTGTCTGCTCCTCTCCACAGATTCTTTAGTTGTTTTACTTTCTGAAGAGTGATAGATGTCCTCCTTTTAATTTCCCTCATTGTATCTCCATTATTAGTTAGTAGTGATCCAGGATATTCAAAACTCTCCACTTCTTTCAATTTTTCCTCATTGATACATATTTGAGCTGCCTTGTTTGTTTTGTCAGTTGTCATCAATTTAGTTTTCTTTGCATTAAGGTAGAGATTTTGCTCTCGCTGTTCTTACTAACTGACATAATCAGTAAAAATCACAATCTGAATAAATATATTGGGAAGAGTGATGGACACTTCACCTACATGTGAATAAGAGCATTACATTTAGCAGATTATTACATTTTTTTTCCCAGCGACACTGGACTTCTGGGACACCCTGTATGTACATAGCCATCAGTAGAGTAAAAATATGATATCAAGCTTAGTGGCTGCAGCTCAGTAGGTTATAGGAAACTTTCGAAACCACTGCAGTACTTTTAATCAGAACAAATCTTTTATTGTGACTGAGAATTAATCAGTGTCATTATTGTAAATAGAACTAATCAGTGTCATTTTATGAGTAAGAACTAATCAGTCATTGTTGTAAGTAGTTACTGGCTATTGTTGATATTTTATGATGGATTTTTGTTATTGTCTGTTCACCATTTTTTGATATTTTTTTTTGTGGCAAGTTTTGTCATCACGCGTGTTTGTTGTATTGTCACAGTATTCATTGTTTAAGTTCTGCACTGTTACCAGTCGTTATCGTGTTACATAAAATATGTGAAACTGTTTGATAAGTGCACTTTATAAAATGATTGTCATAATCATGAATTATATCACACTGTTTTTGTACTTATGCTCTGAGAAAATATTTTTATAAACATCAAACTGCCAAGCTGTGTTATAAAAGCACCTGTATAAGTAATGGCAGTTTCTGTGGTAGAAGACAGTTGTCGCCATCAGTGTGTGGAAGTTTCAGAGTTTTATAAGCAGTTTCTGTGGTAGAAGACAGTTGTCACCATCAGTGTGTGGACGTTTCAGAGTTTTACAAGCAGTTTCTGTGGTAGAAGACAGTTGACACCATCAGTATGTGGAAGTTTCAGAGTTTTACAAGCAGTTTCTGTGGTATAAGACAGTTGTCACTATCAGTGCATGGAAGTTTCAGAGTTTTACAAGCAGTTTCTGTGGTAGAAGACAGTTGTCAAGCAGATGAAAGCTATCGGTGCGTGGAAGTTTCTCTCTGGATCTACTAAATTTTTCACTGGTAAAATGAGCCACAGTAAAACAAGTCATGCTTATTCTGTAAAATCCAGTCACTTCGTGCTTGCTTCTTTTTCATTGTGATTTACAGCTGTCACTTCAAACTTCACTTTCTACAAATAATTCACATTATGTGAAGACTGCTACCTTTGTAGTGCAGTGTTTAGTGCATCCGCTTCCCATCCTGTTGATCCCTGGTTCAGTTCTTTCTTCACTGGGACAGAATTTTTGTGGACTGATCATCACAGGCATCAACGCAGCCTCAAGAAGTAGGCACCAACCTGGAAAATAAAGGCAGCGAGGACATGCTGACCTCCATACCTCACAGTACTGTAGTGGCCTAGAGTATGAAGGCATTACTGCTTCACACCCTAACAGCATAGCAACTGCACAGGACATGATTTGAATTTTATAAATATATCAGTTGGTGATGATATGCAGCTCTCATTTCACACCTAACATCAGCACTTTCAGTCTCAGTCTTCATTTCACACCTAACATCAGCACTTTCAGTCTCAGTCTTCATTTCACACCTAACATCAGCACTTTCAGTCTCAGTCTTCATTTCACACCTAACATCAGCACTTTCAGTCTCAGTCTTCATTTCACACCTAACATCAGCACTTTCAGTCTCAGTCTTCATTTCACACCTAACATCAGCACTTTCAGTCTCATTCCTCATTTCACACCTAACATCAGCACTTTCAGTCTCATTCCTAATTTCACATCTAACATCAGACTTTCAGTCTCAGTCTTCATTTCACATCTAACATCAGCACTTTCAGTCTCAGTCTTCATTTCACATCTAACATCAGCACTTTCAGTCTCAGTCCTCATTTCACATCTAACATCAGACTTTCAGTCTCAGTCTTCATTTCACACCTAACATCAGCACTTTCAGTCTCATTCCTAATTTCACATCTAACATCAGACTTTCAGTCTCAGTCTTCATTTCACATCTAACATCAGACTTTCAGTCTCAGTCTTCATTTCACATCTAACATCAGCACTTTCAGTCTCAGTCTTCATTTCACATCTAACATCAGACTTTCAGTCTCAGTCTTCATTTCACACCTAACATCAGCACTTTCAGTCTCAGTCTTCATTTCACACCTAACATCAGCACTTTCAGTCTCAGTCCTCATTTCACATCTAACATCAGCACTTTCAGTCTCAGTCTTCATTTCACATCTAACATCAGACTTTCAGTCTCAGTCTTCATTTCACATCTAACATCAGACTTTCAGTCTCAGTCTTCATTTCACACCTAACATCAGACTTTCAGTCTCAGTCTTCATTTCACACCTAACATCAGCACTTTCATACAATCTCATTATTGTTTACCTGAGTGGGTAGTTCCAAGTTTACATGTGTTTCTTGTTGTTACTAACCATTAGTTATCGCAGATGTGCTGAATATTCGGTCAAATAATGACAAAATATGAATATTCACAATTTGAATAGTAGAATTTAGAATATGTAAAGACATTTTTTTTTCTGGACTTCCCAGTAGTAGTATGAGAGTAACTTTTGGTTAGATTTTTAGAGCAGTAACAGAAAATGAAGTGTTAAAACTTGTCATTTGTTATTAGTATCTACAGTCTGTGCAGAATTCCTCACCAGTGTTAGAAACTTAGTTATAAATTTGTGTCAAATACTGAATAATAGTTAAAGTATTACTTTTTATATTCATACTTTCAGGTTGTATTAATAACTATAGTACTATTTTCATATTCATACGTTCGGGTTGTAATAACAACTATAGTACTACTTTCATATTCATACTTTCAGGTTGTAATAACAACTATAGTACTACTTTCATATTCATACTTTCAGGTTGTAATAATAACTATAGTACTATTTTCATATTCATACTTTCAGGTTGTAATAACAACTATAGTACTATTTTCATATTCATACTTTCAGGTTGTAATAACAACTATAGTACTATTTTCATATTCATACTTTCAGGTTGTAATAACAACTATAGTACTATTTTCATATTCATACTTTCAGGTTGTAATAACAACTATAGTACTATTTTCATATTCATACTTTCAGGTTGTAATAATAACTATAGTACTATTTTCATATTCATACTTTCAGGTTGTAATAACAACTATAGTACTACTTTCATATTCATACTTTCAGGTTGTAATAATAACTATAGTACTATTTTCATATTCATACTTTCGGGTTGTAATAACAACTATAGTACTACTTTCATATTCATACTTTCAGGTTGTAGTAATAATTACAGTACTACGTTCATTTGGGAGGCAAAGTTCCGCAAGGGACATGCAAATGAATGAATGTTCATATTCATACTTTGAGGTTGTAATAATAACTGTAGTACTACTTTCATATTCATTCTTTCAGGTTGTAATAATAACTATAGTACTACTTTTATATTACTTTTGTATTCATACTTTCAAGTTGTAATAATAATTACAGTACTGTGTTCATATTCATACTTTCAGATTGTAATAATAACTATAGTACTACTTTTATATTCATACTCTCAAGTTGTAATAATAATTATAGTACTACTTTCATATTCATTCTTTCAGGTTGTAATAATAACTATAGTACTACTTTTATATTCATACTCTCAAGTTGTAATAATAACTATAGTACTACTTTTATATTATACTTTCAAGTTGTAATAATAACTATAGTACTACTTTTATATTATACTTTCAAGTTGTAATAATAACTATAGTACTACTTTTATATTATACTTTCAAGTTGTAATAATAACTATAGTACTACTTTTATATTATACTTTCAAGTTGTAATAATAACTATAGTACTACTTTTATATTATACTTTCAAGTTGTAATAATAACTATAGTAAAGAAAGGTAAAGGTAGTCCCATAGTAAATGCCGTAGGGGATGAAGTGTTAGAGACCTCATTATGCTGGGTTATCAGTGTATGAGCTAGGGTGGCCAGTTCCTTTCTTGCTGCCATTCCTTCTCAGAAGTTTCTCTGGGAAACACAATAGTTAGTATATAAAGGTAGATAGAGGTGTATGGTGCAGTTTTACAAGGTGGCAGAGGGAGTGAATAAAGTGAGAAAAGTGAGAAAAAATGAATAGAAAATACGAGAGTGAGGTGAGAATGTATAAATGAAAACATACAGCATCCGATACTTTGGCGTGAGCCTTTTTTGAAGATTACATACACAAACGAGACAAAAACATATAACTAAATGAAAAACTTATATTAATGTGGCATCCTCCAAAAGTAGGAAACACAGAGAAATGTGTGTCCACTAGTTAAAGCATAGAGACCACATGGGGCCACACAAAGAATAAGCTGATAGAGCCAGTCATAAAGAAGAGGTGGAGAGAGGGAGGGAAATAGATGGGAGAAGGGTAATAGATAGCTGCTAGAGGAGAAGGTGTTGGGGGGGGGAATGAGATAGTGAATGAAGAATTTAAATACCTGCAATGAGAAAATGTGAAACTGGTGAATAGGGCAAGACCCTATAGGTCGCCAGAGAAGAAGAGAAGGTGGCGATAGGAAAGGGAGCTAGGAGTAAGAAACAAAAAAGTAGAGTATAAATCGCAAAAAGAAGAGGGGGGGGGGGTGGAAAACTAAAGAAGTTAAAGAAAGCTGAAGACATTGTTAATTCCAGCTAGGTGGAGACAGCCAGTCTGGAAAATAAGGCGCTGTTCTAGGACTCTCCGAGACCATACATCAGCAGAACAAGAGCGGATCATGCTAACAGAAATATCCTGTTTTCTCCTGTGGTTGCTAAGGCAAAAATGTTTAGCCACAGGTGTCCAGGCCCTCTTAGAAGTATCACTGAGATGTTGGCAAAAACAATCTCCTAAGCGTAAACCTGTCTCTTCTATATACTTCATACCACAATGTTTGCACATAATAGCATAAATAACATTGCATGAAGTGCAGGTGAAACCCTCTTGAACTGATAATGTGGACTTAGGGAAGAAGATCTGGCTAGCCTCAACAACATATGGGCAAGTGTTGCATCTACGGCATCTGCAATGTCTGGTATCATAAAAAGTGTCAAATGTCTTAAGGTGACTTCGAACTAAAAGGTCCCTGAGGTTCTTGTCCCGTCTGCAGACCACAAGTTCACGTGCATTAGGCTCAGTCTGGAGGAGATGGAGATGGCGAAACAGTATGTTTTTAACTGCCAAACTATGAGGGTGGTGCATGATTACCAGTTTAACTGTTCAAGCTACAGGGCAGTTTAGGAGTGAAGGACTGTTGCCGCGATATATGGCTGATGTGGTTCCAAGATGATGAGAGAACATGTTCTGGATAGCCATAATGATGGAAGAAATCTACCATTTTATGGCCTTGATCCTGGAAATCAACATCCTCAGTACACAAACGTCGCAACATAAGAAACTGGGAAAAAAGGAATAGAGTCCTTACACGATCTGGGATGGGAGGCAGAGTACAAGAGATAGCTGTGAGAGTCTGTAGGTTTATATGAGAGTCTTCTGTCCACTGTAAATCTCCAGACTCTCACAGCTATCTCTTCCCACAGGGGAAAACAGGACATTTCTCTCCCCCCCCCTCCCATCTTCTCCTCTAGCAGCTATCATGTTTCTATTGCCCTTCCCCCCCCCCCCATTTTCCTTCCTTTCTCCACCTCTTCTTTACGATTGGCTCTATCGGCTTATCCTCTGTGTGGCCTCACGTGGTCTCTATGTCTCATGTAGTGGACATGCATTTCTTTATGTTTCCTACTTTTGGAGGATGCCACATTAAGATAAGTTTTTCATTATACATTTTTGCCTCGTTTGTGTATGTAATTATCGAAAAAGGCTTATGCCGAAATATCGGATGTTGTATGTTTTTCATTTATACATTCTCATCTCGCTCTCATACTTTCTATTCATTTTTTTCTCACTTTACTCACTCCCTCTGCCACCTTGTAAAACCGCACCATACACCTCTACCTACCTTTATTATTAGAACCAGTTTTATCTAGTTAATTTCTAAGTATATACAGTAGTGTGCACAGTAACACACAATAATTTGTGTATAAGTATATACAGTAGTGTGCACAGTAACACACAATAATTTGTGTATAAGTATATACAGTAGTGTGCACAGTAACACACAATAATTTGTGTATAAGTATATACAGTAGTGTGCACAGTAACACAATAATTAGTGTATAAGTATATACAGTAGTGTGCACAGTAACACACAATAATTAGTGTATAAGTATATACAGTAGTGTGCACAGTAACACACAATAATTTGTGTATAAGTATATACAGTAGTGTGCACAGTAACACACAATAATTTGTGTATAAGTATATACAGTAGTGTGCACAGTAACACACAATAATTTGTGTATAAGTATATACAGTAGTGTGCACAGTAACACACAATAATTTGTGTATAAGTATATACAGTAGTGTGCACAGTAACACACAATAATTTGTGTATAAGTATATACAGTAGTGTGCACAGTAACACACAATAATTAGTGTATAAGTATATACAATAGTGTGCACAGTAACACACAATAATTAGTGTATAAGTATATACAATAGTGTGCACGGTAACACACAATAATTAGTGTATAAGTATGTACAGTAGTGTGCACAGTAACACACAATAATTAGTGTATAAGTATGTACAGTAGTGTGCACAGTAACACACAATAATTAGTGTATAAGTATATACAATAGTGTGCACAGTAACACACAATAATTAGTGTATAAGTATGTACAGTAGTGTGCACAGTAACACACAATAATTAGTGTATAAGTATATACAATAGTGTGCACAGTAACACACAATAATTAGTGTAAAAGTATGTACAAGGCAGGACAATTAGGTAATGAGACTGATTTTATTATGGCCAAGACAAAAATGCCATCTATGAACCAAAGAATGGGATCCAAAGAGGCAACCTTCATCTATGATCTGGCAACTTTTCATCGTCACTTGATAAGCAGACAACAAACAAGCTGCCATTTTGTTGACCTAGTCAGATGTGCATTGTTACGTAATCAGCATGGAGCAAAAGGCTAACATTAAATTCTGTTTAAAACTCAGAAAAAGTGCCATTGAGACAGTTGAATTTATGTGACAAGTTTATGGGGATAGTTGTTTATCTCATGCACAGATATTCAGGTGGTATTCATGATTCAGAAGTGGTGTGGAAACGATTACAAATGCAACTAGACATGGATGCACAATTTCTGTTTGTAATGAGGAACTTATTGCAAAAGTCAGAATGGATACAAGAAGATCGTTGTTTGACTGTGAGGATGATGGCAGATGAATTTGGTGTTAACCGAGAGACCATTCATAAAATTTTAGTGGAAGATTTGGGCACATACACAAAAAGGACTACCTAACAACACTTCAGATGAAGACATTGACCCAGGAGCTGATTGATAGCAAATACATCCCAGCTGAATGGACACATGTGTACACAGATGGGTCTGCAGAATAAACAGTAAAAAATGGAGGTGGGGGCGGTCATATATGAATAGATACACAGATGAAAGACAAACCAAAAGGCCTTTGCTACGGGAAAGATTTCCTCCAACTACAGGGCAGAAACAACAGCCTTCCTTGAAGCCCTCAGAACACTTAAAACAGAAAACCACCATCCACCACACAAAATAGCCTTTTTCATAGACTGCAGGACACTTCTGGAATCTCTAAAAACAACAAAGAACCCACAGGCAACATACAGGAAATCACAACAGAACTGAAGCATCTTACACGTCAACAAATGTGGCCCTACAGTGGGTACCAACCCACTGTGGAATAGCTGGCAGTGAAACAGCTGACAGCCTATCCAAAGCTGGCAGCAGTAAAGATCAAACAAATCATCCAGTAAACTACCAAGAGGTGAAAACTATCATCCATAACCAGTGGAGATCTGAATGGAAAAAGAAACTGAAATGCAACAATGAACTAGATCCAATACACCAACTACAAAGACATGAGCAAACCATCCTCTTTTGCCTAAGGATGGGCCACTGCAGACTACTGAGCCACCTGTATCGACTCAAAATGTCTCACACAGATGAGTTTCCATGTGGCAGTGGAGTCTAGAATCCAGAACATATCCTACAAGAGTGCCCAAACCATGCAGACCTGAGGCGTGAGACATGGCCAGAGGACACAAGCTTGGGGCAAAAGCTTTGAGGCTCCTATCAGGATCTGGAGAGGACTGCGGGCTTTGCCATATTGACAGGGATCAGGATCTGAAGGAACAACCTCGAACGCAGAAGAAGAAGAAGAAGATTTGGGCAAGAAAAAAGTTGCTTGCCAGTTTCTACCACATTCATTGCCTGATGACCAAAAACATCACCGTGTTGAGTATGCAAAAGATATCATCAAAACATGTCACAGAAATAAACATTTCTTAAATCTGATTGTTGCAGAGGATGAAACATGGATTTTCCGCTATGATCCCACAACTAAACACCAAAGTGCTCATTGGAAGCCATCATCATCACCAAAAAGTAAAAAAATTTCATCTTCAAAAATCAAAAGTGAAGACAATGTTGGTGTGCTTCTACGACAGCAAAGAAGTTATTCACAAAGAATTTATTCCAGAGGGACAGACTGTCACTGCCAAAGTTTAAGTAGTTTGAAACGCCTATTGAAAAGGATTCTCCCAGTCCGAACCGACCTGTCAGTTTTTTCCTTCATGATAATGCACCGGCTCATCGGGCGGTAGTTGTACAGGAATTTTTGGCCCAAAAACAAGTGTGTGTTCTCAACCATCCACCCTATTCCTCAGATTTGTCTCCTTGCGATTATTTTCTATTCCCAAAATTAAAGTTACCATTGAAAGGACACTTCTTTGACGATACTGATGACATCCAAAGCGCCGTAACATCAAGTTTCAGGGCCATACCAAAAGAAGAACTGCAGAGGTCATGCCAGCATTTGTCATGCTGCTTGCTGTATCAATGCATAAGGGGCTTACTCTGAATAAAATACAGGTTATATCTTCAACTGTTATTTTATTTTTTAATGTAATTAATCTCATTACTTAATTGTTGGACCCTGTACAGTAGAGTGCTATAACACACAATAATTAGTGTATTTTTTTATTTTATTTTAATTAATTTTATTAATTAGTGTATCCCTATGAGCCTCTAAGGCATGACAGGATTACTTTTACTTTTTTTTATATACAGTTGTGTGCTGTAACACAATAATTAGTGTAAAAGTATATACAGTAGTGTGATGTAACACAATAATTAGTGTAAAAGTATATACAGTAGTGTGCTGTAACACAATAATTAGTGTATAAGTATATACAGTTGTGTGCTGTAACACAATAATTAGTGTATAAGTATATACAGTAGTGTGCTGTAACACAATAATTAGTGTAAAAGTATATACAGTAGTGTGCTTAACACAATAATTAGTGTATAAGTATATACAGTAGTGTGCTGTAACACAATAATTAGTGTATAAGTATATACAGTAGTGTGCTGTAACACAATAATTAGTGTATAAGTATATACAGTAGTGTGCTGTAACACAATAATTAGTGTAAAAGTATATACAGTAATGTGATGTAACACAATAATTAGTGTATAAGTATATACAGTAGTGTGCTGTAACACAATAATTAGTGTAAAAGTATATACAGTAGTGTGCTTAACACAATAATTAGTGTATAAGTATACTGCTTCAAGACCTTGTTGTTTCCTATTTGTGAAAACTTCTGGTAGATAATTTAATGTTTCAATCAATATTTATTAGAGAAATCTTGATTCTCTGGTTTTTCAGACAACCCTCCCTCTCAAGCAGTCCATAAACTTGATGGTTATCTGTAGCTGACTGCAGCTGTCACAAATGTAAAACAGATGCAGCAGGTTCTATCTGTCACTTGCAAGCTTATCTACTCCTTCACATGTGTCATTCTGCCATTATTTTATCACATGCTTCTAATCATTGTGTGCTCTTCTAATCATTGTGTGCTCTTCTAATCATTGTGTGCTCTTCTAATCATTGTGTGCTCTTCTAATCATTGTGTGCTCTTCTAATCATTGTGTACTCTTCTAATCATTGTGTACTCTTCTAATCATTGTGTACTCTTCTGATCATTGTGTACTCTTCTAATCATTGTGTACTCTTCTAATCATGTTGTACTCTTCTAATCATTCTGTACTCTTCTAATCATTCTTACTCTTCTAATCATTCTTACTCTTCTAATTATTCTTACTCTTCTAGTCACTCTTACTCTTCTAATCATTCTTACTCTTCTAATCATTCTTACACTTCTAATCATTCTTACTCTTCTAATCATTCTTACTCTTCTAATCATTCTGTACTCTTCTAATCATTCTTACTCTTCTAATCATTCTTACTCTTCTAATCATTCTGTACACTTCTAATCATTCTTACTCTTCTAATCATTTTGTACTCTTCTAATCATTCTGTACTCTTCTAATCATTCTTACTCTTCTAATCATTCTGTACACTTCTAATCATTCTTACTCTTCTAATCATTTTGTACTCTTCTAATCATTCTGTACTCTTCTAATCATTCTGTACTCTTCTGATCATTCTATAACCAATTGATCACAAATTTCAGATTAAGAGAGTAAATAGCATTTAGGCTAACCTTGTTGTACTGCAACCATATCTGTGATATGATACATAAATATGCAAGTTATGACTCAGCACTCGTAGTTTGTTAGTTGTCCTCACCTGTACATACATCACTGATAAACTTCAGAGCGCACCTATGTCAGGTGTGTACAACTGTAACAAACATCAAGATGAAAACTTCATTACTTATATATGTGCATATGTTTTATGAAACAATTTTTGTATACATATGTAATTAGCTGCAGGAAGCAGCTTTCATATATATGTTGATTGATAACTTTTACTGTTTATTGTAGTCCTGTAGTTTTACCTTTATATGCAAATGTTATGTTTTTTTACATTACAAAAATTGGAAGTGTTATATTTTTACCGACTTATTTCAAAGCTTGTACAACATTACAAATGTTGAAATGTCACATTTTGTTGACTGACTTATATCAGTGATGATAAGTGAAAATCTCCACAACCTGAGGACCAGAGCAGATCTTAGTTACAGAACACAACTTCATGCATGTTTAGTTTATATTTAGCCAGCAAGGTAATAAATTGTTACAGCAATCAGTTTGTGTAGAAAATGATCCTGTATATCTGATTGTGTGATCTGTGTGTACAGTGCACCAATCTGCAGGATTTTTTTTCCTGTGGAGTTTTTTTCTTATAAAAAAATTGACTGAGTTTTCTTACATTTAAGCAGAAAATAAACAGAAACTATTTTCTGATGTCTTGTTTCATGAAAACACTGACCCAGCCAGTCATGTCTGTGAATAAACATTTCTCTGTATGTTGACAGTTCTCAGCTCACACTGACAGTTCTCAGCGTTTGGTGACAGTTGTCAGCATGCGTTGACAGTTCTCAGCTCACACTGACAGTTCTCAGCGTTTGGTGACAGTTGTCAGCATGCGTTGACAGTTCTCAGCTCACATTGACAGTTCTCAGATCACGTCGACAGTTATCAGCACGTATTGACAGTTCTCAGATCACGTCAACAGTTATCAGCACATATTGACAGTTCTCAGATCACATCAACAGTTATCAGCACACATTGACAGTTCTCAGTGTATGTTGACAGTTCTCAGTGTATGTTGACAGTTCTCAGCACACATTGACAATTCTCAGCACACGTTGACAGTTCTCAGCACACGTTGACAGTTCTCAGCTAACATTGACAGTTCTCAGCACACACTGACAGTTCTCAGCTAACATTGACAGTTCTCAGCACACATTGACAGTTCTCAGCTAACATTGACAGTTCTCAGCACACATTGACAGTTCTCAGCTAACATTGACAGTTCTCAGCTAGCATTGACAGTTCTCAGCACATGTTGACAATTCTCAGCTAACATTGACAGTTCTCAGCACACGTTGACGGTTGCAGATGATCTATTAGTCCAATCAGGCTTAAGCTTATGGGTGTGGTGGGGGGGGAGTAAGCTGGTCGTGAAACAAAACAAAATCTGTCAGCACGAATAAAAGAGCTTTGTTCACAGGAAAGTGATTCAAGAAGTAACAAGTTTGATGAAGTAAAATACTGACAGTAACATGTCAGTTGCGTGTGGTCATTGTAAAAGTTTAGTAGCACAGATCACAAGTAGAGGGCAATCAGGCCATATACGGTCATGTCCCAACTTGGCCATATTTAGTACCGGCTGTTAGGCCGTTAGTCGATCTGACCGTATGTCGGCCGTTTTAGAGTCAGGTCAGACACTAACACAGTTCACTACTAAATCATTTTACAAGACGTGTAGAGACGCCCTAAGCGTGACTATAAAAATATTAACAGAAGGTAAATTAGCACAGCAACTGTGTGGAAGTTAATCAGAGAATATCAGTAATAGCATGTTAAATAAAGAATCATGCTGTAAGAACTTTTCATTGACGCATAAAAATGTACATGCAAGAGACATGCACACATGCATTCCAGCAGACATACACACATGCACTCCAGCAGACATACACACATGCATTCCAGCAGACATACACACATGCACTCCAGCAGACATACACACATGCATTCCAGCAGACATACACACATGCATTCCAGCAGACATACACACATGCACTCCAGCAGACATACACACATACATTCCAGCAGACATACATACATACATACTTTCCAGCAGACATACACACATACATTCCAGCAGACATACACACATACATGCATTCCAGCAGACATACACACATACATTCCAGCAGACATACACACATGCACTCCAGCAGACATACACACATGCACTCCAGCAGACATACATACATACATTCTAGCAGACATACATACATACATTCCAGCAGACATACATACATACATTCCAGCAGACATACACACATGCAATCCAGCAGACATACATACATACATTCCAGTAGACATACATACATACATTTCCACCAGACATACACACATGCACTCCAGCAGACATATATACATACATTCCAGCAGACATACATACGTACATTCCAGCAGACATACATACATACATTCCAGTAGACATACATACATACATTTCCACCAGACATACACACATGCACTCCAGCAGACATATATACATACATTCCAGCAGACATACACACATGCACTCCAGCAGATATATACACACACATTTCAAGCAGACATACACACATGCACTCCAGCAGACATACATACATACATTCCAGCAGACATACATACATGCATTCCAGCAGACATACACACATGCATTCCAGCAGACATACATACATACATACATACATTTCAGCAGACATACACACGAGATACAGTACACATAACTTATAGATACTTTTACAGTGCCACATTAGATAAGTGTACTGCGTGCGGTCTGTAGCAGACGGTGTGACAGCACTTGGTCGAGGGTATCTAGACCTGATATAGCTGAATCAGTATCTCAGAGGATATCTCTCCATGATGGTTGTATTTGTAGAATCATCTAGATTGTTTTGTCCATGACTTCAAGTTCATTCTTTTCTTGCGAAAAGTATGTGTTTAGTAAACATATGTGTTTAGTCAACGTATGTGTTTAGTGTCAGCACTCAGTACAGCACATAATGTTTCACCGGGTTTGGCGATTTCTAGAATATTTTCCAGTTTTTCCTATGGGACCTTGGCCGTAAGTACGAACGGCCGTAATGCAATCGGTCATAAGACGGCCGCTGAACAGAATATGTCAGAGTGACCGTGTGGTGGTTAATGCATGTTGATCTTAATGAGAAATGAAAATATAGACGAAATGAAGAACGTGGATATATGTTCTTGAATGTAAATGAAATGAAGAACGTGTAAATATGTTCTTGAATGTAGACGAAATGAAGAACGTGCAGATATGTTTTTGAGTGTAGACGAAATGTAACCTAACAGTAAATGAGGAAGGACAAGACAAGACAAGACGAAATGAGGAATGTGAAGATATGTTCTTGAATGGAGACTAAGTGAAGAACGTGCAAGTATGTCCTCAAATTTAGACGAAGAACGTGTAGATATGTTCTTAAATGTAGACAAAGAGATAGGACTATAGCAGATGTCTTGTGATCTGCCAGAAAATCGAAGTAGGGAGTTCTTGAATGTAGACAAAATGAAGAACATGTAGATGTTCTTGAATGTAGACAAAATGAAGAACGTGTAGATATGTTCTTGAGTGTAGACATAGATACAGGACTGTAGCAGACGGCTTGTGATCTGCCAGAAAACGGAAGAAGTCCTCACAAGTTTGTACTTCTGAAAATGATCATACAGACAACATCAGCAAAGAAGCTGGCGGAAAATATCTGCAGAGAAGCACAACAACCAGCATGTACCGACGTGGAACCTGATGATGACGAGACAGAGAGAAGACATCGTAGACGTGATAACAGCCAGCATGTACCGACGTGGAACCTGATGATGACGAGACAGAGAGAAGACATCGTAGACGTGATAACAGCCAGCCTTCAACAGATTTAACAGAATTTTTATGTTTGTAAATAAATGAGAAAATATTCCCACTTGGTGCGCCAACTTTCCACGATACAATTCCCTGCAGATGTTAACAGCCACTGGAAAATCTGTGATAAGGTAGAGTTTGTTTACAGTTGTTTTGGAGTGAGGAACTGTAGTTTGTGAGAGGTTTTAAATACGTGAAAAAGAGAAGAAACTGCTGGCAGCACGCTGGATGTGACAGGAAAACTGGCCGCTCACCTGAAACACATTTAACTCAATTAGTTGACAGAATTGAATGGGCGGTTTTAACTGGGTGATACTTGTGGTCTGCACATGTCAGGACCATCTTTCAGTCCGTCATCATGTTGTTTTCTCTTGCCCATGTTTTTTTTTTTTTTCTTTTCGTGTCAGCCTTCGGGCACTGTCTCTGTTTCTGAGTGTCGGGCGGTCTGCCATGTCCTGGTGGGGGGACCAAGTTGGGCATGAGCTGAATTAGGAACCGGTTCTTTCCGCTCTTCCGGTTCCTACAAACCGATTCCTGATAGCAAAATATATAAACTAAGAAAAAAGTAGGAGCAGATTTTATTACGTAACGAGTACAAAGTTGTGACGTTTCGGCGTGAGCCTTAATCATACAAAAACTTACAGGAAGAAGAAATATAAAGAGGAGATAAAGTATAGATTCACATGAATGCTATTTAAAAAAATAATAAAAATAAAAATAAATTAATAATAAATAGAGCACTTAGCTGTAACTGTAAGAAGATGTGGCTTGTTCGACGGTGTGTCAGAAATGAGCATTGTAAGGCGTAGAGACTGTTTAAATGGAGACCTGTGGTGTGTGGTCGGTGGGTCGTAACTGGGGGTGGTGGATGGGGAAACCGTGGAGGGGAGAGAGAGTGGTACAATGTTAACCTAGCCAGGAGAAGGTGAATTAGATAATTATAGTTAGGGTAGACGGGTTGTAATGTGATGCTGTGAGGAGGTTCTGAACTAACAAGCGTGTTTAACAAGCGAGAAGGGAGTGGAGCTTAGTAGAGAGAGATTATAATTGTTGAAGAGGAGAATGTTAGTTGTAGCTGAATAGCGAGTTTAACCCGTGTGATTCCAGCGTACCATAATCCTGAATGTAGCGGTTCTCAAGCGCTAGCGGCTTGTGTCATCTGCGCGACATTGTTTGATGGCTGTTACCAGAAAATCAGATTTGCCTCTGTGGTTATAATAATCTAATCCCCACCCATCACCTCCAGTTACGACCCACCGACCATACATCACAGGTTTCCATTTAAACAGTCTCTACGGCCTACCATGCTCATTTCTGACACACAGCGTAGGACAAGCCACATCTTCTTACAGTTACAGCTAAGTGCACTATTCATTATTAATTTATTTTTATTATTATTATTATTTTTTTAAAAATAGCATTCAAGTGAATCTATACTTTTATCTCCTCTTTATATTTCTTCGTCCTGTATGTTTTTTGTACACGGCGAAACGTCACAACTTTGTAGTCGTTAAGTAATAAAGCTTCTCCTACTTTTTTCCTAGTTTATACATTTTGGTATCACAGCTTTACTGCAGTGCTTCGTGTAGCGTTGTATACTTAGACACTCATTTTTGTGATTCCCGATACCGAGCAGTATCAGCCTGGAACCGCTTTTAAAAACATAAACAAACCAGTTCCAAATACAAGTAGAACCCTGTGCTGACGGGCAACAGGCAGACAGAACGGCGTGTGATGACATGTGATGACATGTGATGGCGTGTAATGGCGTGTGATGATAAGTGATGGCGTGTGATGACGTGTAATGGCGTGTAATGGTGTGTGATGACGTGATGATGTGTAATGGCGTGAGATGACATATGACGGCGCGTAATGGTGTGTGATGACATGTGATGGCGTGTGATGACATGTGATGACGTGTAATGGCGTGTGATGACATGTGATGGCGTGTAATGGTGTGTGATGACATATGATGGCGTGTGATGACATGTGATGGCGTGTAATGGCGTGTGATGACATGTGATGACGTGTACTGGCGTGTAATGACGTATGATGACGTTTAATGGCGTGTTATGACATGTGATGGCGTGTAATGATGTGTGATGACATGAGATGGCGTGTAATGGTGTGTGATGACATGAGATGGCGTGTAATGGTGTGTGATGACATGTGATTGCATGTGATGACGTGTGAAGGCGTGTAATGGCGTGTGATGACATGTGATGGCGTGTGATGACGTGTGATAGCGTGTTATGACGTGCGGTGACGGAAGATTAAAAAAACCGTGACATCAAAACAATCTCCTCATCACTCAGTCTCACCTCGCAACTGCCCCTTGGTCACACTCCTTTTTTTTAACAATAAACATCAGAGTTTTTTTTTCATTGAGTATTAATCACTGAACCATTTTAAGCACAGCAGCCAGATGTTTCTGTACCATTCAGTTATTAAAAGTAGGGATTTTATTTGTTAACGTTGATGTGTCCCCTCATATTATAAGCATGTAACCTCCCCCCTTGAATTACTGTTTCTAGATTTACTTCATTCGCTGCGATTCTGTGTGTTTTATTGTAAACCTTTAGTGTAAATAATGGCTCAAAGATATAATATCAGTTCTGTGTGGAGACTTAAGGAAAACATGGGGAAATTGTCATTTGTTTCATGTGCAAATCATCACTCACATTTACCAAGGGCAATAAATCGAGAAACTGGTTCCACGAACCGGTTCCATGAGTACTTACTGAACGGGCCGAAAGAGTGACTTCCTAGAAAACCGAGTATTGCCTACTTGTAGCTCGCGATAGACTTGGGGCGATGGCGAGTTCTGGACATAATTAGAGAAGTAAGACAGATAAGTCACGTGACCGAGCACAATAAGTGATGCTTGTGATGTCTGCTTCACTGTACTTTTCTCTCGAGATGACTAAAGTTCTCTCTCTCTCTCTCTCTCTCTCTCTCTCTCTCTCTCTCTTGATATTTTTTTCCTAATGTAATTTGTATACTTGTATTAAATGGAGTGTGTGGGAACTATGAAATATGGAGTGATGAAAGGCAGAATGTAAGACGGTCCTGTGTGCCCAGTTCTTTACCCTTTAAAAATAAAGATTATTCATTCATTCTCTCTCTCTCTCTCTCTCTCTCTCTCTCTCTCTCTCTCTCTCTCTCTCTCTCCATGTAGGTAGGTGAGCGAGTGGGTTGACTGGTAAGCAAGAAAGAGAGACAGCACACAAGAAATAACAGAAAACTGAGTTACGACGTACGTGAGTTTCTGAGTTTGTGAGTTTGAAGTGAAAAAAAAATTGTTGGATTTCAAGGATGTATATTCATTCAGTCTTTGCTATTCTTGTATGTCTGTCTAAACATCAGTCCGTCTGTCTGTCTGTCTGTCTGTCTGTCTGTCTGTCTGTCTGTCTGTTTGTTTATTTGTGAGTATGTCTATATATTAGTGTCTGTGTGTTTATCTGTGTCTGTACACACGTGTGCCTGTCTATGCCTATGTCTATGTATTTATGTGTCTGTCTGTATGTCTATCTGTTTATAACTAATTTATCTGTATATATATATAGTTTGTCAATCTCTTTATTATCCGTTTGTCTACCTCTCTCTATTATGTTTGTGTGTCTAGTTCTCTCTTATCTATTTGTCTGCTTCTCCCTCTCTCTCTCTTTCTTATTTGTATATCCCTTTCTCTCTCTTATCTGTTTGTCTGTCTGTGTCATATATCAATTTCTTTCTTATCTATTTGTCTGTCTGGTCTCTGTGTGTATCTCTATCTTATCTGTCCCCCCCCCCCTCTCTCTCTCTCTCTCTTACCTGTTCGATTGTCTTTCTCATCTGTTTGTCTGTCTCTCATTTCTATTTTTCTGTCTGTCTCTTATCTGTTTTTGTGTAAGTTTTTTGTAACTTACCTGCCTATGTTAGTATATTTTATAGTGGATTTCTATATAGTTTTATCTGTCTGATTCTTTCCGACTGGTTGACAGACCGATCTGATTCTGTCTAACTGATTATCTAATTCTGTCTGATTGATTGATTGATTGAGTGATCTGACTCTATCTAACTGATTATCTAATTCTGTCTGATTGATTGAGTGATTGAGTGATCTGACTCTATCTAACTGATTATCTAATTCTGTCTGATTGATTGAGTGACTGGGTGATCTGATTCTGTCTGACTGAGTGATCTGATTCTGTCTGTACTGTTTCATTTCTTTGATTTTCTCTGCCTGTATCGTGACAACCTGTCACACGGTGCGGGGGCCTTGTCGTGACATCCTGTCACACGGTGCGGGGGCCTTATCGTGACATCCTGCCACATGGTGCGGGGGCCTTGTCGTGACATCCTGTCACATGGTGCGGAAACCGTGTCGTGACATCCTGTCACACGGTGCGGGAGCCTTGTCAGACATCCTGTCACATGGTTCGGGGGACTTGTCGTGACATCCTGTCACACTGTGCAGGGGCCTTGTCGTGACATCCTGTCACACGGTGCGGGGGCCTTGTCGTGACATCCTGTCACATGGTGCGGGGGCCTTGTCGTGGCGTGACAGCTTGCCTTCCCTGACCACCCCTAGAACTATACCATCGGGAGCTTTACTCCTGGCAGGTCCAGCCAAGCTGGGAAGGTCTGCGCGTGTAGGGGTCAGACGAAACTTGCACCCTGGTCCTCCAGGGTGGGGGTTGGAGCATGGGGCCAACGACCCTATCTCCGTAAAAAAAAAAAGATTAGTGTTATGAAACAGACAGAGAAGCCTCGAAATTGGATGGGTAAAAATGGATTACGATCTTGGAAAGTCAAAAATATGATGAGATTTGGAACACGGAATATAAGAAGCTTATACAGACAAGGGGCAGCCAAAGAATTAACAGATGAACTAAGTAGGTATGACATGGATGTTTCAGCATTACAGGAAATCAGGTGGCATGGAGAAGATATAACAGTCGTAGGAGAAATGGTACTGGTTTACGGAGGAATGGAAGACATGAACTTGGGACAGGTTTTGCTGTCAAGAGAAACGTATGGGACTTAGTGATGGACTTCAGTTCCACTAATGAAATAATCAGCAGCCTCCGCATCAAGGGAACAAAGAAAAATATAACAATGATTAATGTGCATGCAGCAACAGAAGATGCAGAGGATGAAGTCAAAGAAGAATTTGACAACATGTTAGAGAGAGTAATAGAGAAGACCCAGAAACATGATATACTGATAATACTAGGAGATTTCAATGCAAAGATAGGAAAGGAGGAGTTACACAGATACATCACAGGAAAAGAAAGTCTGCATGAAACATCTAATGATAATGGATGGAGACTAATAAATATGAAGAAGCTTATGGAATGAGAAAAAGCAGCACAAGTTTTCAGAATAAGAACATCCATAAACAAACATGGAAATCCCCCGATAATCTAACATGCAATCAGATAGACCATATTTTAATTGATACCAAGCACACAACAAACTTACTTCAGATCAGAAGTTACAGAGGGACTGAATGCAGCACTGACCATTAACTTGTTGGAGCTAAATTAAAATTCAGACTGAAGAAAATTTTTTACAGTAAATTAAATAAAAGCTCAGTAATAAATAGAGATGCTTTGAAAAGAGAAGACACTAAAGAAATTCAGAAATGATCTAAACCATAAGACAAACACAAGAGGGAATGAAGAAAATAAAAGCATTGATGACAGATGGGAAGATATAAAAACCATTATAACAAACACAGAGGAAGAATGCCTTGGAGTCTAGACCATAAATAAAAAATAACTGGTTCGATGAAGTCTGCAGAAAGGCAGTCATAAAGAAAAGAACAGCAAGACAGATGTGGTTGAATGATATGAACAACAAAACAAATGAGGAGAAGTACCACACACAATGTAAAGAAACTCAAAAAGGTATTCGCCAACAAAAATGACAACACATGAAAGACATGGTAAGCGAGATGTAGACATGACATCAGAGTAAGAAAAGCAAGGAATTCTATAAAGAACTGCGAACAATAAAGCAAGGGCATAAACAACCTCTGTAGAGCTTGAAGGATAGTAATGGAAACATTATAAATAATGAAGAGAAAACCTGTACCAGATGAAAGAACATTTTGAAAAACTACTAAACTGTGAAGAACCTATAAGCATATTATCATGCGAAGAAAGACAGATTTGTGAACCTGAAATAGAGGAACCAGACTTAGAAGAAGTCATCTGCAGCATCATGCTTATACGAAACAACAAAGCAACTGGTTCAGATGGAATTGCTGCAGAACTGATCAAGGAAGGAGGTCTAAATCTACATGAACAGATATGTGCACTAATACAACAAATATGGAGAGAAGAAAAACTCCCTAGTGAATGGAGAGAATCATTACTGATCCCAGTATTTAAAAAAGACGATAAGAGCAACTGTAAAAACTACAGAGGAATATCCTTGCTACAAAATACTATCTATTATGCTTTTAAATAGATTAAAACCATACAGTGAGAACATACTGGGAGACTATCAAGCAGGTTTTAGGAAGAATAGATCAACTACAGACCAAATATTTTATCTACGCCAAGGAGCAGAAAAGTACTGGGAATATGGAAAAGAAATACATAATATCTTCATTGACTTCAAGAAAACCTATGACAGTATAGATAGGAGCAGCTTATGGAAAATTATGAAAGAATTTGAGATATCTAATAAATTAATCAATCCGACCAGAATATGTATGGAGGATGCACAAAATATCAATCAATCAATCAAGTGCCGTGCCGCGTGGCGTAGGCGATCATTTCTCTCCACAATTCCCTGTAGACTTGATTATGAGATCCGCCGGTGACTTTCTTCCTAGCCACACTGACAGCCCATCCAGTAACTTCTCTCTCTGTCTTCCTCTGTCTCTTCTTCCCTCAATTTTTCCAATTGCCACAGTGTGTTCCAGTTTTCATCTTCTCAGAAAATGTCCTACAAATTTCGCTTGTCTGCCTCTGATCTTTGCTGTAGTTTGCCTTTTAACTGCAGCTTCTCTTAAGACTTCTTCGTTGGTTTTCTTAGCTGTCAATGGTACTTTCAACATCCTCCTTATAAATCACATTTCCATTGCCTCTATTTCTCGCTGTATTCGTTTATTCATGGACCATTCTTCACATCCATAAAACAAAATTGGTTCAATGTAACATTTAAGTACTCGGAATCTTGTTTCCATTGATGTAGATCTGCTGCAAAAGATGTGTCTCATTTTCTAGAACGTTGGCTTGGCCTGAGCACGTCTGCTTTTTATTTACACAAAATATAGTAATATATAATGGAGGGAAGTCTGAACCCTTCTCTATAAGAACTGGATTAAAACAAGGTGATACATTATCTCCATTACTGTTCAACCTAGTACTAGAAAATATAATCAGAAAAGCGAAAGAAGAAAGCAGTACAGAAGAAAAAGCTAAAAAACTGGGATACGCTGATGACATCGACCTGGTGGGGAAAACTATGTAAGAAGTCATCAATACCTGCATACACCTGAGAGATGTGGCACTAAAAGTGGGCTTGACCATTAACCAAGATAAGACAGAGTATATGAAGATATCAAGAGACCAGGGACAGAATGATCCAGATTATATAAATGTTGGAGAGAAGATTATTAGGAAAGCAGAAACATACAAATATCTAGACACAACCTTCAACAGAAGCAGCATAGTAAGCAAGGAAATTAAAAGCAGAGTACAGATAAGGAATAAAATATACTTTGCCTTGCAACACCTGTTAAAATCCAAAATCCTGTCCCAAAACACCAAAATAACAATCTACAAAACTATAATAATAGCAGCCGACATGTATGGATCAGAAATGTGGAGTACAACAAAGAAAGATGAACAACAATTACATATCTTTGAGAACAAAATCCTAAGATAAAGGATACCAACAGTGAAGAATGGAGAGCTAGAAAGAGCACTGAACTGAACAGCTTATTTAAATCCCAACGAATTATGAATGTCTTGAAACTGAACAGACTACGCTGGCTGGGGCATGTAGAATGAATGGAAGAGAACAGCACACGAAAATGAAGAGATGAGAGAAACAAGACCAAGGGGTGGACCAAGACAGAGATGGAAAGACAACATAGAAGAGGATATAAAAGAAATTGGTGTCACCAACTGGAGAGAGAAGATTAGGAATAGAGAGGAATGGAGGCGAACTTTATCTGCAGCAATGAGCCTTAATTGCTTGGAAAGCTGAAGAAGAAGAAGAAGAAGAATCGTATCATCTGTCTGCTTGTGTCTGCCTGCACACTTTGGGAATGTTAATAATAACCAACAATGGATGTTTTATAGAGAAAAGCGGAAGTAAATGAAGCTTCCTTGATCTTTCCCGATGTATTGCACGTGTCTCCAATCTAAGAAGAGAGCATCTTTGATTTATAAGCATATTGCTTCCAGACCCGCAGGAACTCTCGCTTTTCCTCAGCATTTCCCGTCACAGTTTTGTTTTTCCCAGAGGCAAGATGCGCGCATCCTGCTCTGGTCCAGATTTTTTTTTTTTTTGCACACGTTCCGAAGCCTTTCATCCAAGACTCCGTCTGTCCGTGTGTTTCTTCATACGAGACTCCATCCCGCTCATGTGTTTGCGAGAAAGCAGATATCACCTGGTCGTGATAAACTCACCCTGGCACCGTCTGTTGCGCCCCCTGGCTGCGAGCAGACTACCGAGGTGCTGGGCCAACAGTCAGGGTCTGCGTAAACTGTGAAACAAGCCTTGAGCCACCCTTTTATGCCGTGTTGTGTTTGTGCTGTGCACGTACGGAAAAACCACGGTACTAGATTAGGAAACATGAACTTCATGAGTGTGTTTTAGCGTTTTTAAACATACGATTATATTTTTTAAGGATTCCTCTTATAATGTATATTTTTACAAGAAAAAAAACAGACTTAAAAAGAAGTAAAAGATACATATATTAATTAGATGATATATGTGGTGATTCCGCACGGGGTAGAAGGTACATAAGCGTGAGCTTAGCGCGGTTTATCTATGTTCCCAATCTTGCCGGAGTTTTGACAGCGACTCTATGTCTACGCTGCCTGAACGACTTCCATTTGTTGAAAATTTAACTCCGGCGTTAACGACAGCCATTTCTGCCCGTCCCCAGTCAGTAATTGTTTGATGATGATGCCAGCGTGAGGAAGCCAGTCCCAGGTGAGTGCTCATGACACTAGTAAAGTTTCTCCTTACTGTTATAATATTGTCACACTACCTGCCAGAACTGGCAGCGGCATAGTAACTCAGAGTTTTGGGAAAAGTTGTGAATATGTTCATTCTGTTTGCCATAATTTCACCCAACCTTGTTAGAAAACTTTAACCTTTGACCTTCGTTTTCCTTTGCGAAGCTAACCAGCTCACGGTAGCATCTTGGGCTAATTATAAGTAATGGACGTGGAGAGATTTTAACAAGAGTTTTTACGTAGCCTTGCTTAAGTGTGCCAGATTTAGGAGATGATGGATTGTTGTCATTAGCGGGGCAATGAAGGAAGCCGCCATCATAACTGAAGTTGGCAGTGATAACGAAATACCAGCTGTACCAGATTCTCTGAGTCAGCACAGGTTTCTGGGGCCCCGGGCGAATCCTCAAATCTAAGCTCTCTGAGTCAGCACAGGTTTCTGGGGCCCCGAGCAAAGCCTTAAATCTAAGCTCTCTGAGTCAGCACAGGTTTCTGGGGCCCCGGGCGAAGCCTTGTACCAAATTTATGTTTCAGGATTTTCGTGAAGTGAAATGATCGTGGTAGACAGATGTAGCCAGGGTTGGTTGAAAGATAAAAAAAAACCAACTTCCCATAATGGAAAAATAGACGGTTTTATGACTTCATTATGATCAGTAGGTGAGGAGTGATGTAAAGTGAGGAGTGATGTAAGGTGAGGAGTGATGTATGATAAGGAGTGATGTAGTGATGTAAAGTGAGGAGTGATGTAAGGTGAGGAGTGATGTATGATGAGGAGTGATGTAAAGTGAGGAGTGATGTAAGGTGAGGTATGATGTATGATAAGGAGTGATGTAGTGATGTAAAGTGAGGAGTGATGTAAGGTGAGGAGTGATGTAAGGTGAGGAAAAATGATGTAAGGTGAGGAGTGTTGTATGATAAGGAGTGATGTAGTGATGTAAAGTGAGGAGTGATGTATAGTAAGGAGTGATGTAAGGTGATGAGTGATGCATGATGGGAAATGGTGTATGATGAGGAGTGATGTATAGTGAGGAGTGATGTTGATGATGATGTCTGTTTCTTGAGTCCTCTTAAGGAGTTACGAACACAGCCGTAATCCACTCCGCATCGCGTGTTAAGATTTTCATCAAGGCACTGTCATCAAAGTAACCAGGTCCAGAGTGTAGGAGGGTTATTAACCCGACTTAGCCAGGTTTCTCAACCTTTATGAACACGTAAACATGTTTTTCTGGCACTTCAGATACACGGAGAAAATAGGTGCTTGACCAGGCCAAGTTTTTCACTGGCAGAATGACCTAGAATTACTTTCTGACACTTTTTTTTGGGAAACAAAATCTTCAGAACTTCTGAGCATCGTCCACGTATTTTCTGTAAATTCAGAAATTCTGGCACCAACTTTATTACAGGTGTCTGGACAGCCGTAGGCAGAGACAAAGAAGATGGACGACAAGCTAATATCAAGAATACCTTGACCGAATCTTTCTATCCATGTTATGGAAACTTAGGTCTTATTTTCTTTTCCTATATCATCTCCCTGAAAACTGAATTTCTTCTTATTATTTTTCTTCTTCTTCGTTTTATTTTTTAAGGGCTTCATCAAGTCAGTTTTCTGAATTTACCTTTATACGATCATGCTTCATCAAGTCAGTTTTCTGAAACTACTTTTATACGATCTTACTCCATCAAGTCAGTTTTCTGAATTTACCGTTAGACAGTCATGCTCCAAAAAGTCTGGTTTTTTTATTTACCTTTTTACAATCATGCTTCATCAAGTCAGTTTTCTGAGGTTTCTTGTATACAGTCATGCTTCATCAAGTCAGTTTTCTGAGTTTTCCTTTATACAGTCATGCTTCATCAAGTCAGTTTTCTGAGTTTTCCCTTATACAGTCATGCTCCATCAAGTCAGTTTTCTGAGGTTTCCTTTATACAATCATGCTCCATCAAGTCAGTTTTCTGAGTTTTTCTTTATACAGTCATGCTCCATCAAGTCAGCAAACTGAAACGTATTTAAGTAGCAAAATTAAGCAAAGTCCACAACTTGCAAAAATCTTGTAGAAAAGTCCACCTCGTAGTCTCAGTCGAGTTTGCTGACTTGGTTGGAGCGCGGACCAGAAGTATCACTTTGTCCACAGAATCACTGGATATTCTTTCATGATGGCAAACTGTACTGCTCTATATGAAAACAACATGATGGCAAACTGTACTGCTCTATATGAAAACAACATGGTGGCAAACTGTACTGCTCTATATGAAAACAACATGGTGGCAAACTGTACTGCTCTATATGAAAACAACATGATGGCAAACTGTACTGCTCTATATGAAAACAACATGATGGCAAACTGTACTGCTCTATATGAAAACAACATGATGGCAAACTGTACTGCTCTATATGAAAACAAAAAAACATAGGGATGAGAATTTCTAAAGAGGGAGTAAACTGTGAGGTTGTAGAATTGTGATGGAAGCAGCAGCTTACCTGTCTAAGGTCACGGCTGCAGTTATAATAATCGAGAAAACACACAAAGAAAAAAAATGACTGTGTTTCAGAACAAATACTCGCATAAACATTATATGTATGTTTGTGTGTGTTATTGCTCTGTGTATGTCTGTGTTCTCTGTGTGTGTGTCTGTGCGTGTCTTGTTTTTCTTTGTTCTGTGTGTATTCATCTGCCACTGTTCTCTGTGTGCCTGCCACTGTTCTCTGTGTGTCTGCCATTGTTCTCTGTGTGTCTGCCATTGTTCTCTGTGTGTCTGCCATTGTTCTCTGTGTGTCTGCCACTGTTCTCTGTGTGTCTGCCACTGTTCTCTGTGTGTCTGCCACTGTTCTCTGTGTGCCTGTCTCTGTTCTGTGTTTGTCTGTCTCTGCTTTGTGTGTTTCTTTTTCTGTTCTCTGTGATAGATAGATAGATAGATAGATAGATAGATAGATAGATAGATAGATAGATAGATAGATGGATGGATGGATGGATGGATGGATGGATGGATGGATGGATGGATGGATAGATAGATAGATACAATAAAACCAAAAGAAGAACTTCTAAAACCTGACAGAAATAAAGACCGTGACACTGAAACCTGACAGAAATAAAGACCTTGACATTGAAACCTGACAGAAATAAAGAATATGACACTGAATCATCATCATCATCATGTGCCGTGCCGACTGGCGTTGGCTATTATGCTTCTCCAGAGTACACGATCCTTCATGCAGGCCATCAGCTCAGTTGGTGATCTCCTCTCACACCATCCCGTCAGACTGTCCAGTATCATTTCTCTTGGTCTTCCTCTTGATCTTCTTCCTTCTATTTTTCCTGTTGTTATAATATTTTCAGTGCCCCCTCTTCTCATTGCATGTCCTATGAAAGTACATTGTCTCTCTCTTATCTTTTTGACAAGGTTTTTTGTCTCTCCAGCTCTTCTCCTACATTCCCTGCTTTAGAATAGTTACAGTCAATTTTATACTGCATTTTGGTGGATTCTGTTTCTTAGATATAACCATAGTCTCTGTCTTTTTGATGTTCAAAGAAAGGCCTTTCTGTTCACTTTCTTTGGCGACTTTATTCAAGAGATTTTGCAGGTCTTGTTGGTTTTCAGCTATCAGTACTGTGTCGTCAGCATACCGAAGGTTGTTAATATTGTATCCTCCAATTTTTATGCCTGGTTCTGTGATGATTGTTCTTAGAATATTCTCGCTATACAGAGAAAAAAGGTCTGGAGATAGTACACATCCTTGTCGCACCCCTTGTTTTATAGGTTGATATTTTCCAATTCTATTTTCAACTCGAACTGCTGCTTCTTGCTGCCAGTATAGATGTTTTACACTGAAACTTGACAGAAATAAAGAATATGACACTGAAACTTGACAGAAATAAAGAATATGACACTGAAACTTGACAGAAATAAAGTATATAACTGACAGGAAAATGACAGCCTAGCGCAAGTTAAAACTGTCAGACATAAAATATGTGTGAAAATCCTCGCTAACTGCAGCACTATGCAGCAGTCACATTACAAAGCAAAGAAGCAACATACAGATAAGAGATATCCTTCACATTTCTAGCCCACACTTAACATTTTGTTTTCACAAACTTTACTCAGCTTTTGACAATTTAAGATAATTCATTTTTAACTGAAATTAAAATAAGTTGAAATAATTATGTTCACTTTAAAAGTGTAAGCGAGAATGAGGAACTACGGAGTTTAGGGAGTTTTCATCTAAGTCAGTTTTTCTCTAAAATGGAACGTTCCGAATGTCCGTTGTTGGTATGAAGGTCCGAATGTCCGTTGTTGGTATGAAGGTCCGAATGTCCGTTGTTGGCATAAAGGTCCGAATGTCAGTTGTTGGTATAAAAGTCCGAATGTCAGTTGTTGGTATGAAGTTCCGAATGTCAGTTGTTGGTATAAAGGTCCGAATGTCAGTTGTTGGTATGAAGGTCCGAATGTCAGTTGTTGGTATAAAGGTCCGAATGTAATTTGTGGAAATGAAGGTCCGAATGTCAGTTGTTGGTATGAAGGTTCGAATGTCAGTTGTTGGTATGATATTCTTTTGACAAATTTTGTAGTCTCCATAAGTCTTCGCTTTCATCATTCATTGATCAAAACAAATTAGTAACAGCTATTATGTAAAGAATTCTTTACAGACTAAGTGTATAACTACAGACTAAGTGTATATAACTACAGACTAAGTGTATATAACTACAGACTAAGTGTATGTAACTACAGACTAAGTGTATGTAACTACAGACTAAGTGTATGTAACTACTGACTAAGTGTATGTAACTACAGACTAAGTGTATGTAACTACAGACTAAGTGTATGTAACTACAGACTAAGTGTATATAACTACAGACTAAGTGTATATAACTACAGACTAAGTATATAACTACAGACTAAGTGTATATAACTACAGACTAAGTATATAACTACAGACTAAGTGTATATAACTACAGACTAAGTATATAACTACAGACTAAGTGTATATAACTACAGACTAAGTATATATAACTACAGACTAAGTATATAACTACAGACTAAGTGTATATAACTACAGACTAAGTATATAACTACAGACTAAGTGTATATAACTACAGACTAAGTATATTACTACAGACTAAGTATATATAACTACAGACTAAGTATATATAACTACAGACTAAGTATATAACTACAGACTAAGTGTATATAACTACAGACTAAGTGTATATAACTACAGACTAAGTGTATGTAACTACAGACTAAGTGTATATAACTACAGACTAATTGTATATAACTACATACTAAGTGTATATAACTACAGACTAAGTGTATGTAACTACAGACTAAGTGTATATAACTACAGACTAAGTGTATATAACTACAGACTAAGTGTATGTAACTACAGACTATGTGCTTGTTGCACTACAGTTTACAGTTTATAATTAGACTGGGTGCAAGCAGAACCTGACCTCACACCCTGGCACTTGTTTGCTGCTTCTGGGAAGCGTACTCACTCTCGACACCCGAGCACTGAACACGTGACACGGCCTGTAATAGTCTTTCTTCTGCTCGGAGAGTTCTTCCAATACGACGTACGGAAACTTCCATTTCGTATTAATGGGTGGTCTTTTCTGTGTGGATCTGAGAGTTTCATACTCTCTCTCTCCTCTCTCTCTCTCTCTCTCCCTCTCTCTCACACACACACACCCACTTTTTTATGTCAATCAGCGTCACATTTTTCACCTGGTACCACCTGGGGCACACAGACAAGCGCTGATTTCACGCTGTGACGGCTTTTTTCGTCTGGAAGAAGATTCAGGGGCAGCACTGACTGTGAAAGTTGCCGACCTTCTTCTATGGCAGCTTCACTCAGGACAGGAAACTTTGTTGTAGAGATCTAAATAATAATACAACCCCTCAGATCATCAGAGACCCACTATAAAGAATAGGACATGTTGTTGGGTTGGACAGAAATAAAATAGTAGTCTCCCCTGTAGAGAGTTAAATTTTGGATATTTATAAGCATGCGCAGCGGGGAAATCTGTTGTAAAGCTCGCACGTATTTGTACTCATAGATAACGAATTTGGAAGAGACGCACGGAAAATAGGCAGACGAGGGAAAAAAACGGTTGAGACGGGCAAGAGAGAAGGTTCCAGAAATGAAGGCACACAAGTTTTTTCTTCAGAGTCAGTATTTTAGTTGGGTGTCGAAATAGTAGAATGTAGATTGTAGACTGTCCTTTGTAGGCATGCTTAGTATTGATTAAATTTGTCAGTTTTATGACAGTTTCTTCTGTATTCAACTTTTGAGAGAGTATGTGGTACTGTCTGTTGTAAGAAGCAAAAATGTCCTTCAACATCCTTGCCGTGTGAGAGAGGTCGTCCCATGGCCATGTCAAGTCGCCCGGACACTATTTCATGAATTTGTGAATTCCATCAGTCTTTTCACACCACTTCCATTTGGCAACATCCAGAAACAAATGTGGTTTCATCAATTAATCTGTTCTAATGTAACGTCAAACATTGAAATATTGGACGTTACAATAGAACAGCTTTATTAATGAAACCACATTTGTTGCTGGATGTTGCCAAATATATTTAAATTTAATTTATTTTAAATTAAATGTATAAATTATATATATATATATATATATATATATATATAAATGTAGTAAATTTATATATTTATAAATATATATCATATATACATATATAAATTATATATATATATATATAGAAAATTTATATCCATACTACAAGAACTTGGGTGTCTGAGTGGCGAAGTGGTTAGTGCACTAGTCTCTCATGGCCAAGGTCGGGAGTTCGAATCCGGCCGGAGGTGCCCCAGTCACCCAGCTGTAGAATTGGGTACCCGACTTTTTTCTGGAATTGGGGAAGGAAAGGCGGCCAGGCGTGATACTGACCATATCACCCTCTAGTGTGCTGACAGGTCAAGGAAAATATGGGCACTAACACCATATACCTGTGTGCCTTCTAAGGCATGACAGGGTTACCTTTTTTTTACTACAAGAACTTAATATTGAAGAAGGCTGGCTAGTAAAGTGGATTAAATATAAAACTTAAATATTTTGGACACTTTAAACGTCATGATAATCTAGGGTCTTACATCTTACGACCTTCCTGTGCTGTTAAACGTCACATAAGGCCCGCATGGTAGCTAGCCAAGATGTCCTGCCTTCGGCGAGTTTTTCAATCTCATCAAAGGATGTTATGCCCACTGAACTGGCTTCTCTTAACGATGTCCTCTTTAGAGTTTCACATGATCGACCTCTTTTTCTTCGGCCTGTTATATTCCATTTGATAGGTTGTTTGGGGATTCTCTGGTTGTTTCTTCTCATCACGTGACCGACGTATGTCCACTTTCTCTTTCTGATCAGCCACGAAACAGGTTGTTGTTTCCTCATCTGTCTGATCTCTGCATTGTTCTTGAATTCATTCCACTTTATATCGAGTATTTTCCTTAGGCATTTGTCTTCGAAAGAGTCTAATTTCTTGTCTGTTTCTTTAGTTGTTTTCCAGCTTTCACATGCATAAATGACGGTAGATATTACATTTTAATTGAATAGTCTTAACTTGGTTTTTGTGCTTATAACTTTTGAATTCCATATGTTCTCAAGATTCTTGAAGGTCAATGCTGCTTTGGCAATTCGAATTCTAACTTCCTTTCTGGTATCACCATCCTGGTCTATATAGCTGCCGAGATATGTAAAATGGTTTACTTCTTCAACAGCTGTTCCTTCTACGTATATTTGTTCTTCGTCGTTAATGAGAACCTTCATTATTTCTGTTTTATCCTTGTTAATTTCAAGTCCTATTTTACTAGCCATTGAAGACAAGATATCTGTTTTTACTTGCATTGATTTCATATTGTCGTTGATCATGTCATCTGCTAAATCAAGATCTTCCAGTTGGGTCCCACGTACCCAATCAATGCCCGTTTTACCGTTGCAACATTTTTTCATTATGAAGTCTATGGCAATTCCAAAAAGCAAGGGAGATAATATACATCCTTGTTTCACGTCTCTTTCAATCTGGAACAATTCACTCATTCCTTCGTCTGTACTGACTGCACAAACATATTCATTGTAGAGGTCTCTAATGATGTTGACAATCTTAGATGGTATTCCATATATTCTTAAAATCTTCTATAATGATTCTCTGTGTATGCTATCAAAGCCTTTTTAAAGTCTATGAAATTCAGGATTAACGATCTTTGCTTTTCAATATGTTCTTCAAGTATTATTCTTATGGTAAATATCTGGTCGAGATAGGTTCTCCCTTTTCGAAATCCTGGCTGTTCTTCTCTCATTGCAGCATCCACTATATCTTTAATTCTATTCAGAATAACTTTGCAAAATACTTTTGACACAACTGATAGTAAAGTTACTCTTCTCCAACTGTTGCAATCGATAAGGTTGCCTTTTTCCGGTATTTTAACAATGATTCCTTTTTTCCATTTAGAAGGGACTTTTTCTTCTTTCCAAACTTTATTAAACATTCTCTGTAACTGTTTCATGTTGCCTGTATTAGTAGCTTTTAACTTCTCGTGTGTTATTTCATCTTCACCTGCAACTTTGTTGTTAGCCATTAGATTCACTGGTGTTTCAGTTTCATGCAATGTAATTTCATTTAGGTTGACATTTAGTTGTGGGAATGGTAAATGAGTTCCAAGGTCTATCAGTTCTTTTGGATGTGGTCGATTAAGTAATTCTTGGAAGTGTTCGGCCCATCTTTGCTTTTGGTCTTTACTTGATGTTAATAGTGTACCAGTTTTGCTAAGGATTGGTCTTTCTTTGAATACAATAGTACCTGTTAGCCTCTTTTGTATGTTATATAGAGTTTTGTTGTCTCCTGTTTCTGCTACCTTCTCCGCTTCTTTCACCATATTGTCCATGTATTCTCTTTTATCCCTTTTAGCTGAACTTTTTACTTTATTGTCTAGTTCCTTGTATGTTGCTTTCGCCAAATCTCTTTCAAGATCTGTTTTTACATTCAACATGTCTAATTTGGCTGCCTGTCTTTCATGTATGGATTTCCATGTGTTATCTGATATCCATGCTTTTCTATTTGTTGTTTGCAGTCCAGCATTTGTTTTAGCTGCTGTAATTATGGCTCTGCTGTAAGAATGCCATAAGTCATCTATATCTGTCTCCTCTACCTCACTGAATGCAGCGAACTGTTTGGTAAGTTCCAGATTAAAATTACTCTTAGTATTTTCATCCTGTAGACTTTGACTGTTTATCTTTCTGAGTATTGCTTTCTTGTGTTGTCTTTTCAGTTTTAGTCTTATTTTCCCTATCAACAGGTTGTGATCACTGTTGACGTCTGCACCCCTATTTCTCTTACATCTATCAGAGATGTTCTGAATTGCTTTCTAATACAAAAATGATCTATCTGATTTCTGGTTCTATCATCTGGAGATATCCATGTTGTTTTATGTATCTCTTTGTGTGGAAATATTGTTCCTCCAATGACCATGCCCTCTGTTAGACATATTTCAATTAATCTTTCTCCATTCTGATTTACCGTATCAGTCCCTTCTTTCTCCATAACTTTTTCGATGTCGGTGTTATCTTTTCATACCTTGGCGTTAACATCTCCCATGACAACTAAGATGTCGTGTTTAGGAACTTTGTTAATGAGTTGTTGTAGTTGGTGATAAAAAGTGCCTTTTATTTCGTCATCTGCATCATTCGTGGGTGCACAGCATTGTATGATTGTCATTCTTCCGTGTCTTATTTGGAATCGTGCTCTTAATATATGACTGTTCATTGGTTCCCATTCTGTAAGTCTCTTTGCTGCTGCAGTTGACAAAATTATACCTACTCCTTCGTGATATTTCCCACCGTCTCTGCCTGAATGTATGATTAACTTACGGTTTCCTCTCCGATCTTTTCCCTGCTTCTGGCCATCACATTTCACTGATGCCCAGGATGTCTAGGTGATATTTATCTATTTCTCGGATTACCTGAGCAGTTTTCGATGGTGCGACCATTGTTCTTACATTCAAGAATCCGATCTTTGTCACATATTTGGGGTCGATGAATGTGTTCTTTTGGTTACTCCGAGTTGGTATCCTCGATGCTCGATTGAATTTGGTGCGAGTTTCCGTAAGTTTTTTTCTTGGAAGGGTACATAATGGGAAAAAGAAAGAGGAAGACCAAGGCGAAGATGGCTGCAAGACATCATTGATAATCTGCAAATGAATGCATTAGCAGCAGGGCATCTTGCTTACAACCGAGAGTCCTACAGGAGAGATGTTAGGGAGGTAAAGTTCTGCAAGGGACATTCAAAGGATGGTTATGTTGCAAGCTGATGTCTCTTTAGTCTAACCATCTTAATTATATTTCAGTGCCAAGTTCTGTTTCTGCTTCTCGTTATGTGCAGCCATGGTTTTCATCTCAGTACATGTAATCTGGTTCTCTGTTTTTGAAGTTCTGTTTCTCCTGTATTCTTCCTAGAAGTTTCTACCTGTATTCTTCCTAGAAGTTTCTACCTGTATTCTTCCTAGAAGTTTCTACCTGTATTCTTCCTAGAAGTTTCTATCTGTATTCTTCCTAGAAGTTTCTACCTGTATTCTTCCTAGAACTGAGCGCTCTTCAGGTGTGTCAGGTGTGTTGATAAGCGAGGGCCACTTAAAATCTGTTGCTATTTCAGGAAACAGCGAGAAGAGAAATGTTCGGCGACTGAGAGGATCTGAGCTCGGATGTATTTTTGTGAAGCATTAACAGCCATTCTGTTTGTATGTGTGTGTGTGTTTTTTTTCATTGTTAAATTGTTAACTGTTGGTACTACCGTTGAAAACAATGTTTGACATAAATTTTAACAAACAGATAATTTTTGTTTAGACACATAAACTGCAAATCTTGCTGAAAATATATTCTTTATCAAGGCTTTCCTAATGTTCTGCATCTCTCTAATGTAGAGACACACGGAGCCCTTCTTGTAGAACTGGAAGATGTTTGGAAATTAAACTTTTCATGTTCGGTGCAGCTTGTCTTTCAATAAGCAGAACTAGGTTGTGCAGTTTTGCACAAACTGAAAGAATTTTAAACTAGAGAACACCCGCTATAGGTTCAACATCAGACACTGGCATCTTTGTGTGACAGTATTTGGTCAAGGGTATCTAACCCTTGATATAACTCTGAATCAGTATCTCAGAGTTAGGCCCATGATGGTTGTATGTTTTGTAGAATCTTCTAGATTGTTTTGTCCATGACTTCAAGTTCATTCTTTGCTCGCGAAAAGTATGTTTTGTGGTCTGGATGTGAGACGAAAGTTTCAGCTCAGATCATTCGGAGTTTGACTGTGAAACATGTACGAGTGTGTTGTGCAAGTTAGTGTAAGTTTGAAATGTATGGATGAATGAAAGTTACTTGATTCTCATGGCGCTGACTTAGTATTAGCTAGCTAGCAGCCCAGAATCTTAGTCGTGATGGAATTCTGTGTTGTTGGAGACGTCACTTGATATATTTTGTTTGTTCGATTCATCATCATCATCATCATCATGTTCCATGTAATAAATGGTTGTGAGTGCTAAGATAATGCGATCTTGACTGATAATCCCCCGTGCCTGTTTGAAAACGTTCTGGTGTTGTCCTGTGAAGAGTATATCATAACAGGGAATGTTGGTCGTGGTGTTATTGCATGTCTGCGACTTTGTCACACCACAGTGTACCAGCACACAATACAGCACAACTTAGTCACACCACAGTGTACCAGCACACAATACAGCACAACTTAGTCACACCACAGTGTACCAGCACACAATACAACACAACTTAGTCACACCACAGTGTACCAGCACACAATACAACACAACTTAGTCACACCACAGTGTGACACAGTCAACATATGTGTTGAGCACCAGCACACAGAGAAACATACTGTTTCATTTGCATTCTGGACAGCCCCATGTATGCTCCGCCGCAGCGTACACCCAAGATTATGTTTGCTAACAGTTCCCGTCAAGTCTTGGCTCTTTATGATGTGTTTTCTGCCACACAGTTCAGACTTCCTACCAGCGCCCGCAGTTTCTCCAGGCTCCAGCAGTCTCTTCACAGCTACGTTGTTCTTCCAACCTCATCACAGCTACATTGTTCTTCCAATCTCTTCACAGCTACATTGTTCTTCCTATCTCTTCACAGCTACGTTGTTCTTCCAGTCTCTTCACAGCTGCATTGTTCTTCCAATCTCTCCACAGCTACATTGTTCTTCCTTTCCGGCAGTCTTTCCAATATGGCTTTAGCAATGTCACTCTTGTCCATTCTCAGCCCGCCATTTACTTTACCCCGCCCAGCAAGCCTCTCTGCCACTTCATGGCCATGTAGTCCGGCATTGCCTTGAACAATAAAGCCTCGTTAGGCTCATCACAGTGGCGGCTCATGAGAATCACCTAGCACTGGCAGTTGTTGCCATATTTTGATGGGAAAAAGCATAAGACTTCTTTCATTTCTGCCCAATTTTGACCACAATATGTAATAGCCGTCATATTTTGACATCATATTGCATACAGCGATGCGTTTACATCGCGATGAATAGAGCTCTAGGTTAGTCTGTTGGTGAAATGTGTGTAGAACTCTAGTATGTTAGTGAAATGTGTGTAGAACTCTAGCTTTGTCTGTTGGTGAAATGTGTGTAGAACTCTAGTTTAATATGTTGGTGAAATGTGTGTAGAACTCTAGCTTTGTCTGTTGGTGAAATGTGTGTAGAACTCTAGCTTTGTCTATTGGTGAAATGTGTGTAGAACTCTAGCTTTGTCTGTTGGTGAAATGTGTGTAGAACTCTAGTTTAATATGTTAGTGAAATGTGTGTAGAACTCTAGTTTAATATGTTAGTGAAATGTGTGTAGAACTCTAGCTTTGTCTGTTGGTGAAATGTGTGTAGAACTCTAGTTTAATATGTTGGTGAAATGTGTGTAGAACTCTAGCTTTGTCTGTTGGTGAAATGTGTGTAGAACTCTAGTTTAATATGTTGGTGAAATGTGTGTAGAACTCTAGTTTAATATGTTAGTGAAATGTGTGTAGAATTCTAGTTTAGTATGTTAGTGAAATGTGTGTAGAACTCTAGCTTTGTCTGTTGGTGAAATGTGTGTAGAACTCTAGTTTAATATGTTAGTGAAATGTGTGTAGAACTCTAGTTTAATATGTTAGTGAAATGTATGTAGAACTCTAGTTTAGTATGTTAGTGAAATGTGTGTAGAACTCTAGCTTTGTCTGTTGGTGAAATGTGTGTAGAACTCTAGTTTAATATGTTAGTGAAATGTGTGTAAAACTCTAGTTTAATATGTTAGTGAAATGTGTGTAGAACTCTAGTTTAATATGTTAGTGAAATGTGTGTAGAACTCTAGTTTAGTATGTTAGTGAAATGTGTGTAGAACTCTAGCTTTGTCTGTTGGTGAAATGTGTGTAGAACTCTAGTTTAATATGTTAGTGAAATGTGTGTAGAACTCTAGTTTAGTATGTTAGTGAAATGTGTGTAAAACTCTAGTTTAATCTGTTGGTGAACCTTTCCTAGCGCTTGACATATCTACTTCTCACACATATTACGAAGAAAAGAACGAACTTTTAAGCAGTTTGGAACTGAAAACACAGACCTGCCCTGACATTATCTCTCAAAGTTCACATTATCATATTCGTAGATAGTCCGATTCCACGTCAATTTATTATCAGCCTGCTAGATATACGAGAGAGAGAGAGAGAGAGAGAGAGAGAGAGAGAGAGAGAGTCATGATCCAGAGATGCCCCCCCCCCCCCTTAGAGTGTCAGGAGTTTCATAGGGCCAAAAGACTTGTCTGAGGGTGTTAGTTCCTCTGATGATCTGAAGGAACTGTGTTGTTGTTCCGCTCTCTACAGCAGAGTTTCCTGGATATACAAGGTCCGACAATTAAGTAATGAGACTAATTACATAAAAAATAAAATAAACAACAGTTGAATATATAATCTGTATTTTATTCAAAGTACGCCCCTTGTACATTGATACAGCGAGTGGCACGATCTAACAAACACTGGAACGACCTCTGCAGTTCTTCTGTTGGTACGGCCCTTAAACTCGATGTTACGGCCCTTTGGGTGTCATCAGTATCGCCAAAGAAGCGTCCCTTTCAATGGTAACTTTAATTTTGGGAATAGAAAATAATCGCAGACAGACAAATCTGAAGAATAGGGTGGATGAATATTACGATGCAATAACAATTGGAGGTTATGAAATACCAGAGATTAGATATGCTGATGACACAGTGTTACTATCCACAACACAAAGAGGAATGGAAAAACTAATTATGTCAGTCCGTAAGAACAGCGAAGAGCAAAACCTCTATCTTAATGTGAAGAAAACTAAATTGATGACAACTGACAAAACAAATAAGGCAGCTGAAATATATATTATTGAGGAAAAATTGGAAGAAGTGGAGAGCTTTGAATATCTTGGATCACTACTAACTAATAATGGAGATACAATGAGAGAAATTAAAAGGAGGACATCTATCGCTCTTCAGAAAGTAAAACAAATAAAGAATCTGTGGAGAGGAGCAGACAGAACTACAAAAATAAATTTTTAAGGGCATGCATCTTTCCCATCGCAACATATGCCTGTGAGACCTGGACACTTAACAAAACAGCTGAGAAACACATAAATGCCTTTGAATGTAAATGCTACAGAAGAGTTCTCCAAATATCATGGACACAAAAAAGAACAAATATATCTATACTACAAGAACTTAATATTGAAGAAGGCTGGCTAGTAAAGAGGATTAAAGAGAGAAAAATTAAATATTTTGGACACATTAAACGTCATGATAATTTAGAGAAGACCGTATTGGAAGGGTACATAATGGGAAAAAAAGAGAGGAAGACCAAAACGAAGATGGCTGCAAGACATCGTTGACGATCTGCAAATGAATGCCTCATCAGCAGGCCATCTTACTCACAACCGAGAGGCCTACAGGAGTGCTGTTTGGGAGGCAAAGTTCCGCAAGGGACATGCAAATGAATGAATGAGGGTGGATGGTTGAGAACGAACACTTATTTTTGCTCCAAAAATTCCTGTACAACTACCCCCCGTGAGACGGTGCATTATCATGAAGAAGGAAAAAACTTCCAGTTGTTGAATAATCGGTTCGGACTCGGAGAATCCTTTTCATTTGGCGTTTCAAGTTAAATAAACTTTGGCAGTAACAGTCTGTCCCTCTGGAATAAATTCTTTGTGAATAACGTCTTTGCTGTCGTAGAAGCACACCAACATTGTCTTCACTTTTGACTTTTGAAGACGAAATATTTTGCCTTTTGGTGGTGATGATGACTTCCACTGAGCACTTTGGCGTTTAGTTGTGGGATCATATCGGAAAATCCATGTTTCATCCTCTGCAACAATCAAATTTAAGAAATGTTTATTTCTGCGTCACGTTTTGATGATGTCTTTTGCGTACTCAACACGCTGGTGTTTGTGGTCATCAGACAAAGAATGTGGTACAAACCAGCAAGCAACTTTTTTCTTGCCCAAATCTTCCATTAAAATTTTACGAATGGTCTCTCGGTTAACACCAAATTCATCTGCCATCATCCTCACAGTCTTCTTCTTCTGCGTTCGAGTTTGTTGGTCACTTCAGATCCTGATCCCTGTCGACATGGCAAAGCCCGAAGTCCTCTCCAGATCCTAATAGGAGCCCCAAAGCTTTTGCCCCAGGCTTGTGTCCTCTGGCCATGTCTCACGCCTCAGGTCTTCATGGTTTGGGCACTCTTGTATGATATGTTCTGGAGTCTGGGCTCTATTGCCACATGGACACTCGTTTGTGTGAGACAGTTTGAGTCGATGCAAGTGGCTCAGTAATCTGCAGTGGCCTGTCCTTAGACGAAATAGGATGGTTTTGAGGATGTCTTTGTAGTACCTCTACGATCTCCTTGTATCCGTTCTTTGACTTTTGCAATGAGTTCCTCATTACGAGCAGAAAGTGAGCGTCCATGTCTAGTTGCATTTGTAATCGTTTCCACACCACCTTTGAATCGTGAATACCACCTGAATATCTGTGCACGAGAGAAACAATTATCCCCATAAACTGGTCGCATCAATTCAACTGTCTTAGTGGCACTTTTCCGAGTTTAAAACAGAATTTAATGTTAGCCTTTTGCTCCATTGCTGATTACGTGACAATGCACCTCTAACTAGGTCAACACAGTGGCGGTTTGTTTGTTGTCTGCTTATCAGGCGGCAATGAAAAGTTGCCAGATCATAGATGAAGGTTACAAATATTGTAGGATTAAACCTCGAAAAAATCGTAGACAAAGTGCTTTGTCTACGATTTTTTCGAGGTTTAATCCTACAATATTTGTTATCTTACTTTACCGTACCAAAACCTCGTAGTTTCCTATTTATAAAAAATTGTTCCATAGATGAAGGTTGTCTCTTTGGACTCCATGCTTTGCTTCATTGATGGCATTTTTGTCTTGGCCATAATAAAATCAGTCTCATTACTTATTTGTCGGACCTTATATATATATATATATATATACATGTATGTTCGAGCATCACGCTGGAACCGCCTGGAACAATTTCAACCAAATTTGGCACACATATGACTTACAATCTGGACAATGCACCATGTGGGTTAGATCATCCCCGTGACCCGTAGGGTGGCCTGGGTGGTGGGGGTAGTATCGAATCCGACCAATGCAAACAATACCCAACTGAATAACGTGATATTTATGCCTGCTTTGGATTGTTGACTATGACGGACAAAGGTCAGCCCACACAAATCGATGACGTTATATCTGCTGAGTTACCGAACCTTTGGCATCGATAATGAGAAACATGATATACGGAGCAGATTTCTGATTCACAACAGACACCCTACTGTTGTTCATCCCAGCGTCCATTTAGAAAATGGCCAGAGTGTTTATTTCATAACAGAGAGACCCCATACAGTGGTTGATCAGCCACCAACCACAACCACATAGGCGGGGGTCTAGCGGTGGGGGTGACATTTACAAATCATCGAAAGCGACTAATATTAGTGTCTAATCCATAGTTTTCGGGGTCCTTGAGATGAATAGTGACAACCCCCGATGCCGTTTACGTCCAAGTTCAGCTCCCACTGGCATGGGGGCCTAGGGGTTGGGTGGGATGGGAGTGACATGTAAAAATTAGACCGCTATTAGTGTCAAATCCATAGTTTTCGAGGTCGGTGAGACGAATAGTGGCACTCGCAAGTTCAGCCTCCATCTGTGTGTGTGTGGGGGGGGGGAGGGGGAGTGGTGAAAAATAAAATGTTCTAATTCACCGATGTTAGTGTCGAATCCATAGTGCTCGGGGTCGCTAAGCTGATTGGTGACATTCCTGATGACAATTAAGCCACCGTTTAGTCGAATAGAACAAATAGAACTCTGTAGGAGCATCTAGACTCTCGAGGTTGTGGAAATGAATTGAACATTGTAGAATCTTCTAGAAGATTGTGGAACTGAACAGACCTCTGCAGAACGTTCTAGAAGGTTGCTTCTTCTTCTTCTTCTTCGTTCGCACTGTCTGTCTATATCTGCAGTCCTGTCTCTTCGATAAATTTCACTGTTTTTTGTAATTCATGTATGGAACCGTAGAGCTTATCTTCTTTAGTGGTTTCACTGGGCCAGTAATTATTTCTCAGTGTCTCATAGTTGATGCAGTTCTGGAGGATATGTTCCACAGTTTGGGGCACCTAGGCACATGTACATAGATTAGTAGTACCAACCTTAAACTTTGTATACATATGACTTCGGAGTCGGCTGTGTCCTGTTCGGAGACGGAAGATGGTGACTTGTTCCTTTCTGTTTAGCATGTGATAGTCATCATGTGGTGGTGTTTGTGGCTTCCTGTAGGTTTTTATCATGCTTTTCTTCTGATTATAAGTGATTGGTATGTCTGGTTGCTCCATTTCAGTGCCCTCTTTGGCCAGATGGTCAGCTTTCTCATTACCTGGTATCCCACAGTGGGAGGGAATCCATTGCAAAGTGACTCTATGTTGTAAGCCAATTTTTGACAAGGCATCCTTAAGGTCTGGTAGTTTGTTGCACTGAAGAGCCTCCAGTACTGATCTTGCATCTGTGAGAATTACTACAGGACATATATCAATTCTGGAGTCTGATAGTTTTTCAACTGCAGCAATAATTGCCCTAACTTCTGCATCAAAGTTGTTGCAGTATTTACCAGTGGGTATGGAAATCTTGTCAATGGTGTTGTTTGGATATTCAATATATGCTCCTGCCCCTCCATTCTTTATGGCATTATGTGCAGATCCATCTGTATACACACGTATCCAGGTGTCACATGGATATTTGTCATCTAGAACACTAAGTGTGGCTGTTGATCTTACAAGACTGCTCTGTATCTCACCATTCTGCACACCTTTCACTTCAGTCTGAATAGTTATTTGTGTATAATCTGCTTCTTTCCATGGTGTATGCTCTGGTACAGATGATAATGGAGCGACTACAGTTGGAAGGTCAGGTATCAGTTTACGCATACGCTTGGCCTGGTGAATGAAGCTGTTTCTTTTAAGCCGTCCTAATGCCAAGTTATTGAATCTCTCCTTCAGGGGATGGCTTACAGAGCTAAGGAATTTTTCTCCCATGGTCATGACCTTTGTGTCTCTACGTTCCTTTAGCGGTTGAACACCAACTATTTTCTGCATTTCTACTATTGGTGTGGACCTCATGGCACCTGTGATAATCCGTAGTGACTGATTTTGAACTAGAAGGTTGCTGAAATGAGTAGAATTTTGTAGAACCGTCTAGAAGGAAGTGGAAATGAATAGAACTTTGTTGCTTGGGATAAATAAATACCCGAACAACGTCGGGTAATCAGCTAGTGTGGGTGTATATATATATATATATATATATGTATGAGAGAGAGAGAGAGAGAGAGAGAGAGAGAGAGAGAGAATAAATAAACATTAAGGTAACAAACACGTTATCTTCCACCCGTAACAACACATAAAACTGTATATCCTCTACGTTGAGCTCTTGCTCACGCGCGCTAAACGAGATATGAATTAACCAGACACACGCAACAGACTTATTTTTATATTCTCACACATTCATTACAGTCTAACAAATTACAACAGTTTAGCACCGCGCAGTAGCAAAGAATCAACAGCTACCCGCTGCTTACACAACAGCAACACGCTGCTTACACAACAGCTACCCGCTGCTTACACAACAGCAACACGCTGCTTACACAACAGCAACACGCTGCTTACACAACAGCTACACGCTGCTTACATAACAGCTACCCGCTGCTTACACAACACCTACACGCTGCTTACACAATAACGGCGAAAGAAAAGCGCCTGTCACTGCAACAAGCTAAAGAAAGTATAAATATCTTATAAATCTTTTCTAGCATAAATATCAATACCCACACACAAAAATCATAGCCCATAGTTCTTTTTTTTTTAACTAGACTCTAAATCAGTGAATTAACATATAGTTCCTAGAGATGATATATTTTCTGTTCAAATTACGTCCCTTTTTTCACATTTTACAACCCGTTAATTCTGTTTATTTTTAGCGAAACCAGAAATCTTTGACACGAGCCTGTTGATGTTTGTCTCTAAGTTGTCCGTACAGAGAAGGCTGGACGCTGATTCTGGCACAATCTGACAATCTTTATTGGACACAAGATTTCAGCTGCTCAACATTTCTACACGAAACATGGGAGTTTCTTTAGCACCCAGTCAACAGTTATGTTCACTTACTACTGTGACAGAGTTATGTTCGCTTACTATTGTGACAGAGTTATGTTCACTTACTACTGTGACAGAGTTATGTTCGCTTACTATTGTGACAGAGTTATGTTCGCTTACTATTGTGACAGAGTTATGTTCGCTTAACTATTGTGACAGAGTTATATTCGCTTACTATTGTGACAGAGTTATGTTCGCTTAACTATTGTGACAGAGTTATGTTCGCTTATTATTGTGACAGAGTTATGTTCGCTTAACTATTGTGACAGAGTTATATTCGCTTACTATTGTGACAGAGTTATGTTCGCTTAACTATTGTGACAGACTTATGTTCGCTTACTATTGTGACAGAGTTATTTATGACACACGTGACATGTTAGTTATTCCATAAGACGACTGAAGGGGAGGCTGGTTCAATATGGGTGTGATACGAATTTCTCATAGAACATTGTAAGTGCTGGAAGCATTGCTTGCTTCTCAAGTTCGGATGAACAAAATTATTTCAAATTTAATAATAATTATTATTATTATTAAGTTACTAATCCTTATTCACAGCCTTCAATTTCGTAGTTGCATATTGCACCTTACACTCTCACGATTAACATGTCTCACGATTAACATGTCTCACGATTAACATGTCTCACGATTAACATGTCTCACGATTAACGTGTGTGTGTGTACATCTTTCGTTGCAGGTGGGCAGGCAGAGTCTGATAATGGCTGGTAGGAAGAGAACTCGTTTACTGTTTCTTCTGATCCTGGCATCTACCTCCATGTTCATGTTTTTTATTCTCCTAACTCACAGCAAACAAATCTTCATGTACCAGCCCCTGCAGATGAACTCGGATGGGGTGGGGATCTGGCGCTACCCAGCCGCGTCTCCCGACAGAGGTTTCCTACTGGACACGCCCCACTGCAAGGTCCCAGATATCGACCCCTTCGACCCGTCGGTTATCAGGAAGCTACGGCGTCGGGGGGAAATGTCGTGTACTGGCAAGATGTCTATCACCTACACGGACGGCTCGATTCTCAAGTTAAACTGGACGAGAATTGAAAGAGAACTCAGTGGCGACTTCAAATATTGCCAGTACCAACCTATAAGACGAGGAGCTAAAAACAGCGACTTTTCCTTTGTGTACGGCGACCTTAGCAAACCTTTTGATCACGACATCCTCGTTCCACCGGAAGACGAGTTTATGCGAGTGTACTGCTATAGTCAGACCGAAGGAAAGATAGCCACCAACTTCCATGCTTCGATCACCCCGAAGGAGGGGGTTGAGCATCGAAGTAACTACAACTTCAAGCAGCACATCAAGAAAAATGCACCAAAAGAAACATTCAATGTCCACATGATTGGGGTGGATTCTGTCTCAAGACTTCATTTCATTCGACAGATGCAACAGACCAAATCCTTCCTGGAAAAAGAACTGCAGGCATTTGAGATGTCTGGGTACAACAAGGTGGCAGACAACACGTTCGTGAACATCGTCCCCATGATGGTGGGAAAGTTCGTTCATGAAATCGGCTGGAATGAAACCATGTCCAAGCACCCTTTTGACGAGTATGCGTTCTTGTGGAAGAACTTCTCAAAGGCGGGTTATCGGACTTTGTATGCTGAAGATGCTCCTCTGATGGCCATATTTGTTTACGCCAAGGAAGGTTTCCACGTGCCGCCGGCGGACTACTACAACCGCCCTCTGGCGCTGGCCCTGGAGAAACAGCGGAACGTGTGGAGCAACAACCATCACTGTGTGGCCGACAGGCTCGAGACCACCATGCTGCTAGACTATGTCACAGACTTCTCTCGTGTGTTCACAGACAAGCCGCACTTTGGCTTCACCTTCATCACGAGGCTCACCCATGACAGCCTCGAGCTAGCGGGATCAGCTGACTTTGCTTACGTCAAATTCTTACAGCGCTTCAAGGACGAAGGGCATTTTAATAACACAGTTCTAATTCTGTACAGTGACCACGGCTACCGCTTCGGCGACATGAGAGCATCTTACATCGGTAAAGTGGAAGAGCGGTTGCCTTTCATGTATTTAATTTTTCCTCCAAGTTTTCACCAAAAGTATCCAAAACTTGTAAAAAATTTGAGAACTAATTCTCGACGGTTGACAACACCGTTTGATATCTACGAGACGCTGAAAGACATCTTGTATTTCGATGGTGCAGATCGAAAAGCTGACATTGCCAGTCGAGGTATTAGTTTACTCAGGGAAATTCCGCCAGAGAGGACGTGCGAGCATGCGGAAATCCTGCCTCACTGGTGTCTGTGTTTGGAACAAAGAAAGTTCAAGACAAACAGTCAACTTGCTAGCAACATTGGCAAGTCTGTTGTCAGCCAAATCAACGACCAGCTAATGCCCGTGTCTCATCTCTGCGCCAGACTGAAACTCGAGAACGTCTCGGACATTGTGCAGATGGAATCTAACGAGAAAGTTCTGCGGTTCTCTGACAGTTTCCACGATGTCATCAACAGAACCGTTGTGTATGGTTATAAGACAGAAGCGCCAGTGATTTACCAGGTGACCTTGTCCACGCTTCCAGGCCACGCTATGTTTGAGGCCACCTTAATGTACGACCCCACACTGGACCTGTACAAACTGGCGGGTGATGTAAGCAGACTTAACGCCTACAACGACCAGTCTATATGTGTGAACAACTCCAGGCTGAAAAAATTTTGTCTTTGTGTTTAAATAATGTGCGATGTGTGACATACATTTAAATGATGTGCGATGTGTGACATACATTTAAATGATGTGCGATGTGTGACATACATTTAAATAATGTGCAATGTGTGTGACATACATTTAAATGATGTGCGATGTGTGACATACATTTAAATGATATGCGATGTGTGACATACATTTAAATGATGTGCGATGTGTGACATACATTTAAATGATATGCGATGTGTGACATACATTTAAATGATATGCGATGTGTGACATACATTTAAATGATGTGAGATGTGTAATATAAATTTAAATGATCAGCGATGTGTAATATAAATTTAAATGATCAGCGATGTGTGACATACATTTAAGTGAAGTGTGTCATACACTTAAATAATGTGCAATGTGTGTGACATACATTTAAATGATATGCGATGTGTGACATACATTTAAATGATCTGCGATGTGGGACATACAGCAAGTAATGTCTTGTAGCCATATGTGTTCATATTTGATATGCTGGTCATCTTATATATCAGAGTTTGTTTTATTGGCGTGAACGATGTGTGCTCAATACATGTCTTTGCATGTGAATAATACAAGTATGTGACTGCTGATTGTATGATAATTTGTTTTGGTGGTAGCTGTTTGCATTCACACTTCCCTGCTCTGCGCATCCCCTGATGATGTTTTCAAACATTTGGATTCCTTCCATTCCCAAGGTCACGTGCTCAGCACAATCAGATATCCTCCTCGTGTCCTCTCACTCTTTTTTTTTCTTTTGTCCTTAAGTTTTCAAGTGACTACCAGGTTTTCCAGCGTCATAACATGTTCATAATATATTAGATATCTTTCTATGTTTGTTCTATCATATCAATTAAACCATCTTATTATTTGTCCTCACATGCTAATGTGGACGATATCGAAACTGTCACAATGATTATGAAGGCTTCTAACATAAAATTGTCACAATGGTTATGAAAGCTTCTAATATAAAACTGTCACAATAATTATGAAAGCTTCTAATATAAAACTGTCACAATGATTATGAAAGCTTCTAACATAAAAGTGTCACAATGATTATGAAAGCTTCTAATATAAAACTGTCACAATGATTATGAAAGCTTCTAATATAAAACTGTCACAATGATTATCTTCTTCTTCGTTCGCTTCTACCACCAAGACCGCACTATGATCCTACTGAATTTACGCCTATGGTCCTCGTTAGGTCCCGTGGTCTCCTGTGTGGTCCCCGAAAGGACCACACGAGATCCCCGAGAGGACCACAAGAGGTTCAGAGTATGGCAGGGCTTTAGCCTGTATTCTTGGTGGGTCTCAGAAGCGGGATTGCATGACACCGTGGTTTTCGTTGCACCAGTTTAGTCTAGGGTTGGACTTTCTCACCGGAAGACCTCGACGTGTTTTGGATATCAGTGCATCCCCGCTGGGTGAGAGGTGGTAACCCACCTAGGCCAGAGTTGGACTTTCTCACCAGAAAACCTCAGCGTGATTAGGATACGCAAACATCCCCGCCGGGTGAGAGGTGGTTGCCTATCTAGACTGCCCTTGTCCAGTGTCTCCGACTTCAGCATTTTGTGGTCGTGGCCGCTACCCTTCCTAGTTGTGACCAGGATGGAGCTTTTGTCCAGGAGGACGAATCCTCGCCACTAGTGACTTCCACCCCTGGGTTGAGCCGGTTTAGGCATATTAACCCAGTATGGGCGTGTTTGGGACGTGACCGACCTCTAGAGCAGAGGTACTGTGACATGCATAGCCTTCAAGATTCACCCCTGGTGTGAGCCGGTTTAGGCAAAATTCACCAGTATGGGTGTATATCAGGCGTGACCGACCTCTAGAGCGGAGGTGGCATGACATGTCTAGCCATCAGGTTCCACCCCTGGTGTATGCCGGTTTAGGCATATTTCACCAGTGTAGATGTAATACGGACGTGGCCGGCCTCTAGAGCAGAGGTGCCGTGGTATAGCTCTCGCGGCGATACTACTGGACATACCGATTAAACTTCACTTTATCCTTTCCTTCACCTTTTCACATCGGCGCCGCACAGCAACCTTTATTTCTTTTCCACATTTTCTTCCTTGACCGAGATGAGCTTCACTCCACGCGCGGCATCCGAAGAGTCTCGCTAGCAGTGTCTTAACCTCTAGGACAAGCCGGTTCATGCTTTTCACCCGATATGACTGCACTCAGAACGTGGCCAACCTCCAGACCAGAGGTGCCATGATTTGACTGTTTGCTTCGCTTTATCCTTTCTACCACCTTTTCCGCAGTGATGCTGCGCGGCAACCCCATTTGCACCTTTCTTCGTTGGCCGGGAGGAGCACCGCTCCACGCACGGCAGCTAAAGAATCTCGCCAGCAGCGACAATGATTATGAAAGTTTCTAATATAAAAATGTCACAATGATTATGAAAGCTTCTAATATAAAACTGTCACAATGATTATGAAAGCTTCTAATATAAAACTGTCACAATGATTATGAAAGCTTCTAATATAAAACTGTCACAATGATTATGAAAGCTTCTAATATAAAACTGTCACAATGATTATGAAAGCTTCTAATATAAAACTGTCACAATGATTATGAAAGCTTCTAATATAAAACTGTCACAATGATTATGAAAGCTTCTAATATAAAACCATGGACAAAACAGAAATTCACGCACCTCCTCCTCCACCTCCTCCTCCTGCTCCTCCTTCTTCTTCTTCTTCTTCTTCTTCTTCTTCTTCTTCTTCTATATTATAATCCACCTAGACAAGGAACCGGGTTGCCTCCATGAATCCCACTGTTGGAAAGAGTCTGTCATGTATGTCTCGGAGTTCTCCATCCATGCACTTGTTCTGGGCCCCAGTTTGGCTGTTCAATCGTTGTAAATGAAAGGAAATGCCAAGGTCACATTCTGGCCACATTCGCAGGAGCAAAAAATGAACACAATGTTGGGAAAGCTTCGCGAACTTGCTCTAGAAGATTATGAACAGATTATCTGAGGAGATTTAAGAAATACCAAATTTGTCATATAGTTCATGACACTAGTTGCTTCTCTACCATACAAAACATTACAGTTTGGAATATATGGTGAAAAAAGTACACGATACGGCGTCACGTGGTCGACCAGTTTACTGTAAGATTATGGCAGGAAGCTGTATGACGTAGAAGTTCATCAAGTTTATGTTTGTAACTCTTGGCAAGTCCGGACTTCTTTGTACCTGGGTTGTATCCGGAATCTCGAATTTTCTGGATTCTCCAGCAATAATTCTGAAACTCTGATTTAGGATGAAATAAAGAAAAGACAGCTAGGTCAATTTGACAGTTGATTCATGAGCAAATAAAGCATGTATCATTTATCAAAACAAACAGTTTAAAGAAAAATAAAGTCAGCACCAGATAAAGATGCAATCATAAATGTTTTCATCAATAAACAGGATGAAATGTTTGAAGTTTTGTTTAGAGATGAACATTATAAGAATACGATACACACAAAAGAAGTTGCAGATTTTATGTAAATTGTTTACGTATTTTTAGTCTGTTCCCGAAACATCTTCACATCAAATTACAAAGTTCGAAAAAATAAATAAATATTTATTGCCCCGATTCCTGTTTCATCAGCTGCGCTGTTTGTGGATGGAACATTTCCAGCTTGTACTCTGTCAGCTGTGTTGTTTGTGAATGAAATATTTCCAGATTGTACTGTTGTACTTTGTCAGCTGTCTGCCTGGCGCTTCTATTGCTTTCTTTAAATAACTTTCCTGTATCATCTTGTTTCAGACTGTACATTTTTTTTTGTGAGAAAATTACTTAGGTCCTTATGAGTACCTTGTGAGTAAGCATGCCTTACGTCTTGAAGACTTAGCCTGGTTCTGTTACATATATTCTCTGACCGTTTCAATGGTTTTTTTTCTCTGCAGTAGACCAAGATATCTTTTTTCCTTCACTTTTGTGGTTTCGCTTCACCAAATTTGTCTAAATAACTCTCTTCATCACGTGTTATAATGCGCTGAATAAATTCTTAAAGAGTGAAAGGGCTGCAACTTCAACATCATCTTCATTGCACTTACACTCTTATACGTTATCTGTATTAAGTTTGTGCAGAGAGTGTTCCTTCGTGTAACTAACTGAACAGTTCCCACCTGTTCTTATACTTTACATGCTCGTGTATGCGCGCGCACATACAAGCCCGCTAAATTTAAAAAGTCTGTCGGTTTTTCTCAAAGTCTGTATTCTTGGATGGTCTGATTTTCTTATATATATATAAAGACACGCAGACTCCTCGTTTTTTGCCATCAGTTTATGGGACAAGGATACTTCTGACATCTCTAAGCGCGTATATCGAGGTAAAAAAGCAAGGGGGACATTTTAATTCTACCAGGATGTTGTGAAACATTCCTCACAAGATTTCATTTAAACTTTAACATAGATTTTAAGTACTTACATAGATAGGGATATCAAGAATAATGAAAAGAAAGTTTAGACAAAAAACTTATTAAAGAATGATCCACAAAAGGAGGAAAAATGCTACTTTTTATTTTTTAAAACTTACAAATTTCATTTGAACACTTGCGGCCTTCAGAGCGTACTGGACAGTGATTGCTTAGCTGATCTGGAACCAAGGACATGGATATGTGGGTGGACGGACGGACGGACGGACTTGTGGCCTCTTTCTTCATAAAATCTACAAACGCAACCAGCTACACTTGCCAGGTTTCAATGAGCTAGCTGGCTTTCCCTTCTTCTTTGGATCTAAATCCATAAATTGTGGTTAACTTTCCGAATCAAAAGAAACAAAAATCTGCTCAAGTTCTTAAACGAAACTTTCCTACAGATCCATCTCTCTCCTTCGGTAGCAAGTGTACAAAATATTAATTGTTACTTTGTTTAACCTATAATTATAGAGAAACACTACTTTCAACAATCTGTCTTTATGTGTAACAGAAATTGAGCAGTTGCCAGGGCAACGGAGCGTAAACACTGTTGCTAGGTTGTGTGTGTATTTTTTTTTTCTTTTTAAATAAATAATCGACCGCTCTATTTGAAATTTTAGGTGGACGTATTGAGAGGCACGGTCAAAATATTTGTGTCATATTAACTGAAAAAGCCACATATCGAAACCACAATTTCAGACCTTAGATCTCAGAATCCGACATCATTGTATCCAAGACATTCCCGTACATCCTCCGTCTCCTACTCTGACATCATTGTATCCAAGACATTCCTGTACATCCTCCGTCTCCTACCAAGACATCATTGTATCCAAGACATTCCTGTACATCCTCCGTCTCCTACCAAGACATCATTGTATCCAAGACATTCCTTTACATCCTCCGTCTCCTACCCCGACATCATTGTATCCAAGACATTCCTGTACATCCTCCGTCTTCTACCCCGACATCATTGTATCCAAGACATTCCTGTACATCCTCCGTCTCCTACCAAGACATCATTGTATCCAAGACATTCCTGTACATCCTCCGTCTTCTACCAAGACATCATTGTATCCAAGACATCCCTGTACATCCTCCGTCTCCTACCCCGACATCATTGTATTCAAGACATTCCTGTACATCCTCCGTCTCCTACCCCGACATCATTGTATCCAAGACATTCCTGTACATCCTCCGTCTCCTACCCCGACATCATTGTATCCAAGACATTCCTGTACATCCTCCGTCTCCTACCCCGACATCATTGTATCCAAGACATTCCTATACATCCTCCGTCTCCTACTCCGACATCCACCGAAGAGTCAGTCTATTAATGATTCACGTCAAATGATGCTTGTTGATTATACGTTTTCTCCCACTTAGTTCAGATTTTCTTCCAGCACCTTTGCTATTTCTTGCAGCACCTTTAGTCTGTTTCTTCCATCTCCCCTGCTCTATTTCTTCCAGCACCTTTGCTATTTCTTCCAGCCCCCTAGCTCTGTTTCTTCCAGCACCCTTGCTGTTTCTTCCAGCCCCCTAGCTCTGTTTCCTCCAGCACCCTTGCTCTGTTTCTTCTAGTACCCTTGCTGTTTCTTCTAGCACCCTAGCTCTGTTTCTTCCAGCACCCTTGCTGTTTCTTCCAGCCCACTAGCTCTGTTTCTTCCAGCACCCTTGCTGTTTCTATTAGCACCCTAGCTCTGTTTCTTCCAGCACCCTTGCTCTGTTTCTTCTAGCACCCTAGCTCTGTTTCTTCCAGCACCATTGCTGTTTCTTCCAGCCCCCTAGCTCTGTTTCTTCCAGCGCCATTGCTGTTTCTTCCAGCCCCCTAGCTCTGTTTCTTCCAGCCCCCAGCTCTGTTTTTTCCAGCCCCCTAGCTCTGTTTCTTCCAGCCCCCTAGCTCTGTTTCTTCCAGCCCCCTAGCTCTGTTTCTTCCAGCCCCATTGCTCTGTTTCTTCCAGCACTCTTGCTCTTGTTCTTCCAGCACCTTTGCTCCAATTCCTCCAGCCCTCTTGCTCTGTTTCTTCCAGCCCCCTTGCACTGTTTCTTCCAGCACCCTTGCACTGTTTCTTCCAGAACCCTTGCTCTAATTCTTCCAGCACCCTTGTTCTGGTTTTTGCAGCACCTTTGCTACGTTTCTTCCAGCACCTTTGTTCCGTTTCTTCCAGCATCCTTGCTTTGTTTCTTCCAGCCCCATTGCTCTCTTTCTTCCGGCACCATTGCTCCGTTTCTTCCAACATCCTTGCTTTGTTTCTTCCAGCCCCATTGCTCTGTTTATTCCAGCCCCATTGCTCTGTTTATTCCAGCCCCATTGCTCTGTTTATTCCAGCCCCATTGCTCTGTTTATTCCAGCCCCATTGCTCTGTTTATTCCAGCCCCATTGCTCTGTTTCTTCCAGCACCCTTTGCTCCGCCCCAACTTAATCTCTGCAACCCCCGCAGTCTGTCTAACACGGCCTTAGCAATGCCCTCCTTGTCCATTTTCATTCTGACTTCTACTTCAGTCAGTCCGTCCATTCAGTCCGTCTAGTCAGTCCGTCTAGTCAGTCCGTCTAGTCAGTCCGTCCAGTCAGTCCGTCTAGTCAGTCCGTCTAGTCAGCCCGTCCAGTCAGTCCGTCTAGTCAGTCCGTCCAGTCAGTCCGTCTAGTCAGTCCGTCTAGTCAGCCCGTCCAGTCAGTCCGTCCAGTCAGTCCGTCTAGTCAGCCCGTCCAGTCAGTCCGTCCAGTCAGTCCGTCTAGTCAGCCCGTCTAGTCAGTCCGTCTAGTCAGTCCGTCTAGTCAGCCCGTCCAGTCAGTCCGTCCAGTCAGTCCGTCTAGTTAGCCCGTCCAGTCAGTCCGTCCAGTCAGTCCGTCTAGTCAGCCCGTCTAGTCAGCCCGTCCAGTCAGCCCGTCCAGTCAGTCCGTCTAGTCAGTCCGTCTAGTCAGCCCGTCCAGTCAGTCCGTCTAGTCAGCCTATCAGTCAGTCCGTCCAGTCAGTCCGTCTAGTCAGCCTATCAGTCAGCCCGTCCAGTCAGCCCGTCCAGTCAGTCCGTCTAGTCAGTCCGTCCAGTCAGCCCGTCCAGTCAGTCCGTCCAGTCAGCCTATCAGTCAGTCCGTCTAGTCAGTCCGTCTAGTCAGCCTATCAGTCAGCCCGTCCAGTCAGCCCGTCCAGTCAGCCCATCTAGTCAGCCCGTCCAGTCAGCCTATCAGTCAACTCATCTCCATACACACTGCAAGTCCCAGACACAAGACCCATGTAAATCTCCTCACGTGTGAGTGTCCCAACAGGTTTACTCATCCTCTTCGCAGAATATTCTTCTCAATCTTCCTTACCATGTTTAGTGAGTCTGTCACAACAACATTATGAGACACTAGTCTGTCACAACAACACCATGAGACACTAGTCTGTCACAACAACACCATGAGACATTAGTCTGTCACAACAACATCATGACACACTAGTCTGTCACAACAACATCATGACACACTAGTCTTTCACAACAGCACCATGACACACTAGTCTGTCACAACAGCACCATGACACACTAGTCTGTCACACAACACCATGACACACTAGTCTGTCACACAACACCATGACACACTAGTCTGTCACACAACACCATGACACACTAGTCTGTCACACAACACCATGACACACTAGTCTGTCACACAACACCATGACACACTAGTCTGTCACACAACACCATGACACACTAGTCTGTCACACAACACCATGACACACTAGTCTGTCACACAACACCATGACACACTAGTCTGTCACAACAACACCATGAGACTCTTTTTGATCTACCAGAGATTGCTCCTGACACCGTCTCAGTCTCCATGCACGTGCGTGCTGGATGTAGTGACTACACCCGATCTCTTGGTCACAGTTCCTCCACTACACCCGATCTCTTGGTCACAGTTCCTCCACTACACTCGATCTCTTGGTCACAGTTCCTCCACTACACCCGATCTCTTGGTCACAGTTCCTCCACTACACCCCATCTCTTGGTCACAGTTCCTCCACTACACCCCATCTCTTGTCTACAGTTCCTCCACTACACCCGATCTCTTGGTCACAGTTCCTCCACTACACCCCATCTCTTGTCTACAGTTCCTCCACTACACCCGATCTCTTGGTCACAGTTCCTCCACTACACCCGATCTCTTGGTCACAGTTCCTCCACTACACCCGATCTTTTGGTCACAGTTCCTCCACTACACCCGATCTTTTGGTCACAGTTCCTCCACTACACCCCACCTCTTGGCTACAGTTCCTCCACTGAAATAATCGCCACTGCGCCATCCATTTTTTGCTTCTTTTAGTTAATAATTCCACATCTGAAGACAAACAGGGTCTTGAACAGTTGCACCAAATCCCGGCATTCACGACCGAGCCGTACAACAACCTGTGTTAGCTGAGACTGGTCCTACAACCTGTGTTAGCTGAGACTGGTCCTACAACCTGTGTTAGCTGAGGCCGGTACAACAACCTGTGTTAGCTGAGACTGGTCCTACAACCTGTGTTAGCTGAGGCCGGTACAACAACCTGTGTTAGCTGAGACTGGTCCTACAACCTGTGTTAGCTGAGGCCGGTACAACAACCTGTGTTAGCTGAGACTGGTCCTACAGCCTGTGTTAGCTGAGACTGGTCCTACAACCTGTGTTAGCTGAGACTGGTCCTACAACCTGTGTTAGCTGAGGCTGGTCCTACAACCTGTGTTAGCTGAGGCTGGTCCTACAACCTGTGTTAGCTGAGACTGGTCCTACAACCTGTGTTAGCTGAGACTGGTCCTACAGCCTGTGTTAGCTGAGACTGGTCCTACAACCTGTGTTAGCTGAGACTGGTCCTACAACCTGTGTTAGCTGAGACTGGTCCTACAACCTGTGTTAGCTGAGGCTGGTCCTACAACCTGTGTTAGCTGAGGCTGGTCCTACAACCTGTGTTAGCTGAGACTGGTCCTACAACCTGTGTTAGCTGAGACTGGTCCTACAGCCTGTGTTAGCTGAGACTGGTCCTACAACCTGTGTTAGCTGAGACTGGTCCTACAACCTGTGTTAGCTGAGACTGGTCCTACAACCTGCGTTAACTGAGACTGGTCCTACAACCTGTGTTAGCTGAGACTGGTCCTACAACCTGTGTTAGCTGAGACTGGTCCTACAACCTGTGTTAGCTGAGACTGGTCCTACAACCTGTGTTAACTGAGACTGGTCCTACAACATGTGTTAGCTGAGGCTGGTCCTACAACCTGTGTTAGCTGAGACTGGTCCTACAACCTGTGTTAGCTGAGGCTGGTCCTACAACCTGTGTTAGCTGAGACTGGTCCTACAACCTGTGTTAGCTGAGACTGGTCCTACAACCTGTGTTAGCTGAGGCTGGTCCTACAACCTGTGTTAACTGAGACTGGTCCTACAACCTGTGTTAACTGAGACTGGTCCTACAACCTGTGTTAACTGAGACTGGTCCTACAACCTGTGTTAGCTGAGACTGGTCCTACAACCTGTGTTAGCTGAGGCTGGTCCTACAACCTGTGTTAGCTGAGGCTGGTACAACAACCTGTGTTAGCTGAGGCTGGTACAACAACCTGTGTTGGCTTAGGCTGGTGCAACAACCTGTGTTAGCTGAGGCTGGCCCTACAACCTGTGTTAGCTGAGGCTGGTCCTACAACATGTGTTAGCTGAGGCTGGTCCTACAACATGTATTAGCTGAGGCTGGTACAACAACCTGTGTTGGCTGAGGCTGGTACAACAACCTGTGTTGGCTGAGGCTGGTACAACAACCTGTGTTAGCTGAGGCTGGTACAACAACCTATGTTAGCTGAGGCTGGTCCTACAACTGTGTTAGCTGAGGCTGGTACAACAACCTGTGTTGGCTGAGGCTGGTCCTGTACTAAAATCCAGTCCTGGCAGGGCGAAGTCTCGTCCAGGTGACACACTGTCTTACTGTATCCTCCGTCTCAGCCATCCAGGATCTCCCTCGTTTAATGCGTCCACTCTTGGCCAGCTGAATGTTTGCGTCTGACTGGTTGTACGGTTGCCAATCAGCGATCCTGTACAAAGTTCCCAGACTTTTTAGACCAAAGCAGCCCTTCCAACAGACACCGAAAACAAAACAAAAAAGAAATGCAGTGTCTTTCAAAATTTTTTTTCAGTAACCCCCATATGAACATTCAGTACATACAGTCATATCTTTCAGTAACCCCCATATGAACATTCAGTACATACAGTCATATCTTTCAGTAACCCTCATATGAACATTCAGTACATACAGTCATATCTTTCAGTAACCCCCATATGAACATTCAGTACATACAGTCATATCTTTCAGTAACCCCCATATGAACATTCAGTACATACAGTCATATCTTTCCGTAACCCTCATATGAACATTCAGTACATACAGTCATATCTTTCAGTAACCCTCATATGAACATTCAGTACATACAGTCATATCTTTCAGTAACCCTCATATGAACATTCAGTACATACAGTCATATCTTTCAGTAACCCTCATATGAACATTCAGTACATACAGTCATATCTTTCAGTAACCCCCATATGAACATTCAGTACATACAGTCATATCTTTCAGTAACCCCCATATGAACATTCAGTACATACAGTCATATCTTTCAGTAACCCTCATATGAACATTCAATAAAGACAGTTACATTTTACAAGTCTTTTAGAATTTAATACTTTTTTAAATGACCGAGAAAATATGTATTTCACGTCTGCTTGTGTCAAAAGTTCTTCAGCGTATCCCAGTCTTTTAGCTTCTTCTTCTGTACTGGTTTCTTCCTTCGCTTTTCTGATTACCTTTTCTAGTACGAAGTTGAATAGTAATGAAGATAATGTATCACCTTGTTTTAAACCAGTTCTTATAGAGAAGGGTTCTGACTTTCTTCCTTTATACATTACTATATTTTGTTAATTCCACACGCGCATTCTGGTCAAATTGATCCATTTTTTAGGTATCTCAAATTCTTTCATAATTCTCCATAAGCTGCTCCTATCTATGGCGGCATAAGCTTTCATGAAGTCAGTGAAGATATTATGTACTGCTTTTCCATATTCTCAGTATTTTTCTGCTCTTTGACGTAGATAAAATATTTGGTCTGTGGTTGATCTATTCTTCATAAAACCTGTTCTCGCCTTATTGTTTTAATCTATTTAAAAGTATAATAGATAGTATTTTGTAGCTTGTTTGTAGTAAGGATATCCCTCTGCAGTTGTCGCACTTACTGTGAAAAAAATTACACTTACAAAATAGCAAAGTATAATTATTTTTTAACATCCTTTGTTCAGATTTGTTAATAAAATGACATTACTATTTATTGTTTGATTTGGATAGTATGAAGAATATTATAAATTTGTCTCGGTGAGCTGGAGATAGAAATGGCGGGGCCCGAGGGCTGCACAGAGCACAGTTTGAGAAGCTTTGTATGACAGAAACTGGCGATGGACGACGCAGCAGAAGATAGAGGAACTCGTAGGGAAACAGCAGAAGATAGAGGATCTCCTCGTAGGGAAACAGCAGAAGATAGAGGATCTCCTCGTAGGGAAACAGCAGAAGATAGAGGATCTCCTCGTAGGGAAACAGCAGAAGATAGAGGATCTCCTCGTAGAGAAACAGCAGAAGATAGAGGATCTCCTCGTAGGGAAACAGCAGAAGATAGAGGATCTCCTCGTAGGGAAACAGCAGAAGATAGAGGATCTCCTCGTAGGAAAACAGCAGAAGATAAAGGATCTCCTCTCAGGGAAAAAACAAAAGATAGAGGATCTCCTCGCATGGAAACAGCAGAAGATAGAGGATCTCCTCGCAGGGAAACAGCAGAAGATGGAGGATCTCCTGGATCTCCTCTCAGGGAAACAGCAGAAGATAGAGGATCTCCTCGCATGTAAACAGCAGAAGATGGAGGATCTCCTGGATCTCCTCTCAGGGAAACAGCAGAAGATAGAGGATCTCCTCTCAGGGAAACAGCAGAAGATAGAGGATCTCCTCGTAGGAAAACAGCAGAAGATAAAGGATCTCCTCTCAGGGAAAAAACAAAAGATAGAGGATCTCCTCGCAGGGAAACAGCAGAAGATGGAGGATCTCCTGGATCTCCTCTCAGGGAAACAGCAGAAGATAGAGGATCTCCTCGCATGTAAACAGCAGAAGATGGAGGATCTCCTGGATCTCCTCTCAGGGAAACAGCAGAAGATAGAGGATCTCCTCTCAGGGAAACAGCAGAAGATAGAGGATCTCCTCTCAGGGAAACAGAGAAGATAGAGCATCACCTCTCAGGGAAACAGCAGAAGATAGAGGATCTCCTCTCAGGGAAACAGAAGATAGAGGATCTCCTCTCAGGGAAACAGCAGAAGATAGAGGATTTCCTCGCAGGGAAACAGCAGAACCTGCAGGGAATGAAAGTAAAATGTTGATAAGTTTGAGCTTTAAACAGAACTTGGGACTGGGGGTATATTTTAACAGCAACCCCCCTCCCCCACCCCCCACCCCTAAAAAAACTCTGGCAGTGTGCACATAGCTCTTGTGTGTAGCGAATGTGTCCTGTAAAATATTAGAATTGCGTGTGTAGTGAATGTGCCCTTTATATACTGTTAGAGTTGCGTGTGTAGTTATTGAATGTGCTATTTATATGTTAGACTTGCTTGTATAGTGAATGTGACCTTTACATAATGTTAGAGTTGCTTGTGTAATGAATATGCCTTTTATATGATTTAAAGTTGCATGTGTAGTGAATGTGTCCTATATAATGTTAGTTGCATGTGTTGTGAGTGTGCCCTGTATATAATGTTAGAGTTGTGTGTATATAATACGCACACTAGTATATGTACCATCCTGTCTTTAGCTGAAAATCAAATTTAGAGATATTGATGGGATTATGTGTCGCAGAGAACTGGATCGTTAAGATTATAAAAATGAGAAAGCCGAGATACTTCGGCCACATCAAGAGATACGACAGCTTGGAGAGATTGGTAATAGAAGGCATAGTGCCCAGCAAAAGAGAAAAGGCACAACCTCGCTGCAGGTGGACTCAGGACATCACGGAAAGTCTGAACATGTCTCTGAGAGACGCTGGTCAACTTGCACAAGACCGAAATGCATACAGGGAGGCTGTGAGAGGAACAACGGTCTGGAAAGGACATATCACATAAATATAAGCATGTGTTTGTGTGAATGTATGTGGCACAAAAGAGCAGCACATTTCTGATCTAGGAATGCTTGATTGTAACATACTTGCGTTTTTAACTTGTTTCACTTGTCTGCTTGTAATTGCGAGCGTACATTCATACCAAATGTCACTATTTCAGTAAAACATAATAAAATTATTTATCTACATTTTTTCTAACCTTCAGCTGTTATATTTCTACGACAAACTGCAGTACATGAATATCTACCATGGCTGTAACCAGAAGCAAATAAAAACATTGTACAATAACAATAACTCTCCGATATAAATAACATTTTCGTGGGCTCAATATTGAATATCTATTAGCGTAGTGTGTGCTGCCATTATTTCTGTTACGAAAATCTGTTAGTGCTACGCCCATAAGACTGAGATTTACATGTTTTCCTCAGGAATTGTTATTTTTATTTCAGGCACTAGTTTTAGGACAGCTTCAGTTTTAAGAGAACTGTGTCAATATAACGATGTTTGCTTTCTGTTCTGGTTCCGCCAGTCTCACGACATCAGATGTGGTAGGACGACGACACAACGAGCTCTCAGCACTCCCATGCTGGACCCGGCACAGTCTATGACTTGTCGCCATTCGAGCACTTTTCTTCCTTCAGAATAATGAATATTTGTTTACTGCTATCATTTATATTAACAAAACCAGACTTTAACAATTGTATTAGTGGCAGTTTTAAGGCTATTGTTAATATTAGGGGATGTTTTGTATATTTTAATAAAATCTTGAGAAAAGCGACAACAACAAAATTCTGTCAGATATCTAGCATGATATCTTTTGGCTATTCTATCAGATATCTAGCATGATATCTTTTGGCTATTCTATCAGATATCTAGCATGATATCTTTTGGCTATTCTATCAGATATCTAGCATGATATCTTTTGGCTATTCTATCAGATATCTAGCATGATATCTTTTGGCTATTCTATCAGATATCTAGCATGATATCTTTTGGCTATTCTATCAGATATCTAGCATGATATCTTTTGGCTATTCTATCAGATATCTAGCATGATATCTTTTGGCTATTCTATCAGATATCTAGCATGATATCGTATGGCTAGTCTGATCGGCTAATGGAAAAAAAACAGTTTTATTTCTAAAACTAGTTAATGTTATTTCTAAAACTAGTTAATGTTATTTCTAAAACTAGTTAATGTTATTTCTGAAACTAGTTAATGTTATTTCTGAAACTAGTTAATGTTATTTCTAAAACTAGTTAATGCTATTTCTGAAACTAGTTAATGTTATTTCTGAAACTAGTTAATGTTATTTCTAAAACTAGTTAATGTTATTTCTGAAACTAGTTAATGTTATTTCTGAAACTAGTTAATGTTATTTCTAAAACTAGTTAATGTTATTTCCGAAAGTAGTTAATGTTATTTCTAAAACTAGTTTGCTGCCAGAAGACGTGCACATATTTTCTGTTTGGTCTTTACTTTTAGTTTCTGGGAACTGACTGAGATAATCAGTCATAACTGTCTGCTGTCATGAAGTCAGTCACTGCAGTCATAACTGTCTGCTGTCACGAAGTCAGTCACTGCAATCATAACTGTCTGCTGTCACGAAGTCAGTCACTACAGTCATAACTGTCTGTTGTCACGAAGTCAGTCACTGCAGTCATAACTGTCTGCTGTCACGAAGTTAGTCACGACAGCTTTATCTGTCTGCTGTCGCGAAGTCAGTCACTGCAGTCAATAACTCGATTCTGTTACGAAATAAAATTAATTGCTGTCACGACATAAATCACTACTATCATAAAATCAATCACTGCTGTCACTAAGTCAACAAATGCCAGAAGAATAAGAAGAATATTTGGATATACTTTGTTTGGAAAGTTTCAACAGAAAGGAATGGCCCAATATCACAGAGGACTCACTGAACATGTTACCTAGAGAAGTCTAAAAGTATCATGGCGCCCGAGTTGCTTGTTCTAGAAGTTAAAAGATTGTCAGCCTACGCTCCTCTCTCTCTCTCTCTCTCTCTCTCTCTATCTATCTATCTATCTATCTCTCTATCTCTATTTCTATCTCAAACGCTCAAGATATCACTTTGTTTAGGGAAACACTTCACCTACATATTATAGCACCAGTCTGTAAGAAGTCTGGCCACGTCAAACAATGAAAAGCAAATCATGTCTTTAATAAAATGCAAATAAACTTATTTTGTGGCAATGCAAACATGAAAGCCAAGCTCGAGAATTATTTGTGAACAGCCATGTAGGAGAAACACCTCAAGTGCATGGACGCCACAAAACGCAGCGGGGGATAATCTACAGGAGAAGATCAAAAGAGTTATCTAGCTTTCAGGACTGGTATACATTGTTTGAGACTTGGCGATGATACAAAGATTTGTTGTTTTCTGCTGCAAATTTTCCTCCTCCTATGTCTATGTTTTGTATGAGCACATAACCTGTCGCTTCTTAATATAACAGAATATTCTGTAAGTGTGCTCAGGCTGCAGCAAGATCTAGCGCCCTAGTACTCTCACAATAGCTATCTGCAGCACTCTCGTCGACTGAGAGTTGTAAAGTAAATACAGAGAGAACGTTCCAGACAATGACAAACATCATTAAGAGCCGGACATAGATAAGAGAAAAGCTGCCGGCCGGACAGAATGTGCTGGGAGTATTTTCTTCAACTCTATATTTAGTATCATTCATGAAATCAGATCAATTAGAAATCACAAGCAAAAAACAAAAAAAATCCTCATTTATTATTTTATTCATCTTATCCGTAAAAATGACACGCAAGAGGGAAAATAAAGTAAAGAATTAAATAAAATAAAGAATTAAATAAAGTAAAGGATTAAATAAAGTAAAGGATTAAATAAAGTAAAGGATTAAATAAAGTAAAGGATTAAATAAAGTAAAGAATTAAATAAAGTAAAGGATTAAATAAAGTAAAGAATTAAATAAAGTAAAGAATTAAATAAAGTAAAGAATGAAATAAAGTAAAGAATTAAATAAAGTAAAGAATTAAATAAAGTAAAGAATGACTGACTTTTCGTTGCCTTGAGCACAAGTTTAACAACTTTCAATTTCTGTCTGTCTTAGTTCAGAAAATTTCATATTTGTTACCTGGCTCTTCTTCTTCTTCTTCTTCTTCTTCTTCTTCTTCTTCTTCTTCTTCTTCTTCTTCTTCTTCTTCAGCAACAACAATAACAACAACAAAAGCCAGATTTATTATGTTCAGTAAAGAAAATAGCCAGATCTGCCAGTCTTCGCTCGTTATTGATTTAAGAATATTTAATTTTATTATGAAGTTTTCTAACATGGAGTCTTAACAGGGGGAACAAATGTCTAGAACTGGTATTTACAGTTAAGCTTATGGCAGGACAAGGTGTCAAGTAAAGATTTACAGTTATTTTGTGTTAAATTATAACTAGTAGGTGTGTTTGCGTGTGTATGTGAGTGTGTGTGTACATGCATGCATATATGTGTGTGTATGTCCTTGCTTTTTTTCAGTAAAATTATATTCTGTTGCTACTGTTGGTGATTAAGCTTGTAGTAAATATATTTGTTGCATTTTTATATTATTATGAAGGAATTTATTTTTTTATCACAACAATTAAATACAGATAGTATTTAAATTATAATAAAACTTTGTTGCTGCAAGTTAGGATGTAGCGAGCCTTTTGTTAGCAAGAGAACATTTAGTTAGCAAGTTTATATGTAAAGAACGTGTAGTTAGCAAGTTTATATGTTAGAGAACATTTAGCTAGCGAATTTGTTTGTAGTGACGGTTATTTTAGCTATTTTGCCTGCGGGGAACTAGCGAAGCCCGTTCTCTGTGGTGATACAAGTAATAAGTTGATACCCGGGCTAAATGGGTGCGGTCTTCCGTTGTCATAGTGATAGAGCCTCCCTTAAAAAGAAATGGTCCACTGATTTTCCTCATGCAAGCCACCGATGCGATACGGCGCCGATGTTTCAAGCCCTTCGCTGTGTTAGCTGCAAATAAGAATTCTCTGCTCCATAAAGGTCAGAAGAAAGAGAAGAATAATGTGGAGTTTCTGAGGCCGTTCCTTGTTATCTTCATGTGAGAGCCTCAGTTTCAGTGAAGGAACTTTCGGGTATGTAACTAGAAGCAGAACCTCAGTTTTGTAGTGTCTCATTTACAATACTACAAAGTAAGCTACACGTTGATACTACCAGCTTATCAGAAAGTAATAAAGCAGATAAACGCAAGCCTAAAATAATAACCATGATACGCTGTAGATACAACCAGACTGACTCATTATATGACACAAATTGTATAAACATCTCTTGCCGCTGGCTATAGCGTAAACTGCCATTATATCTGTGCAAATTACTGATATTATTACTACACACATAGATTACTGATGTATAACTATATACACTATTTTCCGACAACATTCAGCGTGGGAAGTTCAGCTGTTTGTGGCTCAGATACTGGCTCTCTGATCATCAGAACTTGCTGGGTCAAGTCGAGAAAACAGTTCACGGTTCAGATCCAAGTATTTTGGTAGTTGCTAGCAGAAGTACATAGAACTTGACTCGCTGTAGAAAATTTGTAAAATACCACGTCTTTTAATGTGGAGACTTCGTAAGAAAATAGAAGAAGTCAATATGGTCTAAGCTGGTTTCAGGCAAGGAAGAGGATCAAGAGATCATATATTCAATATAAGATTAATAATAGAGAAATGCAGAGAGTTTAAAGTGAATCTATATTTATCCTTTATAGACTACTCAAAGGCATTTTATTGTGAACAACACCAGAAAATTAGGGAAATAATGGAAAAAATGGGATTTTTGACACATTTGATACAATTAACATCACTGCAATATCTAGACCAACAAGCAGCAGTAAGAATAAATGGTGAAACAACTTGGTTTGACATAAAACAAGAGGTCCGTCAGGGGTGCATATTGTCGCCTTACTTATTTAATTTGTATACTGAAAATATAAGGAGGAATGTTAGAGAAGATGTAGACAAAGAATATTACAATGCCATAACAATTGAAGGTTAAGAAATGCCAGAGATTAGATATGCTGATGACACAGTATTACTGTCCACAACACAAAAAGGAATGGAAAAACTAATTATGTCAGTCCGTAAGAACAGTGAAGAGCAAAACTTCTAACTTAATTCAAAGAGAACTAATTTGATGACAACTGACAAAACAAACAATGCAGACAGAATTACAAAAATAAGATTTTAAATGGCATGCATCTTTCCCATCGCAACATATGCCTGTAAGACCTGGACACTTAACAAAACAGCTGAGAAATGCATAAATGCCTTTGAATGTAAATGCTACAGAAGAGTTCTCCAAATATCATGGACACAAAAAAGAACAAATATATCTATACTTATCTTATATATCTTATATCCTTCCCGTGCCGTTAGACGTCACATAGGGCTCGCAAAGTAGTTCGCCAATATTTCCTGTCTTCGGCGAGTCTTTCAACCTCAACAAAGGATTTTATGCCTGTTAACTTGGCCTCTCTTAATAATGTTCTCTTCAGAGTTTCACGCGGTCTGCCCCTTTTTCTTCGGCCTGTTATGTTCCACTTGATAGCTTGTTTTGGGATTCTCTGCTCATTTCTTCTCATCAAGTGGCCAACATATGTCCATCTCCTGTTCCTGATCACCCGTGAGACTGGTTGTTGTTCAGTCATCTGTCTTATCTCTGCATTGTTCTTGAATTCATTCCACTTGATGCCGAGTATTTTCCTTAGGCATTTGTTTTCAAAAGAGTCTAATTTCTTTTCTATTTCTTTAGTTGTTTTCCAGCTTTCGCATGCATAAATGAGGGTGGATATTACATTTGAATTGAATAGTCTTAACTTGGTTTTTGTGCTTATAACTTTTGAATTCCATATGTTCTCAAGATTCTTGAAGATTGATGCTGCTTTTGCAATTCTGATCCTAACTTCCTGTCTAGTGTCACCACCCTGGTCCATGTAGCTGCCAAGGTATGCAAATTGATTGACTTCTTCAATATCTGTCCCTTCTATGTGTATTTTTCCATTTTGATTGATGGGAATTTTCATTATTTTTGTTTTGTCCTTGTTAATTTCAAGTCCTATTTTGCTAGCCAATGAAGACAGGCTATCTGTTTTTTCTTGCATGGAATTCACATTGTTACTGATAAGTGTTATGTCATCAGCAAAATCAAGATCTTCTAGTTGGGTCCCATGTACATCTATACTACAAGAACTTAATATTGAAGAAGGCTGGCTAGTAAAGAGGATTAAAGAGAGAAAACTTAAATATTTTGGACACATTAAACGTCATGATAATTTAGAGAAAACCGTCTTGGAAGGGTACATAATGGGAAAAAGAAAGAGAGGAAGACCAAGGCGAAGATGGCTGCAAGACATCGTTAATTATCTGCAAATGGATGCATCAGCAGCAGGGCATCTTGCTCACAACCGAGAGGCCTACAGGAGTGCTGTTAGGGAAGCAAAGTTCCGTAAGGGACATGCAAATTAATAAATGAGTGAACCACGTCTTTATAGAAGATGTATGAATGTATGGTATACCGTACTGTCACATTTCATAAGCTTCAGGCACCAGGAAGAGATCTACCAAGTATGAATGTATGGTGTACCGTACTGTCACATTTCATAAGCTTCAGGCACCAGGAAGAGATCTACCAAGTATGAATGTATGGTGTACCGTACTGTCACTTTTCATAAGCTTCAGGCACCAGGAAGAGATCTACCAAGTATGAATGTATGGTGTACCGTACTGTCACTTTTCATAAGCTTCAGGCACCAGGAAGAGATCTACCAAGTATGAATGTATGGTGTACCGTACTGTCACTTTTCATAAGCTTCAGGCACCAGGAATAGATCTACCAAGTATGAATGTATGTTGTACCGTACTGTCACTTTTCATAAGCTTCAGGAACCCAGGAGGAGATCTACCAAGTATGAATGTGTGATGAATCGTACTGTCACTTTTCATAAGCTTCAGACACCAGGAGGAGATCTACTATGTGGTTTTATCTTGTTCGTCTTCAGCTTTTCGAGCCATTAAGGTTCACTGATGTAGATAAAGTTCACCTCCATTCCTCTCTATTCCTAATATTCTCTTTCCAGCTGGTGACACCAATTTCTTTTATATCTTCTTCTGTATTGTCTCTCCATATCTGTCTTGGTCTACCCCTAGGTCTTGTTTCCCTCATCTCTTGCGCATACATCATGTTTGTTTGTCTATTCTCTTCCATTCTTTCTACATGCCCCAGCCAGCATAGTCTGTTCAGTTTCAAGACATTTATAATTCGTTGGGATTTAAATAAGCTGTTCAGTTCAGTGTTCTTTCTAGCTCTCCGTTCTTTACTTTTGGTATCGTTCATGGGTCCAAAGATTCTTCTTAAGATCTTGTTCTCAAAGATACGCAATTGTTGTTCATCTTTCTTTGTTTCTGATCCATACATGACAGCTGGTCTTATTATAGTTTTGTAGATTGTTATTTTGGTGTTTTGGGACAGGATTTTGGATTTTAACAGGTGTTGCAAGGCAAAGTATATTTTATTCCCTATCTGTACTCTGCTTTTAATTTCCTCACTTACTATGCTGCTTCTGTTGAAGGTTGTGCCTAGATATTTGTATGTTTTTGCTTTCCTAATAATCATCTCTCCAACATTTATATAATCTGGGTCATTCTGTCCCTAGTCTCTTGATATCTTCATATACTCTTTCTTACCTTGGTTAATGGTCAGGCCCACTTTTAGTGCCACATCTCTCAGGTATGTGGTTTTATAGCATTCATAAAAACAGACTCATATAACAGTGCATATAACTAAAGGGCAGACAGACAGACAGGCATACGATACCGACAGACAGGCTGATAGGCAGATAAGTAGACACAGAGAGAGGCATGCATACATATATATATATATATACATACACATATATATCGGAATTTTTCAGTGTATGAAACATTAGCTTTGTAGATTTCTCCTAGCAACTATAAGAGTGCATATTGTTGAATGGCTGGCAATATACCAGTCCTCTCACCGCGCACTAAATCGAGAGCTGATAATAAAATATAACTTTCCTACTTTATTCTTTGGTGACATGTTAAAAAAAAGATAGGAGAGAACAGAACTACCATATTCTTGTACAAAACGTGACCAACTGTGACAAAGTTAAAACCTCGTAGAATACATGGTATTTGCCAGCAGCTGACAAAGTTAAAACCTCGTAGAATACATGGTATTTGCCAGCAGCTGACAAAGTTAAAACCTCGTAGAATACATGGTATTTGCCAGCAGCTGACAAAGTTAAAACCTCGTAGAATACCTGGTATTTGCCAGCAGCTGACAAAGTTAAAACCTCGTAGAATACGTGGTATTTGCCAGCAGCTGACAAAGTTAAAACCTCGTAGAATACGTGGTATTTGCCAGCAGCTGACAGAGTTAAAACCTCGTAGAATACATGGTATTTGCCAGCAGCTGACAGAGTTAAAACCTCGTAGAATACGTGGTATTTGCCAGCAGCTGACAAAGTTAAAACCTCGTAGAATACGTGGTATTTGCCAGCAGCTGACAAAGTTAAAACCTCGTAGAATACGTGGTATTTGCCAGCAGCTGACAAAGTTAAAACCTCGTAGAATACGTGGTATTTGCCAGCAGCTGACAAAGTTAAAACCTCGTAGAATACATGGTATTTGCCAGCAGCTGACAAAGTTAAAACCTCGTAGAATACATGGTATTTGCCAGCAGCTGACAAAGTTAAAACCTCGTAGAATACATGGTATTTGCCAGCAGCTGACAAAGTTAAAACCTCGTAGAATACCTGGTATTTGCCAGCAGCTGACAAAGTTAAAACCTCGTAGAATACGTGGTATTTGCCAGCAGCTGACAAAGTTAAAACCTCGTAGAATACGTGGTATTTGCCAGCAGCTGACAGAGTTAAAACCTCGTAGAATACATGGTATTTGCCAGCAGCTGACAGAGTTAAAACCTCGTAGAATACGTGGTATTTGCCAGCAGCTGACAAAGTTAAAACCTCGTAGAATACGTGGTATTTGCCAGCAGCTGACAAAGTTAAAACCTCGTAGAATACGTGGTATTTGCCAGCAGCTGACAAAGTTAAAACCTCGTAGAATACGTGGTATTTGCCAGCAGCTGACAAAGTTAAAACCTCGTAGAATACGTGGTATTTGCCAGCAGCTGACAAAGTTAAAACCTCGTAGAATACGTGGTATTTGCCAGCAGCTGACAAAGTTAAAACCTCGTAGAATACGTGGTATTTGCCAGCAGCTGACAAAGTTAAAACCTCGTAGAATACGTGGTATTTGCCAGCAGCTGACAAAGTTAAAACCTCGTAGAATACGTGGTATTTGCCAGCAGCTGACAAAGTTAAAACCTCGTAGAATACGTGGTATTTGCCAGCAGCTGACAAAGTTAAAACCTCGTAGAATACGTGGTATTTGCCAGCAGCTGACAAAGTTAAAACCTCGTAGAATACGTGGTATTTGCCAGCAGCTGACAAAGTTAAAACCTCGTAGAATACGTGGTATTTGCCAGCAGCTGACAAAGTTAAAACCTCGTAGAATACGTGGTATTTGCCAGCAGCTGACAAAGTTAAAACCTCGTAGAATACGTGGTATTTGCCAGCAGCTGACAAAGTTAAAACCTCGTAGAATACGTGGTATTTGCCAGCAGCTGACAAAGTTAAAACCTCGTAGAATACGTGGTATTTGCCAGCAGCTGACAAAGTTAAAACCTCGTAGAATACGTGGTATTTGCCAGCAGCTGACAAAGTTAAAACCTCGTAGAATACGTGGTATTTGCCAGCAGCTGACAAAGTTAAAACCTCGTAGAATACGTGGTATTGCCAGCAGCTGACAGAGTTAAAACCTCGTAGAATACGTGGTATTTGCCAGCAGCTGACAGAGTTAAAACCTCGTAGAATACGTGGTATTTGCCAGCAGCTGACAGAGTTAAAACCTCGTAGAATACGTGGTATTTGCCAGCAGCTGACAGAGTTAAAACCTCGTAGAATACGTGGTATTTGCCAGTAGCTGACAGAGTTAAAACCTCGTAGAATACGTGGTATTTGCCAGCAGCTGACAGAGTTAAAACCTCGTAGAATACGTGGTATTTGCCAGCAGCTGACAGACTGAAACTTACTGGATTATTTTTTTTAAATACATCTTGAAGACTACTTTTTGTTTTATTCAGCAGAAGATAATTTTGTTTTATTTTGTTTAAAATAAAACCTCAAGACTCCATCTTTCACTGGTTTCCCCTTCACGTCGTTTACAGGACGTGAGGTTAATGACAGCTGTCAATCATAAACGTTGATTTTAAGATCGATGCCAACTATACTTCGCTATAAACACGAGTTTCCCATAATCGACAGCCAGATCTGAATTCCAATTTATAATGTTCACACTTGATATTCAACCCACAATCATTACAGTTTACTGGGTTGACGGACAACGTTCAACCCACAATCATTATAGTTTATTGGGTTGACGGACAACTGTCAACCCACAATCATTACCTGTGTTTGTGCTTACAGGCAGCGTTCAGTCCACAATCATTACAGTTTACTGGGTTGACGGACAACGTTCAACCCACAATCATTATAGTTTACTGTGTTGACAGGCAACGTTCAACCCGCAATCATTACCTGTTGTGCTGACAGACAGCCAGTCCTTTGTTTTAAATCCCAGTCTTATATTTTTGTTCAATGCCAAGAGAAAAATAGATTGTATTTGGTATTTAATAAGATTTTAAAATACTAAATAACTGATACATTTTTAATAAGCCAGGATTGTTTTGGTGTGTTATTTAATTTGTCCGTCTAATTTCCGTCCAGGTCTATATCAATACAAGTGGCTTTGATATCATCTTTATAGTTTTGTGGCTGTGTTGGAAATAATTTTGTCTGTTTGTGACATGAAAGTTGCAGTGACTGTTTGTGACATGAAAGTTGCAGTGATTGTTTGTGACATGAAAGTTGCAGTGATTGGAAACGAGTATGCTTTTTAATTATGGCCTATTTCTGCGTCGGGCTTGCGGTCTACATGAACGTGTACATTGCGAAGGTTTATCTTTACATGGCGTAGGTCATAAAGTTTATCTCTTTACGTATTCAGCTGATTACTAATATATCAGGACAACAGCGATGACAGCCTGCCATTACAGTCTTTCTTGACTTTACATTCATTGTTCTAAAACAGAAGAAAGCTTTCAAACAAGCTTGGCTAGTTGCTGAAACATTTGGTTAGATTGAAAGTCCACTATTTTGGCAAGTTCCACACGTGAACAAGACGGTGGCCATAGCTCTACGTCTAGTAACTGCTGCTAATCAGATTATACCAAAGAAGGCAGGCGACCTCGGCAAGTGTGCTGCGCGACTGATGATAAAACTTAATCAACATATAAAAACTTGCTTTGAAGTGTTACGTGTAATATCTTCCAGGTATGAATCTAGGTCAATTATTGATAACATCACTAGACTGACAGACGGGTGTTGTTTGTACAAAAAAAAAGAATGTGAAGAATTTCAAGGACAGGAAGATGACAAAGGAACCTCAGGTACCATAAAAAAAGGACTGTCCTGAGCTACAGTTATAGCCGTCACCAAACCCATGCCTGGCCAAGGCCTATCCCACGTCTTCCCTGACGTTCCTAGTAACAGGCTCAGACTAACTGCCTAAGGCTTTCTTTTGTGGTGAGGCTTACAATGAAACTTATTTTTGGTATTCACACAAATCTTGGCGTCCACACAATTTTTGACGTCCACACAAGTCTTGACGTCCACACAAGTCTTGACATCCACACAAGTCTTGACGTCCACACAAGTCTTGACGTCCACACAAGTCTTGGCGCCAGCACAAATCACCACACAAGTCTTGGCGTCCACACAAATCATGGCGTCCACGCAAACCACCACACAAGTCTTGACGTCCACACAAGTCTTGACGTCCACACAAGTCTTGGCGCCCGCACAAATCGCCACACAAGTCTTGACGTCCACATAAGTCTTTGCGTCCACACAAATCATGGCGTCCACACAAAATCTTTGCGTCCACACAAACCACCACACAAGTCTTGGCGTCCACACAAGTCTTAGCGTCCACACAAACAGCACACGTCTTGACGTCCACAACAAATCTTGACGTCCACACAAATCACCATATAAGTCTTGGCGTCCACACAAATCATGGCATCCACACAAAATCTTTGCGTCCACACAAACCACCACACAGGTCTTGGCGTCCACACAAGTCTTGACGTCCATACAAATCTTGACGTCCACACAAAACACCACACACATCTTGACGTCCACACAAATCACCACACACGTCTTGACTTTCACATAAATCTTGACGTCCACACAAATCTTAACATCAACACAAATCTTGACGTTCACACAGATCTTGGCGTCCACAAAAATCTTGACGTCCGCACAAATCTTAACGTCCACATTAAATTTGACGTCCATAAAAATAACCACACAAGCATTGACGTCCACAGAAACACCACACAATTCTTGACGTCCACACAAATCGTGACGTCCACACGAGTCACCACACAAGTCTCGACATTCACACCAATCTTGACATCCACACAAATCACCACACAAGTTTTGACGTTCACACAAATCTTGACGTCCACACAAACACCACACAAGTCTTGACGTCCACTCAAATCACCACACAAGTCTTTATGTTCACGGAAATCTTGACGTTCACACAAATCTTCACGTCCACATAAACAACACACATGACGAGATGCCCACACAAATCGTGACGTCCACACAAATCGCCATACAAGTCTTGACGTTCACGCAAGTCTTGATGTCCACACAAATCTTGACGTCAACACAAATCTTGACGTCCACACAAATCTTGACGTCCACACAAACACCACTCAAGGCTTGATGTCCACACAAATCGTGACGTTTACACAAGTATTGATGTTCACACAAATATTTACGTTTATACAAACACCACACAAGTCTGGACGTCCACACAAATACCATAAAAATCTTGACGTCCACACAAGCACCACATAAATCATAACTTCCACACAAAGACAACAAAAATCTTGACATCCAGACAAACACCACACAAATCTTGACATCCACACAAATCTTGACGTCCACATAAACACCACAGAAATCCTGACGTTTACACAAACACCACAGAAGTCTTGATATCCACACAAACGTCACACAAATCTTGACGTCCACACACAAAAGTAATAAGAGAACAAGGGAGATAATGACAGAAGGAGAAAACATGGAGAACGAGGAAGAAAGAAAGAAAGAAGCCCTCTCTCTCTCTCTATATATATATATATATATATATATATATATATATAGTAAGTCAGTAAATAAGCCCTCGCCTCTCTCTCTCTCTCTCTCTCTTTCTCTCTCTCTTTGCATATGTATGTCGTGCAGCTGAAAGTTAGTTCCTAGATATGTACTACTGTACTTAGACTTTATATATATATATATATACTGTCCAAAAAAAGGAACGCATAGCTTATATAAGCTCCATTTTTTCTATGTTATAACAAAAACTTTTTTCCCCGGGTATCTCAAACCAAACCAGAAATTGTCACTAAGATATCAGGTCCATGATTTAGCGTGAATTTTGCTATTCTCGTATAGTCAGAACGCAGTAGCTTCCCTTGCTAATCACGCTTTTTTTTTTTACCATAACTCACGTTGCGTTCACGGAAAAGTCGTGATTTTTGTGGTGAGCACAACTCACTTCCCACGCAAATGAAACCCTATAAAATGATGAGGTTACACAAATAAATTCAGTTAATTTTCAAGGAGACAATTATGGCGCGTCTATCGCAAAATTTACGAAACATTGCCATTGGTCACCTGCAAGGAGGCGTAAGTCAAAGTCAGATTGCCAGGCATTTAAACGTGCAGCAGAGTACCATCAGTCGACTTTGGCACCGTCTCCAAGCCACTGGCTCAGCTGAAGACCGGCACCGCAGTGGACGACCCAGGGTGACAACAGCAGCTGATGATCGCTTTATTCTGGTTCATCACCAACCAGCATCGGCCATGGACAACTGACAATCAGTGCAGACGTGTCTGGTTTAATGACCAATCTTCCTTTTTTTCCACCGCCATGGTATGCAGAGAAGGGTCTATCGTATGCCAAATGAACGTTTTGCCCAAAATTGCGTTGATGAAGCTCCGCCGCAGGGTGGTGGGGGTGTAATGGTATGGGGAATGATCAATTTCAACGGAAGGAGTTCACTGGTGCAGACTGAAAGAGGCTTGAATGCGCAACGATACGTCAATAAAATTCTTCGACCCCATGTCCTTGCATTTTTGGCTAAGCAAGGATCTGTGTTTCAACAGGACAACGCCAGACCCCATTCTGCACGGTTCACCACACAGTTCCTGACTGCCAACAACATTCTCACCTTCCCTGGCCATCCTTGTCTCCAGACATGAACCCGATCGAGCACTTATGGGATGAGCTGCAAAGACGTGTTTGTCGCCGAAACGTTTCTCCAGCCAATCGCCGTGATCTGTGGCAGGCACTCCAGGAAGAGTGGGCAGCCATCCCACAGGCGTACATCAGACATCTGATCGCATCTATGCCCAGGAGATGCCAGTCGCTGATCGATGCAAGCGAAGGCCACACATCATACTAACTTTAGAACTCCTGGGAAGAACAAATTCTCGTGACACAGATGCTAGAAACTGTGAAGTGAGTTTTTAAATGCTTAGATATTATTGTGTACAGTTTGAAAATTTTATTCATTAAATGTTAAAAAAAAACTATAAAATATCAAAGTTATGGCTAAAATTCGGTCATCAGTAGCTATGCGTTTCTTTTTTTTTTGTGGACAATATATATATATATATATATATATATATATATATATATCACAGAACATACTGAGGTTATATACACGAGTATAGCACCGAATATACTGAGATTATACATACGAGTATAGCACCTGAAATTGTATCTATGAGTATAGCACCTGAAGTTGTATCTATGAGTTTAGCACCTGAAGTTGTATCTATGAGTATAGCACCTGAGGTTGTATCTATGAGTATAGCACCTGAGGTTGTATCTATGAGTATAGCACCTGAGGTTGTATCTATGAGTATAGCACCTGAGGTTGTATCTATGAGTATAGCACCTGAGGTTGTATCTATGAGTATAGCACCTGAGGTTGTATCTATGAGTATAGCACCTGAGGTTGTATCTATGAGTATAGCACCTGAGATTGTATCTATGAGTATAGCACCTGACATTGTATCTATGAGTATAGCACCTGACATTGTATCTATGAGTATAGCACCTGAGGTTGTATCTATGAGTATAGCACCTGAGGTTGTATCTATGAGTATAGCACCCAACGTACTGAATCTACCTATGTGAACGCAGGCTAAACATTCTTTTTAAAAAACGAAAGATTTTCACTTTCGTCGGACTAAAACCAGCTCATAAACTGGTCCTTTTTAAATTTTGTGCTTAAATTACTTGCCCACTAAGGAGACTTTCAGACCAAGGTGTAAATTGTTTCCACGTTATAGCTTCTCTTGTAGACAAAAAGATATCGGTAAAATCAGGAGTTCTTGAAATGCCAGGTACGTCATGATGAAGTCCTTACCTGTAAACCAAGCTTTTATTAAGACATCTCCTCCACCACCCCCACCCCACCCCACCCCAAATAAAACCCATACCCATTCACACACACACCTACAAATAAGACTAATTCGTCAAAGTCATAAAATATATTTTGATCAAGGTAAGCTTGTGGCTGTCAATATATGAGTCTTGACTACGCCAATGTAGACATGTGACCAGCTGCAACTATTTGTACTGTGATAAGAACAAGTATTTGGATTCTGACTGCTGAGAACTAGACAAAGGAAATGACTCCTGGACTAGGAAGTGTACCGAGGGCATTATTCAAATAAATTTATTGGGTCTGATATGAATTTTACCTGCGCATTTAATTGGCTCCACCTGTCCAAACCAAACCTAATTCCTCATAGCAGGACAACTTTGAACTATATGGTTATTTCTGTCTAGTTCTCTCCGCATCAGTTCTTCCCCCCCCCCCCCCTCTTGATTTATTTGTTACTTGAATGTTTTGTTTTTGTTATTATTTTGAAACCTGCGACAGAGAAGTTCAGTTCAAAGTCTGGAGAGGCCGCTGTTGTCCAGAAAAGGCTGGTTTTACTGAGAACACAGCAAAATGAGAAAAGATCTGGACATTAAAACAGATCTCATTTGATTTTTCTGATCTTGTCAGTTTTTTTTTTCTTGCTTTGTTTGTTCTTGCTAGCTGCTCTGCCAAAAAGAGAACAAATATTAAGCCATGATTTGCTTTGTTGGGCATTGATAAACCAGCAAGCTACACTGGGTTACATTGTACATAGTACATTGTTCTGGCATGCCACAGGAACACGTAATTTTGCGCAGCAAGAGAGCGGATGGCGAACTATAAGAATCTAGGTATTCATGTAAACACAATAAGAGAACAGAATGAGGAGAGGACGAACTGCAAGGTTGCCTTGATTAACTCCAGTTTTATGCTTAGCTCTTTGTTCACCATCGTATGTTTGGAGATAGGAATATGTCGACGTCGAAGTTAATTTAAGATATTAAATGTTGGTTTTAGTCGTCAGATCTGTGAGTCTGTACACAACTAGTCGCTAGATGAGTATATGGACGTTACCAGAGAAGCCGTTGGATTGAAAATAAATGAAAGAATTTGAGATTTATCACGTGGTCTTTATCTAGCCAGTTTTCTAAATTGCCTGCCTGCCTCTAGTCTCTACTGCTCATTTTATTAGCTGTTTTGATACAGCCAGTTCGGGATAAACAGAAACAGCCGGGCGGTAGAAGTGACAAAGAGATAATGTCTCAGTGGAAGGATTATAGATGTTTTCACTGTTGGAGCCACGACTGGAGCAAGTCTTGGACTCTGCTGCTGCTGCTGCTGCTGATTATAACTGGAGGTAGGGATATTTTCTGTTGTGTACTTTTTCTTTAAAAAGTCTTGTTTCTCGTAGTTTAAGCTATTGCTCCAATTCTTCAGTTGTTTCACTTTGTATGTGCTAATAAATGTGTGCAGATTTACTATGAAAGATCATTTCAGTCAGAACGTTACCATGACAACTAATAAAATGTTTGATAATTATTTTCTAAATTTTTCATAAAATTTTGACAAAACTTTTCTTGCTAGAACAGATGAGTCCTTGAAAGACGTGATGGAGCCTGGCATTGATGCTGTGACAGCAAGCCTTAGGGAACATCTTTCTCCATTCTCTGCCGTCCTTGGTGCTTCTAACCAAGCCTGTGGAGTTTCTTTTTCTGTGCCACACGGCCAGCCCGGTTTTCTCACAGTTATTCAACGATTGTCAGGCTGTTTCATGTACTTTTCTATGATATTTCCAAAACTTGTGTAGCTACCAACGCCTGTCAGGCCCAGCACAGTCAGATCTAAGATGCAGATAGATTTTCTTTCCGTATAAACATCAGAAGTATTTTTCCTGCGCAATAAATCAGTAAAAAGTTCCTTAAGTAAAGATGTATCAGTTTCAAGAGCAACTGGGCGAGTGAGCGACAGACTAGTCAGTAAACTAGTCTCTCGTGGCCAAGGTAGACAGGGGTATCTGGCTTTTCTGGAACTGGGAAAGGAAAGGTGGCCAGACGTGGTGCTGACTACATCAACCTCTAGTGTGCTGACAGGTCAAAGGTGGTCAGATGTGATGCTGACTACATCAATCTCTAGTGTGCTGACAGGTCAAAGGTGGTCAGATGTGATGCTGACTACATCAACCTCTAGTGTGCTGACAGGTCAAAGGTGGTCAGATGTGGTGCTGACTACATCAATCTCTAGTGTGCTGACAGGTCAAAGGTGGTCAGATGTGGTGCTGACTACATCAACCTCTAGTGTGCTGACAGGTTAAAGGTGGTCAGACGTGGTGCTGATTACATCAATAACTAGTGTGCTGACAGGTTAAGAAGAATATGAACACTGACAATATATGCCCTAGCTACACTGATGTCATATACGGACCACCACCATGACATATATAGACTACCTCCATGACATATATGGAACACCTCCATCACATATATGGACCACTTCCATCACATATATGTACTACCTCTATGTAGCTTTGACATTCAAGAAAGATGTAGAATTTTTCTTTTTATAAAATAATTTCAAGATTTCTAAACACAATATCGCACTCTTAGCAGTATTTTTTATCCCGACAAAAGGTCTTTTCATTATTACATTTTTTACCTTATATTTCCAAATTTAAAAAAAATACCACAACTACCTTGACTTGAAACACCACCACCATGCATTGGAACACACTACCTCAACTTCAAACACTACTACCTCAAATTGAAACACTACAAACTTAACTTGAAACATTATTACATTGACTTGAAACACTACTACCTTGACTTGAAACACTACTACCTCAACCTGAAACACTACTACCTTGACTTGAAACACTACTACCTCAACCTGAAACACTACTACCTCAACCTGAAACACTACTACCTCAACCTGAAACACTACTACCTCAACTTGAAACACTACTACCTCGACCTGAAACACTACTACTTCAACTTGAAACACTACTACCTCAACTTGAAACACTACTACTTCAACTTGAAACACTACTACTTCAACCTGAAACACTACTACTTCAACTTGAAACACTACTACTTCAACCTGAAACACTACTACTTCAACTTGAAACACTACTACCTCAACCTGAAACACTACTACCTCAACTTGAAACACTACTACTTCAACTTGAAACACTACTACTTCAACTTGAAACACTACTACTTCAACTTGAAACACTACTACCTCGACCTGAAACACTACTACTTCAACTTGAAACACTACTACCTTGACTTGAAACACTACTAACTTGACTTGAAACACTACTACCTTGACTTGAAACACTACTACCTTGACTTGAAACACTACTACCTTGACTTGAAACACTACTACCTCGACCTGAAACACTACTACTTCAACTTGAAACACTACTACCTCGACCTGAAACACTACTACTTCAACTTGAAACACTACTACCTCGACCTGAAACACTACTACTTCAACTTGAAACACTACTACCTCGACCTGAAACACTACTACTTCAACTTGAAACACTACTACCTCGACCTGAAACACTACTACTTCAACTTGAAACACTACTACCTTGACTTGAAACACTACTACCTTGACTTGAAACACTACTAACTTGACTTGAAACACTACTACCTTGACTTGAAACACTACTAACTTGACTTGAAACACTACTAACTTGACTTGAAACACTACTAACTTGACTTGAAACACTACTAACTTGACTTGAAACACTACTACCTCGAACTGAAACACTACTACTTCAACTTGAAACACCACTACCTTGACTTGAAACACTACTACCTCGAACTGAAACACTACTACTTCAACTTGAAACACTACTACCTCGACCTGAAACACTACTACTTCAACTTGAAACACTACTACCTTGACCTGAAACACTACTACTTCAACTTGAAACACTACTACCTCGACCTGAAACACTACTACTTCAACTTGAAACACTACTACCTTGACCTGAAACACTACTATTTCAACTTGAAACACTACTACCTCGAACTGAAACACTACTACTTCAACTTGAAACACTACTACCTCGACCTGAAACACTACTACTTCAACTTGAAACACTACTACCTTGACCTGAAACACTACTACTTCAACTTGAAACACTACTACCTCGACCTGAAACACTACTACTTCAACTTGAAACACTACTACCTTGACCTGAAACACTACTATTTCAACTTGAAACACTACTAACTTGACCTGAAACACTACTACTTCAACTTGAAACACTACTACCTTGACCTGAAACACTACTACTTCAACTTGAAACACTACTACCTTGACCTGAAACACTACTACTTCAACTTGAAACACTACTACCTCGACCTGAAACACTACTACTTCAACTTGAAACACTACTACCTTGACCTGAAACACTACTACTTCAACTTGAAACACTACTACTTCAACTTGAAACACTACTACCTCGACCTGAAACACTACTACTTCAACTTGAAACACTACTGCCTCAACTTGAAACACTACTACCTTATCTTAAAACACTACTACCTTGACTTGAAACACTATTAACTTGACTTGAAACACTACTACCTTGACTTGAAACACTATTACCTTATCTTGAAACACTATTACCTTGACTTGAAACACTATTACCTTGACTTGAAACACTACTACCTTGACTTGAAACACTATTACCTTGACTTGAAACACTATTACCTTGACTTGAAACACTATTACCTTGACTTGAAACACTATTACCTTGACTTAAAACACTACTACCTTGACTTGAAACACTATTACCTTGACTTGAAACACTACTACCTTATCTTGAAACACTACTACCTTGACTTGAAACACTATTACCTTGACTTGAAACACTACTACCTTGACTTGAAACACTACTACCTTGACTTGAAACACTACTACCTTATCTTGAAACACTACTACCTTGACTTGAAACACTTCTAACTTTGAAAAATAACATCTACTCTGTCATGACTGGATAAAGCTGACAACTTTTACAGCGTCTCACCAGACTCTCCACAGTACTTTAGCAGAACATGCGCGTCTCACCAGACTCTCCACAATACTATAGCAGAACATGCGCGTCTCACCAGACTCTCCACAATACTATAGCAGAACATGCGCGTCTCACCAGACTCTCCACAATACTATAGCAGAACATGCGCGTCTCACCAGACCTCCACAATACTATAGCAGAACATGCGCGTCTCACCAGACTCTCCACAATGAGTATGATATTAAGACGATGTAAACGTAGCCCACGTGGCTGGAAAGACAAAAACAACGACAGTTCCCGGCGTGAAATATTCAACGCCAGGTGGGAAGAAACCTTGCAATTTACTTCCAACAAAACAGACAAAGAAAGATTCCAACAGAAAAAGCTCCTCTAACAACAGACTCTTCAAACTGACTCAAACTAACCACTTCATCTTAACTAACTGTCTCTACCAAAAACTGATACTAACGAAAAACAAGACATTCTCCTATCCAAAACAGTAATGTTCCTCTAACCAACAAGTAAGGCTCTCTCTACATCTAAAACAAGTAAGGCTCTTTCTGCATCTAAAACAAGTAAGGCTCTTTCTGCATCTAAAACAAGTAAGGCTCTTTCTGCATCTAAAACAAGTAAGGCTCTCTCTGCATCTAAAACAAGTAAGGCTCTCTTTTCATCTAAAACAAGTAAGGCTCTCTCTGCATCTAAAACAAGTAAGCCTCTCTCTGCATCTAAAAAAAGTAAGGCTCTCTCTGCATCCAAAACAAGTAAGGCTCTCTCTACATCTAAAACAAGTAAGGCTCTCTGCATCTAAAACAAGTAAGCCTCTCTCTACATCTAAAACAAGTAAGGCTCTCTCTGCACTTAAAACAAGTAAGGCTCTCCCCTTAACCTAATCTTCAGTGATTTTTACACCATAACTGTAGCCACTCAGCTTTCATGCTGCACGCTTATCTCAATACACTTGCCTACGCCCTAAACTAAGTTACCTTTCAAACAAGGGTATTCACTCTATTTACTGTTTCCCGAGTACCAATACTGCTTATATCCCATATGTTTGGAGAATACTATCATGCCTTGATTTGAAACACTACACCTTGACTTAAAAGACACTACGTTGACTTGAGACACACTACCTTGACTTGAAACACTATTACCTCAACTTAGTAGTGCGACAATAATACTTAATTAGAAAACTTAGATAAGACTGATGGAATATACTTTAAGAGCAGATATTTGCAAATAGGTCGAAGCACACTATGTGCACTAGCACATAAATATAAGACTATGCACAAAAGAATTTAACTTATTTATATAAGGACATTACAAAATGCTTTTCTACAAATACAAACTTCTCTGTCGCGTGTGATAAAATCTAAGAGATATTTGATTATCTGCAAAGACCTATGGCGAGAATGTTCAACAAACACTCGTAAGAAATAGAATGAAAAGTATCGGAAAATAAACACAGTATCTATTTCAGCAGAAAACTACAACACAATTGTGGCCAGATGAAAACTTTTTTTAAAATTATAAAATAAATTTTAAAAAAAAAGGATTCCCGTGAAATTCCTATTCATGGATGCCCTGAAACCTGATCTAATTGTTCAGATTTTTCTTTCCTTTTCTATGTAATAAACTATTTATGTTATTTCTGAGCGCATCTTCTAACAAGCCACAAGTCACACCTAAGTTTTCATTTTTCTTTTATTTTACTGTATTATGTTTGTATAATATTCATGTTAATTTATAGTTTATCTTCTTTCCCTGTTTCTTTGTTCCGCGTGTTTTTGTATGATGTAAGGGGCACGTTGAAACGTCACAAGTAATAAAGCTGTTCTTACTTTTTCTTAATTAGTTTTGAACATAATCACTAGGAAATATAAATCTATAAACGTGACTGATAAAAAAAAGTCTGTGGAATATATAGTCATCTGACAGATGAGCGTACAAAGATATAGAATATTAATATAGTCATCTGACAGATGAGCGTACAAAGTTATAGAATAGTTATCTGACAGACAAGCGTACAAAGATATAGAATATTAATATAGTCATCTGACAGAAGAGCATACAAAGATATAGAATATATAGTCACCTGACAGACAAGCGTACAAAGATATAGAATATAAATATAGTCATCTGACAGAAGAGCATACAAAGATATAGAATATATAGTCACCTGACAGACGAGCATACAAAGATATAGAATATATAGTCACCTGACAGACGAGCATACAAAGATATAGAATATAAATATAGTCATCTGACAGAAGAGCATACAAAGATATAGAATATAAATATAATCTAATGACGGATAAATAAAAATAGCTACAGAACATAAATATGGTCATGTGATTGATAGACATAAATCACATGAACCCAGTCATATGACAGATGAGCATAAAATAAGTGTCAAATATAAATATAATATAATCTTGCTAAATAACCGATGACTTTAAAACGTAAAATCTTATCCAGTAACAAATTATTTTAAAATATTCGTTTTGTTAAGAAACAAGTAAATTACTCGTAGCAACGCACATCTGATAAAGTAACAATGACTATAAAACATAAATCTTATATATAAGAGATGACTACAAAACATAAATCTTATATATAAGAGATGACTACAAAACATAATCTTATATACTCGTACTATACGCCATTAAAAACGTTCCCCGCTTTATGGAGCTGCTATGAAACATGAAAATGTAAGTAAGAGATTTTGAAGCTCCAAAAGCCTGCAAGTGTGGCAGTTTAATGTTAGGATATTTTCCCGGCGATGTCGCGTTTAATTTAAATTTGACCTGCAGTCAATTCAAATCAACCTTTAAAATAATTTATGGCCTTATTAAAGTGACATAAATTTGAAATTTGGCGCATACATTAAGCAAATGTAACCAAATAAAAGGCCATCATCTATTTCAATCGAGCGGAAGTTTGTTAATGTTTTTGTAATGCTCAGATTGTTGTCACAAGAGCGGAGGCAAGTTGTTGGTATGCTCAGAAGTAGAATGACGACAAGAGATGTTGGCAGACAGTTTCATTGCCACCATTCGACTGTAGGGAGGCTGAAGCAGCGATTTCAGGCAACAAGTATCACGAATGACCGTCCAAGACCTGGTCAATCTCCTGTAACAGCACAAGCTCAAGACGGCTAAATGCCTTTGGTACATCTGCGCAACCGCTCCCAAACAGCAACTCAGACAGCAGCACATAGACTGACATGTCGATGCCAACCATGCAACTCAGACAGCAGCACATAGTCTGACATGTCGATGCCAACCCTGCAACTCAGACAGCAGCACATAGTCTGACATGTCGATGCCAACCCTGCAACTCAGACAGCAGCACATAGACTGATATGTCGATGCCAACCATGCAACTCAGACAGCAGTACATAGTCTGACATGTCGATGCCAAGCCTGCAACTCAGACAGCAGCACATAGTCTGACATGTCGATGCCAACCCTGCAACTCAGACAGCAGCACATAGACTGATATGTCGATGCCAACCCTGCAACTCAGACAGCAGCACATAGACTGATATGTCGATGCCAACCCTGCAACTCAGACAGCAGCACATAGACTGACATGTCGATGCCAACCCTGCATTGACACCTCAGAGGTTCATATGATGGCTGCGACATCGTGGCAGTGAGCGTGAATGTTGTTTTGACACCGAGGATAGACAACTGCTTATGAGTTGTTTCTGAATTGTGTCATGTTTAAGAATACAGCAAGTTTATGTCAGTAAATGGATGAGAAATGTGACATCACTGGTTTTATGTATTTAACATCTAGTACAACTTATAGTACAACTTATAGCTAAACATTAAATAAATAAAGTGATGCGGTTTTAATGGCGGATAGTATGTAACAGATGATTGTAAATCTAAGATAAAGAAAACTTTGTAACATAAATCTTGTTAAATGTCAGATAACTCTAAAATATAAATCTCATGAAGTAAGCAATAACTTTCCAAATTTAGTTAAATCAGATAAAATGTTTATATGACAAAAATCAAAGCATATAACACGTACCTATCATATCAAATAGCAGATTACTCAGATACGTAAACACAAACAACAGGCACCAATATCTAATCAGATATCCCAGTATCTAATCAGATATCCCAATATCTAATCAGATATCCCAGTATCTAATCAGATATCCCAGAATCTAATCAGATATCCCAGTATCTAATCAGATATCCCAGGTTTTTTTAGCTGGATGGTACCTATACATTTTATATCCTTTCCTTACCGTTAAACATCACACAGGGCTCTTGTCAGTGGGCCATGTTTTCGGTGTTTTTCAAAGTCGTCAAGGAATCTCTCTCACATTGTTTTTTTTTTTAGAATTTCACTTGCTCGACGTCTTTTATGGTACCTACAGCATGTATTTAAAACTCCACCTTCATTATTGCCTGTAGGACTCCTACGCCCCTCACCCCAATTTTGTTGTTGTTGTTGTTGTAGTGTTGTATTGTTATTGTTATTGTTGTTGCTGCTGTTTTACGCTGATGTCGAAGATTTCATTTCACATGGACAACCGACCTGTAACGTGACATACTGACCTATTTATGCTGCAGTAAACTCTGATCTATAACCTGACATACTGATCTACTTATGTTGCAGTAAACTCTGACCTATAACCTCACACACTGACCTACTTATGTTGCAGTAAACTCAGACCTATAACCTGACATACTGACCTACTTATGGTGCAGTAAACTCTGACCTATAACATCACACACTGACCTACTTATGTTGCAGTAAACTCTGACCTATAACCTGACACACTGACCTACTTATGTTGCAGTACACTCTGACATATATCCTGACACACTGACCTACTTATGTTGTAGTAAACTCAGACCTATAATCTGACACACTGACCTACTTATGGTGCAGTAAACTCTGACATACTGACCTACTTATGTTGCAGTAAACTCTGCCATATACCCTGACACACTGACCTACTTATGTTGCAGTAAACTCTGACCTATAAACTGACACACTGACCTACTTATGTTGTAGTAAACTCAGACCTATAACCTGACACACTGACCTACTTATGTTGCAGTAAACTCTGACCTATAACCTGACATACTGACCTACTTATGTTGCAGTAAACTCATACATATAACCTGACATACTGACCTACTTATGTTGCAGTAAACTCTGACCTATAACCCGACACACTGACCTACTTATGTTGCAGTAAACTCTGACGTATAACCTGAAACACTGACCTACTTATGTTGCAGTAAACTCAGAATGTAAGGATGGGCCTATGTGCAGCTTCATGGCTTCCGAGGGTGAGTGTGAGAACGACCCTGAGAACATGCTCGACGTGTGTCCCAAGGCCTGCAGGAATCCTTGCAGATGTGATGGTAACTACTTCTTTCAGAACCTATCTTTGCAGATGTGATGGTAACTACTTCTTTCAGAACCTATCCTTGCAGATGTGATGGTAACTACTTCTTTCAGAACCTAACAGCCCCCTCATTACCTTATCTCTAAATTGAACAGTGCTACTCTTAAATATTTACGCTTCTCAACTGGCTATATTTTTTTACATTTCAACCATCATCATCATCATCATCATCATCACCAGGTGCCGTGCCGACTGGCGTTGGCTATTATGCTTCTCCAGAGTACACGATCCTTCATGCAGGCCATCAGTTCAGTTGGTGATCTCCTCTCACACCATCCCGTCAGACTGTCCAGTATCATTTCTCTTGGTCTTCCTCTTGATCTTCTTCCTTCTATTTTTCCTGTTGTTATAATATTTTCAATGCCCCATCTTCTCATTGCATGTCCTATGAAAGTACATTGTCTCTCTCTTATTTATTTTTTTTTTTGACAAGGTTTTTTGTCTCTCCAGCTCTTCTCATACATTCTTCATTAGTTATTTTTGTTGTCCAGGGGATTCGCAACATTCTTCTAATAAACCACATTTCTGCTGCTTCCTATGATTTTTGTGCAGACTTGCCTATTGTCCATGATTCACTTCCATATAACAAGATAGGTTCAATATAGCATTTTAGGACTCGTTTTCTAACATTCATTGATAATGATGTGTTGGATAATATGTTTCTCATTCTTTGAAATGCACTCTTTGCTATGTCTGTTCTGTTCCTAATTTCTGTTTTGCATTTCCCATCTGAAGTTATTACTGCTCTAAGGTATTTGAATTTCTGTACCTGCTTTAGAATGGTTCCGTTTAATTTTATACTGTATGCTGGTGGATTCTGTTTCTAAGATATAACCATAGTCTCTGTCTTTTTGATGTTCAAAGTAAGGCCTTTCTGTTCACTTTCTTTGGCGACTTTATTCAAGAGATTTTGCAGGTCTTGTTGGTTCTCAGCTATCAGTACTGTGTCGTCAGCATACCGAAGGTTGTTAATATTGTATCCTCTAATTTTTATGTCTGGTTCTGTGATGATCGTTCTTAGAATATTCTCGCTGTACAGAGAAAAAAAAGTCTTTCATTATGTTTCACCTTGTCGAATGCCTTGGTGTAATCAATGAAGCATAAGTAGAGATCTTTCTGTACTTCTAAAGCTCTTTCTGTTAGTGTTCGTAAAGCATAAATGGCATTGTGCGTTCCCTTTCCTTCAACAAATCCAGACTGTTCATCTGCTATTTCCATTTTTATCTTTTTCCTCGTTCTTCTCATAATTATTCTCAGAAGTAGCTTAGTTATGTGACATGAGAGGCTGATAATCCGGTGGTCATTAGATTCCTTTGCACCTGGTTTCTTTGGTAGTGCTATAAACGTGGATTTAATCAGGTCACTGGGAATATAACCACTGTTGTAAATGTCATTCAGTAACTTGGTTATTATTTTTATTCCTGTCTCCTCTAGTGCCTCTATTTCTTCTATTGTTATATTATCAGGCTCAGTTGCTTTTCCTTTCTTCATGTGTTTGATGGCATCTATGATTTCATCTTCAAGTATTGGTGGTCCATCACAGTTTTCAGTATCTGGTGTTAATTCTGGTCTTTCTCCTCCATATAGCTCACCTATATACTCTGTCCACCTGTTCACAATGTCTTCTTTTCCCATTAACATTTTACCTTCTTTTGATTTCAGGCATCCTATGGTATATTTCACACATGTATATTTTATTATACATTTTAACACTGACACTAAAAGATTTGTTTTAACACCAAGGATGTTACAAAATTCTTTCACAACATAGATACATTACACAAGATACTTGAGGAAAAAAAGATACATTACAGAAGTTATTTCACAACAAAAGATATATTACAGAAGTTACTTCAGACAATAGGAGACGTTACAAACGTTAGATCAGGACAAAACGCACATTACACAAGTTACTTCAGATAAAAGAAGACGCTACAAAACTTCAAGACAAAAGAAGACGTTACACAAGTTAAATCATGACAAAAGAAGACGTTACAAAAGTTACTTGAGGACAAAAGATAACGTAACAACATTTACCTGAGGACAAAATAAATGAGCTCAGAAGTTACATGGAATCTCACGTTAACATCAAATTCATTCTGTCACCGTTATCATCATAGTCTAGACTGTCTTAGTTTCCTTGATCTCCATGTCTGTATTAAACACAGGGCAATATTTTAACGATAACTGAAGAAGGAAAAAAGAACATATAATGGAAACTAGCACCACATAGATGTTCTTAAGGTATTTGGACCAAAAAAATTGTGTAAGACAGTACTAGATGGATAAAATTAACAGTTAACTCTCTTTAACAAAATTATCTTGCCTGTTTTTGTGACTAACAATCTATGATTTTCTGGACTTTGATCTATGTTCACAGACAATAATTTACAATAGTTCAAGACTTCTTACAGCCGTGTTCATGTACCAAGATTTGTGGGTCCATATACTACGTGTATACAGCCATAAATTTTGCTACAATTTTGGACTGAAAATGAAACTCTCTATTATCCAGTTCTCTATTAACCGACCTCACAATTACACGACTTGTCATTTCTGTGAAAACAAAAATCTGTCCAATTTAAAAATGTTAGCATAAAATAGTTTGCTCCGCGGTTATATTTGTTATACTGCGAGAAAGGAATAATAAATATTGTCAGTCACTAGTTATCTTCATTATTTCATTAATTTTTTCACCATCAAAATGTGTATAAGTTTATGAATATAGTAAATTTGATTCAGTCGGTTCATGTGAGCTGGTTCGGTTGGTTAGATTATAAGATCTGTCCTAGCGATAAGACATGATCTAGTTCTGATTAGTTCTTACAGATTCTAGATAGAAATCAGGCAATAAGAGGACCTACAACAAACTGGATTTTCCCACAGCTATATGGATTATCGATGGTTACTGTATCATTATCTTTGACGATTCGTGGGTTACTGTTGTTCACATTTTCATCTTCTCTAGTCTCTGCCTTCAGCAACGATACGGCCTGCGACTGTCTAGTAAAGGCCATGCAGGGGTATTGTCAGACATCAGAGTCCATGACTGACTGCAGGACAACATGTACAAAAGTATCTCAGGGTAAGTATCACGAAATAGAGTCACATCCAGTTAGAAAGGGTGAGTATCACGAGATAGAGTCACATCCAGTTAGAAAGGGTGAGTATCACGAGATACTGTCACATTCAGTTAGAAAGGGTGAGTATCACGAGATACTGTCACATCCAGTTAGAAAGGGTGAATATCACGAGATACTGTCACATCCAGTTAGAAAGGGTGAGTATCACGAGATAGAGTCACATCCAGTTATAAAGGGTAAGTATCACGAGATACTGTCACATCCAGTTATAAAGGGTGAGTATCACGAAATAGAGTCACATCCAGTTATAAAGGGTGAGTATCACGAGATAGAGTCACATCCAGTTATAAAGGGTGAGTATCACGAGATACTGTCCATCCAGTTATAAAGGGTGAGTATCACGAGATACCGTCACATCCAGTTAGAAAGGAGAGAATATACGAGATATCTCCCATGAATAAATGAAGGAAGAAGTGAACAGACAGGACCGTACTGAGATTCTGGAGTGTGGAGAGTCTCGAAGATTCCTGTATGTTTCTACATTTTCGTAATGAAAGTTTGGATTTCTGTAATTAAGTTTCATTTTTAAATGTTGTTCGTATTTCTGTTACTGAGTTTCATATTGAAATGTTGCATATAAAAGCACCAAGAGCTCTTCATTTCACTTTAAACCTGCCTTCTGATGTCTTCATTCAGTACTCACTATCTGATGACTTTAATTCTACTTGTGATTGACAATTCTAGTTTTGATTGACAGTTCTGCTTTTGATTGACAGTTCTACTATTGATTGACAGTTCTAATGAAATGTAATTTTTGTCCCATCGGATTTTACTGTATTCGTGTTTTTATCTCGAAATGTGCATCTGTCTGTCTGTCTGTCTGTTCATCCATCCATCCATCCATCCATCCATCCATCCATCGCCCTGCCGACTCCCCTTGGCTTTCATCCTTTCCCACAATCCCCTGCCCCGACTACTGATGATAAGCTGTGCTTGTATTCTTTGTCTGTGCCATCTAGTTAATCCGCCCAGCATTCTCTCTCTCTGTCTATCTCGGTCTCTTTTGCCGTCTATCTTTCCTGTTGTGATTTATTACACAGAGTACTCTTCATGTTCTGAAGCACAATTTTGGCCTTATTCTGCTCTTGATCTCAATGAGGCATTTTCCGTCTGAGGTCAGTAGTAGTGTCCCCAAATATCTAAACTCCTCTATCTATTTCAGTACCATGCCATATAACGTATAAAGAGGTTTTTTCATCACTTTTTAAGAATATTCTCTTACTCGTTATCATCTTCATCGTCTCATAAAAGGTCGCTTTTGCTTTTGCGTTTCTTGACTTCTACTTACAAGAAAGAACAGTTCGTGTTTTTTTAAAGATGAAAAGACTTGCACTTAGCAATTTTGCCAACAACTATAAACCTTTTTTTATGAGTAACAATAAAACTTTTTTATCACCAAAAAAAAACTTTTTATCAACAACAATAAAACTTTTTATCAACAACAATAAAACTTTTTATCAACAACAATAAAACTTTTTTATCAACAACAATAAAACTTTTTTATCAACAACAACAACAAAACTTTTTTATCAACAACAATACAATGTTTTTATCAACAACAATACAATGTTTTTATCAACAACAATACAATGTTTTTATCAACAACAATACAATGTTTTTATCAACAACAATACAATGTTTTTATCAACAACAATAAAACTTTTTTATCAACAACAATAAAACTTTTTTATCAACAACAATAAAACTTTTTTATCAACAACAACAACAAAACTTTTTTATCAACAACAATACAATGTTTTTATCAACAACAATAAAAATTTTTTATCAGCAACAACAACAACACTTACTGACCACTGAGCAAGTATTTTACTGCAGATCTGCACGCCCTTCTCTTTCCTGGTCTTAGCGTAGCAAAATGTGGTCTTTTGTACATAAAACTTTGATAATTAGCAAGCGGAAAGTAATTGTTGTTCCTTCTTAGAATCATGCCCGCTTTTATCTGTACCTGATGACCCAAATGCGCGTTTATCGACATGGTCTACCAAGTACCTGACTACTGTGACGGAAATCTGTAACCTAGGGTACCTACCCCTGGACGACATGAATCAGGGCAAGAAGGTCTGCTCATCTGGGTCTAGATGGGTAGAGGACATCAATTATGGTGCTCCCGTGAAGTGCGTACGTAAGTAATAAGAGTTATAGTCACACCTGGTCTAGAGGAGGTGGCCGTGACCAAGTAGCCTGGGCTATGACTGTGCTGACATGTGCTGTAGGTAGACAGTTCTTGTACACTGTACTGACATGTGCTGTAGATAGACAGTTCTTGTACACTGTGCTGACATGTGCTGTAGGTAGACAGTTCTTGTACACTGTGCTGACATGTGCTGTAGGTAGACAGTTCTTGTACACTGTACTGACATGTGCTGTAGTTAGACAGTTCTTGTACACTGTGCTGACATGTGCTGTAGGTAGACAGTTCTTGTACACTGTGCTGACATGTGCTGTAGGTAGACAGTTCTTGTACACTGTGCTGACATGTGCTGTAGTTGGACAGTTCTTGTACACTGATGACTCCAGCGACAGAATGCTAGATTGCCTATGATTGTACTGACATGTGCTGTAGTTAGACAGTTCTTGTACACTAGTGACTCTAGCGACAGAATATTAGATTGGGTATGACTGTGCTGTAGTTAGACAGTTCTTGTACACTAGTGACTCCAGCGACAAAATGCTAGATTGGGTATGACTGTGCTATAGTTAGACGGTTTTTGTACACTGGTGACTCCAGCGACAAAATGCTAGATTGGGTATGACTGTGCTATAGTTAGACGGTTTTTGTACACTGGTGACTCCAGCGACAAAATGCTAGATTGGGTATGACTGTGCTATAGTTAGACGGTTTTTGTACACTGGTGACTCCAGCGACAAAATGCTAGATTGGGTATGACTGTGCTATAGTTAGACGGTTTTTGTACACTGGTGACTCCAGCGACAAAATGCTAGATTGGGTATGACTGTGCTATAGTTAGACGGTTTTTGTACACTGGTGACTCCAGCGACAAAATGCTAGATTGCCTATGAGAGATGTATAGAAGAACGTTTTGACAATTGTAATGCATGAAATCTTGACTCATTTAACTCTTGATAGCTATGGATCTTATACACATAATATGGCTAGAATATTTAATTTACCGAACAACGCCACGTAAATCTCTATGTTTACTATCAAAGTTATCTTTTACTAGTTTTATTTCCTCTTATATTCTGTTTTTCGCTACATGTTTTATATTCTGTTTTTCGCTACATGTACTAGTGTTCAACTCCTATAATCTAATGTTCAGCTCACATCATCTAATGTTCAATTCCTATACCATAATCTAATATTCAATTCCCATGTCATAATGTTCAGCTCCCATACTGTAACTCCCACATTAAAATGTTTATCATGACATGATATTTGCCACTCCATTTTCTAATCTTCGACATTCCATTTCTAATGTTCAACATTCTATATTCTAAAATTCAACATCCCATGTTCTAATATTCCACACTGACGTTCTAATATTCCACCCTGATATTCTAATATTCCACCCTGATGTTCTAATGTTCTCTGTGCCACTTTCTCAGTCGCAGATTGTGGGTCACCGCCAGTTTCTGCAAACACAAACAGCAATACACAGGACACCACGTACGGCAGCAAGGCAGGCTACGCATGCGCAAATGGTTACTTACCTGTCCAAGGACAAACAACACTGACCTGTAACGCCAGTGGTTTGTGGGAAGGACAGCCTCTCACTTGCAAACGTAATTTTTTTTAAAATTCTGTTTTATTTCTAGTATACGATATCGAACTCAAAAACTAATTATGCCAGTCCGTAAGAATAGTGAAGAGCAGAACCTCTTTGTTGCAAAGAAAACTAAATTGATGACAACTAACAAAACAAACAAGGCAGCTGAAATATGTATCAATAAGGAAAAATTGGAAGAAGTGGAGAGTTTTAATATCTTGGATCACTACTAACTAATAATGGAGATAAAATGAGGGAAATAAAAAGGAGGACATCTATCGCTCTTTAGAAAGTAAAACAAATAAAGAATCTGTGGAGAGGAGCAGACAGAACTACAAAAATAAGATTTTTAAGGGCATGCATCTTTCCCATCGCAACATATGCCTATGAGACCTGGACACTTAACAAAACAGCTGAGAAACACATAAATGCCTTTGAATGTAAATGCTACAGAAGGGTTCTCCAAATATCATGGACACAAAAAAGAACAAATATATCCATACTACAGGAGCTTAATATTGAAGAAGGCTGGCTAGTAAAGAGGATTAAAAAGAGAAAACTTAAATATTTTGGACACATTAAACATCATGATAATTTAGAGAAGACCGTATTGGAAGGATACATAATAGGAAAAAGAAAAAGAGGAAGACCAAAACGAAGATGGCTGCAAGAAATCGTTGACGATCTGCAAATGGACGCAGCAGCAGCAGGCCATCTTGCTCACAACCGAGAGGCCTACAGGAGTGCTGTTTGGGAGACAAAGTTCCGGAAGGGACATGCAAATGAATGAATGAATGACTGAATGATATCGAATGCTTGGCCTAACTGAGAATATATTCATACAAATATCATTTGTGAGATGGTGTGCTTTATTAACTTTTTTTTCTATTTGCATGCGAAGAACGTATTCTTAAGAAGTAGTGGCCATGTTTGTTGTCTCTTTCAGCAGTTTTTTTTTTGGTACTTTTCTACCTATCTTACTACTTTCTGTACTACTTTCTGTAGAACGCAGTTTACATCCTGATCGCTCACTACATAACATCAGTCTACCGCAGTAATCACAGCCATAGTTCCCTCTAAGTTTTTGTGGTTCCTGTGCAAAATTTTCGACCCGTGTGCAAATGTATTCTCAGAAGACATTTTGTGCGCACATTTGTGTCGTAAAGTGAAAAAAGTCAGAAGAAATCAGGAAAAACAAACTCATGTGGCACTGTCATATTGTTTATCAGCGCTACTAAAGGGCAAAGCAACATCAAGAAAATTAAAAATAGAAGTATCAGTTTTAAAAATTAATTTTGCATAGCAAATAGGATTTTATGCTCAACGTGATCTTCCTAGACAACCAGCCCTTGAAACAAGTGAAACATTTCAAATGCCTGGGTAGCATATCATCCTTAAAGACGACCGACGCTGAGATGGAGAACAGATGCAATAAAGCAAATCAGGTCATCGGACAAATGACTCCTTTACTGAAAAACAAATACCTCACAGCTGAAAAAAGGGCACTGTGCAACATAATTTTCCTCCCAACTTTATGCTATCGATGTCAAACATGGACACTACCAGCCAAGAACAAAAAGAAAAATCATCGCGACAGAAATGAGATGTGTAAGGAGAATACTAAATGTGACAAGAAGAGACCAAATAAGAAATGACATCATCAGGGCAAAGGTTGGAGTAACACCAGTATTACACTACATCCAGAAACAGCAAGTCAAAAGGTTTGACCATGTTACACGGTTACCACCAGACAGTATATCACAGACAACATTCACATTAAGATTTGTAGGTAACAGAGGAAGAGGCCGCCCACGCAGGAGATGGAGAGAGGAAATTACAGCAGCATTAAATATCCCAATTAAATATCCCATTTATGAAGCAAATCGTTGAGCCCTATCAAGACGTCTATTTGTGTCCTCGACACCGAAAGGTATATGAAGAAGGAGACAAGACAAGAGAAGCGGAAAATGATATTTTGGTGTGCGCGGCCGCTTAGAGGGAACATTGATCACAGCACACATTTATTACATAACACAGAATGCAGTAAAGTAGCAACGAAGTAACTGTTATCGTAGGCGTCTTGGCTGCATCTGCTGTTGCTGTTATTAGCTCAAGTCTCCGTTGGTTTCCGCTGTGTTATTCATGACAAATGAAGGCTAAGGACTATTTGGAACCACGCAGGTGATTTCTCTTTACGGGAGTTACTGAGCATTATTGCTGAACAGCTTCTTCAATGACTGACTGTCTGCTTTATGTATGAAAGTGGTTTTGTTGCAAATATCTCGACTATCGAGTGCTCTAAATTCAACTAGTTCTTTTTTCGTTCTCAAGTCGTGCAGTGCCCCTCTGGATCACTAATATCCACGCGAAACAGTCTTTCGCCCGTTCTTGAATGATCTTTTATGCACGATACTTTATGAATATTCTTACTTCTCATCTATGGCGTACATCTCTGCCACTCTCCAATTTCTGCCATACAGTTCTTGTCTGGGATAACATTTGTTACATGTAGACACCATCTTAGTTGTTCACAGCTGAGTGCTGTCATCATGGGAGTTAGTTTAGCATGATGTAGAAGCTAAGAGTTGCTTACTTTGTTCTGTCACTTGATGTAAAGGCTATCAAGACATAAGCTTGATTCCCTCATGTTTGAATATGCTGGCTATGTTTATACTCATATGGGATAGTTTTTTTTTTTTTAATCCAGGCTTTCTTATAAGACACAGTGAGATTCTTGTGTGTACTGTGCTCTGATGTAGCTCACTTTACGGGGAGATAATCCTCGGAGATTTCTTTTTACCTTTTTCTTGGCTGTTGTCAACCCCCTATCCTCTTACTTACAGGAGCTGATTGTGGACAACCTCCCGATGTTCCCAATGCCACTTTCAAGGTCACGAGTACTAACCCTGGAGGAAAGGCCAGCTACACTTGTGAAGCAGGATATACTCAGGTTAAAGGTGAAACAACACTGACGTGTAACGTTTCAGCACTGTGGCAGGGAACTGTTCTTGTCTGTGAAGGTAAATACTACACAGATATTCCTACTCTGATCTTAGACACACATCGAAATCACAAGAAAAACCTCTGCTAGAAAATAGTTCTCATTTGAATTTAAGTTCTGTGATTGGAAACATCCTAATCTTGTTTCAGACATTGAACAAGTTTCGTGAAATATGGCACATTGGCGGTCTCACTGCGGCAGTTATCAGCTTCTGGGACGGGTCCCACACCTACAAATTACTTGCTCTGTTTCTTTGTGTAGATAACGTATTTATAACAACTTAGAAGGAAGTAGTAAGAATAACAAAGAAAGAATACTCCGCTTTGGCTCTCCTCTATCCTCCACCCCCGGGGCAGTCGCCCACCCGTGCTGCTTCCCTTGGTAGTCTGCTTGGGTCAGTTCGCTGGGACAGTCGCCCACCCGTGCTGCTTGCCTTGGTAGTCTGCTCGGGTCAGTTCGCTGGACATGGGGTTGGATTTTGCAACGTGAACGAGAGATACAGAAGAATTATTCCAGTTTTTAAAAAAAGCATTTACGCTTCATTAAAATGAAGAAAAAACATTTAGAAAGAACAACATTTAGTTATGTGGCAATGATAATTTATAATAAAAGAATACAGAAGGTACATTCATTCATTCATTTGCATGTCCCTTGTGGAACTTTGCCACCCAAACAGCACTCCTGTAGGCCTCTCGGTTGTGAGCAAGATGGCCTGCTGCTGCTGCGTCCATTTGCAGATCGTCAACGATTTCTTTCTTCGTTTTGGTCTTCCTCTTTTTCTTTTTCCTATTATGTATCCTTCCAATATGGTCTTCTCTAAATTATCATGACGTTTAATGTGTCCAAAATATTTAAGTTTTCTCTCTTTACTCCTCTTTACTAGCCAGCCTTCTTCAATATTAAGCTCTTGTAGTATAGATATATTTGTTCTTTTTTGTGTCCACGATATTTGGAGAACTCTTCTGTAGCATTTACATTCAAAGGCATTTATGTGTTTCTCAGCTGTTTTGTTAAGTGTCCAGGTCTCACAGGCATATGTACAGCACACTGTAAATATGAGCAGAGTATATTATTATTAATGCATATGAGCGTGAGTAAAAAAAGTAACCTTAATATTTTTTTTTAATTCTCTTAAATGTAGAAATGCGATTGAGAATTCCTTACAATATTTCAACACAATCCCCACCACGCTCAGTCAACACAGTCCCCACCACGCTCAGTCAACACAATCCCCACCACGCTCAGTCAACACAATCCCCACCACGCTCAGTCAACACAATCCCAACCACGCTCAGTCAACACAATCCCCACCACGCTCAGTCAACACAGTCCCCACCACGCTCAGTCAACACAATCCCCACCACGCTCAGTCAACACAATCCCCACCACGCTCAGTCAACACAATCCCAACCACGCTCAGTCAACACAATCCCCACCACGCTCAGTCAACACAATCCCCACCACGCTCAGTCAACACAATCCCCACAACGCTCAGTGCATGTCTATCACCGCTTTACTAATCCCTGGATTTCTTAAGAAAAAAAATATCTTCTGATTGACCCTATAGCCACGCAAGGTTCTTTTAGTCTCTTCATCTGTATTGAACTTTTTCCCACATAGTGTCTTCATGAGGGATTCAGACACATGACAATTACATGGTGCTAGGTCGAATGAATATGTTGAATGTAGATGACACACCAAAAGCAGATTTATGATTTGTTGAGCTGCTGCACATGCTATATGAGGCTGCGCGTTATAATGTTGCAACAACGCGCCAGAACTAGGCGTTCTGTCTTGATTGCAGATTTCAAGCGGTTCTCAAGCAGATCACAGTATACTTCGCTGTTGATAGTGCTTCTTCAGTAGCAATTCGTCTCCAGTAACAATTCGTCTTATTATTCGTCTTTGGTAACAATTCGTCTCAGTATTCGTCTTCAGTAGCAATTCGTCTCAGTAACAATTCGTCTCAGTATTCGTCTCCAGTAACAATTCGTCTCAGTATTCGTCTTCAGTAACAATTCGTCTCAGTATTCGTCTTCAGTAACAATTCGTCTCAGTATTCGTCTTCAGTAACACTTCGTCTTAGTATTCGTCTTCAGTAACAATTCGTCTCAGTATTCGTCTTCAGTAACACTTCGTCTTAGTATTCGTCTCCAGTAACAATTCGTCTCAGTATTCGTCTTCAGTAACAATTCGTCTCAGTATTCATCTCCAGTAACACTTCGTCTCAGTACTCGTCTTCAGTAACAATTCGTCTCAGTATTCGTCTTCAGTAACAATTTTCTTTCAGCTTCAAAACATCGGACACCCAAGGAACCAATAACTGCGTGCTTCTCTTCTCTCGTGCATGCTTCCAGTGCAGCGGCCATCTTTGATATTATCGTTTAAATCAAAACTCCAAAATGGCCGGCGTACTTCTGCACACATAGATCTAGAGAGAGATGGCATAACATAATACAACTGTGGAGTAATCGACTTAAATTTGTCAGAGAAAGTTACTTTTTACTCACCCTCTTGTGTGTGTGTGTGTGTGTGTGTGTGTGTGTGTGTTTGTGTTTGTGTGTGAGAGAGAGAGAAAAAAATATCTATGAGAGAGAGAGAGAAAATATCTATGAGAGAGAGAGAGAGAGACTAAACAACAAGTGGATGTCAGTGAAACTTACCACGCAAGACAGACTGGAGAAACATTGAAGTGGATGGCTGTAAGAAAGAATATCAAATGTTGATACAGACAGAAGTCTTTCAAATACAATAGTCACTGAGAGCGAGAGAGAGAGAGAGAGAGAGACTAAACACGAAAGCTTCACTTTGAAATTACAAAGACAGTCAGTAAAGATAATTTGTCTTTGTTGATACATATTTTTGTGACAAGAACTGAGAGACAGATGATAAAAAAAACTAGACATAGTTCAGCATATACATTATGTGTAACATGAAACGTCATAATAGTTCAGCATGTATATTATGTATGACATTAAACATCACAATAGCTCAGCATATACATTGTGTATAACATGAAACATCACAGTATTTCAGCATATACATTATGTATAACATGAAACGTCATAATAGTTCAACATATACATTATGTATAACAAGAAACATCACAAACTAACACCAGCAGTAAGGATCACAGACAGACACATCGGTACAGAGCTACGTCCCCATAACCGACTAAAAGGTCGACAGAGACAAACAAATGTTGCTTCAGGTCTGGTTACAACAATAACACGAGCCAGGAAATTTACTGGGCTTTGAACTTGTGATCTTCGTTGGCTCTGTTTCACTAACCACACAGCTGTATGTGCTTGCTGTGTGTTGCGTAAAGCTAGATCAAGTTTTGTAAGAGTTGTATTTTAATATCAGCAGCAGCGCTGGATTGCGGAGCCCCTCCATCATCTCCTAACACACAAATTCTGTTCGGGAACACCACCTATGGGAGCACTGCCAACTACACGTGCTTAGAGGGATACAAGATCCAAGGTCAGACAGTTCTGACTTGCAATGCCAGTAGAAAATGGACACCAGACCCACCTGTGTGTTCCAGTAAGTTTGTCTTTGCAAACACTAGTAAACTTTTAAAATAAACATTACTGTGAATAGTTTAGTACATAATTGTTTCATTCTATCAACTGTTTGCTATTCTTTTTTCGTCAATTACTTCCCCTTCTTGTGCTAATTTTAATATTTCCAAAATAAATATTCATGTAAGTAACCAGTTTCACAGAGGTCAAGTGTGGGCAACTGGGGCCGCCTTAGCAAGCGAGGGGCCCAGCGCGAATCACAGTTGCAGCGCTCTTTCCTATCTTTGTGTTAATAATTTTCTATGTAATAAATCAATGTCATTATGTGGAAATTATTATTAATGTTAATTATTTTAAACGAGTAGTTCAGTCGCGCTTTATCAATTCTCGTGGAGGATGATTTAACATGGCAGTAGACTACAGCTTTTCCAGCATCCAGTGATGCAGGTCGGCATGGGCTGGCATGATCACTCGCACATCGGCAAACCGATCGATCCTGTGATTGGCGCGTTATAAAAGATACGGGAATAATGGTCCCGTATATAGAAAGGTATTTAAGAGATGAAGCCTTTTCATCAACTAGGTCCTCTAGATACTGAAAATGCTGATGAAGAGATCGTCGTGCATGTTTGTGAAGGGAAATAACCTCTCTGTTTGCTGCTTCCCTTGGCAGTGAACGCGGAAAATTGTGGCGCGTTTTCATTTCCAGGAACATCTTCTAGAGTGATTTTTGGTGGTTCCTTTTGCACTACGAGATCTCGGGCCTGCTGATCGATGTTTTCAGACCAGGTGACCGGGTCATCCGTCATTACTTACAGAAGCTAGGCTTTTGTTGTGATCAGTGTCCGTCGACTTCTGAGAAACAAATATGTCTGTTTCTTGAGACTCATCACCGTCATCAAGATGATCATCATCACTGCCCTGCTCATAGTTTCTGCTACATTCAACATTTATCTTGACTGTTAAACATTTCCTCCCCCCTCTCATACTCTCTCTCTCTCTCTCTCTCTCTCTTTCAGTGACTATTGTATTTGTAAGACTTCTGTCTGTATCAACATTTGATATTCTTTCTTACAGCCACCTACTTCCGTGATTCTCCAGTCTGTCTTGCGTGGCAGGTTTCATGTGATACTGACTACTTATTTACTTGGGCATCCTTTTGTTTTTCTCTGGCTACACGTCTTTTTTCATTGCCACGTTTATGTTTTATTCCTGTATCTCTGAAAGTATTTGCTTGTGACGTCTCGCTAAACAAGAACAATAATGGAAGACAAAATATGAATATTATCTGCACTGGAAATAAATCTACATATCTAACGCTAAATTTTTTTAGTTCAACAACAAGAATTAAAATAATAATCACTTGTTTGCCCTTTTCAAGGACAGAAAAAAGACAACAAACACACACACACACACATACATAGATGCTATGCACACACATAGATATACAAATAGCGCATGGAACAAACCCTCATTCAGTCCTCGTTATATGGAAGTAGGGCAGTGGAGGCAATGGGTGAAGAAAATGCCCACGTCAACTCTTGCTAAAAACATAAACTGGACAAAAAATCTTGGTTACCCCCCTCCCCCCTCCCCACACACACACATTCGTCAACGAAAAATAATTGCCCATCCCAAATAATGGCCACGGCCATAGTCCAAGACTGGTCAGGACACTTGCATCAGTTTGAAAGCTCAAGTCTATCCCGGCCCGCAATTTAATCTTTTTTTTGGCTGGCGTTTTAAAACTGTTTAACAGTGGCGCCTCTCACAGGCTTACATATCTGGATGTGGTTAAGCTAATGTTAAGTTTCTCTCCTGGTATCTCGGACGGATTATGCCATGCACTGGACACTAAAATAACGCTGGGATTATAGGAGCCGTGTGCTTGTAAATCGTAGCTGTATTAGAATCCATAAGGGGGGAAATGTGTGGTGAATGGGGAACTAACACTCGACACAATTCACGCATTTTTTTTAAAGCATAACGTGAATAACGTGGAATGACCACAGATCCGGGCCTCACGAAGAACAAGGACCATCGTCGGCCTAAATCTGGTCACGATGAGCAACCTCCACCAGCACCGAATACAATCACATTACTGTGAGCGGTAGCTTCTGTGGTGACGTGGCAGGTATGCACGTGCGCCAGGACATATGTTTACTCAGGGTGACAAAACTCTGTCTAGGGTTCTGTGACGGATCTGAGGGGGTTCCCTGACGAATATGCGGGGGTCCCGTGACGAAACTGCGGGAGTTCCGCAATAGACTGTGACTGAAAAATCCCTTCTGTGCATTTCTCACAGAACCCTAGGACCTGAACTACATACTTTTGTTTTCGTCAAAGACAGGTTGGACCAATTCACAAAACATCGAACCATTCTTTTCGACACAGTTATGATTTTAAAGTTATGAATGTAAATGTACACACACACAAACGCCACGATGTTATCATAGCTAACACTGGTTTCTTAACCTGTTATTTGTGAACTTGAAACTCGCCTCAGTGGAAATTCGTGGGCATGTATGAGAATAATGTGAACCTTTACAAATATCTTATTTGAAAGAAGGTTGTAAGCTGTAACATCAAATCTTGTAAACATGCCAAAACTTCTAGTGATGATTATCTCCTACAATGTTGTCAAGTTCCTTCTTTTCTTTAGTGATACAACAAATTTGTTTTCTTTTTATAGAGATTGATTGTGGACAACCTCCGTTTGTCGCAGACGCTAGTGTCAATATCAGTGGCACATTCTATGGAGATTCGGCAAACTACGCATGTAACACAGGATACAGATATGCTCATGACAACTTGACCTTGACTTGTGGGGCTTCGGGAAGGTGGGAAGGTGTTATTCTAACTTGTCAAAGTAAGTATTTTTGTTTTTAAAAATTACATTACATTTTTTTTTCAATTATTTGTGCATTTCAACATGTGCCCTGTTTCTTGCCGGGAGAATGTCTGTGATATTCTGTTTTTTTTTTATCTGAGAATGTCTGTGATATTCTTTTTTTTACCTGAGAATGTCTGTGATATTCTGTTTCTTGCCTGGAGAATGTCTGTGATATTCTGTTTTTTACTTGAGAATGTCTGTGATATTCTGTTTCTTGCCTGGAGAATGTCTGTGATATTCTGTTTCTTGCCTGGAGAACATCTGTGATATTCTGTTTCTTGCCTGAGAATGTCTGTGATATTCTGTTTTTTACATGTGAAAGTTTTATGATATTCTCGTGTACATGTGAAAGTTTTATGATATTCTTGTGTACATGTGAAAGCTCTTGTTTCTTTTTTAATGTACATAAAAATCTTCATATGTTGACCACAGGTAACTTTCTTTCCCTCGGCTGTCTGCTTTGCATATCAAACAGATCTGAGTAAAAACTTTATTGTTTCAGACCTCAGTCTGAAGTCATCGAGTTCCTTTCATAAGACAAGTGGTTTTGCTGTTGTATAATCACATTATTTGTACAAGAAGCAGAAAACTGACTCAGCAGACCTACTCATGTGTGTCTGTGACAAGAAGCAGAAAACTGACTCAGCAGACCTACTCATGTGTGTCTGTGACAAGAAGCAGAAAACTGACTCAGCAGACCTACTCATGTGTGTCTGTGACAAGAAGCAGAAAACTGACTCAGCAGACCTACTCATGTGTGTCTGTGACAAGAAGCAGAAAACTGACTCAGCAGACCTACTCATGTGTCTGTGACAAGAAGCAGAAAACTGACTCAGCAGACCTACTCATGTGTGTCTGTGACAAGAAGCAGAAAACTGACTCAGCAGACCTACTCATGTGTGTCTGTGACAAGAAGCAGAAAACTGACTCAGCAGACCTACTCATGTGTGTCTGTGACAAGAAGCAGAAAACTGACTCAGCAGACCTACTCATGTGTGTCTGTGACAAGAAGCAGAAAACTGACTCAGCAGACCTACTCATGTGTGTCTGTGACAAGAAGCAGAAAACTGACTCAGCAGACCTACTCACGTGTGTCTGTGACAAGAAGCAGAAAACTGACTCAGCAGACCTACTCATGTGTGTCTGTCATAAGAAGCAGAAAATTGACTCAGCAGACCTACTCATGTGTGTCTGTCATAAGAAGCAGAAAATTGACTCAGCAGACCTACTCATGTGTGTCTGTCATAAGAAGCAGAAAATTGACTCAGCAGACCTACTCATGTGTGTCTGTCATAAGAAGCAGAAAATTGACTCAGCAGACCTACTCATGTGTGTCTGTCATAAGAAGCAGAAAACTGACTCAGCAGACCTACTCATGTGTGTCTGTCATAAGAAGCAGAAAACTGACTCAGCAGACCTACTCATGTGTGTCTGTCATAAGAAGCAGAAAATTGACTCAGCAGACCTACTCACGTGTGTCTGTGACAAGAACCAGAAGACACCAAGCTGTGTCCTCCAGAGCTGCCAGCTACATAGCCTACTCAGGCAAATCACTTGATCAAACTCAGGCAAATCACTTGATCAGACTCAGGCAAATCACCTGATCAGACTCAGGCAAATCACTTGATCAGACTCAGGCAAATCACCTGATCAGACTCAGGCAAATCACTTGATCAGACTCAGGCAAATCACTTGATCATACTCAGGCAAATCACCTGATCAGACTCAGGCAAATCACCTGATCAGACTCAGGCAAATCACTTGATCAGACTCAGGCAAATCACCTGATCAGACTCAGGCAAATCACTTGATCAGACTCAGGCAAATCACCTGATCAGACTCAGGCAAATCACTTGATCAGACTCAGGCAAATCACTTGATCAGACTCAGGCAAATCACTTGATCAGACTCCAGTTCCCTATTGGAATAGCTCTGTGGTGATGCTGAAAACCAAAGATGAACTGTCACATTTGTGAGAGAAGTTGGGGTCAATGTCTGAACTTCTTTCAACCAACGAAGATGAAAAGATTATTTGTAGACAGAGGAGAACTTTATTTGTTCTGATGATGTTTATTTTCAAATTATTTGCATTATCTATTCCTCCCATCTCATTCCTCATCATTATCTCTTTTATATTATCAAACACAGGTGTTTATAATTCATTATTTATGCAGAGGTAGACTGTGGACAACCTCCAGATGCCACAAACACCATTGTCACAGTTAATGGTACATACTACGGGGATGTGGCAAACTACATGTGTGAAACAGCTTACAAATTTGTTCAGGGCAACATGACTTTGATCTGTGGAACCTCAGGAAGTTGGGAAGGTGTTGTTCTTTCATGTGAAAGTTAGTCATTTTCTTGCGTTCATAAAATTAGAATTTATCACCAATATTTTTCACTTCTGAAACAGCTTCTCACAGTACTTGTATGTGAGACCTGATACAATTCTTCAGTTGTTCTTGTCTGTGGATGTTACCATGTGGGACTGGAAAAGGTGCTATAGCACTTTGGAAGATGCATACTGCTGTCTTATTTGATTGTTTTAATGCATCACTTAGTGAATTTAGGCATCCATCTTCTCATTGCTTGCTGAATATTTTGCAGTCTAACAGGAGAGGAAAGTGCTTGGTAGATGTTGTGCCTAGACATATGCTTATATATAAAGCTTCCGTGTGACGTAAAAGATGGCGGGAGCTTTTTAACGCTCTTGCCGGCATACTTTAGTATGATTCTTTTGCTTCGTCACATGTCGTAAGACTAGAGTTGGGCATAACAACCTTATCCTGGGACTCATCTAGAGGCAACTTTAGATGAGGAAAAAGCAACTGTTATAGAAACTCGCAACAAAATCAACCTAGCATCAGGGATACCAGACCCAGTTAGAAGATCTTGATTTTCTAGATAACATAATTCTTATCCGTGACAATGTGAATTTGAGGCAAGAAAAAGCAAATACCCTGTCTTCAGTGGCTAATAAAATAGGACTTGAAATTAACAAGGAAAAAAATAATGAAATTTCTCATTAACTACAAAGGAAAAATATACGTAGACGGAACAACTGTTAAAGAAGTAAACCAATTTGCATACCACAGCAGCTACATAGACCAGGATGGTGACACCAGAAAAGAAGTTAGAATTAGAATTATGAAAGCTGCATTGACCTTCAAGAATCTTGAGAAAATATGGCATTCAAAAGTTATAAGTGCAAAATCCAAGTTAAGATTATTCAATTGAAATGTAATATCCACCCTAATTTATGCATGTGAAAGCTGGAATACACCTAAAGAAGTAGACAAGAAATTAGACTCTTTTGAAAGCAAATGCCTAAGGGAAATACTCAGTATAAAGTGGAACGAATTCAAGAACAAGGCAGAGATAAGGCAGATGAGCAAACTACAGCCTGTCTCATGGGTGATCAGAAAAAGAAGATGAACATATGTCAGTCACATGATGAGAAGAAACGATCAAAGAATCCCAAAACAAGCTATCAAGTGGACCACAACAGGCTGAAGAAAAAGAGATCGACCACGTGAAACTCTGAAAAGGACATTGTTAAAAGAGGCCAAATTAGTAGGCATAAAATCCCTTGATGAGGTTGAAAAACTCGCCGAAAACTTGCCATGCGAGCCTTATGTGATGTTTAACAGCATGGGAAGGATGTAAGATGATCTGTCATTCCACATGGATTTCACCATTATCTCAAGTTCTTTTTGAGTGTGTGAAAACAGGTGCTTGTGTGTTGCAAACCTGTCTAGTGCTTGTGTGTTGCAAACCTGTCTAGTGCTTTTGTGTTGCAAACCTGTCTAGTGCTTTTGTGTTGCAAACTTGTCTAGTGCTTTTGTGTTGCAAACCTGTCTAATGCTTTTGTGTTGCAAACCTGTCTAGTGCTTTTGTGACTGTCATTATTTATGTTTCAAGGTTTTTGTGTGGTATGTGCATCACTGGTCCCTAAAATCCTTCCATGCAGAACTGCCCATGCATTCTGTCTGTGTCAAATCACTAACTCAGATATGTAGGTCACATCATCCCCAGCCCTAGAGTTACCAGCATCATTAGTTCACAGTTCAAAGCAATGGGCCTCTGCAATATAAATGTCCTACTTGACATAAATGTCACCCGGTATCTCTGGTTAAGATAGAAAGTCTTGAAGTAAAATGCAGTGATGCTATACTCAAACATCATATTAGGGATACAAGAAGAACAGTAAATCACCACAGAGCTGTGTCATTAGTTCTTGTACACTGAAGGACATGTTAAGATGGTGATGGGTGCATTATGAATTTATACAGGGTGCAGGGATGATGTTTCACTTTCTCACAATATTAAAATTTATAAACTAGGAAAAAAGTAGGAGCAGCTTTATTACTTAATGACTACAAAGTTGTGACGTTTCGGCGTGAGCCTTAATCATACAAAAACATACAGGACAAAAAAATAGAGAGAGGAGATCTTCTTCTTCGTTCGCTTCTACCACCAAGACCGCACTGTGATCCTACTGAATTTACGCCTGTGGTCCTCGTTAGGTCCCGTGGTCCCCACACGAGATCCCCGAGAGGACCACAAGAGGTTCAGAGTATCGCAGGGCTTGAGCCTGTATTATTGGTGGGTCTCTGAAGCGGATTGCGTGACACCGTGGTTTTCGTTGCAGCAGTTTAGTCTAGAGTTGTACTTTCTCACCGGAAAACCTCGACATGTTTAGGATATCAGTGCATCCCCGCTGGGTGAGAGGTGGTAGCCCACCCAGGTCAGAGTTGGACTTTCTCACCAGAAAACCTCAGTGATTAGGATACGCAAACATCCCCGCCGGGTGAGAGGTGGTTGCCTATCTAGACTACCCTGGTCCAGTGTCTCCGACTTCTGCATTTTGTGGTCGTGGCCTCTACCCTTCCTAGTTGTGACCAGGATGGAGCTTTTGTCCAGGAGCACGAATCCTCGCCACTAGTGACTTCCACCCCTGGACTGAGCCGGTTTAGGCATAATTCACCAGTATGGGTGTATATCAGGCGTGACCGACCTCTAGAGCGGAGGTGGCATGACATGTCTAGCCATCAAGTTCCACCCTTGGTGTATGCCGGTTTAGGCATAATTCACCACTGTAAGTGTATTTCGGACGTGGCCGGCCTCTAAAGCAGAGGCGCCGTGGTATATATAGCTCTCGCAGCGATACTACTGGACATAGCGATTAAACTTCATTTTATCCTTTCCTTCACCTTTTCACATCGGCGCCGCACAGCAACCTTTATTTCTTTTCCGCATTTTCTTCCTTGACCGGGAGGAGCTTCACTCCACGCGCGGCATTCGAAGAGTCTCGCCAGCAGTGTCTTGACCTCTGGGACAAGCCGGTTCATGCATTTCACCCGATATGACTGCACTCAGGACGCGGCCGACCTCCAGAGCAGAGGTGCCATGATTTGACTGTCTGCTTCGGTTTATCCCTTCTACTACCTTTTCCGCAGTGGTGCTGCGCGGCAACCCCATTTGCACCTTTCTTCGTTGGCCGGGAGGAGCACCGCTCCACGCACGGCAGCTGAAGAATCTCGCCAACAGCGGCAGATGAGTTACCAAACGTGCCACTCATCTACCCTAAGTATCTGGTTTTCAGGCGCCAGATATTCGCCCTCGCCCCTTCTCCTGTCAGTTTAAACAGTTCTGCCACGGGAAGGCCAGGAGCTGGACTTGACTGCCAGAGGCTGTTTGAGACGCACGCCGTTGGAGTGGAGATCAAATTCTCCACCCCACCTCCGGCAATAACAGTCCTTAGAACCAGAGAGAGAGGAGATTAAGTATAGATTCACGTGAATGCTATTAAAAAAATTAATAATGAATAGAGCACTTAGCTGTAACTGTAAGAAGATGTGGCTTGTCCAATGCTGTGTGTCAGAAATGAGCATGGTAGGGCGTAGAGACTGTTTAAATGGAGACCTGTGACGTGTGGTCGGTAGGTCGTAATTGGGGGGTGGTGGGTGGGGAAACCATGGAGGGGAGAGAGAGTGGTACAGTGTTAACCTGGCCAGGAGAAGGTGAAATAGATGATTATAGTTGGGTAGAGGGGTTGTAATCTGATGCTGTGAGGAGGTTCTGAACTATGTGTAACAAGTGAGAAGGGAGTGGAGCTTAGTAGAGAGGGATTATAATTGTTGAAGAGGAGAATGTTATGTGTAGCTGAATAGCGAGTTTAACCCATGAGGTTCCAGCGTCCCATAATCCTGAATATAGCGGTTCTCAAGTGCTAGGCAGCTTGTATCATCTGCGCGACATTGTATGATGGCTGTTACCAGAAAATCAGATTTGCCTCTTTGGTTGGGGCCACTGAAATGATGTGGGACTGGTTTCGAAGCATGCTGGGCGATGTCGTACAGATGTTTTTGCATGCGGTCCCTTAATCTCAGGCCAGTCTCACCAATGTAAGTTATCCTGCATCATTTGGATACGATGACATATATCATATTACAGGACTCACATGTGAATCCCTCATGAAGAGTGAAGATAGTTTTGGGAAAGATGATCATTTTCGTTTCCCAGACTGTTTTACTGAAGTGCTTCATGTATAGTTGTATACTTATACACTAATTATTGTGTCCCACAATATTAATGTAACTGTGAAAATAATACTAATTTTAAGAATAATTTCACTTTCATTAATTCACTCCCTCATTAAACCTGTCAAAGCATCAATCTTCTGTCTAATCTCCCAGGAATCTCGTGTGGACAGCCTCCGTCAGTTTCCAACTCTGTTGCTGCTACCAATGGCACATCTTACGGAGACACCACTGAATACACATGTGCAGCGGGATATGCCTATGTCAGTGGTGATATAACCTTGACCTGTGGGTCATCAGGAAGATGGACTGGAACTCTTATTTCCTGTAAAAGTATGAGTATTTCACTAGTTAGCTGTCAGGAACATGACACAGTATCTAAACCAGAGAAATGAAAAAGTGATTATATAAAGAGTTTACTGGAACAAGTCTCACAGGCTGTGAAAGAAAATCACATTTTATAGCTCAATGTGCTTTTTTTTAAACTTTCTCACAAATGAATTGAAAATGTGTACATGTGAAACACATGTAGTGTTGATCACATTTAGGGCTGTGTTTCTAACATAGTAGTTCATAGTCGCTAAAGTGATCTAATGATAAACTCTAGATGGCTCCAGTGAAAGTGATAGTTCCAGTAGTTTTATGTTTGTGAAAGATTATTGTGTAAGCACAACGAACTTTCATCTGTGGTTCATCATGATACCCATGCTCTACTGTTCTGTCATACACATTATGAGAATGAATGACAAATACATCATTCATTCATTATATGCCATGATGACTGTATAATGCAGCCATGCTTATTTATTTTGTGTCATCCTTGGTGTTTTCAGTCCAGTCAGTCGCCTCACTTTTTCAGCGCTGCTGTACTTGGTTAGTCTAACAGATATTTTTTCTTGCCCATCTTTCTTTTTTCTTTTCGTCCAGAACTTGGCCTTTCTAATTTCTGTTTCCTCATTACATCTTCAAAGAATTTTTTTATTGTATTTTTAATTATGATTTTAATTCCAGATGTTCCTAAACTTATGATGGGGTTATGTTCTGATATGTCCATCAAAAGTTGAAAATATCATAAGTCAGATATGAATACAATATAATAAATATACAAGTAAATAGATAACTGCTTTCACTGAATAAGAATATAAACACATAACTGTTGGAACTAACTAAATACCAGTAATCAAAAAGTAAATAAATCAGTATGAGTTTGTCCTACCAATAAATTATTGTAAATGTACGTAGCTATCATACTGCTGTAAAGTCCAAATATTGCAAGTCCAGCAACCATAAGTCAAGGGGCACCTGTCATTTTCTTTGTTTTGCCATATCCCTGAGAACATCTTTACTTGCCTATCTGGCTGTCCTTGGGCATGGGCATTTATCAAGGCCATATTACATGGCAAACTTCTGAAAGGAAATAGGCCAAAAGGTAGACCACAGCTGAGATCCAAAGATATGTGATAACATCAGTCAGAGATCTTTACATCAGCTATGAGGTGTGAGAAGACAGAGATCTTTACATCAATCAGAGATCTTTACATCATTCATAAATCTTTGCATAAATTGGAGATTCTTTACATCAGCCATGAGGTATGAAAAGACAGAGATCTTTACATCAGCTGTAAGGTGTGTGAGAAGACACAGAGATCTTTACATCTTTCAGAGATCTTTGCATCAGAGATCTTTACATCGGCTGTGAGGTCTGACAAAAAAATGGGAAGAGACTCACATAAAGAATGAATCTAGGTCAACTGAGGAGGCAATGAGGGGCAAACTTGAAGACAGAATGTCACATAATCTGAGCCTGCAGCACAAACATGGTTTTTTGTTCCTGTAGCTGATTGGGGAAATCAGATATTGCCATGAGAGATGGTTCTTAGCAAAATGATTTTTGGTAGCTTCCACAAACAGCTAAAAATCTGTCCACTTGAGAGCTTTCTTCTGAAAACAAAAGAAGGTAAATAAATTTGTAATTCCAACTTTGTTACAGAGAGAGATTGTGGACAGCCTCCACCTGCCACAAATGCCAATATAATAATCAATGGCACTTACTATGGTGACATAGCAAACTACACATGTGAAACAGGATATAAACACATTCAGGGAAATGTGACCTTGACCTGTGGAACTTCAGGAAACTGGGAAGGTGTTGTGCTTTCATGCCAAAGTATGTAATATAAATAATTTGTAAGTAAAAATATAAAGATCAGTAGTAATATCTCTGCTGAAATATTTACAAAATTTTCACCATTATTTTATGTAACATTTTCTCCTTTATTGAACTCTCTATAATAACAATAAAAATTGCTGGATATAATAATTATTTTTATTGCATATAAGAACAGTATTAATTGATGAACATAATAACAATAATGAGTATAATAACAATAATCACCATTGTATACATCGTTTATAAAGAACAATGTTACCAATAATAACTTGACTCCTCCAGAAAAAACTTGTGGACAACCTCCATTAGTTCCAAACTCTGTTGCTACTCCAAATGGGACATTTTATGGAGACACAACTCAATACATATGCATTATGGGATATGCCTATGTCAGTGGTGATGTAACCTTGACCTGTGGCTCATCAGGAGCATGGCTTGGAACTCTTATTTCTTGTAAAAGTATGATATTTTTCTCATTTCATTAACTCATTCATAAATTTATAGGAATGTGACACAACTGAAAAAAATATGAAAATATCATATCAAAAACATAATACTGTGTAATTTCTCTGTCTGGAAGAATATGTTAAATGTGTGAAAACTTCACATGATGATGATGATAATCACATCTGACTTTTTTATTTTAATCTGTTATTTCTGACCTACAAGTTGAATGGAAACCTTGGATGAAAGTGAGCGCTTCAATAAAAATTTTTATAAGAACAGAAATTGCATACAACATCACAAAGAGATGTAGCCACTTTGTGACAAAAAATTTTTATTACGAATTGTTTTTTGTCTCAAACTTTTTGTAATGTATTAGGACCTTTTTTTTTTTTTTTTTGTCTTTTGAAACATATGCTTCTAAATATTTAGCGCTGGCTGTTTTCATTGTTCATCATCATCACATGTCCTCTGCTCACAATCATGAGGAAATTTTTATTTTGCTCACTCTGTACTGCAGAAATAGTTTGTGGACAACCTCCAACTGCCATGAACACCATAATCACAGTCAATGGTACTTCTTTTGAAGATACAGCGAACTACACATGTGAAACAGGATATAAACATTTTATGGGTAATGTGACCTTGACCTGTGGAGCATCAGGAAACTGGGAAGGTGTTATCCTTTCATGCCAAAGTATGTAATATCTATACATTCAGAATTTTAGCATTTGTCATCAATATATCATCTCAGGAACAGTTACAGAATCAATAGCATTTTATTTACTGTGTTGATATAGATAAAAATGAAGTTAAAATAATTTAACTTTCACTTTTCATAAACGTATCTTATCTGTCCCCTGGACAGCAAAAATAACTAATGAAGAATGTATGAGAAGACCTGGAGAGACAAAAAACCTTGTCAGAAAGATAAGAGAGAGACAATGTACTTTCATAGGACATGCAATGAGAAGAGGGGGCATTGAAAATATTATAACAACAGGAAAAATAGAAGGAAGAAGATCAAGAGGAAGACCAAGAGAAATGATACTGGACAGTCTGACGGGATGGTGTGAGAGGAGATCACCAACTGAACTGACGGCCTGCATGAAGGATCGTGTACTCTGGAGAAGCATAATAGCCAACGCCAGTCGGCACGGCACCTGATGATGATCTTATCTTGCCACAACGTTATATTTCTCTGCCTTTAAATTTGTTATTCTTACTCTGTCTAATCTCCCAGGAATCTCGTGTGGACAGCCACCATCACTTCCCAACTCTGATGCTGCTACCAATGGCACATCTTATGGAGACACCACTGAATACACATGTGCAGTGGGATATGCCTATGTCAGTGGTGATATAACCTTGACCTGTGGGTCATCAGGAAGATGGACTGGCACTCTTATTTCTTGTAAAAGTATGATTTTTTTCCTCTTGTTATCTTGTACAGGTGCATAAAACAACATGTAAACTAGAACAGCACTTGAACTGTTTCCTGTATCACACTAACTTTGGTAGGATGTGAAGAAATCACACTTTATAACACAGATTGTGAACTTCCACATGAGTAAAAGACTAACTTACATATGTTAAAATATAATTTTTTAACATTTCTTTAACCTAATAAAATCATGATTGTAATTGTCACAAATGTTTCACTACATTTTATTTTTGTGTGTTAATTATGTGAAATCTGTTCAAGCAATTTTCTAATCAGGAGACAAGTTTATTGCTGATATTGAATTTTTTTTTTAAAATTCTGTGAATGTTTCATGTGATAGGTGGCACTTCAGTGTGAACACATGATCAATATCTTCTGTGGATTTCTATGAATGTTTTTATAGTTTTAACACAAGACATTTGTATTTATGATGATAGTAGCATTCAGTAGTCATTAGAGTTATCAGAACACACCATCTGTTATTTTCCTATTGTGACAGAGATATACTGTGGACCACCACCATCTGTCACAAATGCCATTGTCACGGTTAATGACACATCCTTTAACAATTCAGCTAATTACACTTGTGAAACAGGATATACAGATATTAATGGCACTACCACGTTGACCTGTGGAATGTCAGGAAACTGGGAAGGCAGTAGCCTTGTATGCAAACGTAAGAAATGTTAACAATTAGTATAAGTAATGTTAACAGTTAACTCTTTCTACCCAGGAAAAAAAAAACGCGGACGTTACCGTCGTACGGGCGGACGTTATATTATCAAGCGGGTGTTGCGATAATTTTTGGGTCCCTCTCTAAAATTAATTTTAACAAACTAATTCAGGGTCAACATAAATGTATCATATATCAAAATAAGTAGAAATGAATGAGGATTTCATAAATGTAGTTATTTGTCAAAGAAAGAGAACTGTTGAGAAAAAATTGAAAAGTTTGTGAGCAAAAAAAAAAAATTATTTAGGACTGAGGAAAAAAAAAGTATGTTCAACTTACCCTCAATCTGAATATATTCCAACTGAATATAAATCCAACTTTGGCACATTTTGTTGTGAAATCCAAATGAATCACATCTAATATACACTATATCTCTTTTCAGCCCAAAAAAGAGTTATGACACACAAATAAACTTGTTTTCTACTTACCATTACAGCTGTAAATATCCAATTGAAAAACACAGTATGAAGATAAATGGAATTCCTCACATGAAGTGTAAAAACTGTGGACAAATTTGCAGACATACAAACAAACAAAAACACAAACACAACAGAAAACAATGTGAACTCATTTTGCGCAACCCTTGTGCATGTCAATTGTGAAAATTTGGATGGCCCTGAAAAGGGCCGTTATAGAGCTGCTGTCAGCTGAGGTGAAGGCTCCTCTTTCCTGAGCAATTGCCAGTCTTGAAAATGTGGATGGTCCTGAAAAGGGCCGTTATAGAGCTGCTGTCGGCTGAGGTGAATGCTTGTATAAAACTGTCAGTATGTGATCTGTCCACAGTATATTTACATGATAAAAAAGTATAAAAAACTTAATTTTGCTGTCAATATATACAATACAGGTACAAAAACACTAGTCTTCTGCTGTCTTCAGTCAAGAAATCAGTCACCTACAGAGTAAAAATGGTCAGGTTAGACAGAGATGTCAAGGGTGGCTCAGACAGTAAATGTAGAAAGCACAAGCAAATGAAGTATTTGTGCTAGACTGCAGTGGTATCATGCTCGATGTGACTTATGATACGCCCGGAAACAATTCTTTGGACACAGATGAGGTTCGTCCGAGCACGTAGTGCAGTAGTAATAGGTGCGGACTTTCTTGTTTGGCCTCGAACAGTATAAACACCGTTTACGGAAATCTTTCATGTCAATCAGATGAACACCTTGGTAGTGTTCTGAGATAAGGGGATGTGCTGCTGCTCCCGTTTGCCTGGGAGCAGGCATACTAACTTCTGCAATGAAGCTGCTGTCTGCCAAGGATACCAAACCCTCAATAAGCTGGTTCTTGAAGAAGACCAGGGATTTATTACTCCTGCCAGGGTTCTCTGAAAGCAAATATAAAGTGTGAGCATTCACCTGTGTTATTTCCAAAATCCAGTTGAATATTTTCTTCCACCACTTTATTGTCTTTCTAGAATGCATGCCATAGTATGAAACCTTTTGGTCAGCTCTGTCACATCCATTCATACACATGTTATATGTGTGAATGATTTCTGGTTTCTGGACCTCTCGCTGTCCTTCGATAAGAGGAATAGTGACAGCTTTTCCATGTGTTGTAACCACATGAACAGGCTTCTTTGACTTTTTGTTTGTCCAGGAAACACAGAGAATCTTACCATCATCTCTGACATGGTAAACAGGCTTGTTTTCCTCAAGTGTCTGAGTTTTCAGCTGCGGAGGAAAGCCCTTACGACAGATATTCAAGGTCCCAGTGTAATTATGACCTTTTGACAGCAGATAATCAACCAGAGGAAGACTGGTATAAAACCTGTCTGCAAATATATGATGAGAAGCCTTCACTGGCTGCAAAAGTGTCTGAAAAACTTTCACAGCATGACTTGGACTGTCAGCAGTGGCAGGGTCATAGGAGGTTTGCTTCCCAAAATATATCACCAGGTTGAACACATAACCTGTGATGGAGTCACAAAGGCCAAACGTCTTGATGTTATATTTGGCTGGCTTGCTAGCGTTATATTGCTTGTGACACCAGCGTCCCTTGTAGCCAATTACCATTTCATCAATACTTACGTCTCTGAAAGGGTAAAAGGCTGCCTGAAAAGATGCGACCAGCTGATTGACAAAAGGTTCAATTTTGGCTTTACCTTTACTATCAGCTTCACCGACATGCAGCATAGTGCTGTATATCTTCAGAAACCTATCCCTACTAAACATCTGCCTAAAAAATGGTGACTGCAGATGGCCTGTGGTGATCCAATAGTCACTGAGTTTTGGTTTAGGTTGCATGCTCATGGAAATGATAGTGGCCATGAACTTATACATTTCATGGCGGCCAGTAGGTGTCCATCCAGAATCATTACTACCATCACCTGCTTGGCTAAGTTTCATAACAGCATAAGCATTTATGCTGGCTATGAGACTGTCCAAAATATCTGTTGTAAATAGTGCAAAGAAAAACCCCAGTGGTGTCCGCTCACGGCCAACATCTAACAGAATACCACTGCCAGGATCACTGCTGCTAGGAGTTACTAGCTCTTCATTCACCTGTGCTTCTCTCCAGTTAGATACTGAATTGTTATTTTCTCTCTGAGCCACAGAAACAATAGTTCTAGGTCGTTTCACAGGTGGATGACGTATCCTATTGCTCGGTCCAGCTAAAGAACTAGAACTAGTCGTAGGGCCATTGTCAGAGTCACTTTCACTATGCCTGTCACCGTCACTATAGGCAGATAAACTAACTACAGGTTCATCCACGTGAGAAATTGATTCAGTTATGGTCTTTCCGTTACCTATACATTTAAATAAATTCAAAGCTGCCTTTGCACTGTTTCTAACAGGCCTACCACTATCTGAATAACATGCAGTCACATTTGTCGCGTCGGTCGGCGAGTTCATTTTTTGAGTCGGTCTCGAAAATGTCGCTGAAAAACACAAATTCTTGACAATATTTAACAAACTCCTTTTTGAACGGCGTGCCCGGAAGTAAAGGAAGATTCTGGCATGCGCAGATAGTCGTTAACTAAAAAGTTAATTTCACACGTGAACGAAACAAAACAGGGTGTCCCATAGGGACCTGTAGACTGCCGACGCAAAACGAACATGGCCCCTGTGGGGTCCAGGCGGGTGGAAAGAGTTAATATAAGTAATGTTAAACATTAGTATAAGAAATGTTAACTGTTAGTATAAGTGATTTTTCCAAACTCTGTTGTTGTTACTACCAATGGCACATCTTATGGAGACACCACTGAATACACATGTGCAGCGGGATATGCCTATGTCAGTGGTGATATAACCTTGACCTGTGGGTCATCAGGAAGATGGACTGGAACTCTTATTTCCTGTAAAAGTATGAGTATTTCACTAGTTAGCTGTCAGGAACATGACACAGTATCTAAACCAGAGAAATGAAAAAGTGATTATATAAAGAGTTTACTGGAACAAGTCTCACAGGCTGTGAAAGAAAATCACATTTTATAGCTCAATGTGTTTTTTTTTAAAACTTTCTCACAAATTAATTGAAAATGTGTACATGTGAAACACATGTAGTGTTGATCACATTTAGGGCTGTGTTTCTAACATAGTAGTTCATAGTCGCTAAAGTGATCTAATGATAAACTCTAGATGGCTCCAGTGAAAGTGATAGTTCCAGAAGTTTTATGTTTGTGAAAGATTATTGTGTAAGCACAACGAACTTTCATCTGTGTGGTTCATCATGATACCCATGCTCTACTGTTCTGTCATACACATTATGAGAATGAATGACAAATACATCATTCATTCATTATATGCCATGATGACTGTATAATGCAGCCATGTCTATTTATTTTGTGTCATCCTTGGTGTTTTCAGTCCAGTCAGTCGCCTCACTTTTTCAGCGCTGCTGTACTTGGTTAGTCTAACAGATATTTTTTCTTGCCCATCTTTCTTTTTTCTTTTCGTTCAGAACTTGGCCTTTCTAATTTCTGTTTCCTCATTACATCTTCAAAGAATTTTTTTATTGTATTTTTAATTATGATTTTAATTCCAGATGTTCCTAAACTTATGATGGGGTTATGTTCTGATATAATAAATATACAAGTAAATAGACAACTGCTTTCACTGAATAAGAATATAAACACATAACTGTTGGAACTAACTAAATACCAGTAATCAAAAAGTAAATAAATCAGTATGAGTTTGTCCTACCAATAAATTATTGTAAATGTACGTAGCTATCATACTACTGTAAAGTCCAAATATTGCAAGTCCAGCAACCATAAATCAAGGGGCACCTGTCATTTTCTTTGTTTTGCCATATCCCTGAGAACATCTTTACTTGCCTATCTGGCTGTCCTTGGGCATGGGCATTTATCAAGGCCATATTACATGGCAAACTTCTGAAAGGAAATAGGCCAAAAGGTAGACCACAGCTGAGATCCAAAGATATGTGATAACATCAGTCAGAGATCTTTACATCAGCTATGAGGTGTGAGAAGACAGATATCTTTACATCAGTCAGAGATCTTTACATCAGCTATGAGGTGTGAGAAGACAGAGATATTTACATCAGTCAGAGATTTTTACATCATTCATAAATCTTTGCATAAATTGGAGATTCTTTACATCAGCCATGAGGTATGAAAAGACAGAGATCTTTACATCAGCTGTAAGGTGTGTGATAAGACACAGAGATCTTTACATCTTTCAGAGATCTTTGCATCAATCAGAGATCTTTACATCGGCTGTGAGGTCTGACAAAAAAATGGGAAGAGACTCACATAAAGAATGAATCTAGGTCAGCTGAGGAGGCAATGAGGGGCAAACTTGAAGACAGAATGTCACATAATCTGAGCCTGCAGCACAAACATGGTTTTTTGTTCCTGTAGCTGATTGGGGAAATCAGATATTGCCATGAGAGATGGTTCTTAGCAAAATGATTTTTGGTAGCTTCCACAAACAGCTAAAAATCTGTCCACTTGAGAGCTTTCTTCTGTAAAACAAAAGAAGGTAAATAAATTTGTAATTCCAACTTTGTTACAGAGAGAGATTGTGGACAGCCTCCACCTGCCACAAATGCCAATATAATAATTAATGGCACTTACTATGGTGACATAGCAAACTACACATGTGAAACAGGATATAAATACATTCAGGGAAATGTGACCTTGACCTGTGGAACTTCAGGAAACTGGGAAGGTGTTGTGCTTTCATGCCAAAGTATGTAATATAAATAATTTGTAAGTAAAAATATAAAGATCAGTAGTAATATCACTGCTGAAATATTTACAAAATTTTCACCATTATTTTATGTAACATTTTCTCCTTTATTGAACTCTCTATAATAACAATAAAAATTGGTGGATATAATAATTATTTTTATTGCATATAAGAACAGTATCAATTGATGGACATAATAACAATAATGAGTATAATAACAATAATCACCATTGTATACATCGTTTATAAAGAACAATGTTACCAATAATAACTTGACTCCTCCAGAAAAAACTTGTGGACAACCTCCATTAGTTCCAAACTCTGTTGCTACTCCAAATGGGACATTTTATGGAGACACAACTCAATACATATGCATTATGGGATATGCCTATGTCAGTGGTGATGTAACCTTGACCTGTGGCTCAACAGGAGCATGGCTTGGAACTCTTATTTCTTGTAAAAGTATGATATTTTTCTCATTTCATTAACTCATTCATAAATTTATAGGAATGTGACACAACTGAAAAAAATATGAAAATATCATATCAAAAACATAATACTGTGTAATTTCTCTATCTGGAAGAATACGTTAAATGTGTGAAAACTTCACATCATGATGATGATGATGATAATCACATCTGACTTTTTTATTTTAATCTGTTATTTCTGACCTACAAGTTGAATGGAAACCTTGGATGAAAGTGAGCGCTTCAATAAAAATTTTTATAAGAACAGAAATTGTGTACAACATCACAAAGAGATGTAGCCACTTTGTGACAAAAAATTTTTATTACGAATTGTTTTGTCTCAAACTTTTTGTAATGTATCAGGACCTTTTTTTTTTTTTTTTTTGTCTTTTGAAACATATGCTTCTAAATATTTAGTGCTGGCTGTTTTCATTGTTCATCATCATCACGTGTCCTCTGCTCACAATCATGAGGAAATTTTTATTTTGCTCACTCTGTATTGCAGAAATAGTTTGTGGACAACCTCCAACTGCCATGAACACCATAATCACAGTCAATGGTACTTCTTTTGAAGATACAGCGAACTACACATGTGAAACAGGATATAAACATTTTATGGGTAATGTGACCTTGACCTGTGGAGCGTCAGGAAACTGGGAAGGTGTTATCCTTTCATGCCAAAGTATGTAATATCTATACATTCAGAATTTTAGCATTTGTCATCAATATATCATCTCAGGAACAGTTACAGAATCAATAGCATTTTATTTACTGTGTTGATATAGATAAAAATGAAGTTAAAATAATTTAACTTTCACTTTTCATAAACGTATCTTATCTTGCCACAACGTTATGTTTCTCAGCCTTTAAATTTGTTATTCTTACTCTGTCTGGTCTCACAGGAATCTCGTGTGGACAGCCACAATCACTTCCCAACTCTGATGCTGCTACCAATGGCACATCTTACGGAGACACCACTGAATACACATGTGCAGTGGGATATGCCTATGTCAGTGGTGATATAACCTTGACCTGTGGGTCATCAGGAAGATGGACTGGCACTCTTATTTCTTGTAAAAGTATGATTTTTTTCCTCTTGTTATCTTGTACAGGTGCATAAAACAATATGTAAACTACAACAACACTTGAACTGTTTCCTGTATCACACTAACTTTGGTAGGATGTGAAGAAATCACACTTTATAACACAGTTTGTGAACTTCCACATGAGTAAAAGAGTAACTTACATATGTTAAAATATCATTTTTTAACATTTCTTTAACCTAATAAAATCATGATTGTAATTGTCACAAATGTTTCACTACATTTTATTTTTGTGTGTTAATTATGTGAAATCTGTTCAGGCAATTTTCTAATCAGGAGACAAGTTTATTGCTGATATTGAATTTTTTTTTTTTAAATTCTGTGAATGTTTCATGTGATAGGTGGCACTTCAATGTGCACACATGATCTATATCTTCTGTGGATTTCTATAAATGTTTTTATAGTTTTAACATAAGACATTTGTATTTATGATGATAGTAGCATTCAGTAGTCATTAGAGTTATCAGAACACACCATCTGTTATTTTCCTATTGTGACAGAGATAGACTGTGGACCACCACCATCTGTCACAAATGCCATTGTCACGGTTAATGACACATCCTTTAACAATTCAGCTAATTACACTTGTGAAACAGGATATACAGATATTAATGGCACTACCACATTGACCTGTGGAATGTCAGGAAACTGGGAAGGCAGTAGCCTTTTATGCAAACGTAAGAAATGTTAACAATTAGTATAAGTAATGTTAACAGTTGATATAAGTAATGTTAAACATTAGTATAAGAAATGTTAACTGTTAGTATAAGTGATTTTCTGTCAGTAAAAGTAATGTTAATAGTTAGTATAAGTAATGTTAACAGTCAATATAAGTAATGTTTATGTATACATAAAATATGCATTTAGCTATCAGTTCTTTCATGGCAGAAACTGTAACAGAAATTTCTTTGTAAACATTTTCTTACAGTTTCTCTGCTGCATTTTCTTCACATATAAAGACTTTCCTCCACTCATCATGGGAGTTACAAGATGATAAACCTGTCCTAAATATAATTGAAAACAGTGACAGAGATAATGATGTGTGCCACCGAATAAGAGTTACCTCTCCCTGAATATCCATATGTCTTTCTTCTATAAAGCTGAGTTACTGGATAGAAAACTCATGAGTTACTGCATAGACAAACTCATGAGTTACTGCATAGACAAACTATTTTTAGAAATAACAGTTTTGTGATTTCTATTTACATTCATCTTTGACTGCACCACTTTGATTGCTTCATTCAGATTTCCTTCCTCTATCTGGTCTTACAGGAATCTCATGTGGACAATATCCATCAATTCCAAACTCTGTTGTTGTTACTACCAATGGCACATCTTACGGAGACACCACTGAATACACATGTGCAGCGGGATATGCCTATGTCAGTGGTGATATAACCTTGACCTGTGGGTCATCAGGAAGATGGACTGGAACTCTTATTTCTTGTAAAAGTATGAGTTTGTAAAATTTTTCACATGAGAAAATTTTCATTATCTCTGCATATGTCATCATCACAACTATCCTAATGATATTTTTTTTAAAAATCTTCCTGTTGTATTTAATTCAGCTACTCCTATATCTTGAGAGATGTGGCACTAAAAGTGGGCTTGACCATTAACCAAGATAAGACAGAGTATATGAAGATATCAAGAGACCAGGGCCAGAATGACCCAGATTATATAAATTTGGTGATATGATTATTAGGAAAGCAGAAACATACAAATATCTAGGCACAACCATCAATAGAAGCAACATAGCAAGTAAGGAAATTAAAAGTAGATTACAGATAGGGAATAAAATATACTTTGTCTTGCAAAACCTGTTAAAATCTAAAATCCTGTCCCAAAACACCAAAATAACAATCTACAAAACTAGCCATCATGTATGGATCAGAAACATGGAGTACAACAAAGAAAGATGAACAACAATTATAGATCTTTGAGAACTTCTTCTTCTTCTGCTTCTTCTTCTTCGTTCGCACTGTCTGTCTATATCTGCAGTCCTGTCTCTTGGACAAATTTCACTGTTTTTTGTAATTCATGTATGGAACCATAGAGCTTATCTTCTTTAGTGGTTTCACTGGGCCAGTAATTATTTCTCAGTGACTCGTAGTTGATGCAGTTCTGGAGGATATGTTCCACAGTTTGGGGCACCTGGGCACTTGTACACAGATTAGTAGTACCAACCTTAAACTTTGTATACATATGACTTCGGAGTCGGCTGTGTCCTGTTCGGAGACGGAAGATGGTGACTTGTTCCTTTCTGTTTAGCATGTGATAGTCATCATGTGGTGGTGTTTGTGGCTTCCTGTAGGTTTTTATCATGCTTTTCTTCTGATTATAGGTGATTGGTATGTCTGGTTGCTCCATTTCAGTGCCCTCTTTGGCCAGTTGGTCAGCTTTCTCATTGCCTGGTATCCCACAGTGGGAGGGAATCCATTGCAAAGTGACTCCATGTTGTAAGCCAATTTTTGACAAGGCATCCTTAAGGTCTGGTAGTTTGTTGCACTGAAGAGCCTCCAGTACTGATCTTGCATCTGTGAGAATTACTACAGGACATGTATCAATTCTGGAGTCTGATAGTTTTTCAACTGCAGCAATAATTGCCCTAACTTCTACATCAAAGTTGTTGCAGTATTTACCAGTGGGTATGGAAATCTTGTCAATGGTGTTGTTTGGATATTCAATATATGCTCCTGCCCCTCCATTCTTTATGGCATTATGTGCAGATCCATCTGTATACACACGTATCCAGGTGTCACATGGATATTTGTCATCTAGAAGTGTGGCTATTGATCTTACAAGACTGCTCTGCATCTCACCATTCTGCACACCTTTCACTTCAGTCTGAATAGATATTTGTGTATAATCTGCTTCTTTCCATGGTGTATGCTCTGGTACAGATGATAATGGAGCGACTACAGTTGGAAGGTCAGGTATCAGCTTACGCATACGCTTGGCCTGATGAATGAAGCTGCTTCTTTTAAGCCATCCTAATGCCAAGTTATTGAATCTCTCCTTCAGGGGATGGCTTACAGAGCTAAGGAAGTTTTCTCCCATGGTCATGACCTTTGTGTCTCTACGTTCCTTTAGCGCTTGAACACCAACTATTTTCTGCATTTCTACTATTGGTGTGGACCTCATGGCACCTGTGATAATCCGTAGTGACTGATTTTGAACCTTGTCTAGATTATGCAGTGTAGTGTTTGATGCTGTGCACCAAGATGTTGAGCCATATTCTAAATGTGGTAGAATACTTTGCTGATATACATTCTTGAGGATTCTTTCACTAGCTCCCCATGTGGTTCCACTCAATTTTCTTAATATGGCTAGTTTTCTTCTGGCTTTTGCTTCTGCACTGTTGATGTGTTGCTTCCACGTCAGTTTTGAGTCAAGAGTCACTCCTAAGTAAGTGGGTTGGTTGTCCATCCTTAAGGGTATTTCATTTACAAAGATCTTACCTGCTTTCTGTTTAGATGAGAGGGTGAACAGAGTGGACTTGATTTCTCTGTGTTGATACTTACACACCATTTGTTTGTCCATGATGTCAAGATGTCTGCTGCTCTTTGGAGTCTCTGTGTAGCAACTGTCGCATGTTCATCTGTACACCACATGACCAGATCATCTGCATACAGTGCCGCTTTGATTCCATAGGGAAGTTCCTTGACCAGGTCATTAATGAATACAAGGAATAGTGTAGGCGAAAGGACTCCTCCTTGTGGTACACCGTGTCGCAGAAGTACTTTCTGGCTGTTGTGTCCATCCATTACTACTCTAGCTCTTCTATTGTGTAAATAGGACTTTATCCAGTTGTACAGTCTTCCATTCACATTGCAGTTTCTTAGTTTCCACAGCAGGCCTTTTTTCCATACTTTATCAAAGGCTTTCTTCAGGTCTATCCAAGCTGCTAGTACAAGGTTTTTCTCTTGGAATGCATCCTCAATCTCTTGAGAGAGATAGGTCACTTGATCTTCCGTACTGTAGTACTGCCTAAATCCTGCTTGTTGTGGAACGAGAAGGTTTTCACTTTCTAGGTACCATTTTAGCCTCAGGTCGATGATGCGTTCCATCATTTTGCATAGGCAGCTAGTGAGACTGATTGGCCTGTAGCTGGAGGCAGTATCACTGTTTTTCCCTGGTTTTAGCAGTGGTACCATGCTTGCTTCCTTCCAGATCTGAGGTAACTTACCTGTGCTCCAGCACATATTGAAAATATCCAACAGCTTTCCCATTGCTGCCATTCCCAGGTTCTTGATCATTTCATTGGACACTCCATCTGGTCCTGGTGATTTCCTTGGTTTCAGTTTACTAACTGCTAGGTCTAACTCACTGCGTGTGATTGGTGCATCCATGACCTCCACTTTTCTGACTTGTTCCTCCTCTTTCTGTGGCTCGATGCACACTGTACGCTCCTTCTCTGGATGGATATCAATGTTGCAGTCCTGTGCAAAAATGCGAGCAAAGTGATATGCTACCTGCTTACCTGTAAGAGTTTTCCCATCCTCTATTAGTGTAACCTTTGTACTTCTTCCAGTACTCTCATCATTTAACTGTTTGATAGTTTCCACAGTTTCCTTCCATCCTTTTCAAAGTTTAGGGACTCTGTTTTCTCTCTCCAACTTTCCCGTCTGGCTTGCAGCTTTGCTCTCTGAAATTTGGCCTTAGAATGTTGGTAATTATTGTGGTGTTCTTGGCATGGTCTATTTTCTGCTTGCTTTCGAGCTGCTTCCACATCATCATGGAGTTTTCCCAGCTCACTAGACCAGTATGGTTTATAGTCCCTGTGAGCTCCTCTGGGAATGGTTTCACGAGCGGCCTGAAGGATACAAGCATTGAATTCCTTCACTATGCTGTTAATATCCTTACCTTCTATGGACAGCTGTCCCACCAGGGTACCTGTACGATGTCTGTACATCGTCCAGTTTGCTTTTTTATAGTTCCATCTGGGGAGGGGGTTACTGGTGTTAAGGAGTTCATTTTCTATTGTCAGGAAGACTGGTCGATGGTCGCTACCTCCAAGTTGTTTTCCAACTTCACGTGTAATGTTCCACTTCAGATCTGGAGAGTGGAATGCCAGATCTGGTGTTGATTTTGTATGCCATGCCCTTGAGTAAAATGTTGGGGCATCCATTGGCTGGTTGATCAGGAGAAGTCCATTATCATCCTGCCAGCTCTCAACTTCCTCTCCTCTCTTGTCTATGTGGTCATAGCCCCAGCTCTGGGAATGACTGTTAAAATCACCACAGACCATCAGTCTCTCTTTGTGTGGGATTGTTCCTCAAGCAAGTGGGCGGTCATTAGGACAGTAATAGTTAAGGAGGTGGAAATCTGTATTACTACTTTTTAGATGGATCATCTGGTATTCAGCTCCTTCCATGTACACTCCCACCTGACATGCGCTGATGTTATTCTTAACAAGTGTGAGTACTCCTCCTTTTCTTCTGTCCTGTCGGTCTGATCTAAAGCACTGGTAGCCTCTGATTTTAAAGGCGGCATCTTTGGTTAGGTGTGTCTCCTGTATGCAGCATATACTTACCTGCTCTGCAAAAAGTATGTTCTCTAGTTCAACCTTTTTGCTATAGCCATCTCTAACACTGCTGACACCCTCAGCATTCCACTGTATTATTTTAAGTTCTTGCTTTTTGGCTATTTTCTTCTGTTGTATTTTTTGGCCAGTAGCTCTACTCTCATGTCTCCTGACTCCACAAGACGAACTGACCCAGTAGCATTGGGTGGACCCTTTCGAGGCAGGGGGCCCGGCACTGCACCTGCCTGGTTAGTCTTCACAGGGCGAGCACCATGTTTGAAAACTGCAGATAGAGACATTTCAGTAGCGATAATGCGTGTTACCCTGATTTTTGCGATGCGCCTTTTGGCTGGGTAACTCCGACTTCAGCACCTTTCCTTGCTAGGGCAGACTGTGGTCTTGCTCGGACTGCCATGAAGACAGTGTGGCTGGCCTGGCCAAAACTTTGTTTTCCAGCCCCTGGTGGCTGTACTTAAGCGCCTTCTCCATGTCAGATGGTTTGAGACAGTTCCACAAAGACACTCTGACTTTGAGATGAGGAATCTGATGAGTGCTTCAACGATATCCATTCCCCGCCACCCATAGTCTACTGGCTCTGTTTTGTTTACATCATTCTGACAGCCATTGTTGTAAAGACCCATAGGCTTGTCACGTCCTGGATTCATTGGTTTCACACCAGACTTCCCTCATCCCCGCCAGAGATCTCCATGTCCCCATCTGTCCACCAACCTGACATTACATTTTGCAAAAATAACAATTACAATTAGTGTTGATTGCTACAAGTTTCTGGGCTACAGAGGTAGGTCAGAGTTTTTAAGCAAACAGATCTATGTTCCCTGTCTCACAAACACTATGTTAAGATAAGTGTGCTCTTAACACAGTTGTTCCCAGGGGGATCTTTGAGAACAAGATCCTAAGAAGAATCTTTGGGCCCATAAAGGATACCAACAGTGGAGAATGGAGAGATAGAAAGAACACTGAACTTAACAGCTTGTTTAAATCCCAACGAATTATAAATGTCTTGAAACTGAACAGACTACGCTGGCTGGAACATGTAGAAAGAATGGAAGAGAACAGACAAATGAAAATGATGTATGTGCAAGAGATGAAGGAAATAAGACCAAGGGGTGGACCAAGATAGAGATGGAGAGACGACAGAGAAGGGGATATAAAGGAAATTACCAACTGGAGAGAGAAGATTAGGAACAGAGAGGAATGGAGGTGAACTTTATTTGCAGCAATGAGGCTTAATGGCTTGGAAAGCTGAAGAAGAAGAAGAATTCTATATCCTACTTGCTCTTAATGGTTTCATTTCACAAGCACTTTGTTTTTTGCTTCAAGTCTTAACGATTAGCTTTGGCATTTATGACAAAAAAATATTTGGAATGAATCTCGGACTTTAAAAAGTTTAATCATTTGTTGTCATGTGGAGATTAGTCCAAAACTGTGGATGCTTTTAAATACAAAGGAACTGAAAGTTTATTTTGTTTAATTCCTGGGTCTCATTTCAGTTTCCATGTTTGAGCTTGTTACTGTTTTTTTTTTTTTGGTGTTTTCAATTTTTTAAATATTGTATGTTGATTTTTCTTAGCTTACTTTTGATATCAGTTGTGAAGATACAAGTATTCCAAATGTTGACATCTGATGTCAGTATGTGGCTTACTTGTGACATTTGATATCAAGACTTGTCCTACTTATGATATGATATATGGTATCAAGACATGTCCTACTTATGATATGATGTATGATATCAAGACATCCCCTACTTATGATATTATATATGATATCAAGACACACCCTACTTATGATATGATATATGATATCAAGACATGTCCTGTTTATGATATCTGATGTAGAAACAATGTTTATGTATTTAATATTTTTAAGTTGTTTGTTTTGGATCTTAAGTATTGTCACTCAGAAGTCTTTCACAAGTAATGTGACTCCATTCATCCATGATGAGAATTATAGTTTGACTCTTATAAAAATGGTTGTAGAGTTTCCAGCAGTTCAATAGAAAAGACATAAATAATGGAGAACTCATTCTTAAAGTGCATATCAACTGGACTCCATGAGCATTTGTAGATAATCTCTCTCTCTCTCTCTCTCTCTCTCTCTCATGAACCTTTGGCTAAATATAAGTCAAGTTCTTTCTGTTCACTTTACATCATCAGTCTAGCACATGGTTTTATCACATCAGCATGACTATCTGATTCTGGATCTCTCTGTCTATTTCACAAGGTGCACTTCAACTAAATCTATCTCTCTAAATTTCCTACTATCTATCTGTAACTGCTTATCTGTTCCTATCTGCACATCTCTCTTGGTCTCGATTTACCTCTGTCTGAGCGTCCGAGTATCTTCATCTCTGAGTCTTGCTATCTTCATATCTTGGTCTCTGAGTCTTGCTATCTTCATATCTTGGTCTCTGAGTCTTGCTATCTTCATATCTTGGTCTCTGAGTCTTGCTATCTTCATATCTTGGTCTCTGAGTCTTGCTATCTTCATATCTTGGTCTCTGAGTCTTGCTATCTTCATATCTTGGTCTCTGAGTCTTGCTATCTTCATATCTTGGTCTCTGAGTCTTGCTATCTTCATATCTTGGTCTCTGAGTCTTGCTATCTTCATATCTTGGTCTCTGAGTGTCTTGGTGTCAGAAGTTTAGTTCTGCCCCTGAGTCTGTGTGCATATGTCTGTGGGTACCTCTGCATGCACGTCTTTGTATACCTCTGTGTGCGTATCCCCGCTGTCTTTCTTGGTCCCTCATTTAATCTTGGAGTCTGGTTTGATGAACTGACCAATTGGTATTTCTGCTTTGGTTCTAGCTGGTCCACTGGTTTCGATATGGCTACCGACTGGTTCTTGAATCAACAGGATGCCAGTTTAGTGGTGTTGAATGTCTACCCTTGCCCTTGGCACTTTCCACCTGTAACTATTGACTGATTACTAGTCCAGTTTCTTTATTCGCTGTGTCCATTTTACAGACTATATAATCAAAGTAGCCAACATGACTTATGGCTTTTCTTAAATCCTTCTAGCGTCCCTGTCCAGTTATCACACTCTGGGCAAGTTCTTCTCGAGTGCTTGGGGTCTGTTGGGCAATTAATCATCTGTCTTCTTATTCTTAGCGTTCAGTGCACCGACTGTTTGTCGTCACCTGTTACTCCACTTACAGGATGGTATTGCCAGATGGTGTTGTCAACCTATTATATTTATGACCGTATTTCTCTAGCCTATCTCTTCACTGATGTCATTGTGTCTCTCCTTTCTCTTCACCTGTTTCTTCTGTTTACATGTTGTCAGCATCCAGTCGTAATGGTCCTTCACTATATCAGTTGTCTAAGTTTCCTATTGAAGAAGGCTGGCTAGTAAAGAGGATTAAAGAGAGAAAACTTAAATATTTTGGCCACATTAAACGTCATGATAATTTAGAGAAGACCGTATTGGAAGGATACATAATGGGAAAAAGAAAAAGAGGAAGACCGAAACGAAGATGGCTGCAAGACATCGTTGATGATCTGGAAATGGATGCAGCAGCAGCAGGCCATCTTGCTCACAACCGAGAGGCCTACAGGAGTGCTGTTTGGGAGGCAAAGTTCCGCAAGGGACATGCAAAGGAATGAATGAATGAAGTTTCCTATTTAACTTTTCTTACTTATTTTAATCATCATCATCATCATCATGTGCCGTGCCGACTGGCGTTGGCTATTATGCTTCTCCAGAGTACGCGATCCTTCATGCATGCCATCAGCTCAGTTGGTGATCTCCTCTCACACCATCCCGTCAGACTGTCCAGTATCATTTCTCTTGGTCTTCCTCTTGATCTTCTTCCTTCTATTTTTCCTGTTGTTATAATATTTTCAATGCCCCCTCTTCTCATTGCATGTCCTATGAAAGTACATTGTCTCTCTCTTATCTTTTTGACAAGGTTTTTTGTCTCTCCAGCTCTTCTCCTACATTCTTCATTAGTTATTTTTGCTGTCCAGGGGATTCGCAACATTCTTCTAATAAACCACATTTCTGCTGCTTCCAATGATTTTTGTGCAGACTTGCCTATTGTCCATGATTCACTTCCATATAACAAGATAGGTTCAATATAGCATTTTAGTACTCGTTTTCTAACATTCATTGATAAGGATGTGTTGGTCAATATTTTAATGCTAACTCTTATAACTAAAATATGTTCATAATTATAATCATAATTCTAGGTTACAATGGTAGATTTACTCATTCACTCTCTCTATGGGCAATAATTATTGTTCTGTTATTTGTCTGACTTTAGTGTTTCTTGTCTGTTCTTTACTGATATATGTTTGCTTCCTCATGATCTGGACCATGGAGATGAAGACAACAGACATCTTTGTCTCACACCAGAAGTTACATCAAACTGCCATGGCACAAGTCTGACCTTGTTTTCACAACATTCTTTCTTCATATATTGCTCACTGATGGTTCTAAGGTATTGTCACTGATGGTTCTAAGGTATTGTCACTGATGGTTCTAAGGTATTGTCACTGATGGTTCTAAGGTATTGCTCCCATAAGCTATGGCTTTAGCTTTCTGGTCAGTTGGAGCATTTAGTAAGAGTTAATGTTAGATTTATTGATGACTGATGTTAAGTCTGATAATGGCTGATGTTAGATTTATTGAAGCTTGATGTTAAACATATTGATGGTGTGGGAGTCAGGCCAATGATCAGTTCCCTGGCAAAAAATTAAATAAATAAATTGCAGCGTTACAGAAACACGAAGAGGAAAACTAGAATATTTTGACTTGTAAAAGGAAGCAGAGAATAAATCCAAGAACAGGGATGACTGGAGAGCCTTTATCTGTGACCTATGCTCCCAAGAGAGTGAAAGACAATGATGATGATGATGATGGTGATGGTGACGGTGATGATGATGATGATGATAATTACAATGACAACAACGATGGTGATGGTGATGTCTGAGAGCTTATTAGAGAAGGATTATTTTCGTGGCGCTCATGACTTCTGGTAATAGATACAAATTTTTACAAATAGAAAACAATGAAGCTTTTGTACAGTAACAGAACCCGGTGTTGTATGATTAGACTCGATATTTTTTGGTTAATAGAGAGGTATTTTCTATAAGCAAATAAGCATTGTTGCTACTTTTATAAGAATTTATAGCTTCAGCTAAATATTGCTATTCACTTTTATGAGAGTTTAGAACTTTAGTTGCTATTCACTTTTATAAGAGTTTAGAACTTCATCTAAATGTTTTTGCTGATGTGCAGAAATAAGGAACAAAGAAAAATCTGAAAAATTTTTTCATCTTTGTTCTACCACTTGTTAGAGTGATACATCACTGAGAGTAGTGTGCCTGTGGTTGTTAGAGTGATACATCACTGAGAGTAGTGTGCCTGTGGTTGTTAGAGTGATACATCACTGAGAGTAGTGTGCCTGTGGTTGTTAGAGTGATACATCACTAAGAGTAGTGTGCCTGTGGTTGTTAGAGTGATACATCACTGAGAGTAGTGTGCCTGTGGTTGTTAGAGTGATACATCACTGAGAGTAGTGTGCCTGTGGTTGTGAGAGTGATACATCACTGAGAGTACTGTGCCTGTGGTTGTTAGAGTGATACATCACTGAGAGTACTGTGCCTGTGGTTGTTAGAGTGATACATCACTGAGAGTTGTATCACTCTAACAACCACAGGCACACTACTCTCAGTAGTGATGTATCACTCTAACAAGTGGTGGAACAAAGATGAAAAAATTTTTCAGATTTTTCTTTGTTCCTTATTTCTGCACATCAGCAAACAGATTTTGTAACAGTTTGTGTGTCAAGAAGTAATAGACTAACTCTGTTTATAATAATGTATTGTAGAAGCTACCAGGTTATAAGATAAAGCAACAACAGAAGTTAACAGGTTAAAAGATAAAGCAATAACAGAAGCTACTAGGTTATAAGATAAAGCAATAACAGAAGTTGTCAGATTATAAGATAAAGCAATAACAGAAGCTACCAGATTATAAGATAAAGCAATAACAGAAGCTACCAGATTATAAGATAAAGCAATAACAGAAGCTATCAGGTTATAAGATAAAGCAATAACAGAAGCTACCAGATTATAAGATTAAGCAATAACAAAAGCTACCAGATTATAAGATACAGCAATAACAGAAGCTACCAGATTATAAGATAAAGCAATAACAGAAGCTACTAGGTTATAAGATACAGCAATAACAGAAGCTACCAGATTATAAGATAAAGCAATAACAGAAGCTACCAGATTATAAGATAAAGCAATAACAGAAGCTACCAGATTATAAGATAAAGCAATAACAGAAGCTATCAGGTTATAAGATAAAGCAATAACAGAAGCTACCAGATTATAAGATTAAGCAATAACAGAAGCTACCAGATTATAAGATACAGCAATAACAGAAGCTACCAGATTATAAGATTAAGCAATAACAGAAGCTACCAGATTATAAGATAAAGCAATAACAGAAGCTACCAGATTATAAGATTAAGCAATAACAAAAGCTACCAGATTATAAGATACAGCAATAACAGAAGCTACTAGGTTACAAGACATACCAATAAAAGAAATTAACCAGGTTACAAGAAAAAACATTACCAGAAGTTATCAAGTTACAAAATAAAACAAGTAAATTTTGATATAAATAAAGCATTCACAAAGCTATAACAAAAAGTAATTTATTGGAATCTGATGCCAATGTCTTTGTTTCAACTCAAACTGATGATGGTAATAATTTTGCTGCTATAATAAATTAAATGATACATACTTTCACACAAAATGATATCTCCCTCCCAAGTTCCTGATTTCCCACAAGTCAAGTTTGTGTCACCTTGAACACGGGTGTATCCTGTTGCACAAGTGTAATTAACTGAATCCCCATAGAATGTGCTAAGAACTGTCACATTTGCATTTGTGGCAGGTGGAGGCTGTCTGCAATTTATCTCTGTAAAACAAAGGGATATCAATTAAATTATTTAAATTTATAGGGATATCAATCATATTAAAATTTATAGGGATATCAATCACATTAAAATTTATAGGGATATCAATCACATTTAAATTTATATGTCCTGTAGAAGTGAATGTAAAATGAGGTTACTCTACAAAATATTGTAAGAATACAATACCAGCTATGTTTTAGTGTTTAAGCTCTAAACTCTTATAAAAGTGAACAGCAACATTTAGTTGAAGTTCTAAACTCTCATAAAAGTGAACAGCAACATTTAGATGAAGTTCTAAACTCTCATAGTGTGCCTGTGGTTGTTAGAGTGATACATCACTGAGAGTAGTGTGCCTGTGGTTGTTAGAGTGATACATCACTGAGAGTAGTGTGCCTGTGGTTGTTAGAGTGATACATCACTGAGAGTAGTGTGCCTGTGGTTGTTAGAGTGATACATCACTGAGAGTAGTGTGCCTGTGGTTGTTAGAGTGATACATCACTGAGAGTAGTGTGCCTGTGGTTGTTAGAGTGATACATCACTGAGAGTAGTGTGCCTGTGGTTGTTAGAGTGATACATCACTGAGAGTTGTGTGCCTGTGGTTGTTAGAGTGATACATCACTGAGAGTTGTGTGCCTGTGGTTGTTAGAGTGATACATCACTGAGAGTTGTGTGCCTGTGGTTGTTAGAGTGATACATCACTGAGAGTAGTGTGCCTGTGGTTGTTAGAGTGATACATCACTGAGAGTAGTGTGCCTGTGGTTGTTAGAGTGATACATCACTGAGAGTAGTGTGCCTGTGGTTGTTAGAGTGATACATCACTGAGAGTAGTGTGCCTGTGGTTGTTAGAGTGATACATCACTGAGAGTAGTGTGCTTGGTTTCTTTGGTTGTCAGTATTGTGGGAGGCCTTATAGATTCTGTTGCTGTACTTCTTTGATGTGTTTACTCCCTACGCCTGTATTCCTTTACTGTTTTCTTGTATTCACTGTCATCCTTTGCTACAAACTTGCTGTTGTCAGGCACTGTCACAAACTTACTGTTGTCAGGCATGCCACAAACCTGCTGTTGTTAGGCATGCCACAAACTTACTATTGTCAGGCATGCCACAAACCTACTGTTGTCAGGCATTGCCACAAACTTGCTGTTGCTGGGCACTGCCACAAACCTGCTGTTGTCATGCTCTGCCACAAACTTGCTGTTGTCAGGCATGCCACAAACTTACTGTTGTCAGGCATGCCACAAACTTGCTGTTGTCAGGCACTGCCACAAACTTGCCATTGCTGGGCACTGCCACAAACTTGCTGTTGTCAGGCATGCCACAAACCTGCTGTTGTCAGGCATGTCACAAACCTACTGTTGTTAGGCACTGCCACAAACTTGCCATTGCTGGGCACTGCCACAAACCTACTGTTGTCGGGCACTGCCACAAACCTGCTATTGTCAGGCACTGCCACAAACCTGCTGTTGTCATGCTCTGCCACAAACTTGCTGTTGTCAGGCATGCCACAAACTTACTGTTGTCAGGCATGCCACAAACTTGCTGTTGTCAGGCACTGCCACAAACCTGCTGTTGTCAGGCACTGCCACAAACTTGCCATTGCTGGGCACTGCCACAAACCTGCTGTTGTCAGGCATGCCACAAACCTGCTGTTGTCAGGCATGTCACAAACCTACTGTTGTTAGGCACTGCCACAAACTTGCCATTGCTGGGCACTGCCACAAACCTATTGTTGTCAGGCATGCCACAAACCTACTGTTGTCAGGCATGCCGCAAACCTGCTGTTGTCAGGCACTGCCACAAACTTGCCATTGCTGGGCACTGCCACAAACCTGCTGTTGTCAGGCATGCCACAAACCTGCTGTTGTCAGGCATGTCACAAACTTGCCATTGCTGGGCACTGCCACAAACCTACTGTTGTCAGGCATGCCACAAACCTACTGTTGTCAGGCACTGCCACAAACTTGCTGTTGTTAGGCACTGCCACAAACTTGCCATTGCTGGGCACTGCCACAAACCTATTGTTGTCAGGCATGCCACAAAGCTATAACAAAAAGTAATTTATTGGAATCTGATGCCAATGTCTTTGTTTCAACTCAAACTGATGATGGTAATAATTTTGCTGCTATAATAAATTAAATGATACATACTTTCACACAAAATGATATCTCCCTCCCAAGTTCCTGATTTCCCACAAGTCAAGTTTGTGTCACCTTGAACACGGGTGTATCCTGTTGCACAAGTGTAATTAACTGAATCCCCATAGAATGTGCTAAGAACTGTCACATTTGCATTTGTGGCAGGTGGAGGCTGTCTGCAATTTATCTCTGTAAAACAAAGGGATATCAATTAAATTATTTAAATTTATAGGGATATCAATCATATTAAAATTTATAGGGATATCAATCACATTAAAATTTATAGGGATATCAATCACATTTAAATTTATATGTCCTGTAGAAGTGAATGTAAAATGAGGTTACTCTACAAAATATTGTAAGAATACAATACCAGCTATGTTTTAGTGTTTAAGCTCTAAACTCTTATAAAAGTGAACAGCAACATTTAGTTGAAGTTCTAAACTCTCATAAAAGTGAACAGCAACATTTAGATGAAGTTCTAAACTCTCATAGTGTGCCTGTGGTTGTTAGAGTGATACATCACTGAGAGTAGTGTGCCTGTGGTTGTTAGAGTGATACATCACTGAGAGTAGTGTGCCTGTGGTTGTTAGAGTGATACATCACTGAGAGTAGTGTGCCTGTGGTTGTTAGAGTGATACATCACTGAGAGTAGTGTGCCTGTGGTTGTTAGAGTGATACATCACTGAGAGTAGTGTGCCTGTGGTTGTTAGAGTGATACATCACTGAGAGTAGTGTGCCTGTGGTTGTTAGAGTGATACATCACTGAGAGTTGTGTGCCTGTGGTTGTTAGAGTGATACATCACTGAGAGTTGTGTGCCTGTGGTTGTTAGAGTGATACATCACTGAGAGTTGTGTGCCTGTGGTTGTTAGAGTGATACATCACTGAGAGTAGTGTGCCTGTGGTTGTTAGAGTGATACATCACTGAGAGTAGTGTGCCTGTGGTTGTTAGAGTGATACATCACTGAGAGTAGTGTGCCTGTGGTTGTTAGAGTGATACATCACTGAGAGTAGTGTGCCTGTGGTTGTTAGAGTGATACATCACTGAGAGTAGTGTGCTTGGTTTCTTTGGTTGTCAGTATTGTGGGAGGCCTTATAGATTCTGTTGCTGTACTTCTTTGATGTGTTTACTCCCTACGCCTGTATTCCTTTACTGTTTTCTTGTATTCACTGTCATCCTTTGCTACAAACTTGCTGTTGTCAGGCACTGTCACAAACTTACTGTTGTCAGGCATGCCACAAACCTGCTGTTGTTAGGCATGCCACAAACTTACTATTGTCAGGCATGCCACAAACCTACTGTTGTCAGGCATTGCCACAAACTTGCTGTTGCTGGGCACTGCCACAAACCTGCTGTTGTCATGCTCTGCCACAAACTTGCTGTTGTCAGGCATGCCACAAACTTACTGTTGTCAGGCATGCCACAAACTTGCTGTTGTCAGGCACTGCCACAAACTTGCCATTGCTGGGCACTGCCACAAACTTGCTGTTGTCAGGCATGCCACAAACTTACTGTTGTCAGGCATGCCGCAAACCTGCTGTTGTTAGGCACTGCCACAAACTTGCCATTGCTGGGCACTGCCACAAACTTACTGTTGTCGGGCACTGCCACAAACCTGCTATTGTCAGGCACTGCCACAAACCTGCTGTTGACACATTTTTTATTTGTAACTCTGATGATACAGTTAGTGGCATATTAGAGGCTCTGGTAGGATGAGGTTTGTGGCTTACATGTTATTCAGTTTGAGGTTCATGACTCATGTATCATTGTGTGAGGTTCATAGCTCACATAAGTTTGAGGTTCATGACTAATATGTCATTACATGAGGTTCATGACTCACATGTTATTCAGTTTTAGGTTCATGACTCATATGTCATGGCTTGTATGTCCCAACTCATGAAGTTAAACAAAAAACAACTTTGTTCCAATAATCTCAGTTTGGGACAGCTAGAATAGTGATAAAATTATGTTGCCATGGCTAAGCTGTTGAGTCTCTCTTCCTTCTATTACTGTGTGACTAACTCATCTCCTATTATTTACTATGTGGCTAACTCTTCTCCTATTATTTACTATGTGACTAACTCATCTCCTATTATTTACTATGTGACTAACTCTTCTCCTATTATTTACTATGTGGCTAACTCATCTCCTATTATTTACTATGTGACTAACTCATCTCCTATTATTTACTATGTGACTAACTCTTCTCCTATTATTTACTATGTGACTAACTCTTCTCCTATTATTTACTATGTGACTAACTCTTCTCCTATTATTTACTATGTGACTAACTCTTCTCCTATTATTTACTATGTGACTAACTCTTCTCCTATTATTTACTATGTGACTAACTCATCTCCTATTATTTACTATGTGACTAACTCTTCTCCTATTATTTACTATGTGACTAACTCATCTCCTATTATTTACTATGTGGCTAACTCTTCTCCTATTATTTACTATGTGGCTAACTCTTCTCCTATTATTTACTATGTGACTAACTCTTCTCCTATTACTTTGGGACATTTTGACTCCAGGCAACAATCACAATAATGCAGCTGAAACCTCTCACGCTATCCTGGACACTCCTGCAGCTTGGGCAATTGGTGTAGTCATAGTGACAGTTCTTGCTACCTTCATTGTTTTGTTCATAGTCCTGGACTGTAGTGTTCTGAGAAAGCATGCCAAGAGGAAGAATGTAAGGAGTTTCAGGTAAGGTTCCAGATGTCAGGTTAGAGTACTAGGTGTGTCATGTACCATTTCCTTCTGTGAAAGATAATTATTTACAGTAGCTGTTTTAGCAGCAATTCGAGTTGAAAACAGAACTGGAAAATATCAAACTTGCCATTGCTGGGCACTGCCACAAACTTACTGTTGTCGGGCACTGCCACAAACTTGCTGTTGTCATGCTCTGCCACAAACTTGCTGTTGTCAGGCATGCCACAAACTTACTGTTGTCAGGCATGCCACAAACCTACTGTTGTCAGGCACTGCCACAAACTTGCCATTGCTGGGCACTGCCACAAACCTACTGTTGTCAGGCATGCCACAAACCTGCTGTTGTCAGGCATGTCACAAACCTACTGTTGTTAGGCACTGCCACAAACTTGCCATTGCTGGGCACTGCCACAAACCTACTGTTGTCAGGCATGCCACAAACCTACTGTTGTCAGGCACTGCCACAAACTTGCTGTTGTTAGGCACTGCCACAAACTTGCCATTGCTGGGCACTGCCACAAACTTACTGTTGTCGGGCACTGCCACAAACCTGCTATTGTCAGGCACTGCCACAAACCTGCTGTTGTCATGCTCTGCCACAAACTTGCTGTTGTCAGGCATGCCACAAACTTACTGTTGTCAGGCATGCCACAAACCTGCTGTTGTCAGGCACTGCCACAAACTTGCCATTGCTGGGCACTGCCACAAACCTGCTGTTGTCAGGCATGTCACAAACCTGCTGTTGTCAGGCATGTCACAAACCTACTGTTGTTAGGCACTGCCACAAACTTGCCATTGCTGGGCACTGCCACAAACCTACTGTTGTCAGGCATGCCACAAACCTACTGTTGTCAGGCATGCCACAAACCTGCTGTTGTTAGGCACTGCCACAAACTTGCCATTGCTGGGCACTGCCACAAACTTACTGTTGTCGGGCACTGCCACAAACCTGCTATTGTCAGGCACTGCCACAAACCTGCTGTTGACACATTTTTTATTTGTAACTCTGATGATACAGTTAGTGGCATATTAGAGGCTCTGGTAGGATGAGGTTTGTGGCTTACATGTTATTCAGTTTGAGGTTCATGACTCATGTATCATTGTGTGAGGTTCATAGCTCACATAAGTTTGAGGTTCATGACTAATATGTCATTACATGAGGTTCATGACTCACATGTTATTCAGTTTTAGGTTCATGACTCATATGTCATGGCTTGTATGTCCCAACTCATGAAGTTAAACAAAAAACAACTTTGTTCCAATAATCTCAGTTTGGGACAGCTAGAATAGTGATAAAATTATGTTGCCATGGCTAAGCTGTTGAGTCTCTCTTCCTTCTATTACTGTGTGACTAACTCATCTCCTATTATTTACTATGTGGCTAACTCTTCTCCTATTATTTACTATGTGACTAACTCATCTCCTATTATTTACTATGTGACTAACTCTTCTCCTATTATTTACTATGTGGCTAACTCATCTCCTATTATTTACTATGTGACTAACTCATCTCCTATTTTTACTATGTGACTAACTCTTCTCCTATTATTTACTATGTGACTAACTCTTCTCCTATTATTTACTATGTGACTAACTCTTCTCCTATTATTTACTATGTGACTAACTCTTCTCCTATTATTTACTATGTGACTAACTCTTCTCCTATTATTTACTATGTGACTAACTCATCTCCTATTATTTACTATGTGACTAACTCTTCTCCTATTATTTACTATGTGACTAACTCATCTCCTATTATTTACTATGTGGCTAACTCTTCTCCTATTATTTACTATGTGGCTAACTCTTCTCCTATTATTTACTATGTGACTAACTCTTCTCCTATTACTTTGGGACATTTTGACTCCAGGCAACAATCACAATAATGCAGCTGAAACCTCTCACGCTATCCTGGACACTCCTGCAGCTTGGGCAATTGGTGTAGTCATAGTGACAGTTCTTGCTACCTTCATTGTTTTGTTCATAGTCCTGGACTGTAGTGTTCTGAGAAAGCATGCCAAGAGGAAGAATGTAAGGAGTTTCAGGTAAGGTTCCAGATGTCAGGTTAGAGTACTAGGTGTGTCATGTACCATTTCCTTCTGTGAAAAGATAATTATTTACAGTAGCTGTTTTAGCAGCAATTCGAGTTGAAAACAGAACTGGAAAATATCAACCTATAAAACAAGGGGTGCAACAAGGATGTGTACTATCTCCAGACCCTTTTTCTCTGTACAATGAGAATATTCTAAGAATGATCATCGCAGAACCAGGCATAAAAATTGGAGGATACAATATTAACAACCTTCGGTATGCTGACGACACAGTACTGATAGCTGAGAATCAACAAGACCTGCAAAATCTCTTGGATAAAGTCGCCAAAGAAAGTGAACAGAAAGGCCTTACTTTAAACTCAAAAAGACAGAGACTATGGTTATATCTAAGAAACAGAATCCACCAACATGCAGTCTAAAATTAAACGGAACTCTTCTAAAGCAGGTGCAGAAATTCAAATACCTTGGAGCAATAATAACTTCAGATGGGAAATGCAGAACAGAAATTAGGAACAGAATAGGCCAAGCAAAGACTGCATTTCAGAGAATGAGAAACAAATTAACCAACACATCCTTATCAATGATTGTTAGAAAACGAGTCCTAAAATGCTATATTGAACCTATCTTGTTATATGGAAGTGAATCATGGACAATAGGCAGGTCTGCACACAAATCATTGGAAGCAGCAGAAATGTGGTTTATTAGAAGAATGTTGCAAATCCCCTGGACAGCAAAAATAACTAATGGAGAATTTACGAGAAGAGCTGGAGAGACAAAAAATCTTGTCAAAAAGATAAGAGAGAGACAATGTACTTTCATAGGACATGATATGAGAAGAGGGGGCATTGAAAATATTATAACAGGAAAAATAGAAGGAAGAAGATCAAGAGGAAGATCAAGAGAAATGATACTGGACAGTCTGACGGGATGGTGTGAGAGGAGATCACCAACTGAGCTGATGGCCTGCATGAAGGATTGTGTACTCTGAAGAAGCATACTAGCCAATGCCAGTCGGCACTGCACCTGATGATGATGGTGTTTTAGTTGCTCGTCACCAAATAATTATCTCCCCTTTCTATCATAATCTCACAAATAAAGCAGTTCTAAATGAACCATAGAAATGTTAATTTAACAATACATATTAAAGGAACTGCCACTGATTTATACAGTGTCACTCTGTAGCAAAGCACATTTGAATAAACTGTACATTTGACTGTCAGAATATTAGAGTTTAAATGGAAGTAAGAACTGGTGCCATGTTAAGAGACTTCACTGTGTTTGTAGCAAGGAAGTAATAGTGAAGGTAGCCCTACCAGACCACAGAGACACCTAGTGATGTAATTACCAGTATTTTCCCTGACCTGCCTGCATCCTACAGGGTCATATGATCAGTGTAGCTTTCCTCAGTTTTCTGAGAAGTCAGGTACCCTTGTCTGTAGCTGGGTCAGTGGGACACATTCACCTGGATTCAAACAACTAGTCTTCATCATGAGAAGAACTGGCCCCAAGCCGGGGAACTTCACACAGTAGGTAGAGGTAACAAACACATAAATATATATAAATGGAACAACAAATAATTCTGTTATTGTACTGGATCAAAGTTCAAGAACCATAATAAATTCTTTATGTAATGAACAAATGACAACTATTCCCCTACATATTTCTTAGATCAATGTGAAATATTTCACAAGTGTTTTATTTGCCTTCATGTAGTTCTGTATTTTGTTTCACCCCCTCCACACTGTTTTACGAATTACTTGATTTTTCAAAATGTTCATATCACAGGGGCAGTGCAGCACATTCTCTGTCCAACTTTCGAGTCAAGTGGAAACCAAATACACACCCTCAGACAGGAACACAAAACTTTCCCCCATCTCCATCGCTAAGATCTTTTGATATGAGGGACTCCAAAAGTGACAAGTCTGTAGCTGGGTCCAGCAATATAAAATCTACATATTTATCAGTGTCCAGTGGTCATTTCCAGCTGTTATCTCCAACATCATCAAGCTCACTGTCCATCCCAAAATCTTCAAGCACCGTGACACTGGGCTCCTTCTCAGAAAGAAGCCCACGGAGCCATATGCCGGATGTTGGTGTCTGAAATCTTCGTGTGATTCGGTGTCATGAAAGAGGACGGTAATAGTTTATATTGAGACTGAAGATAATCTGGAAAGGATAATTATATAAAAAGTGGATGGAAAAGGTGACTTGGAAGAATACTGACAGCTCAAAACAGTTCAGGTTATGTCTCTATGCAAACTGGAATGAAGTTAGATAGAGGTGTATTATGTAGTTTTACAAAGTGAGGGAGGGAGTGAGTAAAGTGAGAAAAAACGAATAGAAAATATGAGAATGTATAAATGAAAAACATACAACATCCGATATTTCGGCGTGAGCCTTTTTCGAGGATTACATGCACAACAAGATAAACAAATAACTAAATGGAGAACTTATCTTAATGTGGCCTCCTCCAGAAGTAGCAAACAGAGAAGTGTGAATGAAGGAACTGGAATGAAATCTTTTTTTATGAATTTATTTCAGAAACCAGCTTAAGTGTGATAAACATATAACAGAAACCAGTACAACATTTGTGTGATAAATTTATAATAGAAACAAATACAAAGTTTGTGTGATAAATTTATAACGGAAGCTAGTGTGAAGTTTGATAAATAAATTTAAAACTAGTATGAAATCTGGTTATTATAACTAGTATGACATCTGGTTATTATAACTAATATGAAATCTAGTTATTATAACTAGTATGAAATCTGGTTATTATAACTAATATGAAATCTAGTTATTATAACTAGTATGAAATCTGGTTATCATTTGTTTGCTCCACTTTCTTGGTTCTGTTTTATAATCAATGAGAAGCACACATTTTCTGTCATGACTAAACAGCATTTGAATTAGAAATTTTTTAGAGATTTTGTAAAGCAGCTGTCAGCAATGAATGTTACAGATTTTATAAAGCAGCTGTCATCAATGAATGTTAGAGATTTTATAAAGCAGCTGTCAGCAATGAATGTTAGAGATTTTATAAAGTAGCTGTCAACAATGAATGTTAGAGACCTTATAAAGTAGATGTCAACAATGAATGTTAGAGACCTTATAAAGTAGCTGTCAACAATGAATGTTAGACCTTATAGAGTAGCTATCAACAATGAATGTTAGAGACCTTATAGAGTAGCTGTCAACAATGAATGTTTGAGACCTTATAGAGTAGCTATCAACAATGAATGTTAGAGACCTTATAGAGTAGCTGTCAACAATGAATGTTAGAGATCTAGTAGGGAATATTTGACACTTTCTGCTTTCTATCCTCTATGTGCTTCAGGGACAGATTTAGAGTTTTCATGTTTTTTTTTTTTTGGGTGAGGAAAGGGAGAGAGGCAGAGAGATAGCGAGAGAGTTAGAGAGAGTGTGAGAGAGAGTGAGAGAGTAAGAGAGAGAGAGAGTGTGAGAGAGAGTGAGAGTGTGAAAGAGAGTGAGAGAGTAAGAGAGAGAGTGAGAGAGTAAGAGAGAGAGTGTGAAAGAGAGTGAGAGAGTAAGAGAGAGAGTGAGAGAGTAAGAGAGAGAGTGAGAGTGTGAGAGAAAGAGAATAAGATAGAGAGTGAGATAGAGAGGTGAGAGAGAAAGTGAAAGAGACAGAGTGAGAGAAAGAGAGAGTGAGAGAGTTAGAGAGAGTGAGACAGAGAGAGTGCTGTTCATTATAATACAAAAATTTGTTCCATTTTTCCTTGTGTTAAATGATGTAATTTTTTTTTTCTATTTCAGTCTGACATTCTTAATTTTTTTTAATTGTTAAACTCGCCTTTCTGAGGTCAGATATTTTTATGTTCAAACAGGACTCAAATCTGCAATGAATACAAAGTGCATGAATGGTGTTGCGAACTGCTTTCATTAAAAATGACAACATTCTGTTCTAAATAAGATCAGCTCATACATTTGTTCTGTTCTAGATAAGAAAGATCATATGAATTTTATTTACAATTCTGGAAGTAGAAATCTGTCATCATCTGAAGCCTGCGATGGAGAACTGCCTGTTAGCTCCACCATGAACTGTGCTGAGTGTATCCAGCCCTGAAATCTAAACTTGCTGATTCTGTAGCAGACTGTGATGAGATTTCTGTGACAAAGTCTAGCATACAATATGACTAAAAGAATCCTCTGGCATTGCCATAAATATTTGTCATTTTCTAAGTTTTATTTCTTTAATTCTGAAGCTGTTATTTATTTGTAAATCATTTTTAAAAATTCATCTTGTGATCTAAAAAGTTTGCCACTAGGCTCCATCACTGGAAAGGGGGGGGGGGGGAAATCAGGCTGTATGAGTTACAAATCTTCAGAAATATTGTGAGAAATATGATAAGATTTTGTCCAGCCATGGTTCACTGGTCAACCGTGGTTAGATGATCCCAACAGCTGCACCTTACCCTCATCTCAGTCGTCTTTGCCAACTTATGGTTTTGTAAATATCATGTGTTCCTATTTGTCTTTCATTGTAAGTACACCTGCCATTTCTGTCCAGCACTTTCTGAATGAAGTGCCATTTTGATGTTATTTTGGCTGCACTGCTCACAAAAACCAGGCCGAGTATAAAGATAAGAGCAACAAAAACTAGACAGACATCACAAATGAAGAAAACAGCTGCTCACATTTAAAGCAATTCATGTTAGATGATATTTTCAGGAGCCAAAGAAGAACATTTAAAAATGGATTTAAGCAAAAGATGAAAAGATCTTCCCTTTGGTCAGTTTTATACTTTGATAAGACCAGAATATGCCAGCTTTACTGTGCATCATTAACAAGGACTTGATCACTAGGCAGGTGCATGTTATCTTCTTTAATACTACTGTTTGCTGGACTAACCACAGAAACATCAACTTTCCAATCAACCATCAGCAAAGTTAAATATCAGCACAGATAAATCAAAAAGGGATTAAAGAAAGCTACAGACAACACTAGCTTACACTGAACAAATTTAGAATTCTTGTATGTAGCACTGGCATACATAAATCAGATTATGGCAAACCTGTATCATATGTACAGCTGATATGTTTTTTCATGTCATCAGAGTTTACATGCAACAGAATGGCTCTTTGCATGTAAGAAAGCAAATTTTTAGTGCAAGTGGATGTTGGATATGTTTAGAAGTTGCTGAGAATCATTTTTCTGAGCAGCTTGTATTAGAATTTGATTGAAATCAATAGCTGCAGTTGCAACAACTATCTGAGCTGTCCATGTTTGCAGCAACCATATCTGAGCTGTCCATGTTTGCAGCAACCATATCTGAGCTGTCCATGTTTGCAGCAACCATATCTGAGCTGTCCATGTTTGCAGCAACCATATCTGAGCTGTCCATGTTTGCAGCAACCATATCTGAGCTGTCCATGTTTGCAGCAACCATATCTGAGCTGTCCATGTTTGCAGCAACCATATCTGAGCTGTCCATGTTTGCAGCAACCATATCTGACTAATCCACACTTACAATAACTACATTTGAGTTGCCCATGACTGCAACAACCAATCAAAGGTGCCCACAACAAATATATCCAAGTTGCCTATGGTTGCAACCATATCTAAGGTGCCCACATTTGCAACAACTATATCCAAGTTGCCTATGGTTGCAACCATATCTAAGGTGCCCACAGTTGCAACAACTATATCCAAGTTGCCTATGGCTGCAACCATATCTAAGGTGCCCACATTTGCAACAAGTATATCCAAGTTGCCCATGGTAGCAACAACTGTTTGAATTGCAAGGTCCAGTTTCCTAGCACTTGCAAATTACATCTTCAAGTCTGGCCCTTATTTCCTCCCTAATTAGAGTAGCACCTTAGTGCAGGATTGTACTCCTTGTGCACAGTCTTTCACCAGTTCTTCTGACTCCTTATGGCTGACTAAAACAAACAAATAACTACACAAACAAAATTTATAAACTGTATACATCTTTGTACATAGCAAAAAAGCAATTGTCACATGTTATTTATAGCCCTCACTTGCTTTCAACTTACATTTTGTAGATCTTGCACCTTTATGAACTTCTTGAAAGAAAAAAAAAAACAGAACAACTGCCTCTCAGTTACCATCCTTCTTTATAAATGTAAACAGGAAGATTTTCCTTCAGATTTGGTGGGACAAGTGTTGAGTACCAAGTGTTGTATCAGATTTGGTGGGACAAGTGTTGAGTACCAAGTGTTGTATCAGATTTGGTGGGACAAGTGTTGTAGCACAAACCAAGCAGAATCAGTCAAACTGTTGTCATGAGCAGAAGTGAAGTTCAAGGACTTAACCAAGCAGTCGCGGCAGTTGTACACCCAGAGAACACATTGAAGATTAGCCATAAAATACTAGTCTTATAAACAGGTAATCGCAAATGTCAGCATGGTCTTGACATCAGAAGAGTACATCTTGACATACAGAAATACTAGAACTAGTAAAGCTCCTTTATTCTAGCATACATTGAGAGTTACTTATGATACTTTATTTTATTCTTTCATGATAAAGTAATGTCAACAGACATACGAGCAGATCCCATTACTTTTTGTAATTATAAAGTAATCCATACTCTATTGTACATTGTTACTTGTCTGCATCATGTGAATGATAAATATCTGGTTGTAATTTTATCTTACTTGACATTTCACGTAGTGAAGTAAAATATAAATATTTAATAAATCATGTGTTTTCTTGAAATCTTTAATATGTGATGTGGAGATTGTTGTGATTTTGTTCTTGTGTTAATAAATATCAATGAGGTGGACAGATGCTGGGCTGCCTTCTCATCCAAAGTTTGTACCTTACTACTAGCACTGTCCAAAATGGGTGTTTGACATCTGTCAGCAGTGTTTGAGAAAGTCTTTCAGAAACAGAACATCAGACTGTAGGGCAAGGCACACTGAATACAACTGCACACATGACTTTAGTGAACAAAGAAAAACAGGATATCATGCAAAGATCTGTTCCATAAATAAAGGACTTCATCTGAGTTTATAGTAAGTCAAGGCTGCAAAAAATGTTTAATCAATATGTTTATTATATCAGTATTTATGCATATTAGGTCATCTTCTTCAACATTTCAAGTACTTGCTCTGGAGACTACACACCAAGATGAACTTATCTAGGTCCTACTTACCTCCACATAGCTTTTGTCCCAGATCCCTACCCTCTGATGAATGTATCTGTTGGAACATATCTTTCAGTATATCCAGAACTATACTCTGCAAATAAAACCTTCTGTGACATTCACCTAATTTGCGACCCTACAAATATAAGCTAACACCTGATTAAAGGATTGACCAATGAAGTGCTGGCTTTATCCATGACTCAAATAGTCAAGCTTGAAAGAATTCAAAATGAGGCCATGAGAGCATTTCTGGGGTGCACTGGGGATACTCGGATCATAGCTATGTGTTATCTGCTGGATATGCCCAGCATGAAAGTGAGGCACAAGTATGCACAAAAGAAGACATACCTTAGAACTGCTGACACAGCAAACCACCACCTTCTATCAGAACTGAACTCAGCAAAGGGCAAGCGTGCCAAGCGAGGGAGATCGTGGTTGACAGAGGCAGAGGAGACTGTTGCAGTCTCAGACCACAGCAGACTCCACTTGAACTGGAATGGACTAAAGTGCCAAATCTGTAGAATCTATCAGGACCTTCATTATCTTCACCGTGAATGCCAAGACTGGGCTCAGCGTAAAACAGATGTTCAGGTGCAGGAACAGATTCAGCATCAGTCCAGACCACATGACCCTGTGATCTTCATAGATGGGTCAGTGGTCAACAGCCTAAAAAGTGGATAGACCTATACTGTCTACCGCAACCGCAAACTGAGAGATAGTTCTTCCACAGGGAGCAAGTCAAGCTTCTAGAGAACTCTTAGCTATCCAGTTTGATGTGGATGTACTGCCCGGATCATGCGGGAGTCAAAGGCAATGAGAAAACGGACAAGCTGGCAGGCATGACATCAATTGAGGGAACCCTACGAACAGACAAGGAGGAGGTTGCAAGAGCCACTTTGGATAGGCTGAGTACCGAGGATGACATGGGGTTGAATGACGACAATCACATCAGGAGCATGATCGAATTGGGGGAGAAGAGAAGCGGACGGTTTTCTGAATGAAGTGGTTTAGCGCTTGTTACCCACAACCAGTATGTGGCTGGCTCAATCAGCAGACCCACAACCAGTGTGTGGCTGTCCCCATCAGCAGACCCACAACCAGTGTGTGGCTGTCCCCATCAGCAGACCCACAACCAGTGTGTGGCTGTCCCCATCAGCAGACCCACAACCAGTGTGTGGCTGTCCCCATCAGCAGACCCACAACCAGTGTGTGGCTGGCTCAGTCAGCAGACCCACACTTCAGTGGGTGCTGGAACAGAAGACAGGCCACATACAGGAACGCCCGGAGTGTAGGAATGCCAGTGATGACAAATAAGACTCGTAACTTTTGACACTGTGTGTAATCAATTCTGTGGAAAACAAAAAAAAAAAAGCTATTGTTGTTTTCTTGTCATTTTCATTTATGGTCCCCCATTTTAAAATTAAAATTAAATCATGGTGTTACATGTTTAGTTTCAGGGAGCATTGTTTGAATGCCATAAATACAAGTTTTCTAAAGATTTCTGTATGGCAGGGAATCAAACTGACAGTAACAGGGAAGATTTGATAAAAGGCATTATTTTTTTTAAAAATCACACGTTGTGATAATATCAAATATACACTTGTAAGCAGCATATGAAGGAAGATATAATGAAGTGTTAACAATTAATCCTGCTTTGGTAATTTGACTATAAAATAAAAATTTCTATCACTATCACGAATAAACGGATTCAGCGCTTCTTCAGAAATTTACTGTTTTGACTTTTGTTTAGGAACTTGTGACAGTGTGATAAGGAGAAAAAGGCTGAAAGTTCAATCCTAGGCAAGGTTTATCTTTGACCACAAAGCTGGTGTGTAACCATATGTGCCATGTTTATCATAAAGCTCATGAAAGTAGAAGAAAGAAACTTGTTTTTTGCGACCCTGGAAAACAGCAAAGAGGCATAAACTAAGTTTCCAAATCTTGAGATGGCAGGTCATGTAACATGACAGATCTTAATCATGTTAAACTTTCCTAACTAAAATGACAGCACATACAAGTACAGATGTGCTAAAGGAATGGAGAAGTTGATGAGCCATAACGTTCACATACACTCAAAAGAGTGCATAAACTCAAAAGAGTGCATAAACTCAAAAGAGTGCATAAACTCAAAAGAGTGCATAAACTCAAAAGACTGCATAAACTCAAAAGACTGCATAAACTCAAAAGACTGCATAAACTCAAAAGAGTGCATAAACTCAAAAGAGTGCATACACTCAAAAGAGTGTATAAACTCAAAAAAGTGCATAAACTCAAAAGACTGCATAAACTCAAAAGAGTGCATAAACTCAAAAGAGTGCATAAACTCAAAAGACTGCATAAACTCAAGAGTGCATAAACTCAAAAGAGTGCATAAACTCAAAAAAGTGCATAAACTCAAAAGAGTGCATAAACTCAAAAGAATGCATAAACTCAAAAGTTTTAAATGCTTGAACACAAAATACGAGAGAAGTAGATATCCTGGAAGAACTGAGCTATCTTATCTGGAACCACATCTGTAGTGGAAAAATATTGTTTATCATATTACCATGCCAACCAACATATTTACCATTGACTAGAAAGTAAAAAACTGAAAACAGAAATGTTTTTTTTTTATTTTAAATTTGATATAAGTAGATTATACCTCCAAGTATATTCTAAAAAAAAAAACATAAATAAAGGCACAACACTGATCAAGTGACCAGATATACTAAGACCAGCCAACTGTGATAAATTATTCAAGATTTAAACAAAAATTTGGGTGATGATTTAAAATGTAGCACAGATAAAATAAAACAGATTCTGAGCAAACAATGAGCATTTATCTGTTCAGTTTGCAGATTTTTTTTTGCCTGATCTTAATAAAAGATTTAGAAACCATTAAGTAAAAATTTTTTTAAAACAACATAAATTGACTAGGATTATTAAAAAAGATTGACAGATACCAACAAAAAATTTTTTTAAAAAGGGCCAAAATTTGCTTACAAAAAAATGTAAAATCTGGAAGATCTAGATCCAAAAGGTCTTAACAGCAGAAATAAAAAAAAAAAATCCAAGACCTTGCACTCAAAGCTTTTTGTAAACAGTTTAATATGGTAAACTAAACATATAAATTCAACACTGTTTCTGCATAGTCATCAGATGTGCCTGTAATGTCAACAAATTCAGCAACTACAGCATATTATGTATACATAGTTTGTCCTTTGTTGTGGGCCTTATCAAACATTACCATATTTACATTAATGCTGTTCAAATTTTTTATAGCAGACAAAAACATTTGTTTCTCAGAGAATTCCATGAGCTAGTAACAGCTCTATATATCTGGAACATGATGATGATGATGCCCAGAACGATGTGAAACTGTCCTGTACTCCTCTGTCTCATGAACGTTGGATAACCCTGTACTCCTGTCTTATGAATGTTGGATAGCTTTGTACTCCTGTCTTATGAATGTTAGATAGCCCTGTACTCCTGTCTTATGAATGTTGGATAACCCTGTACTCCTGTCTTATGAATGTTGGATAACCCTGTACTCCTGTCTTATGAATGTTGGATAACCCTGTACTCCTGTCTTATGAATGTTGGATAACCCTGTACTCCTGTCTCATGAATGTTAGATAACCCTGTACTCCTGTCTCATGAATGTTGGATAGCCTTGTACCCCTCTGTCTCATGAATGTTAGATAGCCCTGTACTCCTGTTTCATGAATGCTGGATAGCCCTGTACTCCTCTGTCCCATGAATATTGGATAGCCCTGTACTCCTCTGTCTCATCAATGTTGGATAGCTCTGTACTCCTCTGTCTCATCAATGTTGGATAGCCCTGTACTCCTCTGTCTCATCAATGTTGGATAGCTCTGTATTCCTGTCTCATGAATGTTGGATAGCCCTGTACTCCTGTTTCATGAATGTTGGATAGCTCTGTACTCCTGTTTCATGAATGTTGGATAGCCCTGTACTCCTCTGTCCCATGAATGTTGGATAGCTCTGTACTCCTCTGTCTCATGAATGTTGGATAGCTCTGTACTCCTCTGTCTTATGAATGTTGGATAGCTTTGTACTCCTGTCTTATGAATGTTAGATAGCCCTGTACTCCTGTCTTATGAATGTTGGATAACCCTGTACTCCTGTCTTATGAATGTTGGATAACCCTGTACTCCTGTCTTATGAATGTTGGATAACCCTGTACTCCTGTCTTATGAATGTTGGATAACCCTGTACTCCTGTCTCATGAATGTTAGATAACCCTGTACTCCTGTCTCATGAATGTTGGATAGCCTTGTACCCCTCTGTCTCATGAATGTTAGATAGCCCTGTACTCCTGTTTCATGAATGCTGGATAGCCCTGTACTCCTCTGTCCCATGAATATTGGATAGCCCTGTACTCCTCTGTCTCATCAATGTTGGATAGCTCTGTACTCCTCTGTCTCATCAATGTTGGATAGCCCTGTACTCCTCTGTCTCATCAATGTTGGATAGCTCTGTATTCCTGTCTCATGAATGTTGGATAGCCCTGTACTCCTGTTTCATGAATGTTGGATAGCTCTGTACTCCTGTTTCATGAATGTTGGATAGCCCCGTACTCCTGTCTCATGAATGTTGGATAGCTCTGTACTCCTCTGTCTCATGAATGTTGGATAGCTCTGTACTCCTCTGTCTCATGAATGTTGGATAGCTCTGTACTCTTGTCTCATGAATGTTGGATAGCCCTGTACTCCTCTGTCCTATGAATGTTGGATAACCCTGCACTCCTCTGTCCCACGAATGCTGGATAGCCCTGTATTCCTGTCTTATGAATGTTGGATAACCCTGTACTCCTCTGTCTCATGAATGTTGGATAACCCTGTACTCCTCTATCTCATGAATGTTGGATAGCCCTGTACTCCTCTGCCCTATGAATGTTGGATAACCCTGCACTCCTCTGTCCCATGAATGTTGGATAGCCCCATACTCCTGTCTTATGAATGTTGGATAACCCTGTACTCCTTTGTCCCATGAATGTTGGATAGCCCTGTACTCCTGTCTTATGAATGTTGGATAACCCTGTACTCCTCTGTTCTATGAATGTTGGAGGTAACAAGGTAGTTCAGTGTAGTTTTCTTGTCTCACAGCTCACATGACAAGCTTGGTAAGCTGTAGTGTCAGTTTTCTTAGTGATCTCCACACAGCAGGGAACTTGCCACACTGCAGAGAGTTGGCCTTATGGAGTCAACATAATGTAAATACTCAAATAAATGCTTGGATACTTCAAACACTACAAAATATCCTCCACTGTTGCCACCATAATGTGACATCTGAGAAACTAATGCAAAGTTTTCTGAGAGTCCTGCATGAACCATCATTGGTCTGTAGCTAAAATTATGAGAAACAATGTTCTCTATGTCCTGTTTCAGATGTCTGTGATCAGTCTCTGTTAAGTCTGGTTTCAGCTGTCTATAAACTACCTTTATGAAGTCTGGTTTTAAGTGTTTATGATAGCTCTCTGTGAAATCTGCTTTCTGTCATCTGTGACCACTCTCTGTATGAATTCTGGTTTTAGGCATGTGTGAATTCTGGTTTTAGGCATCTGTGACCACTCTCTGTGAAGTCTGGTTTCAGATATCTGTGACCACTCTCTGTGAAGTCTGTTTTCTGGCATCTGTGACCACACCCTGTGAAGTCTGCTTTCTGGCACCTGTGATCAATCTCTGTGAAGTCTGCTTTCTGGCATCTGTGACCAATCTCTGTGAAGTCTGCTTTCTGGCATCTGTGACCAATCTCTGTGAAGTCTGCTTTCTGGCATCTGTGACCAATCTCTGTGAAGTCTGCTTTCTGGCATCTGTGACCAATCTCTGTGAAGTCTGGTTTCAGGCATCTGTGACCACTCTCTGTGAAGTCTGGTCTCTCTCTGTGGCTGTGACTCTCGTAATGTACCTCATGTTGTAAATGATAGCTAAACTAACACCTATAAAAAAATATATATATAATTCCAAGAAAAGCGACAACTATTTCAAATCCTTTAAATATTTTTTTTCAAATCTACATATATTTGCATTCAGACATGCTCATTATTGACATATGCCTTATTTTTCTAATACAATCCAATGATGCTATTATCTTAGTTCACAATATCTTATGACACACCATTAGTAAGGTACACTTCTTGTTAATAAAGACTGCCATTACTATGCTGTAGTATATACTACTATTTCATGTTATCTGGTAATGTGGAAACTGACACAACACATTCTGATTTGACAAAGACCTTGTTTCTACAGCAGGTGTCATAGGATGATAGTGTATGAAAAAACATGGTTTTGTAAACATCTTTCTATAAGGGTGGTTTTTTTGTTTGTTTTTTTTTTGTTTTTTTTTGGTCAAGGTATTTGTGTGCTGGATTCTCATGGTTGGACTCTCACGGTTGTACTCTCATGGTTGGACTCTCGTGGTTGGACACTTGCCTTGCTTATCCTACTAGAGACTAAAATTCTGTTCTATGCTCTTCTGTTTTTTTTTTTTTGTTGTTGTCACATCTGTGCACTATGCATTTTTCAAGGTTCTGTCTATGAGAACATGCCTTTTCTGAACATTGCTGGGGTCACAGTTCAGTGTCCTTGTCCACTGATTACCATCTGTTACAGTACCCGGAGTATAACTTGAATTCTCTTTGGATTTAAGAACTATAAATTACAGATCTTCCACTTCAAAATTAACACTTTAGAAAAGTTGGAATGTACTTATGCTTGGAAGATGATATAACAATTACAACATTAGAAATATCTTGGATAAGAACACTTCATGCAAATTCACTTCAAATCAGATCTGGAAAATGATCTCAGACTGTTCAACATTAAATTAGTACAGTAAATTTGTATATTATTAACAGAATATGAAATGATTTATAAAATTAACTGGACCTCTGATAAGACGTTATAACATTGGTGGAACAAAAGACAATGTTATAATATATTATTAGGTAAGATGTTATAATAATGACCACACTCACTTCATATCTGATAACATGAGGACTAGAAGACATCATGAAAAAAAAAAGGGAAGAGAGGCGAAGGAAGACAGAGAAAATGTAACAGTTTAATATTTTGACAGGACAGAAAATATGCTAATGAAATGATCACAAATATCAAAGACAGACATGTATAAAGTTGCTTTTTGCATTCTGAAAAATATTTGATGACAACATGAAGATTAACTGGGAATCTCTTTTAAAAAAAAAAATTATATCTTATCTTGGTTTAAAGTTCAACCAACATGAAGCATCTCCGAATTTTAACTAAACCTCAGGCAATATACAAGAAAGTTAACATCTCTGAACTTTAACTAAACCTCAAGCAGTATACAGGAAAGTTAACACCTCTGAAATTTAACTAAACCTCAGACAGTATACAAAAAAGTTAACATCTCTGAATTTTAACTAAACCTCAGACAGTATACAACAAAGTTAACATCTTTAAATTTTAACTAAACCTCAGACAGTATACAAGAAAGTTAAATTTTTTTAACTTTAACTTAACCTCAGAAAGCATACAAGAAATACTTTAACTAAATCTCTGATACATCTTCTACAGCTCACAATGTTCAACATGCATGCCATACTTCTAATCTGCGATACTTCAGATTTTAAAACAGCAGATAGTGTAATAAGGTCAGGTCAGCACACTGGTAGCCAAAACAAAAATATTTGCTAAACTCATCATATTAAGTTTATTTAAAATTTAACAAAGAATATGAATGCAAATAAAATGAAATAGCAAATGATAAAAACACAGACAAGTAAAATTTTCTATGGAGTGAAAAGAACAACCAAATATTTTGATGAAAGAATCTTCTGCCTTTTTAAAAGCAAACTGGACAAAACTGTTCTTTAAAGAAACATAACAAAAAGTTTAAAAATGGTACAACATTAATTAAGCCTGGATAAACTGTTTATTTATAGTGTAGAAAATATGAGAAATTAAGTAGACGGCAGTGAGTACGGTCATCAGATCTTGTTCGATTTTTCAACCAACCATGACTAGCATATAGGTCATTTTGTAAATGACCAGAATATGCTTGAAACTAAACTACAGCAGAAGTTCTGGGCGGCCCAGAAGTATGATGTCCTGCCTAATTAGCAAAGGATCATTAAAAATCAGAGAATTTTTTTTCTTTTTCTTTTTTTACTATTATATAATTCACTTAGTAATGATGTCGCACTGCTATCTGGTCACTTGGTTTGTAAGAATGAATACCTAACCACCACCAAATCTGTGAACGTGAATGCCTGACATCAAATCTCTTGGCCTGTGAGAAAGAATGCCTAACCCTCTTCTGTTCTCTGGGATTCTGAAAACAAATGCCTAGCTTTTATGAATGAAGACAAACAATATCTAGTGCAAATTGATTATCACAGGCAACCTGGCATGTGTAAACAGTAAAAAAAAAAAAAAAACAGACTTAAATGGGTGCTGTCCTGGTTAAATTTATCCACAATCTAACAATAACAACAATGACAACAATATGTCTAACTCCAAAAATGGAGACATGGGATACCAGAGTACATGGTAATGTAACACTGTCAAGATAAGTATATACTCACATAAAAATAGGTCTCACATATATATAAGGCAATGATTTCAAAGTGGCTGAATACACAAGAAAAATGTACCAGCAGTTTCCTTTGATAAAAATGTAAATTTTTATAAAGTTAAAAAACTGTTAACATAGGCCAGAAACTGCGCTCCAGTTCCCATGACTAAGAAATATATGAGTACTGAACCCAGAATATGTGCTCCACTTCTCGACACTTTGAGCAACATATGAGTATTGGAATCATGAAAACAATTTCAGCAATAACACACTTATGAAAAAAAATCTGAGAAATAACATGTACATGACCTATAGAAAAATATGTGGTCTGATTTTATAAAAGGAACTCTGTGATGGTATTTCTATTTGTAACGATTTTACAAGAAATATTACTCTGATGATTTTACAAGAAATATTACTCTGATGAAATCATTTTTCTTATATTTCAGTCTCAGCTCCCTGCCCAGGACATTTTTGTTCCAGAAAATCACCTTCCAATACAGATGTTGTTTAGCACCTTGCAAGTGTAGTATGTGTAAAAAGTTCACACCTGATATTACATATATGTAATACATATCAGTAAGATGTCTCTATAACCTGTTATTACATATACGTATCAGTAAGATGTCTCTATAACCTGATATTACATATACGTATCAGTAAGATGTCTCTATAACCTGATATTACATATACGTATCAGTAAGATGTCTCTATAACCTGATATTACATATACGTATCAGTAAGATGTCTCTATAACCTGATATTACATATACGTATCAGTAAGATGTCTCTATAACCTGATATTACATATACGTATCAGTAAGATGTCTCTATAACCTGATATTACATATACGTATCAGTAAGATGTCTCTATAACTCTCAGCACAGAGTCTTCAGTCATTAACCTCCTTGGCATTAACCCCATCACCTTACATCTTACATCCTTCCTGTGCTGTTAAACATCACATAGGGCTCACATAGTTGTTTGCCAAGTTTTCCACAGCGAGTCTTTCAACTTCATCAAGGGATGTTACTGGCTTCTCTTAACAATGTCCTCTTTAGAGTTTCACGCAGTCGACCTCTTTTTCTTTGGCCTGTTGTGCTCCATCTGATAGCTTGTTTTGGTATTCTCTGATTGTTTCTTCTCATCACATGGCCTACATATGTCCATCTTCTTTTTCTGGTCACCCATGAGACAGGTTGTTGTTTGCTAAATCTTCTTATCTCTGCGTTGTTCTTGAATTATGGGTCAGGTATACATGCCTTGTATATTATGTGGGCCAGGTTTTCCATGCCAAAATCATTAGCCTCTCATGTTATTTGGGCCAGGTTTATCATGCTAAAATCATTAGCCTTGTACGAGGGTTATACCGAAAGTCATGGGCAAAAATTTTTTAAAAATCAGAATTTATAGATAGAGAAAATATAAATGTATCAACTTATCTGCATCCTTTTCTTCACTTTTCAGCATAATCTCCATTTCTCTGCACACATTTTTTACACTGCTCTTCAAGTTTGTAAATACCCTCCCGAAAGAATTCCATTCCAGCTGACCAACGACACAGATGCACTGCTTTCTGGACGTTCTCTCCTGTGGGACCCAGCGGGCACAAACTTTTCTATAGCTTTGGGTTTCAATCATTTCCTGTACTACACTGTGTCCTATTCCAAGATTTACAGCGATTTCAGATACTGTGACATGTCTGTTTTCTTTAATGATGTACTCAACCCTTTCCACGTTGCGTTTAGTGAAGGCAGTTCGAGGGTGACCACTGCGAGGTAAATCTTGGATGCTTGTGTTTCCATCTTTGAAACGTTTCACTCACTTCCTAATACATCTAGCACCCATGCACACATCTCCATAAGCAAGTTGAAGTCTTTGGTAAATTTCAGCAGTGGAAATTTCCTCTTTAATGAGGAACTCAATAACGGACGTACGAAACGAAACTTCAACATCTGCCATTTTGTTTATGCTCCGCATGATCACGTGACAAATGAAGTGCAAAGGATGCAATTTAAGGTGATACATTTATATTTTCTCCATCTATAAATTCTAATTTTTAAAAGATTTTTGCTCACAACTTTCGGTATGACCCTTGTATGTTATTTGGGCCAGGTTTTCATGTTAAAAACATTAGCCTGGTATGTTATATGGGCTAAGTTTTCCATGTTAAAATCTTTAGCCTTGTATTTTATATGCGCCAGGTTTGCCATACTAAAATCATTAGCTTTGTATGTTATATGGGCCAAGTTTTCCATACCAAAATCATTAACTTTGTACGTTATATGGGCTAACCTGGTTTTGACCCTGCACACAGTATTAAGCCTGAATAATATTTATGGTAGTACCGTGAGCCACGTAGTGAATGAAATAAAGTCAAGATTCTAAAAATAATTACAGGATCTCCTTAATTTAATAAAGCAACATTTTTGACATGTTTTTTTTCATTGGAAATGTAGCACTAAGCAGGTTAAGACATATATACGCAGGCTACAATGAAGGAATTCCTCCTTAATCAATACTGGAGAGCAGTTACATTCATTCAGACTGGAGATATATATTTTTACAAAACTTCTGTATTATTTAACTTCTCGTTGCATCAAAACCTTGGAATCTAAAAATGCCAATGTAAGATACATTGTGTGATGACACATACAAAATAATGATTTTACCGTATTACACTAAGAGAGGATGCTGGATAAAAGATGCTTGACGAAGATTTACGACCACTGCCTACCAAACAAATAAAAACCAACAACACAAAAAACTAGTGTGTTCTGATCTCTTAACTCTTTAGTCTTCTGACGATACTTATGACAGAGTGAGACCTAAACATGATCTGTCAACACTAAATTCTGCAATAACTTCTTAAAATATCACGAATGATGGGGCTCAGCTTTGCCTACCAGTTCTTACTGGCTATTATCTGCTAAATTATATATACTATGGATAGAGCAAAATTTAAAAAAAACAGAATCAATTAAAAACAAGCAATGGATTAAATAATAAGCATGAATAATATGAAAAACAAAATAAAGAAGATGATACAGTCTTACGTTGTTTTCAAGGCTTATATTAACTATAGTCCCTCAGAATGGACAAATGGCAGGAGATAACTAAGAACACAGAGGAACCCAGACGAATCTTGTCTGCAGCAATAAGCCACAACGGCTCAGAAAGCTGAATATCAGCTACAATAAGTGTCTGATTTTTAAAATGTGAAATGTGATGCCAAAAAGATAAAAAGAACATTGTAAAACGTGAAGTCAAGAAAAAAAGATAAACGGCTTGAATTTATGTATCTCACTTAAGAAAGAAAAAAAAGATGTTACAGACATACAACATTATGATGATATAAATGACAATTAAGTATTCTTCTTAGCTGGGTAGCAAAAATATCTGTCCAGGAATACAAGAATTTGGTGTAATCAACACCACAAAAAAACAGCAACAATCTGCTAGCTAATCAATCTGAAAAATCAATTGATCTTACACAAATATTTGTATACAGTGAAACAGAAATAGCAGAGAGGGTTTCGTGCTGGATATGGCACAAACTTGGAAAACAACGGAACACTGACCCGTGAAGACTTATAAATTCCCAATGACCCTATACAACACAGTAACAATGCTCAAGGCAATGGCAGATAACATTTTCTACCTTCTCAATGGGCACCAAGAGTGGCTCGTGTTTCCACTTCCCTCAGGCCGTCTTATAAATAGCCAAGCCTGACACACTGGACAAGCAGGGGCACCAACGCGAAGCAAGGTCAAAGTCTTGGTCTCAGTAATATAAGACAGCTTATCGAAATTCACTGAACAAACAGCTAGGAATGCTGACACGTTACAGACATGAAAATTCAGAGCTAGGAATGCTGACACGTTACAGACATGAAAATTAGTTACCCTTTTCATGGAATCAACCGTGAGTTCGCTAGCAGTAAGTAAAGAGGCTACAGCAAGTGAAAAGGCTACAGCAAGAGGCTACAGCGAGTGAAGAGGCTACAGCAAGTGAAGAGGCTACAGCAAGTTAAGAGGCTACAGCGAGTGAAGGGAGATGATAAATGACAGAGCAAGTAACTGACAAAAGCTCCACTTTCCTACCAAGCTCCTTGTTAACTAAATGTCAAAACACCATGTCCTGGCTGGAATGATACACACATGTTTTCTCAGACTTTTGTATCATTATGTTTCCCAGACTTGTGTATCATTATGTTTCTCAAACCTGTGTATCATTATGTTTCCCAGAGACTATGGTTATATCTAAGAAACAGAATCCACCAGCACTCAGTATTAAATTAAACGGAACTATTCTAAAGCAGGTGCAGAAATTCAAATACCTTGGAGCAGTAATAACTTCAGATGGGAAATGCAGAACAGAAATTAGGAACAGAATAGGCCAAGCAAAGACTGCATTTCAGAGAATGAGAAACATATTAGCTAACACATCGTTATCAATGAATGTTAGAAAACGAGTCCTAAAATGCTATATTGAACCTATCTTGTTATATGGAAGTGAATCATGGACAATAGGCAGGTCTGCACACAAATCATTGGAAGCAGCAGAAATGTGGTTTATTAGAAGAATGTTGCGAATCCCCTGGACAGCAAAAATAACTAATGAAGAATGTATGAGAAGAGCTGGAGAGACAAAAAACCTTGTCAAAAAGATAAGAGAGAGACAATGTACTTTCATGGGACATGCAATGAGAAGAGGGGGCATTGAAAATATTATAACAACAGGAAAAATAGAAGGAAGAAGATCAAGAGGAAGACCAAGAGAAATGATACTGGACAGTCTGACGGGATGGTGTGAGAGGAGATCACCAACTGAACTGATGGCCTGCATGAAGGACCGGGTACTCTGGAGAAGCATAATAGCCAACGCCAGTCGGCATGGCAAATGATGATGATGATGATGATGACTTGTGTATCATTATGTTTCCCAGACTTGTGCATGATTATGTTTCTCAGACTTGTGCATGATTATGTTTCCCAGGCTTGTGTATGATTATGTTTCTCAGACTTGTGTATGATTATGAAGACTTGTGTATGATTATGTTTCCCAGATTTGTGTATGATTATGTTTCTCAGACGTGTGTATGATTATGTTTCCCAGACTTGTGTATGATTATGTTTCTCAGACTTGAGTACGATTATGAAGACTTGTGTATGATTATGTCTCTCAGACTTGTGTATCATTATGTTTCTCAGACTTGTGTATCACTGTTTCCCAGACTTATGTGTATTATGTTTCACAAACTTGTGCATGTTCTCCACCATTATGTTATATGTCATTCATTATGTTTCCTATCATTATGTTACATATCACTCAGTTTCCTATCATTATGTTATATGTCACTGCATGTCATGTTCCTATCACTGTTACCTGTCATTATGATTAATAATTAGGTCTTCAACAAGATGGAGGTAACAAAAATACAGGCTGAGTGTCAGATGTGACATTCTGATTTGTTACAACAATCTCAGTAAAATGTTAACTGATATAACAATGTAGTCTCCATATTTCTTACATTTCAGCTTGCTTTACAAAATCAATGTTGTGTTTGCTGGATACAAAACTACTTCATGACTGATATTTATACCATCATCTCAGATATTTCACATTTATTCAACAATAGTTATGTATTAATATTTCACTTTTTTAAAATTCCAAAGACTGAGCATCACAAACATCTTCCTGGTGTTTTACTCACCAACTTCCTGGTGAACACCTCTACAAATGACAAGCAATTGTTGGCCACTCTAAAACTTGTAGAGGAAGTTTAACAACTTTGAGGTCTGAACCTGACACCAGTCAACATCATGTGACATGTCCCACATGCACAATTTAGTGCAAGGGGGACTGAATTCATAGTACAGACACACACTCACATTTTTTTGCAAGCAAAACTCACAAATTTTATATTTTATGACATTTTTTTTGGGGGGGGGGTGTCTTTTTAAATTAAAAAAATGAGCCATTTTGACCACATGCTTTCACAAAAACTCACTGTTGCTGTGGTAGAAGCATACTCTAAGCAGGTTTTGCATACATACAGGTGTATAACAGAAAAAAGGTAAAGTATATTTTCAGTTTATGAGACACCTCAATGGCTTACTCCTGATATGGTTACACTTTTAAATCTCACCAGCTGCTAGGACTTGAAGCGAGATTTAGCACTTTGACCTATCTGCAATTTACAGGTACAGCTGAAATGATACAGGTGGAACATGGGTCTTGAGCACTGATGTTTTTAGTTTTTTTTTTTTTTTTTGGAGGGTAGGTATGAGTGTCATTATTGGAGGTAAACATTTTTAAATGTCTTTTTGCAGAATGGGGTTTTGTTTGTGCATCTCCTATTTTCTAGTTATCTTGAGCCACGAACCCTCGTTACAGTAGTTACAGAGTAGGAGTCACAACTTTCAGTGTATTAAGGGAAATAATAATGCTTTTGCTTTTTGAAATAACAATATAATATGCACATGTTATGAGAAAACTTTACTGATAATCTTGGGGCTTGTGTACAATATTTGACAATGAAAAAAAAAGTTATTTCATGGTTTATATTTACTTTGTACCTTGATATTTTGTCATTGTACTATGGCTAATGTAATCTAGTTATGTTGTATGGCTAATGTACTCCAGTTAATGCTGAACTCTGGTTAATGTTGTATTCTGGTTAGCATTGTATTTTTTAGCATAATTCCACTGTCTGATTTTAGATGCATCATATGGGCTGTAGAAACAAAGTAAAATACAACAAAATAGTTAATGATGACACTTTTCTGTACATTTCCGAAGAAAAGGTGAAGAAATTGTACCCCGGCACCCCTCTCTAAATAACTGAAAGCCCAGATTCATCATAATATTACCACGTGACTACAACAAAACTATGGCATGACACGTGTCTGTTTCAGATAAAGATCCTTTGTGCCATTTTCAGGTAAATTCTTTCAAATTCTTTACTCAAACACATCATGTTTTTCTTTACTTGTCTGTACAAGATAAAAGAACATTATCTCGCGTGTATCTCTTCATAACCTCCCCAATCTTCTTTATGAAACTCCTTTTTTAGACTTCTTTCATCCTATTTCCCGGCAGGCACATCTCAGCTCCCAAAAGGAGCAGTGATAGCCACTGGACATACTGACCTTCACAATACCACCTAAGTCTGACCAAATATTCAAAACAATGACCTAATCTTTTTTTCCACATACACTCCTATCAAACTGTATCTCATTAGCATACACTCATTCTCATTACAAGTTCATATGTTTAGTTCAAATACCCCCTTATTGTGCAACCATGAATGTATTTTTATGCACAATTCCATTTAAAATCATTTCAGTGGCACTAAAATTTTGTAGGAAATAAAGATTTTTTTAAAAAATGTATTTTAGCTGGTACTGTATTCTAGTTAATGTTGTACTTTAGCTAGTGCTGTACTCTGGTTAATGTTGTGCTTTAGCTGGTGCTGCACTCTGGTTAATACTGTACTCTTTTTCATGCTGTTCCACAAATGACTCAGATATGTAACATTCTTCTACACTGCCTTACCTTGCTGAAGGGACATTTACATGGAATGTTGTTCTGGATAAACGGCTCGGGGCAGTCAACACTGGCCAGTTTCTGACAAATGTCAGCGTAAGTACACGATCCTACATCATCAATGCACGGAACATGGAACCAGAAGAAGCCTTCATACTTTTCAAGTTCCACTTGCAGCTGTCAGCAGATAGAAATAATCAGCTGTCAGCAGACAGAAATAATCAGCTGTCAGCAGATAGAAATAATCAGCTGTCAGCAGATAGAAATAATCAGCTGTCAGCAGATAGAAGTAATCAAATGTCAGCAGATAGAAATAATCAGCTGTCAGCAGATAGAAATAATCAGCTGTCAGCAGATAGAAGTAATCAAATGTCAGCAGATAGAAGTAATCAAATGTCAGCAGATAGAAATAATCAGCTGTCAGCAGATAGAAGTAATCAAATGTCAGCAGATAGAAGTAATCAAATGTCAGCAGATAGAAATAATCAGCTGTCAGCAGATAGAAGTAATCAAATGTCAGCAGATAGAAATAATCAGCTGTCAGCAGATAGAAGTAATCAAATGTCAGCAGATAGAAATAATCAGCTGTCAGCAGATAGAAGTAATCAAATGTCAGCAGACAGAAATAATCAGCTGTCAGCAGATAGAAGTAATCAAATGTCAGCAGATAGAAGTAATCAAATGTCAGCAGATAGAAATAATCAGCTGTCAGCAGATAGAAGTAATCAAATGTCAGCAGATAGAAATAATCAGCTGTCAGCAGATAGAAATAATCAGCTGTCAGCAGATAGAAGTAATCAAATGTCAGCAGATAGAAATAATCAGCTATCTGCAGATAGAAATAATCAACTGTTAAAATATTTCACTTTCATCATACAGCAAAAAAATAAGATCAGTATATTCACCTTCATCATAGAACAAAAAAACAAGATCAGTATATTCACCTTCATCATAGAACAAAAAAATAAGATCAGTATATTCACCTTCATCATAGAACAAAAAAACAAGATCAGTATTTTCACAAAGTTCACCTGGATAACTCTTCCAAAACTCAAGGAACACAAAAAAGCATGAGACTGATCTATAATGTATCAAAAGGTCAAGGACACTAGAGGCACTAACACCATATCCTCTACATGTCTCAGTGGCACCTAACAATGCTCTTATTATTTTTTTTCCCTTTTTTACATTCCAGTCTCGTATGTGTGCACTTTATTTACATGTGATAAAGAGACTGATCTAGCAAACATTATGTGTGCACTTTGTTTATGTGCAATAAAGAGATTGATCCAGCAGACATTATGTGTGCACTTTGTTTATGTGTGATAAAGAGATTGATCCAGCAGACATTATGTGTGCACTTTGTTTATGTGTGATAAAGAGACTGATCTAGTAGACACACTAAAGTCATGGTTCTGTACCTGGTTTTAATTATCAACACATTATGATATTGAACTAATGTAACACAAAGTGATTTATCCCCACTCTCAGCCTGTAGACTTGTCCGTTTCTGAAATAAGTCCACTACCTTCTAGAAATGCTGTCCTATGACAGTTTCAAAGTGGAGACAATCCAGGCATGAATAGTCTTTTCTCCTCTTCAGAATTCACTTAACAGGTAAAGCTAAATCTGAAAACCCTGTTAATACAAAATCTGCCATTTCCTGCAGGTTTTTGCAGAGTCAGCATATGTAAATTAGTGTTCTGCATGGGCATTCATATGTATACAGTCAGAGTCAGCATATGTAAATTAGTGTTCTGCATGGGCATTCATACATATACAGTCAGAGTCAGCATATGTAAATTAGTGTTCTGCATGGGCATTCATATGCATACAGTCAGAGTCAGCATATGTAACTTAGTGCTCTGCATGGGTGTTCATATCCGCATGATTCTAGCCAGTATATGTGACCTAGCGCTCTGCAGCAGTTATGCTTTGAACAAAAAGAGTATGCTCTCTGCTGGTAGACTGCTTTGGATTAACTACATATCTCTAGATTTGTCTCCCCTGTGGTGTCAAGGTCTGAGATCTAGGGAGAACCAAGACTGCCAGCGACTACTGTCACAGCATGGCACCTGAAGGATGATATTTTAGTCATCCAACAGTGAATACAGCACTATAAATATTTCTATCAGAAGTGAAAATGTTATAATCATTTACAACTATAAATGTTACAGTTACCAGTGAATAGAAGTACAGTCACCATTGATTAGAACACTATAAATGTTACACAAATAGAACACTATAAATGTTACATTCACCAGTGAATAGAACACTATAAATGTTACAGTCAACAGTGAATAGAACACTATAAATGTTACAGTCAACAGTGAATAGAACACTATAAATGTAAGAGTCACCAGTGAACAGAACACTATAAAAATTACAGTCACCTATGAATACAGAACAATGAAATTAGTTATTTGATCCAAAACAACACTCACCATCAATGGAGCATCAAAGGTTTCCTGAATAGTGACGTCAAAACTGACACTAACACTGCCTGGTGTTCTCAAAGGGTCGGGGGTCACAGAAAGTCCATTGATTATGAGGAGGTCGGAGCTGCTGCCACAGTTACTCCACTTGAGTGTAACATGAACTTCATCTGGCTGTAATATTTTGTACAAACAGAAGAGCATCAATACTTTAAAAAAGTTCTATCACCTAGAACAATTTATGTGAGATCATCATAACTTCATGTGACACAAGTCAATTTCTACCTGAAACAAAAAGATGTGAAGGTAGGTAGCCCTGTGAAGTAGTTATGTGAGGTAGCCACTGAGACATGTAGTGTTAGTGTGCAAATTTTCCTTGATCTGTCACAGAGTGTTAGAGGATGATGTGGCCTTCCTTCCCCAGCCCTGGGTGGAGCCTGGTACACAGTTTCACCATCTGGTCACCTCTGACAGTGACTGAATCAACAACCTTTGTCATAAGAGGTAAGTCCACTATCAACTCTGCCACTCAGTGCCAAATATCAGCTGCAGATACAACAAAGTGATCTAGTGCACACTGATAAAAACAAAAGTTGCAACAAATCTAGAAAAACCCACAAAGTTCAAGAAAGTCAAGATTAACACAACCACTAGAGAAGATGAACATTAGGACACACAATTTCCCTACAGATGAATGGTGGAGATGAGCAGGTTCCTGGAGGCAGACTAATACAGAGATGTTAAAAATATGGACTAGCAGTTTCCTTCTATCTCAAGGAAATAGAAAATGAGGAAGACCTGGACTTACTTGGAGAAGAGAAACTATGGCAGTGCTCAGAGACAAAGGATACGCATGGAAGGAAGCAGAGAATAATTCCAAGAACAAGGATAGGCATGGCCTATGCTCTCAAGGGAGTGAAAGGCAATGATGTTGATGATGATTATGATGATGATGAAAAACATAAAGATAGTCTTCATGGAAACAAGATGCAAGTGGCATTGTGTCACACGCTGTGTGCTACATACAGAATACCTGGTTTGGTGACCAGAAACTGGACTTCAGTCTGGTCTTGTTCTGACCAGACCAAAGCCCAGAAATGTAACCACCTCACTGTACATTGTAAAAGATGACTTAATCAAGGTTCTAACAGCAAATTTGCAAGTAAAAAACTCAAAGCTGAGTCAAGAGCAGTCAAGAGGGAGGAGGTGATCAAGTTGTCAGTCATGAATGACTTGGTGTCACATCTGCTCCAACTTCTTTTTCTGGCGCCCAAACTCATCACAATTTTTGTTTGAACCAACTGTCGGGGGAGGGAAGAAAGATGGCTGTACCGACACAGATACACATGGAGGCCAACATTTCTGTCACAGCTTCATGTGCAAGAAACACATGGAGGCCAACATTTCTGTCACAGCTTCATGTGCAAAAATACACAAAGTGAGAAACAGAAATGGATGATAAAAACACGCTAATATAAATGATATACACTTACTGGACTTTCCTGGCGGGAATACTTGTAGGTCCTGTTCTCTGTATGTTCTGTTTCTTCAACAACAATCTTCATTCTTTCTACGCCTGCCCCGTAGCTGACTGCCATGACAGAGCAGCAGAAAACCACCGTTGCTGTGATGATGGTCCTTGAGACAAGCATGGCTGAATGTTGCTGGAGGGTCTGTGATGGTGGAGGAAATGTTCGGAGCTCTGTCAAGTTGACGGGTCTGTGTAGTGTGGAAGAAGGAAGTAAATGTCATGTGATCGAAGTCACGTGATTGCAAACCTACACGGTACACACATTCCCTTCAACAAGGGAAATGGTCCATATCATGGTGGAGTCAAGAGAGAAGTCTGGCATGACATCTCCCGGGGTAATAACTTCAAATAAGCTCTCAGACAATGCAGAGCTCTATGGCCGTTGCTGGAACCAGAGTTGGCGAATCAAAGATGACATGCTGGAACCAGGGTTGGTGAATCAAAGATGACATGCTAGAACCAGGGTTGGTGAATCAAAGATGACATGCTAGAACCAGGGTTGGTGAATCAAAGATGACATGCTAGAACCAGGGTTGGTGAATCAAAGATGACATGCTAGAACCAGGGTTGGTGAATCAAAGATGACATGCTAGAACCAGGGTTGGTGAATCAAAGCTGACATGCTGGAACCAGGGTTGGTGAATCAAAGATGACATGCTAGTGTCAAGGTTAGCGAACCATAGCTGACAAAATAACGTCAGGACTAGAGAACCATAATCGATCAAGCCCTTCCCACCTCTTCGTTGCGCTCCCAGTAGTAAGCTTAGCCTGGCTAGCAGGACAGGGATCATCATAGTCCCCATGGTGGTGGAGTCTGCTAAGAAGTACTGCATGCCCCGTTCTTTTTAGTTCCACTCAGAGACTGAAAAAATAGATTGTGAGAAAGATGGAGAAAAAGATGGAGAGAAAGATGTTGAAAAAGATGGAGAGAAAGGTGGTGAAAAAGATTAAAGATGGTGAAAAGTTGGAGGGATTGATTGATTGATCTTTATTTCAAAAGGGTTAAGAATTGGGCACGCAGGCCCGTCTAACATTCTGCCCTTTATCATACATCTTTCACTCTATCCCAGACATTTTACAAATATGCTGTTTATATAACAAACATAATTAACATTGAAGCTGAGAAACATAAAATAAAACATTTACGTTTCGCTCAGTACAGAAGTAACTACGTACATTATAAATGACTATCTACTAAACAAAATTTTCGGGACTATTCGGAAAACAATTAATTGTATTCGGTGTCTGTAAGAGCAGTTTAAGATAACTAAGAAAGATGGTGAAAAAGATGGAGAGAACGATGGTGAGAAAGATGGAGAGAAAGATAGAGAAAAAGATGAAGAGAAAGATGGAGATCGACATCAATGCTTGGTGAGATTTGAGAAATCTTTAGAAAATGTTCATGTATGTGAGATTTGCTGAGTTTTATACATGATCGGCTTTATCAGTCGTTCCTATCTGTGTGATGTATTAATTTTGTTGCTGCTTTTGGTGATGTATTAATTTTGTTGATGTATTAATTTTGTTGCTGCTGTTGGTGATGTATTAATTTTGTTGATGTATTAATTTTGTTGCTGCTGTTGGTGATGTATTAATTTTGTTGATGTATTAATTTTGTTGCTGCTGTTGGTGATGTATTAATTTTGTTGCTGCTTTTGGTGATGTATTAATTTTGTTGCTGCTGTTGGTGATGTATTAATTTTGTTGCTGCTGTTGGTGATGTATTAATTTTGTTGCTGCTTTTGGTGATGTATTAATTTTGTTGCTGCTGTTGGTGATGTATTAATTTTGTTGCTGCTGTTGATGATGTATTAATTTGTTGTTGCTGCTGTTGGTGATGTATTAATTTTGTTGCTGCTGTTGGTGATGTATTAATTTTGTTGCTGCTTTTGGTAATGTTTTACTTTTGTTGGTGTTTTACTTTTGTTGCTGCTGTTGGTGATGTACTATTTTTCTTGCTGCTGTTGGTGATGTATTAATTTTGTTGCTGCTTTTGGTAGTGTTTTACTTTTGTTGGTGATGTATTAATTTTGTTGCTGCTTTTGGTAATGTTTTACTTTTGTTGGTGTTTTACTTTTGTTGCTGCTGTTGGTGATGTACTATTTTTGTTGATGCTGTTGGTGATGTACTATTTTTCTTGGTGCTCTTGGCGATGTACTATTTTTGTTGCTGCTTTTGGTGATGTATTAATTTTGTTGCTGCTTTTGGTAGTGTTTTACTTTTGTTGGTGTTTTACTTTTGTTGCTGCTGTTGGTGATGTACTATTTTTGTTGCTGCTGTTGGCAATGTACTATTTTTCTTGGTGCTCTTGGCGATGTACTATTTTTGTTGCTGCTGTTGGTGATGTACTATTTTTGTTGCTGCTGTTGGTGATGTACTATTTTTGTTGCTGCTGTTGGTGGTGTATTCTTTTGTTGTTGCTGCCGTTGGTGGTGTATTCTTTTGTTGTTGCTGCTGTTGGTGGTGTATTCTTTTGTTGTTGCTGCTGTTGGTGATGTACTATTTTTGTTGCTGCTGTTGGTGGTGTATTCTTTTGTTATTGCTGGTGATAAGATCTATCACACGCATGATGCAGGCGCGTAACTAAGATCTATCACACGCATGATGCAGGCGCGTAACTAAGATCTATCACAAGCATGCTGCAGGCGCGTAACTAAGATCTATCACACGCATGATGCAGGCGCGTAACTAAGATCTATCACACACATGCTGCAGGCGCGTAACTAAGATCTATCACACACATACTGCAGGCGCGTAACTAAGATCTATCACACACATACTGCAGGCGCGTAACTAAGATCTATCACACACATACTGCAGGCGCGTAACTAAGATCTATCACACGCATGCTGCAGGCGAGTAACTGAGATCTATCACACACATGCTGCAGGCGTGTAACTAAGATCTATCACACACATACTGCAGGCGTGTAACTAAGATCTATCACAAGCATGCTGCAGGCGTGTAACTAAGATCTATCACACGCATGCTGCAGGCGTGTAACTAAGATCTATCACACACATGCTGCAGGTGTGTAACTAAGATCTATCACACGCATGCTGCAGGTGTGTAACTAAGATCTATCACACACATGCTGCAGGTGTGTAACTAAGATCTATCACACGCATGCTGCAGGTGTGTAACTAAGATCTATCACACATATGTTGCATGCGTGCAGTTAAGATCTATCATACACATGCTGCATGTGTGTATCTAATAAACTAATGAACTAGCTAATGTAGCGCTTAGTAGTTTTTTTTTTTCTCAGGGAGTGAGTAGTTTTACGTGCTAAAAAATGCGCAAGGCGGGGAAGAGAGAGAGAGAGAGAGTTTCTGGTCCAACATAACAAATAGTAGCAATCAGCTGGGCCCGCTACTAACTTCCTTCATGATCTAGATCTGACCCAGTTTGGACATTCTTTATGTACAGGATTATGCCCTCCAAAGTCTCGTCTTTCTCACCCGTTCTTGTCTTTTTTCCAGTGTTATTGAGGCCATTTACGGCAAGGCATCGACTTCCGATGACATCGGCAGGATGATGTAGTCAGAAATCTATAAACAGCTTTCATTTCTAGGAAAAATCTTTCGAACACAAATAGGAATGATGTAAGAGCGGGAAGTTCAGACATGGGCGGGTTGCAGTTTCTCTCGAAGAGCCACAGAACGATATGAGTACAAATGTCCTTACCATGAAGCGAATGTTTTTGCTCGGCATGACCTCAGTGCGTTATTTAGAAGTATTGTTTGTGTATACCGAGAAGCGTTCTTTTTCTGCTTGATGTTTTTGTCCACAGTTAACAAAGACTATGTTTTATGAATACCTGAAACCATAAACTGTACACAACAATGTTACACAGAAATGTTCAATGAATAAATGCCCACGTTTCAAAATTCATGAAACAGTTTTCACATCCCACTGGCGATACTAAGTGAATATAATGCAGAAAACTCGCAATCTAATAAACAGGAATAAAGAACAAATAAAAGTATAAATTGTGCAACATAATTTTTTAAAATTGTAAATGAAAATACCCACTCTGCCAAGCCAGTGAACCAATTTCGCATCTTATTGGCCATACTAAGCAAAGAAATGAAACGCGACAGCAAAATATCCAAGCCACGATCCTTTCTACCTCTGAGAACTGTCTGTGACAAGTTCTATTTTCTGAGGCCATTAAAAGAAGCAAATTTAAAGAAATATATCCTGAATGTTCATATGTACTCTTTCAAGTCGAAGAATTTATATTTATCTTATAGTGTGGTACTAAGTACTTCTGCCGTTGTGTATGTTTTTCTCATGACATTTTTGCATTCATTCAAGTCTTTGTCTCTGTATTTTCAGTGTTGTTTGAAGAATTTAGAATGTTCATTGCTTTACTGTTCTGTGGTTTATGGTCTGGATCATCATCATAGCTTTCCGGACATGTCCATAGGTGCTCAGATTCTCCCCCTCCCCCCAATATATCCATCAGCGTCCTGCAACTGATAGTGACTGTTCTGTGTTGGTTGAAAAGCTGTCTTGCATGTCTAGTGTGCTTCTCGTTCCTGGACGAGCTAATCTGTATTCCCAGCTCTTTCAGTTTAAGCAACGATGTAGACTCGTTGCCCTAGAAGTCGTCTACTCTACCTATCTCTCTGGGCGTGGTAACAATAGCAGCTCGATCCAGTGGTTATCCATCTGCGATGACGGCAGAGCCAGCCAAACTATCAGATCTCTCAATTCCCTGGATGCCCACGTACATAGATGAAGGTGACTCTGTGGATCGTTGGTTTCTGCAATGACTCAAGCCTCTTCCAGCCTACAGAACACTGCCTCGACCTTCGAGATCATACTCATTGAATTACTTAGTATGCAGACACTGGCGTAGTTTTATGGCTCCACCCATAGAAATGCTTTCGTTACTGCCATCATCCATCGTCATGCTGCTTGTGGCCATAGCGAAGGCACCGTGGGCTTCCTGGATTGTTCTGCCCACTGAGCGTGATGTGAATGCCCATGCACTCTTTTGATATCGTACAACGGACCCATCTGTGCAAATCATAACATCCACATCATTGGAGTTTTAACTGATGATGGCGTTAACTTTTGCACTCACAGCAACTGAATTCTGCTCCCTGCTTCTCTTATCAAGCGTGACAATGCAAGAGAAGGTGCCCCTGAACGCTGGAGGCACGGGTACCTACTCCTCGCCGGGGCTGATGTTGTTGGGTTCACAGACCTGCTTGATGACATCTTCTGTATGACCCATTCATGACTGTCCCTTTTTAGCCTATCTGCCTTTTCTTTGGGGAGTTCTTGGTGAAGTTGGTGCTCTTTGTCTGCACTTATCTTGGAAGCAGGCACCCTCCAGATCTTGATCCTGTGATTCATAGTGAGGAAATCAAGAAAGTATCTCATCACTACACAGGAAGTGTCTCTCGTACACCCCAAGATAATTCGTATGGCTTAATATTTTACCTTTTCGATCTGAGCAGGCCTGACAGTGAGGATGGCTAGGGCGTACTCGATGTGTGCAAGGACCAGAAGTACAGAAGTATTAGTAGCTTCTGCTCAGTGTTGCCAGCAGCCATGACCTTCATAACCGATTGACCTTTGCGAGCTTTTGTTATCACGTGGTCAACATATTCCTTGAAACATAGACTGTGACCAAACTTCACTCCCAAGTATGTCTCAAGTTGGTTCTGGTCACATCCTCGCCTCCAGTCTCACAACAGGCATATTAATGTTAACAATATGGTTGTTCAGTGAGAACCATGTCCCGATGCTTTTGTAGGGACAACTTCACACCAGGAGAAAATTCGATCAAATTTGGTCTGTGATGCATTGGCAGTCTTTTGCCTGTCTTTTCCCTATCGATACACTAGACTATCATCAGCAAATGACAGACCTTCCCCTCCCAATAAATTGTTGAGTGACTGTCATTGTGTACACATTGAATAAGACTGGTGATAATGAAGATCCTGGACATACTGTTATTGGCTCTAAGACCAATCTAACCGCCACATTTGAGAAAACCACCTTTCTCTGGAACATGGCTTCAGCTATCCATCTGATGAGGAAAGGGTGTACCTTCAGTCTAAGAAGCATGCGCATTAGGTAGTTGAATGGTACTCTTTTGTGCGCATCTTCTATGTGTACTGCGGCTGCCATGTCTCTACTCGGGCCTGAAATCCTTCAAAGAAGGTCTTGAGCAGAGACAGCAGCATTGAGCCATATCGCTTTGTTACTTCTGTACCCTCCAAGTGTGGGTGGCAAAGTCCTTCTAGATTTACTATTCTGCGTCTACTAAAATTCTAAACATTCCAATCCAAACTTTTGTCCATGTTTACCTAAGCAAAGTGTGGTTGGTTCTTGACATTGAAGTATATACGGTGTTATTGCGCCATGCAATGATTATGTTGTAAGTATATGTGATATGTGGTTGTTGGCTATGACCCCATCGAGCACCCCAGACTCAGTTAGGTTGGTGGTGTAGTTTGGTTAGTAGAGATGATTTCGTAAAGATGATACTGTATGTGCTGGGTGCACCCATGGGTATGTATGGCAAGGTTGTAGTATGAGTTGGAATGGTGTTAATATATATTATATACAACTGATATGGGCTGTCCAACAATAATGCTTTTGGTCTATGCTGACAGTATGGTATAATTTATTTATGCAAGAGACCTTGATCGATGGTTCAGTTATGCATATTTCTTACTATATATATATATAATGGATTATTAAAGCTTGTTATGATAACAAAGGTTGATATGAGAGAGGATTATTGACTTGCATATTTTGATTCAGTGATGTATTGTATGCCATTGCTTTCTATATATCTACCATGGTCCTTATGTGTGTAACGTGGCTGAACCGTTGTTGGTATTGTGTGTGTTCATGGTGAGTGTATTGATGTTTTTCATAATAAACTTCCTTGTAAGTTGTTTTACATATTGAGATATTTGTTTTGCATTTGGTGTGAGAGATGATGAGAAGGTAGAGTAGATATAATATCTAAAGGTCGAACTGTTGGCTAACAAGGATCCAGGAGCAGGGATGGTTGTGGTCAGATATTCTTCAAAATTAGGGTTGGGGGTCACAGTACGAGAGGTGATTGATAAGTTCTCGGCATAAGGTACAACGGATTATTTGTGTACAACTTTTTGGAGTTATTTCTCAACATAGTCCCCTTGCAAGTTTATGACTTAGTCCAGCGATCCTGGAGCATACGGATCCCTTCTTTGTAAAAGTCAGCATTTTGTGCCAGTAGAAAGTGGTCTACAGCATGAATGACGTCATCATCTGAAGCAAATTTGCGACCACTGAGCTCTTTTTTTAGTTTGGTAAACAGGTAATAGTCCGAAGGGGCCAAATCTGGGGAATAAGGAGGATGTTCAAGAAGCTGGAAGCCGCATTCATGAATAGCAGCCATTGCCACCGCCGACTTGTGAACTGGAGCATTGTCTTGATGAAAGATGACTTGTTGCTGCAACTGCATGTACCCATATGACGGGCTCCAATGATAAAGCTGAGCTGGCTAGAAATAGCTATCAAATTGTAATGACCTTGATGATGGTGATGGAGTTTTGTGTGGTCTCCTTGTCTGCATACTACACGTCTGCGGATGAATTTTACACAGGCTCGCATTTCCTCTCAGTGGAAAAACAGCAGCACAGAAACATTAAAAGTTATACTGATTTTTAATGGTACACTGGATGACGTTGAGACACTGTGACGCTGGCCGAACCATTTCAGTAACACACATTTCAAGACGTAAACCTCAAGGCAACCACCTAGAACAAGTTCCCGGCGTCTACTAATGTCCTAAGACTTCAACGCCAACGGGACCTCCTGCTACGTTCTATTCTAATGAGCTATTACAAACTATTTACACAGTCCACAGACTAACTACAACTTCCTAACCAAAATACAAATTTCAACTCTCTCAGGATCCTCAGTCCCGTCATTTTCTTTCATCTTGTCGTCTGCTAGTCCTTATCGTCTGCTCTCTTTCCTTTCTTTGTTTTTTTTCCTGTCTGTTCAAGTGCCGCACGGTGCCTTTTTTTTACCTCTAGCCGAGCGACAACCAGAGGATCGGGTTTTCCCGATCACTCTGTACCTTAGTTTCTCCCTTTCAAACAAAAATTACGCTAACTGTCCACTTCTAATATACTGCTACATTCATACGGAAGAAATATGCAACGAAAGGTTTCAAAGAAAAGTTCTTAGAAATAGCGGTGTGAATAGTTTTAAAGACAAACTACTCTTGAAAATGTCAACTAGATTATTTACAGTGTATTACTCTTTTATGGCCGGGTGGAAATCTTACAACAAGAATACAATTTTTATAGATTTCAAATGCCTATGAATAAATTTTATTCATGTATAAAATTAACACCTAAATGCTACCAGAGTACACCTGGGAAAATGCTGTAAGCAACCATCCCTTTCTTTCTAATGAGTGAGGTCTCAGAGATAAGTTTCGGTAATTAACAATAATTTGTCTAACAACCGCAAATCACCGCAAGTCACATGACAGCGTACTATCAAGATGGAGGAGGTGGATCGCATTATTGTGCATTCTCTGCGATCTATAGGATGGTATGTTGTTTTCTGTGACATTACCCGCACTAGCCAAGGACTGAACACTCGATGCTTATTTTCTTAACACAATGCCTCAATTTGCTGATGCATGTTGTAATTGCAGCAGTTTTAAAATAAACGTTTGAGGCGTATGCAACACTTGCAGTAACAAACAATAAACATGTCACAAGTTTATTCGTGAAAAAGCTAAATGACAGATATTACCTTCTTATAAGAAATTGCCACACAGTGAAAGGACAGAAAGATTTATAAACGTTTCCCAGATGTAGATTCATCAGTATCAGTGGAGAAGCTACATGTTACAGATAAGTGGCTGCTTCTCTGCCATCCCAGTCAGTTATTCAAATCTTCTCTGTAACAAATCATAAAAATAAGTTACAAATTTTGATCTTTTTCGAGGGGTGTTATTGCATGCATGATTATATCTTTGTACAAAGTTGCACTGTTTAGAATAATCATATAGTCATTAAACACTTGTGACTGAAAAAAGGAGTGTGGGGGTGGGGTGGGAGAAAGGGGTGTGTAAAACCTCAGATGATCAGTGGAGCTGTGTGAATGTGTTCCAAACTGTGACAGAAACTTTCCTGTCCCTCATTAAAATTTTCTGTCTGTTATAGAAAGTTTCCTATGTGTGATATTATATGAATATTTATGTTGTCAGTTTTAATTTCTTGTATCAGAAAACATGAACCTCTGACAAGAATTAAGAAGACACTGTCCAGTTCAGCAATCAGAGACCCATATCTGACATGCTAGAATCAGGGTTTATGAATCTTATCTAACATGCTAGCATCAGTGTTTATGAATCATAGTTGACTTGCTAGCATCAGGATTTATGAATCATAGTTGACTTGCTAGCATCAGGATTTATGAATCATAGTTGACATGCTAGCATCAGGGTTTATGAATCATAGTTGACTAAGACCATCTTCCACTTCTCTGTCAGTACACCTAATAATAGGCCAAGCCTGGCTAACTGGGCAGGGAGTGCCGTAGTCCCAATGGTGGTGGAGCCTAATAAAGAAGTACTGCACACCCCCGGCTTTTTAGCTGCCCACAGGGACTGGAAAAATAGCTGACATGACCCACTTCCAAACTGACATGACCTACTTCGAACCTGACATAACCCACTTCCAAGCTGATGTGACCCACTTCCATACTGCCATGACCCACTTCCAAGTTGACATGACCTACTCCCAAGTTGACATGACCTACTCCCAAGGTGACATGACCTACTCCCAAGCTGACATGATGTTGTGCCTCAACACTTTCACAGGAGATAGAAGGAGAAGAAGGAAAAGAAATAACCAAGCTCTGGAATGGCTCATTTTTAGCAGTCACTGGATGTGACATACATAAAAAGGATGACATTTACAACCAGATGTGACATACATACAGTAATGTCATTTACAAGCAAATGTGATGTACATACAGAGAATGACATTAACAATAATATATAAAAAAGAATGTCATTCACAAAACAGATGGCAGTATACACAGAGTGTCATTTACAAACAAATGTGAGATTCATACAGAAGAATGTCATTTACGAATGAATGTGATTTACATGCAAACATGTGATTTATATGCAAAAAATGTAAACAAATAAATGTGAAATATTTGCAAAAATTGGTATTCATAAACAAATGTGATATGGACACAAAATATCATGTACAAACAGATTTGACATGTACATAAAACATCATCTACAAACAAGTATGTACAAAATGGAACTTAAAAGATTTTTGCATGAAATGTTTTACACTTTGATCACAGTCCATTTGCTGGAGATTTTCTGTAGTATGTTTTTTTTTTCTTTTAGGATTTGGGCTACAAGGGGGGTGATCTGGGATACCAGACTTTCCTCTACTCAAACGAGACAGAAATTCGCAAGATTTTTATGTTTCTAGTGGAGAAGTTACCCAAGGAAAGTTCGCAGGCTGCGGACGAACCAATAGGCAAGTCCCTTCTTACTTGGTAGATTTGTGTGGAAGAGGCTTTCTTAGTTCAGGAGTTTGAAGTGAAAGGGCTTGAAACAAGATACATATATAGTTTAGTGTTGACTTTGAACTGAAACAAGATAGAGTTTAGTGTTGACTTTGAGCTGAAACTAGATAGAGTTTAGTGTTGACTTTGAACCGAAAGCTGCCTAAAGGAGCAGTGTATAAAGAAATGCTTAACGACAACATTACTGTTTAAAAATAAAAAATAAGAGAATGAAAAACTTGTTAAGTAGACTGTCATTTTGATGAAAGAAGTACAACTTTGCTAACAGATGGAACAGTTCATATCCTGGAGAGGGCAAGTCTTTTGTCTCTGTGAGTCTAGAAAATAGTTAGAGATGGCTGCATAGGTTGCAGATAATGTGTCACAGTATCTTCAGAGTATCTTCAAACTGTCTTCACAGTATCTTCAAAGATTCTCAGAAATGTGTTCAGTCTTGGTCATCTCTACCATCTTCAAGATGAAGGGACAAAAGTTTGTTTATGCTGGAAAGTGTTCATAATGTGATCTCCATGTGAAACTGGAGGAATGAATAAACAAGCTAGGAATTTCTTGAAACCACAGAAATGTGTTTTTTTTTTTTCTAATGAATAATATAACAGATTATGTACAGACATCCTCCTCTATTCCTGACTTTAATCCTGACTTTATTCCTGCTCTGTTCCTGACTCTATTCCTGCACTATTCCTGACTTTATTCCTGCACTATTCCTGACTTTATTCCTGCTCTTTTCCTGACTTTATTCCTGCACTATTCCTGACTTTATTCCTGCTCTATTCCTGACTTTATTCCTGCTATATTCCTGACTTTATTCCTGCTATATTCCTGACTTTATTCCTGCTCTATTCCTGACTTTATGTATGTTTTGTGTATATTTGACTTTTTCTGGTAATTTCTCAGGAGCTTCAGTTCTGCTCCGGCGTGCCATTTCTGCCGAGTTAAGCCACCAGTTATCCCTGGCATGGCTTCCTCCGTTCCTGAAAAGCAGTGGAATTCGGAAACGTTCCAGACCTCCGGGCTGGCAGATAGAGGTAAGAGCTTTCTTCTGAGAGAAAATTAATAAAATGTATGAACAAGAAGAGTGAAGACTATAAATATTTGTGCAGAAGTCACCGTAAGAATACAGAATAGAAATACCAGAAAACTGCCTTTGGTAGTTAATGTAAGTCATGCGGTTGTCTGACCTTTGACACATTTATATAACATTTTAAGGTCATTCTCAAAATATTTTGTATAATGCTTTTTGGCTTTCATGTCACTTTTTAGTCAAAGGTCAATAAGTACAGTATTTAAAGCCGACCAGTTAAAGTTATTGGTCAAGACATTAGACACTTTTTTTTTTACAAAGCTTGATAGTTTGATCTTGTTTTGGAAAAAGTTTAACATTTTTTTCCTCTAACTAGTCATGTTGTAATTTGTGTGTTGAATCATTTTATCACTTGTTTTTAATATTCTCTTGTTTCTGTCAGGGTGCATGCTGTCTCCATGATTTTCGAAGTCATCCCATTTCTTCACCTCATTCTCTGTCCAGCCTTACGGTGAAGCTTCCTAAAGGTATACATCTGTGTTGAAACCTACATCTTTTATATGGAACCATTAATGTACATATGTACGCTAGAAAATAATTTCTATGATTATTTATAGCTTTTTATGTGATAAAAATGAAGTCTCTTGTGATGTGTCAAATAAATGTGACAAATATGTAAGAACATTTAGACATCTGCCTGAGATATTTATGACAAATATGTAGAAACATTTAGACATCTGCCTGAGATATTTGTGACAAAATGTAGGAACATTTAGACATCTGCCTGAGATATTTGTGACAAAATGTAGGAACATTTAGGCATCTGCCTGAGATATTTGTGACAAAATGTAGGAACATTTAGGCATCTGCCTGAGATATTTGTGACAAAATGTAGGAACATTTAGACATCTGCCTGAGATATTTGTGACAAAATGTAGGAACATTTAGGCATCTGCCTGAGATATTTGTGACAAAATGTAGGAACATTTAGACATCTGCCTGAGATATTTATGACAAATATGTAAGAACATTTAGACATCTGCCTGAGATATTTGTGACAAAATGTAGGAACATTTAGACATCTGCCTGAGATATTTGTGACAAAATGTAGGAACATTTAGGCATCTGCCTGAGATATTTGTGACAAAATGTAGGAACATTTAGGCATCTGCCTGAGATATTTGTGACAAAATGTAGGAACATTTAGGCATCTGCCTGAGATATTTGTGACAAAATGTAGGAACATTTAGGCATCTGCCTGAGATATTTGTGACAAAATGTAGGAACATTTAGACATCTGCCTCTGAGTTTTAAGTATCAGCCTGTGCTGCTCAGTAATAAAAGTGTCAAAATGTTGACATTAGGCTTGTCATTATCATGTCACACCTTCTTGTAATCTCATATGTAGTGAGATTTGAAGTGTGATTACTAGTACTCAGTTTTGATCAGATGTTAAGAAATGAATAGATGGACTAGTTTTAGAATATTAATGCTAGGACTGATACATTTAGACATTGATATCTAAACATGAATAGCAGGACCAGATAAGCTAAACGCTTTTATTAAAATATAAATAATATAATGCATGTATTACTTTCTGGGTTTTTTTTCCGTAATGAAGAGTTCCGATCTTACTACGCTTCTAACTTGCCATATGTGACGAATCAGACCAACCTTCACAGAGACACAGCGTCATCTGTGATGGAGAGTAATGCTTTAGAGGTAGCAGCTCACCAAGACTGGGAGAATGAGTGGAATCAGGCAGGGTTAGCTTCCAGGCTGACACAGCAGGTCTGTAGCACCGCGGATCTCCGCACATTTTACTGTTTCGTGTTACTCTATAAATCCAAGTAGTGTTGTTTGAAGATGTTGAGATATTGTGGGTGGTGCGGAGACTTGGTTGCATTATGGGATGCCAGGGTTGATTACCAGGAGCTGACCTCATGATTTAGGCATGGCAACCATCATCTGGCATCAAGGCATTGTTGATGATTTGTGAGTGGATGCACCAGCAGCAGGCCATCTTGCTTACTAACTGACCTTCAAGAGAGCTGTTGGGGAGACATAGTTCTGCAAGGGACATGCTAATGAATGAATGAATAGTCTTCTACTTGTGGTAAAAAAAAGTTCAGAAATTATAACAGTTTGTTACTGTAGATAAAAATTGTTATAATTACAGACAAATTTCAGCAATATAAAGCAATATATTTTTTTGTCTAGGCAGATCCAGTCACAGTGTAAGGTTGCCGAGTGATCGTGCGTGATAACTAACATGGAAGGAGTTATGAAACGTGCTTCTTAACTCTGAACTCGGGATTATCGAGTGTCCTGTCACAACTGTTTTTCTTTCCAGGGCTGGAAATTGCTGGCAGAATGGTAATCTCACATGGAGACTTTGAGCATGAAGAATGTCGTCCAGGAATACATTTAAATATTGGGAATAACATGGGAATATGGAATAATGAGCGTTGAAATCTAGGAACACTGGAATATTGGAAATAACATGGTAATATGGAATAAGGAAATCTAGAAACACTGGAATATTAGAAATAAAATGGTAATATGGAATAAGGAAATCTAGGAACATTGGAATATTAGAAATAAAATGGGAATAAGGAAATCTAGGAACACTGGAATATTAGAAATAAAATGGTAATATGGAATAAGGAAATCTAGGAACACTGGAATATTGGAAATAACATGGTAATATGGAATAAGGAAATCTAGAAACACTGGAATATTAGAAATAAAATGGTAATATGGAATAAGGAAATCTAGGAACACTGGAATATTGGAAATAACATGGTAATATGGAATAAGGAAATCTAGAAACACTGGAATATTAGAAATAAAATGGTAATATGGAATAAGGAAATCTAGGCACACTGGAATATTAGAAATAACATAGCAGTGTGAATCAAGGAACACTGGAATATTAGAAATAACATAGCAGTGTGAATCAAGGAACACTGGAATATTAGAAATAACATGGTAGTGTGAATCAAGGAACACTGGAATATTAGAAATAACATGGTAGTGTGAATCAAGGAACACTGGAATATTAGAAATAACATGGTAGTGTGAATCAAGGAACACTGGAATATTAGAAATAACATGGCAGTGTGAATCAAGGAACATTGAAGTGTAGGGACACATTACAGTGAATCAGTAAACTTAAAACTACAGTGAAGGACCTATGTATGAAGAAAGAGTGACCAGAAACAGTCGGCAGACCAGATTTGACAAGGTCACATGTAGACTAACTTAAAGTTCTTCACTGTAGAAGAGGTACGGGTTGGAGATAACATGTTTTTTTTTTTTTTGCTTCTGGACAAGAATTGATGAACTTTTTCCTCTAGAGAGCTCTCTAATCTGATAAAGTGATTAGTTTGAGTTATGATGCATTCCCTTTTGTTTTCTTTTAGTATCGTTTATACAAAAAAAGAAAGGTATTCCAGCAGACACAGTTAGATTGGTTCTTCTTTTGTTTTCATTTTTCAGGAATTTAAACGCCGGAAACATGAACGTCTCAAAAAGATGATCAAAGATAGATTGCTGCAGGACAGGCAGTCTCAGGACAAAGGTGAAGGTCAGAATACAGCTAGTGACTTGCAGCAGATTCTTAGTAACATCGAAGCTCAGAGCAAGGCCTCAACTCTTCGAATCAAAGGCTCCAGATTTGCTCACACAGAGAAGTTGCAGTATGCTGTGGTGAGTTTTGTGTGTGTGTGTGTTTCACAGTAACAGAATTGTTTCTCTCACTCAGAACTGAGTGACTTTGGTAATCTTTAGACTCTGAACTGTGTGACTCTGGTAATCTTTAGACTCAGAACTGGGTGACTGGTAATCTTTAGACTCTGAACTGGGTGACTGGTAATCTTTAGACTCTGAACTGTGTGACTCTGGTAATCTTTAGACTCTGAACTGTGTGACTCTAGTAATCTTTAGACTCAGAACTGTGTGACTCTGGTAATCTTTAGACTCTGAACTGTGTGACTCTGGTAATCTTTAGACTCTGAACTGTGTGACTCTGGTAATATTTAGACCTATTATTGTTGCCTTTCAGTCACACACAGACAGCACAGTGTAGTCACACAGCACAGAGCCAAGTCACACACAGACAATAGAGCCTTGTCTCACACACACTGACAACACAGTGCCCAGTCACACACCCACGCACCCACACACAAAGTACAGATCCCAGTCACACACAGACATCACAGAGTATAATCACACATAGACGATGCAGAGCCCAGTCACTCACACACAGACAGCACAGCACCCAGTCACACAAAGCACATCACCCAGTCACAAACACAGAGACAACACAGCACCCAGTCACACACACATACAGCCTAGTCTCACACACAAAGACAACACAGAGCCCAGTCTCACACAACACAGACAACACAGAGCCTGGTCACACACACAACACAGAACCTAATCACACACACAGACAACACAGAGCCCAGTCTCACTCACACAAACAACACAGCCTAGTCTCACACACAACCAACACAGCCTAGTCACACACACAGACAACACAGAGCCTAGTCTCACACACACAGACAACACAGAGCCTAGTCTCACACACACATACAACATAGCCCCTAGTTTCACAAACACACACATGCACACACACACAGAGCCTAGTGACACACAACACAGAGCTTAGTCTTAAACACACACAACACAGAGCCTAGTCTCACACACACAACACAGAGCCTAGTCACACACACACATACAACACAGTCTAGTCTCACAAACACACACAACACAGAGCCTAGTCTCACACACACAACCTAGTCTCACACAACACAAGCCTAGTCTCATACACACACAACACAGACCCTAGTCACACACACAACACAGAGCCTAGTCTCACTCACACACACTCAACACAGAGCCTAGTCACACACACAACACAGAGCCTAGTCTCACTCACACACACTCAACACAGAGCCTAGTCACACACAGACAACACAGAGCCTAGTCACAAACACACACAACACAGAGCCTAGTCACACACACACACAATACAGAGCCTAGTCTCACACAACACAGAGCCTAGTCTGATACACACAACACAGCCTAATCACATACACACAACACAGAGCCTAGTCTCACTCACACACAAAAAAGAACCTAGTCTCACATACACACAATACAGAGCCTAGACACACACACACGACAGAGCCTAATCACACACACAACACAGTCTAGTCACACACACACTACACAGAGCCTAGTTTCACACACAGCACAGTCTAGTCACACACACATAACACAGACTAGTCTCACACACACACACACACACAGACAACACAGAGTCTAGTCACAAACTCACACAACACAGAGCCTAATCACACACACACACAACACAGAGCCTAGTCTCACACAACACAGAGCCTAGTCTCATGCACACAACACAGAACCTAGTCACACTCACACGACACAGAGCCTAGTCAAACACACAGTAGAGTCTAGTCGCACACACAATACAGAGCCTAGTCACACACACAACACAGAGCCTAGTCACAAAAACAACGCAGAGCCTAGTCAAACACACAGCGTAGAGTCTAGTCGCACACACAATACAGAGCCTAGTCACACACACAACACAGAGCCTAGTTACACACACACACAACACAGAGCCTAGTCTCACACATACACAACACAGAGCCTAGTCTCACACAACACAGAGCATAGTCTCACACAACACAGAGCCTAGTCTCACACACACACACAGACAACACGGAGTCTATTCACACACAGAGCCTAGTCACACACACAACACAGAGTCTAATCACACAACACAGAGCCTAGCCTCACACACACAGACAACACAGAGCCTAGTCACACACAGAGCCTAGTCTCACACACACACAACACAGAGCCTAGTCTCACACACACACACAAAACAGGGCCGAATCTCACATACATACAATACAGAGACTAGTCACACACACAACACAGAGCCTAGTCACACACACACAACACAGAGTCTAGTCACACAAACATAACACAGCCTAGTCTCTCACACACACAGAGCCTAGTCTCACACACAACACAAAGCCTAGTCACACACACACACAACATAGAGCCTAGTCACACACTCACAACACAGCCTAGTCACACACACACACAGAAACAACACAGAGCCTAGTGACACACAATACAGAGCCTAGTCACACACACACAACACAGAGCATAGTTACACACACACAACACAGAGCCTAGTCTCACACACACAACACAGACCCTAGTCTCACATAACACAGAGCCTAGTCTCACACACACAACACAGAGCATAGTCTCACACAACACAGAGCCTAGTCATACACACACACACAATACAGAGCCTAGTCTCACACAACACAGAGCCTAGTATCACACAAACACAGAGCTTAGTCTCACACAAAACACAGAGCCTAATCTCACACACACACAACACAGAGCCCTGTCACAAACTCACACATCACAGAGCCTAGTCACATACACTCAACACAGAGCCTAGACTCACACACACAACACAGAGCCTAGTCACATACACAACACATAGCCTAGTCACACACATACAACACAGCCTAGTCACACACACACCACAAAGCCTAGTCACACACAGAGACAACACATAGCCTAGTCACACACACATAACACAGCCTGGTCTCACAAACACAACAGAGCCTAGTCACACACACATAACACACCCTAGTCTCACACACACAATAGAGCCTAGCCACACATACAACACAGCCTAGTCACACACACAACACAGCCTAGTCACACACACAACACAGAGCCTAATCACACACACAAACACAACACAGAGCCTAGTCTCACACATACACAACACAAAGATTAGTCTCACATACACACACAACACAGAGCCTAGTCTCACACACATGCACAACACAGACCCTAGTCACACACACACAACACAGAGCCTAGTCTCACACACACAGACAACACAGAGCCTAGTCTCACACAGACAACACAGCCTAGTCACACACACAACACAGCCTAATCACATACAACACAGAGCCTAGTCTCACTCACACACAAAATAGAGCCTAGTCTCACATACACACAATACAGAGCCTAGTCACACACATGACACAGAGCCTAGTCACACACACAACACAGAGCCTAGTCACACACACTACACAGAGCCTAGTTTCACACAACACAGTCTAGTCACACACACACATAACACAGACTAGTCACACACACACAACACAGACCCTAGTCACACACAAAAAACAGCCTAGTCACACACAACACAGCCTAGTCACACACACAACACAGTCTAGTCACACACAACACAGCCTAGTCACACAACACAGCCTAGTCACACACAACACAGCCTAGTCACACACGCAACACAGAGCCTAGTCACACACACACACACACACAAAACACAGAGCCTGTTCACACACACACAGATGACAGTTGTTGGCTCATGAACCAGTGTAGTCCTGATAGATGTTGTTGCTATGGAAACTCATTAACCAAGTTAGAATGTTGTACAGATTTATAAACATGGAGACTTTTATACTCCAGGATGAAGAGAAAGCCATGGCTCAGATGGGAGCTTCAGTTCCTTCGAAAGACACAGAGGAGGTAAGGGAGATAATTACTGCCATTTTTCATTAAAAGATAACAGAGTTCTCTCTGAACCTTAAGTGCCCAGGGCACATGGGGCTTCCGCAAGGGTTTTCCACAAATGCCTGTCCTTCGCCTTTTTTTCTGCTCTTGCCCAGGTGAGCCCTCTATTGCTCAACATCCTTTCTGTTGTTCTTCTCCATGTCTCTTTTGGTCTACCCTTACTTCTGTTCCCCTGTGGTGCCCATCTTAGTGCTATTTTTGGTAGTGAGTTGTCAGTCATTCGGAGCACATATCCCAACCATCGCCAGCGTCTTTCCTCAATAATTGTTGTCAGTGGCTTCATCTGCATTTCTGCCAATAAGATGTTATTTCTTATGGTGTTTGGCCAAAATATTTTTCTAATTCTTCATAAACATTTAGTCTGGAAAGAATTCAACTTGTTTTCTATGGTTTTGGTGATTTTCCAGCATTCACTTCCATAGAGTAGTACACTTAGAACATTACTCTTAAATATCCTGATTTTCATATTTATCCTTAGTTTTTTTTTATTTCCATATAGTCTGCAGCACTGCAAAAGCCTGGTTTGCTCTAGTAAGTCTGCTGTTGATGTCCTCTGTGCTGTCTCCATTTTCTACTACTCTACTGCCAAGGTATACAAATTTGTTGACGTCCTCCACTAACTTGCTATCTACTCTGAGTACATTTCTGTTGTTCACATTTTGCTTCATTAACTTTGTCTTTCCTACGTTGATCTTTAGTCCTATGTTGTTTGCATTCTGAGTTAGCTTGTTTATTTTATCTTGCATATCTTTGTGACTGCTTGATAATAGACAAATGTCGTCCGCGAAGTCAAGGTCCTCCAGCACTGTGTCAAGGGTCCATTGTAATCCTCTGCATTTGTCTGATGTTGCCTCCTTCATTAACCGGTCTACTGCCAAGATAAATAATGTTGGTGATAGTACACATCCCTGTTTCACTCCTGTTTGTACCCTAAAGCTGCTGGAGGTATGTTCTCCACAGATCACTTTGCACTGAAAACCCTCGTATAGGGCTTTGATTACATTCACTATCTTAGGATTTTCCACAGTGCATCTCTGTTGACACTGTCAGAGGCTTTCTCAAAATCTATGAACAATGCATATTTTGTGCTATGCCACTCATTTGCCTGTTCTAATATTTGTCTAAGTACAAATATGTGGTCTATGCATGACCTTCCTTTCCTAAATCCTGCCTGCTCTTTCCGAAGTTTTTCCTCAAGTGTTGGTACAATTCTGTTGATGATTATTCTGCAAAATACTTTACTGGTGAGTAGCAGTAGGGTAATGCCTCTCCAGTTCCCGCAATCTCTGAGGTCACCCTTCCTTGGTAGTTTTACTATAAGCCCAGTTTTCCACTCCTCTGGGGCTTTTTCTAGATCCCAAATTTGTTGTAATATCCGGCAAAGTTGTTTTGGTGTTTCTGTTTCTTCTGCTTTCAACATCTCAGCAGTCACTTCATCTTCACCTGGTGCCCTGTCTGATTTTAGCTTCTTTATCGCCTCCTTTACTTCACTTATTGTTATTGGTCCTGTATTGATGTTTAGTTCCGCTTTTGCTTCAGGTATATCTATTGTTTGTGCTGCTTGTGTTCTGTTTAGTAGGATTCTAAAATGTTCCCTCCATCTTTCAATAACAGAGTTACTGCAGCATAATTGACTGACTAGTCATTTCATTCATTCTTTCATGGTTGTGTGTTTCATTGCTTGACAGACAGAAAACTGATTCAGAGAGTAAAACAGTCAAGATTGTGTTAAGATCATTAGACAAGTATCTCAATGTAGACCCAGCAGGCTCTCACTGGCTGCGTCCAATCAAGCCAGCAGTAAAATCTGATACCTGCTACTTGTGCAAGTAGAGGAGGGGCAGTCCTGTTACATACAAGTATGATTTCAGTCATAGAGCGTACAAACATTTCTACAGTCCTGTTACATACAAGTACGATTTCAGTCATAGAGCATACAAACACTTCTACAGTCCTGTTACATACAAGTACGATTTCAGTCATAGAGCATACAAACACTTCTACAGTCCTGTTACATACAAGTACGATTTCAGTCATAGAGCATACAAACACTTCTACAGTCCTGTTACATACAAGCACTATTTCAGTCATAAAACATACAAACACTTCTTCATTCCTGTTACATACAAGCACTATTTCAGTCATAAAACATACAAGCACTATTTCAGTCATAAAACATACAAGCACTACTTCAGTCCTTGAACATACAAGTACCACTTCAATCATAGGGCACACAATCACCAATTCATTATTGGATCATATAAGCATTACCTCATGAAGTCATGTTTTAGTGTTTGCAGGTATCCAAATATTTGATATGTAACACATGCTTATTCATATTTACACCTGCTTTAGTCACATGTTTTCATTCAACCATGAAAATCTGTCATTGAAAAACTCATTCTCTCATCACTCATTCAGGCGTGTCATGTCATCATAAGTTCAGCCTAAAGTTTTTGTTTCTCTTGGCCAAACATGGAACAGGAACAAGAGAAGAAACGACAAGAAGAGTTAGAGCAGCTCAAGTCGGAGCTGGCGAGCGTCACGTCAGATACGGACAAGCTGAGCCTGGAGATAAGGAAGTTCACGGCCAGCTGTCAGCAGATGGAGGAGGTCATTTCCGTGGAAATGAAGAGTGCGGAGGAGAAGAAGGACGGTTACAGCGTCAAAAAGAGAACCCTGGATTTGTTGCCAGAGGCTGAAGCGAATATTGCCAAATTACAGGTAATGTGACTACAGGTAAAGTGACAACTGTATTGTCAGCATTTATAGGTGAAATTTTTTTTCTTCTGTGTTTGGTTAATTTTTGAATTCATTTCCTTGTTACTGAGACTGTGGAAGTTGTCATGAGGCCAGGAAGTAAAAAATTCTGCCACAGAAAATCTTTCAGTGAAATTTTGTTCTAGTTTTGTAACATCAATTCTTCTTCTTCTTCTGCATTTGAGGTTGTTGGTCATTTCAGATCCTGATCCCTGTTGACATGGCAAAGCCCGCAGACCTCTCCAGATCCTGACCCTGTTGACATGGCAAAGCCCGCAATCCTCTCCAGATCCTGACCCTGTTGACATGGCAAAGCCCGCAATCCTCTCCAGATCCTGATCCCTGTTGACATGGCAAAGCCCGCGGTCCTCTCCAGATCCTGATAAGAGCCTCAAAGCTTTTGCCCCAAGCTTGTGTCCTCTGGCCATGTCTCACGCCTCAGGTCTGCATGGTTTGGGCACTCTTGAAGGATATGTTCTGGAGTCTGGACTCCACTGCCACATGGACACTCATCTGTGTGAGACATTTTAAGTTGATGTAGGTGGCTCAGTAGCCTGCAGTGACATGTCCTTAGGTGGAAGAGGATGGTTTCCTGATGTCTTTGTAGTTGGTGTATTGGATCTGGTTCATTGTTGCATTTCAGTTGCTTTTTTCCATTCAGATCTGCACTGGTTACGGATTATAGTTTTCACCTCTTGGTAGTTTACTGGATTATTTGTTTGATCTTGATTGCTGCCAGCTTTGGATAGACTGTGAGCTATTTCATTGCCAGCTATTCCATAGTGGGATGGTACCCATTGTAGGGCCACGGTTGTTGACAGTGTAAGGTGCTTCAGTTCTGTTGTGATTTCCTGTATGTTTACCTGTGGGTTCTTTGTTGTTTTTAGAGATTCTATAACTGCCCTGCAGTCTGTGAAGAAGGCTGTTTTGTGTGGTGGCTGCTGGTTTTCTAAGTGTTCTGGGGGCTTCAAGGAGGGCTGTTGTTTCTGCCCTGTAGTTGGAGGAATCTTTCCTGTCGCGAAGGCCTTTTTGGTTTATCTCCCATCAGTATATCTGTTCGTATATGACCGCCCCCACCTCTATTTTTTACGGTTTTTTTCTGTAGACCCATCTGTGTACACATGTGTCCATTCAGCTGGGTTGTATTTGCTGTCAATCAGATCCTAGGTCAGTGTCTTCATCTGAAGTTTTGTTAGGTAGTCCTTTTTTGTGTATGCCTGGTACCTCCGTGAGGACTGTTGTCTTCTCACAGTGACTGTGCTCCTCCACAATTTGGAGTTGTTGTGACATCAGTGATTTGAAAACTTGTATTCAAACTGTCACAATACCTTGTCATTGCATTCAGACTGTCACATTATCTTGTCATTGTATTCAAACTGTCACATTACCTTGTCAGTGTATTCAAACTGCCACATTATCATGTCATTGTATTTGAACTCACATTATCTTGTCATTGTAATCAAACTGTCACATTACCTTGTCATTGTATTCAAATTGTCACAAGACTGTCACATTACTTTGTCAGTGTATTCAAACTGTCATACTATATTTCCATTTTTCTCTCTCTGACTCTCTCACTTTCTCTCTCATGTTATCTTCCAGTCACTTGCATTTATCTCTCAGTTTTAGTTACCTGCAACCTTTCACTGCTCACACTGTTGTCTTTCACTGCTCACACTGTTGTCTTTCACTGCTCGCACTGTTGTCTTTCACTGCTCGCACTGTTGTCTTTCACTGCTCGCACTGTTGTCTTTCACTGCTCCCACTGTTGTCTTTCACTGCTCCCACTGTTGTCTTTCACTGCTCCCACTGTTGTCTTTCACTGCTCCCACTGTTGTCTTTCACAGCTCGCACTGTTGTCTTTCACTGCTCACACTGTTGTCTTTCACTGCTCACACTGTTGTCTTTCACTGCTCACACTGTTGCCTTTCACTGCTCACACTGTTGTCTTTCACAGCTCACACTGATGTCTTTCACTGTTCACACTGTTGTCTTTCACAGCTCACACTGATGTCTTTCACAGCTCACACTGTTGCCTTTCACTGCTCACACTGTTGTCTTTCACTGCTCGCACTGTTGTCTTTCACAGCTCCCACTGTTGTCTTTCACTGCTCGCACTGTTGTCTTTCACAGCTCACACTGATGTCTTTCACAGCTCACACTGTTGTCTTTCACAGCTCACACTGTTGCCTTTCACTGCTCACACTGTTGTCTTTCACTGCTCACACTGTTGTCTTTCACTGCTCGCACTGTTGTCTTTCACTGCTCGCACTGTTGTCTTTCACTGCTCGCACTGTTGTCTTTCACTGCTCCCACTGTTGTCTTTCACTGCTCCCACTGTTGTCTTTCACTGCTCCCACTGTTGTCTTTCACTGCTCCCACTGTTGTCTTTCACAGCTCGCACTGTTGTCTTTCACAGCTCGCACTGTTGTCTTTCACTGCTCACACTGTTGTCTTTCACTGCTCACACTGTTGTCTTTCACTGCTCACACTGTTGCCTTTCACTGCTCACACTGTTGTCTTTCACAGCTCACACTGATGTCTTTCACTGTTCACACTGTTGTCTTTCACAGCTCACACTGATGTCTTTCACAGCTCACACTGTTGCCTTTCACTGCTCACACTGTTGTCTTTCACTGCTCGCACTGTTGTCTTTCACAGCTCCCACTGTTGTCTTTCACTGCTCGCACTGTTGTCTTTCACAGCTCACACTGATGTCTTTCACAGCTCACACTGTTGTCTTTCACAGCTCACACTGTTGCCTTTCACTGCTCACACTGTTGCCTTTCACTGCTCACACTGATGTCTTTCACTGCTCACACTGTTGCCTTTCACTGCTCACACTGTTGTCTTTCACTGCTCACACTGTTGCCTTTCACTGCTCACACTGTTGCCTTTCACTGCTCACACTGTTGCCTTTCACTGCTCACACTGATGTCTTTCACTGCTCACACTGTTGCCTTTCACTGCTCACACTGTTGTCTTTCACAGCTCACACTGATGTCTTTCACTGCTCGCACTGTTGTCTTTCACAGCTCACACTGATGTCTTTCACAGCTCACACTGTTGCCTTTCACTGCTCACACTGTTGTCTTTCACTGCTGCCACTGTTGTCTTTCACTGCTCGCACCGTTGTCTTTGCCTGTTTGAATAAGGTAAACATGTATTTTACTCTTAGTATTCATCATCATTCTTTGTTGCAACCCTGACATTCTTGGTCTTAAAAGTTTATGAATCTCTCTTAACATGCTCTGTGCCCTGACAAACAGCACTTTTGTGGAAAAGTGTTTGTGTTAGCTATTTGAATTTTGTTTGTGGTCTGCATGAGTACGACATACGTGCAGCAGTTTTTGTCAGTAGCACAAAGGCCGCCAGGTTGAGTTTCAGCTGCAAGTTTGAGGAAATAATGGCTTTTTGGTTTCTTGTGTCCAGAGTAAGGGCAGAATGTAAGGTCGGGCTGTGTGCCCAATCCTTTACCCTTTAAAAATAAAGATTCGTTCAGAGCGGGGCTTGAAGAGTGTGACTTGTTCTGTTGAGCTGATGGCCCACATCATTTTTTTCTGTAGCAAGTGTTTTCTAGATGTGTCTCGACAGTTGTTTCAACTCAGGTCATTCCAGTACCATGTTGGGGTAGATTCTCTCCTCACATTTGTTGCTGACTGCACTTTGGCTTGCTTCTGTTATATTTGATTTCTTTGTTTTTTTTAAAAATTTTGTAGTAGATCATTGTTTGATTCCTTATCATTTTTTTCTGATAGATTCCTGCCTGACTTTTTTTTTTTTTTTTTTGGCTGAATGGTTGATAACTGATTCCCTCCATGTTTGATTGAACAGTGTCTTAATTTCCTGTAATTCTGTTGTAAATGGAGGAATGTTCTGTTTGTTTCATATGTGAACCATCCTATAAAATTTTAATAAAATTGTACATGTTGTTGTATCTGTCCTGGTACATTTTGTTGTATCTGTCCTGGTACATTTTGTTGTATCTGTCCTGGTACATGTTGCTATATCTGTCCTGGTACATGTTGTTATATTTGTCCTGGTACATGTTGCTATATCTGTCCTGGTACATTTTGTTGTATCTGTCCTGGTACATGTTGCTATATCTGTCCTGGTACATGTTGCTATATCTGTCCTGGTACATGTTGCTATATCTGTCCTGGTACATGTTGCTATATCTGTCCTGGTACATGTTGTTGTATCTGTCCTGGTACATTTTGTTATATTTGTCCTGGTACATGTTGCTATATTTGTCCTGGTACATTTTGTTATATTTGTCCTGGTACATGTTGCTATATCTGTCCTGGTACATGTTGCTATATCTGTCCTGGTACATGTTGCTATATTTGTCCTGGTACATGTTGCTATATTTGTCCTGGTACATGTTGCTATATTTGTCCTGGTACATGTTGCTATATTTGTCCTGGTACATGTTGCTATATTTGTCCTGGTACATGTTGCTATATCTGTCCTGGTACATGATTTTGTATCTGTCCTGGTACATGTTGCTATATCTGTCCTGGTACATGTTGCTATATCTGTCCTGGTACATGTTGTTATATTTGTCCTGGTACATGTTGCTATATCTGTCCTGGTACATTTTGTTGTATCTGTCCTGGTACATGTTGCTATATCTGTCCTGGTACATGTTGCTATATCTGTCCTGGTACATGTTGCTATATCTGTCCTGGTACATGTTGCTATATCTGTCCTGGTACATGTTGTTGTATCTGTCCTGGTACATTTTGTTATATTTGTCCTGGTACATGTTGCTATATTTGTCCTGGTACATTTTGTTATATTTGTCCTGGTACATGTTGCTATATCTGTCCTGGTACATGTTGCTATATCTGTCCTGGTACATGTTGCTATATTTGTCCTGGTACATGTTGCTATATTTGTCCTGGTACATGTTGCTATATTTGTCCTGGTACATGTTGCTATATTTGTCCTGGTACATGTTGCTATATTTGTCCTGGTACATGTTGCTATATCTGTCCTGGTACATGATTTTGTATCTGTCCTGGTACATGTTGCTATATCTGTCCTGGTACATGTTGCTATATCTGTCCTGGTACATGTTGCTATATCTGTCCTGGTACATGTTGCTATATCTGTCCTGGTACATGTTGTTATATCTGTCCTGGTACATGTTGCTATATCTGTCCTGGTACATGTTGCTATATCTGTCCTGGTACATGTTGCTATATCTGTCCTGGTACATGTTGCTATATCTGTCCTGGTACATGTTGTTATATCTGTCCTGGTACATGTTGCTATATCTGTCCTGGTACATGTTGCTATATCTGTCCTGGTACATGTTGTTATATCTGTCCTGGTACATGTTGCTATATCTGTCCTGGTACATGTTGCTGTATCTGTCCTAACTTGCCCTGATAGCTGACTCTTGAGATCTTGTTGCAGTCTGTGGTGGACACAAGCGCCCAGCGCCTGGTGAACCTGGCCAAACAGTGGGAGACTCACAGAGTACCTCTTATAGAGCAGTACAGAGAGATGAGAGAATTAAACTCTAAGAGAGAGGTAAGCCACCATCCACTGTCTTCTCATAGTGTAGCCACACACACACATGCAGGTCAGGGTACCTCTTATAGAGCAGTACAGAGAGATGAGAGAATTAAACTCTAAGAGAGAGGTAAGCCACCATCCACTGTCTTCTCATAGTGTAGCCACACACACATGCAGGTCAGGGTACCTCTTATAGAGCAGTACAGAGAGATGAGAAAATTAAACTCTAAGAGAGAGGTAAGCCACCATCCACTATCTTCTCATAGTGTAGCCACACACACACATGCAGGTCAGAGTACCTCTTATAGAGCAGTACAGAGAGATGAGAGAATTAAACTCCAAGAGAGAGGTAAGCCACCATCCACTGTCTTCTCATAGTGTAGCCACACACACATGCAAGTCAGGGTACCTCTTATAGAGCAGTACAGAGAGATGAGAGAATTAAACTCTAAGAGAGAGGTAAGCCACCATCCACTATCTTCTCATAGTGTAGCCACACACACATGCAAGTCAGGGTACCTCTTATAGAGCAGTACAGAGAGATGAGAGAATTAAACTCTAAGAGAGAGGTAAGCCACCATCCACTATCTTCTCATAGTGTAGCCACACACACACATGCAGGTCAGGGTACCTCTTATAGAGCAGTACAGAGAGATGAGAAAATTAAACTCTAAGAGAGAGGTAAGCCACCATCCACTATCTTCTCATAGTGTAGCCACACACACACATGCAGGTCAGAGTACCTCTTATAGAGCAGTACAGAGAGATGAGAGAATTAAACTCTAAGAGAGAGGTAAGCCACCATCCACCGTCTTCTCATAGGGTAGCCACACACACATGCAAGTCAGGGTACCTCTTATAGAGCAGTACAGAGAGATGAGAGAATTAAACTCTAAGAGAGAGGTAAGCCACCATCCACTATCTTCTCATAGTGTAGCCACACACACACATGCAGGTCAGGGTACCTCTTATAGAGCAGTACAGAGAGATGAGAAAATTAAACTCTAAGAGAGAGGTAAGCCACCATCCACTATCTTCTCATAGTGTAGCCACACACACACATGCAGGTCAGGGTACCTCTTATAGAGCAGTACAGAGAGATGAGAGAATTAAACTCTAAGAGAGAGGTAAGCCACCATCCACTATCTTCTCATAGTGTAGCCACACACACACATGCAGGTCAGGGTACCTCTTATAGAGCAGTACAGAGAGATGAGAAAATTAAACTCTAAGAGAGAGGTAAGCCACCATCCACTATCTTCTCATAGGGTAGCCACACACACACATGCAGGTCAGGGTACCTCTTATAGAGCAGTACAGAGAGATGAGAAAATTAAACTCTAAGAGAGAGGTAAGCCACCATCCACTATCTTCTCATAGGGTAGCCACACACACACATGCAGGTCAGGGAAACAAAAGAATTAATAAATGTACTCTTCTTCTTCTTCTTCTTCTTGGCAGTCTGAGGCTCAGAAAAAGTTGGAGGAGATTAAACAGTTCCGTGAGAGGATGAAGGAGACGGCAGATGATGCTCGGAGGAAAGATGAATTGTTGAAACAGTTGGTTAGTCACAAGTTTTGTTGCTGCATGTGTTTGTTCTTGTTTGTGATTGTTGCTTGTTGCTGCAGAGTCCATGGAAGGGTAAGTCTAAGTCTTGTTTGATGTGTTGTCTGCTTCATTTCTGCTCCATCTACCTTATATTTGTTGTATTATCTCCCTTGTGTGTATTTATTCTGTTGGCTGTGCTAGTTAGTTGAACAGTTATGTCAAAAAACTCAGGTCCTGATTAATGTGAGCCCTTCTCTTGTGTTGTTTCAGCTCCATACAGTAAGACTTGACATACTGTATTAAAAGAAAAAGGTTTCCATGCCATCAGGATATATTGGGGATGTGGTGTTTGGTCTGTATTTCCTCTGCTTTCAGCATATGAAAGTGTGATGTGGTCAGGATCACGCCTGGCCAGATTTCTCTGGTACTCATCTAGGTGGACACTGCGGCCTTTTTGGTGTGTACCAGAGAAGAAAATCCCACTTATGGGACTCAAACCTCATACCAGCAGATAACACACAATACTTGACCCAAACCTTAAGGACATCCTCGTCCACAGCCACTTGAAGCAGAGCCTTACATATGCTGGCACCAGAAAATGTAACCGCCCCCGCTGCGTTATCTGCCCGGTAGTCTGGGAAACGAAAACAATCACCTTTCCCAAAACTATCCTCACTCTTCATGAGGGATTCACATGCGAGACCCGAAATGTGATATATGTCATCGTTTGCAAAAGATGCAGGATAACATATATTGGTGAGACTGGCCTCAGATTAGGGGACCGCATGCAAAAACATCTGTACGACATCGCCCAGCATGCTTCGAAACCAGTCCCAAATCATTTCAATGGCCCCAACCACAGAGGCAAATCTGATTTTCTGGTAACAGCCATCAAACAATGTCACGCAGATGACACAAGCCGCCTGGCACTTGAGAACTGCTGCATTCAAAATTATGGGTTGCTGGAGCCACATGGGTTAAACTCGTTGTTTAGCTACACGTAACATTCTCTTCAATCATTATAGTACCTCTCCACTAAGTCCACCCCTTCTTACTTTTCAAACTTCCTCACAGCATCACTCTGCAACCCCTCTTCCCCAATCATCTGTTTCAACTTCTCCTGGCTAGGTCAATATTGTATCACTCTCTCTCCCCTCCCCGGTTCCCCATCCACCACCCCCAGTTACAACCCACCGACCACATGTCACAGGTCTCTATTTAAACAGTCTCCATGTTCTACTAAATCCATTCCTGACACACACTGCCAGACAAGTCACATCTTACAATTTACAGCTAAGTACTCTTTTAACAAAATTTTTTTTTTTTTTTAGTATTCATGTGAATCTATACTTTATCTCCTCTCTCTATTTCTTTGTCCTGTATGTTTTTGTATGATTAAGGCTCACGCCGAAACATCGCAACTTTGTAATCGTTAAGTAATAAAGCTGCTCCTACTTTTTTCTTATTTTATACATTCTCATACCAGCAGATAGTAAACTGAGTTAATTTTGAAATATACTTTATAAAAATAAGCATAATTTTAAGACTAAATTTTGTGAGTAACATAAGGAAGGTTTTGCTCTCTCATGCTATATGTTTTGCAGTATATTACATTTGTACTTTTAAAATAGAAATGTAGCAACTCATTATATTTATAATTGATGTTAAAGTAACATACAGCTCATCATGTTTATAATTGATGTTCAAGAAACAGCAACTCATATTTATGTGTGATATTCAAGAAACAGCAACGTATATTTATATGTGATTTTCAAGAAACAGCAACTTATATTTATATGTGATTTTCAAGAAACAGCAACTTATATGTGATGTTCAAAAAAGCATCAACTTATATTTATATGTAATGTTCAAGAAAGAGCAACTTGTATTTATATGTGATGTTCAAGAAATACCAGCTTATATTTATATGTAATATTCAAGAAACAGTAAATGAAAAAATGATGAACGGATGAATATGTTGCAGGTGTCAGAGTATGAACGTATGACAAAGGATGTCAACCGATCTGCGTACACCAGGAAGATTTTGGAGATAGTGGCCAACATCAAGAAACAGAAGCAAGAAATTGACAAGGTAGACATCAAAGTCTCCAAACTGTTTCTTGTTTTATATGTGTACATTTCTTTAACAGCAAAATTGTTACCTTTTGTTGAAGTGAAGTTTTCTGTGAAGTTTTCTAGAAATGAATAAATAGCTTATGCTGCTTTAGTTTGATGAAGACGGCGACAGTTTGTTCGCTAGCTTACTTTGTTCATGAACTGATTTGGGTCATGTTGTTTCAGATTTTAGTTGACACCAAAAGTGTTCAGAAGGAGATCAACTCTCTGAGTGGGAAGCTAGACAGAACTTTTACAGTAACGGATGAACTTATTTTCAGGGTCAGTGTGGTGTTGACATTTTCATGTAGTTCAAATATTTTATACCATTATACTTTTTATGTTGTAAATTTTATGGTGTTGCAACCTCAACTCTTGTTGGAGCCTTTATGTAGTTGTAACTTTTGTATAGTTGTAACTTTTGTATAGTTGTAACTTTTGTATAGTTGTAACTTTCATGTTGTTGGAGCCTTTATGTAGTTGTAACTTTTATGTAGTTGTAATATTTTTGTAGCAGTCGTGTGAAGGAAAAGACAATCAAATGCTTAGAAGACATAGAGGACAGGAGTTAGAGATAATCACTGAAAAAACTCAGGACTGGAAGAAAATGAAGACTTGAGGGAATATATCTCATTTGGTTGGCCAAGTGGCATAAGAAGTTAAAAGCAGGCAGTCTTGTTAGATCAGTCTTGTTAGAGATGGGTATGATTGTGTAAAATGAAGAAACATTTTGTCAGTGACTTCTGGCATGACACTTGGTGAAGTTAAAGGTTCTGTCCTGTTTCCACATATCACTCAATGTAGTAAGCTGCCTGTCCTGTTTCCACATATCACTCAATGTAGTAAGCTGCCTGTCCTGTTTCCACATATCACTCAATGTAGTAAGCAGTGTCCTGCATCCACATATCACTCAATGTAGTAAGCTGCCTGTCCTGTTTCCACATATCACTCAATGTAGTAAGCAGTGTCCTGCCTTCACATGTCACTCAATGTAACAGGCTGTTTTGTTGCTATACCCTGACTGTCAAGAGGTGAATCCCAAGGTTCTGAAAGAGGTATGTCCTGCTACAGAAAGTGAAGAAATATTTGTTGTGAAGTGAAAGGTTGTGGAAAAAGTATTTTGTATGGCAGAAAATGAAAGCTCAGATAAAGATCTTCAACAGTTGTCACAAATTTTGTCTACAGGATGCCAAGAAAGATGAAAGTGTGAAGAAGGCATACAGACTTTTGGCAGCGTTGCACGAGGTAAGACATTTTTGTGATGGAACCGCCATGATTCACCGTCTTCATTACATGCACGGGATTTCCCTCCTTCATGGATTTAAGTTGTAGATTCTGTTCATGTTCTGTTTAGTCTAAACTTTCAGATACTTTATAGCCTAGTTTTAGAGTAGGACATTTCATTACTAGTATTTCTTTCCCCACAAAGTTTGTGTTGAAAGAGAATCTTCCTGTATGAAAGATGATGTGAGGTTATGAGATTTCTCAAACAGCCAGTATTAGTTGACATGAGCGCTGTTCCAGTTTGCCCTGGTGATGGGTCGCTGTGTTTCTTTTTCAGAATTTTGAGCAGTTAATCCAGACAGTGGAAGATGCTGGTGTGGTCATGAGGGAAATTAAAGATTTAGAGGAACAGGTACAAGTTTTATGTTCTAACAGTTTTATGTTCTAACAGTATTATGTCCTACAAGTTTTATGTTCTAACAGTATTATGTCCTACAAGTTTTATGTTCTAACAGTATTATGTCCTACAAGTTTTATGTTCTATAAGTTTTATGTTCTACTAGTATTATGTCCTACAAGTTTTATGTTCTACCAGTATTATGTCCTACAAGTTTTATGTTCTAACAGTTTTATGTTCTACAAGTTTTATGTTCTACCAGTATTATGTCCTACAAATTTTATGTTCTACCAGTATTATGTCCTACAAGTTTTATGTTCTACCAGTATTATGTCCTACAAGTTTTATGTTCTAACAGTATTATGTCCTACAAGTTTTATGTTCTACCAATATTATGTCCTACAAGTTTTATGTTCTACCAGTATTATGTTCTACAAGTTTTATGTTCTACCAGTATTATGTTCTACAAGTTTTATGTTCTACCAGTTTTATGTTCTACCAGTATTATGTTCTACAAGTTTTATGTTCTACCAGTTTTATGTTCTACCAGTTTTATGTTCTACAAGTTTTATGTTCTACCAGTTTTATGTTCTACCAGTTTTATGTTCTGCAAGTTTTATGTTCTACCAGTTTTATGTTCTGCAAGTTTTATGTTCTACCAGTTTTATGTTCTACACGTTTTATGTTCTACCAGTTTTATGTTCTATCAGTTTTATGTTCTACAAGTTTATGTTCTACCAGTTTTATGTTCACAAGTTTTATGTTCTACCAGTTTTATGTTCTATAAGTTTTATGTTCTATAATAAGTGGTTTTCAGCCGTTCTTGGTGCATACTCCAGTCACCTTCTTTCATGTTAGAACTCAGTAAGTTGAGGATTACCTGAAGTGAGTAATTGTCCAGGTCAGTACATGAGTTTCTCACTTTGTAGTCGATGTTTTCTTTTGTTGAGTAATGTACTCTGGGCTCTCTTCTGTCCTGTTAGTCAAGTCTTACAGACAAGGAGGAGATTGCAAGAGCCACCTTGGATAGGCTGTGTTTGGAGGATGGCATCGGGTTGCATGATGACGATCACATCAGGGGGATGATTGAAGAAGATGAGGGGAAGTGGATGTTTTTCAGAAAGAAGTGGTTTAGCGCGTGTTACCACAACCAGTGCGTGACTGACTCCATCAGCAGGTGCACACTTCAGTGCGTGACTGGCTGCATCAGCAGGTGCACACTTCAGTGCGTGACTGGCTGCATCAGCAGGCAAACACTTCAGTGCGTGGCTGGCTCCATCAGCAGGCGAACACTTCAGTGCATGACTGGCTCCATCAGCAGGCGCACACTTCAGTGCATGACTGGCTCCATCAGCAAGTGCACACTTCAGTGCATGACTGGCTCCATCAGCAAGTGCACACTTCAGTGCATGACTGGCTCCATCAGCAAGTGCACACTTCAGTGGGTGTTTGAAACGAAAGGTGGAGCACATGTGGTAATGCCTGGAGTGTCTCTGATTACAGTTACAAGTCAAGTCTTGAATGTCACATTCATATCTTCTGTGTCAGAGTCAGGTCCTGAATGTAACAGTCAGGTCCTGAATGTCAAAAGTCAGGGTGTGAAAGTCAGTTATATCTTCAGAGTCAGGTCTTGAATATCAGAGTTATATCCTCAGTGTCAGAGTTAAGTCTTATATCCTCAGTGTCAGAGTTAAGTCTTATATCCTCAGTGTCAGAGTCAAGTCTTATATCTTCAGTGTCAGAGTCAAGTCTTATATCCTCAGTGTCAGAGTCAAATCTTATATCCTCAGTGTCAGAGTTAAGTCTTATATCCTCAGTGTCAGAGTTAAGTCTTATATCCTCAGTGTCAGAGTTAAGTCTTATATCCTCAGTGTCAGAGTTAAGTCTTATATCCTCAGTGTCAGAATTAAGTCTTAATTGTCAGAGTCAGGTCTTTAGTGTCTGTCAGTTAGGTCTTGGAGAGAAAGTGAAGCAGATTTGACATTGTGATTTTATTTCTGTTATTATAATTGTTATCATTGGTGCTAAATTTATGACTGTTGTTTTTATTGATAAAAACATTATCTATGGTTGCCCGTGGTATTTAAGCTTGAATTCCAGTGCAGTAACTTGGTGAGAGTGTTTGTTGTTAAACTCTTTCATTCTACAGCATCAAGTCAGGGCTTTTGTCCAGATTAGGCATCATTATATGTATTATTTGAACTGATTTGATCCTTTTACTTTTTGGTTACAGATTGAGATAGAAAGTAACAAGAAAATTTTGAGCAACTTGGAGAAGATATCAGCTGACCTGCAGCAGATGAAGAAAGAAAATGCAGCATTGATTTCCAAAGTTAAGGGCAAGCAGTGACTGTCCACATAGAAATAACATTAAGTCAGCGACCAAGGATCAGGGCCCTGTGAAGTAACTGACAGTTATTGTTTGCATTTCATTGTTTATTTATTTATAATCCAGTATGAGACAGAAATAATGTGATTTAAATGTGATAACTGCTATCAGTGATGTGAATGTGATCTCTGTTATTATTGATTTTAATGTGTTATCTGTCCAAATAATTGAATTTTTGTGGTGTGTGTGAGTGTACATGTGTGTGTGTGTGTTGCACTTGGGCTTTAGATGTGATGTGTCCCAATGTCCTCTGTTGTTTGTTCAATCCCATGTCCTCTGTTGTGTGTTTGATCCAATGTCCTCTGTTGTTTGTTCAATCCCATGTCCTCTGTTGTTTGTTTGATCCCATGTCCTGTTTGTTCAATCCCATGTCCTCTGTTGTTTGTTTGATTCCATGTCCTCTGTTTTTTTGTTTGATCCCATGTACTCTGTTGTTCAATCCCATGTCCTCTGTTGATTGTTTGATCTCATGTCCTCTGTTGATTGTTTGATCTCATGTCCTCTGTTGTTTGTTCAGTCCCATGTCCTCCTTTGTTTGTTTAATCCAGTGTTCTCCATTGTTGACCCCCATATCTTCACAAATTTGTAAACTCTTCAAAAGAAAAAAAAATTGATGATCAAAATAAAATATTTTTGCCGAAGTGTGAAGTTTGTGCCTGTTTGCATGATAATTTTCTGTGGTTTAGCTGACTTTCTTATTTGTTAGGAATTCTGTATGTCAGAAACAGTGAACTCATAAATGATCATCCATTTGTGATGCATGTTTTGGAGCTTTGGATAAAAGATGAATAACGTAAGAAAAGATTACTTCAAGAAAATGTTCTTGATGAAATATGGTGGTGGATGGTAGGAATCAGTGTACAACTTGAGGCTAGACTTAAAACAGCTGCAGAAAATATGTGTACATTTGTTCTCAACTTCCAGACAGTCCACATTCTGTAGGATCATCATGCTGTGACTCATTCATCTTATCTGTACTGGTCTATGTTGATGAATTGTCATGTAGTACTTTTATGTTACTGAAGCATGTTTTCTAAGACACCACAGTACAGTTACCTTGTGAATGTGCTGTTTGTGTTTGTAGTCAGAGAAGACTTGACAGTTTGTGACATGGAGAAAAATACTTTGTGCTGAGAACAAACAAGGGAAAATGTCTAACAGCAAAAAAAACATGTAATATTTGAGCTTTTGCCTTCTTCAGACAAAACAGCTAAACAGTAAAACAGAGACAGAAAAAAATTGTTGATAAAGTGAAACTATTGTAAAAATTGATAACAGAAAGTATTGAAATCTTGGTCAGTAGTTGTTTGTTACTATTTGTTTAGGGAATTTTGTGTTTGTTACTGTTTGTTTAGTGAATGCTGTGTTTCTTACTGTTTGTTTAGTGAATGTTGTGTTTTTTACTGCTTGTTTAGTGAATGTTGTGTTTTTTACTGCTTGTTTAGTGAATGTTGTGTTTGTTGCTGTTTGGTTAGTGAATGTTGTGTTTGTTACTGTTTGGTTAGTGAATGTTGTACACACTCAACTTGTTTTTATTAAACCAGGGAATCTGTTCTGCAGTTAAAAGGAGTTGTGAGTTTCGTGTCTGGAGTTTATAGTCTAGAATTTCTTAACTCATGAGTTTCTAGTCAAGAGTTGCTAGTGAGTTTCTGGTGAGAGGATATTTGTTGTTAGTGAAGTCATCATTTTCATAGCGTCTTGTATTTTTTTATATGAAAGTCTCCGTACTTTCATTATTCTTTGTTTTGTGTAAGTGTCAGATTGTTGCATCCTTTCATTATTCAGTTTACTATACAAATGTCAAGTAATTCATACTTTCATTATTTGTTATATTGTACAAGAAATCAAGTAATAAATACTTCAGTTATTTGTTGTACTGTACAAGTGTCAAGTAATTCTTGCCTTCATTATATTTTGTATTGCTGTACAAGTGTCAAGTTTCCTTAGTCTTGTTAAGATATTAAAAAAAATGATTTATCCAGTGAATAATGCCCAGCTTTTCTTCCAGCCAAAACAGGATTGCTTTTGTTGGTGTCTTCATTACAGACATTTAGAACAGATTTTGTTATAGTACAAGAACTGCTGAATTGTCATTCTTGGCCATCACTATCAGTCAGTCAGTCATTTGCATGTCCCTTGCAGAACTTTGCCTCCCTAATAGCTCTCCTGTAGGCCTCTCAGTTGTAAGCAAGATGCTCCTCCAGTACCAGTGTATAGAATTATTAAATATTCTCTGGCAGTGGCCTCATCTGTCATCTGCTCATGTCTGCTAGTACAGTGACTGGCTGTTTGTTAATACATCTACAGTGACTGGTTGTTTGTTAATACATCTACAGTGACTGGTTGTTTGTTAATACATCTACAGTGACTGGTTGTTTGTTAATACATCTACAGTGACTGGTTGTTTGTTAATACATCTACAGTGACTGGTTGTTTGTTAATACATCTACAGTGACTGGCTGTTTGTTAATACATCTGTAGTGACTGGCTGTTTGTTAATACATCTGTAGTGACTGGCTGTTTGTTAATACAGATATAACACACACAAGTTTTGCAGGAGTTTCCCCTACTGGTCTGTGAGGGTGTCGGGTGTTATTTTTACAACAGATCAAGAGAGTAGTGTCTCTGATCCACATTTTGTTGTTTTACCATTCATTCTTTCTCTCATTTCTGTATTCTCTCATCTTTTTTTTACATCCACCTTTCTTATTTTTGTTTCATTTTGAACGTTGTGAGTCTTTGTGCATGTACAGAATCTAGACACATGAAAACTGTTAAAGTTTTTTTTTTTTAATAACCCAACAAGTTGATCCATTTTAGATTTGAAGAGAAGACCAGTATCTCAGTGCCTTAATGCCTGTCTGTCTCTATGTCTGTCAGTGTCTTTATACCTGTCAGTGTCTCAATGCTTTGTCAGTGTCTTTATACCTGTCAGTGTCTCAATACCTGTCTGTCTGTCTCTATCCATGTCAGTGTCTCAGTGCCTGTCTGTTTCTATGCTTGTCAGTATCTTTATGCCTGTCAGTGTCTTTATACCTGTCTGTGTCTATTTCTGTCGGTGTCTTTATACCTGTCAGTGTCTCAGTGCCTGCCTGTCTGTCTCTGTGCTTGTCAGAGCGTCTTTATGCCTATCAGTGTCTCTATTTCTGTTAATGTCTTTATACCTGTCATTGTCTCAGTGCCTGCCTGTCTGTCTCTGTACTTGTCAGAGCGTCTTTATGTCTGTCAGTGTCTATGCCTGTCATTGACTAGTTCTGACCTCTAGACACAAGACTCACTTAACACCAAGTGGAATTTTGACAAAAATCTTTATTCCTGTCACTGGTAACTTGTTTGATTCTTGAACTAACATGCCAGGTTGGACTAAAACCTTCTATTTGATGCTGACAGTGATGATTTTTGGACAAGATAATAAATTTACAAAACTTCAACTGAGATGTGAATTTAGATAGTCTAAACTCAACACCACACATGTAAACAGCTGTCTAAACTCAACACCACACATGTAAACAGCAGTAAACTCAACACCACACATGTAAACAGCAGTAAACTCAACACCACACATGTAAACAGCTGTCTAAACTCAACACCACACATGTAAACAGCAGTAAACTCAACACCACACATGTAAACAGCAGTAAACTCAACACCACACATGTAAACAGCAGTAAACTCAACACCACACATGTAAACAGCTGTCTAAACTCTAAAGCACATATAAACATCAGCACGCAAATGAAAAACCAGATGCTCTCTCCAAGGCAGGAAGCAGAATGGAACAGATTAACCACCCAGTAACATGCCAAGAAGTAAAACACATCCACTAACTACCCAGTAACATGCCAAGAAGTAAAACACATCCACTAACTACCCAGTAACATGCCAAGAAGTAAAACACATCCACTAACTACCCAGTAACATGCCAAGAAGTAAAACACATCCACTAACTACCCAGTAACATGCCAAGAAGTAAAACATCCACTAACTACCCAGTAACATGCCAAGAAGTAAAACACATCCACTAACTACCCAGTAACATGCCAAGAAGTAAAACACATCCACTAACTACCCAGTAACATGCCAAGAAGTAAAACACATCCACTAACTACCCAGTAACATGCCAAGAAGTAAAACACATCCACTAACTACCCAGTAACATGCCAAGAAGTAAAACACATCCACTAACTACCCAGTAACATGCCAAGAAGTAAAACACATCCACTAACTACCCAGTAACATGCCAAGAAGTAAAACACATCCACTAACTACCCAGTAACATGCCAAGAAGTAAAACACATCCACTAACTACCCAGTAACATGCCAAGAAGTAAAACACATCCACTAACTACCCAGTAACATGCCAAGAAGTAAAAACCATCATCCACAACAAACAACTTGAAAACAAAAATGAATCAAAACTACCCCATTCATCAACTACGGAGATGCCAGCAAGCCACAATCTTTCACGTAAGAACAGGACACTGCAGACTTCTTGTAGCGCCTCTATCACCTCAAAATATCACACACACAAATGAGTGTCCCTGTGGCTTTGGTATCCAGACACCAGAACACATCCTACAAACCTGTCCAGCTACTCAAACCTCCGACCACAGATCTGGCCCGAGGGAGAGGAACTGAAAGAAATGCTCTGGGGCTGACACTCAAGACTGGAAAAGACGGTGCACTTCATCAGAGCGATAGAGGAGCAGATTTAGCATGACCAACCTTCCTCGAACGCTGAGTAAGAAATATACAGCAATGAGAACTTTATCTATCCGGCTGGCGCTGGCTATTATGCTTTCCCACAACTCCCTTCTCCGAGTGCTAATTATAAGCTCTGCTGGTGTGTTCTTGTCTGTGCCGTCTAGTTAGTCCATCTAGGATTCTCTCTCTCTCTCTATCTCTTTTGTCTTCTATCTTTTCCGTTATCAAAGTATATTCTAGCTTGCTTCGTCGTGGAGCGTGTCCTAACAACATGCATTGCCCTTGCTGGCAGATGATCCCGTCATTGAGTTCCTAAGACATTTTACAGAATTAGCTGGAAAACTATAACACACATAAATACAAGTCTAAATTCTATACCACACATACATACAAGACAAAACTCTATACCACACATGCAAGCAGTCAAAACTCACACCAGTCATTCACAAATATGTGATATTTCTAGTACTACAGATAATGTTGGAAAGGCAGTGACCAGATCAGCTGTAGGGTGAGTTCGTGTCCTTGACTTCACGTGGACCCCTCACAGCCCGCAGATGGCGTTGCAGTAGCAGTCACTGAAATAGAACAATATCACGTGTCAAGCAGAAACTGCTTCAGACTTGAGAACATTTTGTTACACGAAGTTCATATCGAGTCTAATCTGTCAGTCTCTGCTCTCACACTAACATCTACCTTCTGTCCGCATCGCACAGTAGAAAACTGACTCACCTAGAACACAATCCCACACAATCGGATATGCTACATGGATCAATGAAACACTCCACAGGGCGGAGACAAATCGCCCGCTCCACTGGGCCTTTAGCAACAGCTTTACCTGTCAGAGCAAAGAACCACGTGGACGTTAGCACAGAACTTTTTCACGCGAAATGATTACAAACACTCAGCACAAAACCGCATTCAACACAATATACGTATATAGCCTCCAGTAAAAACGCACCAATTTATCGAGCTGTTGTGAAGCGTGAAACTTGTATGTAGGTGGGCGATTTGTATGTAGGTGGGCGATTTGTATGTAGGTGGGCGATTTTTATGTAGGTGGACGATTTGTATGTAGGTGGGCGATTTGTATGTAGGTGAGCTCTGAAAGCCTGTAGTTGTGACCGTTAATGTAAGGAGATTTTCCCGGCGATGTGACGTTTATTTTAAATTTGTCATGCAGCACGTGCACGTGAACTTTTTATTAATTTATGGTCTTATTAAAAGTGGCATGACTTTGAAATTTGACACATACACACAATTTAAGCAAATAAAAGGTAAATTTAAGCAAATAAAAGTTAAATTTAAGCAAGTAAAAGATAAATTTAAGAAAGTAAAAGGCCATCGTCTGTCTGCATCGAAATTAAGTCTGTTAATGTTTTTGTCATGCCCAGTTTGTTGTCACAAGAGCCATGGCAAGCTGTTGGCATGCTTAGCAGTGGAATGACGACCAGAGATGTTGCCAGACACTTTCACTGTCACCATTCGACTATAGTGAGGTTGAACCAGCGATTTCAGGCAACAGGTGCCAATGATTGACAGCCCCAAGCCTGGTCAACCTCGCCTAACAAGACCAGCTCAAAATCGCCAAATGCTGTTCGTGCATCCGCGAAACCGTTTCCTAACAGCAACTCTGACAGCAGCGGACATACGCCTGGCACTCGGGAACTTAGAACAAACACTGTGACGGAGACTTCACACCGCTGGCTTGCAAAGTAGACATCCTAAGATTGGCCATATCCTTACTAGACGTCACCAGACCAGCAGAATGACTTGGCTCCAACAAAATTTACGTTTTCCAATGGGAGAATGGAGATAGGCGATGTTCTCGGGTGAAAGTCGCGTCAGTGTCTCCGTGGCTGGTAGGAGAAACCGTGCCTTGTGTCGTCCTAGAGAAAGATATGTCGATGTGTGTGTGGTCCAGCATGGCGGGTATAGTGGAGGAAGCGTACATGTGTGGTCCAGCATGGCTGGTATAGTGGAGGAAGCGTACATGTGTGGTCCAGCATGGCAGGTATAGAGGACGAAGCGTACATGTGTGGTCCAGCATGGCTGGTATAGAGGACGAAGCGTACATGTGTGGTCCAGCATGGCAGGTATAGAGGAGGAAGCATACATGTGTGGTCCAGCATGGCAGGTATAGAGGACGAAGCGTACATGTGTGGTCCAGCATGGCAGGTATAGAGGAGGAAGCATACATGTGTGGTCCAGCATGGCAGGTATAGAGGACGAAGCGTACATGTGTGGTCCAGCATGGCTGGTATAGAGGACGAAGCGTACATGTGTGGGATGGATTCTCCCATGGCCATCGTACATTTCAGATTAAACGTTATCGCTGGCGTTCATCAGGTAATGCCACACATCGTAGCTGCATTTTTTGTCCCAAATCACCAAGACCTGAGAATCTTTCAGCACGATAATGCTAGTCTCACACAGCTAATGTTACCAAGAATTTCTTAGCCCAGCAACCTTTTCTTGCTCTGGTTTGGTCCGCAAACTCTCCTGACATAAACCCGATTGAACACATCATCATCATCATCATGTGCCGTGCCGACTGGCGTTGGCTATTATGCTTCTCCAGAGTACACGATCCTTCATGCATGAAATCAGCTCCGTTGGTTATCTCCTCTCACAGCGCGTGGGATAAACTGAACAGAAGGATAGGTCAGTATGACATCAACACTGTGAATGATCTGGAGCTAGCACTCACTGCAGAATGGAATGTCATACCCCAAACATTTTTAAAGACACTGCAACAGCACGTGACGCCGATGACAAGCCTACACTGATGCCTCCATGTCTTGTACACGGTTTGAATGCTGGCTGTGACTTTATGACAGTGAGTGTGAATTTGCTGGGGGGGGGGGGGGGGGGTTTAACAGCAAAAGTAGACATTTGCTTATTAGCCATTTCTGAATTGTGTCGTGTTTAAGAACACAGCAAGTCCATGTCAGTAAATGAATGAGAAATGTGAAATCACTGGTTTTATGTTTTTTTTTTATTTATAGACAAAACAAACAAGGCAGCTGAAATACGCATCAATGAGGAAAAATTGGAAGAAGTGGAGAGTTTTGAATATCTTGGATCATTACTAACTAATAATTGAGATACAATGAGGGAAATTAAAGGAAGACATCTATCACCCTTCAGAAAGTAAAACAACTAAATAATCTGTGGAGAGGAGCAGACAGAACCACAAAAATAAGATTTTTAAGGGCATGCATCTTTCCCATCGCAACATATGCCTGTGAGACCTGGACACTTAACAAAACAGCTGAGAAACACATAAATGCCTTTGAATGTAAATGCTACAGAAGAGTTCTTCAAATATCATGGGCACAAAAAAAGAACAAATATATCCATACTACAAGAACTTAATATTGAAGAAGGCTGGCTAGTAAAGAGGATTAAAGAGAGAAAACTTAAATATTCTGGACACATTAAACGTCATGATAATCTAGAGAAGACGTCTTGGAAGGGTACTTAGTGAGAAAAAGAAAGGAAGGAAGACCAAGGCGAAGATGGCTGCAAGATGTCGTTGACGATATGCAAATGAATGCATCATCAGCAGGGCATCTTGCTCACAACCGAGAGGCCTACAGGAGTGCTGTTAGGGAGGCAAAGTTCCGCAAGGGACATACAAATGAATGAATGAATGAATGAATGAATGAATGAACATCTAGTACAACGACTTATGGCTCTTAAATAAAGGAATAAAGCGGTGCGTTTTAAATGGTGGATGGTATATAAACAGCAAAACCATCACTTCAAGATAAAGATCTGAGTAATGCAAATGTCGGTGCTGGGTTTAGCCTTGGTGAGGTCCTAAGTCGTCTTGGTGAGGTCCTAAGTAGTTTTGGTGAGGCCCTAAGTAGTCTTGGTGAGGCCCTAAGTAGTCTTGTGAAGCTCTAAGTAGTTTTGGTGAGGCCCTAAGTAGTTTTGGTGAGGCCCTAAGTAGTCTTGGTGAGGCCCTAAGTAGTCTTGGTGAGGCCCTAAGTAGTCTTGGTGAGACCCTAAGTAGTCTTGGTGAGGCCCTAAGTAGTCTTGGTGAGACCCTAAGTAGTTTTGGTGAGGCCCTAAGTAGTCTTGGTGAGGCCCTAAGTAGTTTTGGTGAGGCCCTAAGTAGTTTTGGTGAAGCCCTAAGTAGTCTTGGTGAGACCCTAAGTAGTCTTGGTGAGGCCCTAAGTAGTCTTGGTGAGGCCCTAAGTAGTCTTGTGAAGCCTAAGTAGTTTTGGTGAGGCCCTAAGTAGTCTTGGTGAGGCCCTAAGTAGTTTTGGTGAGGCCCTAAGTAGTCTTGGTGAGGTCCTAAGTAGTCTTGGTGAGGTCCTAAGTAGTCTTGGTGAGGTCCTAAGTAGTCTTGGTGAGGCCCTAAGTAGTCTTGATGAGGTCCTAAGTAGTTTTGGTGAGGCCCTAAGTAGTTTTGGTGAGGCCCTAAGTAGTCTTGTGAAGCTCTAAGTAGTTTTGGTGAGGCCCTAAGTAGTTTTGGTGAGGCCCTAAGTAGTTTTGGTGAGGCCCTAAGTAGTTTTGGTGAGGCCCTAAGTAGTTTTGGTGAGGCCCTAAGTAGTTTTGGTGAGGCCCTACGTAGTTTTGGTGAGGCCCTAAGTAGTCTTGTGAAGCCCTAAGTAGTTTTGGTGAGGCCCTAAGTAGTCTTGGTGAGGCCCTAAGTAGTCTTGTGAAGCCCTAAGTAGTCTTGTGAAGCCCTAAGTAGTTTTGGTGAGGCCCTAAGTAGTTTTGGTGAGGCCCTAAGTAGTTTTGGTGAGGCCCTAAGTAGTTTTGGTGAGGCCCTAAGTAGTCTTGTGAAGCCCTAAGTAGTTTTGGTGAGGCCCTAAGTAGTTTTGGTGAGGCCCTAAGTAGTCTTGTGAAGCCCTAAGTAGTTTTGGTGAGGCCCTAAGTAGTTTTGGTGAGGCCCTAAGTAGTTTTGGTGAGGCCCTAAGTAGTCTTGGTGAGGCCCTAAGTAGTTTTGGTGAGGCCCTAAGTAGTCTTGGTGAGGCCCTAAGTAGTTTTGGTGAAGCCCTAAGTAGTCTTGGTGAGGCCCTAAGTAGTTTTGGTGAGGCCCTAAGTAGTCTTGGTGAGGCCATAAGTAGTTTTGGTGAAGCCCTAAGTAGTTTTGGTGAGGCCCTAAGTAGTCTTAGTGAGACCCTAAGTAGTCTTGGTGAGGCCCTAAGTAGTTTTGGTGAAGCCCTAAGTAGTTTTGGTAAAGCCCTAAGTAGTCTTGGTGAGGCCCTAAGTAGTTTTGGTCAGGCCCTAAGTAGTCTTGGTGAGGCCCTAAGTAGTCTTGGTGAGGCCCTAAGTAGTTTTGGTGAAGCCCTAAGTAGTTTTGGTGAGGCCCTAAGTAGTCTTGGTGAGGCCCTAAGTAGTTTTGGTGAAGCCCTAAGTAGTTTTGGTGAAGCCCTAAGTAGTTTTGGTGAAGCCCTAAGTAGTTTTGGTGAAGCCCTAAGTAGTCTTGGTGAAGCCCTAAGTAGTCTTGGTGGAGCCCTAAGTAGTCTTGGTGAGGCCCTAAGTAGTCTTGGTGAGGCCCTAAGTAGTCTTGGTGAGACCCTAAGTAGTCTTGGTGAGGCCCTAAGTAGTTTTGGTGAGGCCCTAAGTAGTTTTGGTGAAGCCCTAAGTAGTCTTGGTGAGGCCCTAAGTAGTTTTGGTGAGGCCCTAAGTAGTCTTGGTGAGGCCCTAAGTAGTCTTGTGAAGCCCTAAGTAGTTTTGGTGAGGCCCTAAGTAGTTTTGGTGAGGCCCTAAGTAGTTTTGGTGAGGCCCTAAGTAGTTTTGGTGAGGCCCTAAGTAGTCTTGTGAAGCCCTAAGTAGTTTTGGTGAGGCCCTAAGTAGTTTTGGTGAGGCCCTAAGTAGTCTTGTGAAGCCCTAAGTAGTCTTGGTGAGGCCCTAAGTAGTTTTGGTGAGGCCCTAAGTAGTTTTGGTGAGGCCCTAAGTAGTCTTGGTGAAGCCCTAAGTAGTTTTGGTGAGGCCCTAAGTAGTCTTGGTGAGGCCCTAAGTAGTTTTGGTGAAGCCCTAAGTAGTCTTGGTGAGGCCCTAAGTAGTTTTGGTGAGGCCCTAAGTAGTCTTGGTGAGGCCATAAGTAGTTTTGGTGAAGCCCTAAGTAGTTTTGGTGAGGCCCTAAGTAGTCTTAGTGAGACCCTAAGTAGTCTTGGTGAGGCCCTAAGTAGTTTTGGTGAAGCCCTAAGTAGTTTTGGTAAAGCCCTAAGTAGTCTTGGTGAGGCCCTAAGTAGTTTTGGTCAGGCCCTAAGTAGTCTTGGTGAGGCCCTAAGTAGTCTTGGTGAGGCCCTAAGTAGTTTTGGTGAAGCCCTAAGTAGTTTTGGTGAGGCCCTAAGTAGTCTGGTGAGGCCCTAAGTAGTTTTGGTGAAGCCCTAAGTAGTTTTGGTGAAGCCCTAAGTAGTTTTGGTGAAGCCCTAAGTAGTTTTGGTGAAGCCCTAAGTAGTCTTGGTGAAGCCCTAAGTAGTCTTGGTGGAGCCCTAAGTAGTTTTGGTGAGGCCCTAAGTAGTTTTGGTGAGGCCCTAAGTAGTTTTGGTGAAGCCCTAAGTAGTTTTGGTGAAGCCCTAAGTAGTTTTGGTGAAGCCCTAAGTAGTTTTGGTGAAGCCCTAAGTAGTCTTGGTGAGGCCCTAAGTAGTCTTGGTGAGGCCCTAAGTAGTCTTGGTGAGGCCCTAAGTAGTTTTGGTGAGGCCCTAAGTAGTCTTGGTGAGGCCCTAAGTAGTCTTGGTGAGGCCCTAAGTAGTTTTGGTGAGGCCCTAAGTAGTTTTGGTGAGGCCCTAAGTAGTCTTGGTGAGGCCCTAAGTAGTCTTGGTGAGGCCCTAAGTAGTTTTGGTGAAGCCCTAAGTAGTTTTGGTGAGGTCAAGTCCCTTGTTTGAAAAAAAAAGTAAATTTATAGAGAAACAAAAATTAAATGTTGTGATACCCTAAGCTGCAGCATTTTAACTTTTGCTGAAGTTAAGCGTTGATAGATGTCCTTGAATCCGTGGCAAACAAAGCACGTTCCACCTCTGCCTTCCATGGTTCTTGCCTTGGACCTTTTAATACTAGTTGCCCGGATAAAGTGTGAATTCTTTTGGAGGTCATGTGTTGCCCCTAAAGATTGTCTTCCAGTGTGGTTCCCTGTGGCCAGCTGGGCTTGGACTCTTGGTAGAGGGAACAGAGCTGCAGGATGTGATCTGGAGTGGATACCTGTCTCGCATGTGCAGTCAGGGATGTGTGACAGGCTGGGGCGATATGGTGATACCAGGCCGGCAGTGTCACATGCATAGTCTGAAGAAGGTGGGTTGTTCTTGATGTGAGAGGTGCGACATCTGGTCATTAGATAGTGAGTTGCTCTGGCCAGCCCGTAGCTTCTTGAACCGATGCTTGAGTATAGTTCTGGCTTCAATGCATTTTCAGAGTGTTGATGCTGAAGTTTCATGCTACGAGATTTGCTAAAACTGTCAGCTTGTTTTTTCGTTTCCCAGCAGACCACAGTGACATGGGATCCATTGGACCATAACAGCCTTTTCCTGAGAGTTCATCTACAAACAGCTTACGTTTTGTATCTTCTTTAAATGTACATAAAAGTAATTTTGCTAGATACCGAATTGTCCACACTGAGCTTTAATAATAACTATCCTTTTGTTTTAGCAGAAAATATACATCTACACTCTACAAACATCCTATAACAAGTACCTGAACCCACCTTCTGTAGCTATCAAAACAGCGCATAGAATAAGCAGGCAGCACACTACAAAAAGCCTCATCTTCGTCGTAGCTCGTCCGAACAAAGAGAAAAGACTGACCTCCGTCACTTTCTAGTTCTGTCTGCGTCTTTCTCGATACTTCCCGCCGGGACATTTTCTGAATGTGTTCCGTCTTAAAGACCGTCCAGCGGGCTCATACAAGTGCCTGACTGGGAGTCTATGTCTTCGCTAAACAAAACTTGGAAACGAGAAAACATTTAGTAATTCTGTTTGTTACAGAAACCTAATTACTGTTAATGTGGACTGCTGTTCATCTAAGAAAGAGACGAGTTTGAAGAAGACTGATGCTGGATGTAGAAGGAGAAACATTTGTGGAATAGCTCTCAAGGTCAGACGTGTGCTCGACTTGTTACGGTGACGGAGGTTACTGGCAGAGACAAAATAAGTTCGAACAACATGGGAAGAAAGCAGTTGTCTCTTATCTGTTAGACCACGATTTTCTTATCTCTTATTTCAAGACTTATTTTTCAACATGTCTTCAAGAACTGGTGACAGCCAAATTTATCCCCCCCCCCCCCCCTCACAAAATCAAGATAATGTGTGAGAAAACCAAGCAACAACAACAAATATATTCGGTTGTTGTTGATAAAGATCTGCTCATCTCAACGCTTGTTTTCAGGTATCACGAAATGGCTGCGAGCAAGAATAGTGTACCCGCTTGGAGCAGGATTTTGGTGAAGCCCTAAGTAGTTTTGGTGAAGCCCTAAGTAGTTTTGGTGAGGCCCTAAGTAGTTTTGGTCAGGCCCTAAGTAGTCTTGGTGAGGCCCTAAGTAGTCTTGGTGAGGCCCTAAGTAGTTTTGGTGAAGCCCTAAGTAGTTTTGGTGAGGCCCTAAGTAGTTTTGGTGAGGCCCTAAGTAGTTTTGGTGAAGCCCTAAGTAGTTTTGGTGAAGCCCTAAGTAGTTTTGGTGAAGCCCTAAGTAGTCTTGGTGAAGCCCTAAGTAGTCTTGGTGAGGCCCTAAGTAGTCTTGGTGAGGCCCTAAGTAGTCTTGGTGAGGCCCTAAGTAGTTTTGGTGAGGCCCTAAGTAGTCTTGGTGAGGCCCTAAGTAGTCTTGGTGAGGCCCTAAGTAGTTTTGGTGAAGCCCTAAGTAGTTTTGGTGAGGTCAAGTCCCTTGTTTGAAAAAAAAAGTAAATTTATAGAGAAACAAAAATTAAATGTTGTGATACCCTAAGCTGCAGCATTTTAACTTTTGCTGAAGTTAAGCGTTGATAGATGTCCTTGAATCCGTGGCAAACAAAGCACGTTCCACCTCTGCCTTCCATGGTTCTTGCCTTGGACCTTTTAATACTAGTTGCCCGGATAAAGTGTGAATTCTTTTGGAGGTCATGTGTTGCCCCTAAAGATTGTCTTCCAGTGTGGTTCCCTGTGGCCAGCTGGGCTTGGACTCTTGGTAGAGGGAACAGAGCTGCAGGATGTGATCTGGAGTGGATACCTGTCTCGCATGTGCAGTCAGGGATGTGTGACAGGCTGGGGCGATATGGTGATACCAGGCCGGCAGTGTCACATGCATAGTCTGAAGAAGGTGGGTTGTTCTTGATGTGAGAGGTGCGACATCTGGTCATTAGATAGTGAGTTGCTCTGGCCAGCCCGTAGCTTCTTGAACCGATGCTTGAGTATAGTTCTGGCTTCAATGCATTTTCAGAGTGTTGATGCTGAAGTTTCATGCTACGAGATTTGCTAAAACTGTCAGCTTGTTTTTTCGTTTCCCAGCAGACCACAGTGACATGGGATCCATTGGACCATAACAGCCTTTTCCTGAGAGTTCATCTACAAACAGCTTACGTTTTGTATCTTCTTTAAATGTACATAAAAGTAATTTTGCTAGATACCGAATTGTCCACACTGAGCTTTAATAATAACTATCCTTTTGTTTTAGCAGAAAATATACATCTACACTCTACAAACATCCTATAACAAGTACCTGAACCCACCTTCTGTAGCTATCAAAACAGCGCATAGAATAAGCAGGCAGCACACTACAAAAAGCCTCATCTTCGTCGTAGCTCGTCCGAACAAAGAGAAAAGACTGACCTCCGTCACTTTCTAGTTCTGTCTGCGTCTTTCTCGATACTTCCCGCCGGGACATTTTCTGAATGTGTTCCGTCTTAAAGACCGTCCAGCGGGCTCATACAAGTGCCTGACTGGGAGTCTATGTCTTCGCTAAACAAAACTTGGAAACGAGAAAACATTTAGTAATTCTGTTTGTTACAGAAACCTAATTACTGTTAATGTGGACTGCTGTTCATCTAAGAAAGAGACGAGTTTGAAGAAGACTGATGCTGGATGTAGAAGGAGAAACATTTGTGGAATAGCTCTCAAGGTCAGACGTGTGCTCGACTTGTTACGGTGACGGAGGTTACTGGCAGAGACAAAATAAGTTCGAACAACATGGGAAGAAAGCAGTTGTCTCTTATCTGTTAGACCACGATTTTCTTATCTCTTATTTCAAGACTTATTTTTCAACATGTCTTCAAGAACTGGTGACAGCCAAATTTATCCCCCCCCCCCCCCTCACAAAATCAAGATAATGTGTGAGAAAACCAAGCAACAACAACAAATATATTCGGTTGTTGTTGATAAAGATCTGCTCATCTCAACGCTTGTTTTCAGGTATCACGAAATGGCTGCGAGCAAGAATAGTGTACCCGCTTGGAGCAGGATTTTGCTACCAACAAGCCAGATCTGTTGTCATCCCCGTCAGTTTGTCCAGGTATTACTCTCTCGTTCCGTCATTCTTCTTTAATCTTCAACAATATTTTTTCCTTATCAGTCAGTCAGTCATTTTTCTGTCCTTTGCGGAACCTCCCTAGCAGCTCTCCTGTAAGCCTTTCCTTATCAAGTTCGATAATTTGTAATTTCAACTAATACAGGGTGTTCCAACCTTTATACTTTCCCCTTGGCTAGTGTAGGGAGGCGTCCTACTACCCGGATAAAGTGTGAATTCTTTTGGAGGTCATGTGTTGCCCCTAAAGATTGTCTTCCAGTGTGGTTCCCTGTGGCCAGCTGGGCTTGGACTCTTGGTAGAGGGAACAGAGCTGCAGGATGTGATCTGGAGTGGATACCTGTCTCGCATGTGCAGTCAGGGATGTGTGACAGGCTGGGGCGATATGGTGATACCAGGCCGGCAGTGTCACATGCATAGTCTGAAGAAGGTGGGTTGTTCTTGATGTGAGAGGTGCGACATCTGGTCATTAGATAGTGAGTTGCTCTGGCCAGCCCGTAGCTTCTTGAACCGATGCTTGAGTATAGTTCTGGCTTCAATGCATTTTCAGAGTGTTGATGCTGAAGTTTCATGCTACGAGATTTGCTAAAACTGTCAGCTTGTTTTTTCGTTTCCCAGCAGACCACAGTGACATGGGATCCATTGGACCATAACAGCCTTTTCCTGAGAGTTCATCTACAAACAGCTTACGTTTTGTATCTTCTTTAAATGTACATAAAAGTAATTTTGCTAGATACCGAATTGTCCACACTGAGCTTTAATAATAACTATCCTTTTGTTTTAGCAGAAAATATACATCTACACTCTACAAACATCCTATAACAAGTACCTGAACCCACCTTCTGTAGCTATCAAAACAGCGCATAGAATAAGCAGGCAGCACACTACAAAAAGCCTCATCTTCGTCGTAGCTCGTCCGAACAAAGAGAAAAGACTGACCTCCGTCACTTTCTAGTTCTGTCTGCGTCTTTCTCGATACTTCCCGCCGGGACATTTTCTGAATGTGTTCCGTCTTAAAGACCGTCCAGCGGGCTCATACAAGTGCCTGACTGGGAGTCTATGTCTTCGCTAAACAAAACTTGGAAACGAGAAAACATTTAGTAATTCTGTTTGTTACAGAAACCTAATTACTGTTAATGTGGACTGCTGTTCATCTAAGAAAGAGACGAGTTTGAAGAAGACTGATGCTGGATGTAGAAGGAGAAACATTTGTGGAATAGCTCTCAAGGTCAGACGTGTGCTCGACTTGTTACGGTGACGGAGGTTACTGGCAGAGACAAAATAAGTTCGAACAACATGGGAAGAAAGCAGTTGTCTCTTATCTGTTAGACCACGATTTTCTTATCTCTTATTTCAAGACTTATTTTTCAACATGTCTTCAAGAACTGGTGACAGCCAAATTTATCCCCCCCCCCCCCCTCACAAAATCAAGATAATGTGTGAGAAAACCAAGCAACAACAACAAATATATTCGGTTGTTGTTGATAAAGATCTGCTCATCTCAACGCTTGTTTTCAGGTATCACGAAATGGCTGCGAGCAAGAATAGTGTACCCGCTTGGAGCAGGATTTTGCTACCAACAAGCCAGATCTGTTGTCATCCCCGTCAGTTTGTCCAGGTATTACTCTCTCGTTCCGTCATTCTTCTTTAATCTTCAACAATATTTTTTCCTTATCAGTCAGTCAGTCATTTTTCTGTCCTTTGCGGAACCTCCCTAGCAGCTCTCCTGTAAGCCTTTCCTTATCAAGTTCGATAATTTGTAATTTCAACTAATACAGGGTGTTCCAACCTTTATACTTTCCCCTTGGCTAGTGTAGGGAGGCGTCCTACTACACGGAGAAAGTGTGTCAATTGTAAGAAGATGTGCTGCTACAAGGAGAAAGTGTGTCAATTGTAGGAAGATGTGCTGCTACACGGAGAAAGTGTGTCAATTGTAGGAAGATGTGCTGCTACACGGAGAAAGTGTGTCAATTGTAGGAAGACGTGCTGCTACACGGAGAAAGTGTGTCAATTGTAGGAAGATGTGCTGCTACACGGAGAAAGTGTGTCAATTGTAGGAAGATGTGCTGCTACAAGGAGAAAGTGAGTCAGTTCTAAGAAGGTGTGCTGCTACACGGAGAAAGTGTGTCAGTTGTAAGAAGGTGTGCTGCTACAAGGAGAAAGTGAGTCAGTTCTAAGAAGGTGTGCTGCTACACGGAGAAAGTGTGTCAACTGTAGGAAGATGTGCTGCTACACGGAGAAAGTGTGTCAATTGTAAGAAGGTGTGCTGCTACACGGAGAAAGTGTGTCAACTGTAGGAAGATGTGCTGCTACACGGAGAAAGTGTGTCAACTGTAGGAAGACGTGCTGCTACATGGAGAAAGTGTGTCAACTGTAGGAAGATGTGCTGCTACACGGAGAAAGTGTGTCAATTGTAGGAAGACGTGCTGCTACACGGAGAAAGTGTGTCAACTGTAGGAAGATGTGCTGCTACATGGAGAAAGTGTGTCAACTGTAGGAAGATGTGCTGCTACACGGAGAAAGTGTGTCAACTGTAGGAAGACGTGCTGCTACACGGAGAAAGTGTGTCAATTGTAAGAAGATGTGCTGCTACACGGAGAAAGTGTGTCAATTGTAGGAAGATGTGCTGCTACAAGGAGAAAGTGAGTCAGTTGTAAGAAGGTGTGCTGCTACATGGAGAAAGTGTGTCAGTTGTAAGAAGGTGTGCTGCTACACGGAGAAAGTGTGTCAATTGTAAGAAGATGTGCTGCTACACGAAGAAAGTGTGTCAATTGTAAGAAGGTGTGCTGCTACACGGAGAAAGTGTGTCAGTTGTAAGAAGGTGTGCTGCTACACGGAGAAAGTGTGTCAATTGTAAGAAGGTGTGCTGCTACACGGAGAAAGTGTGTCAGTTGTAAGAAGGTGTGCTGCTACACGGAGAAAGTGTGTCAATTGTAAGAAGGTGTGCTGCTACACGGAGAAAGTGTGTCAATTATAAGAAGGTGTGCTGCTACACGGAGAAAGTGTGTCAGTTGTAAGAAGGTGTGCTGCTACACGGAGAAAGTGTGTCAATTGTAAGAAGGTGTGCTGCTACACGGAGAAAGTGTGTCAATTGTAGGAAGACGTGCTGCTACATGGAGAAAGTGTGTGTTAATTGTAGGAAGGCGTGATGTCATTCACCCCCTACTACCCTCATTCGAAAGTTGGATTTCAAATAACAAGCATGTGATATTTCAACAATCTGAGTCTGAGATCCCAATTCACCACCACCACCACCACACCCCCCCCCCCTTTCTTTGGGAAGTATCCCCAAGTTGAAAATCCCTGTCTCAGAGTTTCTGGAACACTCTTCTTCAACTCGTAATCTTCACTTGTGAATGCAGTTCATTATCAACTGTACCACTCCTGCCTCAACATAATTGTGTGACCAATGCATGTCATTGGCTCATATGTGAAAATTCTGTAGATATCACATTATGTTGTAGTCCCATGTTGTAGTTAAGCATCATCATGTTGCTGAAAGCCCAATGTTGCTCTGTCACACAGAACATGCATAATTCGATAAAGCAGTCATAAAGAAATAAAGAGGTAGACAAACTAGCAACAAAGGGAGGAAGAACTGACACAATCTCAATATATGAAGAAACAAAAGAAAAGACTAAAAGTACAAATATTTTTTTTAACTGCTAAAACAACACCCAAATGGAAAAATAGATGACAAATACTGCAAACTGTCAAGAAATGACCAAGAACTGGGCACTGCAGGTTGAGACAAGCATCTATACCACAAACACTGCAGGTTGAGACAAGCATCTATACCACAAACACTGCAGGTTGAGACAAGCATCTATACCACAAACACTGCAGGTTGAGACAAGCATCTATACCACAAACACTGCAGGTTGAGACAAGCATCTATACCACAAACACTGCAGGTTGAGACAAGCATCTATACTACAAACATTGCTGGCTGAGACAGCATCTATACCACAAACACTGCAGGTTGAGACAAGCATCTATACCACAAACACTGCAGGTTGAGACAATGAAGAGCATTTACTGGACAAGTTATAAAATTCTGTCATCATAAAAGTCAGGAGAGACACTAACACTGTCCACGTTTCTGTGCTGAATCTGATGACAGGCAGGTGATCTCCCTTCTCAGAAACAAAGTAAACTGAAGCTTGTCTGGGACCACCAGCAAAATCACCATGACTCAATCGTCCAAAGCATCTGATTAGTTAACGCATAGTCTCTCAAAGCAAAGGTTGGGGGGTTCAAATCTGGCTGAAGGTCACTCAGCTGCAGAAATTGGTACCTGAGTTCCTCTGGAGTTGGGGAAGGAAAGGCAGCCAGGCGTGATACTGACCATATCACCCTCTAGTGTGCCGACGGGTCAAGGAAAACATGGGCACTAACACCATATCCCTATGTGCCTCCAAGGCATGATGGGGGTTAATGTTAATCGTACAATCATCCTGTATGCCACCTTTACTTCAATCATCCTGTGTGCTACCTTTACTTCAATCATCCTGTGTGCTACCTTTACTTCAATCATCCTGTATGCCACCTTCAATTGTACAATCATCCTGTGTGCCACTTTTACATCAATCATATAATCATCCTGTGTGCCACCTTTACTTCAACTGTACCACTCCTGCCTCAACATAATTGTGTGACCAATGCATGTCATTGGCTCATATGTGAAAATTCTGTAGATATCACATTATGTTGTAGTCCCATGTTGTAGTTAAGCATCATCATGTTGCTGAAAGCCCAATGTTGCTCTGTCACACAGAACATGCATAATTCGATAAAGCAGTCATAAAGAAATAAAGAGGTAGACAAACTAGCAACAAAGGGAGGAAGAACTGACACAATCTCAATATATGAAGAAACAAAAGAAAAGACTAAAAGTACAAATATTTTTTTTAACTGCTAAAACAACACCCAAATGGAAAAATAGATGACAAATACTGCAAACTGTCAAGAAATGACCAAGAACTGGGCACTGCAGGTTGAGACAAGCATCTATACCACAAACACTGCAGGTTGAGACAAGCATCTATACCACAAACACTGCAGGTTGAGACAAGCATCTATACCACAAACACTGCAGGTTGAGACAAGCATCTATACCACAAACACTGCAGGTTGAGACAAGCATCTATACCACAAACACTGCAGGTTGAGACAAGCATCTATACTACAAACATTGCTGGCTGAGACAGCATCTATACCACAAACACTGCAGGTTGAGACAAGCATCTATACCACAAACACTGCAGGTTGAGACAATGAAGAGCATTTACTGGACAAGTTATAAAATTCTGTCATCATAAAAGTCAGGAGAGACACTAACACTGTCCACGTTTCTGTGCTGAATCTGATGACAGGCAGGTGATCTCCCTTCTCAGAAACAAAGTAAACTGAAGCTTGTCTGGGACCACCAGCAAAATCACCATGACTCAATCGTCCAAAGCATCTGATTAGTTAACGCATAGTCTCTCAAAGCAAAGGTTGGGGGGTTCAAATCTGGCTGAAGGTCACTCAGCTGCAGAAATTGGTACCTGAGTTCCTCTGGAGTTGGGGAAGGAAAGGCAGCCAGGCGTGATACTGACCATATCACCCTCTAGTGTGCCGACGGGTCAAGGAAAACATGGGCACTAACACCATATCCCTATGTGCCTCCAAGGCATGATGGGGGTTAATGTTAATCGTACAATCATCCTGTATGCCACCTTTACTTCAATCATCCTGTGTGCTACCTTTACTTCAATCATCCTGTGTGCTACCTTTACTTCAATCATCCTGTATGCCACCTTCAATTGTACAATCATCCTGTGTGCCACTTTTACATCAATCATATAATCATCCTGTGTGCCACCTTTACTTCAATTGTACAATCATACTGTGTGCCACCTTTATTTCAATCATACAATCATCCTGTGTGCCACCTTTACTTCAATCATCCTGTGTGCCACCTTTACTTCATTCATACAATCATCCTGTGTGCCAATATATCTTCATTCACCTTTTGCTGGTATCAGCATTAATTATTAAAAATCTCAAGCTAAACGCAGGTCTGTGAACTTTAATGTTTAATCAAGATACAACTAGGTCATATCAATGAACTTAACTACCCAATGAATATACCATTGGGTAATCAAAGAGCTTTGCTGTTTAATCAGGATAAAAATAATATCATATCACTGAAGTTCACAGTTTAATCAAGAACAAAATCATGTCATATCAATGAACTTTGTTTAATAAAGATAAAATCAAGTCAGGTCAATGAACTTGACTATCTGAAGATCACAAGACTGATGAATGAATATAACAAGGCAGTCTTTACTGCATAAGCTGGAAACAAGAACCACACAAAGACAAGCAGAGAGGCTGGTTATAACCAGTAAACTCTTCAACAAAAAAATTAGCAGTTAAAATATGTATAGCTCTTACGCTGACATAATCTTGCTCTGAACAAAACATAATAATCTGAAGCTTTACAGTTTTACAAATTGGAAACTTACAGCCATCTTAATATTGTCATTTATACGTGACCAAATTACAGTAGTTAATAAAACTTGGCAAAACAATAACATGCAACAAAACTTGGTCAAATTGTGACATGCAACAAAACTTGGTCAAATTGTGACATGCAACAAAACTTGGTCAAATTGTGACATGCAACAAAACTTGGTCAAATTGTGACATGCAACAAAACTTGGTCAAATTGTGACATGCAACAAAACTTGGTCAAATTGTGACATGCAACAAAACTTGGTCAAATTGTGACATGCAACAAAACTTGGTCAAATTGTGACATGCAACAAAACTTGGTCAAATTGTGACATGCAACAAAACTTGGTCAAATTGTGACATGCAACAAAACTTGGTCAAATTGTGACATGCAACAAAACTTGGTCAAATTGTGACATGCAACAAAACTTGGTCAAATTGTGACATGCAACAAAACTTGGTCAAATTGTGACATGCAACAAAACTTGGTCAAATTGTGACATGCAACAAAACTTGGTCAAATTGTGACATGCAACAAAACTTGGTCAAATTGTGACATGCAACAAAACTTGGTCAAATTGTGACATGCAACAAAACTTGGTCAAATTGTGACATGCAACAAAACTTGGTCAAATTGTGACATGCAACAAAACTTGGTCAAATTGTGACATGCAACAAAACTTGGTCAAATTGTGACATGCAACAAAACTTGGTCAAATTGTGACATGCAACAAAACTTGGTCAAATTGTGACATGCAACAAAACTTGGTCAAATTGTGACATGCAACAAAACTTGGTCAAATTGTGACATGCAACAAAACTTGGTCAAATTGTGACATGCAACAAAACTTGGTCAAATTGTGACATGCAACAAAACTTGGTCAAATTGTGACATGCAACAAAACTTGGTCAAATTGTGACATGCAACAAAACTTGGTCAAATTGTGACATGCAACAAAACTTGGTCAAATTGTGACATGCAACAAAACTTGGTCAAATTGTGACATGCAACAAAACTTGGTCAAATTGTGACATGCAACAAAACTTGGTCAAATTGTGACATGCAACAAAACTTGGCTAAACTATAAGAAAATTAGCAAACTGTGACATAAAATTTGACCAAACTATGACACATTAAAAAAAAACTTGACCAAACTATGATTTTTAACATAATTTGACCAAATTCTGACACATAACAAAACTAATATGTAACAATATAACCAAACTGCGATGCATAAGAAATCTTGAGAAAAGCATGACACACCACCACGCTAGCCAGTGCAGCCCTTGAGCACTGGTGACAGCAGGAACAAAGCTGAAGTAAGGCCAAGACTCAGGTGTGTAGATCTTCTACTTTCTTCATCTGGAGCCGAGACACGCCACTGAGGACAAAAAAAAGAATAAAATAAAACCCTGTTCACAACGCGCTGGACTATATCGTCTCTCAACTCACACGAAATAAACAAATCTCATCAACACATTTCCCACTTGCTACATTTTCTAAAATGGACCAATCATGCCTGAAAGTCTACACCATATTTCAATAACGCATGAAACTCCAGGAGATGACTATATCCACTATATTTCATGATAAATATCATAACCAGATTATGTTTTCAGTGTAACAGTGAGGTTGTACAATGTAAGAGTACAGGGTGAGGTTGTACAATGTAAGAGTACAGGGTGAGGTTGTACAATGTAAGAGTACAGGGTGAGGTTGTACAATGTAAGAGTACAGGGTGAGGTTGTACAATGTAAGAGTACAGGGTGAGGTTGTACAATGTAAGAATACAGGGTGAGGTTGTACAATGTAAGAGTACAGGGTGAGGTTGTACAATGTAAGAGTACAGGGTGAGGTTGTACAATGTAAGAGTACAGGGTGAGGTTGTACAATGTAAGAGTACAGGGTGAGGTTGTACAATGTAAGAATACAAGATGAGGTTATAAAATATAAGAATACAAGATGAGGTTATAAAATATAAGAATACAAGGTGAGGTTATAAAATATAAGAATACAAGATGAGGTTATAAAATATAAGAATACAAGATGAGGTTATAAAATATAAGAATACAAGATGAGGTTATAAAATATAAGAATACAAGATGAGGTTATAAAATATAAGAGTACAAGGTGAGGTTATAAAATATAAGAATACAAGATGAGATTATAAAATATAAGAATACAAGATGAGGTTATAAAATATAAGAATACAAGATGAGGTTATAAAATATAAGAATACAAGGTGAGGTTATAAAATATAAGAATACAAGATGAGGTTATAAAATATAAGAATACAAGATGAGGTTATAAAATATAAGAATACAAGATGAGGTTATAAAATATAAGAGTACAAGATGAGGTTATAAAATATAAGAGTACAAGATGAGGTTATAAAATATAAGAATACAAGATGAGGTTATAAAATATAAGAATACAATGAGGTTATAAAATAAGAATACAAGATGAGGTTATAAAATAAGAGTACAAGATGAGGTTATAAAATATAAGAATACAAGATGGGTTATAAAATATAAGAATACAGATGAGGTTATAAAATATAAGAATACAAGATGAGGTTATAAAATATAAGAATACAAGATGAGGTTATAAAATATAAGAGTACAAGATGAGGTTATAAAATATAAGAATACAAGATGAGGTTATAAAATATAAGAATACAAGATGAGGTTATAAAATATAAGAGTACAAGATGAGGTTATAAAATATAAGAGTACAAGAAGAGGTTATAAAATATAAGAGTACAAGATGAGGTTATAAAATATAAGAGTACAAGATGAGGTTATAAAATATAAGAGTACAAGGTGAAGAGGTTGTAAAGTGTAAGAGTACAAGAAGAGGTTATAAAATATAAGAGTACAAGATGAGGTTATAAAATATAAGAGTACAAGAAGAGGTTGTAAAATGTAAGAGTACAAGGTGAAGAGGTTGTAAAGTGTAAGAGTACAAGATGAGGAGGTTGTAAAATGTAAGAGTACAAGAAGAGGTTGTAAAATGTAAGAGTACAAGAAGAGGTTGTAAAATATAAGAATACAAGAAGAGGTTGTAAAATGTAAGAGTACAAGATGAGGAGGTTGTAAAATGAGACAGGTGGCACACAGAGAAGTTATAAACTATGATGGCAGTTGTGGAGTGCGGCAGCTGGCTAGGAATATAAATTGACTGAAAACATACTCCTTATTTTTGCTGACTCGGATATATTCATCCACGTACTCGGAGCGTCCAAGCAGTTCCACGAAGTCCTCATCATGAGTGATGACCACAAGCTGAAAGTGACGCTGGCTGCTGCGTTTCTTGATGATTCTGTACAGAAATACAAGTCAAGCATCAGCAAATACAAGAATTTACTCAAGTCATTTCAGAAAATTCTATTAATGGAGAAAAAAAATTATACAAGCTTCATTTCGCAATTTTGAAAGACACTAGAAATGAAATGAATAAAGTGCTTCTTTTTTGATGTGGTGTGAACTGATTCAGGTGCTTCTTCTATGTTGTACTGTGAACTGATTCAGGTGCTTCTTCTATGTTGTACTGTGAACTGATTCAGGTGCTTCTTCTATGTTGTACTGTGAACTGATTCAGGTGCTTCTTCTATGCTGTACTGTGAACTGATTCAGGTGCTTCTTCTATGCTGTACTGTGAACTGAATCTTTCTCCCTCTCTGATGTAACATGAACTAATTTGGGTGTTTTCTCTCTCTATGGTCTAATGTGAACTGAATAAGATGTTCTCTATGATGTAATCTGGCTGAATCAGGTGCTCTCTTTCTCTCTCTATGATGTAATTTAACAATCAGGTGCTCTTTCTCTCTATGATGTAATCTAGCTGAATCAGGTGCTCTCTTTCTCTCTCTATGATGTAATCTAACAATCAGGTGCTCTCTCTCTGTAATCTACAGTGATGTAATTTTGTTCCCTGATCAGTCATTTTTATTGCTGGATCAATAATCATAGCATTTCTCCTCTAGCTATAATCTCTTGTTTTGAACTTTCTGTTATCAATGTTGTAGCTGGTGAATCTTCCCACAACGAATACAAATGTAAGCTCTGGCAGTTCCTTGCATATTACAGAAAAAGTCAGTTTTTTTTTGTGTTAAATTTCTTTTGTCACATGACATAATTTCACTCTTAGGAAGTTCTAACACAACTAACTCATACTCTCAGAAAGTTCTAACACAACTAACTCATGTTCTCAGAAAGTTCTAACACAACTAACTCATACTCTCAGAAAGTTCTAACACAACTAACTCATACTCTCAGAAAGTTCTAACACAACTACCTCATGTTCTCAGAAAGTTCTAACACAACTAACTCATACTCTCAAAAAGTTCTAACACAACTAACTCATACCCTCAGAAAGTTCTAACACAACTAACTCATACTCTCAGAAAGTTCTAACACAACTAACTCATACTCTCAGAAAGTTCTAACACAACTAACTCACACTCTCAGAAAGTTCTAACACAACTAACTCATACTCTCAGAAAGTTCTAACACAACAACTCATACTCTCAAAAAGTTCTAACACAACTAACTCATACCCTCAGAAAGTTCTAACACAACTAACTCATACTCTCAGAAAGTTCTAACACAACTAACTCATACTCTCAGAAAGTTCTAACACAACTAACTCACACTCTCAGAAAGTTCTAACACAACTAACTCATACTCTCAGAAAGTTCTAACACAACTAACTCATACTCTCAGGACCACCACCATGGATAGTAAGTCATATCTCATTAGGCAGGCTCCACCACCAAGGGGAGTAGTAAGACATTAGGCAGGCTCCATCACCAAGGGGAGTAGTAAGACATTAGGCAGGCTCCACTACCATGGGGAGTAGTAAGACATTAGGCAGGCTCCACCACCAAGGGGAGTAATAAGATATTAGGCAGGGTCCACCACCAAGGGAAGTAGTAAGACATTAGGCAGGTTCCACTACCATGGGGAGTAGTAAGACATTAGGCAGGCTCCACCACCATGGGGAGTAGTAAGACATTAGGCAGGTTCCACTACCATGGGGAGTAGTAAGACATTAGGCAGGTTCCACTACCATGGGGAGTAGTAAGACATTAGGCAGGTTCCACTACCATGGGGAGTAGTAAGAAATTAGGCAGGTTCCACTACCATGGGGAGTAGTAAGACATTAGGCAGGTTCCACTACCATGGGGAGTAGTAAGAAATTAGGCAGGTTCCACTACCATGGTGAGTAGTAAGACATTAGGCAGGTTCCACCACCAAGGGGAACAGTAAGACATTAGGCAGGCTCCACCACTCTGGGCAGTAAGTTATACCTTATCAGGCAGCTCCACCACCCTGACAGCATGGCAAGACATATCTTATTATTAGCAAGGCTGAAGAAGGACACCAGCCTGTTACTGTTTAGAGATGGTCCAAGACTTGTACAGACTAAGCATCAGTGACCTGCCCTGGCTATAAACAGCCTACTCACCACCAGTTACTGCCAACAGTAACATCAGACAAGTTACTGCCAACAGTAACATCAGACAAGTTACTGAGAGCTCATTCACTAGACAAGGTAGACCTGTGAACTTTGGTGAGTGATTTACTTACTGGATCAAAGCAAAAGCCAAGCTCTCAATATTATTTCTGTCCAGATTTGTGGTTGGCTCATCCAGTGCAAGAACTCCACAGTTCATACAAAATGTTTCTGCCAGAGCCAGTCGAATGATGACAGAAGCCAGAACCTGCAAGTAACAGTGTGTGCTGTCTAACAAAACAAGATAACACTCACAAATGAAAAAAAAAAACTAACAATCTACACTAAAAACAAGGCCTTAGCTGTTTCCTCTATAAACTGATATAACCCAAAATTCTTTATCATTGTGTTCTTTTGTCATTTTTCTCTAAAGTTAGCCCTCATTACACTGTATCTACTTTCTGTATCTTTATATGGCTCTCATTACAGTGTTTTCTCTCTTGATATGGCTCTCATTACAGTGTTTTCTCTCTTGATATGGCTCTCACTACAGTGTTTTCTCTCTTGATATGGCTCTCATTACAGTGTTTTCTCTCTTGATATGGCACTTACTACAGTGTTTTCTCTCTTGATATGGCTCTCATTACAGTGTTTTCTCTCTTGATATGGCTCTCATTACAGTGTTTTCTCTCTTGATATGGCACTTACTACAGTGTTTTCTCTCTTGATATGGCTCTCATTACAGTGTTTTCTCTCTTGATATGGCTCTCATTAGTGTTTTCTCTCTTGATATGGCACTCACTACAGTGTTTTCTCTCTTGATATGGCTCTCATTACAGTGTTTTCTCTCTTGATATGGCACTCACTACAGTGTTTTCTCTCTTGATATGGCACTCACTACAGTGTTTTCTCTCTTGATATGGCTCTCATTACAGTGTTTTCTCTCTTGATATGGCTCTCATTACAGTGTTTTCTCTCTTGATATGGCCAAAATATTTCAAATGTCTGATTCTTAATCACAGAAGCATTTCTGCTATGCTTACTTAGTGATCACAAAAGACCATCAAATGTAGTTCATTCATTTGCATGTACCTTGTGGAACTCTGCCTTCCTTACAGCTCTCTTGAAGGCCTCTCAGCTGTAAGCAAGATGGTCTGCTGCTGATGCATCCATTCAGAAATCATCAACGTCTTGTTGGCATCATCACCTTGGTCTTCCTCTCTTTCCTCCCATTATGTACCACTCCAAGATCTTCTTCTTCAAACTCTCATGATGTTTAATGCAGGACAAAGTGTACAATTATTTATGTGATAAACCTGTCCGAGTGCTAAAAATAGCATGCACTGAATACTGAATTTTGAGAATTCAGTCAAATACTGTGCAGGTGAGCACAAGTTCAAATATTAGTAACTGATTCATGAAATAAGGCAAATATAAAAGCGACAACAGAAGAAAAATCTGAACACTGACAAGAAAACTGTAAACTAGGAAAAAAGTAGGAACATCTTTACTACTTAATACGTACACAGTTGTGATGCTTCGGTGTGAGCCTTAATTATACAAAAACATACAGGACAAAGAAATAGAGAGAGCAGATAAAGTATAGATTCACATGAATGTTTTGTTTAAAAAGAAAAAAAAATCAAATAAAATGAATAGAGTGCTTAGATGTAACTTGTAAGAAGCTGTGACTTGTCCAACACTGTGTCAGAAATGAGCATAGTGGAGTGTAGAGAGTATTTAAATGGAGACTTGGGATGTGTGATAGGTGGGTCGTAACTGAGGGTGGTGGGTGGGGAAACTGTGGAGGGGAGAGAGAGTGGTACAATGGTAATCTAGTCGGGAGAAGGTAAAATAGATGATTATAGTTTGTGTAGAGGGGTTGTAATGTGATGCAGTAAGGAGGTTCTGAACTATGTGTAACAAGTGAGAAAGGAGTGGAACTTAGTGGGGAGGGATTATGACTGTGGAAGAGGAGAGTGTTAGGTGTAGCTGAATAATGAGTTCAAACCATGTGCTTACAGCGTCCCATATTCCTGAATGTAGCGGTTCTCAAGCACTAGGCGGCTTCTGTCATCTGCGTGACATTTTTTGTTGGCTATTACCAGAAAGATCTGCCTCTATGGTTGGGGGCCACTGAAATGATTCGGGACTGGTTTTGAAGCATGCTGGGTGATACTGTACAGATGTTTCTGCATGTAGTCCTTTAATCTGAGACTAGTTTCACCAATATAAGTTATCCTGCATCTTTTTTATACAATGACATATCACATTGTTGGACTCGCATATGAATCCGTCATGGAGAGTGAGGATAGTTTTGGGAAAGGTGATCATTTTCGTTTCCCAGACTACAGAGCAGGTAACGCAGCGGGGACGGTTACATTTTCTAGCGCCAACATACGCAAGGTTCCACTTCAAATGGCTGTGGATGAGGATGTCCTTAAGATTTGGTTCCCATCTGTATGCTAATTGGGGTGGATTAGAGAAAATGTTGCAAGTGTCAGGGTCGAGCTGGATTAGTGGCAGATGACGATAAAGAATTTTCTTAACCATCTGACCATGTGGGTGAAAAGGAAGTACCAATTTAACTCTGTCAGGTGGGGTAACAGCTTTTTTTTCTGAATGCTTCTTTGTGACTCACTAGTTGGATACGGTTGAATGCTTTCTGAAGGACATTTTCTGGGTAGTGGTGATGACAAAAAAATTCTAATAATTTGTTGGACTGATCCATAAAGTCCAAGTTATCCTGACATAGGCAGCGAAGACAGAGGAGCTGAGAGTATGGGATGGAGTTCTTACAAGCTTCAGGATGGGAGGAGGTGTAAAGTAAATAGGTGTGGCTGTCGGTGGGCTTGTAAAATTACAGAGGTGACAAGCCTGTCTGTGCCAATAGATACTTTGATGTCCAAAAAGTTGACAGACTTGTCAGAAATTTCATAAGTGAATTTTATGTTACTTTTAAGTGAGTTAGCGAATTCAATAATTTCTTTTAGGTCTTCCTGTGGCATACTGGTGACTCCAATGCCATCATTGATGTACCTTTTATAGAATTTTGGAAGTCTGCCAGTGTAGGTTTCCCATAATTTGACTTCCAGAAAGCCCATAAATAAACATGCATAACTGGGACCCATTTTCGTTCCCATGGTGACACTACTGACTTGATCAAAGTATTCTCCATTGAATTTAAAAGAATTTAGGTTAAGTACTAGCTGTGTAAGTCTGATTATGGTGTCAGTGTTAGTGGTGGGTGAGGGTCTTTGTTGAGAAAATATCGGAGTGCTAAGAGTCCATCCTCATGGGGGATAGAGGTATATAGGCAGCAGACATCAAAGAGAAAGATGTGATAGGAGTGGTGTGGAGATAGTGTGATCGCATCAAACTCATGCCAAAACATCACAATTATGTACTCATTAAGTAATAAAGCTGTTCCTACTTTTTTCCCTAGTTTATACATTTTGGTATCACAGCTTTACTGCAGTGGTTCCGTGTATAGTTATATACTGATGCACTAATTATTGTGTGTTGACAAGAAAATTATGCATTTCTTCTACACAATCTTGGACTGCTGGAGATGATGGCAGAGATGGTTGGTGCTGGCTATAAATTACTAACACTTCACTTTCTGCTCACAATCAGTCTAACTGAAAGACACATCTGATGGTTGCTCTGTACAACATGGGTGAAATAGTCAAGTGCTGAAATTTTATCATTTGACTATGAAAAAACTGAAATTTCATTATTAACTGGCCAAATAAGACGTGAAACCAAACATGTTTAGTTACAAGCAAATATGAAAAGATGATATGTAAATTATAGTTCTGTTCTAGCGTAACAGTCAGACATGATGAAACAAACATACTAATTTTGTCTGGGCATAAATTAGACTAAAACAACACACACTGACAAGTTAGACTAAAATATCAAACACATACTGACAAGTTAGACTAAAACATCAAACACACACTGACAAGTTAGACATCAGACACACTGAACCAGCAGAACTAAGATACCTTCTGTCCTGCACTACATCTGCCTCTCATATCAAAAGGGATTCCATTTCTAATCATGACCACCCTGTAGTTGTAGTTGCGTCTACTTTTGATGGTAGAGGTGGCAGCCATCGCATCATCAGCTTCAGACTGGATCTCAATGGTTTCTATATCATTGCCGGTGTATGTGTCTCTCCATAGATCTCGGATGATGTTGTTAATCTCATCCATTTTAGACTTATGATACCTGCACAGTGGATTGTTCAGCTTCATCTTGTAAAAGTTCAACACAGATCTGACATTCACATATTGCTACAATTTAGGTCTCACATTCACATGTTCAGAAACTTAAAATCTGATATTCACATACTGGTACTATTAAAAACAGCAACACAGTCAGCCATGTGAGTAAAATATGTAACAAATGTACATGAACAAACAATTAGGAATCTTTATCTATTCAATCATTTTGCCAGAATCTATGCTAGTATTATGCTAGAATCTATGCTAGCATTCTGCTAGAATCTACTCAATCACTTTGCTAGAACCTATCCTAGCATTCTGCTAGAAGCAATTGTAACATGTCATAGAAACAAAACCACAGCCATGTTAAAAACATCCAAGTGACATAAATCAAACAAACACAGAAAAAAAGTAGAAAAATAGTTGATCATGACCTGCCTGGTAACAAGATGTAAGAAAAGACTAGCCAGTAGTTTGTCATGACCTGTCTGGTAATGATATGTAAGAAAAGACTAGCCAGCAGTTTGTCATGACCTGTCTGGTAATGATATGTAAGAAAAGACTAGCCAGTAGTTTGTCATGACCTGTCTGGTAATGATATGTAAGAAAAGACTAGCCAGCAGTTTGTCATGACCTGTCTGGTAATGATATGTAAGAAAAAACTAGCCAGCAGTTTGTTATGACATGTCTGGTAATGATATGTAAAAAAAAGACTAGCCAGTAGTTTGTCATGACCTGTCTGGTAATGATATGTAAAAAAAGACTAGCCAGTAGTTTGTCATGACCTGTCTGGTAATGATATGTAAGAAAATACTAGCCAGTAGTTTGTCATGACCTGTCTGGTAATGATATGTAAGAAAAAACTAGCCAGTAGTTTGTCATGACCTGTCTGGTAATGATATGTAAGAAAAAACTACCCAGTAGTTTGTCATGACCTGTCTGGTAATGATATGTAAGAAAATACTAGCCAGTAGTTTGTCATGACCTGTCTGTAAGAGAAGACAGGCAAATAAGAAGATTGCAAGAGTTTGAATGTAGATCTGAAACAGTTGTGATTGCAAGATCTTAGCTTTTGCTATTTTTACTCACATAACAAGTTTGTATGATCTTAAATTACTGTAAGTTGTTCTGAACAGACTTACATCATGATAGCCTTGTCCATAGCTCCATAGTATCGCTGCAAGTCTCCATTTACTATCTCAATGGTTTTGTTCTCGATAACCTTAGCCGAATACTTCATGTGAGCATTCTTGCACATATCAGAGTCCAGGTCCCTCTGCGTTGCTTTGATCTGGTCTCGGAATCCCTGTTGTCTGCCTGCAGCTTTGTGCAGCTCCTGACTCAGGTCTGATTCTTTCTTCAGGATTTTTTCTCGTTCCTGCATCAAGTTATTTGTATTGAGACCGCCCAGACTCTCCTCAACTTCTACAATTTTCACATCCAAATTTTTCAACTCTTCCTGAAGGTTTCGGAGCTGAAGTGTATCCTGAAGCTCTCTCTCTCGCAGCTGTTGACTGCTGATTTCATTACTTAGTTGTCTGATTGTTGCACTAAGATTATCTTGTTCCTCCTCCTTACTTGCTCGAGTGCTTGCCAGATGGCACTTTCTCTCTTGGTTTTTCTTAAGCTTCTCAGATTTTTGTGACTGCAGATACTTCTTAATTGCATTATTCAACTCTTTGACAGCATTTCCTTTGTTCTTAACATCATCCACATCATTTCGAGCTGCATCCAGCACACTCTCCATCTTCTTGTTCACCTCGCCCTTCTCATCTATCAGTTTCTGTATTTGAATTTCGAGTGGTTTGATCTGGACTCTAGCCTCATCAATTTCTCTCTGAAAGTTTTTATTTTCACTCATCAAGTTTGCTTTCTTCTCCTCCAGTTTGTTTTTCTGCTGCAGTTCCCCTTCAATTGTCAGTTTCTCTGACTGTAAATCATGGACTTTTCTTCCTAGTCTCACAACTCGGTCCTGAGTGTCTGCAAGCTTCTCCCTCAGGCGGTCAATGTTCCGACTGACAGACTGCATCTCGCGTTGCTTCTTCTCCTTCTCCTCAATCACAGTCTCTAAAGACTGGCATGCAGAATCTCCAGACAACAAAGCTCTCTGTGCCTCAATCTTCCTGTCTAACTCTTTCACCTCGCCTCGCCGACGATCCATGTCCACAACGTCAGGCTGTAAATTCTTTGCTATGGCCAGATCACTTTCTTGAATGCTCAGATCATCCTCATTACTCTGAAGGTCATCTCGGATCTTCCTGATGTCCTCCTCCAGTTTCCTGAGCTGCATCTTCAGGTTTGGTATCTCCTCCTTCAGGCCGCTCAGAGTTTCCCTGACTGGCTTCAGCTGCATGACAGAGTCATACTTTCTCTGATGTCGCTCCACATCTTCCTCAGCTTTTCTCATATTGGTGGGGACCTTGCGCAGCTGCTCCTTTAGTTTTAAGATAAGCTCTCGAACTTCCTGGGCCTGCTGGAAGCCCCTCTTGCACAGAGGGCAAGCCGGGTTGTTCTCCTCCAAGTTTTTTATGTATTTCTTGATCATGTGGTCAGCTCCAAGAAGTGAACCTTTTTCTTCTTGGGCCTGGGCCAGACTGCGCTGTACCTAAACATACACAAGTGCACACAGTTAAGAAAAACACTATGGTGTATATATTGTTAGCACATATTTGCATGTATGTATACATATTATTGATACATATTATGTGTATGCAAAAGATGAATCAATTTAAAGTTACAAAATGTTAAAAAAAACTTCTGAAAGAACAGACAGAAATCCCTTAGTAGTACCAACTGTTAGCACCAAGGTCAGTGATGACAGCAAGCAGACAGCACAACCATCATCAAATAATAAGTCAACAATAGTATACATCAAGACTGCGACTATGTTGCAGACATGCTCCAAGGAAGAAGCTCATTACATTATCCAATTTTGTCCACCTAAGGTCTTAACTATTGCATCCAAAGAAAGACCAATCCTTAGCAAAACTGGCACCCTATTCACATCAAGTAAAGACCAAAAGCAAAGATGGGCCGAACACTTCCAAGAAACACTTAATTGACCACACTCAAAAGAATTGATAGACCTTGAAACTGACTTACCAATCCCACAACTAAATGTCAACCTAGAGGAAATTACACTGCATGAAATTGAAACAGCAGTGATTCTAATGGTTAACAACAAAGCTGCAGGTGAAGATGAAATAACAGCTGAAATGTTAAAAGCTATTAACAGTGACAACATAAGCCAACTACAGAGAATGTGTAATAAAGTTTGGAAAGGAAAAAAAATGTCCCTTCTAAATGGAAAAAGGGGAATTATTGTTAAAATACCAAAACAAGGCAACCGTAGCGATTGCAATAACTGGAGAGGAGTAACCTTACTATCAGTTGTGTCAAAAATATTTTGCGAAGTTATTCTGAAAAGAATTAAAGATATAGTGGATGCTGCAATGAAAGAAGAACAGGCAGGATTTCAAAAAGGGAGACACTGTCTTGATCAGATCTTTATTCTAAGAATAATACTTGAAGAACATACTGAAAAGCAAAACCCATTAATACTGAACTTCACAGACTTTAAAAAAGCATTTGATAGCATACACAGAGATTCATTGTGGAGGATTTTAAGAATATATGGAAGAATATATGGAATACCATCTAAGGTTGTCAACATCATTATGGACTTCTACAACGGATATGTTTGTGCAGCCAATACAGACGAAGGAATGAGCAAATGGTTCCAGATTGAAACAGGCATGAAACAAGGATGTATATTACCTCCCTTGCTTTTTGGAACTGCCACAGACTTCATAATGAAAAAATGCACAAGTAAAATGGGCACTGGCTGGGTATATGAGACTCAACTGGAAGATCTTAATTTTGCAGATGACATAACTCTTATTAGTGACAATGTGAAATCAATGCAAGAAAAACAGATATCCTGTCTTCAATGGCTAGTAAAATAGGACTTGAAATTAACAAGGAAAAAAAAAATAATGAAACTTCTCATTAACCATGAAGGATAAATATACATAATAGGAACAGCTGTTGAAGAAGTAAACCAATTTGCATATCTTGGCAGGTACATAGACCAGGATGGTGATACCAGAAAAGAAGTTAGACTTAGAATTGCAAAAGCAGCATTGACTTTCAAGAACCTTGAGAACATATGGCATTCAACAGTTATAAGCACAAAAACACCAATTTAAGATTATTCAATTCAAATGTAATATCCACCCTCATTTATGCATGGGAAAGCGGAAAACAACTAAAGAAATAGACTCTTTTGAAAACAGATGCTTAAGGAAAATACTCTGTATAAAGTGGAACAAATTCAAGAACAATGCAGAGATGAGACAGATGAGCAAACAACAACCTGTCTCCTGGGTGATCAGGAAAAGAAGATGGACATATGTCAGTCATGTGATGAGAAGAAACAACCAGAGAATCCCAAAACAAGCTATCAAGCGGAACACACAAGGCTGAAGAAAAAGAGGTCAACCATGTGAAACTTTGAAACATTGTTAAGTGAGGCCAGCTTAGTTGGAATAACATCCCTTGATGAGGGTGAAAAGCTCGTTGAAAAACAGGAAATCTTGGAGATCTACCATGCAATCCCTATGTGATGTTTAACAGCATGGGAAGGATGTAAGAAGAAGAAGAAGGCCTTAGCCCCTTGAAAATACACCATGAAATATCTGTGATATATGGTGATGAGAGCATGTGCAAGGTACAGTTCTACAACTTGGAGAAATCTCCTAGGCATAAGCCAGTCTCCCCTGTACTGCATCACTTGTACATAATGGTATAAATGATGTTGCAAGATGTAAAGCTGTCATGAACTGATAATGTGGACTTTGGGAAGGAAACTTGGCTCGTCTTGACAACAAAAGGACAAGTATTGCATCTACAGTGACCACAATGTTTGGTACCAGAGAAGGTTGTGTTAGTACTACTAATACTACTATGTACTAATTCTTTGCTTCCTCATCTTCTTTACACTTATCTGGGGCATAGGTCATCAACAAGAGATCTCCATTTACTTCTGTCCTTGGCTATCTCTTCTATCATCTCCAGGTGTTGTCCATCTTTTTTTTATCTCTGCTTCAAGACTCCTTGGCCAGGTGTTTCTAGGTTTTCCTTGTTTCTTCTCACTCTGGTGATTCCAGGTAAAGGCTTGACTGATGTTAGTGGTAGGCTTTCTAAGTGTAATGTCCTATCCATCTCCAGCGTCATTTCATTATCATAACTTTCTCTGTTGGCTGGTTCATTTTCTGCCACAGCTCTTCATTACTGATGCTATCTGGCCATCTAATCTGAAGGATCTTCTTTAGGTGGGTGTTAACAAAGCTCTGCAGTCTCCTGGTACCTTCGGCTGATGTTGTCCATGTTTCTGACCCATACAACAGGACCGATTTGACATTTGTGTTGAATAATCTAAGTTTTGTTGTTAAGAATAATCCCTTGTCCTTCCACATTTCTCAGCTGTAGAAATGCTGCTGTAGCCTTCCAAATTCTTGCTTAATATCTGCTTCTGTATCACTCTCTCTCTCTATAATGCTGCTGGTGAATGTGTCTACTTCTAACTTCTTGCCATCTAAGGTGATTGAGTTTGTGTATTACTAATGATGAAGTACTATTTGAACACTTTTATATTTAGATGCTCAAAATTACATGAATGAAAATAAGAAATTTTTTTCTGTAGCATCTTGCTGAAAGTTGCCCCAGAACTGAGCAACAATAACCACAAACAGATAACAAAGTTCTTCACTATTGCATCAGACAGCAATTGTTCTTAGCTCAAAGCCACCACCACTACCACCACCACCACCACCATCACCACCACATATATCTATGAACTAATTTGAATCATTTCTACAAGTTAGAAAATGAACTGATGATTATTTGTTATGAACAGGAATATCATGGAGGTAGCCTAGTGGTTAACACATTGACCTCACACGGTAAAGGAACTGGGTTCGGATATCAGAGAATCTAGATAACAGTGGGTACTTGTGCTAGGAAGTAAAGGCTTCCAATGGGCACCCTGTACTGAAAATCAGCATACAAAATTATTATAAAATAATTTCAGATTAAGTTTCATAATCTGTGTCATGTCACATGAAACAGGTAACACCTTTGTGAGTGCCAGGTGTGTCAGAACAATGCTTGAAAGAAACAAAAATAAAACTGACATATCTGGCACATAAAAGCTGAACTCTACAAACAATGGAATACACAACAAAAAAAAAAAAAACAAACAAACTAGGTCACATGTATCTGACCTCTGAAATCTCCTCATCAAGGTCCTTGCCCTCACACATGTCAGATATCCTATCCTCAAGTTTCCTCATCTCATCTTCCTTCCGCTGGAGAAAGGTCCTGGTTGATGATTTCTCTGCTTCTTTGGTTGACAGCTGATTGCTGAGAGCAGTCAGGTCCGCCCTGCACTTCTTCACATTGTCTGTCTGTTTGCTGGACAATACAGGTATAAGATAATCTATGAGCCAATAAAGGCATACTACAGTCTATAAGACAAATACAAGAATTGTACAATCTAAAATACAAATAAAATCATACAATAATGAGTGTATAAGTATACAACTATAAACAAAGCACTGCAGTAAAGCTGTGATACCAAAATGTATACACTAGGGAAAAAGTAGGAACAGCTTTATTACTGAATGACTACAAGACTAATCATTAAGTAATAAAGCTGTTTCAACTTCTTCCCTAGTTTATACATTTAGATAAAAGCATAGTACAATCTCCATAAGGCAGTAAAATTATAGTACAATCTATATGACAATAAAAGTATAGTACAATCTATATGACAATAAAAGTATAGAAAAATCTATATGACAATTTAAAAAAAAAGTGAACTTTTGCTATAAAGACATAAGTGCTCATCTGACAACATTTTAAGCACTGTCCCCTTCAAAGTAATCCCCTCTACTGGCAATACATCGTTCCCAACATTTCTTCCTTTGTGGGAATACTTCCTATGATGGCGTGCAGTTCTCTTATTGTATTTTCCTCATCTCCTCTATGGTTTGGAAATGACAATCTTTCAAAGTGGTTTTAAGTGTGGGAAACAGGAAAAAGTCTGCTGATCTAAATCTGAGGAGTAGGGTGGATGGGGCACAATGGGTGTCTGATGTTGCATATAACTGCCAGATAACTGCAGATGAGGAATGACATGTGAACCAGAGCAGTGTCGTGGTGCAACATCCAAGTCTGGTTTTTCCACAATTCAGACCTCACCCTACATACAACATCCCTCAAACACACTTCCTGACATGACTGTTTACCGTATGATCACAAGGTACAAATTCATAATGAACAATGCCTTTGCAATAAGAAAAAAAACACAACCTTAATCATTGACTGACTCATTCATGTTTTTTTTTTTTTGGTTGAAGAGACCCTTTCCACACCCACTGTGAAGTGTGTATCTTGGTTTTAACATTATATCCATAAACCTACATCTCATCTCCTGTTATGATGTTCTTAAGAAAGTCTCCATGACCATCTGCTTTAGATGGCAGTTCCTGACTGATTTCAACACCGATTCTCTTTCTGATTGTCAGTCAGCAAATGCAGCATGAATTCTGCACAGATATCTGAAGTTTTTCATTCAAAATTTGATGGCAAAATCCTATGCTTGTGCCCACTCTGTTAGCAACTTCTCAGACAAAGATTAAATGAAGATTTGCATGAATCACAGCACAAACTCTCCCAATATGGTCACTGTCTGTTGATGTGAAAGGTCATCCAGGCCTGGGATCTTCACCTACCAATATTCTGCCCTCCTTAAAATGATTAAACAACTTACAGCACTGCATTCAGCTCACACAGTCCTCCTCGTACGCTTGGTAAAGTAATTTCAATGTCTTCATAAAACTGTTACCAAGTCTGCAGCAAAATTTCTCTCTCTCTCTCTCTCACGCAACCACACACTGTTCAAGCTCCTATCTCACAAACAATTTATGCAAGTGCTCACTTCAGCAGATGTAGCTCAACTACTAATGCTCACAGCAGAATGGGGCAAATGGCATCTTGCTGTCATGACCTGCTGCTGGCTGCACTCAGCAGCTGCAGCACACCATCTTTTAAATAAAGGTTTGTTCTTTTTCTGACACACCTCGTAGACAGCTGCGAGCTCTAGGGTGTCTTGTAGCAGCTTTCTTAATAGTTCATCTAGTTTGCAACAAGTAGGAAGTAATCAACTGTTTTCCCCTCATTATAAATGTATGCAATTTGGGCTATGGTTTTTCTTGATTAAGTGTTTGTTTTGGTATGCTCTGTTTTTGTGTTTAGTCTGTATCTGTCATGTGGGTCAGGCCTTCTAGTGTGTTTGTATGTTTAGTTTGTATGATTTTTCATGTGGGTCAGGTCTTCTGATGTTTGTATGTTTAGTTTGTTTGATTTGTCATGTGGGTCAGGTCTTCTGGTGTGTTTGTATGTTTAGTTTGTATGATTTTTCATGTGGGTCAGGTCTTCTGATGTTTGTATGTTTAGTTTGTTTGATTTGTCATATGGGTCAGGTCTTCTGGTGTGTTTGTATAAGGCTTGCCCAGGATTCCGTCTTGTCCACTCATTCAGCCTCGCAGTAATTACTTAACTATGTAGTTAGTCAAGAAGTCTTTGTTCACAATCTACTGAGCAAATTTAAAAAAAAAAACAACTGTATAATCTATAAGACCAAAAAAGTATAGAATTATCTAATAAGAAAAGAGCAAATTAGAGACAATTTGACATTTTTCTGAAAGCATGCACTTTGTGAAGTGAAGTCAGGGAAATTTAATAATATTCTGTTACATCTGACAAGATGCACACACTTTTTAAAGTGGAGGAACTTACCTGACGTACTCACTAACACTGTTGTACAGTGAAGGAACTTACCTGACATACTCACTAACACTGTTGTACAGTGAAGGAACTTACCTGATGTACTCGCTAACAATGTTGTAGAGTGAAGGAACTTACCTGATGTACTCACTAACACTGTTGTACAGTGAAGGAACTTACCTGATGTACTCGCTAACACTGTTGTAGAGTGAAGGAACTTACCTGATGTACTCACTAACACTTTCTCTGAGATTGTCCACTGGGAAGTGACCAAGCAGAGTGATGATGTTGTCTTCATGTTCTGTTCTCAGTCTTGATATACTTGCTTCTTTCTCCTGGCAAGGTTCAATATACAAGGTTATTCTGATAGTATGTCAAGATATGGGGCCTTCTTAGCATGTCAAGATATGGGGCCTTCTTAGCAGCATGTCAACATATGAGGCCTTCTTAGCAGCATGTCAACATATGGGGTCTTCTTAGCAGCATGTCAACATATGGGGCCTTCTTAGCATGTCGACATATGGGGCCTTCTTAGCAGCATGTCAACATATGTGTCTTCTTAACAGCATGTCAACACATGGGGACATCTTAACAGCATGTTAACATATAGGGGACATCTTAACTGCATGTCAACACATGGGGACATCTTAACAGCACGTCAACAGATGAGGACTTCTTAGCAGCATGTTGCATACAAAGAAATGTTGATATTACATCAGCTTAGAAGAACATGATGTGTTAGAATGATGACTGACAGCATTTTGTCAAGTTGCCTTACAGGTACAAAAGTGCTGGGCAGCTGTCTGACAGGTGCAAGAGTGTTGAGAGGTTGTCTGACAGGGAAACAGTGTTGAGAGGTTATCTGACAGGTGAAACTTTTGAGAGGTTGTCTGACAGAAGAAAGAGTGCAGGGAGGTTGTATGATAGAAGAAAGCATGCTGGGAGGTTGTTTGATAGAAGAAAGCATGCTGGGAGGTTGTTTGATAGAAGAAAGCATGCTGGGAGGTTGTTTGATAGAAGAAAGAATGCTGGGAGGTTGTTTGATAGAAGAAAGCATGCTGGGAGGTTGTTTGATAGAAGAAAGCATGCTGGGAGGTTGTTTGATAGAAGAAAGCATGCTGGGAGGTTGTTTGATAGAAGAAGGCATGCTGGGAGGTTGTTTGATAGAAGAAAGCATGCTTGGAGGTTGTTTGATAGAAGAAAGAATGCTGGGAGGGTGTTTGATAGAAGAAAGAATGCTGGGAGGGTGTTTGATAGAAGAAAGAATGCTGGGAGGGTGTTTGATAGAAGAAGATATGCTGGGAGGTTGTCTAACAGAAGAAAGAGTGCTGGGAGGTTGTAGACAGATGAAAGTGTGCTGGGAGGTTGTAGACAGATGAAAGTGTGCTGGGAGGTTGTTTGACAGAAGAAAGAATGCTGGGAGGTTGTTTGACAGAAGAAAGAATGCTGGGAGGTTGTTTGACAGAAGAAAGAATGCTGGGAGGTTGTTTGACAGAAGAAAGAGTGCTGGGAGGTTGTTTGACAGAAGAAAGAGTGCTGGGAGGTTGACAGACAGATGAAAGTGTGCTGGGAGGTTGTCTGACAGAAGAAAGAGTGTCGGGAGGTTGACAGACAGATGAAAGTGTGCTGGGAGGTTGACAGATAGATGAAAGTGTGCTGGGAGGTTGTCTGACAGAAGAAAGAGTGCTGGGAGGTTGTCTGACAGAAGAAAGATGTTGGGAGGTTGTCTGACAGAAGAAAGAGTGTTGGGAAGTTGTCTGACAGAAGAAAAATGTTGGGAGGTTGTCTGACAGAAGAAAGAGTGCTGGGAGGTTGTCTGACAGAATAAAGAGTGCTGGGAGGTTGTCTGACAGAAGCAAGAGTTCTGGGAGGTTGTCTGACAGAAGAAAGCTTGGTGGGAGGTTGTCTGACAAGATGAAAGTGTGCTGGGAGGTTGTCTGACAAGATGAAAGTGTGCTGGGAGGTTGTCTGACAAGATGAAAGTGTGCTGGGAGGTTGTCTGACAAGATGAAAGTGTGCTGGGAGGTTGTCTGACAAGATGAAAGTGTGCTGGGAGGTTGTCTGACAAGATGAAAGTATGCTGGGAGGTTGTCTGACAAGATGAAAGTGTGCTGGGAGGATGTCTGACAGGTGAAAGTGTGCTGGGAGGTTGTCTGACAGGTGAAAGAGTGTTGGAAAATTGTCTGACAGGCAAAGGTGTACTGAGAGGTTGTCCTGTACAGTCAGGTTCCAAGAATGTGCAACAATTACAGAAGTGCTAGAATGCTGTTAGGGACAAGAAGATTAAAAGACTGTCTTGCAGGGAAAAAAATGTTGCAAGGTTTATCAGACAGGGACAAGTATGTTAGAAGGCTGTCTAGCAGGGAAAGAAATGTTGCAAGGTTTATCAGACAGGGACAAGGATGTTAGAAGGCTGTCTAGCAGGGAAAGAAATGTTGCAAGGTTTATCAGACAGGGACAAGTATGTTAGAAGGCTGTCTAGCAGGGAAAGAAATGTTGCAAGGTTTATCAGACAGGGACAAGGATGTTAGAAGGCTGTCTGGCAGAGAAAGAAATGTTGCAAGGTTTATCAGACAGGGACAAGTATGTTAGAAGGCTGTCTAGCAGGGAAAGAAATGTTGCAAGGTTTATCAGACAGGGACAAGGATGTTAGAAGGCTGTCTAGCAGGGAAAGAAATGTTGCAAGGTTTATCAGACAGGGACAAGTATGTTAGAAGGCTGTCTAGCAGGGAAAGAAATGTTGCAAGGTTTATCAGACAGGGACAAGGATGTTAGAAGGCTGTCTGGCAGAGAAAGAAATGTTGCAAGGTTTATCAGACAGGGACAAGGATGTTAGAAGGCTGTCTGGCAGAGAAAGAAATGTTGCAAGGTTTATCAGACAGGGACAAGGATGTTAGAAGGCTGTCTGGCAGAGAAAGAAATGTTGCAAGGTTTATCAGACAGGGACAAGGATGTTAGAAGGCTGTCTAGCAGGGAAAGAAATGTTGCAAGGTTTATCAGACAGGGACAAGGATGTTAGAAGGCTGTCTAGCAGGGAAAGAAATGTTGCAAGGTTTATCAGACAGGGACAAGGATGTTAGAAGGCTGTCTGGCAGAGAAAGAAATGTTGCAAGGTTTATCAGACAGGGACAAGTATGTTAGAAGGCTGTCTGGCAGAGAAAGAAATGTTGCAAGGTTTATCAGACAGGGACAAGTATGTTAGAAGGCTGTCTAGCAGGGAAAGAAATGTTGCAAGGTTTATCAGACAGGGACAAGTATGTTAGAAGGCTGTCTAGCAGGGAAAGAAATGTTGCAAGGTGTTTGTCAGACAGGGACAAGTATGTTAGAAGGCTGTCTGGCAGAGAAAGAAAGAAATGTTGCAAGGTTTATCAGACAGGGAAAAGAAGGCTGCATGAAAGGTACAGGCAGTTTAAGAGGGAGAATATGGCTGAATAAATGCAGACTGTGATGATGGGAGGAAGAAACAGGATTTTCAGTCACTGCTGTTTTTGTTCCAGTATAAGGGACATAAAAAGGCCACGAACGATGTCACCCTTATGACAGAGTGAACGTCCTTGTTCGTGTGGACTCGGACTTATGGAAAGTCCACATTATGATTGGTTGTTCATGTGTGCTTCATGAAAATTTTGAGATTTGAAAGCAGAACTTCAGGAAGCCGTGCAAGAAAGCAGACGTGTAAGTGGTTCATCTATGTGTGTGTCAGCTTAGGGTGTTTGGAACTGTAGCCTTGTTAGAATGTAAGAATAGATGTCAACTTGTCATTTTTAGGACACAGTTGTAGTTTTTGTGAAGTCTAGTTAGAATGTAAGAATAGATGTCTACTTGTCATTTTTAGGACACAAATGAGAGATTGTTAGGTGTGTTGTTGTGTAGAGTTTCTTTCTGGGTTAGATGAATTCTTGATGTGAGGTTAGTTTGTGATTTCTTGAGTACATGTACATTCCTGTGGCAAAGTCACATTCAGCGGAATGCTTCTGTATATTCTTTATTGTTGACTTCTCATGTCCGGTACTGACTGCTCATCATCTTAACTCATTAGGAATTCCACTGTCGTTTTCTCATATTAAATTTGTTAAAGGATTCTGCAAACTGCTGACTCAGCCTGCTGCTTTCATTGATGGTTTTTTTTCTGTAGTGCTGTTGGTAGATTGATGTCTGTGGCTGTCAGTCATTCATGTTACCTCCCATTTGTTGTGTGAACTGTGGCATTTTCTTTTCCTGGGTTGAATGCTGTTACTAAGTGCTTAACTAAGTAATGTTTTGCTGTCAAGTATTTGTTACCTGTGTTGCTGTATCACTTATAGTTAGTTAGTTTGTGTCTTTACTGTACAAGGCACAGAAAGATTCTACCTCATTATGTCTCTTTACCATTCTGGTGCCAGGATATGTAACTGATTGCAACATTTCTATTTAATATATAACATCAAATTTAAAAAAAAAAAACTTTTAATTTTAAAAGGATAGCACACAACTTTTTATTGGAATGTTAGTATGTTTTTAATAACAGAAATATAATAAAACAATTTATTTTTTAACTTTGTTCCAGTAATTACAATTCCAAATTTTAAAGTTTAAAACATGAGTCTTAAATATTATATACCAGACTGTAACAAAACATAATGGAAGAAAATTCAATAATCGATAATGTTACAATTTTCTGAATAAATGTCCCTGCACTCAAATGGCCAGGAAAAAAATTGTCTCATAAACAGCAATAAAGATATTAAACCAGTTCTTACTGTCAGTGAGATACGAGCTCTGCCTATTTCTTGGAACATACTTTATGACTGTCAGCGAGATATGAGCTCTGCCTATTTCTTGGAACATACTTTATGACTGTCAGTGAGATATGAGCTCTGCCTATTTCTTGGAACATACTTTATGACTGTCAGTGAGATACGAGCTCTGTCTATTTCTTGGAACATACTTTATGACTGTCAGTGAGATACGAGCTCTGTCTATTTCTTGGAACATACTTTATGACTGTCAGTGAGATACGAGCTCTGTCTATTTCTTGGAACATACTTTATGACTGTCAGTGAGATACGAGCTCTGCCTATTTCTTGGAACTCAATTTATGACTGTCATTGAGATATCTGAGCTCTGCCTATTTCTTGGAACTTACCTTCTGACTGTCAATGAGACAGTTGAGCTCTGCCTGTAGCTTAGAATGTTTATGCTGCTTGTTTATCTCATCACTGTTTAAGAAAATAAGAAACATACAAGTATCAGCTGTAAACATCATCACCATCATCATGTGCTCTATGTAGTTACAAGGCTGTAGAACACAACATAAGATGAAAGTTAAACAAAAGCACAAAATACTGTTGAACATAACATAACATAAAGTCAAACATAACACAAAATAATGTTAAACACAACATATGGTAAAGTGAACATAACATAAAGTCAAACATAACACAAAATAATGTTAAACACAACATATGGTAAAGTGAACACAACATAAAGTCAAACATAACACAAAATAATGTTAAACACAACATATGGTAAAGTAAACATAACATAAAGTCAAACATAACACAAAATAATGTTAAACACAACACAAGATATAATTGTACAGTTTGTAGAGAACTGATTTCTCATTTAAGAACATTTTTAAAAAATGTATGGAACCTGAGGTGATGACAAAAGTACAGATATGTGTCACTGAAAATGATATCATAATGTCTTGCTGGTTGAAAAGAAATAAACACCAACAATTACCAGACACTTTATAATGTTGGAAGACGAAGAAAAAAACATTGAGAACAGATAAGTGAGGAAGGAAGGAGCTGGAATTTCTCGGCACACCAAACCAGAACTAAAACATTAGTTTTCCAGGAGAAGTTGCAGCTCATAAACATAACAACAGCCAAACACTCAAACACACACAAAATGGACATACTCAAGGTCACTTATGGCATCAGTTAACTGTTTCCTGTGACGTTCTTGGGCAGCAATTTCTGCTCTCACTTCATCTGTGTTGAGTGATTGCTCAGCTTGACTTAAATCATCGTTCTAAGATGAACGTAACGAAAGGACAAACTGTTAAAAAGCTTCATCTGTCTAAAATTAAAGAAAGGACAAATCGTTAAAAAACTTCATCTTTCTAAAATGAACATAAAGAAAGGACAAACTGTTAAAAAACTTAGTAATGTGGAAAACTGATCAGTAACATGCTTTGCTATTAACAGACTTTATGTCTGCCTTTTTTTTTTTTTTTTATTTCTGAACTGCCACATTTTTAGAGAGACTTTTCACTGATGTCTGAGTGAATAACAAAGAAGAAAAGAACATTACACTGAAATTTAGTGGATAAAGAACAAAATTTGTGAGTAACTAAAGTGAAAATGAATATCACAATAATGAAATCAACTTGGTTTGACATAAAACAAGGGGTCCGTCAGGGGTGCATATTGTCACCCTACTTATTTAACTTGTATACTGAAAATATAATGAGGAATGTTAGAGAAGATGTAGACAAAGAATATTACGATGTCATAACAATTGGAGGTTATGAAATACCAGAGATTAGATATGCTGATGACACAATATTACTGTCCACAACACAAAAAGGAATGGAAAAACTAATTATGTCAGTCCGTAAGAACAGCGAAGAGCAGAACCTCTATCTTAATGTGAAGAAAACTAAATTGATGACAACTGACAAAACAAACAAGGCAGCTGAAATATATATCAATGAGGAAAAATTGGAAGAAGTGGAGAGTTTTAATATCTTGGATCACTACTAACTAATAATGGAGATACAATGAGGGAAATTAAAAGGAGGGCATCTATTGCTCTTCAGAAAGTAAAACAAATAAAGAATCTGTGGAGAGGAGCAGACAGAACTACAAAAATAAGATTTTTAAGGTCATGCATCTTTCCCATCGCAACATATGCCTGTGAGACGTGGGCACTTAACAAAACAGCTGAGAAACACATAAATACCTTTGAATGTAAATGCTACAGAAGAGTTCTCCAAATATCGTGGACACAAAAAACAACAAATATATCTATACTACAAGAGCTTAATATTGAAGAAGGCTGGCTAGTAAAGAGAGAAAACTTAAATATTTTGGACACATTAAACGTCATGATAATTTAGAGAAGACCATATTAGAAGGATACATAATGGGAAAAAGAAAAAGAGGAAGACCAAAAAGAAGATGGCTGCAAGAAATCGTTGACGATCTGCAAATGGACGCAACAGCAGCAGGCCATCATGCTCACAACCAAGAGAGGCCTACAGGAGTGCTGTTTGGGAGGCAAAGTTCCATGATGGACATGCAAATGAATGAATGAATAATGAAATGTGAACATTAAAAAATAAAGAATATAAAAATGTCCCCGGCTTTGGTATGCTACTGGGGTGTGAAATGTTCACAATTCTACCCCACAGCACAGTGAGGCATTGAAGTCAGCATATACCCTCACTGTTTCTATTTCTCTGTGGTACTCATTTCTTGTGACAGGGAAGTCAGCATATACTCTCACTGTTTCTATTTCTCTGTGGTACTCATTTCTTGTGGCAGGGAAGTCAGCATATACTCTCATTGTTTCTATTTCTCTGTGGTACTCATTTCTTGTGGCAGGGAAGTCAGATATACTCTCACTGTTTCTATTTCTTTGTGGTACTCATTTCTTGTGACAGGGAAGTCAGCATATACCATCACTGTTTCTATTTCTCTGTGGTACTCATTTCTTATCTCTTGGATAAAGTCGCCAAAGAAAGTGAACAGAAAGGCCTTACTTTGAACATCAAAAAGACAGAAACTATGGTTATATCTAAGAAACAGAATCCACCAGCATGCAGTATTAAATTAAACGGAACCATTCTAAAGCAGGTGCAGAAATTCAAATACCTTGGAGCAGTAATAACTTCAGATGGGAAATGCACAACAGAAATTAGGAACAGAATAGGCCAAGCAAAGACTGCATTTCAGAGAATGAGAAACATATTAGCTAACACATCTTTATCAATGAATGTTAGAAAACGAGTCCTAAAATGCTATATTGAACCTATCTTGTTATATGGAAGTGAATCATGGACAATAGGCAAGTCTGCACAAAAATCATTGGAAGCAGCAGAAATGTGGTTTATTAGAAGAATGTTGCGAATCCCCTGGACAGCAAAAATAACTAATGAAGAATGTATGAGAAGAGCTGGAGAGACAAAAAAACCTTGTCAGAAAGATAAGAGAGAGACAATGTACTTTCATAGGACATGCAATGAGAAGAGGGGGCATTGAAAATATTATATCTTATCTTATATCTTATATCCTTCCCGTGCCGTTAGACGTCACATAGGGCTCGCAAAGTAGTTCGCCAATTTTTCCTGTCTTCGGCGAGTCTTTCAACCTCATCAAAGGATTTTATGCCTGTTAACTTGGCCTCTCTTAATAATGTTCTCTTCAGAGTTTCACGCGGTCTGCCCCTTTTTCTTCGGCCTGTTGTGTTCCACTTGATAGCTTGTTTTGGGATTCTCTGCTCATTTCTTCTCATCAAGTGGCCAACATATGTCCATCTCCTTTTCCTGATCACCCGTGAGACTGGTTGTTGTTCATTCATCTGTCTTATCTCTGCATTGTTCTTGAATTCATTCCACTTGATGCCGAGTATTTTCCTTAGGCATTTGTTTTCAAAAGAGTCTAATTTCTTTTCTATTTCTTTAGTTGTTTTCCAGCTTTCGCATGCATAAATGAGGGTGGATATTACATTTGAATATTATAACAACAGGAAAAATAGAAGGAAGAAGATCAAGAGGAAGACCAAGAGAAATGATACTGGACAGTCTGATGGGATGGTGTGAGAGGAGATCACCAACTGAACTGATGGCCTGCATGAAGGATCGGGTACTCTGGAGAAGCATAATAGCCAATGCCAGTCGGCACGGCACCTGATGATGATGACTCATTTCTTGTGGCAGGGAAGTCACCATATACCATCATTGTTCCTGTTTCCCTGTGGTAGTGATTTCTTGTGACAGGGAAGTCAGCATATACCATCATTGTTCCTGTTTCCCTGTGGTAGTGATTTCTTGTGACAGGGAAGTCAGCATATACCATCACTGTTTCTATTTCTCTGTGGTACTCATTTCTTGTGACAGGGAAGTCAGCATATACCCTCACTGTTTCTATTTCTCTGTGGCACTCATTTCTTGTGACAGGGAAGTCAGCATATACTCTCACTGTTTCTATTTCTCTGTGGTACTCATTTATTGTGACAGGGAAGTCAGCATATACTCTCACTGTTTCTATTTCTCTGTGGCACTCATTTATTGTGACAGGGAAGTCAGCATATACTCTCACTGTTTCTGTTTCTCTGTGGTACTCATTTATTGTGACAGGGAAGTCAGCATATACTCTCACTGTTTCTATTTCTCTGTGGCACTCATTTCTTGTGGCAGGGAAGTCACCATATACTCTCACAGTTTCTGTTTCTCTGTGGCACTCATTTATTGTGACAGGGAAGTCACCATATACTCTCACAGTTTCTGTTTCTCTGTGGCACTCATTTATTGTGACAGGGAAGTCAGCATATACCATCACTGTTTCTATTTCCCTGTGGTACTCATTTATTGTGACAGGGAAGTCAGCATATACCATCACTGTTTCTATTTCTCTGTGGTACTGATTTCTTGTGGCAGGGAAGTCAGCATATACCATCACTGTTTCTGTTTCTCCGTGGTACTGATTTCTTGTGGCAGGGAAGTCTGCATATACCATCACTGTTTCTATTTCTCCGTGGTACTGATTTCTTGTGGCAGGGAAGTCAGCATATACCATCACTGTTTCTGTTTCTCCGTGGTACTGATTTATTGTGGCTGGGTCAGCCTTGGCACTGGTCAATCCATCAATTTAACTCTCCCCAGAACTGAACCTGAGACTTCTGGTTGGCAGGTGAGAGAACTAACACTACATACTTAGTAAATTTTTAACATGAAAACTATAATAATGAAATGTGAACATTACAATGATGAAGTGTACATAGAAAAATGTTTTGCAGAAAACTAAAACATGTCTACAAGACACCCAGAAAAACAAACAAGGAAGTTCTCTGAGAAGTTGCTACCAATCTGATTATAAGCAGCACAAAAAAATAGGAAAATATGTTTGTGAACACAGAAAAGATGTGCTGTGGCGGACAACGAAATGTTACAAACCGCCCGTTTGAGCTGTGTAGTAAGGCCACTTAGTTTGTCCGCTGATGTTGCCATCTGGTTCAGCTTCTTTGTCAGTTCTCTAATTTCTTCGTTATTCTTTGCCTGTAAATTGTGCAGACATTTTTGTTACATGAAGTCAAAACTGTGAAAGAAAAATTCAAAACTGTGAAAGAAGAACTAAGACGAGAGAGTTAATCTACTAACAGGTTTCCAGATTATCTTCCAACGTTTATCCATTGCTCATGCACACTCAGAAGTGTTACAGAGGCATATTTTACTCACTAAAAATCTTCCATCTATTTAGAAAAACAATTTTAGAAATTTCCTTTCATGGTCTATTTTTATTTTAAGGTTGAAGGAGCAGACTAACAGGCCCTGTCAACTCAGCAGTGTTTTTAACTCTTTGTATGCTTCCTGACGCGCAGTGTGTGGGTTCAATCATCTTCAGGTGACTAGGACACACATATTGTGATGGTAGGGTTTAGGGTTTGCGGTCAGGATGATTTGGGATAGAATTGGTCTCTAATTTTGAATTTAATCTCACTATACTTAAAATCTGGCCAAATCAGATGGTAGAAGTGTCATCTGGCATTTTACAAGAGACTTACGTGGTGAAAATTGGCAACATGTTGTTACAAAATAAACAAGTTTAAAAAATCTATTTTCTAAGCTTACAGATTGCTGCTCTGGTGTTGTCATGTTATTAGTGTATTGTAGACTGTAAATTAACTGTAAATAAATAATTACTGTATATTTTCTGTGAGGAAATGGTGTTTGTGTACAATTTTATTCAATATGGAACTGTAAAATTGATTAACTTGATGGGGTACGTCAGAATATTTTTCATAATAATTTTCCATTTTTTCTTCTCAATTCTTAGCTCTTTTTTCCGTTATATACTAACAAAATATAACAATTTTATTAGAAAAACAATATACTGTTTTTCTGTTTAAAAAAATGTATACTATGTCATGCTGCAAATCAGAATATGTCTTTGTGATCCTTCTAAATGTGACAAGTATGCCATACCAGTTTAAGAAATTTACCACACTGAGTTGACCACAGGTCTTCTGAGGGAAAAAACCCCCAGTATACAAGGAGTTAAAATGATTTTAAATTAAAAAAAAAAAAGAAATCAAGCAATTGTATCAAAACAAATGTCAAGATGTCTATAGCATCTTGTTCTATAGCCCAGATAAACATGTCATCACTCTGGCCAGGTCTTGTTCTACAGCACAGATAACCATACCATCACTCTGGCCAGGTCTTGTTCTACAGCACAGATAACCATACCATCACTCTGGCCAGGTCTTGTTCTACATCACAGATAACCATACCATCACTCTGGCAAAAACATGCTTTTCCTAATGCTTGCTTCTTCCTTCTTTTACTATTACAATCTTCCAATGTTATACAAGCAGTTAAAAATATACACACATCTATTATAGTCTGCTTTTCCTACTGTTACATCAGTATCAGCATTTACCTACCATATATTTAGCTGCAACCTGTTATAGTTAACAACAACAGTTAACCACACAGAGACATAATATTACTGGCGCTCTAACCGTTACAATCAACATCAGTAGTTAAGTGCACAGAGACACTTACAATATTCTGGGTCTTCATTCTCTCACTGTGTTCCAATCTTGTCCTGTTTTCCTTCAGTCCATCAATCTTGGACTGTAGCTGTTTTTGTGACTCTTCAAACTCAGCCTGTATAGCAAAGAAACAGGGAAGGCAGAAGTCTTGGGTAAAATAACCACACAGGAAGAAATCTTAGGTAAAATAATAAGACAGGAAGAAATCTTAGGTAAAATAATAACACAGGAAGAAATCTTAGGTAAAATAATAACACAGGAAGAAATCTCAGGTAAAATAATAACACAGGAAGAAATCTTAGGTAAAATAATAACACAGGAAGAAATCTTAGATAAAATAATAACACAGGAAGAAATCTTAGATAAAATAATAACACAAGAAGAAATCTTAGGTAAAATAATAAGACAGGAAGAAATCTTAGGTAAAATAATAAGACAGGAAGAAATCTTAGATAAAATAATAACACAGGAAGAAATCTTAGATAAAATAATAAGACAGGAAGAAATCTTAGGTAAAATAATAAGACAGGAAGAAATCTTAGATAAAATAATAACACAGGAAGAAATCTTAGATAAAATAATAAGACAGGAAGAAATCTTAGGTAAAATAATAAGACAGGAAGAAATCTTAGATAAAATAATAACACAGGAAGAAATCTTAGATAAAATAATAACACAGGAAGAAATCTTAGATAAAATAATAACACAGGAAGAAATCTTAGGTAAAATAATAACACAGGAAGAAATCTTAGGTAAAATAATAACACAGGAAGAAATCTTAGATAAAATAATAACACAGGAAGAAATCTTAGATAAAATAATAAGACAGGAAGAAATCTTAGATAAAATAATAACACAGGAAGAAATCTTAGATAAAATAATAACACAGGAAGAAATCTTAGATAAAATAATAACACAGGAAGAAATCTTAGATAAAATAATAACACAGGAAGAAATCTTAGATAAAATAATAACACAGGACGAAACCTTAGATAAAATAATAACACAGCTTCGAAGAAACTTAGGTAAAATAATAACACAGGAAGAAATCTTTATAACACAGGAAGAAATCTTAGATAAAATAATAACACAGGTAAAAATCTTAGATAAAATAACAACACAGATAGAAATCTTAGGTAAACTAACAACAAAGATAGAAATCTTAGGTAAACTAACAACACAGATAGAAATCTTAGGTAAACTAACAACATAGGTTGGACGATCCAACAATTGTTTCTTACACTTCAAATACAAACGACAGTGGAAAAATTTCCTTGTATGGTTGATTGCCTGGAGATCCATTTCCTTTAGAAATACTCAAAGATTAAAATGCTGTTTCTCATTTAAGTCTTGCAGTCCTGTCTTGTGCTGGATTTATCTCCTCTATATTAAATTCTAAATGTAAAAGATTTGTGAACTACTACATATTTCTGTAAAGCAGGTCAAGTTCACCTGCTGTTGTGAAGTGTTAAATTCTTTTGTGAGTCAGGTCAAGTTCACCTGCACTGTTATGGCAGTAAATATTAACACTTTAGGTTGTCAAAACCAATGCCTGGTAGGTGGCTAGAAGTAAATCCTGACAAAAAAACCACAGCAAGGAACCATAAATCAGTTAATGGTGATGTTCTTTTCCATTCATCTTCTGGCATCCCCCGTAATTCTGCAAAATTTCAGACACAGATTTTATCCTTCCTCTAGAGATGATTGACAGAATCAAGAGAGAACTACTGCATCATGAACAAGTAGACTCCCTGTACTAACTGGCAGAATCAAGAGGGAACTACTGCATTGTGAACAAGTAGACTCCCTGTACTAACTGGCAGAATCAAGAGGGAACTACTGCATTGTGAACAAGTAGACTCCCTGTACTAACTGGCAGAATCAAGAGGGAACTACTGCATCATGAACACGTAGACTCCCTGTACTAACTGGCAGAATCAAGAGGGAACTACTGCATCATGAACAAGCAGACTCCCTGTACTAGCTGCAGTGACAAAACAGGAAAAGGCAGCTAATATCTGTCTGCTTCACAACTGTCTTCTGAGATGAAATGAACCATTACAAATACAGACAAAGGTGTTATACATTTAATCAGGTTCTGTGCTATCTAAAGTTAGTTGCCTATCATGGAGTAATCATGAAACTGATAGAAAACTGGTAATTAGTCAGGCCAGTAATTACTTTTTGTCCTCTTGCTTTCTCCATCATTGACTCAAGTTTCACCTTCAACTTCTGGAAAAATGACTGGTACAAGTTGTCATCTATGACTGTCATGGGACCAAACCCTGAAAATGAAACCTTCAGGTCAAACCAAAAAAATAATTTCAGGTCAAACCAAAAAATATAATTTCAGGTCAAACCAAAAAAAATATAACTTTCAGGGCAAACCCAAAAAATATAACTTTCAGGGCAAACCAAAAAACATAACTTTAAGGTCAAACCAAAAAATATAACTTTCAGGGCAAACCAAAAAAATATAACTTTCAGGGCAAACCCAAAAAATATAACTTTCAGGGCAAACCAAAAAAACATAACTTTCAGGTCAAACCAAAAAAATATAACTTTCAGGGCAAATAAAAAAAAATATAACTTTCAGGGCAAACCAAAAAAATAACTTGAAAGTCAGAGCTTGCCAGCCTGTGAATGTCTTCTACTGGCTAGAACTAACTACATGTAACTAAGAGTAGGACTGTGACTGGTTACATACAGTGGAAGAAAGTTAAGACAGGACTGTGACTAGTCACATACAGTGGAAGCAAGTTAAGATAGGACTGACTGGTTACATACAGTGGAAGAAAGTTAAGACAGGACTGTGACTAGTCACATACAGTGGAAGCAAGTTTAAGACAGGACTGTGACTAGTCACATACAGTGGAAGCAAGTTTAAGACAGGACTGTGACTAGTCACATACAGTGGAAGCAAGTTTAAGACAGGACTGTGACTAGTCACATACAGTGGAAGCAAGTTTAAGACAGGACTGTGACTAGTCACATACAGTGGAAGCAAGTTTAAGACAGGACTGACTGGTTACATACAGTGGAAGCAAGTTAAGACAGGACTGTGACTGGTTACATACAGTGGAAGCAAGGTTAAGACAGGACTGTGACTGGTTACATACAGTGGAAGCAAGTTAAGACAGGACTGTGACTGGTTACATACAGTGGAAGCAAGTTAAGACAGGACTGACTGGTTACATACAGTGGAAGCAAGTTAAGACAGGACTGTGACTGGTTACATACAGGGGAAGCAAGTTAAGATAGGACTGTGACAGGTCACATACAGTGGAAGCAAGTTAAGACAGGACTGTGACAGGTGACATACCAGGCAAGCAAATTTAGACAGACCTGTGAAAGATCACATACAATGGAAGCAAGTTAAGGTAATAACAATCATGATAACAACCAATTATTTTGATGTTCTTCCCCCCTCACAGACAAATCTGCCTAAAGAATTGGGCAATTTTTTTCTACAACACATAAGAATATATCCTCCATCAGAAAATTAGCACATATGTTCTATCTGCTTTCTTTGTTTTATTAGCTGTCCAGGGCATGATTATATGAACATCTGAAACAGCTTTGTCCAGGACATGATTATGACAATATTTATAACAGCTTTGTCCTGGACATGATTATGACAATATTTGTAACAGCTTTGTCCTGGACATGATTATGACAATATTTGTAACAGCTCTGTCCAGGACATGATTATGACAATATTTGTAATAGCTTTGTCCAGGATATGATTATATGAACATCTGAAACAGCTTTGTCCAGGACATGATTATGACAATACTTGTAACAGCTTTGTCCAGGACATGATTATGACTATATTTGTAACAGCTTTGTCCTGGATATGATTATATGATCATTTGTAATAGCTCTGTCCAGGACATGATTATGACAATACTTGTAACAGCTTTGTCCAGGACATGATTATGACAATACCTGTAACAGCTTTGTCCAGGACATGATTATGACTATATTTGTAACAGCTTTGTCCTGGATATGATTATATGATCATTTGTAATAGCTCTGTCCAGGACATGATTATGACAATATTTGTAACAGCTTTGTCCAGGACATGATTTTGACAATACTTGTAACAGCTTTGTCCAGGACATGATTATATGATCATTTGTAACAGTCTATGCCATCTTGTATTTTTCACTCCTCATCAATCTCTCAACATCTCACAGACATGACATACAAATAGGGCTGGGATTTTACCAATGGTAGAACAGGTTTACATCTGAAAGCCATCAACTACTCACAGACATAATGTACAAAATAAAGCTGAAATTTTTCATATGTAGAACAGGAACACATTACATACAATATAAAAAAAAACATAAAATGTCCACTAGTAATATGTTGTGTATTCCAGTTCTGAACAACAGAGAAGTCTTTTTACACATTATTTTGATAATTTTTTTTTATTATACATATTTTATTTATTTTACCTGGGGTGGGGGTGGGGGAGGAAGAGAAGACCATGTGCACATGAAGTGAGTGGAAGGGGAATGGCTAAGTCAACAAATGTTTTTGCTGACAGAATATTACATGGTTCTATAGCTGTAGAAGTAACAGAGAGAGATAGCACAGGTCTAAAACCAAGAGGGCGAGAGCGCATGTCTAAAACCAGGAGGGCGAGAGCGCATGTCTAAAACCAGGAGGGCGAGAGCGCATGTCTAAAACCAGTCTAAGAATCAGGTATACAGAGATATGTCACGTCATACTCACAAACATATATATGACAGAAAGAGAGAGTGTGTGTGTATGTGTGTGCGCATGTGTGCACGTGTGTGCGCGCGCAGGGATGAGAGAGGTGCCATGTTCTCTCATAATGAGACAAGATGAACCAACCTTCAAACAGGTAAAGTGCAGCAATATCTTTGATCTTGCTGTCTCTCTTGTGGACATTCTCTTCATGTACCTGAAAAGAAAAAAAACATCATCATCAGACAATCTTCTGAAAGATGTTTCTCTCTCTCTGCTGCACTTATACAAAACCTTTTTTCCATTGCTCTTTGTCACTTTTCTGTATCTCCCTATTTTGTTTTCTCCTGTTCTCTTTCAAGCAATATCTTCTGAACTGGAAAATCAGCTATTATGTTATATTATAAAGTATAATATAATGTTATTATAATGCGGTATAATGTTACAATAAAGCAGTTTATTGCTACAATACTTCATGGTTGCCTTCCAGCATAGAGATATGAGAAGAAAGCAATGTCTACAAATACTGTAAGGTCACAATCACTGTTAAAATAGTGCACTGTTCAAATCACAATCACTTATATATAGAGCACATCATAATCACTGGTATAAGTGTACAAGTTAACTGATGTTAAAGTGTACACATATCCATCTCTCTCTTTCAAAGGTCCTTGTCAACAGGCATAGGATATCATGTCCCTCTATAACCCTTGAGCATCTCAACAGACCTGTCACTGAGCATTTCCCATGGCAGGATGTCAAACCATCAAACACTTTTTCTCTCTGTCTCTTCTACCTGATCTTTTCTGTTTGCCATCAGGTGCACATATAGTGTGACATATAAGCCTGACCAGATAAGTTACATGTACACAATACATATATAATATTACACTGAGCACCATAACAGCTTCCACACTGTCGTAATGGAGCCCCGTTGGAAGCCAAGTACTGAAATTCAGCAGTCACTAGCCCAAAGTTACGAGCCTTGGACAAGTAAAGCCATGACAGTCAGCTACTCAGGCTGCTTCCAAATGATGCACTAGCTGCAGAAACAAATACTGACACCTAATGTCACACATGTTTGGGGACTAGGCATAGAAAAAACATGGCTGGACATGAGAGCTGGCTGCAGTAACAAGAACAAGGTATATGCTGTTACTGTGTACATCAGCACGTGTATACTAACACAGCACTTTCTGCCCCCCTCTCTCTCTCTACTGATACAGAATGTTTGCTGTTGTGTACAAACTGAATGATGAAAAATGTTGAATATCAGACAGGCCTGCATGACCAATTCTTCACCCTTCAAAAATACATTTTTTTGTTCCTTCTCTCACTAAAGTCTTCATCTAGGAGCATAGCTTACATCAGCTTCATTCTGCAATTTCCCAACTTCCAACAGAAGAGAGCTCTCCTCTTTAGCCAGTTTTTCCACTTCTGCCGTCAGAAACCGCTGCTGCTGTTCATACTATAAAAACAGAAAACATTAAAAACTTACCTAAAAAAATTACATGTGTTGAAATCCAACATATATAATATGTATAATGAAAAGAACAAATGCACAAGTTTTAGAACAGCTCAAAGTGCAATGTGAACTTCTCAAAGAAATAAGGATGAAGACAACAAAATACTTTGGCCATATCAAAAGACATGACAATATGCTGAAAACCAAACTAGAAGGAAAAGTGGAAGGAAAAAGAGCAAGAGGTAGACAGAGATGGGAAGATAATACATGAGAGAGGACAAGACACGGCCTGGCTGAGTGCACCATCAAGGCAAGGGAACAAGGGAACTGGAGACTCAATACCACCGGCCTTAGTTTTGCAAAGGGTACATCATGATGATGACTTGCTGCTTCATTCAAACTTTAAACCAGAACAACTAACACAGGATTTGATTATATTATAATGCTGACTAAGACAAGGTGACCAAACTCACTGTCTGACAAACTCGAAGAACAGAAATGATGTGCTGAAACAATGTTTCACATGAAGCAACATGAAAATAATTAATAATAATGTAACTTATCAAAACAATGATGGGAAAAGAAAATCCTAATTTAATGAGAGTTAACCAACATGTGTGCTATGATTTTATCCCAAGTTTTGTTAACTGTTACACAAAATATTCTAATCACAATCTAAAACTGTCATACAAGTCTTGCTTTGTTTCTGTTCTCTTTTGAAGAAATCAGTTTTCACTTTGATGTGTTGTGAACAAAACTTGAATTAACTTCAATGTGTTGAAGCAATTTGTTCTTACTTCCTGTAGCTCATCTTTCTTCTCCTGAACTTTTGAAGAAAATTCTCTCAGTGCTTGCCTCAGCTGTGCTGTTGTTCCTACATAGATAGTCATGACAACAGAGTAGTAAACAAGACTAGTGTTGTAGTGATCTTCTTACAAGCAACTCATATTAACATGTTTGACAAATGCATTATAACAAAAGGAGCTGCTAAGCTGTAAGGCCTTCTGAGTGACAAGGTGGTTAGTGCACTGGTGAAAGTTGGGGGGGGGGGGGGTTGAGTCCGGCAGGAGGCACACCAGTCACCCAGCTGTAGAAATGGGTACCTGACTTCTGGAGTTGGGGAAGGAAAGGCCAGGTGTAATGCTGACCACATCACCCTCTAGTGTGCTGACAGGTCAAGGAAAGTAAGGGCACTAACATCATATCCCTATGTGCCTCTAAGACATGGCAGGGTTACCTTTACTTATCTGCTTCACACTATGTAAAGTAAAACAGACTGATAATAGTTAGATCATGTTCACACAAGCACACACATCAAAAACCTGCACAAAAATATAAGTATATCATTCACCAAAAACGTGCACAATGGTAAATCATGTTAACACAAACACATACATCAAAAACCTGAACAAAAGTAGATCATGTTCACACAAACACACACACACATCAAAAACCTGCACAAAAGTAGATCATGTTCACACAAACACACACATAAAAAAGCCTGCACAAAAGTAAATCATGTTCACACGAACACACACACACATTAAAAACCTGAACAAACCTACGATGCCATAACAATTGGAGGTTATGAAATACCAGAGATTAGATATGCTGATGACACGGTATTACTGTCCACAACACAAAAAGGATTGGAAAAACTAATTATGTTAGTCCGTAAGAATAGTGAAGAACAAAACCTCTACCTTAATGCACAGAAAACTAAACTGATGACAATTGACAAAACAAACAAGGCAGCTGATATATGTATAAATGAGGAAAAACTGGAAGAAGTGGAGAGTTTTGAATATTTTGGATCACTGCTAACTAATAACTGAGATACAATGAGGCAAATTAAAAGAATGACATCTATTGCTCTTCAGAAAGTAAAACAACTAAAGAATCTGTGGAGAGGAACAAGCAGAACTACAAAAATAAGATTTTTAAGGGCATGCATCTTTCCCATAAACATATGCCTGTGAGACCTGGACACTTAACAAAACAGCTGAGAAACACATAAATGCCTTTGAATGTAAATGCTACAGAAGAGTTCTCCAAATATCATGGATGCAAAAAAGAACAAATATATCTATACTACAAGAACTTAATATTCAAGAAGGCTGGCTAGTAAAGAGGATTAAAGAGAGAAAACTTAAATATTTTGGACACATTAAACGTCATGATAATTTAGAGAAGACCGTACTGGAAGGATACATAATGGGAAAAAGAAAGAGAGGAAGACAAAAACAAAGATGGCTGCAAGACATTGTTGATGATCTGCAAATGGATGCATCAGCAGCAGGCCATCATGCTCACAACCGAGAGGCCTACAGGAGTGCTGTTTGGGAGGCAAAGTTCCACAAGGGACATGCAAATGAATGAATGAATGAGACCATACCCCTGAAATCTTCACTGATCTTCTCACTCAGGCTGTCCATGTTTTTCTTGATAAGCTCCTTCTCACTGGTATATTTTTCTATGAATAGAAAGGAACTTCAGTTAGTGGATGGTATCATTTAGTGGGCGATATCATTTAGTGGGAGGTATCATTTAGTGGGTGGTATCGTCTAGAGAGCAGTATCAGTTAGTAGGTGGTATCATGTATCATTTAGTGGGTTGTATCAGTTATTGGGTGTTATCAGTTAGTGGATGTTACTCAGTGGGTTGTATCAGTTAGTGGGTGTTATTAGTAGGTGTTATTATTTAGTGAGTGCTATCATTTAGTGGGTGTTATTCAGTGGGTAGTTTCAGTTAGTGGGTGGTATCAGTTTGTGGGTGTTATTAGTAGCTGGTATCATTTAGTGAGTGCTATCATTTAGCGGGTGGTATCATTTAGTGGGTGCTATTCAGTGGGTAGTTTCAGTTAGTGGGTGTCATTCAGTGGGTGGTATCAGTTAGTGGGTGTCATTCAGTGGGTGGTATTAGTTGGTGGGTGTCATTCAGTGGGTGGTATCAGTTAGTGGGTGTCATTCAGTGGGTGGTATTAGCTAGTGGTATAACAAAGTGCCCTGTAACCTAGAATTATGATTATAATTATGAACATATTTTAGTTATAAAAGTTAGCATTAAAATAAGAAGAGAGATGTTCCGTGCTGCAGAAAAAAACATGGATGTTCCCGTTCGTGCCACACAAAAAGCGCGGGTCTTGATATGTATAGGAGATATAGTTGTAAAAGTGAATGTACAAAGTATTTCCACTTTAAAAGTATACATATTATGTATGAAAATAGTTGTAAATATAAGAAGATTTCATAAGTAAAGAGTTTTTTTAGGAAAAAAGAAGTAATGTGATGATTTTAGCTGATAATTGTGTACTGCTTACCATCAGCGATGCCTAGATGTAGAATCGGCAATTTCCAGATCTACTTAAATTTTCATCCTAGTTCGTCGTGCTGTGGCATTCTCACTAAAATAATGTCTGAAATAACCATCTCCTTCTTCTTCTTCGTTAGCTTCTACCACCAAGACCGCCCTGTGATCCTACTGAATTTACCCCCGTGGTCCTTGATTGGTCCTGTGGTCCCTCATGTGGTCCCCAAAGGACTACACAAGGTTACCCAGAGGACCAGAAGAGGTTCAGAGTATCGCATGGCTTCAGCCTGTATTTTTCGTGGGTCTCAGAAGCAGGATTGCGAGACACCGTGGTTTTCGTTGCACCAGTTTGATTTAGAGTTGGACTTTCTCACCAGAAAACCTCAGCGTGTTTTTGATATGAGTATATCCCCACTGGGTAAGAGGTGGTAGCCCATTCGGGCTAGAGTTGGACTTTCTCACTGGAAAACCTCGATGTGCTTTGAGATACTCGTGTATCACTGCCGGGTGAGAGGTGGTTGCCCCTTCATTCCGCCGTTGGACTTTCTCACCGGAAAACCTCAGCTGATTAGGATATGTATACATCCCCGCCAGGTGAGAGGTGGTTGCCTATCTAGACTGCACTGGTCCAGTGTCTCTGACTTCAGCATTTTGTGCTCGTGGCCGCTACCCTTCCTACTTGTGACCAGGACGGAGCTTTTGTCCAGGAGGACGAATCCTCGCCACTAGTTACTTCCACCCCTGGGTTGAGCCGGTTTAGGCATGTTATCCCAGTATGGGTGTGTTTAGGACATGACCAACCTCTAGAGCAAAGGTACTGTGACATGCGTAGCCATCAAGTTTCACCCCTCTCTCTCTGAACCTTAAGTGCCCAGGGCACATGGGGCTTCCGCAAGGGTTTTCCACAAATGCCTGTCTTTCGCCTTTTTTTCTGCTCTTGCCCAGGTGAGCCCTCTATTGCTCAACATCCTTTCTGTTGTTCTTCTCCATGTCTCTTTTGGTCTACCCTTACTTCTGCTCCCCTGTGGTGTCCATCTTAGTGCTATTTTTGGTAGTGAGTTGTCAGTCATTCGGAGCACATGTCCCAACCATCGCCAGCGTCTTTCCTCAATAATTGTTGTCAGTGGTTTCATCTGCATTTCTGCCAATAAGATGTTATTTCTTATGGTGTTTGGCCAAAATATTTTTTTAATTCTACGTAAACATTTAGTCTGGAAAGAATTCAACTTGTTTTCTATGGTTTTGGTGATTTTCCAGCATTCACTTCCATAGAGTAGTACACTTAGAACATTACTCTTAAATATCCTGATTTTCATATTTATGCTTAGTTTATTTGATTTCCATATATTCTGTAGCATTGCAAAAGCCTGGTTTGCTCTAGTAAGTCTGCTGTTGGTGTCCTCTGTGCTGTCTCCATTTTCTACTACTCTGCTGCCAAGGTATACAAATTCGTTGACCTCCTCCACTAACTTGTTATCTACTCTGAGTACATTTCTGTTGTTCACATTTTGCTTCATTAACTTTGTCTTTCCTACGTTGATCTTTAGTCCTATGTTGTTTGCATTCCGGGTTAACTTGTTTATTTTATCTTGCATATCTTTGTGACTGCTTGATAATAGACAAATGTCGTCCGCAAAGTCAAGGTCCTCCAGCACTGTGTTAAGGGTCCATTGTAATCCTCTGCGTTTGTCTGATGTTGCCTCCTTCATTAACCAGTCTACTGCCAAGATAAATAATGTTGGTGATAGTACACATCCCTGTTTCACTCCTGTTTGTACCCTAAAGCTGTTGGAGGTATGTTCTCCACAGATAACTTTGCACTGAAAACCCTCGTATAGGGCTTTGATTACATTAACTATTTTATGGGGGAGGCCATGAAGTTTCACCCCTGGTGTAAGCCTATTTAGGCATATTTTACCAGTATGGGTGTATTTTGGACGTGGCCGACCTCTAGAGCAGAAGCGCCGTGGTATGGGTAGCTCTCGCCGCGATGCTACTGGACATACCAATTAAGCTTCACTTTATCCTTTCCATCACCTTTTTGCATCGGCGCCACACAGCAACCCTGACTGCTTTTCCGCATTTTCTTCCTTGGCCAGGAGGAGCTTCACTTCACGCCTGGCATCCGAAGAATCTCGCCACCAGTGTCTTAACCTCTGGGTTAAGCATTTCACTTGATATGAGTGCACTTAGGACGTGGCCGACCCCCCAGAGGTGCCGTGATTTGACTACTGTTTACTTTGCTTATTCCTTTCTTTCACCTTTTCCACCGTGGTGCCACATGGCAACCCCATTTACACCTTTCTTCATTGGTTGGGAAGAGCCTACTCCACGAACGGCACCTGAAGAATCTCGCCAGCAGCAGACCAGGTAAATAATCATTTAACTACTTCTCCAGTTCATTTAATAGGTCTAGATGTAATTGGAGTACATTCAGGAACAGTAGTTGGGTCATAGGACATGTCCTTATGCCTCCGAAATCACAATAAATACTGAAATTTCTCCGGTAAAACAACTACTTTGCTCGGTTGTTAGTCACGCTTTTGATTGAACTATGAAAGGTCGCCAGACATGCGCAGATAAATTGTGTACAATAAAAAGTTTTACAACAGTTTTACGTTGCAATGAAACAAAATCACTATAGCGAATATGGCAGTCACAAGACTGAAAGTTATCACGATACTGACAACGGCAGAGGAAGAGTTAAGAAATTTAGGGAACAAGGTAGAAAACCAATTCCTACGATACTAGTGAAAGACAATTATGACTGGATGCTAACAAGTGTAAACAGAAGAAACAGATGAACAGAAAGGACAAACACAATGATGCAGAGGAAGAGATAAAGAAAGATGCTCATATGTTCAACAGGCCAACATGACCATCCTGTGAGTGAAATAACAGGTGATGACAAACAGTTGGTGCATGGAACATGACTATCCTGTGAATGAAATAACAGGTGATGACAAACAGTCAGAGCAGAAAACATGACCATCCTGTGAGTGAAAATAACAGGTGACAACAAACAGTTGGTGCACAGAATGCTAAGAAAGAGAAGACAAACAATTAATTTGCTCTATAGACCCAAAGTGCTCGAGGAGTGGCCTAAGGTGCAATAACTGGACAAAGGACACTAGACGAATTTAAGAAAATCCAAAAATCTGATTGCTGACGGATAGGTGACGGACAAGACTAGTAATCGGTCAACAGGCACCAGCAGAAAGTGCCATGGGCAATAAAATAGAGGGACTGACATTTGACACCACTAAACTAACAGGTAAGATTCAATCAGTATGCAGGTCAAAACCAGTGGACCAATAATTAGGGGTGTGGCAGGAGTACAATCAGTGGGTTCATCAAACTAGACAGAGAGATACAACGAGGAGACCAAGAGACACTCAGATACACTAAGACACAGAGACTCAGATGTGGTGGTTTACAAAGATAACACTCAATTGTTAACTGTTGAACTTGTTTAAAAAAAAAGTCAAGAGAATCACAGGGAAAATCTCGTTTCATGATTTCTAATGAATTTTCTCAAATTCTGAGGACTAATCTGTTTTGAACTGCAGCAAGACTGGGTTACCAAAAGTTCTGTATAGGATGAATGCCAAAACAACCAAATGACATTCATAAGACCAAAGAACAGGCTCAGCCTTGCCACTCCTTTTGTACTAGCTGGAAAAGAGGGTCAAATTTCTCAACAAAATTGTGACAATGGATGAGATATGGGTTAAATTCATGAATGCAGAGATGAAGAAAGAGTTCAAACAGTGGGTGAAAACTCCAAACAAGTCCAGAAAATTCAAACACTTTCAAACTGAAAAATGGTGACTATATGGAAAAGCATGTATGTAATAAAGTGTTTCCCTCCCCATCCTTCGTTTCTTTTTCTTTCTCTGAACAAGACAGAAACTGAAACATTACATTTGTATATGTACTGAACAAAGCTGCTCCTGTCATTTTCATCATTATGAAGCTAAAACAAGGACATTAATCAGGAATTTTAACTTACGCTTCTTTGTTTGCAGATCATAGATCTCCCTGTACTGATCATCAATTTTCTTGAGCTTTTCTCTGATTGGATCAAGCTGCTGGTTGATTTTCTCAACTTTCTCCAGCGAAGCCGCTAACTCTGTCTTGTGTTCCTCAAGATCGCCCTGAAGCTAACATAGACAACAAAACATTAGCTCATTTCACAGCATACTAAACTATCACATATAACAAAGCAATGTGACATTATGTCAGTCACATATGACAAAACTCGTGACATTATGTAAGTCACACATAAAAATTGTGATGTTATGTCACACATAATGAAACATTGTGACATTATGTGAGGTACACATAATGAAACAATGTGACATTATGTGAGTCACACATAACAAAACACTGTGATATTATGTGCAATGATGTACAGCAAACAAGATATGATGTGATACAAACAACTGAACCCTGACATACACAACTTCTCCCTGAAATGTCCTAAAAGAACCATCTGGTTTAACAAAGTGCTTCTCCTCACACTTCATCTACCTGTGAGTACTTGAGTGCTATTGTGGGTGTCCACTCATCTCTCACAGCAAAACCACTGGTTGGACTAGGGACTTTTTTTTCTTCTGTTTGTCAACATACAGTCTGCAACTTATAACTATTTCATCAGTAATAAAAGTTCTACTATTACACACACAAGCAGGCAATAACAGATATAAAAAAAGTGTGTAAAAATGATGTAAAATTGGCAGAATGTACATAATCCAGATCACTACTGCAAGCATGCAAGGTTAAAAGCCAGGGTATTAGACTGTCTTGAAGGAAACTGACAGAGATGACAAATCTAATCAGAACAAGATCTTAAACAGAATGAAACAAGGAAAACATCACAAGACAGAACATTCTAGAAAACAACTAGCAGATAAGGTTTCACCTGAAGCGTGTGTCTCACACGATGTGAGAATAGCTTTCACCTGAAGTGTCTGTATCACACAATGGGAGAACTGCTTTCACTTGAAGTGTCTGTATCACACAATGGGAGAACTGCTTTCACCTAAAGTGTCTGTATCACACAATGGGAGAACTGCTTTCACTTGAAGTGTCTGTATCACACAATGGGAGAACTGCTTTCACTTGAAGTGTCTGTATCACACAATGGGAGAACTGCTTTCATCTGAAGTGTCTGTCTCACACAATGGGAGAACTGCTTTCACCTGAAGTGTCTGTCTCACACAATGTAAGAACTGCTTTCACCTGAAGTGTCTGTCTCACACAATGTGAGAACTGCTTTCACCTGAAGTGTCTGTCTCACACAATGTGAGACCTGCTTTCACCTGAAGTGTCTGTCTCACACAATGTGAGAACTGTTTTCACCTGAAATGTCTGTCTCACACAATGTGAGAACTGCTTTCACCTGAAGTGTCTGTCTCACACAATGTGAGAACTGCTTTCACCTGAAGTGTCTGTCTCACACAATGTGAGAACTGCTTTCACCTGAAATGTCTGTCTCACACAATGTGAGAACTGCTTTCACCTGAAGTGTCTGTCTCACACAATGTGAGAACTGCTTTCACCTGAAATGTCTGTCTCACACAATGTGAGAACTGCTTTCACCTGAAATGTCTGCCTCACACAATTTGACAAGACTGTGTCAATGTTCATGTGTTTCACACTCACAACCTATAAAGTAACAGACTCACCTGGTCTGCTTTCTGTTTGTGCTGTTTCAGGTAATCCAGCTCTTTCTTGCCCTCACGGATGTCTATATCCTTACAGAGAAGAATGTAAATAAACTAAAACCATTAGTCATGTTATAATCAGAGTACCAGAAGTCTAATGGGACAAAACTAGTGATTGCATTACAATTTTCTGAAATTGGTTCAGCTGTACCTGTCTTTCACCCCGCATGAATTAAATGTTTGCATCATTTTCTTTTCTTACCTAATTTTCCATGAGATTTAATCTTTACAAAATTCTCACATGCTGAGCCAAAGTCAGAACTGGCCAATTCTCCTACATGTAAACTGAGCGTCATCAACTTACTGGCCTGATTATCCTCCAACCGAGTTTGCCGTTTGCCTTGTACTAGTAACTGGTATGGTAACCAATGCCCTCCAAAAGTTCCAGTCTTTCTCTTTTTTTTTTTTTTATCAGTAATTTACCAGTAATTGCTGGTTAACATGATCAGTGGACAAAACACTGCCGGCAAGGGCACACTGAATGAATCTCTCATGATCTAAAGAAAAGATACATGTTTGCTTTGAGACAACATAAGCCAGCTTCCTGCCAAGTTTTGGGATATATCTTATTCTAATTAAACATGTTCTTAAAAGAAGACTGAAATCATAAAAAAACAAAATTTTCTTCAAATGAAAAAAAAACTTAAAAAAAAAAAACTTCAGAAGCAGAGAGACATAATTCTAAAAAAAAAACAACCTCAGAATTACACTGACATCATAAAAAAAAAACAAAAACTAAGAAGTAGGGAAACATCATGGAAAGACTTCTGAATTAGATTAACATCATAAAAAACCTCAGACATAAGCAGACATCATTAAAAAAAACACATCATAACAAAACTCAGAATTAGATCAACATCATTAAAAAAAAAAACAACTAAAAAAAATAGAGAGGCATCATAAAAAAAAAGTTCATAAACAGAGAAACATTTAAAACAAAACCTCAGAAGTAGAAAGATATTTTTTTAAAAACTCAGAATTAGACTGACATCATAAATAAACCTCAGAATCAGAGAGACATCATATTAAACCTGGAAAGTAGATTGGCATCATTAAAAAAAAAAAAAAGATCAGAAGCAGAGAGACACCATTTAAAAAAAAAAAACCTCAGAGTTTGGACTGACATTATAAAAAAAAGACATCATTAAAAAAAAACCTCAAAGTTGAAGAAGAGATCATAAAAAACCTCAAAAGTGGAAGCAGACTTCATAAAAGTAGAGGTAGACTTCAAAATTGTCAACATCATTAAGGACTTCTACAATTGTGCAGTCAAAACAGAAGAAGGGATGAGTGAATGGTTCCAGATTGAAACAGGCATGAAACAAGGATGTATACTGTCTCCTTTGCTTTTTGGAATTGCAACAGACTTCATAATGAAAAAATGCTGCACAGGTAACACAGGTATTGACTGGGTACATGGAACCCAACTAGAAGATCTTGATTTTGCTGATGACATAACTCTTATCAGTAACAATGTGAATTCCATGCAAGTATAAACAGATAGCCTATCTTCACTGGCTAGCAAAATAGGACTTGAAACTAACAAGGACAAAACAAAAATAATGAAACTTCCCATTAATCAAAATGAAAAAATACACATAGAAGGGACAGATGTTGAAGAAGTCAATCAATTTCCATACCTTGGCAGCTACACAGACCAGGATGGTGACACCGTCACCAGAAAGGAAGCTGGAATTAGAATTGCAAAAGCAGCATCGATCTTCAAGAATCTTGAGAACATATGGCATTCAAAACTTATAAGCACAAAAACTAAGTTAAGACTATTCACTTCAAATGTAATATCCACCCTCATTTATGCATATGAAAGCTGGAAAACAACTAAAGAAATAGACAAGAAATTAGACTCTTTTGAAAACAGATGCCTAAGGAAAATACTTGGCATCAAGTGGAACGAATTCAATTACAATGCAGAGATAAGACAGATGACTGAACAACAACCAGTCTCATGGGTTATCAGGAAAAGGAGAAGGACATATGTTGGTCACTTGATGAGAAGAAATGATCAGAGAATCCCAAAACAAGCAATCAAGTGGAGCACAACAGGCAGAAGAAAATGAGGCAGACCACGTGTTAAGGGATTTTATGACTATTAATTTGGCCTCTCTTAACAATGTCCTCTTCAGTTAAGTGAGGCCAAATTAATAGGCATAAAATCCCTTAACGAGGTTGAAAAGCCCACTGAAAATGGGAAAAATTGGCGAACTACCTTGCAAGCCCTATGCGATGTTATGGCATGGGAAGGATATAAGATAAGACTTCATAAAAGTATAGGTAAAATTCATAAAAGCAGAGGTAGACTTCATAGAAGTAAAGAAATTTTTTTAAAAACACATCGCAAATATATTAACATTTAAAAAAAAAAAAACTGAACATGAGAATGTGCAGACAGGGTGACAGAAAATGTGTTACAACTTTAGACAGGGTGACAGAGAATGTGCTATAACTTCAGACAAGGTGACAGAAAATGTGTTACAACTTTAGACAGGGTGACAGAGAATGTGCTATAACTTCAGACAGGGTGACAGAAAATGTGTTACAACTTTAGACAGGGTGACAGAGAATGTGCTATAACTTCAGACAAGGTGACAGAAAATGTGTTACAACTTTAGACAGGGTGACAGAGAATGTGCTATAACTTCAGACAAGATGACAGAAAATGTGTTACAACTTTAGACAGGGTGACAGAGAATGTGCTATAACTTCAGACAAGGTGACAGAAAATGTGTTACAACTTTAGACAGGGTGACAGAGAATGTGCTATAACTTCAGACAAGGTGACAGAAAATGTGTTACAACTTTAGACAGGGTGACAGAGAATGTGCTACAACTTCAGACAGGGTGACAGAGAATGTGCTACAACTTCAGACAGGGTGACAGAGAATGTGCTATAACTTCAGACAAGATGACAGAAAATGTGTTACAACTTTAGACAGGGTGACAGAGAATGTGCTATAACTTCAGACAGGGTGACAGAGAATGTGCTACAACTTCAGACAGGGTGACAGAGAATGTGCTACAACTTCAGACAGGGTGGCAGAGAATGTGCTACAACTTCAGACAGGGTGACAGAGAATGTGCTACAATTTCAGACAGGGTGACAGAGAATGTGCTACAACTTTAGACAGGGTGACAGAGAATGTGCTACAACTTCAGACAGGGTGACAGAGAATGTGCTACAACTTCAGACAGGGTGACAGAGAATGTGCTACAACTTCAGACAGGGTGACAGAGAATGTGCTACAACTTCAGACAGGGTGACAGAGAATGTGCTACAACTTCAGACAGGGTGACAGAGAATGTGCTACAACTTCAGACAGGGTGACAGAGAATGTGCTACAACTTCAGACAGGGTGACAGAGAATGTGCTACAACTTCAGACAGGGTGACATATCTGGCTGCAGTAAAGCAACCAGAGTGATTATCTGAAGTATAAAACTAATGACAGAAACAAGGCTCCAAATTTTTGACTGATAATGTATTGACTCTGACCTGGCTTTGCTTGAGCTTTCTCAGCTCCTCTAAGACTTTGGTGTAACGTGTGGATGCAAAGATGGCATCAAACTTGTCCTTCAGGACTTTCCCTTCACTCAAGGGCCTAGCAAAGAATGAGAAAAGTTGCATTCAGTTTACACAAAGAAACAAAACTTTTTGACTTTGACTTTTCTGATCCCTGGGTTTACGAGTTTTCACTCTTTTTCCCTTGTGTCAGATAATGAAACATACAGCTGTTCTACATCTCCATACAGAATGTCGGTGACTGAGGTGTTTGGTGGTATTAGGTTGTTTCGAAGGTCCTTCAATGCACTGCAGTCCAGCAGATGGTGTTTAACAGTTTCTTCTTCTTGTCTGTTGCAGCGCTTGCAGTATGGTGTGTGGTCAGCGGTCACTCTGTGTAAGTGCTCATTGAGGGTGATGTGTCCTGTTCTCAACCTGAAAATTGTGCATTGGTCTCTAAGACATAAGCTGTTGATGTGGTCTCCGGGGTTAGGCTTTGGCAGGTGTGTATATAGGGATCTTCCAGTTGGATTACTGGCCCAGCTGTCCATCCACTGCTGCTTGCAGTTGTTGTGTATAATGTGTTTAGCTGTTCTCATGTTGGTGGAGATGTGGGGCTGTGACATGGTGGCTCCACTCTTTGCCAGTCTGTCAGCACGATCATTTCCTCTGATATCTATGTGCCCTAGAATCCATTGTAGGGTGGTCTTGATGTCATAGGAGGCGAGTTGGTTTATTGCACTGAGTATGTCAGCTGTAATGTAACAGCTGATTTTATCCAGTTTTCAAGGACCTGGGGAGCAGACTGGGAGTCCGAGAAAATAACAAGGTTTTTTTGGGTGGGAGGCGCTGTCTTTGTATTTTGTGGTGGTGGCTGCCAATATTGCCTGCATCTCTGCATCATACTTGGAGCAGCGAGATCCACAAGGAGCAGAAATGTGCTTTGTTGTCTTGTCTGGAAACATTATGAGTACCCCATATCCTACATTGTCTGTTTCCTTGAATACTGACCCATCAGTGTATACATGGATCCAGTCCTTGGGGTAGGAATCTATGGTCTCCTGTGCACACAGCTTTAGGGTGTTGGGATCTGATGATCTGTTCTTGAGTCTGGTGTTAGTTTGAGGAAGTGTGTAGTTTGTGTTTGGTGGGATGTCTGGTACTTTTTGTAAGTTCTTCTCTGTCTCCAGGGAGTTTGTGAATTGTGTTTAACTGCTCTGGTATGTGCACTGGAGTTTTCAGTTTCTGTCTATTCTTATGCTTCCATTTATCAACCACTGTTCTTTTAGGATGGTCTGGGAGCATCTTTCTATTGCCTCAATGGTTGACTTTTCGTGTCTTATATCTAATGACTCTATGTTTGCATCAATTTCACATGCAGCTGTGGGCATTGATCTCATTGCCCCACAAATGAAATGAACAGCTTGGTTCTGGATTCTGTCTACTTGTGTAAGAGAGCTCTTTGATGCTGTGTCCTGTAGGGGGAGGTTGTAATCTATTAAAGATCTGACATATCCTGTGTACAGTTGTCTGAGTGTTGCTTTGTCAGCTCCCCAGGATGTACTTGCAAGTCGCTTGAGTAAGTTTAGTCTTTTGGATGCTTTTTCTGCTAGTCCATCCATGAACTCTTTTAAAATTTAATTTTCTGTCTAGTTTCACAAGAAGGTATGTTGGTTTTTTTTTCTTTCACGATTTGAGCACCATCAAGAGTTATTTTCAGCTCAGTCTTTGCTAGCTTGCTGCTAAGAGTGAAGATTATATATGTAGTTTTACTAACCTTGATCTTCAACTTCCAGAAGTTGCAGTAGGCTGATATGGTGAGGAGGCTTCTATTAAGTCTCTCAGCAGCCAGCTGCAGGTCTGTTCCACTAGTCCATATGACAAGGTCATTGGCAAACATGATTTTGTGGGTGTTCAACAGGTCGGGGAGGTCATTTATAAGATTAGGAACAAAGTGCAGCTAAGAGCAGAACTTTGTGGCAGACCTTCCTCCAGGGTGCATTTTGTTTGAAAGTCTGTTATTGACCTGAGTTTGTATGGTCCTGTTACTCAGGTAGTTTTTAACCCATTGGTACATTTTTCCATGTATGCCCATGTTTTGTATCTTTAACAGTAGGCCTTTTCACCAGATCCTGTCATATGCCTGCTGGAAGTCTACAAAGACAGCTACTGAGTTTCTCTTATGTAAAAAACTGTCTTTTACACATTGAGTGAGGAGAAATAGCTGGTCTTCGGTTCTTGATCCTTTGTGGAAGCCTGCCTGAAAGTTACTGAGGGACCCCGAGGACTCCAGCCACCAGTACAGCCTACTGTTAACCATTCGTTCTGCTAGCTTTCCAATGCTGAAAGTCAGTGAGATTGGTCTAAAGCTTTTTAGGTCATCTTCTGGCTTTCTTGTTTTTCAGGATAGGTCTAACTATGGCTGACTTCCAAGATTTTGGTAGTATTCCACTTTGCCAGGTCTTGTTAATGAAGTTAAGCAATGTGGACTTTCCTACAGGGCCCAGATGAAGGATCATTTCATTTGATATTTTGTCTGGTTCCGGTGCTTTTCTTAGCTGTAGCTTACTCATAGCATTCTAGAGTTCATGGATGGTGAAGTTTTCCTCAAAAAGTGGAATGTTTGCCATGCTAGATTTCTCTTTACTTCTCAGAACTTTTCCAAGCACCTTGTCAAGTAGTTCCTGTTGGAGGATTTGTTGGTGGCAGCAAAAGAATTTGTTAAAAGTACTGGCTTTGTCTGAGTCACTTGAGAGGACTTGACCAGAGATTTGCATTTGACTTAAGGTTAGTTTGTTTTTTCCTGACATGTTATCTGAGAGTTTCCAAGCCTTCTTTCCTTCAGTTCTGAGGCTGAGATTGCTGCATGTTTTTAACCACTTTTCTTCCTTTGCTTTTTTAGTTTTGAGTCTTACCTTAGCTGTAGTTTATTGTACTCTATTCTGTTTTCTGCATTCTTCATGGCTGCTCTTCTTTTTTTTTTTTTGACTAAGTCTTCCAGAGATTTTGTCCAGAGGGGGCTATATTTCTTTCTGCATCCTCAGGGAACTGTTTTGTAGGCTACTCCAAGTATGGCTTGGATTATGTTGGTGTAGAGCGTGACAATGTTTGTGTTGTCATTTAATTTTGATAGGTTTTCATTTGTCTGTGTTCTGAATTTTTCCCAATCTGCTTTTCTGTAATTCCTGCAAGGGGGTTTGTGTTGTCTTTGGTTTCGTGTGTGAGAAATTTGTAGAAGAATGGGGCGACGATCGCTTCCTATGTCATCAAGCACTCTCAGAGTACAATTTTTGTGGATGTCTGCTGAGACAATGGTGAGGTCAGGTCTGTATGTGCATCCAGTGGCTCTGTGGAGGGGTGCTGGTGGGGAGGAGTCTTGCAATATCATCATGTTGCTGGTGTTGCACAGCTCTTCAATGTTGTTTCCCATAGGGTTTTGGTCTTTGTATCCTAGTGATGGTAGATTCCTAGTAATGGTAGATGTGCATTAAAATCTCCTGTAATGATAGTTTTCTGCATGTCTGTGCTGTGTATGTTGATTTGACTTTTAGAATTTGGGGGACAATAAACATTATACAGAGTGTACCGCATTCCATCATGCAATACTGTTATCTCTTGTGTATCATTCTCATTGCACTTTCTGTTTTTAACTTCTCCTTGGGTGTCATTTCTCAAGAGTGTGGCACTACCCCTGCATTTACCACATTCACATTTGTACATGATGTATCCAGACACTGAGTGATCTTTTCCATATAGATGGGTTTCTTGTATGATCGCAATATGGATGTTGACTTTTTTCATCTGTCTGCTTAATTCTGAGGCCTTTTGACTAAGTCCAGAAATGTTGATTTGAAGAATGTTAGTTTCCAGCAAGAAGCTGAGATTAGGCCCCGAGTGCAACACTGGCCCGCTCGACAGCTTTGAGACAGTGTCACAGAGACACTCCGACTTTGGGATGAGGGATCTGATGGTGCTTCAACGATGTCCATTCCCCGCCACCTATAGTCTGCTGGCGGCTTTGTTTGCCTCATTCTGCTAGCCACTGTTGTAGAGACCCACAGGCTTGTCACGTCCTGGACTCATTGATTTCCATCAGACTTTCCCCATCCCCACAGGTGATCTCTGTGTCCTCATCCATCCACCATCCAGAACAGCTCAGCACTGCCCCAGGCCAAGTTCTCAGCTCCATCTATTGACGGGTGCGTAATGTCAAAAGCTGAAGGGTCTTCTATCCTAGGAGGGGGGGGGGCCCTTCTATCCTAGGAGAGGGGGGGGGGGCTTCTATCCTAGGAGAGGGGGGGGCCTTCTATCCTGGGGGGGCCTTCTATCCTAGGAGGGGGGGGCCTTCTATCCTAGGAGAGGGGGGGGGCCTTCTATCCTAGGAGGGGTATTTGTGCTTGTCATTTTTCCCACAGGCGAGTGGGTTTTCTTAGCATACATAGGATTTTGTCTGAATTATCTGACACTCCTATAATAAACAAGAGGCTATTAGCAGATTTCTCAGTTCTATGTCCCCTCTTTCTTTTACAGAAAGTTCTGTTCCCTAAAAATTCTGCCTTATAAGAGAGTGACATTATATTTTATCTCTCTCTCTCTCTCTCTGAACCTTAAGTGCCCAGGGCACATGGGGCTTCCGCAAGGGTTTTCCACAAATGCCTGTCCTTCGCCTTTTTTTTCTGCTCTTGCCCAGGTGAGCCCTCTATTGCTCAACAATTATATTTTATAACAATAACAAACAGTGTTGGTTGCTACAGGTTTCTGGGCTACAGGAATAGGTCAGAGTTTTTTAAGCAATCAGATCTAAAGTTCCCCGTTTCACAAAGACCATGTTAAGATAAGGGTGTTCTTAACACAGTTGTTCCCAGGGGGAAATAAGCAAAATCAAAAAGCCAGGGATACTACTGACAGACATGGTAGGAGAGATAACTATAACATCAGGACTAGATAACCACAACTGAGCGGGGCTCTGTACTCTGACCCTTATACTTAGTGCCTGTCCTTACCCAAGCTGCATGTTCCCTGTCAAAAATCTTGTGAAACTGTAATCTATTCAATGTATGAAGAGGCTCTCCCACATGAGAAGAATGGATCTTAAGTTTGCTCAGGAAGGAAATAATGTCACTGCCAAGTTTGTTGTTGTTGTTGTTGTTATGCTACTGAACTAGCTGCTTACAATGTATAAGCTGCTGCTACAGGGAGATCGATCAGCATCAACAGAAAATTCAAATATGACACTGTACACCATAAAAGTTGAAATAAAAATGAACACAAACTTACAAGAAGAAACTTTAGCTAATAATGAACACAGACTTAATTTCTCTAACAACAACAAACTATCTGACCTCCTACGGTGCCAGGCTACTAGCTCAGCTCACTCCACTCATTCCCACTCTGATCTGGTCTAAACATGAAATCTTTACTACCTCAGCTCACTCCACTCATTCCCACTGTCACCTGGTCTAAACATGAAATCTTTACTACCTCAGCTCACTCCACTCATTCCCATTCTGATCTGGTCTAAACATGAAATCTTTACTACCTCAGCTCACTCCACTCATTCCCATTCTGACCTGGTCTAATCATGAAATCTTTACTACCTCAGTTCACTCCACTCATTCCCACTCTGATCTGGTCTAAACAAGAAATCTTTACTACCTCAGCTCACTCCCACTCTGATCTGGTCTAAACATGAAATCTTTACTAGCTCAGCTCACTCCACTCACTCCCACTCTGATCTGGTCTAAACATGAAATATTTACTACCTCAGCTCACTCCACTCATTCCCATTGTCACCTGGTCTAAACATGAAATCTTTACTACCTCAGCTCACTCCAATCACTCCCACTCTGATCTGGTCTAAACATGAAATATTTACTACCTCAGCTCACTCCACTCATTCCCATTCTGATCTGGTCTAAACATGAAATCTTTACTACCTCAGCTCACTCCACTCATTCCCATTCTGATCTGGTCTAAACATGAAATCTTTACTACCTCAGCTCACTCCACTCATTCCCATTCTGATCTGGTCTAAACATGAAATCTTTACTACCTCAGCTCACTCCACTCATTCCCATTCTGATCTGGTCTAAACATGAAATCTTTAATACCTCAGCTCACTCCACTCATTCCCACTGTCACCTGGTCTAAACATGAAATCTTTATTACCTCAGCTCACTCCACTCATTCCCATTCTGATCTGGTCTAAACATGAAATCTTTAATACCTCAGCTCACTCCACTCATTCCCACTGTCACCTGGTCTAAACATGAAATCTTTACTACCTCAGCTCACTCCACTCATTCCCATTCTGATCTGGTCTAAACATGAAATCTTTAATACCTCAGCTCACTCCACTCATTCCCATTCTGATCTGGTCTAAACATGAAATCTTTACTACCTCAGCTCACTCCACTCATTCCCATTCTGATCTGGTCTAAACATGAAATCTTTACTACCTCAGCTCACTCCACTCATTCCCATTCTGATCTGGTCTAAACATGAAATCTTTAATACCTCAGCTCACTCCACTCACTCCCACTCTGATCTGGTCTAAACATGAAATCTTTACTACCCTCAGCTCACTCCACTCACTCCCACTCTGATCTGGTCTAAACATGAAATCTTTACTACCCTCAGCTCACTCCACTCACTCCCACTCTGACCTGGTCTAAACATGAAATCTTTACTACCCTCAGCTCACTCCACTCACTCCCACTCTGATCTGGTCTAAACATGAAATCTTTACCAGTTGGAGTCCTCCTGATGGCAGAAGATGACATTCTCCAGCACAGCTTTAGATACACCCAGACTTCCAACCATCTGTTGTGGTTGGTGGGTTGGATAGAGGTTACAGGCAATACAGTGGCATTTTATTTGAAGGTGATCACAGAAAATTAATGACAGCTTATTAAAATGTGGTCATCAGAGATGTAATGATAGCTTATTAAAATGTGGTCATCAGAGATGTAATGATAGCTTATTAAAATGTGGTTATCAGAGATGTAATGATAGCTTATTAAAATGTGGTTATCAGAGATGTAATGATAGCTTATTAAAATGTGGTTATCAGAGATGTAATGATAGCTTATTAAAATGTGGTTATCAGAGATGTAATGATAGCTTATTAAAATGTGGTTATCAGAGATGTAATGACAGATTTTCTTAATTCTTACATCCTTCCTGTGCCATTAAACATCAAGGAAAGTTATTCCCACTAAATTGGCAATTAAATTGGCTTCTAGGTGACATAAAAGATGGTGGGAGCTTTTTTAATGCTCATGATGGCATACTTTTGTATGACTCTTTGCTTTGTCACAACTGGGAGTTGGGCATAAGGCTAACAACCTTATCCTGAGATCTATCTAGAGGCAACTCTAGATGAGGAAAAAAAGCAACTGTTATGGAAACTCGCAACAAAAACAACCAAGCATCAGGGATACCAACTCTGACGACCGCAGACAACGATCGAAAGAATACATTCATCAGCCCCAAATACGTGACAGATTATTTGAGTTGTAATATAGAAAAAGACAGATGTAATGATAGCTTATTAGAATGTAATCAACAATGTAATGGCAGTTTATTAGAAAGAGGTATAACAGCCCATCTTTACAGTCTGTCACCTCAAGAACAGAACACCAGGTCAGTGTATCTCTTATTGTCTTGCTGAACTTGGCTTGCCAAGACCTCTCCATCTATCTGTATTGTTATCATCCCTTCTTCTTTTTTCCATGAAATTTTCCCTACATTATAGTTTTTACTACAACACTACATTTGCCAATAAATCACATATCACTCATGAAAAGACAACCTGGAGACAAAATGACAAGACTAAACTCAAGACTGAAAGGTAGACAGGAAAGAAAGAGATGGAGAAAAAATAACCTAGGATATGTATGACATTTTTTCTGTCTAATCTGTGTTTGAGCCATCTAATTTTCTGTGTTTGAGACTTGTAGTTTTATGTGTTTGAACCTTTGTTTTATTTTTGGTGTGTATATGAGTCTGCCAGTTTTTTGTAAACTACTTTCTCCAGTTCCCTCTATCCTTGACAACCTTCCTTCCCCCCTCCTCTCATTTTACATTATCAGTTCTTTCATACCAGTTTCTGTTATATCCAGCCAACTTCTTTCAGGATGTATTCTGAGTCCTGGAATTTCAAATTAGAAACATCAAAATATCAAATCTGTGCCAATGGCACAGACAATCAAATTTCTTCTCATGTCTGATATCTCTGATAGTTTGATTCAGCTTTTTTTAATTGTTCATTGCTTGCTGATTTCCATCTTGCCTTCATGCTGGACTATCTATGATCTTATCTCTCAGCATTCCTCTACCTTTCTTCCTGTTTATATCTCCTGCTGTTAGGATGTTCCCCATGTCCAATTCTCATTTATGAGCAATGAATACTGAGTTTCTTCTTCTCAGTGTCCTAAATAAATTCTTTTTTTTTTCCACTGGATTTTGTCACACAATCCTCACCTGTCATCTCACCTGTTTGAGGCATTCACTGTTCAGAGAAATCACATCTCTTTTGCCTCCAGTGACTTCTGTACTAGTCTGTTTTCCAATACTCTGTCTGTTCTAGTAACTGATGGTTTAGAGTTAACCCAGTCATGCTTGTCTTGAAAGTGAAAGATAAAATGATTACATGAGACAGAACTGACCTCCCTGTTTAAGTCAGCACACCTTGACGTGATGGATATCTTCTCCCCCTCAGCATTTACCTTAGTCAGGACCCCATCAAGAGTTTTCATTTCCAGCTTCTTGCCCTAAACAGAAAGTAATATTCAAAAGTTACCTTCATGTTATTTCAAATTTTTATCATCATATGTAATTTATCTCCTTTTAAACTGTCACTGTGCCTCATATTCTATGTTATATTACCATATCATGTTGTATTTTTATGTCATAAGTTAAGTCTCCTTATGGTATATTATAGAACAACATTACATGTTAAACCTCCTTTATGTATACTATATTTGCTTATCACCTCTAAATATCTTTATGACAATGTTATACAATAATGTTATACAGATATATTTATCTGATAAATAATTATCATGATACATTAACTGTGTGATAAAGCAATCAGCATAAATATATAAAGATAAAATTACTCGAGCCAGTACAACTGTTTTCATCTTGTCCTCTCACTGAAAGTATCTTGAAAACCTCTTACAGCTCTGCTTCTTCAATCTGCTGTTCTCATCAGAGATACTTCACAAGCAACCTCTCAGTCATGCACATTGCATGTATGTATTAAATATATATGACAGGCACTCATACAGGATATTGAACAGATGTGACAAGTACTGATAAAGGAGGCTAAACAGATGTGACAAGTACTGATAAAGGAGGCTAAATAGATGTGACAAGTACTGATAAAGTAGGCCAAATAGATGTGACAAGTACTGATAAAGGAGGCTAAACAGATGTGACAAGTACTGATAAAGGAGGCTAAATAGATGTGACAAGTACTGATAAAGTAGGCCAAATAGATGTGACAAGTACTGATAAAGGAGGCTAAACAGATGTGACAAGTACTGATAAAGGAGGCCAAACAGATGTGACAAGTACTGATAAAGGAGGCCAAATAGATGTGACAAGTACTGATAAAGGAGGCTAAATAGATGTGACAAGTACTGATAAAGGAGGCTAAATAGATGTGACAAGTACTGATAAAGTAGGCCAAATAGATGTGACAAGTACTGATAAAGGAGGCCAACCAGATGTGACAAGTACTGATAAAGGAGGCCAAACAGATGTGACAAGTACTGATAAAGGAGGCCAAACAGATGTGACAAGTACTGATAAAGGAGGCCAAATAGATGTGACAAGTATTGATAAAGGAGGGTAAAAAAGATGTGACAAGTACTGATAAAGGAGGCTAAACAGATGTGACAAGTACTGATACAGGAGGCTAAACAGATGTGACAAGCACTGATACAAGAGACTAAACAAATGTGACAAGCACTGATACAGGAGGCTAAACAGATGTGACAAGCACTGATACAAGAGACTAAACAAATGTGACAAGCACTGATACAGGAGGCTAAACAGATGTGACAAGCACTGATACAAGAGACTAAACAAATGTGACAAGCACTGATACAGGCGGCTAAACAGATGTGACAAGCACTGATACAAAAGACTAAACAAATGTGACAAGCACTGATACAGGAGGCTAAACAGATGTGACAAAGCACTGATACAAGAGACTAAACAAATGTGACAAGCACTGATACAGGAGGCTAAACAGATGTGACAAGCACTGATACAAGAGACTAAACAAATGTGACAAGCACTGCTACAAGAGGCTAAACAGATGTGACAAGTACTGATACAGGAGGCTAAACAGATGTGACAAGCACTAATACAAGAGACTAAACAAATGTGACAAGCACTGATATAAGCTACTGTGAAACAAAAGGAGTTCATGCTGAAATTGAAAAACACACCTTGCCATCTTTCACCCTGGCAGTCATTGATCGCTCCACAATACAAGTAGCACCGGTCACGTCACGAATGAGCAGCTTTATCTGACCTTTGATCTCCCTCTCTTTGGCAAGCTGTACAATATTTCAGCTTCAAACAATCAATTAGTGATAAAAATTGTGACAGCTAGTAGCTAAATAACACTTCAACTTGCACCTTCATCAAGCCACAGGAAACTTAAGCAGCACAAAGAATACTGAATTGTCTTCTCGTGTGATATTGTGAGTCACTTCAGGCAGCCTTCAGTCACATCAACAGTTAAAAAATAAAAAAAAATGGGTGTTTCAAGCACAAATGTTTGGGGGAAAACTGACCCTGAAAACAGGGAATATCTGCCTGCAGGGTCAGGAACACCATATAATATGATACACATAGCTGTTAGTGCATTACAAGAAAGTAGGACATTACCTCATACTCGGTCTTAAATTTTTTTTTTAAAGACGACGAAAACAACAGGCTGCGACCCAGCGGTACTGCAAACCGGGTCCACCCGTAACGAGATGTGGACCACACCCCCTGCATTCCATGTGCAGGGCAGGCCTCGAGCATCTCATTTGTTCCAAAATAATGATCAAAGTCTAGATACTACAGAGCACAGAACTACACTTTGATCTTAGCCAAAAGGCCGAGAAGCGATGCAAACTCCACCAGCTATAAACAGCCGTTCAGTCTTAAATATGTGGCTGAGACTGGGTCAAGTGTGGAGCAGATGTGGAAGAAGAAAATTTCAACATGTCAAATATACTTGAATGATTATTGTTATTACCCCATATTATATTAACTATAAATAGTTGAGATTGTCTGCACATACTGTATTGTACTGTAAAGTAAAACATGAGAAAGTTTCATAATGAAAGATAAAAAAAAGGAATATATTACAGTAAATTCAGACATTCCAACCAAAGATTTTATTCATTGTTAAAAAAAAAAAAAACATTAATGTGAACAAAAATGAAACAGAGTTATCTTCCTTACAATAATCTTCCTATTAAAAAATGTGACATAAATTAAACCTGATACTAGCTTCCACGGTATAACGACAAACAGGTGCTTTTCTTGATGTGCATCATAGCCATCTCTTCCCAGTTTTTTTTTTTTTTAACTGATTTACTCTTTCCTGGTAACTTTACTCACAACTGCTGTCCACAAACAGATTTGTTGTCATGCGGGACATCAGAACGACATCAATGATCAACTTGAAAATACTTCACAACTTCTATCTCCCTGGAACTGCAAGTTGATTCTTGACAGGCGATGCCATGAAGATGTTGAGACACATCACCATGCTGGCTTGGGAGATGCTGAGGTACAGCACCATGCTGGCTTGGGAGATGCTGAGGTACAGCACCATGCTGGCTTGGGAGAAAATTTTTAGCTTAAGGCTGAGAGTATTTAACTCTTCTTCTGCCTTGCACCCAAAACTGGGATAATCCGGTATAGCCCATTTCTGCGCCATGCACCCATGAATGGGTTCAATGTTTCAGCTGTCTTAAAAGATGCAAATTTTTATTGTAAGCTGTCACTGTGCATGTCAGATGAAGATACAGCTTTTCTCCTTCAGCGCAATTTATGCAGCATGGCATTTTTCAGTATTTCTGTCCAATTTTTAGTTGCTTTTTGACACAGGTATGAACACAGTCATACTTACTGATCAGGCCAGTGTTACTGTATGTGTTCCAGACATTTCTAGAACTATCTGACTGCTACAGATAATGTTATAAAGTACATAAATCTACAAAAGTGGTGGAAAATGCAGCCACATGTGATGACATTTATTCTGTGTATTTTCTAAATGTCACAGAAATGACAGTGTTTCTATCACAAGAGGATTATTGAAACTCTGATGGTAAGAAGAACACAAGTTTTTCCTTAGTTTCACACTGGTTCTTTTTTACTGGCATTTATGGAATCTTCATTCATTTACAATTACTTTTATATATAATAAGTATAATTTTAACACGGAAATACTTTGTTACATTCAATTTACAACTATAAATGTCAGAACACCCACCCAAAGAATTTGGCATTAAATCAAATGTCCATGTTTTTTGCTGCTGCGACAGAAAAGTTAACTCTTCCCGTGCGGGAGGAAGAAACACGGACGTGTCGTTGCGTGTGGGAGTAAAACGCGGGTCTTGACTGTAAGGGGGTATAGCTGTAAAATGGAATGGAAAACAATGTTTCCATGTACTTCCGTATACGTAATATGTGTCAAAGTGTAGCTAAATGAATGAAAATTTCATAAATGCAGAGTTTTTTAGGAAAAAAGAAGTAATGTGATGTTTTTAGACACTGATTGTGGCCAGCTCACCATCGACTAGGTCTAGATTCGCACTTCTTACACCTACTTACCATCTAAGATGTGTAGATCTACTTATCGATCTCGTATTGTGACTCCGTATGGCATTTTCACTTACTGAATGTCTGAAATAACCTCCTAATTACTCCTAACTACTTCTCCAGTCATCTAAATATGTCTAAATCTACTTAGAAAACATTCAAGAGCAGCGGGGTGGCCATAGGCTATGTCCATACCCCTATCTACATCGTCAAAAATTGAAAAATTTCCATGCTTCGCGTCCTTGTTCTCGCTCGGCATCGCTCGTAACTAGGCACGCATTCTCCATTTTGAAAGTGTCACCGGAATCGCGGATGAAATCCGTACAATATAAATGTTACACCGCTTGTTTTAATGGAACAATGATTGTTGAATTTTCGACCATACGGTAGCTTGGGACCACCGGAAGTGTCGAAAATTCGACCATACGCACGGAAAGAGTTAATACTTCTTTATCAGACTCCACCACCATGGTGACTATGGTGATCCCTGTCACATTAGCCAGGCTTTGCCTGTTAGCTGGGTACCAAGAGAGAGGTGCGATAGGGTCTTGGTCAGCAATGGTTCCCCAACCCTGACCCCAGCATGTCAGGTTTAGGTTGCTGACACACCAGCATAAATCTTTAAATTCTATTTTACTCATCCCGGGCCTTTCGTCGCCTACAAGACCTTTCTGGTTTCTCACATGTTGCCTTTAGTTGCTTTAGCGATGGTTGGTTTACTTAATTCAAAACCCGGTGTAACGTTTAGTTTGTAAACATTTAGTGCACATGCCCTGTGACCTTTTTCAAAATGGCCGAAGAGTGCTTAGTTACGAGGGAGAAAACTGAATTTTCTGCGAGAAATTTCAACTTTTGGTGGGGTAGACAGAGGTATAGACATGCCCTGTGACCAGACCACTGTTAGTAAATGTATCCCAAGTAGATCTTGGCATATTAGACAACTGGAGAAGTAGTTAGAAGGTTATTTCAGACATTATTCTACTGATTATGCAATACTGAATCACAATACGACATCAACACGTAGATCTACACATCTCACATGGTACGTATTGTAGCTCTAGACCTATCCAATGGTAAGTTGGACACGATCATTTTCTACAAACATCACATTTCTTCTTTTTTCCTAAAAAAACTCTCTGCATTTATGAAATCTTCATACATTTAGTTATATTTTGAAACAATAATAAGTACACGGAAGTACATGGAAATACTGTGTTTCATTCAATTTTACAACTATACTCCCCCCCTCACATATGAAGACCTGCGCTTTTAATCCGGCACCCAACTGAACGTCCACGTTTCTTCCTGAGGCAGGGAAAGAGTTAATGGGCAGATAATCTGAAACAAAGTCAGTGAAAAGAAAACGTTACCTTTGGGTCATGTACAAATGCTGCTCCAGCACCCTTGCTGCCCGGTGGCATATCTCCAGTTGTTGCATACTTCAAACACTCTATGATGGTCTACAAGCATGGGTAATTTCAATGTGCAATTATAAAATGCAGCAACAACTATTTAGTATGTAAAGCAACTGAAAAAATATCAGACATACACATAACTAACAAACAACTGCATAAACTCACATAATGAAATTATAACACAAACACTATAATAACAAAAGGAAGATATTAATAAATATTACAGTGAATCAACAGGGACAGAAACATAATTACAACATTAAAAGTGACAATCACTGGAAAACTTAAGGCCAAAATAAGTGCTGGAGTCCAAGACAGAATTACTTGTACACACTAACAAAACAGCACAGGAAAGGTAAAGCAACGTATCTAACTAGAAATAACAGAGACCACTCAAAGTGAAGAAGCAATACCTCTAGCAGATATAGAGATATCAGAACATGCCAACAGATAAAGAGATATCAGCACATGCTAACAGATATAGAGATATCAGCACATGCCAACAGATCTAGAGATATCAGTACATGCTAACAGAAATAGAGATATCACTACATGCCAACAGATACAGAGATATCAGCATATGGCAACAGATATAGAGATATCAGCACATGCCAAAAGATACAGAGATATCAGCACATGTCAATAGATATAGAGGTATCAGCACATGCCAAAAGATACAAAGATATTAGCACATGCCAATGAAAATCAAAAGCTAAGCACAAAATCTGAACATTAAGCCTATAACCTAAACAGATAAAAATCTATGACAGAAAAAAAACATGTCAAAAAGATGACTGGAAAACTCTGATGAGAAAACATAGATAAATGATGGATTAAAGAAATACAACACGGCAGCAAGCCGGTTATTTTGAAAGTTATAACAAATGTTCAGTCTGGCATGACAAGTTCAGTAAACAGCTCAGGACAATGCCAGAAATGAAAATAAAAAAAAACAAAGAGAAACTGCAAACACTGTGCTGAATACTGTTACACAAAGAAAAAAAATTACAGAAGACAGTTTTATCATGGAAGGGAAAAAAAAAATTCTCATAGGTCTTCTTTAGTCTCATAAGATGTTGAACATCAGAAAAAAAATGTGAACAAAACAAACATAAAATTATACCTATCTGCTAAAAAAAATCTGCTAAACATAAAAAAAACTTATATACTAAAATCCTGTAAGATGCAATAAAATTATGTCTAAAACTACATGAGAGTTTTGACCAAAATAAAAAAATGTTCACACATTAAAAAAAAAAAAAAAAAACAAAAGTAAAGTTTCACCGTTTTTCCGCTGCCATTGGGTCCCTGGATAAGTGTGACAGGTTTGAAGAACCTCACTTGTTGGTAGTCGCTAGTATCTGGACCAAAACTTCTGATACCTTGGATCCCCAGCCGTTCAATTGTTGACATTTTCTGTTCTGATTACCTACTGTTCAGACACAATGTGAACCCAAAGAATAAGCTCTCACATATAACAAACTATTAGCCACAGTAAATAACATATTGCTACTTCTACAAAAGCAAGCTTACAAACATATCCACAAAATATTGCAGATAAATTGTAACGATAACCTGACCTGCCATCATCATTTGTTACACTACTACACTATTCTGTCAGAATGTTATCCTTCACTTTTACAATGGTAAACTTATCTTATATCTTATATCCTTCCCGTGCCGTTAGACGTCACATAGGGCTCGCAAAGTAGTTCGCCAATATTTCCTGTCTTCGGCGAGTCTTTCAACCTCAACAAAGGATTTTATGCCTGTTAACTTGGCCTCTCTTAATAATGTTCTCTTCAGAGTTTCAAGCGGTCTGCCCCTTTTTCTTCGGCCTGTTATGTTCCACTTGATAGCTTGTTTTGGGATTCTCTGCTCATTTCTTCTCATCAAGTGGCCAACATATGTCCATCTCCTTTTCCTGATCACCCGTGAGACTGGTTGTTGTTCAGTCATCTGTCTTATCTCTGCATTGTTCTTGAATTCATTCCACTTAGGTAAACTGCTACCTAATTAATCACTAACATCACTGATATTTTGTTTCACAACTGATTATGCTGCTGTCAACTTCTAACCGTAAATCAGCTTTTCTAGTGAAAACAGTTTCAAACACAAATGTGTAGTTTTTTGTTCACAGAAAGAAAAGTTAGCCTTGGCTTCCACTGCTGGCTGATGTTGCCATTAAGTCAAAAACGTTGTGAGATAAGCCTCAGAGTGTTGCAGTACTGATCTTAGAGTGGCAGTTTTACTGACATTAGCCGTAGCTGTCATGTGAACGGCCAGCCAAAAGCGCTGGCTATAGACATCTCATTATTTTGTTATGATCCTGCGTTGTTCCTACACTTTTCTGCGCGCTTCAAATCTCCACATTTGCAGATCTCGTGGCGTCACATAGTTTTCAATCTCCTCGAACATAAGCAGAACAAATGGAAGCTTTTAAGAGTCTTACATGACAGACGTATGTGCGTATGATGTGCTTCAGATCTACGGTAGTCTTGGGCATCTAGTTTTCGTCATATTAACATGAGTTCTCTTGACATAAACGACTTAATTACAGCTAAATTATATATTACCATCTAGCACACAATGGCTGGCTTGAACAGAAGAAGAATTTTAAAAAAAAAACAAAATGAAAGTTTTCACAAAATGGACCAGCAAGTTCCGAGAAAATGTTTGCTAAGCAGAAAGTAGGAGTAGTTTCCCCTAGTAGCTTTCCCGCCGTTGTCCGTTCGTTGTTGGTTTGTTATTTTATTATTATTATTGTTTCACATGTATGCGTTGCTTTTGGGTGTTGTGAGAAGGATTGAATGTGCTCATTTATTTAATTGTTTACTGAAGTGATCAGTCAGCAGACCTTACTTTTTCCTCACAGTGATCCCTAGCAACCAACATGCTGCCACAACCAGCCAGCTGATGAGGTAACACGCGAATAATTAAATGTATACATATACAACTGTAGAAATGGGTACCCGACTTCTGGAGTTGGGGAAGGAAAGGCGGTCAGGCGTGATACTGACCATATCGCCCTCTGGTGTGCTGACAGGTCAAGGAAAATGTGGGCACTAACACTATATCCCTGTTTGTCTAAGGCATGACAGGATTACCTTTACGTTTTTTTTATACGCAACTAAGTATATAAATGTACACGAAACAACTGCAGTAAAGCTGTGATAACAAAATGTATAAACTAGGGAAAAAGTAGGAACAACTTTATGAATTAACGAGCACATAGTTGTGACGTTTCGATGCGTGAATCTAATCATACAAAAACACACGGGACGAAGAAATAGAGAAAGAAGATATGAACGCTATGTACAAAGCAGGAATGGAAAAAATAGAATAAATAAAATAAATGGAGCACTTAGCTGTGGCTTGTAAGAGGAGGTGTCCAGAAATGCGCATGGTGGAGTGTTGAGAATGTTTAAATGGAGACTTGTAATGTGTGATAGGTGAGTCGCCTAATCTGAGACCAGTTTTATCAGTGTTAGTTATCCTGCATCTTTTGCATACGGTGACATATATCACATTACGGACTCGCATGTGAATTCCTCATGGAGAGTGAGGATAGTTTTATGAAAGGTGATCGTTTTCGTTTTCCAGACTACAGGGTGTGTAACAGCGAGGGCGGTTACATTTTCTGGTACCAACATATGCAAGATTCCGCTTCAGGTGACAGTGGTAGGGATAATGTGCTCCACAATGTGGCGAAACGGAAGATTGAGGAGTCCATTACTTGAATAATGTCGTAACAGTCTTATGTCACTGTCATCAGTCATCACCAGTGGATGAAATGTACAACTCGGACATGTAGCATTACAAACAACACAGGATACCGGATAAATAGTTAAAATCTTTGTTAGTATAGTATCGATTACAAGCGTTCGAGTAATTTTGGTAAAAATCACAAGTTGTGACACTGGATATTAATCTCGCGATCAGATCCTCAGTTTAACGCATTTTTTGTTTAGTGCTTGCCTTTTGTCGTTAAAATAAAAACAACTTATAACTATTTTCAGCAATTACTTTTTCTCCCCGATACATATTTTCACTGAAGTATTTACTCTCCTCGATACTTGTAGTCTGCTTAACTTGCATATGAAGTGGAAGATCTACAATGGCTAAAATAGATGCATTTCTAAGTTGGACATCTTATTATATAGTTCTGCCTAGTGTGCTGCTGTATATAATGGCATATAATGTATTTGGCTTACGGAAAGCTAAACTTGAAGCGTTCATTTGTAATCTTTTATGTGGCCGTATACATCGGAAGTTTTGTGACAGAGAAAAGAAAATATTGTTCGAGCACATGATGGACATAAGAAAACGGACAAAGAGCGACTTGTTGGTTCTAGAAATCGGCGTTGGAAGTGGCTTAAACTTCAACTTCTATCCAGAAGGCACACGAGTGACAGCGCTTGACCCGAATCCGTACCACCAGGCTTATATACAAGCCAACTTAGAGAAGTGTCAGAATCGCATTGTGTTGCAGGGTTTTGTTCAAAGTTTCGCTGAAGATATGTCTAGTGTAGCCAGTGATACTTACGATGCCGTGGTGTGTACACTTACCCTGTGTACAGTTCGAAATCCTGCAGCTGTCTTGTCAGAAGTTAGACGAGTTCTAAAACCTGTAAGTGAATGGCTGACACTGAATCCTGTCATTGTAAATAAACGTTACAGATAGTCATGTCATTCACCAGTTTATCCAAGTGAAGCAGCAAATGTAGATCTTGGAATATTGTCCAAAAGTCACTTTTAAATACATCAGATTACTGTGGCCAATTGTTTCATTTAATATTTGTGTGATGAATTGTGTTATTATATCAGGGATATCATTCATATATTTCCAAAAGTAAATGTGAAAGTATTGCAAGAACTGAAAAGATAAATGTGAAGATGAGCAGAGAAAGACCAGGAGAGAAGATAGTTTGATGTGGTGGCATGATATCAACTGAGCTGATGACAAACTTCAAAGATAGACATTTGTAGAAAGGAATAAGCACTCATGCCTACTGCATGTCACATGATGATGTTGAAGAAAATAAAACTTGAGAAGAGTTACTGCCATGCAATTACTGTTTAATGAATCACAAACTGTTTATCATCATCTTTTCTGTCTGGTTATATTTTTGTTTATCTTTTCAATTTGATTTAGTATTTTTTTGTTTTCTTTTCTGTTCATGGAAGTCATCCTATTCTTCTGTATATCCACATTTCATGCACTTTGATTTTCTTTTCCATTGTTTTAATGTTCATACTTCTGTCCCACAGAATAATTGATGATAGATTTCAAATATCATTGGTAATGATGTAATTTGCTTTGTTTGAGGAATCAGTTGATCATAAGTATTATGTCTGAGGAATCTATTGGTGGGTGGGAGTGGTTTATCATAAGTATTAAGTTTGGGGAATCATTTGATGTATATATCTGTATATACAGATATTTTATAATGACATAGAGACAGCACTAAAACACACAAAGTCACATGAAGTTACCATAGTCATGGGAGATTTTAATGCCAAAGTTGGTAAAGGAAGAACTTCGGACATCGTTGGTGACTATGGACTGGGGGAGAGGAATGACAGAGGTTATAAATTAATTGAATGGGCAAGAATACATAGCATGGTTGTAGGAAACACCTGGTTTAAACAACATCCTCGAAGACTGGCAACGTGGTGCAGCCCAGACAAAAAGACATTTAACCAGATAGACTACATATTAATCAACAAACGATTCCGCAGTGCATTACTGACAACAAAAACCATGCCAGGAGCTGACTGCAATAGTGACCATGACCCACTTTGTGGAAAAATTAGAATAAAGCTAAAGAAAGCAGGCAGAAAAGTGGGAAACATCAAACTGAATACAGAACTCCTTAAAAATGACCAAGAACTGTGAGAACAATGCAAAGTTATTATAACAAATAGATAGAATGCAATAGCAAAGATAAATAGTATAGATGAACAATGGGCAATGTTAAGAGATTCTATCCACCAAACTGTTAAGGAGATAATACCACCGAAAAAAAGAAGCCCCTAAAAATAAATGGATGACAGACGACATCTTAGGACTGATGGACAAGAGGAGGAGGAGTAAAAATAACCAAGAAAAATATAGCAAGATAAATAAAGAAATAAGACGCAAATGCAGAGAAGCAAAAGAAGTGTGGTTAAATGAACAGTGCAGACAGATAGAGGACGCTCATAATAAAGACAGCAAAAACATGCATAAACGAATTAATGAACTCACAGGCAGGAAAACAAAATATACCACAGGATGCCTGAAATCAAAAGAAGGTAAAATGCTAATGGGAAAAGAAGACATTGTGGACAGAATACATCGGTGAGCTATATGTAGGAGAAAGACCAGAATTAACACCAGATACTGAAAACTGTGATGGACCACCAATACTTGAAGATGAAATCATAGATGCCATCAAACACATGAAGAAAGGAAAAGTGACTGGGCCTGATAATATAACAACAGAAGAAATAGAGGAGATAGGAATAACAATAATAACCAAGTTACTGAATGACATTTACAGCAGTGGTTATATGCCCAGTGACTTGCTTAAATCCACGTTTATAGCACTACCAAAGAAACCAAGTGCAAAGGAATGTGATGACCACCAGACTATCAGCCTCTCATGTCACATAACGAAGCTACTTCTGAGAATAATGAGAATAACAAGGAAAAAGATAAAAATTGAAATAGCAGATGAACAGTCTGGATCTGTTGAAGGAAAAGGAACACACGATGCCATTTATGCTTTACAAACACTAACAGAAAGAGCTTTAGAAGTACAGAAAAATCTCTGCTTATGCCTATTGATTACACCAAGGCATTCGATAAGGTGAAACATAATAAATTATTAAAATGCTTGAAGACATCAATATAGACAGCAAAGACCTGAGGATTGTAAAACATCTATACTGGCAGCAAGAAACAGCAATTCGAGTTGAAAATAGAACTGGAAAATATCAACCTATAAAACAAGGATGTATACTATCTCCAGACCTTTTTTCTCTGTACAGTGAGAATATTCTAAGAACAATCATCACAGAACCAGGCATAAAAATTGGAGGATACAATACTAACAACCTTTGGTATGCTGATGACAGTGTAGTGAAAGCTGAGAACCAAGACCTGCAAAATCTATTGGATAAAGTGGCCAAAGAAAGTGAACAGAAAGGCCTTAATTTGAACATCAAAAAGACAGAGACTATGGTTATATCTAAGAAATAGAATGCACCAGCATGCAGTATAAAATTAAACGGAACTATTCTAAAGCAGGTGCAAAAATTCAAATACCTTGGAGCAGTAATAACTGCAGATGGGAAATGCACAACAGAAATTAGGAACAGAATAGGCCAAGCAAAGACTGCATTTCAGAGAATGAGAAACATATTGACCAACACATCCTTATCAATGAATGTTAGAAAACGAGTCCTAAAATGCTATATTGAACCTATCCTTTTATATGGAAGTGAATCATGGACAATAGGCAGGTGTGCACAAAAATCATTTGAAGCAGCAGAAATTTGGTTTATTAGAAGAATGTTGCGAATTCCCAGGACAGCAAAAATAACTAATGAAGAATGTTTGAGAAGAGCTGGAGAGACAAAAAAATCTTGTCAAAAAAATAAGAGAGAGAGACAATGTACTTTCATAGGACATGCAATGAGAAGAGGGGGCATTGACAATTTTATAACAACAGGAAAAATAGAAGGAAGATCAAGAGGAAGACCAAGAGAAATGATACTGGACAGTCTGACGGGATGGTGTGAGAAGAGATCACCAACTGAGCTGGTGGCCTGCATGAAGGATTGTGTACTCTGGAGAAGCATAATAGCCAACGCCAGTCGGCATGGCACCTGATGATGATGATTAAGTCTGAGGAATCAGTTGATGGGTGGGAGTGGTTTATCATGAGCATTAAGTTTAAGGAATCAGTTGATGGGTGAGAGTGGTTAATCATAAGTATTAAGTTTAAGGAATCAGTTGATGGGTGAGAGTGGTTAATCATAAGTACTAAGTTTAAGGAATCAGTTGATGGGTGGGAGTGGTTAATCATAAGTATTAAGTTTGGGGAATCAGTTGATGGGTGAGAGTGGTTAATCATAAGTATTAAGTCTGAGGAATCAGTTGATGGGTGGGAGTGGTTTATCATGAGCATTAAGTTTAAGGAATCAGTTGATGGGTGAGAGTGGTTAATCATAAGTATTAAGTTTAAGGAATCAGTTGATGGGTGAGAGTGGTTAATCATAAGTACTAAGTTTAAGGAATCAGTTGATGGGTGGGAGTGGTTAATCATAAGTATTAAGTTTGGGGAATCAGTTGATGGGTGAGAGTGGTTAATCATAAGTATTAAGTTTAAGGAATCAGTTGATGGGTGAGAGTGGTTAATCATAAGTATTAAGTTTAAGGAATCAGTTGATGGGTGAGAGTGGTTAATCATAAGTATTAAGTTTAAGGAATCAGTTGATGGGTGAGAGTGGTTAATCATAAGTATTAAGTTTAAGGAATCAGTTGATGGGTGAGAGTGGTTAATCATAAGTATTAAGTTTGGGGAATCAGTTGATGGGTGAGAGTGGTTAATCATAAGTATTAAGTTTGGGGAATCAGTTGATGGGTGAGAGTGGTTAATCATAAGTATTAAGTTTGGGGAATCAGTCGATGGGTGAGAGTGGTTAATCATAAGTATTAAGTTTGGAGAATCAGTCGATGGGTGAGAGTGGTTAATCATAAGTATTAAGTTTGGGGAATCAGTTGATGGGTGAGAGTGGTTAATCATAAGTATTAAGTTTAGGGAATCAGTTGATGGGTGAGAGTGGTTAATCATAAGTATTAAGTTTAAGGAATCAGTTGATGGGTGAGAGTGGTTAATCATAAGTATTAAGTTTAAGGAATCAGTTGATGGGTGAGAGTGGTTAATCATAAGTATTAAGTTTAAGGAATCAGTTGATGGGTGAGAGTGGTTAATCATAAGTATTAAGTTTGGGGAATCAGTTGATGGGTGAGAGTGGTTAATCATAAGTATTAAGTTTGGGGAATCAGTTGATGGGTGAGAGTGGTTAATCATAAGTATTAAGTTTGGGGAATCAGTTGATGGGTGACACAATGATTGATGTATAAGTATACAACTATACACTAAACACTGCAGTAAAGCTGTGATACTAGAATGTATAAAATTGGAAAAAAGTAGGAGCAGCTTTATTACTTAACGATTACAAAGTTGTGACGTTTCGGCGTGAGCCTTAATCATACAAAAACATACAGGACGAAGAAATAGGGAGAGGAGATAAAGTATAGATTTACATGAATACTGTAAAAAAAAAAAAAGTACTTAGCTGTAAATTGCAAGGTGTGGCTTGTCTGGCGGTGTGTGTCAGGAATGGATCTGGTAGGACATGGAAATTGTTTAAATAGAGACCTGTGACATGTGGTCGGTGGGTTGTAACTGGGAGTGGTGGATGGGGAACCAGGGAGGGGAGAGAGAGTGACGCACTACTGGCCTAGCTAGGAGAATTTGAAACAGGTGATTGGGGAAGAGGTGTTGCAGAGAAGAGGGGTTGCTGAGAAAATAGCGGGGTTGCAGAGTGATGCTGTGAGGAAGTTTGAAAAGTAAAAAGGGGTGGATTTAGTGGAGAGGTACTATAATGATTGAAGAAGATGATGTTACGTGTAACTAAACAGCGAGTTTAACCCATGTGGTTCCAGCGCCCATAATTTTGAATGCAGCGGTTCTCAAGTGCCAGGCGGCTTGTGTCATCTGCGTGACATTGTTTAATGGCTGTTACCAGAAAATCAGATTTGCCTCTGTGGTTGGGGCCATTGAAATGATTTGGGACTGGTTTCGAAGCATGCTGGGTGATGTCGTACAGATGTTTTTGCATGCGGTCCCCTAATCTGAGGCCAGTCTCACCGATATATGTTATCCTGCATCTTTTGCACACGATGACATATATCACATTGCGGGACTCGCATGTGAATCCCTCATGAAGAGTGAGGATAGTTTTGGGAAAGGTGATTGTTTTCGTTTCCCAAACTACAGGGCAGGTAACGCAGCGGGGGCGGTTACATTTTCTGGTGCCAACATACGTAAGGCTCTGCTTCAAGTGGCTGTGGACGAGGATGTCCTTAAGGTTTGGCTCACGTTTGTATGCCAATAGGGGTGCTTCAGAGAAAATGTTACGAGTGTCGGAGTCGAGTTGGATTATCGGCAGATGACGATAAAGGATTTTCTTAACCATCTGACCGTGTGGGTGGAAGGGCAGTACTAACTTAACTCTGTCAGATGGAGTAACAGGCTTTTTCCTGAATACTTCTTTGCGGCTCACTAGTTGGATACGGTTGAAGGCTTTACGAAGGACCTTTTCTGGGTAGTGGCGATGACGGAAAAATTCTAATAACTTGTTGGACTGGTCTAAAAAGTCCAAATTATCCTGACATATGCGGCTAAGACGGAGGAGTTGGGAATATGGGATGGAGTTCTTACAGGCCTCAGGATGGGAGGAGGTGTAAAGCAAATAGGTGTGGCTATCGGTGGGCTTGTAAAATACAGAGGTAACAAGCCTGTTTGTGCCAACAGAAATTTTAATGTCTAAAAAATTAACAGACTTGTCAGAGATTTCATAAGTGAATTTTATGTTCTTATTGAGTGCATTGGCGAATTCAATAAATTTTTCAAGGTCTTCATGTGGCATACTTGTAATTCCAATGCCATCATCGATGTACCTTTTATAGAATTCTGGAAATCTGCCAGTGTAGGTTTCCCATAATTTGACTTCCAGAAAGCCCATAAATAGACATGCATAACTGGGACCCATTTTCGTTCCCATAGCAACACCACTGATTTGCTCGAAGTATTCGCCGTTGAATTCGAAAGAATTTTGGTTTAGTACTAGCTCTGTAAGTCTAATTATGGTGTCAGTGTTAGTTGTGGGGTGAGGGTCTTTGTCGAGAAAATGGCGGAGTGCTAAGAGTCCATCCTTATGTGGGATAGAAGTGTAAAGAGACCAGACATCAAGGAGAAAGATGTGATAGGTGTGGTGTTGAGAGAGTGTGATTGTATCAAAAATTGTTAATGCGTGGTTGGTGTCTTTCAAAAAGGAGGGTAGTCTTTGTACAAGAGGCTGGAAAATGCTATCTAAAAAATCAGAAATGTGCTCAGTGGGGCATGAACATGCTGATACAATGGGGCGTCCAGGGTTACCTGGTTTGTGGATTTTAGGAAGAAGATAGTACCTCTCCACTAAATCCACCCCTTTTTACTTTTCAAACTTCCTCACAGCATCACTCTGCAACCCCGCTATTTTCTCAGCAACCCCTCTTCCCCAATCACCTGTTTCAAATTCTCCTAGCTAGGCCAGTAGTGCGTCACTCTCTCTCCCCTCCCCGGTTCCCCATCCACCACCCCCAGTTACAACCCACCGACCACATGTCACAGGTCTCTATTTAAACAATTTCCATGTCCTACCAGATCCATTCCTGACACACACCGCCAGACAAGCCACACCTTGCAATTTACAGCTAAGTACTTTTTTTTTTTTTTTTTAATCATAAGTATTAAGTTTGGGGAATCAGTTGATGTGTGTGAGTGGTTAATCATAAGTATTAAGTTTGGGGAATCAGTTGATGGGTGGGAGTGGTTAATCATAAGTATTAAGTTTGGGGAATCAGTTGATGGGTGGGATTGGTTAATCATAAGTATTAAGTTTGGGGAATCAGTTGATGGGTGAGAGTGGTTAATCATAAGTATTAAGTTTGGGGAATCAGTTGATGGGTGAGAGTAGTTAATCATAAGTATTAAGTTTGGGGAATCAGTTGATGGGTGAGAGTGGTTAATCATAAGTATTAAGTTTAAGGAATCAGTTGATGGGTGAGAGTAGTTAATCATAAGTATTAAGTTTAAGGAATCAGTTGATGGGTGGGAGTGGTTAATCATAAGTATTAAGTTTGGGGAATCAGTTGATGGGTGGGAGTGGTTAATCATAAGTATTAAGTTTGGGGAATCAGTTGATGGGTGGGAGTGGTTTATCATGAGTATCAGATGTAAGGTTACACCTGATAATGAACTTCAGATGTAAGGTTACACCTGATAATGAGCTTCCATTCTTTTTTTTTTTCAGGGAGGAACATTCTTCTTTCTGGAACATGTGGCAGGACAGAAAGGATCTTTCATTCGTCATGTACAGAATGTTCTACAGTACATCTGGCCACATTTAGCCAGTGGTTGCAACATAAACAGAGAAACATGGGTTTATCTCGACCAGTCTTCATTTGCCAGTATTCAGTACAGACATTATTCTGCCAATACATGGGTGGCATTTTTTGCTAGGCCATACTTGTATGGAACTGCAGTCAAATGATACTAGGCAGAATGACTTCTTGACATAATTTAATATTTTTTTTAATGAAAACCTTCACAAAATGTCAGTTAAGACCAACTGATCAGAAGTCTTGCATGGACAATGGCTTAAGTTGGAATATTGGAGGCTGTTATTTTGTTGGTGAAATGTTTTATTTAATCTAAAGATGAAAGAGATGAAGACTGTGGTAAAACTGGTTTTAGTAATAAAGGTAGGTAGAGGTGTTTGGTTCAGTTAAATATCTCTGCTCAATTTCTTCACTTCCTTTGTCATTTTGTAAAACTGAACCATACACCTCTGCCTACCTTTATTTAATCTAAATCATGGCTCATTTCATATTAAAGACAGGATTGCACCGAGTGCACAAGTGGTACTTCTGGTTTGTTACATGGGTCTCAACATACATTTGATAATGGTTTGTTTACATCAAGAGTAACTGTTGTATGTTCCAGTCTTGGTAAAACATCGAGTTCTCAGTACACACATCTTATATCCTCCCCATGCTGTTAAACATCACATAGCACTCGCATGGCAGTTCACCAATTTTTCCTGTTCCTAGTGAGCTTTTTAACCTCACTGAGGGATTCTATGCATACTAAGTTGGCCTCTTTTAACAATGACCTCTTTTAGTACACACGTATCTGTGTAGAAATTATACAGCTGGGAGTGTTTCCAGCACACACATTTCTATGTAGAATACATTCCGCAAGAGTGATTAGTATATATTTGTGTAGAACTAATCCAGCAAGAAAGCTTAGTACAAACATATGTGTGCTGTTATGTCTGTCCGGAGAGCTTATACCAGAGTCAGAAATTTTGGGGCTGCTTCCAAAACTTGGATAAAACTGCAGGCATTGTGAGGCTGGTGGAAAAGTTGAAGAAAACTGCAGACATTGTGAGCCTGGTGGAAATTTTGAAGAAAACTGCAGACATTGTGAGCCCGGTGGAAATTTTGAAGAAAACTGCAGACGTAGTGAGGCTGGTGGAAAATTTGAAGAAGACTGCAGACATTGTGAGCCTGGTGGAAAATTTGAAGAAAACTGCAGACATTGTGAGCCTGGTGGAAAATTTGAAGAAAACTGCAGACATTGTGAGCCTGGTGGAAAATTTGAAGAAAACTGCAGACATAGTGATGCTGGTGGAAAGGTTGGAGAAAACTAAAACTTAGTGACAATATGTATGAAGAAAAACATAAAGCACACAGACATAAGATGTCTTAAGATAACATCTCTGTAACATAAGATACCTTATTTGCTAGTTTCCTTTCTTGCTCTCATCTGTTGGTTAGCAGATCAAAAGAGAAGTAAGATGCCTCTTTACCTCCGTCAGTCTACGGGACACCCTTGGGCAAGGTGGAGTACCCATATATCCCCTTGATCAGTGTGACGTGAAGCCATGAGAGCAGGTGGTGGATAGAATGGGAGAGCAGCCGACAGATAATGTTGGTTATGGTCACCATTCTATGATGGTAGGCAGATGATCTCAATGTAGGGATAATAGCTACGATCACTGACTAGTACAGTTACTGCCCAGAAGGAGAGCAATGGTAAACTACCTTGTGGAAATATACCAAGAAACTCAAACAGCAACATGGAAGGTCAGATATGAAAAAGATCTGGTGGCAAGTCCCCCAGGCCAGATAGATCTAATTTTAACACTGGGGAAGAGTGTGAGACAGAGGTCAGTACTAGTAATTGTGATGATGGACAAAATCCTGACAGTGTTACTAAGGAAAACCCCTGCATCAAACTAAAAAGAAAAATAATAGTAGGAACATGGAATGTAAGAAGTATGTATGAGGGAAAGTATCAGATAATAAGTGACGAGATGAAAAGAATGGGGACACACATTTTGGGAATCTCTGAACATCGATGGAAAGGATCAGGACACCTCAAGAGTGAGAATGATAATATCTTTATATACTCAGGTGGAGAATTAGGAGGAAAGAATGGAGTGGCTTTTTACTTGGACAAATCAACATCAAAACCATTACTAGTTACAATCCAGCAAGGATAGAATCCTCACTATCAGACTTAAGGGCACTCCTAGAAATCTAACAATCATTCAGATATATGCACCTACATCAGCGCAGAACAGGAAGTAGAAGACAAAAGTCTACTAAAAATAACACACTGCAAATGACGATAGACCAGGTATGGAAAAATGATATTGTATTAATAATGGGGGATTTTAATGCAAAGATTAGTACAGAAAGAGCAGAAGATGAAGGACATGTTGTGAGGAAATTTAGCATAGGACATAGAAATGAGGCAGGTGACAATCTAATGGTGTTTTGCATGGAAAATGAGCTAATTATCGCTAACACACTTTTTAAACAACATCTGAAAAGACTTTACACATGGACATCACCTGATGGGAAAACCAAGAATCAAATAGATTACATTTTAGTGCAAAGAAGGTGAAGATCAAGTATAATATCAGCAAAAAATTTACCAGGTGCTGATTGTGATGTGGACCATGAGTTATTAATAGCAGACATGAAGTTAAAGATACAAAAGACAGTTACAGGATCAAGACCACCCCGCTTTATCTTACAAAAATACCAGAACAATACGGTACAGAAGTGAAGAACCGTTTTGAAATCCTGATGACTGTACAGGAGGAGATGACACCAGATGAATTGGCTACACAGGCCAGAGATATATTAATAACAATAGCTAAAGACATGGTTCCAGTGAAGAAAACACATAAGAATGGATGGATTACAGCAAGCACACTAGAACTGATAAAACAACGTAGAGAAATGAAGATGCAATGGAAAGTGACAAAGAACAACAAAGAGGAATATAAATCTTTAACAAAAGAAGTACGAAGAAACATAAGAAAAGATGAAAAACAATACATACAAGATTGTTGTGAAAGAATAGAAGTACATCAGAAGTGTGGAAGAGATAGTGAAATGTTTAAAGAAATGAAGACATTGACGAGAAATGTCACCCCTAAGCTAAATGTAATTTGTGACAAGATGGGGAATACCTTGACAGAGACAGAGGAAACTGTAGAAAGATGGAAGGAATATTGCAGAGGAATGTAGAAACAACTGACTGTGAAAGCAGAAATCAACAGTGTGAATTATTATTGGAGGAGAAGAACCCAAACCGACAATAGAAGAAGTTTTATGGGCAATAAAGAATCTGAAAAATGGTAAATCACCAGGATGATGATCTGGTAGATAGATCTGTATGATGCAGTTTTACAAGGTGGCAGAGGGAGTGAGAAAAAACGAATAAAAAGTGTGAAAGCGAGATGAGAATGTATAAATGAAAAACATACAACATCCGATATTTCGGCGTGAGCCTTTTTCGAGGATTACATACACAAACAAGACAAAAACGTATAACTAAATGAAAGACTTAATGTGGCATCCTCCAGAAGTAGGAAACACAGAGAAATGCATGTCCAGTAGGCGAGGCATAGAGACCATGTGGGGCCACACAAAGGATAAGCCGATAGAGCCAGTCGTAAAGAAGAGGTGGAGAAAGGGAGGGAAATGGGGGTGGGTGGGAAGGGCAATAGAAACATGATAGCTGCTAGAGGTGAAGGTGTGGGGGGGGGGAGGGAAAGCAGAGAGATATAATGAATGAAGAACATAAACACTTGCAATGAGGAAATGTGAAACTGGTGAATAGGACAAGACCCTATAGATCGCCAGAGAAGAAGAGAAGGTGACGATAGGGAGGGGAGCTAGGAGAAAAAAAAAACCAAGAGAGTATATATATATAAAAAAGGGGGTGGATGGAAAACATCCATCCCCCATGATCAGGGACTTCAGGCCATCAAATTCATTCTGAACAAAAGACGCCATCCCACTATTCCTACGTCTACTATTCTGCGCCTTACACGACTTGTTCTCCAACTCAATTCTTTAGAATTCAGTGGCCTTTACTTTGACCAGATTAGTGGTGTGGCCATGGGTACCAAAATGAGCCCCAGCTATGCATGTCTGTTCATGGGCCACTTTGAACACAAGGTTCTGAGAGCCTATAGAGGCCCCTTTCCAGCCTTCTATAGATACTACATAGATGACGGCATTGGGGTCACATCAGTGCCAGAGGAAGACCTTGACAACTTTATCAGTTTTATTAAGGACTACAGTCCTGTCATTTCTTTCACCTCCCATATCACTACTACTTCTGCTAACTTTCTCGACATTGCCGTTACTATCGGCCCTACTATTTCTGTCCATTATAAACCTACAGGCTCTCACAGCTATCTCTTGTACTCTTCCTCCCATGCCATATCGTGTAAGGACTCTATTCCTTTTTCTCAGCTTCTTAGGTTGCGATGTTTGTGTACTGAGGATGTTGATTTCCAGGATCAAGGCCATAAAATGCTAGATTTCTTCCGTCAACGCGGCTGTCCAGAACATGTTCTCTCGTCACCTTGGAACCGCATCAGCTATATATCGCGGCAACAGGCCTTCACTCTTAAACCGCACTGTAGCTCGGACAGAGTTAAACTGGTATTCATGCACCGCCCTCATAATTTGGCAGTTAAAAACATACTGTTTCGCCATCTCCTCCTCCTCCAGACTGAACCTGATACATGTGAACTACAGACGGGACAAGAACCTTAAGTCCTTTTAGTTCAAAGTCACCTTAAGACAGGTGACACTTTTTTATGGTACCAGATATTGCGGATGCTGTAGATGCAACATTTGCCTGTTGTCGAGGCTAGCCAGATCTTCTTCCTTAAGTCCATGTTATCAGTTCAGGAGGGTTTCACCTGCACTTCATGCAATGTTATTTATGCTATTATGTGCAGACATTGTAGTATGAAGTATATAGGGGAAGACTGGTTTATGCTTAGGAGATCATTTTCACCAACATCTTAACGATATTTCTAAGAGGGCCTGGACACCTGTGACTAAACATTTTTGCCTTAGCAACCACAGGAGAAAACAGGAGATTTCTGTTAGTGCGATCTCAGAGGGTCCTAGAACAGCGCCTTATTTTCCAGGCTGGCTGTCTCCACCAAGCTGGAATTAACAATGTCTTCAGCTTCCTTTAACTTCTTTAGTTTTCCACCCCCCCCCTTTTTTTTTAATATACTCTACTTTCTTGTTTCTTTCACCTAGTTCCCTTCCCTATCGTCACCTTCTCTTCTTCACTGGTGACCTGTTCACCAGTTTCACATTTCCTCACTGCAGGTGTTTATGTTCTTCATTCATTATCTCTCTGCTTCCCCTTCGCCCCCCCCCCCCACATCTTCTCCTCTAGCGGCTATCATGTTTCTATTGCCCTTCCCCCACCTGTTTCCTTCCTCTCTCCACCTCTTCTTTACGATTGGCTCTATCAGCTTATCCTTTGTGTGGCCCCGCGTGGTCTCTATGCCTCGCCTAATGGACACATTTCTCTGTGTTTCCTACTTCTGGAGGATGCCACATTAAGATAAGTATTTCGTTTAGTTACACATTTTTGTCTCATTTGCGTATGTAATCCTCAAAAAAGGCTCATGCTGAAATATCGGATGTTGCATGTTTTTCATTTATACATTCTCATCTCACTCTCATACTTTCTATTCGTTTTTTCTCACTCCTTCTGCCACCTTGTAAAACTGCACCATACAGATCTATCTACCTTTATTATTAGAACCAGTTTTACTGCAGTCGCCATCCCTTTTATCTGAGATAACAGCTGAACTTATTAAAGCAGGAGGAAAGGAATGTGCAACAATCTATCATGCACAATGTAAAAAGAAATGGCATTCAGGTATTTGGCCAAAAGAATGGAAAAGAACTGTAATCATACCACTGCCACAAAAGGGTAACCTGAAATTATGCACAAACTACAGAACTGTTGCCCTGATTAGTCATGCCAGTAAAATTCTGTTAAAAATCATAATGGGTAGACTTTGTAAGAAAATAGAAGAAGAAGTCAATATGGTCCAAGCTGATTTCAGGCAAGGAAGAGGATCAAGATATCATATATTCAATATAAGATTAATAATAGAGAAATTAAGAGTTTAATGTGAATCTGTATTTATCTTTTATAGACTACTCAAAGGCATTTGATTGTGTACAACATCAGAAACTTTGGGAAATAATGGGAAAAATGGATTTTCTCACACATTTGATACAATTAACATCACTGCTGTATCTAGGCCAACAGGCAGCAGTAAGAATAAATGGTGAAACAACAACTTGGTTTGACATAAAACAAGAGGTCCGTCAGGGGTGCATATTGTCACCTTACTTATTTAACTAGTATATTGAAAATATAAGGAGGAATGTTAGAGAAGATGTAGACAAAGAATATTACGATGCCATAACAATTGGAGGTTATGAAATTTCAGAGATCAGATATGCTGATGACACAGTATTACTGTCCACAACACAAAAAAGGAATGGAAAAACTAATTATGTCAGTCCGTAAGTATAGTGAAGAGCAAAATCTCTACCTTAATGCAGAGAAAACTAAATTGATGGCAACTGACAAAACAAACAATGCAGCTGAAATATTATCAGGGAAGAAAAAATTGGAAGAAGTGGAGAGTATTGAATATCTTGGATCACTACTAACTAATAATGGATACAATGAGGGAAATTAAAAGGAGAACATCTATCACTCTTCAGAAAGTAAAACAACTAAAGAATCTGTGGAGAGGAACAGACAGAACTATAAAAATAAGATTTTTAAGGGCATGCATCTTTCCCATTGCAACATATGCCTGTGAGACCTGGACACTTAACAAAACAGCTGAGAAACATAAATGCCTTTGAATGTAAATGCTACATAAAAGCTCTTCAAATATCATGGGCACCAAAAAGAACAAATCTATCCAAACTATAAGAGCTTAATATTGAAGAAAGCTGGCTAGTAAAGAGGATTAAAGAGAGAAAACTTAAATATTTTGGACACATTAAACGTAATGATAGTCTAGAGAAGACTGTCTTGGAAGGGTACATAATGGGAAAAAGAAAAAGAGGAAGACCAAGGCGAAGATAGCTGCAAGACATCGTTGATGATCTGCAATGCAAATGGATGCATCAGCAGCAGGCCATCTTGCTCACAACCGAGAGGCCTACAGGAGTGCTGTTATGGAGGCAAAGTTCCACAAGGCACATGCAAATGAATGAATGAATGCCCTCATCTGCTGAAAGCTTTCCTACCACAGGTTACTGTATAGTTGGTGATGTATGTTTTTTTTTTATCTTCTCAGGCAAGATTGTGAGGAACAAAGAGTTGATATAAATTATCAGTTACAGTTGAATTATTAAGGATCTGTGAAACATCATTAGCCATTGTTTTTAGTTGGAGAGACAGAAGATGTAGATAGTTACCATGAGCTTCCACATGTTTCCCATTTACAAGAGTCAGGTTACTAGACAGATGCTGGTTTTTTAAAAATTTTATTTTAGTAATTGTACTTTTTCCGTGCCCTCAGACAGAAGGCAGTTGTCAGAATACTGATTGTATGTTTGATTGTTGTCAGAATACTGATTGTATGTTTGATTGTTGTCAGATTACTGACTGTATGTTTTATTTAATTTTTCTGTTTTTTTTTTTTTTCCTGTATCACCTGATCTTACTATCTGTTACGGAACTCTAGCACACGCATTCATTTCCTTCGTAGTTCTGTCTTTACCACAGTTACCGTTACACTCATCATCTCTATGCAAAACAGTAAATCACTTGGTTCTCCAACATTCAAAACAAGAAGTAAATCATGACAAAATAAAAATCTTTACACTATTTACTTTCATTTCACACACACAAACAAACAAACAAAAAATGAAGAGAGATACTGACTTTTCACATGGCTGAAGACGCAAGCTGAACAACAGTGAAGTTTACATTTGTAATATGACACAGAAAGTCACAGAAATAAAATGTTATTGGTCTTCTCTATGATCTTCTTTCTCTGACTTGACCCTGATCTCAGAGAGCTTGAGATGTGCAGTGAAGGTAGAGAGAATTTTCATCAAATATGCCAGACAAAATTGAATGTTCACGAGTCCTAATAATTATAAAGAAGAAGACAAAAGTTTGGATTATGTCAGGTCAGAACTTGATTCTAGTTGTAATGTTGACCTCTAGTAGGCATTACCGTGTGTGTGTGTGTGTGTGTGGGGGGGGGGGGGCACATGTTATCACTAGCTATTCTCAGATATCTGATACTCATCACTTAGACCTGGGCAACATTTCAGAGTTTTTCCTCCACTGTCTCCAAACACTGCATCATACTTGACAGCTCCCATTAAATGCTGGCTTCAAATCATTGTTATAACATTATTTCAGTTGCATAATCTAGGGATGTGTTATTTTATGGGTTTCATTATCCAAAGTCCATCATTGAGAAAGTGGACATTGTCCACTCCAACACCTTTGTTTTTTGACAGTCTGAAACAAATGACAGAGAAAAAACTGGAGCAATCAGCAGGTCACAATATAATGTGTGTCTTGTTACATACACACTTGATGTAACATTTTTACAAGTCACTCACTTTAGATATTATCTAATCATTTTTAACAGTGGGCATGAAACCACCTTCCCAATGTTATGCAAGATAAAAGCTAGAACCTATCATGTCACGGAGGCACTTAGGGTATATGGTGCTGGTGCCTGTCTTCTCCTTGACTGCTGCCACTCAAGAGAATGATATGGTCAGCATTAGCCTGACCAGCTTTCCCTCTCCAGCTCCAGGAAGGGTCAGGTCCTCATTTCTGCTACTGGGTGACCAAGGGCACCTCTGGCTAGATTCAAACCACAAACTTTCATCATGAGAGATGTGTGCACTAATCACTTCATTATTCAGACATCCATGTCATGCAAGGACTGGAGTTTAATTACAAGCTTAATGCCAAATAAACACACCCAATTAGCATTTACAAGCATGTGATAGATACACATAACAGTATAGTCACAGGACAGATATATGTACCAGTATAGGCATATGACCAACAAGTTAACACAACAAACATCTGACAGTTTAAAAGACAATTTAAAAAACAGAACCATCCAAACATGCTGTGTTACTCATAATAGGAGGAGGGGGACAAAACTGACTGCTGAACTGCCGAAGTAAAATGTTGGCATAGTCCAACAACAAAACTTCTATTCCTCATAAAGACAGAATTAGACAAAAAAAGGACTGACTTATCAAATGAGATTCACCACTATCAAAATCAGGACAACACTAAGATGAGGTTTACCACTATCAAAATCAGGACAACACTAAGATGAGGTTTACCACTATATAAATCAGGACAACACTAAGATGAGGTTTCTTATCTTATATCCTTCCCATGCCGCTAAACGTCACATAGGGCTCGCAAAGTAGTTCGCCAATTTTTCCTGTCTTCGGCGAGTCTTTCAGCCTCATCAAAGGATTTTATGCCTGTTAATTTGGCCTCTCTTAATAATGTCCTCTTCAGAGTTTCACGCGGTCTGCCTCTTTTTCTTTGGCCTGTTGTGTTCCACTTGATTGCTTGTTTTGGGATTCTCTGATCATTTCTTCTCATCAAGTGACCAACATATGTCCATCTCCTTTTCCTGATCACCCATGAGACTGGTTGTTGTTCAGTCATCTGTCTTATCTCTGCATAGTTCTTGAATTCATTCCACTTGATGCGGAGTATTTTCCTTAGGCATTTGTTTTCAAAAGAGTCGAATTTCTTTTCTATTTCTTTAGTTGTTTTCCAGCTTTCGCATGCATAAATGAATAGTCTTAACTTGGTTTTTGTGCTTATAACTTTTGAATTCCATATGTTCTCAAGATTCTTGAAGACTGATGCTGCTTTTGCAATTCTGATCCTAACTTCCTTTCTAGTGTCACCATCCTGGTCTATGTAGCTGCCAAGGTATGCAAATTGATTGACTTCTTCAATATCTGTCCCTTCTATGTATATTTTTCCATTTTGATTGAGAGGAATTTTCATTATTTTTGTTTTGTCCTTGTTAATTTCAAGTCCTATTTTGCTAGCCAGTGAAGACAGGCTATCTGTTTTTTCTTGCATGGAATTCACATTATTACTGATAAGAGTTATGTCATCAGTAAAATCAAGACCTTCTAGTTGGGTCCCATGTACCCAGTCAATACCTGTGTTACCTGTGCAGCATTTTTTCATTATGAAATCTATTGTAATCCCAAAAAGTAAAGGAGACAGTATACATCCTTGTTTCAGTCTGGAACCATTCACTCATCCCTTCTTCTGTCTTGACTGCACAAACATATCCAATGTATAAGTCCTTAATGATGTTGACAATTTTAGATGGTATTCCATATAGACATAAAATTCTCCATAATGATTCTCTGTGTATGCTATCAAATGCCTTTTTAAAATCTATGAAGTTCAGTACTAATGGTTTCTGCTTTTCAATATGTTCTTCAAGTATTATTCTGAGAGTAAAGATTTGGTCGAGACAGCTTCTCCCTTTTTGAAATCCTGCTTGTTCTTCTCTCATTGCAGTATCCACTATATCTTTGAGTCTATTCAAAATGACCTTGCAAAATACTTTTGACACAACTGATATTAAGGTTACTCCTCTCCAGTTGTTACAGTCACTAAGATTGCCCTTTTTTGGTATTTTAACAATGATTCCTTTCTTTCAATTAGAAGGAACCTTTTCTTCTTTCCAAATCTTGTTAAACATTCTCTGTAGTTGTCTCATGTTGTCACTACTGATAGCTTTTAGCATTTCAGCTGTTATTTCATCTTCACCTGCAGCTTTGTTGTTAGCCATTAAATTCACTGCTGTTTCAATTTCATGCAATTTAATGTCATCTAGGCTGACATTTAGTTGTGGGGCTGGTAAGTCAGTTTCAAGGTTTAACAATTGTTTTGGGTGTGGTCGATTAAGTATTTCATGGAAGTGTTCGGCCCATCTTTGCTTTTGGTCTTTATTTGATGTTAATAGGGTTCCAGTTTTGCTAAGGATTGGTCTTTCTTTAGATGTAATAGTACCTGTTAGCTTCTTTTGTATGTTATATAAAGTGTTGCTGTCTCCTGTTTTTGCTGCTTTTTCTGCCTCTTTTGCCATATTGTCTATGTATTCTCTTTTATCCCTTCTAGCTGAACTTTTTACTTTCTTGTCTATTTCTTTGTATTTTGTTTTTGCCAAATCTCTTTCATGATCTGTTTTTGCATTTAATATGTCTAATTTGGCTGCTCGTCTTTCGTGTATATACTTCCATGTTTTATCTGATATCCATGCTTTTCTATTTGGTTTTTCCAGTCCAGCGCTTGCTTTTGCTGCTGTGATTATGGCTGTGCTGTAAGAATTCCATAACTCATCTATACCTATCTTCTCAACTTCACTGGGTGTTTTGGAATGATTGGCAAGTTCCTGATTGAAATTAATGTTAGCATTTCTTCTTGTAGGCTGTGGCTGTTTATCTTTCTGTGTACTGATTTCTTGTGTTGACTTTTCAATTTTAGTTTTATTTTCCCTATGCACAGGTTGTGATCACTGTTGACATCTGCACCCCTATAAGAGATCCATGAGAGATGTTCTGTATTGCTTTCTAATACAAAAATGATCTATCTCATTTCTAGTTCTATCATCTGGAGATATCCACATTGTTTTATGTATCTCTTTGTGTGGGAATATTGTGCCTCCAATGACCATGCCCTCTGTTAGACATACTTCAATTAATCTTTCTCCATTCTGATTAACTATGTCAATTCCTTCTTTCTCCATCACTTTTTTCAACATCAGCATTATCCTTCCCTACCTTAGCATTGAAGTCCCCCAGAGCAATTAGGATGTCGTGTTTAGGGACTTTGTTGATGATTTGTTGTAGTTGGTGATAGAAGTCGTCTTTCACATCATCATCTGCATCATTCGTGGGTGCATAACAATGTATTATTGTCATTCTTCCGTGTCGTAGGTTGTATCGTGCTCTTATTATACGACTGTTCACCGGTTCCCATTCTACAAGGCTCTTTGCAGCTACATTTGACATAATAATGGCCACCCTATCCCAGATTTTACCATCATTTCTGCCTGAATGTATTATTAACTTACCATTTTCCGCCGATCTTTTACCTGCTTCTGGCCATCGCATTTCGCTGATGCCTAGTATGTCTAGATGGTATCTCTCCATTTCTTTGATGACCTGAGTAGTTTTTGTTGGTGATGCCATTGTTCTCACATTCCAGAATCCAATCTTTGTCACATGTTTGGGGCCGACGAATGATCTCTTCGGAGTTGGCATCCCTAGTGCTCGGTTGGTTTCTCTGCGAGTTTCCATAACGATATCTTTTTTTGCCATCTGCAGTCGCCTCTAGATAGGTCCCAGGATAAGGTTGTTAGCCTTATGTCCAACTCCCGGTATATGATATGTAACAGATCAAGCGGAATTCCGCTGATTTCTGCATGCTGGCGAGAGCGTTAAAAAAATGTCCGCCATCTTGCACGTCACGCTGGAAGATGAGGTTTACCACTATATAAATCAGGACTATATACAACAGGACAACACTCAAATGAGATTCACTGCTATATAAATCAGGACAACACTAAGATGAGGTTTACCACTATATAAATCAGGACTATATAAAACAGGACAACACTCAAATGAGATTCACTGCTACATAAATCAGGACAATACTAAGATGAGGTTTACCACTATATAAATCAGGACAACATTCATATGGGACTGACAGAACACAGATCATAGCAGTACTCTGATGAGATTCACACAACAGAAATCATACAAACACACAAGCTTGAAGGTAAATATAGTGAGAAATAAAACTTACATTTCTTCTGTTGACATCTTGGTGATTCCCACAGCCAAAGCATGTTGTTTGCCTTCTGCCATGATTGCCTGGCCTTAGTCAAGGGAAAAAACTCACTGTCTACACAAAAAGCTTTATTCTAGCATGCTTTGCTAGACAAGCTACACTGACATGGATTGGAACAATAATGTATAAAGGACATACAGAATGATGTTCTCGTTACAATGGCACATTGTACTCCCATCAATGTTTTATCATATTCTAAGGGTTACTGCTGTCTACATTGTCAATGTTTTATCACTAGGTTTACTGCTACTGTCCATCTTGTCAATGTTTTATCACTAGGTTTACTGCTCCTGTCCATCTCGTCAATGTTTTATCACTAGGTTTACTGCTGCTGTCCATCTCGTCAATGCTTTATCACTAGGTTTACTATTATCTGTTGTTGGACCCCTGGAATTTGTGTGCCAGTCATGTTACAAAATTTTAACTCTTTTTTTTTTGCCTTCAGTGACTTTCATTTTTATCTCACATACACCAAACTGATTCTGTAAGACAATCCATTTATCCTTAAATATACTGACATGACAGGTATATGTACAGCATATTCTGGCCCACATTACAACACAGGTATATATCAAGAGAGTTTCTTTAACAGGTGTGGGAGGTGTCCTTTGTTAAAAATACTTTTTTTAACTGCTGGATAGAGAGTATACTGTGACAATACGTTGCTGAGCATAAGAAGCAGATATGCTATGCCTGGACTCACCTGGTGTCAAATCAACAGAAAAAAAAAATGTTAAAAGTCTGTTTTCTTATCTTTTCTACCCCCTAAATCCACATCCAACTTTACCAAGTTTATGCTCCCAAGATACTGCATCAGCTGTAACCTTTGTGAAGCCCAACTTTATAAGAAGTCATACTTTTGAAAGATAACGCAAACACAGCCAAAAACCTGCCACCATATAAGACTACTACAGCAGTGAACTTCTTTATACAGATCTGTACAAAAGGATACAACAATCTGATCTTTATCAACTTTTGTCATGCGAGCCCCAGGTGAGGTGAGCCCTGGGCACATGATGTTGGCTCCACTCAGAACAAATCGTATAGCTCCTTTATCCACTTGCATATGAGGAAGTATGAAGGGATCTGAGGAGTTGTCAGATGTCATTGATGTACTGACAGAACTGTGAGGAGTTGTCAGATGTCACTGATGTACTGACAGAACTGTGAGGAGTTGTGAGATGTCACTGATGTACTGACTGAACTGTGAGTTGTTGTCAGATGTCACTGATGTACTGACAGAAGTGTGAGGAGTTGTGAGATGTCACTGATGTACTGACAGAAGTGTGAGGAGTTGTGAGATGTCACTGATGTACTGACAGAAGTGTGAAGTGTTGTGAGATGTTATTGATGTACTGACAGAAGTGTGAAGAGTTGTGAGATGTTATTGATGTACTGACAGAAGTGTGAAGAGTTGTTATTGATGTACTGACAGAAGTGTGAAGAGTTGTGAGATGTCATTGATACACAGATAGAAGTGTGAAGAGTTGTGAGATGTCACTGATGTACAGACAGAAGTGTGAAGCGTTGTCAGATGTCATTAATGTACTGACAGAAGACTGCATAATGTTTATTGATACTGATATCATTTTTTTGTATCATAATTGTTTTACAAATATGACTTGTTGGGTCAGAAATAAAATCATCTTCAGCTTTCCAAGCCATTAAGGCTTATTGCTGCAGATAAAGTTTGCCTCCATTCCTCTCTGTTCCTAATCTTCTCTCTCCATTTGGTAACACCAGTTTCTTTTATATCCTCTTCCATGCTATCTTTCTATCTCTGTCTTAGTCTACCCCGTAGTCTTGTTTCTCTCATCTTTTGTGCATACATAATATTTGTTCGTCTGTTTCTTCCATTTTTTTCTACATGCACCATCCAGCGTAGTCTGTTTAGTTTCAAGACGTTTATAATTCCAGTTGGGATTTAAATAAGCTGTTCAGTTCAGTGTTCTTTCTAGCTCTCCATTCTCCACTGTTGGTATCCTTTGTGGGCACAAAGATTCTTCTTAGGATTTTTAAAAATATCTACATGAAAAAAGTTGACAAATTAAACTGTAAATAGATTCTATACTCACAGAAAAAGTGTGCAATGCTTTAAAAAGCACCATGAACATGCTCAGGTGATGATTGAAATAAAATCTGGCACACATTATGTTTGATTATCCAATAACAGATAACATGATAACTTTCAGGCCAGTCACATGTCACAAAAAAAGTTTTAAAAAACTCACCTAATGTGGCTCATCACCCCAAGAAAAGAAAATCAGTGTTTCAATATCATGTGTGTTCTCCTTGGGCAGTTAATCACTGCTTGACACTGCCTTCTCATCGAACCAATGACACGTTGTATCAATTGTTGAGGCATGTTATTCTATTCTTCTTGCAATGCATGGGCTAATTCTTGGTGGTTTCCAGGACGATTGTGTCATCTTCGCAATCTGCGGTCCAGTTCATCCCAAATGTGCTCGATAGGTGACAGGTCATGCCTTGTCCATTAGCATCCAAAAAAGGCATTACATGGCCTGTAATGATTTCATCCCTATATCATAAACCTGCAAGGTTACCATTGAGGAAGAATAGGTTGTTTGGCCAGCATAGGAAATTCTCCCCAAAACCATTACACTGCCTCCTCTCCTGCTATCCATCTCTAGCACAGTTATTTGCAAAGCGTTCTCCTCTTCACCTGTACACTAAAGCACGGCCATCATAGCCTTGCAGACAGAATCTGGACTCATCAGTGAATAAGATCTGTCTCCATTGATAATAGGGCCATGCCACATGGTGCCTGGCCTAGGTCAAGCGGGTTTGTCTGTGACAAACTATCAGTACTGGTCTAACTGCAGGCCTATGAGGTAAGAGATTTACCTCTCTGAGTCTGTTCCGCACTGTCCTGCCCGACACACATCTTAAACCTGGAATGTTACCTGGAGAAACCTGTTACGAAGGTGCATGAGGTGGATGTGGCAGTCTTGTGCAAGGGTGGTAACTCGTGGTCTACCGCTTCTATGGCAGTCAGCAAGGGAACCATTTTGGTTAAAACAACTTTGAAGGCGTGATATTGTGTTTCTGTGAACATTAAAACATTGAGATACTGCTGCTACTGTTGATCCAGCAATTAACATCCCAACAGCTATTTCTCGCTGATGTTCGTTCAATCTTGGCATGATGATAAAAGATGTTTATGTTGGAATTCCACTACTCCTTTCTTCAACGATTATGTGAAGAGATCTCTGAGAACAGAATTACACATGTACCCTCATTTTATCCATGGGCAGTAACCAATCATTGATCACTGCACATGATTTCACTGGAGCTGTGGTTATCGCCCCATGAATAGTGCGATCAATTTCGTGCAGCACGGGGAAGTGGACAACGCTCAGACAAAACTTAATGCCAAATCTGATTTCATTTCACTCATGACAATGTGACTGGTGCGCTTGACACCACTGCACACTTACTTTTTTCCATGAGTTTACAAGAATCCAATGGATAAAGTAGGATTAAAATAAGTTTTAAGATGAATATATTGTGTATATTGGTGTTGTTTTATTGTGTATATTGTAGTAGTGTAGTATTACTGTACACATGATAACATGTCATGCAAGTGCCTTTTGTTTATATTGCTTGCTATCATGAGACTGCTGACTACAATCTGATAAATTAAAGAGATGTACACAATAAAATGTGTGTATAGATTAATGGAAAAGTTAAATAGTCAGCATTTACCTCAGTGTTGACTTCACTTACATTTGTGTAGTAGCTTGAGTGAGGGATACAGAGGACCCTCTCTCTGTCTGAAGAAAAGAACCTCACCTGACTGGCTACACAGAAGTTCAATGTGTTCATGGCTGGGGATACAAACAGACAGAGAAAATAATGTGTTCATGGCTGGGGATACAAACAGATAGAGAAAATAATGTGTTCATGGCTGGGGATACAGACAGACAAACAGAAAATAATGTATTCATGACTGGGAATACAGACAGAGAAAAAAAAATAATGTGTTCATGGTTGGGGATAAAGAAAGAGAAAGAAAATACTGTGTTCATGGCTGAGGATACAGACAGAGAAAGAAAATAATGTGTCTTTGGCTGGGGAGATAAACAGAGAGAAAAAATAAATAATGTGTCCATGGGTGGGGAGATAGACAGAAAAAAATAATGTGTCCATGGCTGGGAAGATAAACAGACAAAAAATAATGTGTTCTTGGCTGGGGAGATAAACAGTCAGAAAAAATAAATAATGTGTTCATGGCTGGGGATACAGTCAGAAAAAATAAATAATGTGTTCATGGCTGGGGATACAGACAGGAAAAATAAATAATGTGTTCATGGCTGGGGATACAGACAGGAAAAATAAATAATGTGTTCATGGCTGGGGATACAGACAGATAAAATAAATAATGCGTTCATGGCTGGGGATACAGACAGACAGAGAAAATAATGTGTTCATGTCTGGGGATACAGACAGACAGAGAAAATAATGTGTTCATGGCTGTGGATAGACAGAGAAAATAATGTGTTCATGGCTGGGGATACAGACAGACAGAGAAAATAATGTGTTCATGGCTGGGGATACAAACAGACAGAGAAAATAATGTGTTCATGGCTGGGGATACAAACAGATAGAGAAAATAATGTGTTCATGGCTGGGGATACAGACAGACAAACAGAAAAATAATGTATTCATGACTGGGAATACAGACAGAGAAAAAAAAATAATGTGTTCATGGTTGGGGATAAAGAAAGAGAAAGAAAATACTGTGTTCATGGCTGAGGATACAGACAGAGAAAGAAAATAATGTGTCTTTGGCTGGGGAGATAAACAGAGAGAAAAAATAAATAATGTGTCCATGGGTGGGGAGATAGACAGAAAAAATAATGTGTCCATGGCTGGGAAGATAAACAGACAAAAAATAATGTGTTCTTGGCTGGGGAGATAAACAGTCAGAAAAAATAAATAATGTGTTCATGGCTGGGGATACAGTCAGAAAAAATAAATAATGTGTTCATGGCTGGGGATACAGACAGGAAAAATAAATAATGTGTTCATGGCTGGGGATACAGACAGGAAAAATAAATAATGTGTTCATGGCTGGGGATACAGACAGATAAAATAAATAATGCGTTCATGGCTGGGGATACAGACAGACAGAGAAAATAATGTGTTCATGTCTGGGGATACAGACAGACAGAGAAAATAATGTGTTCATGGCTGTGGATAGACAGAGAAAATAATGTGTTCATGGCTGGGGATACAGACAGACAGAGAAAATAATGTGTTCATGGCTGGGGATACAAACAGACAGAGAAAATAATGTGTTCATGACTGAGAATACAGACAGAGAAAGAAAATAATGTGTTCATGGTTGGGGATACAGACAGAGAAAGAAAATAATGTGTCCATGGCTGGGGAGATAGACAGAAAAAAATAAATAATGTGTCCATGGCTGGGGAGATAACCAGACAGAAAAAATAATGTGTTCATGGCTGGGGATACAGACAGAGAAAATAATGTGTTCATGGCTGGGGATACAGACAGACAGAAAAAATAATCTGTCCATGGCTGGGGATACAGACAGAGAAAATAATGTGTTCATGGCTGGGGATACAGACAGAGAAAATAATGTGTTCATGGCTGGGGATACAGACAGAGAAAATAATGTGTTCATGGCTGGGGATACAGACAGAGAAAATAATGTGTTCATGGCTGGGGATACAGACAGAGAAAATAATGTGTTCATGGCTGGGGATACAGACAGACAGAGAAAATAATCTGTCCATGGCTGGGGATACAGACAGAGAAAATAATGTGTTCATGGCTGGGGATACAGACAGAAAAAATAATCTGTCCATGGCTGGGGATACAGACAGAGAAAATAATGTGTTCATGGCTGGGGATACAGACAGACAGAAAAAATAATGTGTCCATGGCTGGGGATACAGACAGAGAAAATAATGTGTTCATGGCTGGGGATACAGACAGACAGAAAAAATAATCTGTCCATGGCTGGGGATACAGACAGAGAAAATAATGTGTTCATGGCTGGGGATACAGACAGACAGAAAAAGTCATGTGTTCATGGCTGGGGATACAGACAGAGAAAATAATGTGTTCATGGCTGGGGATACAGACAGACAGAAAAAATAATGTGTTCATGGCTGGGGATACAGACAGACAGAGAAAATAATGTGTTCATGGCTGGGGATACAGACAGACAGAAAAAATAATGTGTTCATGGCTGGGGATACAGACAGACAGAGAAAATAATGTGTTCATGGCTGGGGATACAGACAGACAGAAAAAATAATGTGTTCATGGCTGGGGATACAGACAGACAGAAAAAATAATGTGTTCATGGCTGGGGATAGACAGACAGAAAAAATAATGTGTTCATGGCTGGGGATACAGACAGACAGAGAAAATAATGTGTTCATGGCTGGGGATACAGACAGACAGAAAAAATAATGTGTTCATGGCTGGGGATACAGACAGACAGAAAAAATAATGTGTTCATGGCTGGGGATAGACAGACAGAAAAAATAATGTGTTCATGGCTGGCGATACAGACAGACAGAAAAAATAATGTGTTCATGGCTGGGGATACAGACAGACAGAAAAAATAATGTGTTCATGGCTGGGGATACAGACAGACAGATAAAATAATGTGTTCATGGCTGGGGATACAGACAGACAGAAAAAATAATGTGTTCATGGCTGGGGATACAGACAGACAGAAAAAATAATGTGTTCATGGCTGGGGATACAGACAGATAAAATTAATAATGTATCCATGGCTGGGGAGATAAACAGACAGAAAAAAAAAATGTGCTCATGGTTAGGGATACAGACAGACAAAGAAAATTAATGTGTCCATGGGTAATCTGGAGTGTTACTTTATGTCATCTTTGACTTTCAGGAGATGTTAGCATTAGCCCTCAAATCTAGAAACAAGACTGACCACTTGACTAGTTTGAGCGGCTCCTTCTTGGGCATGATCTGGTCAAGATAATCCTCTATGTGGTGGAACTGGTCAAGGATTTGACTGCGGATGCCCTTCTGAACTGAGGACTTGGCAATGTTGGAGTTTCCAACATTTTCTTTCTCATCAAATCTGCAAGTCAAACAATTCAGTGTATGTATATAGCACATAAAAAAGACATGGCTGTTACTATGATAGACTGTTGAGGGTTTTGTATCTGACTGATAAAGATAAAATGTAACTTATAACTATGGAAATATGTGGCCAAGATAAAATATGAATAAAATAAGATTGTATGGAAATATATGATGAAAATCTTGGTGAGGTAAAAGTTATCCTTCACTCTAGTTAACTCTTCAATTTGTTTATACATCTTACATCCTTCCCGTGCCATTAAACGTCACATAGGGCTCGCATAGTTGTTTGCCAAGTTTTCCTATTCTCTGTGGAGTCTTTCAACTTCATCAAGGGATGTTATGCCCACTAAATTGGGTTCTCTTAACCTCCCCGTTATGGAATCTCGCAGAAGTTTATACATACATACATACAAATGATTGTAAGGGAGTATATGATGAAGATACAATATGACCATATGGGAATATATGATGAAGATAGAATATGACTGTATAGGAATATATGAAGATAAAATATGCCTGTATGGGAATATATGAAGATAAAATATGACCGTATTGGAATATACAAAGATAAAATATGACCGTATGGGAATATCAATATATATATATATAAATGAATGTGTGTATGTATGTATATTCTAGCATAACGCTGGACCACCTGGAGCAATTTCAACCAAACTTGGCACACATATGACTTATAGTCTGGATAGTGCAACGAGGGGGTCAGATCACCCCTAGGGGTCAGGGTGACATGTAAAAATAATTAAAAATGAACAATATTAGTGTCAAATCCAGTTTTCGGGGTCACTGAGATGGAAGGTGACACTTCCAATGCCATTTAAGTCCAAGCTCAGCCCCAATTGGCATGGGGTCCTAGGGGTTGGATGTGGTGACATGTACAATAATAGAAAAAGACTGATATTAGTGTTGGAATCCATAGTTTTCGCAGTCGCTGAGATGAATAGTAACATTCCCAATGCCATTTAAGTCCAAGCTCAGCCTCCATCAGCATGGAGGCCTAGGGTTTGGGTGGGATGGGGGTGACATAAAAAAAATAAAACGTCCAAAGTGACCGAGATTAATGTCAAATCCATAGTGTTCAGTGTCACTAAGCTTTTGGTGACAATTAAGCCCACATTTATTCGAATAGAAGGAATAGAACTCTGTAGAACCGTCTGGACTCTGTAGAGCCTTCTAGAAGGTTGTGGAAATGAACAGATCATTATAGAACCTTCTAGAAGATGGTAGAATTGAACAGACATCTATAGACCCTTCTAGAAGGCTGTGAAAATGAATAGAACGTTGTAGAACTGCCTAGAAGGTTGTGGAAATTAACAGAACTTTGTTGATTGGGATAAATAAATACCTGGGCAATGGCGGGTAATCAGCTAGTATGAAGATAAAATATGACCGTAAGGGAATATATGAAGATAAAATATGACCATATGGCAATATATGGTGAAGATAAAGAAGACACAGAGAAGTCACCTAATAAAACAATGCTATAAATTGTGATCATTGCCATGGTGATGCTGACAATGGCAACACAGTGCTCACTGCAAGAATGCCATGCTTATAAAGATAAGAGAAAACTTGTACAGCCAGGAGAAACATTTGTTCAAGAAAAGCTGTGCATTCTCAATTTTCTGAGCATGAGAAACAATGGCACTTTTTATCTCATAAGATGGTTCTGAAGCAGGCAGATATTAGATGTTTGTGCATGATGCAGTCTCATGACTGACTCTACCAGTATTACATTGTTGTAACTGGCCACAGTAATTGTTATATTTGTGTTGTTCAAAGATTAACTCAGTTTTTGAACTCCCCATTAACTGAGTGTATTTTTTCAGCTTTATCTGGTCAGCTAGTTGGGATGTAGTATTCTGTCCTTGTTGCACTGTAGGTAGGACAGTCAAGAGCAGTACTGCAACTGCTGCCTTAGACCCTCTCCCTCCAGATTTATTACTAGTTTTTGGCTCTCCTAAGCTACCCACAAGATGGTATGTCAGTCAGAGGCTGTACCACAAGACAGTGGGTAAGACAGTCACAGACTGTACAAGACAGTGGGTAAGACAGTCACAGACTGTACAAGACAGTGGGTAAGACAGTCACAGACTGTACAAGACAGTGGGTAAGACAGTCACAGACTGTACAAGACACTGGGTAGGTCAGTCACAGACTGTACAAGACAGTGGGTAAGACAGTCACAGACTGTACAAGACAGTGGGTAGGTCAGTCAGGGGCTGTACAAAAAGACAGTGGATAGGACAGTACATGACTGGGTAAGACAGTTACAGATTGTACAAGACAGTCATAGACTGTACAACAAGACAGTGAGTAGGACAGTCAGAGGCTGTACTGCAAGACAGTGGGTAGGTCAGTCAGAGGATGTACAAAAAGACTACAGACTGTACAACAAGACGGTAAGACAGTCACAGACTGTACAAGACAGTGTGTAGGACAGTCAGAGACTGTACAAGACAGTGGGTAGGACAGTCAGAGACTGTACAAGACAGTGGGTAGGACAGTCAGAGACTGTACAAAAAGACAGTGGGTAGGACAGTCAGAGACTGTAAAAAAGACAGTGGGTAGGACAGTCACAGACAAGACAGTGGGTAGGACAGTCAGAGACTGTACAAGACAGTGGGTAGGACAGTCACAGACTTTACAAGACAGTGGGTAGGACAGTCACAGACTGTACAAGACAGTCGGTAGGACAGTCACAGACTACTGGTAACTGTCATACACTAACAGGCAAACCTAACCTGACCTGGCAGAGAAAGAAAGAGGATGGGTGTATTTATTCCAGATACTAATATTAACAGATGTAGCAGCGCAGGTGCCAAACAAAAAAAACCCTTTATCTCCCCCCCCCCCATACACACAAACAAATGAAATCAAAATATGAAAACAAAACATAAAACTCTAGTATCAAAGTCAGGCCATGAAGCCAGTTGTAGCAATGTAAATACAAGACGTGCATGGTTCGGCCTGGTGTGTTAACAAGAGTGTGCGGTTTGTGTGGGTCAGTGAAGACTTTGTACTGAAACTGGGCTATGCAATTTATGTTGCGTCAAAAGTACTTGTGATTTTCCTTCAGACTTGGTCTTTTTTACTTGAGTCACAGCTACAGAAATATCCCTAATGTGAATTAACACACCCCTTTCTAGGAAAACAAATGTCGGAGAAATGTATCCAGGCTATTATAGTTGTTCGTATCGGTCTCTACACGGCTCCAACACTCGTAGCATCGTTTTATTGGTTAGTGCCCAGACTAAAGTGTGGGTGAACGGGTGTATGAAGAGTTTTCACCCACACTAAACTATTGATGAACGCCTTATGAAGAGTTTAACTCACTTTTTAAACATGTCTGTTCAAGCAGGAGTCAGGTCTCTGAAGAAACAAAATATCTTTCCTCTCCTTTCTGTTCGCTCACGACCAGACAACCGGAAGTGCAATAAGGGCGACTTATTTGTAATAAAATTTGGTTTGGAATCGTTTCAATATTTCCATGAGTTGTTAAAAACGAAGTCACTATTTAAAAGAGAGAGAGAGAGAGAGAGAGAGAGAGAGAGAGAGAGAGAGTTATAAGGATAGTAATTTATTAATTTTTTATTTTCACCTTCAGTTTCCTCCTTTAAATTCGCTTTTTAAAAACTCTTTAATTAACTTCTCAAATAGCGATGATAATATCAACTCTTTTCTTTCTTATTTTTCTATTGTAAAACTGAACCATACACTTCGGCCAATCTTTACTTTCCTTTATTTACCATAGCTGACTAAGATCCTGTTCCACCTCTCCGTTGGTATCCCCAGTAAAAGGCATAGCCTGGCTAATGGGGCAGAGATCGCCATAGTCCTCATGGTGGTGGATGTTTGGTAAAGAAGCATTGCACATGCCATAACCCGCTTCCAAGCCGATACGATGCTGTATCTCAACACCTTCACATCATCGGAAGAACACCAGCTCGCAGATATAGGGAGATTGTACAAGTATACACATAAACATAGATGTAATTAAGTACATGCTCACATGCACACACAATTTTGTCTTGTTGCTGGCGTGAAGAATATGTTATTTCAGTCTCACTATTAACTCACCAAATGTTCCGTGAAAGTTGTCTTGCTGTTAGTAATTACATCCCATCCATGAATTGGCTGCGACCATCATCGGCTGAGAAGGGGAGGGCTTGAAAACATCAGGAAAGATAAGTCAGAAGACAGGCAGGAGAAGCCCAGAACAGTACAGTTATAGAACAAGGTAGATAGAGGTGTATGGTGCAGTTTTACAAAGTGAGGGAGGAAGTGAGCAAGGTGAGAAAAAAACGAATATAAAGTATGAGAATGTATAAATGAAAAAACATACAACATCCGATATTTCGGCGTGAGCCTTATTCGAGGATACATGCAAAAACAAAATACAAACATATAACTTATCTGAAGCGTCTTGCTCTCAGTAAAGCGGAAATGTGTGTGGAAGAAGGAGGAGGAGGAAAAAAAACCGTTGCCTACAGACAAAAGATTCCCGATATAGCCAATCATAGCGAAGAAGCGGAGAGAGAGGAGCAGAACAAGTGGGAGAAAGGGGTTGGGGGAAGGCAATAGAAACATGATAGCCGCTATAGGTGTCGGGGGGGGGGGGGGGGGGGGCGGGGGGAAAGGGGAGAGAAAAGAGGACGCGAGAGATAATGAATGAAGAACTTAAACACCTTGCTCACTTCCTCCCTCACTTTGTAAAACTGCACCATACACCTCTATCTACCTTATTTATATTAACCAGTTTTACTGCAGTCGCCTCCCTTTTATCTGTCACATTCTCCTACTTGACTGCGACATTGTTGCGTAAATTTTTGTTCGTTTTCGTTGACTTGTGCCGTGCTATCTATCCCTCTATTTCTTTCCAGACTCTGTACCTCTGTCTATCCCACTGTTCATTTTCAGAGTCTGTACCCTTTCCTGGTAGGTTTCATCTCCCTCACCTGTTATCATCTCTTCATTCATCTTCGTTTTCATTCCTTCTGTGCGTGTCAGGTTAGCCTCTACTCTCCCTCCACACCCCAGTCATTCGATATCTCTTCTGGTCACCATGCCTTCTTTAAATCGTATCACCAAATCTCTCAAGTCTTTTATTACTCTCTCTTTCAGTCTTTTGTCACCTCCCCTTTCCCGCACCGCCACTGACCTCGCTTTTGCCACGTACAAGAAGACGCGGTTCACTTCTCACGTTAATTTTCTCAACAACTGTCTTCTCCTGAGGGTTGTTCCCAAAGGTTTTACTTCTAAGTTTTCACCGGCCATGGGCACTCTCCACCCCAGAATCCGTCAGCGTCTTTGTGCTATCGAAACCAATCGCGCATTTCAACGCATGCGCTGCGTCGTGGAGGGACACATTAAACTCCTCTCGGACCTTGATAGTCAGATCGCTCTACTCTCTGCCCGTCTCCACCACATTACACATGATAATTACCTCATCTATCGCCTGATCCGTGAGATTATTCACTCCACCATCAGACAATTCTACCTGCAACTTTCTTCTCTCAAAAAGCAGAAACTTTCTGCTGTCCGTCCCTCTACGGCCTCTCCCAGACCCGCCACCGCTTCTGCCCCCACTAAGGTGGTTTGTATCCCTCCGGATATTCCTCTTTCGGCTGATGAAGTGTCTGTCCTGGGGAAAGGTTTACAGTTTGTTCCCCTCCGTCCTTCTGCTGACCAGTTCTCACTCCTTCAAGATGTCCACCGTTTCCATCGCAGACTGCGTTTAAAGTTCCATTTCCAAGACGCGTCCCAACCTTCATCATCCCAATCCACCTCCGATGATGACCCTTTCTCTCGCTTCTCCAAACAACCATCCACCTGGACACCTTCAGCAGGAGCGTCTCGTGCCTTGGAACTCTACATTGATCACACTCTCCACGAAATCCGCAAGCTTCGCCTTCCCCGTGTACGACACTCTAACCTGACCCCCGGGGAGCAACGCGCACTTTATCAACTCCAGCGCAGGCGAGATATCGTGATCAAGAGTGCAGACAAGGGTGGAGCTATTGTTTGTTGGAAGAAAGAATTGTACATCCAGGAGGCCATGGGCCAGCTGAGCAACACTAAATTTTATGTCTCTCGCCCTCAAGATCCGACTCTGGCCAACAACCACCATGTTCGAGACACAATCAACGAACTCATCCACAAGACCAAGTCTGGTCTTTCTCCCTCGGCTACACATCTTCACATCCGCGACAGCTGCTTAGGGAAACCATCTTTTTATCTACTCCCTAAGATTCACAAACCAGGAAATCCAGGAAGGCCCATAGTGTCTGCTTGTTCCTGCCCTACGGAACAAATCTTTGATTTTCTTGACAGCATCTTTCAACCTCTGGTCACTAGTCTGCCCACTTATCTCAAGGACACCAATCATGCTCTCATTACTTTTGAGACCCTTACACTCCTGCCTGGTCACACCTACCGTATCTTCACCCTTGATATAGTATCCTTATACACATCCATCCCACATGATCAGGGACTTCAGGCCGTCAAGTTCTTTCTGAACAAAAGACGCAATCCCTCTATTCCTACTTCTACTATTATGCGCCTTACACAACTTGTCCTCCAACTCAATTCTTTTGAATTCAATGGCCTTTACTTTGACCAGATTAGTGGTGTAGCCATGGGTACCAAGATGGGCCCCAGCTACGCGTGTCTGTTCATGGGCCACTTCGAACACAAGATTCTGAGAGCCTTTAGAGGCCCTTTTCCCGCCTTCTATAGACGCTACATAGACGATGGCATTGGGATCACATCAATGCCAGAGGAAGACCTTAACAACTTTATCAGTTTTGTTAAAGAATACAATCCTGTCATTTCTTTCACCTCCCATATCTCTGCTATTTCCGCTAACTTTCTTGACATTGCCGTCACTATCGGCCCCTCCGGGCTTACTACTTCTATCCACTATAAACCTACAGACTGTCACAGCTACCTCCTGTACTCTTCCTCCCATCCCAGATCGTGTAAGGACTCTATTCCTTTTTCCCAGCTTCTTAGGTTGCGACGTTTGTGTAAGGAGGATTTGGATTTCCAGGATCAAGGCCACAGATTACTAGATTTCTTCCGTCAACGCGGCTATCCAGACTCTCGTCGTCTTGGAACCGCATTAGCCACATATCGCGGCAACAAGCCCTCACCCCTAAACCGCACTGTAGCTCGGACAGGGTGAAACTAGTACTCACGTACCACCCCCATAGCTTGGCAGTTAAAAACATACTGTTTCGCCATCTCCACCTCCTCCAGACCGAGCCTGAGACACGTGAACTTTTTGGGGAACCCCCATTGGTGGCTTACAGACGTGACAAAAACCTCAGGGACCTTTTAATTCGTAGTCATCTTAAGACCGATGACACTTTTTATAGTACCAGACGTTGTGGACGCCGTAGATGCAACACTTGTCCGTTTGTTGTCGAGGCCAGCCAGATCTCTTTCCCTAAATCCACGTTATCAGTACAGGAGGGTTTCACCTGCACTTCACGAAATGTCATTTATGTTATCATGTGCAAACGTTGCGGTTTGAAGTACATAGGGGAAACTGGCTTACGGTTAGGAGATCGATTTCGCCAGCATCTCAGTGATATTTCTAAGAGGGCCTGGACACCTGTGGCTAAACATTTTTGCCTTGGTAACCACAGGGGCAAACATGACATTTCGGTTAGTGCGATCCGCTCTTGTTCCGCAGATGTACGATCTCGGAGGGTCCTAGAACAGCGCCTTATTTTTCAGACTGGCTGTCTCCACCCAGCTGGAATTAACAATGTCTTCAACTTTCTGTAACTTCTTTATTTTTCCACTGGCCTTTTTTATACTCTAATTTCTTTCTCTATGCTACCCCTCCCTACCACCATCCTATTTCCTTCTCTGCCAACATATTGGTCTTGTCCCATTCACCCAGTTTTACATTTCCTCCCTGTATGTGTTTAAGTTCTTCATTCATTATCTCTCGCGTCCTCTTTTCTCCCCTTTCCCCCCGCCCCCCCCCCCAGACACCTATAGCGGCTATCATGTTTCTATTGCCTTCCCCCAACCCCTTTCTCCCACTTGTTCTGCTCCTCTCTCTCCGCTTCTTCGCTATGATTGGCTATATCGGGAATCTTTTGTCTGTAGGCAACGGTTTTTTTTCCTCCTCCTCCTTCTTCCACACACATTTCCGCTTTACTGAGAGCAAGACGCTTCAGATAAGTTATATGTTTGTATTTTGTTTTTGCATGTATCCTCGAATAAGGCTCACGCCGAAACATCGGATGTTGTTTTTTTTTCATTTATACATTCTCATACTTTATATTCGTTTTTTTTCTCACCTTGCTCACTTCCTCCCTCACTTTGTAAAACTGCACCATACACCTCTATCTACCTTATTTATATTAACCAGTTTTACTGCAGTCGCCATCCCTTTTATCAGTTATAGAACAGTACACTTACAGAATACTGGAGTTACAGAAAAGCTGGGACCATCTGACTCATAACGCTTTGTTGTTTACCATATGGTATCTTTTGTCATCCTCCCTTCACCTCATTTCCCAACCAGTCGCCTGCTTCCACTATGTATTTACCTATGTCTGTCTGGGCGTATTTTGTGGCCATCTGTCTTAAAATCATTTAATTTTTTTATTTCGCGTGTGTGTGTGTGTTTATCTGTTGTGTTGTTTTTGTATGTGATCCTTGAAAAAAGGCTTTTGCCGAAATATAGGATTGTAGTATATTCTTCATATATACGTGCTCGTCTTACTTTCTGCCACTTTATGTCCAGTTTTCTCGCTCTTTCTATCTTTTTGTAAAACTCAACCATACGCCTCCATCTGCTTCAGTTACAGATTGTTACAGTTACAGAAAAGTACATTTACAGAACGGCACAGTTACAGAATAGTATAGGAATATAATAATGCAATTACAGAATAGTATATAGCCCAGATAAGAACATTCGTTGTTTAATTTAGAATTACAGATGTCTGATGTTTTATTTGAACAAGATATCTGAAGTTTTCTACATGCTAAAACCTTTACTTGAACAAGATATCTAATATTTGCTACATTGAGAACTTTTACTTGAGCAAGATATCTTATGTTTGCTACATTCAGAACTTTTACTTGAGCAAGATATCTTATGTTTGCTACATTCTGAACTTTTACTTGAACAAGATGTCTTATGTTTGCTACATTCTGAACTTTTACTTGAACAAGATATTTTATGTTTGTTACATTCTGAACTTTTACTTGAACAAGACATCTTATGTTTGCTACATACAGAACTTTTACTTGAACAAATTGATCTGCCTCTCTCTCTCTCTCTCTCTCTCTCTCTCTCTCTCTCTCTCTCTCTCAGCATATTTGTAGAATGTCTGGAATAGAGTGAAAGATGTATGATAAAGGGCAGAATGTCAGACGGGCCTGCGTGCCCAATTCTTAACCCTTTTGAAATAAAGATCAATCAATCAGTCAATCTCTCTCTCTCTCTCTCTCTCTCTCTCTCTCTCTCTAGCCATCAAATACTAAAATGATATAGTTCGAAAAGTAACCTGTTATATACTGTTAGAAATTATTTTAACGTTTGTTAAAAAAACATATGTTAGAAGATCTGTACTGAAAATACATTTTTGTTTATGGATTGTATGCGTGTGTGAGAGCTATTTTATTCGGTTAATTACTTCTCTTTTACTTTGACTGTAATAGTTTAATCTTACACTCTTTTGATATGTTTATTTCCCTAATGTAATGTGTATACTTGTATTAAATCGAGTGTGTGGGAAGAATGAAAGATGGAGTGATGAAGGGCAGAATGTAAGACAGGCCTGCGTGCCCAATTCTTTACCCTTTAAAAATAAAGATCATTCATTCATTCATTCATTTATTCTCTCTCTCCCTCTCTCTCTCTCTTTTAATTGTGCTAGCATGAAAGACCATATTTCAATGTCTATAACGTGGTATGTGTGTGTGTTAAGCATCTATACTGGCAGCAAGAAGCAGCAGTTCGAGTTGAAAATAGAATTGGAAAATATCAACCTATAAAACAAGGGGTGCGACAAGGATTTGTACTATCTCCAAACCTTTTTTCTCTGTACAGCGAGAATATTCTAAGAACAATCATCACAGAACCAGGCATAAAAATTGGAGGATACAATATTAACAACCTTCGGTATGCTGACGACACAGTACTGATAGCTGAGAACCAACAAGACCTGCAAAATCTCTTGGATAAATTCGCCAAAGAAAGTGAACAGAAAGGCCTTACTTTGAACATCAAAAAGATAGAGACTATGGTTATATCTAAGAAACAGAATCCACCAAAATGCAGTATAAAATTTAATTCTAAAGCAGGTGTAGGAATTCAAATACCTTGGAGCAGTAATAACTTCAGATGGGAAATGCAGAACAGAAATTAGGAACAGAATAGGCCAAGCAAAGACTGCATTTCAGAGAATGAGAAACATATTAGCTAACACATCTTTATCAATGAATGTTAGAAAACGAGTCCTAAAATGCTATATTGAACCTATCTTGTTATATGGAAGTGAATCATGGACAATAGGCAAGTCTGCACAAAAATCATTTGAAGCAGCAGAAATGTGGTTTATTAGAAGAATGTTGCGAATCCCCTGGACAGCAAAAATAACTAATGAAGAATGTATGAGAATAGCTGGAGAGACAAAAAACCTTGTCAAAAAGATAAGAAAGAGACAATGTACTTTCATAGGACATGCAATGAGAAGAGGGGGCATTGAAAATATTATAACAACAGGAAAAATAGAAGGAAGAAGATCAAGAGGAAGACCAAGAGAAATGATACTGGACAGTCTGACGGGATGGTGTGAGAGGAGATCACAAACTGAACTGACGGCCTGTATGAAGGATCGTGTACTCTGGAGAAGCATAATGGCCAACGCCAGTCGGCACGGCACATGATGATGATGATGTGTGTGTTTATGTTAGAATGGCAGAGAGAGAGAGAGAGAGAGAGAGAGAGAGAGAGAGAGAGAGAGAGAGAGAACGAACAGCTAGAGTTGTAATTTGTGTGCGATATGAGCGTGAATGAAGAACTATAATACCATTTTTGGTATTGGTCACGTGTAAAGTATATGCAGGTGAAGTGCTGGTCACGTGTAAAGTATATGCGAGTGAAGAGGTGGTCACTTGTAAAATATATGCGAATGAAGTGCTGGTCACGTGTAAAGTATATGCGAGTGAAGTGCTGGTCACATGTAAAGTATATGCGAGTGAAGTGCTAGTCACGTGTAAAGTATATACAGGTGAAGTGCTGGTCACGTGTAAAGTATATGCGAGTGAAGTGCTGGTCACGTGTAAAGTATATGCGAGTGAAGTGCTGGTCACGTGTAAAGTATATGCAGGTGAAGTGCTGGTCACGTGTAAAGTATATGCGAGTGAAGTGCTGGTCACGTGTAAAGTATATGCGAGTGAAGTGCTGGTCACGTGTAAAGTATATGCAGATGAAGTGCTGATCACGTGTAAAGTATATGCGAGTGAAATGCTGGATTCATCATATGATAACTGTCTTCGTCTAACTCATCAACAGAAGTGTTCTGGTAAGTTTTTGTTCTGTTTTTTTTTTAAATTATAACCAATAGAAAACTCACAGTCTGCCATGTTCTTGCGTACACTAAAACTGCATGTACAAATACTTGTACACAGAAGAGGTACTGTGCATGATCTGGGTGCTCTATGGACGGGTCTTGACCTTTGATGTTTTTTCATTACCTCCCAAGCAACTGTTTCAAACTGTCCTTTCAGTCGCATTCTTTCCGCCTCTTATTCCATTCATCTTTTCTGTTGTTTTTAACCGTGCAATGGTCTTACTTTCCCATGGTATGTTGAAATAATGAGGATTGTTTTCCAAGTTCTGGCTCTGTTTTGTTTACGTCATTCTGATAGCCATTGTTGAAAAGACCCATAGGCTTGTCACGTCCTGGATTCATTGGTTTCACAGCAGACTTCCCTCATCCCCGCCAGCGATCTCCATGTCCCCATCCGTCCACCAAACTGACATTGTACAAAAATAACAATTACAATTAATGTTGATTGCTACATGTTTCTGGGCTACAGAAGTAGGTCATGAGTTTTTAAGCAAACAGATCTATGGTCCCTGTCTCACAAAGGCTATGTTAAGATAAATATGTTCCAGTTGTTCTCAGGGGACTCTTCGCTCATCTTCACTTTCTGGGGTAATCTCAACATGCTTGCAGAAAAACATATCTTTGCAGTAGTCTGTGACCTACATCCGTGGAACATGGTACAGCAATGGGAGATAACGAACGCGCTCTAACATCCTGAAGTAAAAGACGGGAGTCAAACACTGGCTACAGCATTACCCTAACAAAATCTTCAGATATGATCAAAGAAATGATTGTCGGGCCACAGCGTACAGCCTTAGTTTCTCTAACCTTCTGATACACGGAGGAATCAACAGATCCACAAAACTAGAAAATAATTAGATGAGGGGATGTTCTTCCTGGAATATATAAAACTAGAAAATTAATAGATGAGGAGATGTTCTTCCTGAAATATATAAAACTAGAAAATAATTAGATGAGGGGATGTTCTTCCTGAAATATATAAAACTAGAAAATTAATAGATGAGGAGATGTTCTTCCTGAAATATATAAAACTAGAAAATTATTAGATGAGGGGATGTTCTTCCTGGAATATATAAAGCTAGAAAATTATTAGATGAGGGGATGTTCTTCCTGGAATATATAAAGCTAGAAAATTATTAGATGAGGAGATGTTCTGCCAGAAATATGTTCTTCCTGAAATATATAGCACAAGACATGAACGTGATAGACGCATTTTCTTTTTTAAAATTGTAACCCATATAAGAAAATGTGTAGGCAGACAAAAAGTCATATCAAAGAGAAAGATAAGAAAAAGATAAGAATGTCTAGGTTCATGGTTAAAAAAAATCATCAGGTAAAACATAATCAGCATGACCATCCGTGCCTTCCTGTCCTGACGTTATCTTCTGTACTCTCACGACATATTTTATTTACCGAAAGTTGGCTGGCAGAGAATAAGAGTCAGTGTAGTAACTATAAAACTGATAGGTCCAGAAAGTTGCTCACGTTCAGCTGCCATCTCTTCTAGCTTAGTTTTGAGCATAAATCTACCGCCATTTTTGTTGGTCACGATGAAGTCTGCAGCGTTGATGTGCCTGTTTGTCTTATGTGTTTTCTTGATTCTAGACGCAGGTGAGTGATCAATCAATCAAGTGCCGTGCCGCGTGGCGTATGCGATCATTTCTCTCCACAATTCCCTGTCTTTAGATGTGATTATGAGATCCGCTGGTGACTTTCTTTCTAGCCACACTGACAGCCCATCCAGTAACTTCTCTCTCTGCCTTCCTCTGTCTCTTCTTCCCTCAATTACTCCAGTTGCCACAATGTGTTCCAATTTTCCTCTTCTCAGAAAATGTTCTACAAATCTCGCTTGTCTGCCTCTGATCTTTCCTGTAATTTGCTTTTTAACGCCAGCCTCTCTTAAGACTTCTTCGTTGATTTTCTTAAATGTCCATGGTACCTTCAACATCCTTCTTATGAACCACATTTCCATGGCCTCCATTTCTCGCTGTACCCTCTTATTCATGGACCATGCTTCACATCCATAAAACAAAATTGGCTCGATGTAACATTTAAGTACTCGGAATCTTGTTTCCATTGATATGGATCTGTTGCACAAGATGTTTCCCATTTTCTGGAATGCTGACATGGCCTTAGCACGTCTGCTTTCTATTTCGTTGTGACATTTCCCATCAGCTATTATAATTGCTCCTAAATACTTGAATCTATCAACTTGTTTCAGTTCTGTGTCATAGATGGTAATGCTACATTTTGATGGTATTCTTTTCTTTGAGATGACCGTGACTTCAGTCTCTTTTTATTTACTTTTTATTTTCACGAACCACGATGTCCAGAAGAGCCTGCTGTTCCCCTTTCACTTTTAACAATCAGGACTGTATCGTTTGCATGTGTTAAGTTGTTAAGGTTGTACCTGCCAATTGATATTCCTGGCAATCTCTTTATATTTCTCATTATGTTTTCGCTGTACAAGGAGAAGAGGTCAGGAGATAGAACACATCCTTGTCTCACTCTCAATTTTATATCTTGGAATGCTCCTATTTGGTTCTCAACCTTCATTGCTGCTGACTGCTGCCAGTATATGTTTTTGATGAGTTTCAGATCTTTCCCGTCTATGTTGATGTCTTCCAGCATTCTTATAATTTTTGTGTGTCTCACTTTATCGAATGCTTTATAGTAGTTTATGAAGCATAAGTATATGTCCGTCTTTACTTCTATTGATCTTTCCATCATTCCATCAATTTTATATATATATATATATATATATATATATATATATATGGCATTACTTGTGCCTTTTTTTCGATGAAGCCACACTGTTCTTCAGCGATTTCTGGTTTTATTTTGCCCCTGACTCTTCTCATGGCAATACGAAGCAGGATTTTGGTAACATGGCTCATAAGACTAATGGTTCGATGGTCTTCACATTCAACTGCACCTTGTTTCTTTGGTAGGGCAATGAAAACTGATTGCAAAAGGTCTGATGGGACATAGTTACTGTTGTAGATATCATTCAGCAATCTGGTAATTATTTCTATGGCAAGCTCTCCTATTGCTTTCAATTCTTCCTTGGTGATTTTATATGGTCCTGGTGCTTTGTTGTTACTTCATGTGTTTGATGGCTTCTTCCACTTCTGCTTTTAATATGGGAGGCCCCTCTTTATTATTTCGTATATCTATTTCGCTTCTATTGTCCTCATAGAGCTCTCTAATGTATTCGCACTATCGTGCCATTATTTCATCTCTGTCCATTATTGTATGCCCCTCCTTTGACTTCAGGCAACCAGTCTTGTGGTATGTCCTTTAATTTGTTAACTCCTTTATTTGTTTGTACATATTTCTTGCGAGTCCATGATGGTGTGTCTCTATTTCATTATATTTCTTATTTAGCCACTCATTTCATCAATCATTTCAGTCTTATCTATAGCATTATATCTATTATGTGCTATGGTCCTATACTGTTCTTGTATTGCCTTATCTTTCCGCAATAGCTCTCTATCTAATTCTTTGTTTTTAGCTGCTACCTTTAACATCTTTAGTCCGATTCTCACTTTTCTTACAACTGGGATGTGGTCACTGTTGCAGTCTGCGCTTGGTCTTGTTTTCACAGATAAGTGAGTTCCTGAATCTTCTGTTGATCATAATGTAATCTATCTGGTTACGTATGTTATTATGTGGGCTTTTCCATGTCCATAGTCGCCTTTGGTGTTGTTGAAACCAAGTATTTCCTATTATCATTTTATTCTTTTCTGCCCACTCAATCAACATCTCTCCTCTTGTATTTTTTATTCCTAGTCCATACTTGCCAGTAGCTTCACTGTCTTGTTTAGTCCCTACTTCTTGTGTAAATCACCCAGCACAAAGTTTACTCCACATGGTTTACTCTGTTTCATTACCATGTCCAGATTGTTGTAAAATTCTTGTATCTCATCACGTGAGTGATCACATGATGCTAACACTGTCATAGAGTAGAATTTAGGAAACGCATTCTCTGATAGGAACAATAATTAAGATGATTAGTTTGAATAAATCAGAATTCTCTACCTTGAGCAGACATGGATTGTATCATGTAGTAAGGGACAGAACAAGTTGGCAAACCTTCTACAGTCAACCTAGCAGGGGATGTCATACAATATGATGATGACGACAATCAAAACAGAAAACAGAGCACGTATAGGAAATACCAGGAAGATCTGAAGCTAAACGATCATTACAATTTTAGTAAGATTTTGGCAAGAAACTATATAAATAGTTCTTACGTATATTATAATACTAGATATAAAAATATACGCAAAGTCATCGCAGTACAGTTGTGATAATAAAATATTACAAACATTTAAAACAAAAGTAGGAAGAGCTTTATTACATTTGTGATGTTTCGCTTTTACACTTTATCATAAAAAACATACAGGACAAAGAAATAGGAAAAGAAGGGAAAGATATAAAATCACATAAATGATGTACAACAAGTAAGAATGAAAACATTGTAAAGAAAAGGAGAGCACTTAGCTGTGACTTGCAAGAAGCTGCGACTGAGAGTGCGCGTGAGCACTGTGAATATTTAATTAAAGGGCCGTGAGGTGTGTTAGTTTGATATATGTATATATGTATATATAGGTGTGTGTATACATAGGTGTGTGTATACATAGGTGTCTGTATACACACACACACACACACACACATATATATATATATATATATATATATATAACATAGAAAGCAATGGCATAGCAGTACAACACTGAACCAAATTATGTAAGTCAGTAATCCTCACTTCGTTGTCATAAGTGTGTGAGTGCCATCATAACACTTTTATCATAAGCACTAGAACATAGCAAGCCGTCCTTCCTTAATATGAACAGTTGTTAACAAGCATCATATCAAATCTCAACATTTTTTACACACACACACACACACACACACACAAACACACACACACACACACAAAAACGACATCAAACTCATGGCAAGAAATATGCATAACTGAAACATCGTTCAAGCTCTATTACATAAATAAATCATACATTGTTATCAACATAGAGCAGAGCACATACACCATCACCCTCACGAGATCATCTCTAATAACTCGTACACATCCAACCTAACTGAGTCCAGGGTGCTGGATGGGGTCATAGCCAGCAACAACATATCACATACAGTTACAACATAATCAATGCAGGCCACAGTCACACTGTATATACTTCATTGTCAGGAATCAACCACATCCACTTTATCACACGATGGCTCGTCCATCCAGACATATCCCGAACTAACTGGAAAATATTTTTGAACAACTTGTATACTAAATAGTTTTCATAGTCTAATGTCCCGGCCGCTGACAACAGACTGTTACACTGTTTACAATAGATCTGAAGTAAAGAGGGGGTGGGGGGAAGTGGAAGAGAGAGAGAGAGAGAGTACGATATAATGGTAATTTAACCGACAAGTGGAATATAATCGTAGTTTAACCGAAAGAGGATGGGTGGAGTAAATGAACGTGACTGCGATAGGCGGTTACAGGTGAGAAAGGAGTAGAACACAGCAGAGATACAATGATTGTATGAGAAAGGAGTAGAACACAGCAGAGATGCACTGATTGTATGAGAAAGGAGTAGAACACAGCAGAGATACAATGATTGTATGAGAAAGGAGTAGAACACAGCAGAGATACAATGATTGTATGAGAAAGGAGTAGAACACAGCAGAGATACAATGATTGTATGAGAAAGGAGTAGAACACAGCAGAGATACAATGATTGTATGAGAAAGGAGTAGAACACAGCAGAGATACAATGATTGTATGAGAAAGGAGTAGAACACAGCAGAGATACAATGATTGTATGAGAAAGGAGTAGAACACAGCAGAGATGCACTGATTGTATGGAAGGGGAATGTGGCTGAACTCAGACTCTGTCCCAGCATCCCATGTTGTTGTATGTAGCAGTGGATTCTGTCATCAAACTGACACTGATTGACAGCTGTTACTAGATAACCAGGGTTGCCTCTGTGGTTGTGGCCAATGAAATGATCAGAGGCTGGCTTAGCTAAGTATGCTGGGAGATGTCAGAAAGATGTTTCTGCATGCGGTCACCTAAACTGAGGCCAGTCTATCAAGTATGAGTTACCTGCATATTGTGCACACATAACAAACATTTCCATCTTGTCAACAAGTGACCATCTACGTGGTTTTCACAGCTGTGGATCTTCAATACAGGTTTGAGGAAATAGAAAGATTCCGCCCATGTATCTTGATCTTCAGCTTCTACACAAGCCAGAAAGTTCCCAGTCGAGGGAAATACAGCAGCACTAGTCAGAAGCATTTCAAAAATAGTTCATAAATTTAAAACAAAAATTTTATCATCTTTGAAAAATATAAATATTTCTTAAAATTATTTTAAAATTATTATTATTATCATAAAGTGTCGCCGACAATCTAGCCCATTGTTGACAGTTTTGACTTATCTTCACTTCCAGTACATGCAGCTGTATGGCCGACTGCTCTGGACTGTGAAATAACTAACTACCTGGAGATTGACGCGGACACGGAGAACATGCTTAGTTACGTGGTGTTTACCTCAGTCACAAAACGTTCATGTCGCCAAATCTTGTGGGTTAGTCTAGTGTTACTTTGTTCTTAGAACATTTATGGTACAGTCAGTTTTGTTAGACAATAAATTATTTAAAAACCCCTTTTAGCGACTTTATTTTTTACAACTGTTTATCACTTGCAAAGTACTTGTGTCTGTCTACGTAATGTCTTACATGGCTTCCTGTCAGTATGGCTGTCTGCTATCCCCTCTGTCTGCCTTCCCGTCTGTCTACCTGCCCGGCTACTTTCCCCTCTGCCTGCTTGTCTGCTTTCCCTTATGCCTGGCTTCCCGTGTGTCAGCCTGCCTGGCTGTTTTCCTCTCTATCTGCATTCCCGCCTGTCTTTCTGTCTGTCTGCTTCCCCTCTGTCTACCTCCTTCTTTCCCCCCCGTCTACCTCCTTCTTTCCCCTCTATCCACCTCCTTCTTCCCCCTCTGTTTACCTGGCTTCTTTCCCCTCTGTTTACCTGGCTTCTTTCCCCTCTGTTTACCTGGCTTCTTCCCCCTCTGTTTACCTGGCTTCTTCCCCCTCTGTTTACCTGGCTTCTTTCCCCTCTGTTTACCTCCTTTTTCTCCCTCTGTCTACCTCCTTCTTTCCCCTCTGTTTACCTCCTTTTTCTCCCTCTGTCTACCTCCTTCTTTCCCCTCTGTCTACCTCCTTCTTCCCCCTCTGTCTACCTCCTTCTTTCCCCTCTGTCTACCTCCTTCTTTCCCCTCTGTCTACCTCCTTCTTTCCCCTCTGTCTACCTCCTTTTTCTCCCTCTGTCTACCTCCTTCTTTCCCCTCTGTCTACCTCCTTTTTCTCCCTCTGTCTACCTCCTTTTTCTCCCTCTGTCTACCTCCTTCTTTCCCCTCTGTTTACCTCCTTTTTCTCCCTCTGTCTACCTCCTTCTTTCCCCTCTGTCTATCTCCTTCTTCCCCCTCTGTTTACCTGGCTTCTTTCCCCTCTGTCTACCTCCTTCTTTCCCCTCTGTTTACCTAGCTTCTTTCCCCTCTGTTTACCTAGCTTCTTTCCCCTCTGTTTACCTAGCTTCTTTCCCCTCTGTTTACCTAGCTTCTTTCCCCTCTGTTTACCTAGCTTCTTTCCCCTCTGTTTACCTAGCTTCTTTCCCCTCTGTTTACCTAGCTTCTTTCCCCTCTGTTTACCTAGCTTCTTTCCCCTCTGTTTACCTGGCTTCTTTCCCCTCTGTTTACCTCCTTTTTCTCCCTCTGTCTACCTCCTTCTTCCCCCTCTGTTTACCTGGCTTCTTTCCCCTCTGTTTACCTCCTTTTTCTCCCTCTGTCTACCTCCTTCTTCCCCCTCTGTTTACCTGGCTTCTTTCCCCTCTGTTTACCTCCTTTTTCTCCCTCTGTCTACCTCCTTCTTCCCCCTCTGTTTACCTGGCTTCTTTCCCCTCTGTTTACCTCCTTTTTCTCCCTCTGTCTACCTCCTTCTTTCCCCTCTGTCTACCTCCTTCTTTCCCCTCTGTTTACCTGGCTTCTTTCCCCTCTGTTTACCTCCTTTTTCTCCCTCTGTCTACCTCCTTCTTTCCCCTCTGTCTACCTCCTTCTTCCCCCTCTGTTTACCTGGCTTCTTTCCCCTCTGTTTACCTAGCTTCTTTCCCCTCTGTTTACCTCCTTTTTCTCCCTCTGTCTACCTCCTTCTTTCCCCTCTGTTTACCTCCTTCTTTCCCCTCTGTCTACCTGCTTCTTTCCCCTCTGTCTACCTCCTTCTTTCCCCTCTGTCTACCTGGCTTCTTTCCCCTCTGTCTACCTCCTTCTTTCCCCTCTGTCTACCTGGCTTCTTTCCCCTCTGTCTACCTGGCTTCTTTCCCCTCTGTCTACCTCCTTCTTTCCCCTCTGTCTACCTCCTCCTTTCCCCTTTGTTTATCTGGCTTCTTTCCACTCTGTCTACCTCCTTCTTTCCCCTCTGTCTACCTCCTTCTTTCCCCTCTGTCTGCCTGGCTGCTTTCCCCTCTGCCTGCTTCCCCTCTGTCTACCTCCTTTCCCCCCCTCTGTCTATCTGCTTTCCCCTGAGCCTACACAGTGTGTCCGGTAAGTATTGAGACTTATTTTATTCAGCCAATCAGCGAGGGGGGGGGGCGGACTCTTTAGGATTGAAAGTTAGTGAGGGATGTCAGGTAAAGGGTCGATATCTCGTCATTTGGCTCTGAACTTTTACAGAGTGCGGATCGCTTGCGAAGTGGACAGCTGTTTAAGCGTCAAGTAACGGTCAAAATGCAGAGAAGTGTCGAGCAGCGATAAAGCTTTGTGTTAAACTTGAAAAAGTTGCTATGACGCTTGCTATGGTATAGAACGCCTAAGGGATGGATGCTTTATCGAAAGTGATAACCGGTGATGAAACGTGGGGTCTCTGGGTCTCTGGGTCTCTGAGTATGATCCGTAGACGAAAAGGCAGATCTCTGAGTGCCATACTACAAAGTCTCCTCCACCAAAGAAGGCTGAAATGAACAAATCAAAGCTTTCTTCCCCTCTATCTACCTGCTTTCTTTCCCCTCTATCTACCTGCTTTCTTTCCCCTCTGTCTACCTGCTTTCTTTCCCCTCTGTCTACCTGTTTTCTTTCCCCTCTATCTACCTGCTTTCTTTCCCCTCTATCTACCTGCTTTCTTTCCCCTCTGTCTACCTGCTTTCTTTCCCCTCTATCTACCTGCTTTCTTTCCCCTCTGTCTACCTGCTTTCTTTCCCCTCTGTCTACCTGTTTTCTTTCCCCTCTATCTACCTGTTTTCTTTCCCCTCTGTCTACCTGTTTTCTTTCCCCTCTGTCTACCTGTTTTCTTTCCCCTCTGTCTACCTGCTTTCTTTCCCCTCTGTCTACCTGCTTTCTTTCCCCTCTATCTACCTGCTTTCTTTCCCCTCTGTCTACCTGCTTTCTTTCCCCTCTGTCTACCTGTTTTCTTTCCCCTCTATCTACCTGTTTTCTTTCCCCTCTGTCTACCTGTTTTCTTTCCCCTCTGTCTACCTGTTTTCTTTCCCCTCTGTCTACCTGCTTTCTTTCCCCTCTATCTACCTGCTTTCTTTCCCCTCTGTCTACCTGCTTTCTTTCCCCTCTATCTACCTGCTTTCTTTCCCCTCTGTCTACCTGCTTTCTTTCCCCTCTGTCTACCTGTTTTCTTTCCCCTCTATCTACCTGTTTTCTTTCCCCTCTGTCTACCTGTTTTCTTTCCCCTCTGTCTACCTGTTTTCTTTCCCCTCTGTCTACCTGCTTTCTTTCCCCTCTGTCTACTGCTTTCTTTCCCCTCTATCTACCTGCTTTCTTTCCCCTCTGTCTACCTGCTTTCTTTCCCCTCTGTCTACCTGTTTTCTTTCCCCTCTATCTACCTGTTTTCTTTCCCCTCTGTCTACCTGTTTTCTTTCCCCTCTGTCTACCTGTTTTCTTTCCCCTCTGTCTACCTGCTTTCTTTCCCCTCTGTCTACCTGTTTTCTTTCCCCTCTGTCTACCTGTTTTCTTTCCCCTCTGTCTGCCTGTTTTCTTTCCCCTCTGTCTACCTGTTTTCTTTCCCCTCTGTCTGCCTGTTTTCTTTCCCCTCTGTCTACCTGCTTTCTTTTCCCTCTGTCTACTTGCTTTCTTTCCCCTCTGTCTACCTGTTTTCTTTCCCCTCTGTCTACCTGCTTTCTTTCCCCTCTGTCTACCTGCTTTCTTTCCCCTCTGTCTACTTGCTTTCTTTCCCCTCTGTCTACCTGCTTTCTTTCCTCTGTTTCTGCCTTACCCTCCCTCTGTCTACCTGCTTTCTTTCCCCTGTTTCTGCCTTACCCTCCCTCTGTCTGCCTGCTTTCTTTCCTCTGTTTCTGCCTTACCCTCCCTCTGTCTACCTGCTTTCTTTCTCCTCCGTTTGCCGTACCCTCCCTCTGTTTATCTGCTTTCTTTCCCCTCTGTCTACCTACTTTCTTTCCCCTGTTTCTGCCTTACCCTCCCTCTGTCTACCTGCTTTCTTTCCCCTGTTTCTGCCTTACCCTCCCTCTGTCTACCTGCTTTCTTTCCCCTGTTTCTGCCTTACCCTCCCTCTGTCTACCTGCTTTCTTTCCCCTGTTTCTGCCTTACCCTCCCTCTGTCTATCTGCTTTCTTTCCCCTCTGTCTACCTACATTCTTTCCCCTGTTTCTGCCTTACCCTCCCTCTGTCTACCTGCTTTCTTTCCTCTGTTTCTGCCTTACCCTCCCTCTGTCTACCTACTTTCTTTCCCCTGTTTCTGCCGTACCCTCCCTCTGTCTACCTGCTTTCTTTCCCCTGTTTCTGCTGTACCCTCCCTCTTTCTACCTACTTTCTTTCCTCTGTTTCTGCCTTACCCTCCCTCTGTCTACCTACTTTCTTTCCCCTGTTTCTGCCGTACCCTCCCTCTGTCTACCTGCTTTCTTTCCTCTGTTTCTGCCTTACCCTCCCTCTGTCTACCTACTTTCTTTCCCCTGTTTCTGCCTTACCCTCCCTCTGTCTACTTACTTTATTTCCCCTGTTTCTGCCTTACCCTCCCTCTGTCTATCTACTTTCTTTCCCCTCTGTTTGCCTTACCCTCCCTCTGTCTACCTGCTTTCTTTCCCCTGTTTCTGCCTTACCCTCCCTCTGTCTGCCTGCTTTCCTGCCTATATATTGATAGGCATACATGCATGGTTTCTGTCTTTTTTTTCATCCCCACCTGATTCTCTCAGTCTATTTGCGACTTTGTCTATCTGCACACGTCTTGTCTATCTGCACACGTCTTCAGTATCGTACTCGAGTTTTTTACAGCAAGAGTTATTCAGGTGACTATATTGTTAGAACAAGGCAGCTAGGCTTTCATTACGTCTCCTACACACTTCAGTCACAGCCTACGAGAATATTCATTTAGTTATAGACTGAACATTGTTTGAACTTTAACCTCGGGAGTTCTTGATGTGGCCAGTCTAGGGGAAGCTCACTAGTCAAGATTACTACTCGTCTGTTGCCAGTGTCAAGATTACTACTCGTCTGTTGCCAGTGTCAAGATTACTACTTGTCTGTTGCTTGTGTCAAGATTACTACTCGTCTGTTGCTTGTGTCAAGATTACTACTCGTCTATTGCTGGTGTCAAGATTACTACTCGTCTGTTGCTTGTGTCAAGATTACTACTTGTCTGTTGCCAGTGTAAAGATTACTACTCGTCTGTTGCTTGTGTCAAGATTACTACTCGTCTGTTGCTTGTGTCAAGATTACTACTCGTCTGTTGCTTGTGTCAAGATTACTACTCGTCTGTTGCTTGTGTCACATCAGCATCGTCCACATAAACCAACGTCAACTTCGCGCACACAAGCCCACATCAATATCGTCCACACAAATCCACATCGACATCGCACATACAAACCAAAACCATCATCAACATCGTCCATGGAAGCCTACATCAGCATCGCCCATACAAACCATCATCAACATCGTCCATAGAAGCCCACATCAACATCGCCCATACAAATCATCATCAACATCGTCCATAGAAGCCCACATCAACATCGCCCATACAAACCATCATCAACATCGTCCATAGAAGCCCACATCAACATCGCCCATACAAACCATCATCAACATCGTCCATAGAAGCCCACATCAACATCGCCCACACGTCTTCCCCAACACGGCCCTGATAGGGTATCACGTGACTATCACGTCCTCTCTCCAGTTAAAGAGGTTCTACGCCACCACAGCCTCACCTCTGATGATGAGGTCAAGGAAAGGGTCAGGCCTGGATTCGGAAAAAAAAACCTGGTACAAATGGTTATGTTGCTTTGACTTTTTAAATTCTCCTTTCTTTGTGTACGTGTGTGTATTGTAGAAAAATTGTGTAATATTTTCATGCGAAAAACTGTGAGTACAATATTCTGTGCTTCACGTTACAATTTTATATGAATTCATAAACTGTCACATGAGGTAATAATGTGCCACATTAAATAACCAAGTCTGACGTGAGCTTAAACAGTGTCAGGTCATTTCATATTGTCACGTTATTTCATGAAGTGTCACGTGAACTCTTAAGCGACATGTCATCCAGAATCGCCATCTCTTCACACGTTTTACTCTATTTCTAATCTAGAGAAACTACAGCACCACTCACACCACAAGGCCACTCACACCACAGGGCCACTCTTAAATCTTGCTTGAGCTGACATCACAGTTGTTACTTAATGTAAATCTTATTTGAGATGACATCGTAGTTGTTACTTAATGTAAATCTTATTTGAGATGACATCGTAGTTGTTACTTTATGTAAATCTTGCTTGAGTTGATATCATGGTTGTTACTTAATGTAAATCTTCCTTGAGCTGACATTATGGTTATTACTTAATGTAAATCTTGCTTGAGATGACATTATGAATATTACTTTATGTAAATCTTGCTTGAGTTGATATAATGGTTGTTACTTAATACATATCTTGCTTTAGTTGACATCGTGGTTATTGATTAAGTCAAATGTTGACTGAGCTGACATTATGGTTATTAAATCTAAATCTTGCTTGAGCATACACCATGGTTATTATTTAATGTAAATCTTGCTTGAGCTGACATTATGGTTGTTACTTAATGTAAATCTTGCTTGAGCTGGCACTATAGTTATTATTTAATGCAAATGTTGATTGAGATGTCATTACAGTTATTACTTAATGTAAAGCTTGCTTGAGCTGGCACTATAGTTATTACTTAATGTAAATCTTGCTTGAGCTGACATTATAGCTATTACTCAATGTAAAACTTGCTTAAGTTGACATCATGGTTGTTAATTAATATAAATCTTGCTTGAGCTGTCATTATGGCTGTTACTTAATGGAAATCTTGCTTGAGTTGACATCATTGTTGTTCATTAATGGAAATCTTGCTTGAGTTGACATCACAGTTGTTACTTAAGGCAAATCTTGCTTGAGTTGACATCATGAGTGTTACTTAATGCAAATCTTGCTTAGTTGATATCATGGTTGTTACTTAATGTAAATCTTTCTTGAGTTAACATCGTAGTTGTCACTTAATGTAAATCTTAATTGAGTTGACATCATGAGTGTTACTTAATGCAAATCTTGCTTAGTTGATATCATGGTTGTTATTAATGTAAACCTTGCGTTAGTTGTCATGATTGTTGTTACTTAATGTAAATCTGTACTTGAGCTGACATCATGGTTGTTACTTAATGTAAATCTTGTTTGAGCTGACATCATGGTTGTTACTTAATGTAAATCTTGTTTGAGCTGATATCATGGTTGTTACTTAATGTAAATCTTGCTTGAGCTGACATCATGGTTGTTACTTAATGTAAATCTTGCTTGAGCTGACATCATGGTTATTACTTAATGTAAAGCTTGCTTGAGCTGGCACTATAGTTATTACTTAATGTAAATCTTGCTTGAGCTGACATTATAGCTATTACTCAATGTAAAACTTGCTTAAGTGACATCATGGTTGTTAATTAATATAAATCTTGCTTGAGCTGTCATTATGGCTGTTACTTAATGGAAATCTTGCTTGAGTTGACATCATTGTTGTTCATTAATGGAAATCTTGCTTGAGTTGACATCACAGTTGTTACTTAAGGCAAATCTTGCTTGAGTTGACATCATGAGTGTTACTTAATGCAAATCTTGCTTAGTTGATATCATGGTTGTTACTTAATGTAAATCTTTCTTGAGTTAACATCGTAGTTGTCACTTAATGTAAATCTTAATTGAGTTGACATCATGAGTGTTACTTAATGCAAATCTTGCTTAGTTGATATCATGGTTGTTATTAATGTAAACCTTGCGTTAGTTGTCATGATTGTTGTTACTTAATGTAAATCTGTACTTGAGCTGACATCATGGTTGTTACTTAATGTAAATCTTGTTTGAGCTGACATCATGGTTGTTACTTAATGTAAATCTTGTTTGAGCTGATATCATGGTTGTTACTTAATGTAAATCTTGCTTGAGCTGACATCATGGTTGTTACTTAATGTAAATCTTGCTTGAGCTGACATCATGGTTCTTACTTAATGTACATCTTGCTTGAGCTGACATTATGGTTGTTACTTAATGTAAATCTTGCTTAAGCTGACATCATGGTTCTTACTTAATGTAAATCTTGCTTGAGCTGACATCATGGTTGTTACTTAATGTACATCTTGCTTGAGCTGACATCATGGTTGTTACTTAATGTAAATCTTGCTTGAGCTGACATCATGGTTGTTACTTAATGTACATCTTGCTTGAGCTGACATCATGGTTGTTACTTAATGTATATCTTGCTTGAGCTGACATCATGGTTGTTACTTAATGTAAATCTTGCTTGAGCTGACATCATGGTTCTTACTTAATGTACATCTTGCTTGAGCTGACATTATGGTTGTTACTTAATGTAAATCTTGCTTGAGCTGACATTATGGTAATTGCTTGATATAAATCACCCCAGATGTAGAAATTTGTACCCGACTTCTTTGTAGTTGCGGAAGGAAAGGCGGCCAGGCGTGATACTGACCATATTACCCTCTAGGCGCTGACAGGTCAAGGAAAATATGGGCACTAACACCATATCCCTATGTGCCTGACAGGGTTACCTTTACCTTTTTAATGTAAATCTTGCTTGAGCTGACATCATGGTTCTTACTTAATGTACATCTTGCTTGAGCTGACATTATGGTTGTTACTTAATGTAAATCTTGCTTGAGCTGACATCATGGTTCTTACTTAATGTAAATCTTGCTTGAGCTGACATCATGGTTGTTACTTAATGTACATCTTGCTTGAGCTGACATCATGGTTGTTACTTAATGTAAATCTTGCTTGAGCTGACATCATGGTTGTTACTTAATGTACATCTTGCTTGAGCTGACATCATGGTTGTTACTTAATGTATATCTTGCTTGAGCTGACATCATGGTTGTTACTTAATGTAAATCTTGCTTGAGCTGACATCATGGTTCTTACTTAATGTACATCTTGCTTGAGCTGACATTATGGTTGTTACTTAATGTAAATCTTGCTTGAGCTGACATTATGGTAATTGCTTGATATAAATCACCCCAGATGTAGAAATTTGTACCCGACTTCTTTGTAGTTGCGGAAGGAAAGGCGGCCAGGCGTGATACTGACCATATTACCCTCTAGGCGCTGACAGGTCAAGGAAAATATGGGCACTAACACCATATCCCTATGTGCCTGACAGGGTTACCTTTACCTTTTTAATGTAAATCTTGCTTGAGCTGACATTACAGACACATAGCCAACTCATCATGAATTCAAGAATTCAAGATTGCAACCTCAAAAACAGTTTTATTAATTTAATTCCACTCACGAAAACGAACAATCGTAAACAGACAAAACATCAAAGGGGGCATAACATATTTTAATGGCAGGTTATGTTCATGAACATAATGAATACCATGAACACAATGAATACCATGAACATAATGAATACCATGAACATAATGAATACCATGAACATAATGAATACCATGAAGCATAAACAGACAATTATGAATCAACACGTGACATCGAACATAAATAATAAAGCATATGCAATATGTGGGATATATGTGAACTAACCCGAATAAAGACATAGAAAGATGGAGACAGCATGTTTTAGTAACATAAGGAATTTATTGAAAAGAAATATTACAATCAATCAAAGCGTGGAGACTGTTGTTCTGACCAAGAACTAGCTCTGTGATCAGGCAAGTATGGGCTCGCAGACTCCATCACAGGGACACTTGCTGAGAACAGAATCAAGGAAGACAATTCAGCTTTTCTTAGTGACACGTTTCAAAACAAAGTTCAGGCTTTTTCTGTAAAACGTTTTTTTTAAAATTCACTTTCCTTTAGTTTTTGCATGTCGATAAGTTTTGTATAGCTGTAGTTAGTTGTAGTTTATTATGTAAATGTATATCTGATAAGCTTTGTATAGCTGTAGTTAGTTGTAGTTTATTATGTAAATGTATATCTGATAAGCTTTGTATAGCTGTAGTTAGTTGTAGTTTATTATGTAAATGTATATCTGATAAGCTTTGTATAGCTGTAGTTAGTTGTAGTTTATTATGTAAAGGTATATTTGATAAGGTTTTCCAAAGTGAAGCTTTGTTTTTCTCTTGTTTTGTTTTCACTGACAGTATTTACTGGTACATTCTTTTTTTTTTAAAGCAAGGTCTTGTTGACGTGGTTGTCAGAGATCATGTTTTTTGTACACAGAAATTTTTTTTAAAAATCTTATTCGAAACCGTGTAACATTTTTGCTTGTTTGTTCTTTCTTTCTTTTTTCTTTTAAATACATTTTTGATCTTACATATAGCTATGTTATTTCTCTGCTTGTACACGGTTATGTCAGAGATCATGAAGTAGAGCTGTGTTATTTCTCTGCTTGTACACGGTTATGTTAGAGATCATGAAGTAGGGCTGTGTTATTTCTCTGCTTGTAAACGGTTATGTTAGAGATCATGAAGAAGTCTCAGTACTAACCTGACACAGACGTAACCTTCCTCACACTGCAGGACCTGACATGGGTTCACAAAACAATATATAGCAGGGCATATCACGGGCTGTATCGACGCACCTGGTCAAAAGATGTTACATTTTTATATAGACAGTGGCTGTCTAAACCAGAGAGATTTAAAATTGGGTATTTTGATCCAGTTGGGTTCCAGAGAGCCAGGAAGTGGATCTCGAGAGACTTAGGGCTTGAACTGTAAAGGCTGCAATGGCTTCCAAACGTACAAACGTAAATAACATCTTGTACGGAATGTACCACCTCCAAGAAGCCAACGGATCCTGAAGCTATTCTGTTGTTGTAATACCACTGCTCTAAGCAGTTATACAGTTATTTTTTATCTAAATCATCATATAGGTGAAGTTATCATAGATAAGTGACCACAAATGCCATAGACATACTGCCAAATTGAGCTTAATTTTATAGACAAACTGTCAAAGTGGCCATCATTTTCATTGACATGCTGTCAGAGTGACAACAATTTTGACAGATATTCTGGAAAAGTAGCCGTCTCTCTCTCTCTCTCTCTCGCTCTCTCTAACACACACACACACACACACACACCCAGACTCACGCATGGTACAAGTTATCAAAACAAAGTTCAGGCTTTTTCTGTAAAACGTTTTTTTTAAAATTCACTTTCCTTTAGTTTTTGCATGTCGATAAGTTTTGTATAGCTGTAGTTAGTTGTAGTTTATTATGTAAATGTATATCTGATAAGCTTTGTATAGCTGTAGTTAGTTGTAGTTTATTATGTAAATGTATATCTGATAAGCTTTGTATAGCTGTAGTTAGTTGTAGTTTATTATGTAAATGTATATCTGATAAGCTTTGTATAGCTGTAGTTAGTTGTAGTTTATTATGTAAAGGTATATTTGATAAGGTTTTCCAAAGTGAAGCTTTGTTTTTCTCTTGTTTTGTTTTCACTGACAGTATTTACTGGTACATTCTTTTTTTTTTAAAGCAAGGTCTTGTTGACGTGGTTGTCAGAGATCATGTTTTTTGTACACAGAAATTTTTTTTAAAAATCTTATTCGAAACCGTGTAACATTTTTGCTTGTTTGTTCTTTCTTTCTTTTTTCTTTTAAATACATTTTTGATCTTACATATAGCTATGTTATTTCTCTGCTTGTACACGGTTATGTCAGAGATCATGAAGTAGAGCTGTGTTATTTCTCTGCTTGTACACGGTTATGTTAGAGATCATGAAGTAGGGCTGTGTTATTTCTCTGCTTGTAAACGGTTATGTTAGAGATCATGAAGAAGTCTCAGTACTAACCTGACACAGACGTAACCTTCCTCACACTGCAGGACCTGACATGGGTTCACAAAACAATATATAGCAGGGCATATCACGGGCTGTATCGACGCACCTGGTCAAAAGATGTTACATTTTTATATAGACAGTGGCTGTCTAAACCAGAGAGATTTAAAATTGGGTATTTTGATCCAGTTGGGTTCCAGAGAGCCAGGAAGTGGATCTCGAGAGACTTAGGGCTTGAACTGTAAAGGCTGCAATGGCTTCCAAACGTACAAACGTAAATAACATCTTGTACGGAATGTACCACCTCCAAGAAGCCAACGGATCCTGAAGCTATTCTGTTGTTGTAATACCACTGCTCTAAGCAGTTATACAGTTATTTTTTTATCTAAATCATCATATAGGTGAAGTTATCATAGATAAGTGACCACAAATGCCATAGACATACTGCCAAATTGAGCTTAATTTTATAGACAAACTGTCAAAGTGGCCATCATTTTCATTGACATGCTGTCAGAGTGACAACAATTTTGACAGATATTCTGGAAAAGTAGCCGTCTCTCTCTCTCTCTCTCGCTCTCTCTAACACACACACACACACACACACACCCAGACTCACGCATGGTACAAGTTATTAAAAAAAAGGATTGTTGTTCAATCTCCTGGTAGTGTCTTGAGCTGTTTATGCTCTCATCTTTTATTGCTTTGCCCAGTGAAGATCTGTGGCTGAAATATTGATATATTTTCTTACATTGTTTCCTTGCCTTAAGTAAAGCGGGCACATATATCATCTAGAAGTGCTTTTTTGTGATATCAAAGAGCGTTTTTTGTACAAGCAGTGAGTGTCGTGTCTCTGATGTTGCACACATACTCACCTTCAGCTGCCAGAAGACAGGACGCGAGAAGGAAACAGCAGAGAAGAAAGAACTTCATCTTTGTTGACCAAATGCTGGACTTGACGCGCCTACAGTGAAGTAAAACTTGACAAACATGAACAATTTTGTTTACTTGAAACTAATTTATACTTTTCTTAGGCAGACTTGATCATACACGTTCTGCAGACTGCGTGGGTGTTGTGAGTTTCTTGGCCTTATCTCTAACAAACATCCGGCAAGGTGTCAGGTGGTTCCAGCCCGAGGCTCCCAGAGAAAGAAACTCTGGAACACGATCACACTGATAAAATGTACCACCATCTACTTTTATCTTCACTACAAACTTTGACAGCCTTTTGTCTTCACTCCGAACTTTGACAGCCTTTTGTCTTCACTCCGAACTTTGACAGCCTTTTGTCTTCACTCCAAACTTTGACAGCCTTTTGTCTTCACTCCAAACTTTGACAGCCTTTCGTCTTCACTCCGAACTTTGACAGCCTTTTGTCTTCACTCCGAACTTTGACAGCCTTTTGTCTTCACTCCGAACTTTGACAGCCTTTTGTCTTCACTCCGAACTTTGACAGCCTTTTGTCTTCACTCCGAACTTTGACAGCCTTTTGGCATAATTAGCGAATAAAATATAACAAGGCCAAAGATTTCCAGCTCCATATACTCTACACAAAATGCTGGAGTGTTTTAGCATGTAGATAGAATACATAAGTGGATGAGTTGCTATCATTTTGTTACATTAACACGCCCACTGTGTGCCAGAGACGGGCAGCCAATGCTGGAAGATTGACAGGTGCTTAAGTCCGCTCACGCAAGTATGTGTATGTGTATATGTGTTCACATCTGCTATCTTCTGTCTACTAATGTCTGTAAGTTCAGTACTTCGTTTTTTGTAAACTGTCAAAGTCTGGAGTGAAGACAAAAGGATGTCAAAGTTTGGAGTGAAGACAAAAGGCTGTCAAAGTTTGGAGTGAAGACAAAAGGATGTCAGAGTTTGGAGTGAAGACAAAAGGATGTCAAAGTTTGGAGTGAAGACAAAAGGCTGTCGAAGTTCGGAGTGAAGACAAAAGGCTGTCAAAGTTTGGAGTGAAGACAAAAGGCTGTCAAAGTTTGGAGTGAAGACAAAATGCTGTCAAAGTTCAGAGTTAAGACAAAAGACTGTCAAAGTTTGGAGTTAAAGTGCTGTCAAAGTTTGGATTGAAGACAAAAGGCTGTCAAAGTTTGGAGTGAAGACAAAAGGCTGTCAAAGTTTGGAGTGAAGACAAAATGCTGTCAAAGTTCGGAGTGAAGATAAAATGCTGTCAGAGTTTGCAGTGAAGACAAAAAGCTGTCAAAGTTTGGATTGAAGACAAAATGCTGTCAAAGTTTGGATTGAAGACAAAAGGCTGTCAAAGTTTGGAGTGAAGGCACAAGGCTGTCAAAGTTTGGAGTGATGACAAAAAACTGTCAAAGTCTGGAGTGAAGATAAAAGGCTGTCAGAGTTTGCAGTGAAGACAAAAATCTGTCAAAGTTTGGAGTGAAGATAAAAGGCTGTCAGAGTTTGCAGTGAAGACAAAATGCTGTCAAAGTTCAGAGTGAAGATAAAAGGCTGTCAAAGTTTGCAGTGAAGACAAAAAGCTGTCAAAGTTTGGAGTGAAGACAGAAACAAGCACTCATCTTTGGTAGATTTTCTCATGACCTGTTCAATATAGAAAATCTTAGAGCAATCCAGCTCTCAGCTTTCTCAGTCTCACCTGGTATAATCACTCAACCCAGCCGTAGCTGCAGAGTTTCGCTTGAAGAATCTTAGCATGCAACAACCGAATTATAAGCCAGAAAGACGAACTGCTAGGACTCGTAACGTGTGCACTTTGGTCTTCTCTAGAGATCAGTCTCTCAGTCAAAGTTTCTGAATGTGATCCAGTACGTGGTGGATTCTTCAACCGCGATCTTGGGCTCAGCTGATTACAGATTAGGGTGGTGGAGCTATGTTTGTTTGTGTGTGTGTGTGTGGGGGGGGGTGTTATGAGAAAAGGCGTGGGGTGGGGGGTACGGCAGACGTTGTACTTTGTATCCTGTCAGTGCAAGTATGAAGATCAAACTTACCAGCTTGTTCTCTTCTAAAGATGGAATATGATCTGGTCACTTGACAAACATGTTAGTTGAATACTTGACCAGGCACGGAGTCTTTTTTTCTAGGTTAGGTTAGGCAAATTAAGAGTGGCGTGACGTGGTGGACAGCTGGCTGCGCTGATCAGGTGATTTTGAAACAAGAAGGGAGCTGGATAAAATTTTGTCTTAAGAAAGTTTTCTTTTCTAGATCTTGCTGGAGACAGAACGGGCCTTTGCTATTTGAGAAGACAGCCTACAGATTCTCCATATTTCTAGTGACACGCTTAGCAGACGGAGAACTTAGAATGTGAATTCAGACTAAACAACTAAAGAAACTAACTAAAACCATCCTACCAGGGTAATGGAGCCTATTGAGTAGGAGGTTTAGACAACCTGAGTTTCTTCCGGCGTGACGTGCAAGATGGCGGTCGTTTTTAAAACGCTCTCGCCGGCATGCAGAAATCAGCGGAATTCCGCTTGATCTGTTACATATCATGTACCGGGAGTTGGGCATAAGGCTAACAACCTTATCCTGAGACCTATCTAGAGGCAACTCCAGATGGGAAAAAAAGATATCGTTATGGAAACTCGCAGAGAAACCAACCGAGCATCAGGGATGCCAACTCCGAAGAGCTCATTCGTCGGCCCCAAACATGTGACAAAGATTGGATTCTGGAATGTGAGAACGATGGCAGCACCAACAAAAACTACCCAGGTCATCAAAGAAATGGAGAGATACCATCTAGACATACTTGGCATCAGCGAAATGCGATGGCCAGAAGCAGGTAAAAGATCGGCGGAAAACGGTAAGTTAATAATACATTCAGGCAGAAATGACAATAAATTCCGAGACGGAGTGGGCATTATTATGTCAAATGTAGCTGCAAAGAGCCTTGTAGAATGGGAACCAGTGAACAGTCGTATAATAAGAGCACGATACAACCTACGACACGGAAGAATGACAATAATACAGTGTTATGCACCCACGAATGATGCAGATGATGATGTGAAAGACGACTTCTATCACCAACTACAACAAATCATCAACAAAGTCCCTAAACACGACATCCTAATTGCTATGGGGGACTTCAATGCTAAGGTAGGGAAGGATAATACCGACGTTGAAAAAGTGATGGGGACAGAAGGAATTGACATGGTTAATCAGAATGGAGAAAGATTAATTGAAATATGTCTAACAGAGGGCATGGTCATTGGAGGCACAATATTCCCACACAAAGAGATACATAAAACAACGTGGATATCTCCAGATGATATAACTAGAAACCAGATAGACCATTTTTGTATTAGAAAGCAATACAGAACATCTCTCATGGATGTAAGGGCTTATAGGGGTGCAGATGTCAACAGTGATCACAACCTGTGCATAGGGAAAATAAAACTAAAATTGAAAAGTCAACACAAGAAATCAGTACACAGAAAGATAAACAGCCACAGCCTACAAGAAGAAAATACTAACATTAATTTCAATCAGGAACTTGCCAATCATTCCAAAACACCCAGTGAAGTTGAGGAGATAGGTATAGATGAGTTATGGAATTCTTACAGCACAGCCATAATCACAGCAGCAAAAGTAAGCGCTGGATTGGAAAAACCAAATAGAAAAGCATGGATATCAGATAAAACATGGAAGTATATACATGAAAGACGAGCAGCCAAATTAAACATGTTGAATGCAAAAGCAGATCATGAAAGAGATTCGTCAAAAGCAAAATACAAAGACATAGACAGGAAAGTAAAAAGTTCAGCTAGAAGGGATAAAAGAGAATACATAGACAATATGGCGAAAGAGGCAGAAAAAGCAGCAAAAACAGGAGACAGCAAAACTTTATATAACATACAAAAGAGGCTAACAGGTACTATTACATCTAAAGAAAGACCAATCTTTAGCAAAACTGGAACACTATTAACATCAAATAAAGACCAAAAGCAAAGATGGGCTGAACACTTCCAAGAAATACTCAATCGACCACACCCAAAAGAATTGTTAAACCTTGAAACTGACTTACCAGCCCCACAACTAAATGTCAGCCTAGATGAAATTAAATTGCATGAAATTGAAGCAGCAGTGAATTTAATGGCTAACAACAAAGCTGCAGGTGAAGATGAAATAACAGCCGAGATGCTAAAAGCTATCAATAGTGACAACATGAGACAACTACAGAGAATGTTTAACAAGATTTGGAAAGAAGAAAAGGTCCCTTCTAATTGGAAGAAGGGAATCATTGTTAAAATACCAAAAAAGGGCAACCTTAGTGACTGTAACAACTGGAGAGGAGTAACCTTAATATCAGTTGTGTCAAAAGTATTTTGCAAGGTCATTTTGAATAGACTCAAAGATATAGTGGATACTGCAATGAGAGAAGAACAAGCAGGATTTTGAAAAGGGAGAAGCTGTCTCGACCAGATCTTTACTCTCAGAATAATACTTGAAGAACATATTGAAAAGCAAAAACCATTAATACTGAATTTCATAGATTTTAAGAAGGCATTTGATAGCATACACAGAGATTCATTATGGAGAATTTTATGTCTATATGGAATACCATCTAAAATTGTCAACATCATTAAGGACTTATACAATGGATATGGTTGTGCAGTCAAGACAGAAGAAGGGATGAGTGAATGGTTCCAGATTGAAACAGGCGTGAAACAAGGATGTATACTGTCTCCTTTACTTTTTGGGATTACAATAGACTTCATAATGACAAAATGCTGCACAGGTAACACAGGTATTGACTGGGTACATGGGACCCAACTAGAAGATCTTGATTTTGCTGATGACATAACTCTTATCAGTAATAATGTGAATTCCATGCAAGAAAAAACAGATAGCCTATCTTCACTGGCTAGCAAAATAGGACTTGAAATTAACAAGGACAAAACAAAGATAATGAAAATTCCCATCAATCAAAATGGAAAAATACACATAGAAGGGACAGATATTGAAGAAGTCAATCAATTTGCATACCTTGGCAGCTACATAGACAAGGATGGTGACACTAGAAAGGAAGTTAGGATAAGAATTGCAAAAGCAGCATCAATCTTCAAGAATCTTGAGAACATATGGAATTCAAAAGTTATAAGCACAAAAACCAAGTTAAGACTATTCAATTCAAATGTAATATCCACCCTCATTTATGCATGCGAAAGCTGGAAAACAACTAAAGAAATAGAAAAGAAATTAGACTCTTTTGAAAACAAATGCCTAAGGAAAATACTCGGCATCAAGTGGAATGAATTCAAGAACAATGCAGAGATAAGACAGATGACTGAACAACAACCAGTCTCACGGGTGATCAGGAAAAGGAGATGGACATATGTTGGTCACTTGATGAGAAGAAATGATCAGAGAATCCCAAAACAAGCTATCAAGTGGAACACAACAGGCCGAAGAAAAAGGGGCAGACCGCGTGAAACTCTAAAGAGGACATTATTAAGAGAGGCCAAGTTAACAGGCATAACATCCTTTGATGAGGTTGAAAGACTCGCCGAAGACAGGAACAATTGGCGAACTACTTTGCGAGCCCTATGTGACGTCTAACGGCACGGGAAGGATATAAGATAAGATAAGATAAGTATCATCATGGCTGAGTATCTGCATTTTATTAAATTTTATGAATATCGGACTTATAAAATTTACATCACTGTACTGTGATGTCACGTGTGCAGTCACTGTACTATGATGTCACCTGTGGAGACACTGTACAATGATGTCACCTGTGGGATCACTGTACTATGATGTCACCTGTGCGGTCACTGTACTATGATGTCACATATGCGATGACTGTACTGTGATGTCACCTGTGCGATCACTGTACTATGATGTCACATGTGCGATCACTGTACAATGATGTCACCTGTGCGATCACTGTACTATGATGTCACCTGTGCGATCACTGTACTGTGATGTCACCTGTGCAGTCACTGTACAATGATGTCACCTGTGCGATCACTGTACTGAGATGTCACCTGTGCGATCACTGTACTGAGATATCACCTGTGCAGTCACTATACAATGATGTCACCTGTGCGATCACTGTACTGTGATGTCTCCTGCGCGACCACTGACTGTGATGTCACCTGTGCAGTCTCTATACAATGATGTCACCTGTGCGATCACTGTACTATGATGTCACCTGTGCGATCACTGTACTGTGATGTCACCTGTGCGATCACTGTACTGTGATGTCACCTGTGCGATCACTGTACTGTGATGTCACCTGTGCAGTCACTGTACTGTGATGTCACCTGTGCAGTCTCTATACAATGATGTCACCTGTGCAGTCACTGTACTGTGATGTTACCTGTGCAGTCACTGTACTATGATGTCACCTGTGCAGTCACTGTACTATGATGTCACCTGTGCAGTCACTGTACTATGATGTTATAGAATTCTGGAAATCTGCCAGTGAGGATGGACTCTTAGCACTCCGCCATTTTCTCGACAAAGACCCTCACCCCACAACTAACACTGACACCATAATCAGACTTACACGGCTAGTACTAAACCAAAATTCTTTCGAATTCAACGGCGAATACTTCGAGCAAATCAGTGGTGTTGCCATGGGAACAAAAATGGGTCCCAGTTATGCATGTCTATTTATGGGCTTTCTAGAAGTCAAATTATGGGAAACCTACACTGGCAGATTTCCAGAATTCTATAAAAGGTACATCGATGATGGCATTGGAATTACAAGTATGCCACATGAAGACCTTACAAAATTTATTGAATTCGCCAATACACTCAATAAGAACATAAAATTCACTTATGAAATCTCTGACAAGTCTGTTAATTTTTTAAACATTAAAATTTCTATTTGCACAAACAGGCTTGTCACCTCTGTATTTTACAAGCCCACCGATAGTCACACCTATTTGCTTTACACCTCCTCCCATCCTGAGGCCTGTAAGAACTCCATCCCATATTCCCACTCCTCCGTCTTCGCCGCATATGTCAGGATAATTTGGACTTTATAGATCAGTCCAACAAGTTATTAGAATTTTTCCGTCATCGCCACTACCCAGAAAGGGTCCTTCGTAAAGCCTTCAACCGTATCCAACTAGTGAGCCGCAAAGAAGTATTCAGGGAAAAGCCTGTTACTCCATCTGACAGAGTTAAGTTAGTACTGCCTTTCCATCGCACGGTCAGATGGTTAAGAAAATTCTTTATCGTCATCTGCCGATAATCCAACTCGGCTCCGACACTCGTGACATTTTCTCTGATCCACCCCTAATGGCATACAAACGTGAGCCAAACCTTAAGGACATCCTCGTCCACAGCCACTTGAAGCAGAGCCTTACATATGTTGGCACCAGAAAATGTAACCGCCCCCGCTGCGTTACCTGCCCTGTAGTTTGGGAAACGAAAACAATCACCTTTCCCAAAACTATCCTCACTCTTCATGGGGGATTCACATGCGAGTCCCGAAATGTGATATATGTCATCGTTTGCAAAAGATGCAGGATAACATATATCGGTGAGACTGGCCTCAGATTAGGGGACCGCATGCAAAAACATCTGTACGACATCGCCCAGCATGCTTCGAAACCAGTCCCAAATCATTTCAATGGCCCCAACCACAGAGGCAAATCTGATTTTCTGGTAACAGCCATTAAACAATGTCACGCAGATGACACAAGCCGCCTGGCACTTGAGAACCGCTGCATTCAAAATTATGGGACGCTGGAACCATATGGGTTAAACTCGCTGTTTAGCTACACGTAACATCATCTTCTTCAATCATTATAGTACCTCTCCACTAAATCCACCCCTTCTTACTTTTCAAACTTCCTCACAGCATCACTCTGCAACCCCGCTATTTTCTCTGCAACCCCTCTTCTCTGCAACCCCTCTTTCCCAATCACCTGTTTCAATTTCTCCTAGCTAGGCCAGTAGTGCGTCACTCTCTCCCCTCCCCGGTTCCCCATCCACCACCCCCAGTTACAACCCACCGACCACATGTCACAGGTCTCTATTTAAACAATTTCCACGTCCTACCAGATCCATTCCTGACACACACCGCCGGACAAGCCACACCTTGCAATTTACAGCTAAGTACTCTTTAAAAAAAATTTTTTTTAACAGTATTCGTGTGAATCTATACTTTATCTCCTCTCTCTATTTCTTCGTCCTGTATGTTTTTGTATGATTAAGGCTCACGCCGAAACGTCACAACTTTGTAATCGTTAAGTAATAAAGCTGCTCCTACTTTTTTCCGATTTTATACATTTTGGTATCACAGCTTTACTGCAGTGCTTAGTGTATAGTTGTATACTTATACACCAATTATTGTGTGATGTCACCTGTGCAGTCACTGTACTGTGATGTCACCTGTGCAGTCACTGTACTATGATGTCACCTGTGCAGTCACTGTACTGTTATGTCACGTGTGCAGGTGTGTGGAGGCTGATCTACCACCAGATGATGACAGCCGGCGTCATCATCAGGAGCAAATATTCATTTCTGAACTTGTGTTCGAAACTTTGCTGCAACGTAAATCTTGCAGACGTACGCAATGCAAGCCGCAACAGCCTGGAATGGACTAATATTTCAGTGGCTCGTGAGAGACGCTAAAGGGGGCGCTGATATGTGTGGGCGTTGACCTGTATGTTGTTGACCTGTAGGAGTGAAGACTTGTGGGGCGCCGACATGTGGCACCCACAAAGAAACGACCAGGCTCCAGGCAAAGAGTTTTTAAAAACAAGAGCAGCAAAGACATTACCGATAGTCCAAGTCTGGGTCAAGTTTCTCGGTGATATCAGTAATCTCTAACTGTGATCATCTATCCCTGATTACCTTTTTCCAACTTATCATCTATGACCATCTATCCTTGAGTGATCTTGAATCATCAGTCTTATCATCATTCTTCGAGTGATCATCAGTCTTCAAGAGCTCATAAATTTCTGAATGACCAAAATTTTTATAGATTTTTCTTTTTCTTTCTTTCTTTCTTTTTTTTAAAAGGTTTTCACAGACAAAAAATAAATAAATAAAAAAACGTTATCTGCTTATCGTTGCAAAATCCTACATGAAATAGCAGACCTGGCCTTGAGAAAAGTAAGCCCTGATTATGAAGGTATAAAGAGCCAAGATCCAGACGCTTTCTTGTCAGCTGACGCTGGTAACTTGCTCTCAAGTTAGTTACTGTCTGTGTGGTGTACGAGTCAAGCAACTTATCCAAGAAGATGAAACTCATCCTTCTGCTCTGCTTCCTTCTTGCATTTTATGTGATATTAGCTGAAGGTGAGTTTTGTTGTCTGCTGGTTTCATTTATTTGCAAGACAAAAGTTTGTCAAACTCTTTCTTGTCTGACTCAGCTGACTCCAAACATTTACCAGGCAAATGTTTATCAAAATCGCTGGTAGTTTGTGATATCCCCTATTCTGTCATTCTATGGAGCAGATAAATCTCTTGGCACGACATAACTTGATCTCATCTGTGGCAGAGGTTATTGTGTTCTCCTCTCTGTCTAGTCAGGCGCTTGTGCCACTGGGGTAGGAGCCTCTGTTCTCTATTGTTATATACTTTGTTTCTCTTAAATTTAAAGTGCTCTGTGTACAGTTTCTCCGTATCTACGTATTTTTATAATGATGATGCCCACAAGTGTATATGCACACAAGTCTACGTTTAGGTCCTTAAATTATCTGGATTTTGACCAGAAGTTCAACTTTCTTTCTTTGCTAGGTGCCGCTATTACAGACATACTTTGTCCCGATGTTCAGTGCGTGGTGGATCCCTGCAGTGTGATGAAGTGTGGAGGTGGATTCTTTTGCATGAGGTCAGTAGCCGAGGCCAGTGCGAGGTTCAGTGCGGGTAAATGAGAGATGGGAAGTGTTTAAAAATGATTTTGTTGTGTAGAGTGTTCTGAAACTACAAAACAGGGACTGGTATTGTAATGTGAGCTCTGATAGAGTTACATAAAACACAGACTGATACTGTAATGTGAGGTCTGATAGAGTTAATAAAACACAGACTGGTACTATAATATGAGCTGTGCTAGAACTACATAAAAAGGAATGCACAAAACAGTAGATTATTAATCAGCTAATAAGATCCCAACTTAAAAAAAACAATAATAACGAATGAAGATTTTCTGTAAAGTCCAGGTTGTTTATGCTTGCATTACTCAGTTTTATTTCAGTTTAGAAACTTTTAGTTTCCCTCATATAACATGCTATCTGGTAACTTATAACAATTACTATCTTATAAAACACGCAGTGATAACTCAGTCAGTCATTTGCATGTCCCTTGAGGAACTTTTCCTCCCTAACAGTTCTCCTGTAGGCCTCTCACTTGTAAGTAAGATGCCTTGCTGTAATAACTAATATGATGAAATTATTTTTCTGTGATCATAAATATTTTTAATAAGTCACAAATTTAAAAACTGTTAGACACAGGACAGAAAAAAAAGTCAAGAATCTTTTCCGTTTTGGAAAAATGATAACTTTGACATAACACGCACAGATGTAACTGTCACCCTAAAGTGTATAGAAATGATTTCCGAGGTACAGACTGTTACATGCTATGCTCCGAACTACAGACTGTTACATGCTATGCTCCAAGCTACAGACTGTTACATGCTATGCTCCGAGGTACAGACTGTTACATGCTATGCTCCAAGCTACAGACTGTTACATGCTATGCTCCGAACTACAGACTGTTACATGCTATGCTCCGAGCTACAGACTGTTACATGCTATGCTCCAAGCTACAGACTGTTACATGCTATGCTCCGAACTACAGACTGTTACATGCTATGCTCCGAACTACAGACTGTTACATGCTATGCTCCGAACTACAGACTGTTACATGCTATGCTCCGAACTACAGACTGTTACATGCTATGCTCCAAGCTACAGACTGTTACATGCTATGCTCCAAGCTACAGACTGTTACATGCTATGCTGCAAGCTACAGACTGTTACATGCTATGCTCCAAGCTACAGACTGTTACATGCTATGCTCCAAGCTACAGACTGTTACATGCTATGCTCCAAGCTACAGACTGTTACATGCTATGCTCCAAGCTACAGACTGTTACATGCTATGCTCCGAACTACAGACTGTTACATGCTATGCTCCGAACTACAGACTGTTACATGCTATGCTCCGAGCTACAGACTGTTACATGCTATGCTCCAAGCTACAGACTATTACATGCTATGCTCCGAGGTACAGACTATTACATGCTATGCTCCGAGGTACAGACTATTACATGCTATGCTCCGAGGTACAGACTATTACATGCTATGCTCCGAGGTACAGACTGTTACATGCTATGCTCCGAGGTACAGACTATTACATGCTATGCTCCGAGGTACAGACTGTTACATGCTATGCTCCGAGGTACAGACTGTTACATGCTATGCTCCGAGGTACAGACTGTTACATGCTATGCTCCGAGGTACAGACTGTTACATGCTATGCTCCGAGGTACAGACTGTTACATGCTATGCTGTACTTGTTAGAAAATACGAAATTTTGTTGATGACTGTTAGCTAGAAAAGTCACCTGGCTGAATTGATGTGTAATGTGAGTTACTGGACATAAGAATTATTTTATTTTTCTTCGCAGAACGTGTCCATGTAATGCAATCTGTGAGCCCATTCTTCCGTAGAGGCAAAGTCCTATCATTTTTCGTGCCAGAGACATAACATAATCACTCATCCTGGACATACGACACCATCATTCGTGCTTTAGATCACCTTTTGTTGGAGACATGACATCATCATTCGTGCTTGAGACATGACATCATCATTCATGTCTGGGAGATTTGACATCACTTTTTGTACGCGACATGACATCATTTTTAACCTGATTATGAATGTTTGTGGAAATAAAAGCAACAAGAATTTTTTTTAAATGCATGGTTCCATTACTTAGTTCATGTACACTGTTGTACAATATGTGTATTCGTACTTTTGTGGAGTTCATGTACACTGTTGTACAGTATGTGTAGTCGTACTTTTATGGACAATGTCCACGCAGGTAAAAACTTGCCAGTGGACGTCGTGTTAATGCAAAAACAACCCAAAACCTCCAAGGAGTCACATCCTACACTTAAAAACTGTTTATACAACATCCATTGCTGCAAGAAATTAGTGGAACAGCAATCAATAACCTAAGATATGCGGATGACACCGTGCTGATGGCAGAGGACCAAAAAGACCTACAGAATTTTGTGACGCGAATAAACGAGGAAAGTCAAAATAAGGACGGGAAATAAATATCAGAAAGACAAATGTCATGGTAATCAGCAGAGAAGACAGAAAGACAAATGTCATGATAATCAGCAGAGAAGACAGAAAGACAAATGTCATGGTAATCAGCAGAGAAGACAGAAAGACAAATGTCATGGTAATCAGCAGAAAAGACAGAAAGACAAATGTCATGGTAATCAGCAGAGAAGACAGAAAGACAAATGTCATGGTAATCAGCAAAGAAGACAGAAAGACAAATGTCATGGTAATCAGCAGAGAAGACAGAAAGACAAATGTCATGGTAATCAGCAGAGAAGACAGAAAGACAAATGTCATGGTAATCAGCAGAGAAGACAAAAAGACAAATGTCATGGTAATCAGCAGAGAAGACAGAAAGACAAATGTCATGATAATCAGCAGCGAAGACAGAAAGACAAATGTCATGATAATCAGCAGAGAGACAGAAAGACAAATGTCATGATAATCAGCAGAGAAGACAGAAAGACAAATGTCATGATAATCAGCAGAGAAGACAGAAAGACAAATGTCATGGTAATCAGCAGAGAAGACAGAAAGACAAATGTCATGATAATCAGCAGAGAAGACAGAAAGACAAATGTCATGATAATCAGCAGAGAAGACAGAAAGACAAATGTCATGATAATCAGCAGAGAAGACAGAAAGACAAATGTCATGATAATCAGCAGAGAAGACAGAAAGACAAATGTCATGATAATCAGCAGAGAAGACAGAAAGACAAATGTCATGATAATCAGCAGAGAAGACAGAAAGACAAATGTCATGATAATCAGCAGAGAAGACAGAAAGACAAATGTCATGGTAATCAGCAGAGAAGACAGAAAGACAAATGTCATGATAATCAGCAGAGAAGACAGAAAGCCAGCAGTAAATATAAACATAAATTGAGAATTACTGGAACAGGCGAAAAGCTTCAGGTATTTGGGGCATATGATAACAGAGGATGAGAAATGTGAAACAGAAATTAATAAAAGAAGTTTGGCAAAAAACACCTTCAGCAGAATGGGGAAGATCCTTAACATCGAAGCAAATATCACAGCAACTGAAATTACATGTCGTAAAATATTACATATATTCAGTGTGTCCATCTTAGTGCTATTTTTGGTAGTGAGTTGTCAGTCATCCGGAGCACGTCTCAACCATCGCCAGCGTCTTTCCTCAATAATTGTTGTCAGTGACTTCATCTGCATTTCTGACAATAAGATGTTAATTTTTATGGTGTTTGGCCAAAATATTTATCTAATTCTTCGTAAATATTTAGTCTGGAAAGAAATCAGCTTGTTTTCTATGGTTTTGGTTATTTTCCACCATTCACTTTCATAGAGTAGTACATTTAGAACATTACTCTTAAATATCCTGATTTTCGCATTCATGCTTAGTTTTTTTTTATTTCCATATAGTCTGCAGCATTGCAAAAGCCTGGTTTGCTCTAGTAAGTCTGCTGTTGGTGTCCTCTGTGCTGTCTCCATTTTCTACTACTCTACTGCCAAGGTATACAAATTCGTTGACCTCCTCCACTAACTTGCTATCTACTCTGAGTACATTTCTGTTGTTCACGTTTTGCTTCATTAACTTTGTCTTTCCTACGTTGATCTTTAGTCCTATGTTGTTTGCATTGTGTGTTAGCTTGTTTATTTTATTTTGCATATCTTTGTGGCTGCTTGATAGTAGACAAATGTCGTCAGCAAAGTCAAAGTCCTCCAGCACTTTGTTAAGGGTTCATTGTAATCCTTTGCGCTTGTCTGATGTTGCCTCCTTCATTAACCAGTCTAATGCCAATATAAATAATGTTGGTGATAGTACACATTCCTGTTTCACTCCTGTTTGTACCCTAAAGCTGTTGGAGGTATGTTCTCCACAGATAACTTTGCACTGAAAACCCTCGTATAGGGCTTTGATTACATTCACTATCTTATGGGGGAGGCCACGCCATCTTAGAATTCTCCACAGTGCACCTCTGTTGACACTGTCGAAGCCTTTCTCAAAATCTATGAACAATGCATATGTTGTGCTATGCTCATACTAGAGAAACAAATGGAATCACATTAGAGAAATGCTGGAATATTACTGGAGAAATGCCTAGAATCATACTAGAGAAATGCCTAGGATCATACTAGAGAAATGCCTAGAATCATACCAGAGAAATGCCTAGAATCATACTAGAGAAATGCCTAGAATCATACTAGAGAAATGCCTAGAAACATACTAGAGAAATGCTTAGAATTATACTAGAGAAATGCCTAGGATCATACTAGAGAAATGCCTAGAATCATACTAGAGAAATGCCTAGAAACATACTAGAGAAATGCTTAGAATCATACTAGAGAAATGCCTAGGATCATACTAGAGAAATGCCTAGAATCATACTAGAGAAATGCCTAGAATCATACTAGAGAAATGCCTAGAATCATACTAGAGAAATGCCTAGAAACATACTAGAGAAATGCTTAGAATTATACTAAAGAAACAAATGGAATCACACTAGAGAAGTGCTGAAATATTACTGGAGAAATGCCTAGAATCATACTAGAGAAATGCCTAGAATCATATTAGAGAAATGCATAGAATCATACTAGAGAAATGCCTGGAATCATATTAGAGAAACTCCTGAAATCATGTTAGATAAACAACTGGAATCATGTTACAGAAACGCCTTGAATCATGTCACTTAAACGCCTTGAATCATGTTACAGAAATGCCTTGAATCATGTTAGAGAAACAACTGGAATCATGTTAGATAAACGCATGGAATCATGTTAGAGAAACGCCTTGAATCATGTTAGATAACGCATGGAATCACGTTAGAGAAACAACTAGAATCATGTTAGATAAACGAATGGAATCATGTTAGAGAAATAACTGGTATCACGTTAGATAAACACATGGAATCATGTTAGAGAAACAACTGGAATCACGTTAGATAAACGCATGGAATCATGTTAGAGAAACAACTGGAATCACGTTAGATAAACGCATGGAATCATGTTAGAGAAACAACTGGAATCACGTTAGATAAACGCATGGAATCACGTATAAAAAAAAATCAAGAAAAACATGAAAGAACTGTCCAGAATCTCAAGCTAGAAATAACCTATGAAAGTTTTGACCGTTGGAAATAATCGAGAACGATACCAGACCAATAGTATGCTGCGTGTCACGTGAACAATACTGACCAATGGATGACAATTAATCCCTTTAAGAGGGATCTGAACTATGATAAATGATTGCAGCCCAAAATGTTTGACAACGACCACATGTGAAAGATGTTTTGATATTGAGAACATATAAAAGATGTCATGACAATGATAGCGTATAAAAGATGTCTCTACTCTGTGAGAGATTAATGATGGATTTTCAAACATGAGCACGATATGATTATAGTTTTAAATAAACATGTAACGGCTATTAGAAGGCGATGTTAACAGACAACATGATAAGTGAAAGATAACGCCACACACTGACAGGTTGTGATACTTGGAGATAGTAACCCACACCATAACAGGTTGTGATACTTGGAGATAGTAACCCACACCATAACAGGTTGTGATACTTGGAGATAGTAACCAACACCATAACAGGTTGTAATACTTGGAGATAGTAACCCACAACATAACAGGTTGTGATACTTGGAGACAGTAGCCCACACCATAACAAGTTGTGATACTTGGAGATAGTAACCCACACCATAACATGTTGTGATACTTGGAGATAGCAACAGGTTTCGTTCCATTAACAAATGACCAAAATCTGCCACAGTGTGTTATTTGTTTGCACACCTCTCTAATGAGGCAATGGAACCGACGAAATTGCGTCATTGTCTAACCACAAGACATCCAGATCTACAGAATAAAACCAAATAATTGTTCGAAAGTAAAGCCGAGGAATATAGTAAACCGAAGACAGTGTATTAAAACAAGAGCCAGTCGCAACGAAAAAAAGCTCGTACCTGATTGCCCAGAGAATCGCAAAATCATAGAAACCGCACACGATTGGAGAAGATCTTATCATGCCAGCGTCTGTTAAGATTTGTGACGTATTGTTCGGCTCAGAACATGCTACAAAACAGAAAAGCATTCCCATCTCGGACGATACTGTCCGCAGAATATCTGAAATGTCCGAAGACATTGTCGCGCAGCTAACTGAACGATTAAAATCTACTAAGTTTGCTATTCAGTTAAATGATCTAACTGATATCGCCGGCGAGTCACAGCTGCTTGTTTATGTTCACTACTGTTGGCAAGATAGTATGCAGGAGGAACTTCTTTTCTGCAAGTCACTGTTAGCGTGAACGACGGCCGATGAAATATTTCCTGTTTTAAACGATTTTTTTTTCACAACTTTTGGACTGCAGTGGACGAATTGTATCGGTATTTACAATAACGGTGTTGCCACAATGACTGGCTGCAACAGTGGTGTTGTAACTCGCATAAAGCAAGTGTCACCCGAGACTGTAGGCATCCATTGCATGATCCATCGTGACGCACTCGCTTTAAAGAAGTTGAATGAAACTTTGGGATCTGTACTCGAAGATTGTGTTCGGATTGTAAACTTCATAAAAACTAGAACTGTGAACAGTCGATTATTTGCTCAACTTTGTAATGAGTCAGAAGCAGAATACAAGCGTTTCCTATTGCACTCGCCTGTGTGTTGGTAGTCCAGAAGGAAAGTTCTTGCAAGTGTGTTTGAGCTTCGTTTAGAACTGTTGCAGTTTTTGACAGAACACAATCTCGACCTGGCAGGTAAGGTCGCTGATATTGAGTGGCTTGTCATGCTGGCATACCTTGCTGACATTTTTAGCCTTTTGAACAGTTTGAACATATCACTGCAGGGTAAAGATGCCAGTATACTCAAGACATACGACAGTTTCAGACTTTAAGAAGAAACTACGACTTTGGTGCACGCGACTTGAGAACAAATCACAAGACATGTTTCACTTGTTCTGTGAATTTATAGAGAGCAATGAAGTTAATGGCGAGATTCTGGAAGGGGTCACTGGTGTAATAAAAGGGCATCTGAATTCTCTTGCTGAATATTTTGACAAATAATTCACGTCCGAAGATATTAAAGCATACAATTGGATTTGTAATTCTTTTCAGTGTGCATTCTCTGAATTAACCAGTCGTGCAGAAGAAGAATTAGTGGAACCATCTAGTGATCGCACATTACAAATCAAATTTAACGACCTCACTGTGGATATCTCTTCCTTTTGGTGCACTGTTTCACTGGAATATCCGTTGTTGTCAGCCTTGGCAATGAAAGTTCTTCTATCTTTTTCAACAACTTATATATTTATGTGAAGTTTCATTGTCTGCATTGACTGCAATGAAAATGAAATACAGTTCAAGAATGAATGTGGAGGATGATCTTCGAGTGTTTGTCACAAATTCCAGCCAGAATAGACATGCTATCCTAGTCTAGACATAGCATAGGTGTATGTCCCAGTTTTGACAAAGCATCATGGGCATATGTCCCAGTCTAGACACAGCATCATGGGCATATGTCCCAGTCTAGACACAGCATCATGGGTGTATATCCCAGTCTAGACATAGCATCATGGGTGTATGTCCCAGTTTAGACATAGCATCATGGGTGTATATCCCAGTCTAGACATAGCATCATGGGTGTATATCCCAGTCTAGACACAGCATCATGGGTGTATATCCCAGTCTAGACACAGCATCATGGGTGTATATCCCAGTCTAGACATAGCATCATGGGCATATGTCCCAGTCTAGACACAGCATCATGGGTGTATATCCCAGTCTAGACATAGCATCATGGGTGTATGTCCCAGTTTAGACATAGCATCATGGGCATATGTCCCAGTCTAGACATAGCATCATGGGTATGTTCCAGTCTAGACACAGCATCTTGGGTGTATGTCCCAATCTAGCATTTCATAAGAGTTTTAAGACTGTTCACAAATGTATCTTCACTCACAGAGGACAGCAGTGCTACCTATAAATGTACCTTTACACACAGTTTTGCAACAATGTTTATAAATTTATGTTCACATACAAAGTGTTGTGAGATCAGCTATCACATACAAAGTGTTGTGAGATCAGTTATCATGAAGTGTTGTGATGTCAGCTGTCACATGCAAAGTGTTGTGAGATCTGCTATCACATACAAAGTGTTGTGAGATCAGCTGTCCCATACAAATAGTTATGTCAGCTATTGCATACAAAGTGTAATGTCAGCTATCCATACAAAGTGTTGTGATGTCAGCTACTGCATACAAAGTGTTGTGATGTCAGCTCTATCAAAGAAAGTGTTGTGATGTCAGCTATCACATACAAAGTATTGTGATGTCAGTTATCACATACAGTGTTGGGATATCAACTATCACAAAGTGTTATAAGATCAGCTATCACATAGAAACAAGTGTTATGAGATCACCTATGACATATAAACAAAGTGTTATGATGTCAGCTATCACATAAAAAGAAAGTGTTATTTGAGGTCAGCTATCACATACAAAGAAAGTGTTATGAGGTCAGCTATCACATAAAAACAGTGTTTTGAGGTCAGCTTTCACATACAAAGTGTTATGAGGTCAGCTATCACATAAAGAGTGTTGTGAGATCAGCTATCACACACAAACTAAGTGTTATGAGATCAGCTATCACATACTAACAAAGTGTTATGAGACAACCATGTGTATCTGAGATTAATTCAGCTTTATTCACTCAAAAGTTTTTGTACAACAAAATTTGTTTAAAAAATCAAGAAAGAAATGCCCTGTGTTCTAGCTAATCTACTGACTCAAGGCCAGGCACAATCACCAAAAAGACAAGCAAGGAACACTTCACTGAGCAGCATGTACCTGTAGAAGCCGTGGCCAGGTGTGTCTCTCTACACACCTGCTCCAGGTTTAAAGAGAGATATGCTGAGAATTTTGTTGAAGGTTGTTAGTCTTTCTGTGAGAGCAAGTCCTCACATCTTTTCTTCACAGATTGCTTTTATAATCATTATGTTGTGTTGTGATACATTCAACGCCTTACTGTTGTAATGTGATACATTCACTGCTCTTTATGTTGTGATAAATTCATCACTTACATTAAAACCACGGTGTCACGCAATCCCGCTTCCGAGACCCACCAAGAATACAGGCTAAAGCACTGTGATACTCTGAACCCCTTGTGGTCCTTTCGTGGAACTCGTGTGGTCTATTTTGGACCACACAGGAGACCACGGGACCTAACGAGGACCACATGCGTGAATTCAGTAGGTTCACAGTGCGGTTTTTGGTGGTAGAAGTGAACGAAGAAGAAGAAGATCACTTACATTCACTACTAATTTTTTTTTTTTAAGACTGACTCTGGTGTAATGTGTTAGTTTAGCACTTGTGCTGTGTTCAGCTTAACTTCATATGCTGTGGCAGTTTCACTCTGTTGTGTTATATTCATGTTTGCAAATGTTTTCAAGAGTGGTTAGGAGCTTGATTTACTAATCTGATGGTACCGGGTTCAGTCCCAGCAGTGGGTTTTTTTTCTGGTACACACCAAACAGGCCCCGGGGTCCCCCCAGCCTCTAAAAATGGGTACTAGAGAAATCTGGGAAGGTAAAGCGGCCAGGCGTGATACTGACCACATCACACTTTCATGTGCCCAAGTCTTGGAAAATACAGGCCCAACACTGTACTCTTCAGCATGCCTTAAGGGCAGGGAAATGGGAATCTTACAGAAATCCTTACCCAGACAGGTCTGTCCAGGATGTAAATAAGCTCTCTGGTTACAGGCTGTGCTATCTGGCAAGGGCTGTCAGACATTCCTGTGTAGTACAGGCTGTAGTGAGACAGACAATCATGTGTAGTACAGGCTGTAGTGAGACAGACAATCATGTGTAGTACAGGCTGTAGTGAGACAGACAATCATGTGTAGTACAGGCTGTAGTGAGACAGACAATCATGTATATGGGTTCTAGTGTGGAGTATTGCCTGAAAACAGATATAGTGGCTATGTATTCAGTCAGTCAGTGAAGCATGTTATGTTTATTATCTTTAGCTGATGGTGGCTATGTATTCAGTCAGTCAGTGAAGCATGTTAAGTTTATTATCTTTAGCTGATAGTGGCTATGTATTCAGTCAGTCAGTGAAGCATGTTAAGTTTATTATCTTTAGCTGATAGTGGCTATGTATTCAGTCAGTCAGTGAAGCATGTTAAGTTTTATTATCTTTAGCTGATAGTGGCTATGTATTCAGTCAGTCAGTGAAGCATGTTAAGTTTATTATCTTTAGCTGATAGTGGCTATGTATTCAGTCAGTCAGTGAAGCATGTTAAGTTTTATTATCTTTAGCTGATAGTGGCTATGTATTCAGTCAGTCAGTGAAGCATGTTAAGTTTATTATCTTTAGCTGATAATGGCTATGTATTCAGTCAGTCAGTGAAGCATGTTAAGTTTTATTATCTTTAGCTGATAGTGGCTATGTATTCAGTCAGTCAGTGAAGCATGTTAAGTTTATTATCTTTAGCTGATAGTGTCTATGTATTCAGTCAGTCAGTGAAGCATGTTAAGTTTTATTATCTTTAGCTGATAGTGGCTATGTAATCAGATAGTCAGTGAAGCATGTTAAGTTTATTATCTTTAGCTGATAGTTTTTGGCACAAAATTCTCTTCCATGCAGAACATGACTTGCACCTGGTATGCTACAGTGTACACACTTTTCAGATAAATAACAGCTGCTCTAGTAAGTGTACATGTGTGTACAATCTTGTGGACAAAGAATACAGGTAAAGTGATGGAGAAAATGATTTTAAAGCAAAAATCTCTTTTAGACAGTCAGCCTTCTGACATTTGCTATAGATGTTAGCAAGGTCAAAGTTCACATGAGAAAACAGGTGGGAAATTTAGAAACAAAATTTGGAAGAAAATAGAACTGATATGACCTTTCAGCCTTCAACTATGACCTTACATTGAGCCACATCCCAGGCCTGGCTGTAACGTCACAAATGAAAGTCTGACGTTTCTGTCATGTGTTGTACATAATGTCTGGAGAGAAGGAGGAAGAAATGGCTGAAAATTGCACTCAATTCTTTCATCAGTTTGATTCTAGTAGTAAAAGTAATACTGTTTCTATAGCACATGACACATGAGTTTTGTCATAGTGACACAGCACAACCTAAACATCTTAACACAGACAAAGATGAAACAATGGAAGTAGCTCACCAAGTAAATCAAGATCATTTCAAGTCAACATAATTACCTGTGCTAAATCATACCAACATATGCTGTCTCCAGTAGCTGTAAAAACATGTACAGTTTCTGGTGTATGGCAAATACACAGCCTCCATTATTTACTGTACATGTGTACAAATTGACATATCTCAACATATAATCAACAGATGTCAAATATCTCATTGTACACAAAAACACGTCAATGTTCTGTGGTACACATCACAAAAAATCATCAAGTTCAAAGTTTTAAAACAACAAGAAAATAATACTGTAAATCTCTCTCAGCAATGTCAGTTCACACGGTTTGTGTGTGTGTGTGCGTGCGTGTGTGTGTGTGTGGAAAATGGGGGTGGGCAACATCATACATCAGTCAACACAGTACTTCACACACATATATATATGGGCAACATCATACATCAGTCAACACATGACTTCACATATATATATATGTGGGCAACATCATACATCAGTCAACACAGTACTTCACACATATATATGTGGGCAACATCATACATCAGTCAACACAGTACTTCACATATATATGTGGGCAACATCATACATCAGTCAACACAGTACTTCACATATATATGTGGGCAACATCATACATCAGTCAACATATGACTTCACATATATATGGGCAACATCATACATCAGTCAACATATGACTTCACATATATATATATGGGCAACATCATACATCAGTCAACACAGTATGTCAGCCAACACATACATCAATATGATACACCACACATATATGTGAGGCACATGCTATTCTTCACAGCATACATTACATTACTTCACACATATATGTGATCCCCTGCAGTAGTAGGCCAACATGCAATATATTCACAGTACCACACACAAGCTCAACTTCCAGACACAAACTCTGATTATGGCCACTGACCTCCATCAACAAAACAAACCCCATCTAAAGTGGCAGTCTACTTTTCTCACCGTCGCCCTGTGTGTGGCTATTACATGCAGCGCTGCTCTCACAAACCCTACAGTGACAGTCCACGACTGACACTCTCAAGTCATGACAGCAGTTTTAGTGTGGCAACAACTATCATCATGAGGAAAGCAGTCTTGAGTGAGTGTGTTAATCATGAGGAAAGCAGTCTTGAGTGAGTGTGTTAATCATGAGGAAAGCAGTCTTGAGTGAGTGTGTTAATCATGAGGAAAGCAGTCTTGAGTGAGTGTGTTAATCATGAGGAAAGCAGTCTTGAGTGAGTGTGTTAATCATGAGGAAAGCAGTCTTGAGTGAGTGTGTTAATCATGAGGATCAAACTTCAGAGCTCACACAGGATGAACCAGAATCTGGTTTACATTTACTCTGGTTCTGACAATCAATGGATGAAATCATGTACACATGTAGGTAACTACTGAAATCATGTACACCACATGTAGGTAACTACTGAAATCATGTACACCACATGTAGGTAACTACTGAAATCATGTACACATGTAGGCAACTATGAATGATGCACATACACATAAATCACACAAAAGAACCGACAGACATAAAAAGTTATGCATTTTCTGGTGCTGACTGGAATCAGGGAAGATGAACTTGTGGTAAATGTGCCAAAAAATGACAGAGACAAAGTGTGTGGGCACAGCAGAATAAACTTAAATGTCTGCTCCATAAAACTTTCAGTGACACGTGAGGGAGGTCTTGTACAAACATATGCCACTTGTGACACACAGGGGGTGTTTTACATGCCACTTGTGACACATAGGGGGCGTTTTACATGCCACTTGTGACACATAGGGGGCGTTTTACATGCCACTTGTGACACATAGGGGGTGTTTTACATGCCACTTTTGGCACACATACATGTGAAAAAAAAGTTTGCCACCCCAAAGCTAAACCATGTGATTTTTCTCCAACTGGTGAAAATGAAGTGAGACACGATGTGATTGCTGCAGAACATTTAATGAAGTGAGAAAACTGGAAAAGAACAAAAAAAAAAAAAAAAAGGTTTTAAGATGAATGTTAAGACAGAACTACACTTTATTCCCTTGTATGGCCAGGCTAACAACAGTTAACGAAAGAGATGGCCAGACTACCAACAGTTAACGAAAGAGATGGCCAGGCTAACAACAGTTAATGAAAGAGATGGCCAGGCTAACAACAGTTAATGACAGAGATGGCCAGACTAACAACAGTTAACGAAAGAGATGGCCAGGCTAACAACAGTTAATGAAAGAGATGGCCAGGCTAACAACAGTTAATGAAAGAGATGGCCAGGCTAACAACAGTTAATGAAAGAGATGGCCAGACTAACAACAGTTAACGAAAGAGATGGCCAGACTAACAACAGTTAATGAAAGAGATGGCCAGACTAACAACAATTAATGAAAGAGATGGCCAGGCTAACAACAATTAATGAAAGAGATGGCCAGGCTAACAACAGTTAATGAAAGAGAATAACTGTAAAAAAAAAAAAAAAAGGTGCTCATGTGAAGCAGCCTACCTCAGAAATGGAATAATACATGGCAGAAGACATCTTCACATGAGCCCGTGACAGTGAAGAATTTACTGACTTCTAGTAAAATAAAGAATATACACTCACACATTACACCTGCTCATACCCCATCAGCCAGTGCCAGACCAGACTGCTAGAGATCACCCAGGTCATGTGCTTTAGTCTTACCAATAATGATGCTTCTATCAGCCATGCAATGCTAAACTGTACATATATCCAAATATAATACAAAACTGTACCTCATATGCATGTATATAGGTATGTATGTACATTTTTGTATGTTGCTGACAAAGTTATTACAGTATTTGATTCTTTATCTAAAGTACTGTGATTGATATTTTGTATAGTTACTGTCTTTATTGGCACACACTGTCATACGGCATGATGGTAAACATATAGTAGTAAAGTATAAGTGCTGGCATCCAACCTCCCACTATATAGTCAGTCCGCACATTGTCCTCCAACCTCCCACTATACAGTCAGTCCTATATGTGGTTGTCAGTCAGCACATTGTCCTCCAACCTCCCACTATACATTCAGTCCTAGATGTGGTTATCAGTCAGCACACTGTCCTCCAACCTCCCACTATACAGTCAGTCCTAGATGTGGTTGTCAGTCAGCACATTGTCCTCCAACCTCCCACTATACAGTCAGTCCTAGATGTGGTTGTCAGTCAGCACACTGTCCTCCAACCTCCCACTATACAGTCAGTCCTAGATGTGGTTGTCAGTCAGCACATTGTCTTCCAACCTCCCACTATACAGTCAGTCCTAGATGTGGTTGTCAGTCAGCACATGACTCTATTACTCTTCTATCTTCTTCATATTTTTACTTCTACCAGGATCTAGGCAGATCTTTTTCCCCCTTCCTATCTCTCCAAGAGGTACATGTCTGAAGCCACTAGGTCACAACTAGATATTTTCTGTCACAGCTGGTCTACAACAACTGTATATTTCTGTGAGAATTGCTCTACAACAACTGTATATTTCTGTGAGAATTGCTCTACAACAACTGTATATATCTGTGAGAATTGCTCTACAACAACTGTATAATTCTGTGAGAATTTCTCTACAACAACTGTATATATCTGTGAGAATTGCTCTACAACAACTGTATAATTCTGTGAGAATTTCTCTACAACAACTGTATATATCTGTGAGAATTGCTCTACAACAACTGTATAATTCTGTGAGAATTTCTCTACAACAACTGTATATATCTGTGAGAATTGCTCTACAACAACTGTATAATTCTGTGAGAATTTCTCTACAACAACTGTATATATCTGTGAGAATTGCTCTACAACAACTGTATATATCTGTGAGAATTGCTCTACAACAACCATATATTTCTGTGAGAATTTCTCTACAACAACTGTATATATATGTGAGGACTGCTCTACTACAACTGTATACCTCTGTGAGAATTGCTCTACTACAGCTGTATATTTCTGTGAGAATTGCTCTACAACTATATACTTCTGTACATGTGAGAACTGCTCTACAACTATATACTTCTGTACATGTGAGAATTGCTCTACAACTATATACTTCTGTACATGTGAGAACTGCTCTACAACTATATACTTCTGTACATGTGAGAACTGCTCTACAACTATATACTTCTGTACATGTGAGAATTGCTCTACAACTATATACTTCTGTACATGTGAGAACTGCTCTACAACTATATACTTCTGTACATGTGAGAATTGCTCTACAACTATATACTTCTGTACATGTGAGAATTGCTCTACAACTATATACTTCTGTACATGTGAGAATTGCTCTACAACTATATACTTCTGTACATGTGAGAACTGCTCTACAACAACCTATTTCTGTGAGAGTTGCTCTACAACATCTGTATATTTCAGCGTGAGCTAGTATACAACTGTATTATTTTTTTAGTAACACATGAATAATTGTAGAAATGGGTACCCGACTTCTTCTGGAGTTGGGGAAGTAAAGGCGGCCAGGCGTGGTACTGACCATATCACCCTCTATTGTGCTGACAGGTCAAGGAAAATATGGGCACTAACACCATATCCCTATGTGCCTCTAGGGTATGAGAAGATTACCTTTACCTTTTTAAGTATATAAACCTAAGTATATAACTATACACGAAGCCACTGCAGTAAAGCTGTGATAACAAAAAATGTATAGGAAAAAAAAGTAGGAACAGCTTTATTAATTAACAAGCACACACTTGTGACGTTTCAGCGTGAGCCTTAATCATACAAAAATACACAGGATAAAGAAATAGAGAGAGGAGATAAAACATAAATTCACATGAATGCTATAGTAGGAATGGAAAAAAAAATAGAATAAAATAAAATAATATGGACCACTTAGCTGTGGCCTGTAAGAGGCTGTGTCCAGAAGTGCATATGGTGGAGAGTAGAGAATGTGGGAAGACTTGTGGGAACGGCAGAAAGGGGAGAGAGTGATACAAGTGTAATCTAGCCAGGAGAAGGTGGAATAAGTGCTTGTATTTGGGGTAGAGGAGTTGTAATCTGATGCTGTGAGGAAGGTCTGAACTATGTGTTACAAGCGAGAAAGGAGTGGAATTTAGTGCAGAGGGAATATTATTGTGGAAGAGGGGAATGTTAGGTGTTAAAATATGAGTTCAAACCATGTGGTTCCAGCGTCTCATATTCCTGAATGTAGCGGTTCTCAAGTGCTAGGAAGCTTCTGTCATCGGCGTGACATTGTTTGAGGGCTGTTGCCAGAAAATTAGATTTGCCTGTGGTTGGGGCCACCGAAATGATTCGGGACTGGTTTCGAAGCATGTTGGGTGATATCATACAGATGTTTCAGCATGTGGTCACCTAATCTGAGACCAGTTTCACCAGTATATGTTATCCTGCATCTTTTGCATAAAATGGCATATTTCACATTACGGGACTCACATGTGAATCCCTCATGGAGAGTTGTGGATAGTTTTCGTTTCCCTGACTACAGGGCAGGTAGCACAGCGAGGGCGGTTATATTTTCTGGTGCCAACGTATGCAAGATTCTGCTTCAGGTGGCTATGGACAAGGATGTCGTTAAGATTTGGTTCCCGTCTGTATGCTTAAATACCCCAGTCCTTTATGACCCACCTATTGCACATCACAAGTCTTTGAACATTCTCTACACTCCATCATGCGCGGATTTCTGTATACAGCCTTTTACAAGTCACAGCTAAGTGCTCCATTTATTTTATTCTAATTTTTCAATTCCTACTTTTTACATAATATTCGTGTGAATTCATGTTTTATCTCCTCTTTCTATATTTCTTTGTCCTGTGTGTTTTTGTATGATTAAAGCTCACGCTGAAACGTCACAACTGTGTACTCATTAATTAATAAAGCTTTTCTTACTTTTTTTCCTAGTTTATACATTTTATTTTTTGAGAGCCACTTTACAACTGTATATTTCTGTAAGGGTTGCTATACAATTATATATTTCTATGAGATTTGTTCTACAACTGTATATTTCTGTGCGGGCTGCTCTACAATTATATGTTTCTGTAAGGGCTGTTCTACAACTCTATTTCTATGAAAGTTGCTCTATAACTGCATATTTCAGTTGTAAACATTTCTTATCTATCTACTCTTTTTTTTTCCCTTTCAGATCTCTGATCTCTTATTGTGTCAGAAGTCAAGTGATCTCTGGTCTCTTACTGTGTCAGAATCTCTGCTTCAAGTCAAGAGATTTCTGTGCAACATTCAACAAACACAGATATCCTGCAGTCAAGATGCTACCAGGAAGTACATAAATGTATGTGCCGAGTGTTGTACAAGAATTGCAATAGAAATATACTGGTATTTTATTAGTGAGTGTGTGGGAAACTGGAGCTGGTGATGAGCACCTTATGATGTCCTTGCTGTGAAGATGCCGGTGACTGGTAGAACCACTATTGTTTCCTGCGTGCCAGTGCATTTACATTTAGCACTTGTCTATAATGAGAAAAAACCTAAGACATTATCATATAGTTATGTATGGATCACAATCAACATGGCTGAAAAAACAGTTCCATTAATTCTAAGCATAAGTAACAGCAAAATGAATCATTCAGAAAGTAAGCAAACATTGAAACAATTCACAATCCTGTTTACATTTTGAGCAGTAAAACAGTTCACAATCCTGTTTACTTTTTGAACACTGAAACAGTTTACAATCATGTTTACATTTTAAACACTGAAACAGTTCACAATCCTGTTCACACTTTATGCAAAGAAAGCACCATGTCAACTAAAAAAGATTTCACAAATGAATAATAAGAATTGTGCAATTACTGTAAGCATGTCTTCCCCCCCCCCCCCCACACACACACAAATCTACACGAACAAAACATGAACATTTTTTGTATGATATTTCCTCATGCACACCGTGACAGTACAAGCAGTCTAAAAGTGTGTTTCAAGATGGCAACAACGGGGAAATTTTCATTCTCAGGGTCAAAACCTAGCAGTAAAATATGATACTCACATATATTTTATATATGTTCACATACTGGCTATACAGATCTATGTTCACATACTGGAAATATGTTCACAGGCTGGCTAGATTTACCTACACATCTACATGTTCATAGACTGGTTAGATCTCCTTGCACAGATCCAACATGTTTATGGGTTTACTAGACTTCCCTACAAACACTTGACCATCACAAATCTGGCAATCAGTTATCCGGTTCAACCAGTGTTCTGGCACTAATTTCCTCTCCTGGGATGTGGCGCTGACTTGCTACTACTGTTTGGTGAGACCGGCTTTGATTGCGCAAGGCATTTCTGTTGTTTTTTTTTGTGTGCATTTTTATGATAGCCTGCCGACATTCAGCTCCCGCCATGGTTCTAACGAATGTAAACACTGCTTCTCATGCTGTGATGAGCTGTCCACAACAGATAAAGTAGAACTTCTGAAAAATTTTGACAGGGGCTTGTCTGTGCGAAGCTTGTGTGATTGGCTCATCTACAGTTTATGACATCAAGAAACTGACAGAAAAATTACGTGGACTTGTAACCTTTACAGTATTTTATACGCGTTTCATTAAAATTTCATTTGATTTCCATGTAGTTGTTCTTTTTCCTGTATAAACCTACACGTTCTGACTTACAAAGAACGGCCATGCTCTGCTGCTGGCACTCAGGACGCTCCCACACGTGCTCAACCTTCAACCTCGATCTTGTTCCCAGTGCGTGCTGGGTGACAGTGCCAGCGGCGAACCGAATGAACACACCTCCATTTTTTCCACGAAGTTCTGAATGTCTTTGTTATTCCCCTTTCACATAGTCTGTGGTGATAGGGTCTGCATTCACAATTTTTACTTTCATCTCCCAGTAATTCTGATAGGGTGGCTGTTGTGATGTCTGCTTTGTCCATGTGTAGGCTGCCCAGGGTTGCTGCTTTGTCTGCCAGCTGATCTTCCATTTCATTACCTTTTTAAAGGCAGGATGAAGAGGTTAGCTGTTGGTTAAGTATATTCTAACTTATCCATCACTTATCTGGCATCTGACGAGTCCCGACGATGCTGGGTTTGTGATGGTGAAATGTAGATATTCATGGTTTGGCGTGTTCACGCAACTAGCTGGATCACCTAAACAGATCAAACCTGCTGCCTGAATCTTGACAGAGAAGCTAACATGCTCACAAGGTGTCAGTATCTCTGTAAACATATCAACATGTCAAACGTGTCATCTGTTCACAAGATGTCTAGATCTCCCTACATATGTCAACACAGAAAAGAATTCTCTATGCTTGACAACAAGCAAGTGCTCACAGACTACAACACAAACCTTACAGTGTTACTGAACTGAGAAGCCACAAATAGCTGGACCTCTTAGTTTATGATCAAATCTTTCTTACATGTACAGATCTGTATGTAGATATAAGAAGATACCTGGTCTAGTCCAGGTTACTTAGCTCTGTCTTGAGAAGATCAGGTTATTTCTCTCAATCTGTCTAAGGTAAAATGTCCAGGTTACTTGTCTCAATCTGTCAAAGGTGAGATGTCCAGGTTACTTGGCTCTATCTGTCCAAGGTGAGATGTCCAGGTTACTTGGCTCTATCTGTCCAAGGTGAGATGTCCAGGTTACTTGGCTCAATCTGTCCAGTTTGTCTCAATCTGTCCAAGGTGAGGTGTCCAGGTTACTTGTCTCTATCTGTCCAAGGTGAGATGTCCAGGTTACTTGGCTCTATCTGTCCAAGGTGAGATGTCCAGGTTACTTGGCTTAATCTGTCCAAGGCGAAATGCTCAGGTTACGTGGCTTAATCTGTCCAAGCTGAGATGTCTAAGTTACTTAGCTCTATCTGTCTTGAGATGTCCAGATTGCTTAGCTATTTGTCCTAGTCTGTGAGATATCCAGACTGCTTGGCTCTGTCTTGGTCTGTGAAACATCTAGATTGCTTGATTCTGTTGATCTGAAGCTGTGAGATGTCCAAAAATGATCACATGACTCCAGCACACCAATCTTTTGTCAGAACAGCAGCAACTGTAGCCTGACAGCAGTGAGACACTGCTATTTAACACTGCTAGCTACTATGACAGATATTAGGACTGACACTGCTAACACCTGTGACAGACACTGACATTTGACACCGCTAACACCTGTGACAGACACTGACATTTGACACTGCTAACACAAGTGACAGATGCTGACATATGACACTGCTAACACATGTGACAGACACTGACATTTGACACTGCTAACACAAGTGACAGATGCTGACATATGACACTGCTAACACCTGTGACAGACACTGACATTTGACACTGCTAACACAAGTGACAGATGCTGACATATGACACTGCTAACACCTGTGACAGACACTGACATTTGACACTGCTAACACAAGTGACAGATGCTGACATATGACACTGCTAACACCAGTGACTGACAATGACATCAAACTGTCTCAAACAATAAACTAACATTAACATCTAAGCACATGACTCTGCAAAAAATCAGGACAATAAACATTTTTTTTTGTTGTTGTAAAAACTGGATCATGTCTTAAAATAAAAACAGAAAATTTGTCAGCAAACTTAAAGCAATTTGGTTTGTGAGAAAATGAAATGGACACAATCAAGTTTAGAGACATGATATTTGGCACTAAATCTTGGCAGCAGTCCACTCCCTGGCCAAGATCTCTGAACCTATGGAAAACCCTGCACAACATGGCTGAATGTCGTCCTGACTCAGAAAAATCTGAGCACTCACAACAAAAAATATCAAATGTTTTATGCACAAACCTCCAACAAATTCCTCTACAAGTCTATGACCTTGGACAGCAACAAAAACTTGAAACTGTTGAAGGATATGTTGGTGTAACCGAGTCACAGAACGAAAGTCCATACTGACCTGATGATGCATCTACCATGCTGTGCAACAGGTCACATATAAACTTTGAAAGTAACACATGTGGCACATTAGCCACACACAATTCTCCATGCTGTGAATACAGGATAATTACGGGGCTCAGTCTGGGACAACAATTAATAGAAAACCTTCTGGTTTAGTCGGCAGAGTGGTACATATTTACACTTACAATGTTGGTTCTGTTAACAATGGTCTATTTGTCTATAAGATGTAGGAGTGACAATATGACTGAAGCTGATCACTGTCATCAAAGTTAAGTCTTGCCAATGAAAAATCACGGCAGCCATATCATGCCCTGATGTGTTGCCTCCCTTTACACTGTTGGGGAGTTGCTGCCGACATGTGTGGTTGACGGGATCATGTCTGGGGACTTGCCTGTGGCCTTGACACTTTGCTCATAGGCAGATGCAGTTTTTGAGGCAAAAGGTTGGGATGATGCGGGCGCTACGTCTAAGCAGTGCGGTTTACTGTAGGGTCCCACGCACAAATTGCCGAGAGCATCCGCACTGTGAGACAGGCTGTGGTAACCCGAAGACGCATCGCTGGCACAGCTGGGTGACTCATCAACTGACACGGGTGATGTATCACAGATTATAGGAGATGTCAGGGTGGTGGAGCCAGACGAGACAGTAATGGCTAAAGCTCCAGGTGTTGCAGTGTTCGATGCTGCTGCAGCAGTGGAGGATGTGAACACTGAACTATCATAAGAACCGTATGCAGGTGGTGGCGTGTCCTTCATGGCTGTAGGAAAATTTACATGTTGCTGAGGAAGCGGATGGTGATGGTAATGGTGGTGGTGATGATGGTGATGGTGCAGGCTGTAAGGAGACTGCTGCGGTGGTTGCTGCGGCTGGTGTTGAGCAGAAGTTTGGGTTGGATTTACAGATGAGAAAGATCCTTCAGCGGTGTCCTGCACAAGCAGCTGCCTGGAGCTCTGCTGTTGGCCCGACTTTGTGGCACTCTCCTGGGAGGACTGAGCGGCCGAGGCAAGGGCAGGCTGTTGCTTGGCTCCAACATCTGCTGGACACTGCTGTATTCCTCCACAGCTCTGACTAGCTTTTAGATCTCCAGGACTGTGTTGCAGTAGGGAAGTGTTCAAATCTCCTTCCATAGGCTGACGTTGGATGGGAGGAACAATTGCCATCCTTCGAGTACTGGCGGGGGCAGGTGAACTTAACCTATGTCGCTGAAGACCAAGATGTTGCTGTTGTTGTTGTTGTTGTGGTCTCTGCTGGAGATGCTGATGAACCTGTGCCTCTAGCTTTGCCTGCACCACTCTCTGCTCCTTCTCATGTTTGGATTTGTTTGCCTGTGATTAAAAAAAAAGAGATTATAGAGATGTAAGCCTGATAACCAAAGCATGACAGACAAGTGAGATAAGCCTGTGACAATTGAAGCGATGGGAACATGAAAGTATGCTCAAAAGCAATGCTTTGTATATACTTGAAAATAAAAGTAAAAGTACTTGAAAATTGTGGACAAATAACTAGCAGAATAACTAGCAGAATCTTTGAAACTTCTCAATGTTGATGAATGATTGATAGCGTTTTCTTCACAGCATCATCACAATCAAAATACTGTCTCACAGATGTTCCTGGGTTTTGGCAAGGAAGCAAATCAGTTGTCTGTGAGTCTGTGAGATATCCAGCACACTGAATCAATGCCTTCTCTTCTCGGAGTGTACTTGAGCACTGACACACTGCTTCTTAACTATTGCTTAATTATTTGAATTATTGCTCTCAATCTTCTCAGTTTCACAACTGTTTTTCTCCCTGCTATTCAGAATATTTATACTTGTGCCTTTACTAACATTCTCCATTCTGTGGCAGACTTCTAACATCCCAGGAAACTATCAACCTCATGCTGCAGTTTCTGCTGCTGGATTTTATTGCAGTGAGACTCCGCTTCTCAAATTAATTCACCCATTTTTGTCACCTTCTGTCATTTGAATGATGACAGCTGCAAGTGCTGGCTACCTCAGCTCTCTTCTGTCATATGAATGATGACAGCCACAAGTGCTGGCTACCTCAGCTCTCTTCTGTCATATGAATGATGACAGCCACAAGTGCTGGCTACCTCAGCTCTCTTCTGTCATATGAATGATGACAGCCACAAGTGCTGGCTACCTCAGCTCTCTTCTGTTTATTCCCACAGGTGAGCAACTGAAGCACACATCAAAAACACATCTTCTGATGCTTCATTTGTTCCTGTAACATGTCACATTTTTCTGTAAATTCTTGTAAAAAATGTGACAATTCTGCTGAATGAGTTAGATGAGCATTTAATAGGAGCTTCTGCTATGTGGTAGTTCATACAAATCTGAGGCTGGGGACTCTGTCTCGAGATCGTGCAGCTCTGATTAGAACAGTACCCATGTCTAAACCTTCTCTACAGTCACATCAATCATTTGCTGTAACACTATGTTAATCAGACAGTGATGAATGTCACACCAATCATTTGGTGATGAATGTCACATCAATCATTTTGTGATGGATGTCACATCAATCATTTGGTGATGGATGTCACATCAATCATTTGGTGATGGATGTCACATCAATCATTTGGTGATGGATGTCACATCAATCACTCACTGCTGAAAATCACATCACTGAAAAGCACATTCTCTACAGACAAGAACACATGTTGTCTCCATGTTTTTCCTCTCTTATGTTAGAAGCACTTCAAGAGACAAATATGAAACTAGTATCAATGATATGGAAAGATGTAGTCATCTGAAAATAACAGTTTCTTTATTTTCCCTGAAGAAAACATGAACAAATAAACATACAAGCCTACTTTCCTTCCTGCCTGTTGTTCATAAATTTGGAGATAATCTTCTATTTATAGATCTGATGTGTACACAATATTCTATTTTCCTCTCTTGTATTGACAACCATGCGTACAGTGTCCAGCAGGGCTAGATCCCCAGGACAAGTGTGTTGTGTACACATAAATTTGGGGGACACAAACACTGGTCTCCGTGCCACTCTTGTGGATGAAAAGGCCGTTCATTATTGACTAGCTGCATCATCTCACTCGCTTTCATGCATACTCTGACGTACCTCAAGAAAGCTCAGCTTGGCAGATAAAGATGCGCTACTAGAATCTTTGCCTGTCTGGCTCATGTTGGTCTCCATATGGTGAAGAATGCCATCCTGGCACATCAGATTTTGCTCTAAAGTTCGGTGTTTCTGCCGAAGTTGTGAGGAGAACACGTGTACCTCAGGAACAGCTTTGGTATCTCCTAAAACACAAGCAGACACACTCAGTGTTACTAAATGACATTCAATAATGCCAAAAGTTACACAATTTTGACAAGAATTTTCAAAAGTTAAAGAATTTTATTGGGTATCACTTCTGAAAGGTTGCTACATGTAGGAGATATGTATACAAAGAAAATATAACAGGTAGAGGTATATAGATAATAAAAAAGGATGTATATTATCTCCCTTGCTTTTTGGAATTGCCATAGACTTCATAATGAAAAAATGCTGCACAGGTAAAATGGGCACTGATTGGGTACATGAGACCCAAGTGGAAGATCTTGATTTTGCAGATGGCATAACTCTTATCAGTGACAATGTGAAATCACTGTAAGAAAAAATAGATACCTTGTCTTCAATGGCTGGTAAAATAGGACTTGAAATTAACAAGGATAAAACAAAAATAATGAAACTTCTTATTAACCACAAAGCACAAATATAAGTAGAAGAAACAGCTGTTGAAGAAGTAAACCATTGTGCATACCTTGGCAGCTACATAGACCAGGATGGTGACACTAAAAAGGAAGTTAGAATTGCAAAAGCAGCAATGACCTTCAAGAATCTTGGGAACATATAGCATTCAAAAGTCAAGTTAAGATTATTCAATTTAAATGTAATATCCACCCTTATTTATGCATGTGAAAGCTGGAAAACAACTAAAGAAAATTAGACTTTTTTGAAAACAAATGCTTAAGGGAAATATCTGGTATAAAGTGGAACAAATTCAAGAACAACGCAGAGATAAGACGGATGAGCAAACAACCTGTCTCACGGGTAATCAGAAAAAGAAGATGACAAATGTCGGTCATGTGATGGGAAGAAATAATCGGAGACTCCTCAAACAAGATATCAAGTGGAACATAACAGGCCGAAGAAAAAGAGGTTGATCACGCGAAACTTTAAAGAGGACATTATTAAGAGAGGCCAGTTCAGTGGCATAACATCCTGTGATGAGGCTGAAAAACTCGCAGAAGACAGACATCTTGGCGAACTACCATGCGGGCCCTAGCGGCACAGAAAGGATGTAAGATGTAAGAAGAGGTCTTTGAGGTCAACAAGTGATCAGAAACATGCATACGTGCAACAAAAAGCAGCAATAATGATAAACATGAACAAAGTGAACTGCTACCAACTATGAACCAACAGTGAGTGCAAATTTAGCAAATACATACAGGCCACATCTTATCACATCGGTAACATTTAGTTAAACCAAGTCTAGAAGTTACACTCGGGCCACGTCTTATGACATCAGTAACATCTAGTTAAACCAACAAGTCTAGAAGAAGTTACATACAGGCCATATCCTATCACATCAGTAACATCTAGTTAAACCAACAACTCTACAAGTTACATACAGGCCACATCAGTAACATCTAGTTAAACCAACAACTCTACAAGTTACATACAGGCCACATCAGTAACATCTAGTAAAACCAACAAGTCTAGAAGAAGTTACATACAGGCTACAACTTATCACATCAGTAACATCTAGTTAAACCAACAACTCTACAAGTTACATACAGGCCACATCAGTAACATCTAGTTAAACCAACAACTCTACAAGTTACATACAGGCCACATCAGTAACATCTAGTTAAACCAACAAGTCTAGAAGAAGTTACATACAGGCCACATCTTATCACATCAGTAACATCTAGTTAAACCAACAACTCTACAAGTTACATACAGGCCACATCTTATTAGATCAGTTAATATTTAGTTAAACCAACATCAGCCACATTTCAATATTAACCACAGATTCTTCTCATTTTTCAACATTTGCTGGTGTTTTACTTAAAAAAAAAAATTACTCAACCTAAACTACATGTCTTAAAGTTAAGAAATATTTCACTTATGAGCAATATTTGTTCCTTGTTTCAATCATTTTCTTAGCAGGTATGATAGTATCAGTGTATTTCCTAAATAGTTCTTCTCTTGTCAGTATAGTCCACAATGTATTTTATCATGTAGTTATAATATTGTTTCTATTACATAAACATGTATTTCCCAGTTTTGCTGTAAGTTTCTGTTACTCATTACTCATTTTAAAAAAAATATCTATCAAAGTTGTTGTCTATAATAAGAAAGTGCTATAATATCATTAAACCAAATAACAAGTACAGTGAGAATAGTCAACACATGCACTAAGTTAACATCTGTACAGTGAGTGCAGTAAACAAGTACAGTGTGTTTTAATTGCTGACCTTGATCAAGAACAAAACTAAAAATATCTTGGTGCTGGTTCTGACTGATGTGTGCTGGACTACTGCCATACAAGGGAGGACCACAGCTGGACTCGTCCATGGAGGAAACCAACTCTGGCTCATCTGTGAAGAATTAAGTGAACAACTATCATATGCTCTTAGATGCTCATTTGTGGAGAATTAAGTGAACAACTATCATATGCTCTTAGATGCTCATTTGTGGAGAATTAAGTGAACAAATATCATATGCTCTTAGATGCTCATTTGTGGAGAATTAAGTGAACAACTATCATATGCTCTTAGATGCTCATTTATGGAGAATTAAGTGAACAAATATCATATGCTCTTAGATGCTCATTTGTGGAGAATTAAGTGAACAACTATCATATGCTCTTAGATGCTCATTTGTGGAGAATTAAGTGAACAAATATCATATGCTCTTAGATGCACATTTGTGGAGAGTTAAGTGAACAACTATCATATGCTCTTAGATGCTCATTTGTGGAGAATTAAGTGAACAAATATCATGTTCTTGGATGCTTATGTGGTGAGAATTAAGTGAACAACTATCACATGTTTGGATGCTTATGTGTGGAGAATCAAGTGAACAACTATCACATGTTTGGATGCTTATGTGTGGAGAATTAAGTGACAATATCACATGCTTGGATACTCATCTGTGGAGAATTATGACATATTTGATACTTGTATTATCATTTAATCACATAAAGATTGTAGGCAATTAAGTGAAAATTATTTGGTAACTCATCTGCAGATAATTAACTCTTTAACCTAGTAACCAGATACCCATCTGCAGATAATTAACTCTTTAACCTAGTAACCAGACACCAATCTGTAGATAATTAACTCCTTAACCTAGTAACCAGACACCAATCTGTAGATAATTAACTCTTTAACCTAGTAACCAGACACCAATCTGTAGATAATTAACTCTTTAACCTAGTAACCAGACACCAATCTGTAGATAATTAACTCTTTAACCTAGTAACCAGACACCAATCTGTAGATAATTAACTCTTTAACCTAGTAACCAGACACCAATCTGCAGATAATTAACTCCTTAACCTAGTAACCAGACACCAATCTGTAGATAATTAACTCTTTAACCTAGTAACCAGACACCAATCTGTAGATAATTAACTCTTTAACCTAGTAACCAGACACCAATCTGCAGATAATTAACTCTTTAACCTAGTAACCAGACACTCAGCTGCAGATAATTAACTCTTTAACCTAGTAACTAGACACCAATCTGTAGATAATTAACTCTTTAACCTAGTAACCAGACACCAATCTGCAGATAATTAACTCTTTAACCTAGTAACCAGACACTCAGCTGCAGATAATTAACTCTTTAACCTAGTAATTGATGTTAAAGTGGTCTCCCTGTTTTGCAATGAGAAATGATATGCCAGGACTGCTTAACCTTCTCACTGCCCGTGAAAGTGTGTTACTGCAAAATATCAAGTATTTGGTATCAAGGAGAACTGATGGTGGAAGCCATATGTAGGGATGAAAACAATATGTCCAGGTGGAGAAGAAAAGAAAAATCACTGTGAAATGCAAGAAAATCTTGTTTTCCTGCATCAACACCACTACACAGCCACACTGAAAAATAAAACCACTATCAACACCAGTACACAGCCACACTGAAAAATAAAACCACTATCAACACCACTACACAGCCACACTGAAAAATAAAACTACTATCAACACCAGTACACAGCCACACTGAAAAATAAAACTACTATCAACACCAGTACACAGTCACACTGAAAAATAAAACCACTAGTTTCCTAGATTATCCATTTGCTGATCCTGATTCAAAGTTTTGTAACAATCAGTTGAATAATATGAATTTGATAGTGCATGAACTGAGCTCATGTCACTAATACCTGATACTGAAAATGATGTCATACTTTTTGTGTGCTAATAAAGAACAATGACATTTTCAGTTAAAACTGCAGGAATACAAGCAGGATGAAAACTGATGAGCAGCTACAGTCTTGTGTGGAAATTAACATTTAAAATGATATCAGAAACGTTGGATTTTAAAACTGCTGTCATCTAACAGTTAACAACTGTCTATAGAGAGCAATACCCAACCTGAGTTCAAGCACAGACCACAAAGCCACAGCAGCATCAGAGCACACAGGAAAATCAGACCACAAAGCCGTAGCAGCATCAGAGCACACAGGAAAATCACAGACCACAAAGCCGTAGCAGCATCAGAGCACACAGGAAAATCACAGACCACAAAGCCGTAGCAGCATCAGAGCACACAGGAAAGTCACAGACCACAAAGCCGTAGCAGCATCAGAGCACACAGGAAAATCACAGACCGCAAAGCCGTAGCAGCATCAGAGCACACAGGAAATCACAGACCACAAAGCCGCAGCAGCATCAGAGCACACAGTAAAAGCCACAACAGAACTCCCAAGAAGAAAAGTGAAACAATAAAACTAATGAAGCTGAAGGAAGAGAATGTGAAAGAAGAATATGAGAAGAAAATAAGAGAACTGTTCATAAACTTACCAACAGAAAGAAAATCAGTGGAAGAAGAATGGGCCTTGTTCAAAACCAGCTTTACATGAGCAGCAGAGGAAACATGTGGTACTATGAAAACAGGAGGTAGAGAAATGAAAATAACATGATGGAATGATGAGATGAAAGAGGTACAAGAAAATAAAAATAAAAAAGAATGGATGAGATGGATCTAGACTACACTGAATATTGAATTGCAAGAAGACTCTTAAGTGGGTAATAAAAGAAGCAAAAGTAAAATCATGCTAGGACTACAGTGAAATATTAAACAACAGTCACAAAGAAGCTAGGAAAATCTTTTATAAAAAGATCAGTGCAAATAGAAAGCCAGCAGAGCACTTTGACCCAACAGAGATTGTGAATGGCCACACCCAAATAATTAGTGTACAGGCGTACAACTACACACAAAGCACTGCAGTAAAGCTGTGACACCAAAATGTATAAACTAGGAAGAAAGTATATGATGATAATGGTGTTACAATATGTGAACCAGAAGGTAGTACAGCGATGGAGACAGTACTTTGACAAGTTACTCATTATACCATCCAAGGCAAGCCAAACCCATGATAACAACACAGCTGGACCCATAGAAAGGGAACCAGACATACTACAAGCTGAAATCAGACAAGCCATCAGAAAGGCCCCAATGAACAAAGCCCCAGGATGTGATGGAATACCAAATGAGTTAATCAAGTCTACAAAAGTGGTTGGAATAGCTTGGCTTCACAGACTCTATAACTTGGTATGGGAATAACAAGAAACACCACAGGGCTGGAGAAACACTGTAATTATTCCAATATGGAAGAAAAAATGGCAGTAAAAGAGACTGCAACAAATATAGAGGCATTCACTGCTAAGCCATACTGGGAAAATGTTTGGCAAGATCCTAGAGAACAACTGCGACCAGTGATTGAGCCAGTTAAATAAAACTCAGATGGGATTTAGGAAAAAATCAAAGCTGTAACAGATGCTAGTTTTCCCTAAGAGAGCTAACAGAAAAAATCAGTTAAAACACAACCAGATACTGCACATAGCTTATGTAGATAAAAAAAAAGCATTTAATAGAGAAGATAAACGTAAACTGTGGGAAATCTTACAGCATTAAAGAGTTTGTACACATCTGATAAAAAATCTATATGAAAACTTTCAGCGTACAGTTAGAACAAATACAGGACACACTGAAGCATTCATCATAAAGTCTGGAGTGAGGCAAGGCTGGGTACTATCTCCCTTACTATTCATAACATACACTGACAACATCTGCAAAGACGCTAACATACATAGCAAAAATTCTACAACAGAGCTGCCCAACAGCCCAACCCCAGAAAGAATGCCAATACACTTACAACACCTTCCAGAAGACATACCCAATAGGAGGACCATAAACAAACTCCTTCTTACTGATGATCAAGCACTTATAGCCACATCAGAAAAAGATCTATAGCAAAACATGGATAATTTAGCAAAGACATGTCAAAGCCACAACATGAAGATCAGTGCTGAAAAAAACAGAAGTCATGACCACAGCGAGAGAAGAAATCCAAACAAAGATCTTCCTAGACAACCAGCCCTTGAAACAAGTGAAACATTTCAAATACCTAGGTAGCATAATATCATCCTCAGAGACGACCGACGCTGAGATGGAGAACAGATGCAATAAAGCAAATCAGGTCATCGGACAAATGACTCCTTTACTGAAAAACAAGTACATCACAACTGAAAGAAAAAAGGGCACCGTACAACAGAATTTTCCTCCCAACTCTATGCTGTCAATGTCAAACATGGACACTAACAGCCAAGAACAAAAGAAAAATCACCACGACAGAAATGAGATGTTTAAGGAGAATACTGAATGTGACAAGAAGAGATCAAATAAGAAATGACATCATCAGGGCAAAGGTTGGAGTAACACCAGTATTACACTATATCCAGAAAGTCAAATGATTTTGCTATGTTACACAGTTACCACCAGACACTATATTACAGAAAACATTCACACTAAGATCTGTAGATAACAGAGGAAGAGGTCATCCACGGAGTTGATCTTATCTTATATATTTTATATCCTTTCCGTGTCGTTAAACGCCACACAGGGCTTGCAAGGTAGTTTGCCAATTTATCTTGTTTTCGGCGAGCTTTTCAACCTCATCAAGGGATTTTATGCCTGTTAATTTGGCCTCTCTTAACAATGTCCTCTTCAGAGTTTCACGCGGTCTGCCTCTTTTTCTTTGTTGTGTTCCACTTGATAGCTTGTTTTGGGATTCTCTGATCATTTCTTCTTATAATGTGACCAACTTATGTCCATCTCCTTTTCATGATCACTCATGAGACTGGTTGTTGCTCAGTCATCTGTCTTATCTCTGCACTGTTCTTGAATTCGTTCCACTTGATGCTGAGTATTTTCCTTAGGCATTTGTTTTCAAAAGAGTCTAATTTCTTTTCTATTTCTTTAGTTGTTTTCCATCTTTCACATGCATAAATGAGGGTGTATAATTACATTTGAATTGAATACTCTTAACTTGGTTTTTGTGGTTATAACTTTTGAATGCCATATGTTCTCAAGATTCTTGAAGATCGATGCTGCTTTTCCAATTATAATTCTAACTTCCTTTCTGTTGTCACCATCCTGGTCTATGTAGCTGCCAAGGTATGCAAATTAATTGACTTCTTCAATATCTGTCCCTTCTATGTGTATTTTTCCATTTTGATTAATGGGTAGTTTATTATTTTTGTTTTGTCCTTGTTAATTTCAAGTCCTATTTTGCTAACCAGTGAAGACAGGATATCTGTTTTTTCTTGCATGGAATTCACATTGTTACCAATAAGAGTTATGTCATCAGCAGAATCAAGATCTTCTAGTTGGATCCCATGTATCTAATCAATACCTGTGTTACCTGTGCAGCATTTTTTCATTATGTAGTCTATTTCAATTCCAAAAAGCAAAGGAGATAGTATACATCCTTGTTTCATGTCTATTTCAATCTGGAACCATTCACTCATCCCTTCTTCTGTTTTGACTGCACAAACATATCCTTTGTAGAGGTCACTAATGATGTTGACAATTTTAGATGGTATTCCATATAGACTTAAAATTCTCCACAATGATTCTCTGTGTATGCTATCAAATGCCTTTTTAAAGTCTATGAAGTTCAGTATTAATGGTTTCTTCTTTTCAATATGTTCTTCAAGTATTATTCTTAGAGTAAAGATCTGGTCAAGACAGCTTCTCCCTTTCCAAAATACTGCTTGTTCTTCTCTCATTGCGTATACACTATATCTTTAAGTCTATTCAAAATGACCCTGCAAAATACTTTTGACACAACTGATATTAAGGTTACTCCTCTCTATTTGTTACAGTCACTAAGGTTGCCTTTTTTTTGGTATTTTAACAATGATTCCTTTTTTCCATTTAGAAGGGACCTTTTCTTCTTTCCATTAACCATTCTCTGTAGATGTCTCATGTCACTATTGATAGCTTTTAACATTTCAGGTGTTATTTCATCTTCACCTGCAGCTTTGTTGTTAGCCATTGAATTCACTGCTGTTTCAATTTCATGCAATGTAATTTCATCTACGAACTACTTTGCGAGCCCTATGTGACGTTTAACGGCACGGGAAGGATATAAGATATAAAAAAGAATTTCATCTAGGTTGACAGAAAGCTGTTAGCAGATGGAAATTTCAAGAAAAAAATCAGCGGAAAATTCATGTGGACAAATTTAATGTGTAAAAAGGTTACAACAAACTGAATATGTACAAGGGCTATGATGTGTACAGAACAAACTAGACAAATTTGAATGCAAACATTAAAAAAAGAACAATGCAAACAAAACACAGGAAGCAATAAACATAAAAGATCTATCAAGGAATTGAAATAAATCACATGAACTTTCAGATTCAAACCAAGGTGCAATAAACACATGATGAACAAACAAGGAGGTGGGCTGGTCATATGATGAACAAATATGAGGTGGGCTGGTCATATGATGAACAAACAAGGAGGTGGGCTGGTCATATGATGAACAAATATGAGGTGGGCTGGTCACATGATGAACAAATAAGGAGGTGGGCTGGTCATAAGATGAACAAACAAGGAGGTGGGCTGGTCACATGATGAACAAACAAGGCAGTGGGCGGGTCACATGATGAACAAATAAGGAGGTGGGCTGGTCACATGATGAACTCGCTGTTGGCGAGATCTTCAGCTGCCGTGCGTGGAGCGGTGCTCTTCCCGGCCAATGAAGAAATTTGCAAATGAGGTTGCCGCGCAGCATCACTGCGGAAAAGGTGGTTGAAAGGATAAATCGAAGCAAACAGTCAAATCACAGCACCTCTGGTCTGGAGGTCGGCCACGTCCTGAGTGCAGTCATATCGGGTGAAATGCATGAACCGGCTTGTCCCAGAGGTTAAGTCACTGCTGGCTTGACTCTTCAAATGCCGCGCGTGGAGTGAAGCTCCTCCCGGTTAAGGAAGTAAATGCGGAAATAAAGGTTGCTGTGCGGCGCCGATGGGAAAAGGTGGTGGAAAGTGAAGTTTACCTGGTATGTCCAGTAGTATCGCTACGAGAGTTATACCACGGCGCCTCTGCCCTAGAGGCCGCCTACGTCCGAAATACACCTACACTGGTGAAATATGCCTAAACCGGCACACACCAGGGGTGGAACTCGATGGCTAGACATGTCATGCCACCTCCGCTCTAGAGGTCGGTAACACCTGATAAACACCCATACTGGTGAATTTTGCCTAAACCGGCTCATACCAGGGGTGAATCTTGAAGGCTATGAATGTCACAGTACCTCTGCCCCAGAGGTCGGTCCCGTCCCAAACACGCCCATACTGGGAAATGCCTAAACCGGCTCAACCCAGGGGTAGAAGTCACTAGTGGCGAGGATTCGTCCTCCTGGACAAAAGCTCCATCCTGGTCACAACTAGGAAGGGTAGCGGCCACGACTGCAAAATGCTGAAGTCGGAGACACTGGACCAGGGAAGTCTAGATAGGCAACCACCTCTCACCCGGCGGGGATGTCTGCATATCCTAATCACGCTGAGGTTTTCCGGTGAGAAAGTCCAACCCTGGAATGGATGGGCAACCACCTCTCACCCGGCGGTGATACACGGGTATCTCAAAACACGTCGAGGTTTTCCGGTGAGAAAGTCCAACTCTGGCCTGGGTGGGCTTACGCCTCTCACCCAGCGGGGATGCACTGATATTCCAAACACGTCGAGGTCTTCCGGTGAGAAAGTCCAACCCTAGACCAAACTGGTGCAATGAAAACCACGGTGTCACGCAATCCCGCTTCCGAGACCCACCAAGAATACAGGCTAAAGCACTGTGATACTCTGAACCCCTTGTGGTCCTTTCGTGGAACTCGTGTGGTCTATTTTGGACCACACAGGGGACCACGGGACCTAACGAGGACCACATGCGTGAATTCAGTAGGTTCACAGTGCGGTTTTTGGTGGTAGAAGTGAACGAAGAAGAAGAAGAAGACATGATGAACAAACAAGGTGGTGGGCTGGTACATGATGAACAAATAAGGAGGTGGGCTGGTCATATGATGAACAAATAAGGAGGTGGGCTGGTCATATGATGAACAAATAAGGAGGTGGGTTGGTCACAAGATGAACAAATAAGGATTAGGGCTGTCATATGATGAACAACACTGGAAGTAGATTGGTCACATGAGAGAAGACAAATGATTTTTCTGTGCTTTTATAAGCTGTGTCATTCTTGTAAGTGATCCTTGAAAAAGGCTGATGCCAAAATATTGCATGTTTTATGTTCTTTATTAATACGTGCCAGTCTTACTTTCTGCCATTCTTGTTTCTGGTCACTCTTTCTATCTTTTTGTAAAGCCAATCCATACAATTCTATCTACCTTCATTCCACATAACAACCTCTCTCTAGATGGTTACATTCTCATTTCATGTAACAACCTCTCTCTCCACTACAAACTTCTCATTTCATGTAACAATCACTCTTTCCACTATAATCTCATTCAATTCCACTACAAACTTCTCATTTCATGTAACAATCACTCTTTCCACTATAATTTCATTCAATTCCACTACAAACTTCTCATTTCATGTAACAATCACTCTTTCCACTACAATCTTCCAATTCAATGTAACAGACACTCTTTCTACTACAGTCTTCTAATTCAGTATAATAATCACTCTTTCTACTACAATCTTCTCATTCAATAACCATTCCTTCCACTACAATCTTCTCACTCCATTTAACAACCCACCTTTGATAACAGAAGGTGTTGGTTGGCTTGAATCAGGGGAGAAAACAGATATCGGTGATACACCATCAGATATAACAGAGTGAGCTGGAGATCTGCCACCCCTGTCACAAATAGTGGACTGAGTCACTGGTGATTTCCCACTTCTGTATAGACCAACAGAAGGACCTGTTGATCTGCCTGTGGTAACAAGTACAGACTGCACCGGAGATTTACCACTTGTTGATGATGTGGATCCGCTTCTCCCCTTGAGCAAGTTTCCCAAAATAGAATGTTCAGGATCTGTATCGGGGGCCATGCGACCTCCAGCATGACCCTGGAAAGACAATGACCTCTGGAAGTTCTCCTGACCTGGTAAACTACCGATGCTCATTTGCTGTCCTTGGTTGGGATATGATGAACCGCCATTACCTACGCCACGAGAATTCTCACCTGGAAACGATGTACTACCTGAGCCCTGAAAAGGTGAGTCTCTGCCATACAGTGACGACTGCTGGCCTGAACCGTATCCTGGTAGGGAGGGGTCATCTATAGACTGAGTCCTCTGAAAGTGTTGTTGTCTCTCCAACTGATTTTTGCTGCCGCGAGGCCTCCCTGCTCTCTTTACTGGCATATGATCGCTGCCAGATACGGGCCTGTATGGGGGTACTTGAGCACTGGGTGTCACCTCCTGGTTGCCCCACGATCTCGGGGACATCAGGTCAAGGTTGGAAGTGTCATGTAATGCAAACTCTGTTGCCGGATCCAGCATGTCCATGCTATCAATGGATGTCATTCGCTGAAACATATCATTTGAGCGCATCTGTTGCAACTCCGTCATGCTGCCAGGCTGCCGCTGGTTGGGACCGTTCCCCTCGGACATCTGCTGATGGATCAGATTTGCACCAGACGAAGACCTCTGAAGGCCCACGCCAGAGTCCGAGCTCATGAACAGATGGTCCCCGCTGCCCGTGATCGGCGACAAGCTACTCCTGGGCGACATGCTTCCATGTATAGAGATCGGCGACAGACTACCTCGTGACATCAACGACTCTGATTTCCTGACGCCTCCAAGTGACTCGTGGGATTGCGTAGCTGTGTTGCCTCTTCCTCTCCCTCGACCTCCCCTTCCACGACTGACTCTTGTCCCTCTCACTCCTCGTGTCATCCCCCGGCCTCCTCGGCCACTCCCCCGGGGCCTGCCCCTGGTCCTGCTTCTCCCTCGACCTCTACCTGTGGGACTGATGATTGACCGACTCATCACAGCATCTGTACCATAGATAGCCTGCCCATCAGTAGGTACAGACGGAGGCCCCGATGTATCAAACAAATAATCAACAAAAGATCCAGTACTAGTAGCACTAACCGGACTATCATTCCTACCAGGTAAAATGTTCTGGCAGGCGCCACCAGAGCTGGCTAGCGACATCTGCTGCTGCTGATATGCAGGATAGATGTTTGAGAATATCTGCTGTTGCTGGTGATGCTGTGAAAGCTGTCGACCATAGATATGTTGCTGCTGCTGAACTGAGCGCCCCGCAGTGCCATCATACCCATAGCTCCCCCCAAAATCAGCCTCAGACGCAGACGCTTGTGCTGGCACAGGCATCTGACCGTGTGTCTGTTGGTAATGGTCTCCATTAGGAGATGTAACTGAGCTATGAGGAACCTGCTGCTGGCTCATTGCGCCGGTGGGGGCCAGACCAGGTTCCTGCTTTGGTATAAGTGGTGGCACTCGCATATGGTTAGCCAGGTTCACTCTAAGCAGGTCCCCGCCATCGGCGGCGCAACTGTCACTCAAGACGCTGTTTTTCATCCCGCCTCGAGATACCACAATAGGAGAGTTGCCTCCCTCAACTTCCAAAGCTTTGACCGTTCTCTCGATATCAGTCATGCTGTATTTGACTGAAGGATCTGACTTCCACATGAGTTCTTGCTGATGTCGGGACACCTGATCCCGGCCTTCATGTTCGCTGTTGACAGAGTCAAGAATCCAAAGTCAGTAACTCACACAAAATACAAACAGTACCTGAGACGACAAAAATGACACAGACGGAGCAATGGAGTTTTGCTTTACTGTCAACTTTTTGTGTGTCTGTTAAACATTTTTAGCTTTATTTCTCACACAAGTTGAAGATTATTGTACTATTCTGCACTTTCATAATAAGCAAACATGTAAGAAACTGATATATTTTGTGATCAGTCTTTTGTCAGCAAAGCTTTTCTGTTATCTTAATGATTGTAAAACACGGTCTGAAATTCACAGTTGTACAATCATAGTGGGACATTCGTATTTTAACAATGAACACAAACCCCAACATGGGGCACAAACTTCTTAGCCAGCACAATGAACAAGACACAAGACCCATATCATGATTAAACATATGAAAAAACAGTATAGATGATCAAACACATGAAAAAAACACTGTAGAGATGATTAAATACATGAAAAAAAACATTGTATAGATGATTAAATACATAAAAAAAACACTGTATAGATGGTTAAACACATGAAAAACACTGCATAGATGATTAAACACATGAAAAAACACTGTATAGATGATTAAACACATGAAAAAACACTGTATAGATGATTAAACACATGAAAAAACACCGTACAGATGATCAAACACATGAAAAAACACTGTATAGATGATTAAACACATGAAAAACACTGTATAGATGATTAAACACATGAAAAACACTGTACAGATGATTAAACACATGAAAATACACTGTATAGATGATTAAACACATGAAAAAACACTGTACAGATGATTAAACACATAAAGCAACTCTGTGGTGGTTCTTGAATGAACATGAAACTTACTCAACGACACGATGAAGACAGAAGAGAAACTTCGGCTTGTTGCTGATCTTGTCTCTGGCCAGCTGCATTATGCTGTGTACATAAACCAGATTCTGGCTATGTGTGTACATTCTGTATGTACAACTGGACCCTCCCACACTGATAAGAGCTACATGGAAAACAAAGCACAAACTTCAACTTCATTGGACATCTTTATTTTTACTTACAACTAATGTATTTTCTAACACACATCCAGGAAGCAGACAACTCACCTGTAAAAGATCTATAAAATGATGAACTAATGTACTTTCTCACCTCTACCTGTCATAACAACAAGCATGGTACAGTGAGTGGCAGTGTCACCACAAGACTGTCTAGAATTCTAGAATATTTTATCTAATTTTCATTCAAAATTGTCAGAATTTTAATTTTCTTTATCTTGCTTATTTAAACTGCACAAAATAACGTATATGTTGCTGCTTCATGAATGGTCATGTTTAAATATGAAAAAATCTATAATTATTGAACAAAAGCTGGAGATACTGTTACTGTTATCTGATGTGATTTCAGCTGTAAAAATCTGGTTTGTGAGAGAATGAAGTCTGATGTGCTTTAAGTTTTGAAAGTCTGGTTTGTGAGAGAATGAAGTCTGATGTGCTTTAAGCTTTGAAAGTCTGATCTGTGAGAGAATGAAGTCTGATGTGCTTTAAGCTTTGAATGTCTGGTCTGTGAGAGAATGAAGTCTGATGTGCTTTAAGCTTTGAAAGTCTGGTTTGTGACAGAATGAAGTCTGATGTGCTTTAAGTTTTGAAAGTCTGGTTTGTGACAGAATGAAGTCTGATGTGCTTTAAGCTTTGAAAGTCTGGTTTGTGACAGAATGAAGTCTGATGTGCTTTAAGCTTTGAAAGTCTGGTTTGTGACAGAATGAAGTCTGATGTGCTTTAAGTTTTGAAAGTCTGGTTTGTGACAGAATGAAGTCTGATGTGCTTTAAGTTTTGAAAGTCTGGTTTGTGACAGAATGAAGTCTGATGTGCTTTAAGCTTTGAAAGTCTGGTTTGTGAGAAAATGTATCAGGTGAAACAGAGCAGGCACTGAGAACTGACCTTGGTTGTGACTGAAAGCAACATGCTCCTGATCGTCCTGGTGGATAAAGCAGTACGGAGACAGCCCCACCAACTCGTGCGGCAAGAAACCACTCACCTGGCATGACCTGAGGGATGCGGACAAAGAGAAACACTGAGCACAAAACCCATTTTCTAAATCACTTGTCAAAATTAAGAGTATCACTTGTGCAGAAGTGTGATGTTACTTGTCAATTACAAGGTTTCCACATAATCTTCCTACAATTTTAATACTTTATTATATATACAAATGAAGAGATATCTCAGTGCAGTTCGTTGATATCACTGATACGACAAAGGTTTGGGGGAAAGAATCATCTGATTGTCACAACTCTGCTCTCTATTGCTGACTGTCACACCTGTGCTCTCTATTGCTGTCACACCTGTGCTCTCTAATGCTGTCACAACTCTGCTCTCTATTGCTGTCTGTCACAATTCTGCTCTCTATTGCTGAATGTCACAACTCTGCTCTCTATTGCTGAATGTCATACCTGTGCTCTCTATTGCTGTCACAACTCTGCTCTCTATTGCTGTCTGTCACAATTCTGCTCTCTATTGCTGAATGTCACAATTCTGCTCTCTATTGCTGTCTGTCACAATTCTGCTCTCTATTGCTGAATGTCACAACTCTGCTCTCTATTACTTAATGTCATACCTGTGCTCTCTATTGCTGATTGTCACAACTTTGCTCTCTACTGCTGATTGTCACAACTCTGCTCTCTATTGCTGATTGTCACACCTCTGCTCTCTATTGCTGACTGTCACAACTCTGCTCTCTATTGCTGACTGTCACAACTATGCTCTCTATTGCTGACTGTCACAACTGTGCTCTCTCTATTGCTGACTGTCACAACTCTGTTCTCTATTGCTGACTGTCACAACTCCTCTCTATTGCTGATTGTCACAACTCTGCTCTCTATTGCTGACTGTCACACCTGTGCTCTCTACTGCTGATTGTCACAACTTTGCTCTCTACTGCTGATTGTCACAACTATGCTCTCTATTGCTGATTGTCACAACTCTGCTCTCTATTGCTGACTGTCATAACTCTGCTCTCTATTGCTGACTGTCACAACTCTGCTCTCTAGCACCGAATGCCACAACTCTGTCCTAATCTTGGACAAATTTTTCCCGACTAAACTCCCCACATGGCTTTGACCGCCTGGCAAACACAACAGAATGCCCCAGTAATAAACCTCATTCCTATGAAGCAACCATCAAATCATGTGAGACTTTTGTTTATTTAGAACCTTCTAAACTCTGGGACCACTGTTAATTATGTGGTAAACAGATCCTCCCACCATGCCACATACTAGGAAGATCTAAACATTTGCTTAGAACTGACCGTATTCTGACCTTTGACCCAACAACTGCAACTTACAACATTCTGTGATTTCTGACTCAGTCATTTAACTTACAACATTCTGTGATTTCTAGTATCACCAAAACTTCACTAGTGGAATCACCTGGCATCCACAAAAATGTATTTCCCATCCAAGGCATTATGGGTTACCCATTCTATGCAAGGAGAATCACTCCCTTCTTTCTCAATGGCAGGACACATAACTCTGCATGCACACATCAGCCATGTCTCTCTTTGGCCTGAAATCAGAAAACAAAATTATTTCTCTTCATGATGATGCTGACTGTGAAGACAACAAAAAATCTTCAGAAACTCTTGCTCCCTATCTTGTCTCTTTCTGTCTACATAGCATTTTCATGCTCTAAGGGTGTGACATGGTAGTGCCTTTATATTTCTAAGTCATAAGGTTGTCAGGTAGCAAGTCTTGTTCTGGCTGTTGTACTTTCTCACAGGAATCCCAGACACCTATTTCTTGAGGCTTTCTGGTTCAACATAGGAATCCCAGACACCCATTTCTTGAGACTTTCTGGTTCAACACAGGAATCCCAGACACCTATTTCTTGAGGCTTTCTGGTTCAACATAGGAATCCCAGACACCCATTTCTTGAGACTTTCTGGTTCAATACAAGAATCCCAGATACCCATTTCTTGAGGCTTAGTGGTTCAACACAGGAATCCCAGACATCCATTTCTTGAGGTTTTCTGGTTCATCACAGGAATCATAGACACCCATTTCTTGTTCAACACAGGAATCCTAGACACCCATTTCTTGAGGCTTTCTTGTTCAACACAGGAATCCTAGACACCCATTTCTTGAGGCTTTCTTGTTCAACACTGATGCCAATCAGTCCAAATAAAAAAAAAAAAAAGTCCTAAAGTGGAAATGAACCTGAGATATTTAGATTGGCAGGTGAGCGCACCAATCACTAAACCACCAAAGCACTTGAGGACACTATACACTGACTAATGTGAAAGGACTGTGATGTCATCCATGTCATTTGGAACAGCATCCAGAGAATTATGCACCTTAAAAATGTGAAGAGTAGCTCCCACATTAGTGAAGTAAGAGAAAGATACAAACATCAGTGATATGAGAGAAACGCACAAACATAATTGATATGAGAGAAAGATACAAACATCAGTGAAGCGAGAGAAAGACACAAACATCAGTGAAGTGAGAGAAAGACAAATACTGATAAGAGAAGAGAAAGACAAACACTGATGAGAGAAGAAAAAGATATACGAGGGGTGATTGATAAGTTTTTGGCATAAGGTACAAATACTTGAAACACACAGCTAATATTAGGTGCATTTGTAGATCAGGTTAATGTAAGATTAAACACCAAGTTTCAAGAACTTAACTGCAACCAATTTTTTTTTCCAGGCTATTGAAGTGGTAAGGGGTGGCAGAAATTGAGAAAATGGATAAAATTTCTCATCGAGCAGTCATTCGCTACCTCTGCATCAAGGGCATATCATCGAAGGAGATCCATGAGGATATGGTAGAGACTCTAGGGGAGAGTGCCCCTTCTTACAGCACAGTGAAGAAATGGGCAGCTCAATTCAAACATGGAAGGGAGAGTCTGCAAGATCATCCCCGTCCAGGAAGACCAAGAACGGTGACCACTGATGAAACCACCGGCAGAATCCATGACATGATAATGGAGGATCGACGACTAACTGAGCAATACATTGCTACTGAGTTGGGCATCTCCCAGGAATGTGTTCATGCCATTATTCACAATGATCTTCAAATGACAAAGGTCTCTGCTTGATGGGTCCCAAAACTTCTTGGAGCTGATCACAAACAATAGCATCTCAACATGTCAAGAGACAATCTTGGCCATTTTTCTGCATATCCTGAAAAGTTTCTTCAGCAATTTGTGACTATGGATGAGACTTGGGTTCATCATTTTCAACCAGAAACCAATGAACAATCAGAAAGCAGTGGAAACATCATGGATCCCCACCTCCAAAGAAAGCATGGGTGGTTCTATCTGCAGGCAAAGTGATGGCTTCCATCTTTTGGGATTCAGAAGGAGTGCTATTGGTAGACTATCTTCAAAAAGGGCAGAACGGTCACTGGGGCCTATTACACTAATCTTGTGAAGCAACCGCGGGTCAAACTGAAGGAAGTGTCTAGGGAAACTGATGAGAGGAATCATCTTTCATCAAGACAATGGTCCAGTTCACAAGTGGGCGATGGTAATGGCTGCCATTCATGAATGCGGCTTCCAGCTTCTTGAACATCCTCCTTATTCCCCAGATTTGGCCCCTTCGGACTATTATTTGTTTATCAAACTCAAAAAGGAGCTCAGTGGTCGCAAACTTGCTTCAGATGGTGACGTCATTCATGCTGTAGACCACTTTCTACTGGTACAAGATGCTGACTTTTACAAAGAAGGGATCCGTATGCTCCAGGATCGCTGGACTAAGTGCATAAACTTGCAAGGGGGACTATGCTGAGAAATAACCCATAAAAGTTGTCCATAAATAACCCATTGTACCTTATGCAGAGAACTTAATCGCCCCTCGTACCATCAGATAGAGGATGCAACACAGTGCCTTATAAATTATGGCAGTATTATTACTATTATTAATGTTATTATTATTATTAATGTTACTGTTATTATTATTTCTATTAGAATGTTAATTATTGTTAGGATTGTTAATTAACAGAGCCTAGCTTGGGAACGAACCAGATGGAAAATCTGGGAACTGGTTAGAGAGGAACTCCCATGGTATTAGTAAGTAATATTACGACAGGATGCTGAGGAATAACCAAACACAGAAATACAAGACACAACGAAGCAACAATATAATAAAAGTACAGAACAGATCAATATTCCCTCTAAAGGTTTGCGGTCTGTGTGCAAAACGTTCAGCTCATGTATAAAAAATATTGTGTGTGCAAATGTGCATAGCACTCACACAGTCTCTCTCTCTCTCTCACACACTCTCTCACACACACAGAGGGAGAGAGAGAGAGAGAGGGAGAGAGAGAGGGAGACTGACTGACTGACTAAAGGTCTGTACATTTAATAACAGGACAGACCTAAGTAGAAATTAATCTGCCCATTTATTTTAACTACCCTCTCTTCTCTGTGTACCCGCTTCAGTATCATGGAAACTACGAGATAAAAGACCAGTTGAAACATCAGATCCGAAAGTCATATCTCAACAAGAAAGAAATAGTAAAGGAAAAACATTTACCATCACTGTATTTTTCTTGATCGCAATTATAGTATAGAGTAACATCAGGAAATTGGAAACTAAAAGTAGCATTATTTTTTTTTGCGCAGCTCGGAAAATTCTGTGCGTGGTATGATTTTTGTGCGTGTGCAGCTGCACAGCCTAGAGAGAACAGTGGAACAGACTAATCCCTAACACCTGTGATACAAAATTGATAATGGACTGGACAACTGAATAGAAGGATTAACGTGGCTAACACAACAGAATCACTGACAGGACTGGCATGTTTATTTATCTAAGGGAGAAAACTGGACACACGAACATGACAGCTGACCAACAAAATGACCAAGTAGAGGAGCTCAGATGACTGACTTATCCCAAAGCCCAATTAGGACACAGAGAGAGACCAGCGGGGAACCAAGGAATGAGGCTTAGACCATCGACTAGACAGCTGGGAACCAAGGAATGAGGCTTAGACCACCAACTAGACAGCTGGGAACCAAGGAATGAGGCTTAGACCACCAACTAGACAGCTGGGAACCAAGGAGTGAGGCTTAGACCACCGGCTGGACAGCTGGGAACCAAAGAATGAGGCTTAGACCACTGACTAGACAGCTGGGAACCAAGGAGTGAGGCTTGGACCACCGACTAGACAGCTGGGAACCAAGGAATGAGGCTTAGACCACCGACTAGACAGCTGGGAACCAAGGAGTGAGGCTTGGACCACCGACTAGACAGCTGGGAACCATGGAATGAGGCTTAGACCACCGACTAGACAGCTGGGAACCAAGGAATGAGGCTTAGACCACCAATTAGACAGCTGGGAACCAAGGAGTGTGGCTTGGACCACCGACTAGACAGCTGGGAACCAAGGAGTGAGGCTTGGACCACCTACTAGACAGCTGGGAACCAAGGAGTGAGGCTTGGACCACCTACTAGACAGCTGGGAACCAAGGAGTGAGGCTTGGACCACCTACTAGACAGCTGGGAACCAAGGAGTGAGGCTTGGACCACTGACTAGACAGCTGGGAACCAAGGAGTGAGGCTTGGACCACCGACTAGACAGCTGGGAACCAAGGAGTGAGGCTTGGACCACCTACTTGACAGCTGGGAACCAAGGAGTGAGGCTTGGACCACCTACTAGACAGCTGGGAACCAAGGAGTGAGGCTTGGACCACCTACTAGACAGCTGGGAACCAAGGAGTGAGGCTTGGACCACCTACTAGACAGCTGGGAACCATATAGAGGCTTAGATCAGTAACTGGACAGCTGGGGAATGGGCTGCTTATAAGAGGGGGGAAACGTGGACAGACGAGGAGAGACGGGAGGATGAGAAAAAGAAAACCAAGAAGAAGAGACAGACATAGAAGACAGAGACAGTGAGAGAGAGAGTCAACATGCGATCAGCAGTAGTATCCAGTTGAAGGAAGACCTCTAGACAAAATTATTCATGAGTTGTTGATCTAGTGCAGTGTAGAGTTAGGCATTTTCTGTCATAGTGTGAGCAGAACATAGAATTTTAATTTGTGAACAATGTTTATGTGTCTCAGTGATGAACCCACCAAACTTTATTTCCTATAGTATCTTATTTCAAGTTATGTTGTCAATGATACATTTGTGATCTCATTTGTCAGAGCATTCAGTAAACTTTTTCAGCAGACTTGGTCAAGTAATACCTGTGAAGCCTATTCAAGACATCATGATAGGTGAAAGATAACGTCTCACAGTGTCCATCGAAGATCTAAGTGTACTGTGGTGAATAATTATGACCTTAATTGCTAGTAGTATGACAAATCAACTTGTTGCCGTGGCCACAGCCCAAACTAAAGGTCGAGGAATAATGAAACATATGAAGACTGAGGCAAAAGCTGGGGTCAAAGACACCATGGAAGTGTTCAAAATCCTTCCCTAATCAATCCACATTACTGAACATAGATGAACTAACTAACAGGTTGAAAATCCATGCCAACTATGAAACTGCTATCAAAGTGAAGTGTAATTCTGTAATGAAGTCAACCCCACAAGAGAGACAAATGAGTACGGTATGGTAATCTATGACGGATTATAAAATATAAACAATATAATCAATGCTACGGCTTTGGTGAAATGAGAACAGATCTAAGTTACATATATAAATATAGGTAACAAAGCAAACATACATATTAGAAAGTAATATAATATTTGTGGTGCTGTTATATAACAAGAAGAGAAAGACACAAACATCATACAGGAAAAAAAGACACAAACATCAGGCAGGAGAGAAAGACATAAACATCAGACACAGGAGAGAAAAACACAAACATCAGACAGGAGAGAAAGACACAAACATCAGACAGGAGAGAAAGACACAAACATCAGACAGGAGAGAAAGACACAAACATCAGACACAAGAGAGAAAGACACAAACATCAGACACAAGAGAGAAAGACACACACACACATCAGACACAAGAGAGAAAGACAGACACAGGAGATAAAGACACAAACATCAGACACAGGAGATAAAGACACGAACATCAGACAGGAGAGAAAGACACAAACATCAGGCAGGAGAGAAAGACACAAACATCAGACACAGGAGAGAAAGACACAAACTTCAGACACAAGAGACAGACACAACTATCAGACAAAACACATGTAACAGATTGCGCTTGGTTCTAGTACATATCACTTTATGGCCTGCAGCTCCCTCATATATTTAGTGTATTCAAGACAGCACAACAGAATTATATCAACAATACAGTTAGGATACTGCACAATATAACAGCATCTCTCTCTCTCTCTGAACCATAAGTGCCCAGGGCACATGGGGCTTCCGCAAGGGTTTTCCACAAATGCCTGTCTTTCGCCTTTTTTTCTGCTCTTGCCCAGGTGAGCCCTCTATTGCTCAACATCCTTTCTGTTGTTCTTCTCCATGTCTCTTTTGGTCTACCCTTACTTCTGCTCCCCTGTGGTGTCCATCTTAGTGCTATTTTTGGTAGTGAGTTGTCAGTCATTTGGAGCACATGTCCCAACCATCGCCAGCGTCTTTCCTCAATAATTGTTGTCAGTGGTTTCATCTGCATTTCTGCCAATAAGATGTTATTTCTTATGGTGTTTGGCCAAAATATTTTTTTAATTCTACGTAAACATTTAGTCTGGAAAGAATTCAACTTGTTTTCTATGGTTTTGGTGATTTTCCAGCATTCACTTCCATAGAGTAGTACACTTAGAACATTACTCTTAAATATCCTGATTTTCATATTTATGCTTAGTTTTTTTGATTTCCATATATTCTGTAGCATTGCAAAAGCCTGGTTTGCTCTACTAAGTCTGCTGTTGATGTCCTCTGTGCTGTCTCCATTTTCTACTACTCTGCTGCCAAGGTATACAAATTCGTTGACCTCCTCCACTAACTTGTTATCTACTCTGAGTACATTTCTGTTGTTCACATTTTGCTTCATTAACTTTGTCTTTCCTACGTTGATCTTTAGTCCTATGTTGTTTGCATTCTGGGTTAACTTGTTTATTTTATCTTGCATATCTTTGTGACTGCTTGATAATAGACAAATGTCGTCCGCAAAGTCAAGGTCCTCCAGCACTGTGTTAAGGGTCCATTGTAATCCTCTGCGTTTGTCTGATGTTGCCTCCTTCATTAACCAGTCTACTGCCAAGATAAATAATGTTGGTGATAGTACACATCCCTGTTTCACTCCTGTTTGTACCCTAAAGCTGCTGGAGGTATGTTCTCCACAATATAACAGCATAATGGTAGTTAAATACTGGACATACAATGGTGAAATGACTGTGAGAATGCTGAACAATATGATGGTGAAATGATAGGTAGAATACTGGACATTACAATGGTGAAATGACTGTTAGAAAATGGAGAATATAATGAGCACTAAAACCATGAAATGTTCAGTGATGGTGAGCATGTCTCCTCTTACCTGCATTACTTGATGCATTTGGAGCTAGCATTACTTCTTGAAGGTGCCCCACTGCATGCACCAACTCAAACTTCTGGTGATGGGACCCAGATCTCTTCACATTCAGCATTCTTGTGTAGAAAGAACGCTGCAAGCTTGTTCTGCCAGCTGTCATGTCATACACGTATTTAAAATAAACATCATACTTCAGTCTTATTTAAATATTAACATCATCTTACATCCTTCCTGTGTTGTTAAACGTCACATAGGGCTCACAAGGTAGTTTGCTAAGTTTTCCCATTTTCAGCGAGCTTTTCAACCTCATCAAGGGGTTTTATGCCTATTTCTTCTTCTTTGTTCGCACTGTCTGTCTATATCTCCTGTCTCTTGGACAAATTTCACTGTTTTTTTTTTGTAATTCATGTATGGAACCAGAGCTTATCTTCTTTAATGGTTTCATTGGGCCAATAATTACTTCTCAGTGTCTCGTAGTTGGTGCAGTTTTGGAGGATATGTTCCACAGTTTTGGGGCACCTGTACATAGATTAGTAGTACCAACCTTAAACTTTGTATACATATGACTTCGGAGTCGGCTGTGTCCTGTACGGAGACAGAAAATGGTGACTTGTTCTTTTCCATTTAGCATGTGATAGTCATCATGTGGTGGTGTTTGTGGGTTCCTGTAGGTTTTTATCATGCTTTTCTTCTGATTATAGGTGATCGGTATGTCTGGTTGCTCCATTACAGTGCCCCCTTTGGCCAGACGGTCACCTTTCTCAGTGCCTGGTATCCCACAGTGAGAGGGAATCTACTGCAAAGTGATTCTATGTTGTGAGCCAATTTTTGACAAGGCATCCTTAAGGTCTGGTAGTTTGCTGCACTGAAGAGTTTTCAGTACTGATATTGCATCTGTGAGAATTACTACGGGGCACATATCAATTCTGAAGTCTGATAGTTTTTCAACCGCAGCAATAATTGCCCTAACTTCTGCATCATAGTTGTTGCAGTATTTTTCAGTGGGTATGGAAATGTTGTCAGTGGTGTTGTTTGGATATTCAATATGTGCTCCTGCCCCTCCATTCTTTATGGCATTGTGTGCAGATCCGTCTGTATACACACATATCCAGGTGTCACATGGATATTTGTCATCTAGAAAACTAAGTGTGGCTGTTAATCTTACACGACTTATGCCTACTAATTTGGCCTCTCTTAACAATTTCCTCTTTAGAGTTTCACATGGTTGACCTCTTTTCTTCAGCCTGTTGTGTTCCACCCGATAGCTTGTTTTGAGATTCTCTGATTGTTTCTTCTCATCATGTGACTGATATATATCCATCTCCTTTTTCTGATCACCCATGAGACAGATTGTTCACTCATCTGCCTTATCTCTGCGTTGTTCTTGAATTTGTTCCACTTTATACCAAGTACTTTCCTTAGGCATTTGTCTTCAAAAGAGTCTAATTTCTTGTCTATTTCTATAGTTGTTTTCCAGCTTTTGCATGCATAAATTAACATCACACTTCAGTCTTATTTAGATATTAACATCATACTTCATCATATTTCAGTCTTATTTAAATATTAACATTATACTTCAGTCTCATTTAGATATCTAGCAACAGAAAACACATTTTGACTTTGATGAACTTAAGCAGATTTCTATTCTAGTCTATTTTTGGCTTCTGAAGGTCTCTGCAATAACTTATCTTATATCTTATATCCTTCCCGTGCCGTTAGACGTCACATAGGGCTCGCAAAGTAGTTCGCCAATTTTTCCTGTCTTCGGCGAGTCTTTCAACCTCATCAAAGGATGTTATGCCTGTTAACTTGGCCTCTCTTAATAATGTCCTCTTTAGAGTTTCACGCGGTCTGCCCCTTTTTCTTCGGCCTGTTGTGTTCCACTTGATAGCTTGTTTTGGGATTCTCTGATCATTTCTTCTCATCAAGTGACCAACATATGTCCATCTCCTTTTCCTGATCACCCGTGAGACTGGTTGTTGTTCAGTCATCTGTCTTATCTCTGCATTGTTCTTGAATTCATTCCACTTGATGCCGAGTATTTTCCTTAGGCATTTGTTTTCAAAAGAGTCTAATTTCTTTTCTATTTCTTTAGTTGTTTTCCAGCTTTCGCATGCATAAATGAGGGTGGATATTACATTTGAATTGAATAGTCTTAACTTGGTTTTTGTGCTTATAACTTTTGAATTCCATATGTTCTCAAGATTCTTGAAGATTGATGCTGCTTTTGCAATTCTGATCCTAACTTCCTTTCTAGTGTCACCATCCTTGTCTATGTAGCTGCCAAGGTATGCAAATTGATTGACTTCTTCAATATCTGTCCCTTCTATGTGTATTTTTCTATTTTGATTGATGGGAATTTTCATTATCTTTGTTTTGTCCTTGTTAATTTCAAGTCCTATTTTGCTAGCCAGTGAAGATAGGCTATCTGTTTTTTCTTGCATGGAATTCACATTATTACTGATAAGAGTTATGTCATCAGCAAAATCAAGATCTTCTAGTTGGGTCCCATGTACCCAGTCAATACCTGTGTTACCTGTGCAGCATTTTGTCATTATGAAGTCTATTGTAATCCCAAAAAGTAAAGGAGACAGTATACATCCTTGTTTCACGCCTGTTTCAATCTGGAACCATTCACTCATCCCTTCTTCTGTCTTGACTGCACAACCATATCCATTGTATAAGTCCTTAATGATGTTGACAATTTTAGATGGTATTCCATATAGACATAAAATTCTCCATAATGAATCTCTGTGTATGCTATCAAATGCCTTCTTAAAATCTATGAAATTCAGTATTAATGGTTTTTGCTTTTCAATATGTTCTTCAAGTATTATTCTGAGAGTAAAGATCTGGTCGAGACAGCTTCTCCCTTTTCGAAATCCTGCTTGTTCTTCTCTCATTGCAGTATCCACTATATCTTTGAGTCTATTCAAAATGACCTTGCAAAATACTTTTGACACAACTGATATTAAGGTTACTCCTCTCCAGTTGTTACAGTCACTAAGGTTGCCCTTTTTTGGTATTTTAACAATGATTCCCTTCTTCCAATTAGAAGGGACCTTTTCTTCTTTCCAAATCTTGTTAAACATTCTCTGTAGTTGTCTCATGTTGTCACTATTGATAGCTTTTAGCATCTCGGCTGTTATTTCATCTTCACCTGCAGCTTTGTTGTTAGCCATTAAATTCACTGCTGTTTCAATGTCATGCAATTTAATATCATCTAGATTGACATTTAGTTGTGGGGCTGGTAAGTCAGTTTCAAGGTTTAACAATTCTTTTGGGTGTGGTCGATTGAGTATTTCTTGGAAGTGTTCAGCCCATCTTTGCTTTTGGTCTTTATTTGATGTTAATAGTGTTCCAGTTTTGCTAAGGATTGGTCTTTCTTTAGATGTAATAGTACCTGTTAGCCTCTTTTGTATGTTATATAAAGTTTTGCTGTCTCCTGTTTTTGCTGCTTTTTCTGCCTCTTTCGCCATATTGTCTATGTATTCTCTTTTATCCCTTCTAGCTGAACTTTTTACTTTCCTGTCTATGTCTTTGTATTTTGCTTTTGATGAATCTCTTTCATGATCTGCTTTTGCATTCAACATGTTTAATTTGGCTGCTCGTCTTTCATGTATATACTTCCATGTTTTATCTGATATCCATGCTTTTCTATTTGGTTTTTCCAATCCAGCGCTTACTTTTGCTGCTGTGATTATGGCTGTGCTGTACGAATTCCATAACTCATCTATACCTATCTCCTCAACTTCACTGGGTGTTTTGGAATGATTGGCAAGTTCCTGATTGAAATTAATGTTAGTATTTTCTTCTTGTAGGCTGTGGATGTTTATCTTTCTGTGTACTGATTTCTTGTGTTGACTTTTCAATTTTAGTTTTATTTTCCCTATGCACAGGTTGTGATCACTGTTGACATCTGCACCCCTATAAGCCCTTACATCCATGAGAGATGTTCTGTATTGCTTTCTAATACAAAAATGGTCTATCTGGTTTCTAGTTCTATCATCTGGAGATATCCACGTTGTTTTATGTATCTCTTTGTGTGGGAATATTGTGCCTCCAATGACCATGCCCTCTGTTAGACATATTTCAATTAATCTTTCTCCATTCTGATTAACAATAACTTAAGGTAATGAAAAAACTTTTCAACAATTGAAATCAATTTTTAATGATTTTCCTAGACTAATAAATGATACATTTGTATGCTATTTTTTTAACAGGCTAAACAATAGCTTCAAACTGCCTGTTCCAGATAGAACTAACCATGTGCCTGTGTTAGAGATATCTACAGATACTTACCAAGTCCTGGCAAGACAGAGAACTGGTCAGCTAACACAGGTAACTCTTCTGGTGGTACTAGGCTCTCCACAGACCGTCCAACAAGGTTAAGCTGTGACAGAATTCATAATATGATATACAGCGCAAGGTTAAGCTGTGACAGAATTCATAATATGACATACAGCATAAGGAAAGTGATGGTTTACATTACTTCAGTAAAACCAAGAAGAAATTTGTTTTTCTGAACTGATGGCTTAAGGACAAATTTCAGAGGACAAGTGAAACTATGATGGGAGATATTCTGTTGACAGATTAAAGTATGATGGGAGATATTAAGTTGACAGATAAAAGTATGATGGGAGATATCCAGTTGACAGATAAAAGTATAGTGGAAGATATCCAGTTGACAGATAAAAGTATGATGGGAGATATCCTGTTGACAGATGAAAGTATGATGGGGGATGTCTAGTTGACAGATGATGGTGGGAGGCATCTGGTCTACAGGTCAAAGTAAGATGGAAGATATTTAATCCACAGGTCAAATTAAGATGGGAAACATTTGGTTAACAGGTGAAAACAAGATGGGAGATATTTGGTTGACAGGTAAAAGTATGATGGGAGATATCTGGATGACAGGTGAAAGTAAGACTGGTGATATTTGGTTGACAAATGAAAATAAGATGGGAGATATTTGGATACATAACAAATGTTTAAGCTGGGAGAAGTAAGACAAGAGATATCTCTGAATATGTTACAAATGTTTAAACTTGAGAGAAGCAAGACAGGAGATATCTGGATATGTGACAAATATTTAATGTTTTTATTTTTTTTTGGGGGGGGGGAGAGAGAGAGAGAACTATGTAAGAAAAAGATGATATAAGAAAGTTCACATGAGAACTAAGAACAATAAAATTTGTGATGTCTTTTAATAACTTGCCATTACAGGACTATGTTGGCTTATATGAGATCTGAGACATCTCATACAAAAATTGACTACATAAAAGTGGAGTACAGACTCCAAAACATGTGGATCAAGAGTGCCCAACACGGCTGGGAGACCCACATCTGAAACTGCAAGTTAACAACTGTTGCTAGGACCTGGAACTGTAGGCATTATCATAAAGATCTAGCATGACCTAGAACCAAACATTAAAATATAGATCTAGCATGACCTAGAACTAAACATTATCATAAAGATCTAGCATGACCTAGAACTAAACATTATCATAAAGATCTAGCATGACCTAGAACTAAACATTATCATAAAGATCTAGCATGACCTAGAACTAAACATTATCATAAAGATCTAGCATGACCTAGAACTAAACATTAAAATATAGATCTAGCATGACCTAGAACTAGACATTAAAATATAGATCTAGCATGACCTAGAACTAAATATTAAAATACAGATCTAGCATGACCTAGAACTAGACATTAAAATATAGATCTAGCATGACCTAGAACTAGACATTAAAATATAGATCTAGCAAGACCTAGAACTAAACATTAAAATATAGATCTAGCATGATCTAGAACTTGAAAGTTATTGTACCTGGTCATGTCCTAATAGTGCCTCAACTGCATCAGAAACATAGACCACATTTCCCTTGGAGGTGATTATAAGCACAAAACAGCTCATTGTCTGAAAAAATGGATCTATTATTAGCAAATAAGCTAACACATACATACATTCTCAACTTGCTAGCTTACACCTTGCTATCATACACATAGGTACACTCACACCTGCTAGCATACACATAGGTACACTCACACCATGTTATCATACACATAGGTACACACCTTGCAAGCATACACATAGGTACACTCACACTTTGCCAGCATAAATATAGACACACTCACTCTGCTGTCATACATACAGGTACACTCACACCTTGCTAGCATACATAGGTACACACACCTTGCTAGCATATACATAAGACACATTCACACCCTGCTATCATACATACAGGTACACTCAAACCTTGCTAGCATACATATAGGTACACTCACACCTTGCTATCATACATACAGGTACACTCACACCTTGCTAGCATACATACAGGTACACTCAAACCTTGCTAGCATACATACAGGTACACGCTCAACTTGCTATCATACATACAGGTACACTCACACCTTGCTAGCATACATACAGGTACACTCAAACCTTGGTAGCATACATACAGGTACACTCAAACCTTGCTAGCATACATACAGGTACACGCTCAACTTGCTATCATACACAGGTACACTCACACCTTGCTAGCATACATACAGGTACACTCACACCTTGGTAGCATACATACAGGTACACTCACACCTTGGTAGCATACATACAGGTACACTCAAACCTTGCTAGCATACATACAGGTACACTCAAACCTTGCTAGCATACATACAGGTACACTCACACCTTGCTAGCATACATACAGGTACACTCACACCTTGCTATCATACACACAGGTACACTCTCAACTTGCTATCATACACACAGGTACACTCTCAACTTGCTATCATACACACAGGTACACTCTCAACTTACTATCATACACATAGGTACACTCACACCTTGCTATAATACATATAGGTACACTCACACCTAGCTAGCATACATACAGGTACACTCAAAACTTACTAACTTACAGTTACAATGAAACATCAGATTACATAACTTTATAATCAAATATAACCATCTCACATGCAGTTGTATTCAGAATTATCAACTTACATATTGAGCATTGAAATTTGTCTGACAGAAGGCATGGTCATTGGAGGCACAATATTCCCACACAAAGAGATACATAAAACAACGTGGATATCTCCAGATGATAGAACTAGAAACCAGATAGATCATTTTTTTTATTAGAAAGCAATACAGAACATCTCTCATAGATGTAAGGGCTTACAGGGATGCAGATGTCAACAGTGATCACAACCTGTGCATAGGGAAAATACAACTAAAATTGAAAAGCCAACACAAGAAATCAGTGCACAGAAAGATAAACAGCCACAGCCTACAAGAAGAAAATACTAACATTAATTTCAATCAGGAACTTGCCAATCATTCCAAAACACCCAGTGAAGTTGAGGAGATAGGTATAGATGAGTTATGGAATTCTTACAGCACAGCCATAATCACAGCAGCAAAAGCAAGCGCTGGACTGAAAAAAAAAACAAATAGAAAAGCATGGATATCAGATAAAACAAGGAAGTATATACATGAAAGATGAGCAGTCAAATTAGACATGCTGAATGCAAAAACAGATCCTGGAAAAGATCTGGCGAAAACAACATACAAAGAAATAGACAAGAAAGTAAAAAGTTCAGCTAGAAGGGATAAAAGAGAATACAGACAATATGGCAAAAGAGGCAGAAAAAGCAGCAAAAACAGGAGACAGCAAAACTTTATATAACATACAAAAGAGGCTAACAGGTACTATTATATCTAAAGAAAGACCAATCCTTAGCAAAACTGGAACCCTAATAACATCAAATAAAGACCAAAAGCAAAGATGGGCCGAACACTTCCAAGAAATACTTAATCAACCACACCCAAAAGAATTGTTAAACCTTGAAACTGACTTACCAGCCCCACAACTAAATGTCAACCTAGATGACATTAAATTGCATGAAAGTGAAACAGCAGTGAATTTAATGGCTAACAACAAAGCTGCAGGTGAAGATGAAATAACAGCCGAGATGCTAAAAGCTATCAATAGTGACAACATGAGACAACTACAGAGAATGTTTAACAAGATTTGGAAAGAAGAAAAGGTCCCTTCTAATTGGAAGAAAGGAATCATTGTTAAAATACCAAAAAAAGGCAACCTTAGTGATTGTAACAACTGGAGAGGAGTAACCTTAATATCAGTTGTGTCAAAAGTATTCTGCAAGGTCATTTTGAATAGACTTAAAGATATAGTGGATACTGCAATGAGAGAAGAACAAGCAGGATTTAGAAAAGGGAGAAGCTGTCTCGACCAGATCTTTACTCTCAAAATAATACTTGAAGAACATATTGAAAAGCAGAAACCATTAATACTGAACTTCTTTACTCTCAGAATAATACTTGAAGAACATATTGAAAAGCAGAAACCATTAATACTGAACTTCATAGATTTTAAAAAGGCATTTGATAGCATACACAGAGATTCATTATGGAGAATTTTATGTCTATATGGAATACCATCTAAAATTGTCAACATCATTAAGGACTTATATAATGGATATTTTTGTGCAGTCAAGACAGAAGAAGGGATGAGTGAATGGTTCCAGATTGAAACAGGCGTGAAACAAGGATGTATACTGTCCCCTTTACTTTTTGGGATTACAATAGACTTCATAATGAAAAAATGCTGCACAGGTAACACAGGTATTGACTGGGTATATGGGACCCAACTAGAAGATCTTGATTTTGCTGATGACATAACTCTTATCAGTAATAATGTGAATTTCATGCAAGAAAAAACAGATAGCCTGTCTTCACTGGCTAGCAAAATAGGACTTGAAATTAACAAGGACAAAACAAAAGTAATGAAAATTCCTCTCAATCAAAATGGAAAAATACACATAGAAGGGACAGATATTGAAGAAGTCAATCAATTTGCATACCTTGGCAGCTACATAGACCAGGATGGTGACACTAGAAAGGAAGTTAGGATCAGAATTGGAAAAGCAGCATCAATCTTCAAGAATCTTGAGAACATATGTTATAAAGTAGAAAATAAAAAAATTATAAACTGTTAAAGTTTTGTTAGTGATGCTATGTTTGGAGTTTTGGGTTAGTAATGATTCGTTTAATACGCAGGTTAGTGATAGTATGTTTAGCTCTGGGTTAGTCTTGGTATTTTTAGAGTATGGGTAAGTAATGATATGTTTAGAGTACAAGTTAGTCTTGGTACTTTTAGATTATGGGTAAGTAATGATATGTTTAGAGTACAAGTTAGTCTTGGTACTTTTAGAGTATGGGTAAGTAATGATATGTTTAGAGTACAAGTCAGTCTTGGTACTTTTAGAGTATGGGTAAGTAATGATATGTTTAGAGTACAAGTTAGTCTTGGTACTTTTAGAGTATGGGTAAGTGACAATATGTTTAGGGTACAGGTTATTGATGATATTTTTAGAGTATGGGTTAGTGATAGCATATTTAGAGCCTTTATTAGTGATAGTATGTTTAGAGTCTGTGTTAGTGATAGCACGTTTAGAGCCTGTGTTAGTGATAGCACATTTAGAGTCTGTGTTAGTGACAGAATGTTTATAGTCTGTTTTAGTGACAGCATGTTTATAGTCTGTGTTAGTAACAGCATGTTTAGAGCCTGTGTTAGTGACAGCATGTTTAGAGTCTGTTTTAGTGACAGCATGTTTAGAGTCTGGGTTAGTGACAGCATGTTTAGAGTCTGTTTTAGTGACAGCATGTTTAGAGTCTGGGTTAGTGACAGCATGTTTAGAGTCTGGGTTAGTGACAGCATGTTTAGAGTCTGTTTTAGTGACAGCATGTTTAGAGTCTGGGTTAGTGACAGCATGTTCAGAATCTGTGTTAGTGCAGCATGTTTGGAGTCTGTGTTAGTGCAGCATGTTTGGAGTCTGTGTTAGTGATAGCACGTTGAGAGTCTGGGTTAGTGATAGCACGTTTAGAGTCTGGGTTAGTGATAGCATGTTTGGAGTCTGTGTTAGTGCAGCATGTTTGGAGTCTGTGTTAGTGATAGCATGTTGAGAGTCTGGGTTAGTGATAGCATGTTTAGAGTCTGGGTTAGTGACAGCATGTTTAGAGTCTGGGTTAGTGACAGCATGTTTAGAGTCTGGGTTAGTGACAGCATGTTTAGAGTCTGTTTAGTGATATGTTACAATCTGCCCAGTGATGGAGTTTGACTACGTCAGTTATAATCAGGTGTATAGTTTGGTTAGATCAGCTCTGTTATCAGTGCATAGTTTGTTTAGATCAGCTGTTATTGAGTGTAGAGTTTGATTAGGTCAGCTATTATCAAGTGCATAGTTTATTTAGATCAGCTATTATCAAGTGTAGAGCTTGGTATCAGCTATTATCAGGTGTAAAGTTTGGTCAGATCAGCTATTATCAGGCGTAGAGTTTGGCTAGATCAGCTATTATCAGGCGTAGAGTTTGGCTAGATCAGCTATTATCAGGTGTAAAGTTTGGTCAGATCAGCTATTATCAGGCGTAGAGTTTGGCTAGATCAGCTATTATCAGGTGTAAAGTTTGGTTAGATCAGCTATTATCAGGTGTAAAGTTTGGTCAGATCAGCTATTATCAGGTGTAGAGTTTGGTTAGATCAGCTATTATCAGGTGTAGAGTTTGGTCAGATCAGCTATTATCAAATATTACCTCTTGTGCCGCTAAGGCCAATCTTCCTTCATCTATATTTGGTGGCCACCATCTTGTCTGATTGCCTGCACTCTCCCAGGACATCAGACCTGCAAAACAAACAAAAAATATCTCAACAAGCTGACCAAGAGGTATAAAGACAGTAAATATAAACACCAACTATATAAGAAATATACTGACCACAACACATGACTGTATAGATAGTGACCACAACACATGGCTGTATAGATAGCAACCATGACATGACTGTTTAGACAGCGCACCAGTTACACATGATTGCAGCTATCACCTTGATAAGCAGATCCTAGACGTGAACACAGGACACACATTCTTGCAGTATCTCATGTAATTCTCACTATGAAGATCTTGTTATAATGCTAAGTCCTGTCCTGGCTCCACTACCATGAGGAAGTATAATTCTACTGTCTTGGCTCATCTATCATTTGTTCCATTGTCCTGGCTCATTTATCCTTTAGACATACAGTTCTACTATTCTAGCTCCAGGACCATGGGAATAAATAATTCTATTGTCCTGGCTCCACTGAAATGGTGATCACACAGTCTACTGTCCTAACAGTTTACTTCAGCCAAGTATATAATCCTGCCATATCTTCAAGCCATGAAGTCAAAAGCACAAACCTGGGGACTAGTATGTGAGCAGTTCTGTATGAACAGCCAACCTACAATGTTTTGTTATAGTGGCCAGCTTAGTGACCTGCTTACAATGTTTGTAAACAACACAGGACATAACTGTTTATATAAAGTAAATAGTTGTTGACCTAGTAACCCACTTATAATCCTTGAAACAAGTGATTTTTAAGCTATGGACTGCAAATCCCTCAAATCCATAAAGTATTATGCTAGGGGAGGCAAAGAGAAAAGCCTAGATTATGAAAAATACGAGAAACTTAGAAGGTTTTAGATTAATATCAAGTGGTGAAAAACACAGAAGAGGGCCATCATTCATTTCATTTATGAGTTCATGACCCACAAATCTGGGGAATCTTTGATTTAAACTGATGGTATCTGACCTACTTATGCTGCACTGGGTAATGGATGACCTTTTGACCTACTTATCATGTCCTATACATGATTAAGTGGTGACTTAATGATGCCCTGTTTTAAACCATATTTGGCTCAATGATTCACTTAGTGTATTATGAACAGTGGATGACTCAAAACTGGTCTTGGATTAGGTGAGGGCATGCAGAAACATCTGCATGACATCTCCCAGCATGGTTGGAAACCAGTCCCTAATCATTTTAATGACCCCAACCACAGAAGCAAGTCCGATTTTCTTGTTACAGCCATAAAATAATGTCACTCTGATGAACACTTGGATAACCGATATATTCAGGAATACAGGATGTTAGAACCACAGAAGTGCAGCTATACTTAACATTCCCTTTCTCCATAATCATATTCCCTCTGTACTAAACTCTGCTCCTTCCTCATCTGCAACAAATATTTCAGAACCTCCTCACTGTATTAGATTACTAACCCTCTATCCTAACCACATTAACCTATTTCACCCACCCTTCTTCCGGATAAATTACCACTGTATCACTCCAACTCTCCATTCCATGATCCATATCCTCTCATTACCAACCTATCACACACTCCAAACCCTCTCATTACTACCAACCTATCACACACTCCACACCCCCTCATTACTACCAACCTATCACACACTCCACACCCCCTCATTACTACCAACTTATCACATGATCCCCACCTCCTCATTACTACCAACCTATCACACGATCCCCACCTCCTCATTACTACCAACCTATCACACACTCCACACCCCCTCATTACTACCAACCTATCACATGATCCCCACCTCCTCATTACTACCAACCTATCACACGATCCCCACCCCCTCATTACTACCAACCTATCACACGATCCCCACCTCCTCATTAATACCAACCTATCACACGATCCCCACCTCCTCATTACTACCAACCTATCACACGATCCCCACCTCCTCATTACTACCAACCTATCACACGATCCCCACCTCCTCATTACTACCAACCTATCACACGATCCCCACCTCCTCATTACTACCAACCTATCACACGATCCCCACCTCCTCATTACTACCAACCTATCACACGATCCCCACCTCCTCATTACTACCAACCTATCACACGATCCCCACCTCCTCATTACTACCAACCTATCACACGATCCCCACCTCCTCATTACTACCAACCTATCACACGATCCCCACCTCCTCATTACTACCAACCTATCACACGATCCCCCCCCTCATTACTACCAACCTATCACACGATCCCCACCTCCTCATTACTACCAACCTATCACACGATCCCCACCTCCTCATTACTACCAACCTATCACACGATCCCCACCTCCTCATTACTACCAACCTATCACACGATCCCCACCTCCTCATTACTACCAACCTATCACACGATCCCCACCTCCTCATTACTACCAACCTATCACACGATCCCCACCTCCTCATTACTACCAACCTATCACACGATCCCCACCTCCTCATTACTACCAACCTATCACACGATCCCCCCCCTCATTACTACCAACCTATCACACGATCCCCACCTCCTCATTACTACCAACCTATCACACGATCCCCACCTCCTCATTACTACCAACCTATCACACGATCCCCACCTCCTCATTACTACCAACCTATCACACGATCCCCACCTCCTCATTACTACCAACCTATCACACGATCCCCACCTCCTCATTACTACCAACCTATCACACGATCCCCACCTCCTCATTACTACCAACCTATCACACGATCCCCACCTCCTCATTACTACCAACCTATCACACGATCCCCACCTCCTCATTACTACCAACCTATCACACGATCCCCACCTCCTCATTACTACCAACCTATCACATATCTCAAGTCTTCATTTAAACAGTCTACCACACAGACTCTGGCCTCGGTTTCTTACAAGTCACACTAAGTGCTCCATTTAAAAAAAATTATTTTTATTTTCTGTTTATAATGTAGCATTCATGTGAATTTATTATAATGTAGCATTCATGTGAAGTTATTATAATGTAGCATTCATGTGAATTTATATTTCGTCTTTTCCCTCCTATTTCTGTGTCTTTTATGTTTTTGTATCAAATCAAAAGATCACAACTGTGTGCTCCTTAATTAATAAAGCTGTTCATATTTTTTTTTCTTAAATAGTTTTAACATTTTATAAAAGCTACATAACCCTGAATCCTGTAGTATATGAACTACATAATCCTGTTGTATAAAAACTACATAATCTTGTGGTATAAAAAACTACATAACAATGTGGTGTAAAAACTATATAATCCTGTGGTATAAAAGCTATACAGTTCTGTAGTATAAAAACTCAATCATGTTCTATGGATGCAAAGCTTGGATGGTCAACAGAGAAATACAATGAAGGCTAGAATCAGCTGAAACGTGGTTCTCTAGAAGAATTCTGAAGGTATGACGGACAGCCAGAAAGTCAAATGAGGAAGTTCTGAAAGAAGGACAAGAAACAAGGAAAATTGTAACCAACATCAGAAAACAACAATCCAAATGTGTGTGACATGCTTGGAGGAGAGGAGGGCTAAAGCACCTTACAGCAACAGGGAAGATGAAAGGTAGAAAAGACAGAAGTAGACAGAGAGAAAAGATGTTTGATGGTTTGGTTTCCTAGCATGGGAAGTGCTCATCGATGAGCCTGCTGAGATGCACAAGGGATCATACATAAGGACATGACATCCTACGCTTGTCAGAGAGTATAAAAACTATATAACCTTGTAGTTTAAAAACTATATTAAAAAAACTATATAACCTCATAGTTTAAAAAATATGTAATCCTATAGTAAAAAAAATTATATAATCCTGTGGTATAAAAACTACATAATCCCGTAATATAAAAAAATCTGATTTCAGATGCTCCTGGGGTCCCACTCTGACCAGATGCCTATTATTGCCTGGTATCTGCGTTCATGTTTGTGTAGTTTGGTCCTGAATATAAGCCGTGATCTAACCATACTTAGCAGTTCCTGTTGTCCTCACTTGAGGTAGAGCCTGCACAGAGGACACAGGCACCACTGGCAGCAAAGCTAGGCTAGCATAAACTCTTCTGTCTCTAACAGGCCTTAGATCTTTAAAAAAGTCTGCAGGAACAGCCAAGTACAGGTCTTCACCATTAGAAGACCCCAGCCACAGAGGCTGGGTAATCTAGCCACTTATAGCCATGGCGATGAATCAAACCAAACCTAGAAGTGGTATATAGTAGTCTGGGGTTTGGGTGTGCGGAGAGATTGTGGTATGCATGAGCCATGATTTAGCTACCTGTGAATGTGTTGAGACCTGACCTGATAAAGTTCTGTTCTTTGCTGCTACTTGCTAGACAGCTAGAAACACAAACAAAAGGGGAGTTAATACTGGTGCTGCTGCAATTTGTTTTTCCATTTACCAGCAGATGGGGCAACATCAATAACAGGTCAGCACTGTGGTTTCATCAAGCTGTACATGGTTTGTTTATGATGCACATGGAAATTCACAGGCAACATATGGTGAGAAAAAGCTGAAGTGCTCGCTCACAAATCATGAAGTATTTTTGTCACAGCACACCATCTTAATTATCATGCTGCCTGTCACCAGCTGTCACAGTTTTCAAGCTTCTCTGAATCAGAGAAGAGGATACTGGACAATATCCACGAGCATACTCCACATGTGTGGATGAGCTGCACAGAGATACGTCTGACAAACTTTGTGATCTTCAAATACCAGTCAATGCCTAGACGTCTGCAATGATGAGACAGAAGTGCTAGAGGAAGAACTCCAAAATGACACTGAGATCAAAGTAATAAAACAACATCACATCTAAACTTCTGCTTTTAGAAAAAAAACATCATATCTAAACTTCTGCTTTTAGAAAAAAAAACATCATATCTAAACTTCTGCTTTTAGAAAAAAAAACATCACATCTAAACTTCTGCTTTTAGAAAAAAAACATCATATCTAAACTTCTGCTTTTAGAAAAAAAAACATCATATATAAACTTCTGCTTTTAGAAAAAAAACATCATATCTAAACTTCTGCTTTTAGAAAAAAAAACATCATATCTAAACTTCTGCTTTTAGAAAAAAAAACATCACATCTAAACTTCTGCTTTTAGAAAAAAAAATCACATCTAAACTTCTGCTTTTAGAAAAAAAACATCACATCTAAACTTCTGCTTTTAGGAAAAAAAAACATCACATCTAAACTTCTGCTTTTAGAAAAAAAAACATCACATCTAAACTTCTGCTTTTAGAAAAAAACATCACATCTAAACTTCTGCTTTTAGAAGAAAAAAAAACATCACATCTAAACTTCTGCTTTTAGAAAAAAAAATTATCTAAACTTCTGCTTTTGGAAAAAAAAACATATCTAAACTTCTGCTTTTAGAAAAAAAAAACATCACATCTAAACTTACGCTTTTAGAAAAAAAAACATCACATTTAAACTTCTGCTTTAAGAAAAAAAACCAACATCTAAACTTCTGCTTTTAAAAAAAAAACATCACATCTAAACTTTTGCTTTCAGAAAAAAAAAAAAAATCACACATCACATCTAAACTTTTGCTTTCAGAAAAAAAAATCACATCTAAACTTCTGCTTTCAGAAAAAAAAAATCACATCTAAACTTCTGGTTTTAGAGAAAAAAACAGCATCACATCTAAACTTCTGATTTAAAAAAAAAAAAAAACAAACAACATCAAATCTAAACTTCTGCTTTTAGGGGAAAAAAATCACATCTAAACTTCTGGTTTTAGAAAAAAAAAAACATCACATCTAAACTTATGGTTTTAGAAAAAAAAAACAACACATCTAAACTTCTGTTTTTAGAAAAAAAAAAGCAACATCACATCTAAACATCTGCTTTTAAGGAAAAAAGAAATACAACATCACATCTAAAATTCTGCTTTTAGAAAAAAAAAATTCCATCTGCTACCCTGCATTATGGAACAAGTGCAGATGTACTTTATTGCCTTCCCAATATTCTATTCTGGTAGACCAAGTTCTCAGTGCAGTAAGCAGAGATTTTTCCATGCAAAAAAAAAAAAAGAGGAAAATTACTGAACACAAAAAAGTAAGGTTTCTTCTTACTTTCAGCCTCATTTTGAGAAGCTGATATCCCTGAACCAAGAAGCTGATATCTCTGAACCAAGAAACTGATATCTCTGCACCAAGAAGCTGATATCCCTGAACCAAGAAGCTGATATCCCTGCACCAAGAAGTTGATATCTCTGAACCAAGAAACTGACATCCCTACACCAAGAAGCTGACATCCCTAAACCAAGAAGCTGACGTCCCTGCACCAAGAAGTTGATATCTCTGAACCAAGAAGCTGACATCCCTACACCAAGAAGCTGACATCCCTACACCAAGAAGCTGACATCACTACACCAAGAAGTTGATATCTCTGAACCAAGAAACTGACATCCCTACACCAATAAGCTGACATCCCTAAACCAAGAAGCTGACATCCCTACACCAGACACATACCTCCCATTAAAAGACAAGAAAACAAAGCAGCTTGTGAACAGCAAATCTAATACCAGTAAGATGTGTGTGTGTGTGTGTGTGTGCGCGCGCGTGTACATTCATGTTTATGTGTTTCAGAATTTGCTTCTTTCTTCTGAAGACTCGGTGCAATTACTCATCCAGCAATTCTGTCTGAATCATCTTCTTTATCACATATCCACACTTTATGTCTCATGTCACATTCTGGCAGTTCTCCTAATACTTCTAACTTTTTCACTGTTACTGCATCAAAATTGGGCCTATTAATAATCATACATGAACCCTAAGCACAAAGCACTTTAAATCAAAAGATAGAAATGATTGAGATCAGTGAAAAAAAGTCAGGTTCAATGCCAAGACAGGCTGAAAGCAAGGATGATTTTTGACAGATCAACACTATCATCCAATCAGCCATCAACATCAAGCCAAGACTTTCCACCAGCAAAAAAAAAAACAAGGTTAAAATTTGTTGAAAGCAGAGACAATTAAGATTAGCCTTTTTTTGGCAATAAGTATTTTATATCTGATAGTGAACAGCACGTCACAGCTAGCGGATGGTGGAAGTCCTCCAGATATGGAGGATCCCTGTCAATAAAGGTTTACCCAAATAAGCAGGCGCGGACCAACTGGTGGTAGACTCAGAGAGCGGGGTGGGGTAGTAGGTGGCTCTACTACTCCTATCAAGTGCCTCAGGTGCTCAGTGAAGGGAATACCAGGCGGGTAAGAGCCGCCTTAGAACCTCTCACTCCTGCTGCCTTGCGGGTCGGACGGGGAGTTCCAAGGCTAGCGGAGAGTCCGTACACAAATCGACAGAGGGCAACGGGGAACCACTGTTGTAGCTCCCAAGAACAATTATGCTTATTCAGAGTAATAGATTTGTCATGAATGACGTTAATGGATGTTCCTCTGGAACAGCCTCGTCCAGTAGGGCAGCTCACGAGCCACAGGTGAGGCCAGATCGTCATCAAGCTACTGGTGGCAAAACTAACAAGTTCAAAATAGCAACATGGAATGTTAGAACTTTATTCCAGGCTGGAAAATTAGAAAATGTAAAGAGGGAAATGGAAAGGATGAAGATCAGCATACTAGAAATGAGTGAAGTTAGATGGACAGGTGCAGGGAAGATAAACTCTGATAAATATACAATAACATATTCAGGAAGTGAGAAACATGAGCAAGGAGTAAGAATAATATTTGATGAACAAAGAGCAATGACAATTGTAGGATATTTGAACATCTCGGATCGAGTCCTGCTAGCCCAACTGAAAGGACAACCAATAAACATAAATATTATACAAGTGTACGCTCCAACATCTGAAAGTTCTGAAGAAGATGTACAGATATTTTATAATGACATAGAGACACCCCTAAAACACAAAGTCACATGAAGTTACTATAGTGATGGGAGATTTAATGCCAAAGTTGGTAAAGGAAGAACTTCAGACATCGTTGGTGACTATGGACTGGGGGAAAGGAATGACAGAGGTAGTAAATTAATTGAATGGACAAGAATACACAGCATGGTTGTAGGAAACACCTGGTTTAAACAACATCCTCGAAGACTGGCAACGTGGTGCAGCCTAGACAAAAAGACTTTTAACCAGATAGACTTCATATTAATCAACACATGATTCCGCAATGCATTACTGACAACAAAACCCATGCCAGGAGCCGACTGCAATAGTGACCATGACCCTCTCTGTGGAAAAGTTAGAATAAAACTAAAGAAAGCAGGCAGAAAAGTGAGAAACATCAAACTGAATATAGAACACCTTAAAAATGACCAAGAACTGCGAGAACAATACAAAGTTATTATAACAAATAGATACAATGCAATAGCAAAGATAAATAGTATAGATGAACAATGGGAAATGTTGAGAGATTCTATCCATCAAACTGTTAAGGAGATAATACCACCAAAAAAGGAAGCCCTTAAAAATAAATGGATGACAGACGACATCTTATGACTGATGGACAAGAGGAGGAAGAGTAAAAATAACTAAGAAAACTATAGCAAGATAAATAAAGAAATAAGACGCAAATGCAGAGAAGCAAAGGAAGTGTGGTTAAATGAACAGTGCAGACAGATAGAGGACTCTCATAATAAAAACATCAAAAACATGCACAAATAAATTAGTGAACTCACAGGCAGGAAAACAAAATATACCACAGGATGCCTGAAATCAAAAGAAGGTAAAATGTTAATGGGAAAAGAAGACATTGTGGACAGGTGGACAGAATACATCAGTGAACTATATGGAGGAGAAAGACCAGAATTAACACCAGATACTGAAAACTGTGATGGACCACCAATACTTGAAGATGAAATCATAGATGCCATCAAACACATGAAGAAAGAAAAAGCGACTGGGCCTGATAATATAACAATAGAAGAAATAGAGGCACTAGAGGAGACAGGAATAAAAATAATAACCAAGTTACTGAATGACATTTACAACAGTGGTTATATGCCCAGTGACCTGCTTAAGTCTACGTTTATAGCACTACCAAAGAAACCAGGTGCAAAGGAATGTGATGATCACCGGACTATCAGTCTCTCATGTCACATAACGAAGTTTCTTCTAAGAATCATTATGAGAATAACACGGAAAAAGATAAAAATGGAAATATCAGATGAACAGTTTTGGATTTGTTGAAGGAAAGGGAACACACAATGCCATTTATGCTTTATGAACACTAACAGAAAGAGCTTTAGACGTACAGAAAGATCTCTACTTATACTTCATTGATTACACCAAGGCATTTAACAAAGTTAAACATGATGAGATTATTAAAATGCTTTAAGACATCAATACAGATGGCAGAGACCTGAAGATTGTAAACTCTATACTGGCAGCAAGAAGCAGCAATTTGAGTTGAAAACAGAACTGGAAAATATCAACCTATAAAACAATGGGTGTGACAAGGATGTGTACTATCTCCAGACCTTTTTTCTCTGTACAGCGAGAATAATCTAAGAATGATCATCATAGAACCCGGCATAAAAATTGGATGATACAATATTAACAACCTTCGGTATGCTGACGACACAGTACTGATAGCTGAGAACCAACAAGACCTGCAAAATCTCTTGGATAAAGCCGCCAAGGTTAAGTGAACAGAAAGGCCTTACTCTGATCATCAAAAAGACAGAGACTATGGTTATATCTAACAAACAGAATCCATCATCACACAGTATAAAATTAAATGGAACTATTCTAAAGTAGGTGTAGAAATTCAAATACCTTGGAGCAGTATAACTTCAGATGGGAAATTCAGAACAGAAATTAGGAACAGAATAGGCCAAGCAAAGACTGCATTTCAGAGAATGAGAAACATTATCCAACACATCCTTATCAATGAGTGTTAGAAAATGAGTCCTAAAATGCTATATTGAACCTATATTGTTATATGGAAGTGAATCATGGACAATAGGCAGGTCTGCACAAAAATCAATCGAAGCAGCTGTGTAGTTTATTAGAAGAATGTTACGAATCCCCTGGACAGCAAAAATAACTAGAATGTATAAAACAGGAAAAAGTAGGAGGAGCTTTATTACTTAACGATAACAAAGTTGTGACGTTTCGAGGTCCGTAATGTGATAAATGTCATCGTGTACAAAAGATGCAGGATAACATATATTGGTGAGACTGGCCTCAGATTAGGGGACCGCATGCAAAAACATCTGTACGACATTGCCCAGCAAGATTCGAAACCAGTCCCAAATCATTTCAATGACCCCAACCACAGAGGGAAATTTAATTTTCTGGTAACAGCAATCAAACAATGTCACGCAGATGACACAGCCCGCTTGGCGTTTGAGAACCACTGCATTCAAAATTATGGGACGCTGGAGCCACATGGGTTAAACTCGCTGTTTAGCTACACGTAACATTCTCTTCAATCATTATAGTACCTCTCCACTAAGTCCACCCCTTCTTACTTTTCAAACTTCCTCACAGCATCACTCTGCAACCCCTCTTCCCCAATCATCTGTTTCAACTTCTCCTAGCTAGGTCAATATTGTATCACTCTCTCTCCCCTCCCCGGTTCCCCATCCACCACCCCCAGTTACAACCCACCGACCACATATCACAGGCCTCTATTTAAACAGTCTCCATGTTCTTAGTTACTAAATTCATTCCTGACACACACTGCCGGACAAGTCACATCTTACAATTTACAGCTAAGTACTCTTTTAAAAAAAAATTTTTTATTTTTTTAGTACTCATGTGAACCTATACTTTATCTCCTCTCTCTATTTCTTCATCCTGTATGTTTTTGTATGATTAAGGCTCACGCCGAAACGTCACAACTTTGTAATCGTTAAGTAATAAAGCTGCTCCTACTTTTTTCCTATTTTATACATTCTGGTATCACAACTTTACTGCAGTGCTTCGTGTGTAGTTATATCCTTATACACTAATTATTGTGCGTAGCAAAAATAACTAATGAAGAATGTATGAAAAAAGCTGGAGAGACAAAAAACCTTGTCAAAAAATGATAAGAGAGAGACAATGTACTTTCATAGGACATGCAATGAGAAGAGGGGGCATTGAAAATATTATAACAACAGGAAAAATAGAAGGAAGAAGATCAAGAGGAAGACCAAGAGAAATGACATTGGACAGTCTGATGGGATAGAGTGAGAGGAGATCACCAACTGAGCTGATGGCCTGCATGAAGGATCATGTACTCTGGAGAAGCATAATAGTCAACGCCAGTCGGCATGGCACCTGATGATGATGGTGTAAAACTGATGTCCTTATATATCTTATATCCTTCCCATGCCATTAAACGTCACATAGGGCTCGTAAGGTAGTTTGCCAATTGTTCCTGTTTTCGGCGAGCTTTTCAACCTCATCAAGGGATTTTATGCCTATTAGTTTGGCCTCTCTTATCAATGTCCTCTTTAGAGTTTCACATGGTCTGCCTCTTTTCCTCTGGCCTGTTGTGCTCCACTTGATAGCTTGTTCTGGGATTCTCTGATCATTTCTTCTCATCATATGTCCATCTCCTATTCCTGATCACCCATGAGACTGGTTGTTGTTCAGCCATCTGTCTTATCTCTGCATTGTTCTTGAATTTGTTCCACCTGATGCAGAGTATTTTCCTTAGGCATTTGTTTTCGAAGGAGTCTAATTTCTTGTCTATTTCTTTAATTGTTTTCCAGCTTTCACATGCATAAATGAATGTGGACATTACATTTGAACTAAACAGTCTTAACTTGGTTTTTGTGCTTATAACTTTTGAATGCCATATGTTCTCAAGATTCTTGAAGATCGATGCTGCTTTTGCAATTCTAACTTCCTTTCTGGTGTCACCATCCAACTGATATGTGATGGGGAATAAAAAAAAATAAATTTGAGGCAAATGTCACTTGCTTTATTGTGGTGGTCTGGAATTGTGTCTGCAAGACCTCCAAGATACAGCTGCATGTGTGTATGTAGCAGGCACTAGTGATGTGGGCTGGGAGACACTGGGCTGACAACCAGAAAACTTTGCCCATCACTATTTTAAACCTTTTGTCTTAATGACTTACTTGTCTGTGTTTGGTTTAGTGACCCACTTATCATGCTTTAAAATGTGTTTGCTTTAGTGACCCACTTATCTTGCTTTAAAATATGTTTGGTTTAGTTACCACTTACCATGTAAAATATGTTTGGTTTAGTGACCCGTTTATCGTGCTGTAAAATGTGTTTGGTTTAGTGACCCACTTATGCTATAAAATGCTTTTGGCTCAATGACCTACTTATAAAGTAAAATATGTTTGGCTTGATGACCTTAATCTTTAAATCATTACTGATTCAGTTACCTATCTGTGATGTTTCAAATTAATTTTGGCTCCATGACTGGCTCTGTGTTCTATTTATTATGTTTGACATTATTTTTGTTCATCTGTATACTTACTCTGTTTGGCCAAAGATCAACTCAACACACAGAATGTTTGGCCTAATGATCAACTTACCACATAAAATGTTTGGCCCAAAGATCAACTCAACACACAAAATGTTTGGCCTAAAGATCAACTTACCACATAAAATGTTTGGCCCAAAGATCAACTCAACACACAGAATGTTTGGCCTAATGATCAACTTACCACATAAAATGTTTGGCCCAAAGATCAACTCAACACACAAAATGTTTGGCCTAAAAATCAACTTACCATGCTAGATTTTATGTTTAGTGTGCTGTAGACTGATTGCCTCACTGATCTTCTGACTGGTTTTAAACTGGTTAGCTCAGTGACCCACTTACTGCTGCACAATGTTGTTGGCTCAATGACCAATTTATAATATTTAAAACCATGTATGGCTCAGAAATAATGGGATTTCCAACACATGTGATTCAATTAATATCACTACTGTATCTAGACCAACAGGCAGCAGTAAGAATAAATGGTGAAACAACAACTTGGTTTGACATAAAACAAGGGGTCCATCAAGGGTGCATATTGTCGCCTTACTTATTTAACTTGTATACTGAAAATATTAATGCAAAGAAAACTAAATTGATGACAACTGACAAAACAAATAAGCCAGCTGAAATATGTATCAATGAGGAAAAATTCTAAGAGGTGGAGAGTTTTGAATATCTTGGATCACTACTAACTAATAATGGAGATACAACAAGGGAAATTAAAAGGACATCTATCGCTCTTAAAGAGTAAAACAACTAAAGAAGCTGTGAAGAGGAACAGACAGAACTAAAAAAATCAGATTTTTAAGGGCATGCATCTTTCCCATCGTAACATATGCCTGTGAGACCTGGATACTTAACAAAACAACTGAGAAACAAATAAATGCCTTTGAATGTAAATGCTACAGAAGAGTTCTTCAAATATCATGGGCACATAAAGAACAAATATATCCATACTACAAGAACTTAATATTGAAGAAGGCTGGCTAGTAAAGAGGATTAAACAAAGAAAAGTTACATATTTTGGACACATTAAACATCACGATAATCTAGAGAAGACCATCTTGGAAAGGTACATAATGGGAAAAGGAAAAAGAGGAAGACCAAGGTGAAGATGGCTGCAAGACATTGATAATCTGTAAATGGATGCATCAGTAGCAGGGCATCTTACTTACAACCGAGAGGCCTACAGGGAGTTAGGTAGGCAAAGTTCGGCAAGGGACATGCAAATGACCGAGTGTACGGCTGGGTAAGTTGTGCTAGTTGAGCGAGGCACTCACCATGTCTTAAAGTGATGTACGCCTGTGCTAGGCGGTACACGCTGGACCTGTCCAGGTCCCTGGACCCTGACAACTGAGGCTCCTGCTTAAGAAGGGCCTGAGCGTAGCTGTACTCCAGGGCTTCTCTCTGTTTCATGGACAGATTTGTTGTTGCCGTAGCTGCGGCAGTATGAGTGGTGCTGCTGCTGCTCGAGTGTCTTGCAGCAGTGTTATTTTCAAACCCTCTTTCCTGTTTGACCTGATTAGCCCTGAAACATTTGTCAAACTGAATAAATAAACTGTAAACATCTCAGTACAAAGATCATTTTATCTGATAAATCAAAAACAAGTCAATGTGACCACACACGATTCAGCTTTTCCTTCCATGACCAAGTGAACTCAATACACATTTCTACAAGCTCAATAAGCTAGTCTGAGCCAGTGTGGGTTCCATGTACAACAAATTCTAACAGTAATGAACCTTTTCTCATCTAAAGATAGCTTTGAAGCTGCCTGCGGTGCCCATTGTTCAGTTTTCTCTCATGACCGTCTCTAGCAATATCTGAAAGGCTGGGACCAGATCATGATAACAATGTAACCTGCCTATGCATGTGTTACGATTCACTCTCTTTGTGTTTGCATCTTTTACTTCAAGTCTGGGCACTATTTATTCTTCAAATGATGCAACACCATCATAAAGAGCTGCTCTCCGTGTGTTATGATCTCTTGCCAGCTCTTCTTAGTCCTCATGACTGACAGAAACGCTATCAGGTAATACTTTTATTCCTCCACATCATGATCTCCTTTCCTCCAGTTTTACCACATATTTTATTAATAATTCCTTAATACCTGATGTAAAAAAATATACATGCCACAATCATATTAACAAATATTATGTAACAGCAACACATGTGCATGTCACTGTCATGTTAACAAATAAATATGCTATAGTCATATTATCAAATATGTAGACAACAGTGAATGTTATAAATATGTATGTCACAGTCAAATACACAGGTTACAGTCATGTTAACTGACAGGTCCAGAACAGTTCTGTTAACAAAAGCTACTTAACAAACATGTCTGACACAGCCCTGTTAACAAACAAAAAACTAGTTAATAAACATGTCTGACACAGCCCTATTAAATAAAAACTAGTTAACAAACATCTGACAGAGCCCTGTTAACAAACAAAAACTAGTTAACAAACATATCTGACAAAGCCCTGTTAACAAACATGTCTGACACAGCCCTGTTAACAAAACAATGGCTGACCATCATGAAAGTCACTACATAATACAATGAATGACTATCATGAAAGTCACTACATAATACAATGAATGACCATCATGAAAGTCACTACATAATACAATGAATGACCATCATGAAAGTCACTACATAATACAATGAATGACCATCATGAAGGTCACTACATAATACAATGAATGACCGTCATGAAAGTCACTACATAATACAATGAATGAGCATCATGAAAGTCACTACATAATACAATGAATGAGCATCATGAAAGTCACTACATAATACAATGAATGACCATGATGAAAGTCACTACATAATACAATGAATGAGCATGATGAAAGTCACTACATAATACAATGAATGACCATGATGAAGGTCACTACATAATACAATGAATGACCATCATGAAAGTCACTACATAATACAATGAATGAGCATCATGAAAGTCACTACATAATACAATGAATGAGCATGATGAAGGTCACTACATAATACAATGAATGAGCATGATGAAAGTCACTACATGTGCTGTGACTTACTGCGGTTTGTATGCTGCTCTCTGGTTGGACACTAAGTAGCCACTAGATGATGGGTAAGGTGGGCATACAGATGTGACTGGAGTAACATTCTTTACTTCAGGTGTATCGTCGTCATCATCATCATCTTCATCATCATCATCATCATCAATCAGAGAGAAAATCTGGCTTACCGATGTCATTCCTCTGTTGGCATGATGAGGCATGTCCTGCATGTGACTGTATTAAAACTCTGGAATAAGATAAAAACTGTGTTGTATTCAAACTGTGGAATAAGATCAAAACTAGTTTGTATTAAAACTCTGGAAAAAGATAAAAACTGTGTTGTATTCAAACTGTGGAATAAGATCAAAACTAGTTTGTATTAAAACTCTGGAAAAAGATAAAAACTGTGTTGTATTCAAACTGTGGAATAAGATCAAAACTAGTTTGTATTAAAACTCTGGAAAAAGATAAAAACTGTGTTGTATTAAAACTGTGGAATAAAATCAAAACTAGTTTGTATTAAAACTCTGGAATAAGATAAAAACTGTGTTGTACTAAAACTCTGGAATAAGATAAAAACTAGTTTCTATTAAAACTCTGGAACAAGATCAAAACTGTGTTGTGTTGTATTAAAACTCTGGAATAAGATAAAAACTGTGTTGTATTAAAACTCTGGGATAAGATAAAAACTGTGTTGTGTTGTATTAAAACTCTGGGATAAGATCAAAACTGTGTTGTGTTGTATTAAAACTCTGGGATAAGATCAAAACTGTGTTGTGTTGTATTAAAACTCTGGGATAAGATCAAAACTGTGCTGTGTTGTATTAAAACTCTGGGATAAGATAAAAACTGTGTTGTGTTGCATTAAAACTCTGGAGTAAGATAAAAACTGTGTTGTATTAAAACTCTGGGATAAGATAAAAACTGTGTTGTGTTGCATTAAAACTCTGGAATAAGATAAAAAATTGGCTACAGATACAGATAAGAGACCCAGTAAACATGTCTGCACACTTAGCCTTGGCTACAGATACAGATAAGAGAACCAGCAAACATGTCTGCACACTTAGCCTTGGCTACAGATACAGATAAGAGAACCAGCAAACATGTCTGCACACTTAGCCTTGGCTACAGATACAGATAAGAGAACCAGCAAACATGTCTGCACACTTAGCCTTGGCTACAGATACAGACAAAAGAAGGCAAGATTTGGGGAAAACCATCACTGAGTGAGTTCAAATATTAAATAAAACATTCTAAAACTGTCCACCTGAGAATGAAAACATTAATAGACATTTATCTTTTACAGTTTGTAAGGGGTGTAAAGTTAGGACATGGCTGGTTAAAATGCCCGGCTGTAAAGACACATGCCAGCACGGAGAACTGATGCCTTGGAGTAGACCACACCATGTCATGTACTAAAAGTTTAGCTCTAGCCAGGCCTACAAAGACTCCCGGTCACATGGCTTGATTCACATGGGCCAATATAAAACAAGATATAAATCTTATCTGTAGCTTCGTGCACAGAATTTTATCTTCTCTGCTCCTTATCTTCAAACTATTGCCACGCCTGGCCTACCTATGTGGCATGTTCCCGCGCCACTGATATGTTTGAACTTCTAATCCCTTAAACCTGTTGACACACTTTCAGAGTGTGGGAGATGCTAAGCAGCAAATGAATAAAGTGATGGAGGTGTGAGTTAGCTCTTGTCTGTCAGTCTATGTGACAAAAGTTTAACCCTTTGGTTTCCATATGAACATATGTAAACAAAAAAGTTTAACCCTTTGACTTTCATGTGAACATATGTAAACACAAAAGTTTAACCCTTTGGCTTTCATGTGAACATATGTAAACACAAAAGTTTAACTCTTCAACTATCAAGTGTGGATATATGCAGAGTTTAAGCAGTCAAGTCTCATGTGAATCAAAGCAGATGTGAACGTTTAATACTTTAGCTCTCATCTCAATCTGTCTAGACAGATCATGTGAATCTATCTAGGCACAAAAACTACAGCCATCATCATGTGAATCTATCTAGGCCAGTGGTTCTCAGACCCTTTTGCTGCACAGCCCACATTTAAAAGTCAAACATTTTTGCGGCCCACTAACAAAGTGCTTTATATTTGCAAGGTATAAATCTAATTTTATAAAGTATTATGTAATATTTTCTCTACATGTTTAACTGCATATTCATTGCTACACAAAAGTTCTTTTCATTTGCCTTAAAGATGGCACTGTTTCTGATTGGATAGCATGTCTATTCTGGCTGGAATTTGTGACAAACACACTTGACTATCATCTTCCATGTTCATTTTTGAATGATATGTCGTTTTCATTGCAGTCAATGCAGAAAATGAAGCTTCGCATAAATAAGTTGTTGAAAAAGGTAGAAGAAAATCATTGCCATTGCAGACAAAAATGGATATTCCGGCGAAACAGTGCATCAACAGGAAGAGATATCCATAGTGGGGTCATTAAATTTGATTTGTAATGTGCGATCGCTAGAAAGCTCCGCTAATTCTTCTTTTGCACGACCTGGTAATTCAGAGAATGCGCAATGAAAGATTACGAATCCAATCGTACATTTTAATGTCTTTGGATGTGAAGTATTTGTCAAAATATTCAGCAAGAGATGTCAGATGCCCTTTTATTACACCAGTGACCCCTTCCAGAATCTCACCATTAACTTCACTGCTCTCTATAAATTCACAGAACAAGTGAAACATGTCTTGTGATTGTGTTCGTGTGTACCAAAGTCATAGTTTCTTCTTAAAGGCTGCAACTTTGTCTTGAGTATACTGGCATTTTTACCCTGCAGTGATATGTTCAAACTGTTCAAAAGCTAAAAAATGTCAGTAAGATATGCCAGCACGGCAAGCCACTCACTATCAGCAACCTTACCTGTCAGGTCGAGATTGTGTTCTGTCAAAAACTGAAACAATTCTAAACAAAACTCAAACACTTTTGAAAGAACTTTTCTTCTGGACAGCCAACGTACAGCCAAGTGCAAATTGGAAACGCTCGTATTCTGCATTTGACTCAATACAAAGTTAAGCAAATAATCAACTGTTCACAGTTCTAGTTTTTATGAAGTTTACAATCTTCAAGTAAGACACCAGAGTTACAACACCACTGTCGGTCCAAACACCGATGTAATTCGTCCACTGCAGCCCAAAAGTTGTGAAAAAATCGTTTAAAACACTAAATATTTCATCGGCCGTCGTTCTTGCTGGCAGTGACTTGAAAAAAGAAGTTCCTCTTGCATACTATTTTGTCAACAATGAACATAAACAAATAGCTGTGACTCGAAGGCGATATCAGTTGACTTATCTAACTGAACAGCAAACTTAGTAGATTATAATCGTTCAGTTAGCTGAGCGACAATGTCCTCTGACATTTCTGATATTCTTCTGCGGACAATATCGTTCGAGATGGGAATGCTTTTCTGTTTTGTAGCATATTCTGAGCCGAACAAAACGTCACAAATCTTAACAGACGCTGGCATGATAAAATATTCTCCAATTGTGTGTGGTTTCTATGATTTTGCGATTCTCTGGGCAATCAGATATGATGCTTCAAGAACTTTTTTCGTTGAGAGCGACTCTTGTTTTTAACACTGTCTTCTGTTTACTATATTCCTCGGCTTTCCGTCTGAAAAATTCTTTGGTTTTATTCTGTAGATCTGGATGCCTTGTAGTTAGATGACGACACAATTTCGTCGGCTTCATTGCCACATTAGAGAGGATTTGCAAACAAATAACACTGTGGCAGATTTTGGTCATTTGTTGACTGAACGAAACCGTACTCAATATACTCCACATCACATTTTCAAGCGTATTTAGTTTTCTTACTAAACGTTAACGTCGTCTTGATCACAGTGACTTTCACTGCCACTACTATCAATTAGTTTGTGCGAAGTCGAACGCTTGCGTTTCACAAATCGATCCATTTTAGTGCCTAAAGTTTAAACAACAAAAAAAGGATATCCGAAAAGTCTTCACGATCACTACGTGGGTAACTTGAATCCGTTGATTAATCCAATGCGATTTACACATAGCACCAAGGCCGAATAGTGGCTCTCAAGCCAACGAAATATGATTTTAAAACTAAAATATATTTTACTTCTGCTCTCTCGCAGAATCTACGCCTACTGTTCTCTAAAATTACACTGTAACACGGCACGTTTCAGCAACAGGGTCAGAAATACGCCGGTGTCACACTTCAAAAGCGATGCCGTCTTTTTATGTACATCACATTTCCGTTTGATGCTGGAAGAAGTGCTGTCTGGACCATCCTTTCTCCAATAGCCGTACTGTGGACATACTAATAAAGCCACCTACAATTCTGCGACTTGCATCCGTGCAGTCTGCCGCTATGTATTGCGTGAAAAATGCGGAATAATTTTTATTTTATCTACTGTTTTCTGCTTTGAGACTTCAGCACGGCCCACAATACTCCCTGTCATGGCCCACCTTTGGGCCGAGGCCCATGGGTTGAGAACAAAAGCAGGCACAAACGCATGCGTCGTCATTTCTCATGTCACCTAGTGTTATATCACGTGTAACTTCATTCCATAATTATACACGTCAGGAGGTAATAAAATAAACGATAATAGCCATTGAATACTGTCTCTGGGACACAGGCAGTGGGTAAAATAAAAACATTACGCTCAGAGACAGGGACAAACAATAAAATAAAAACAATATGGTCAGATACAGACAATAAAATAAAAACAGTAATGTCAGAGACGGGGGGGGGGGGGGTGTGTAAAATAAAAAACATTAACGTCAGAGACAGAGAAGATAACATAAACACATTAAGGTCAGGAAAAAATGAAACCGAAATGCAACAATGAACCAGATCCAATACACCAACTACAAAGACATCAGCAAACCATTCTCTTTTGCCTAAGGACAGGCTAATGCAGACTACTGAGCCACCTACATCGACTTAAAAATGTCTCACACAGACGAGTGTCCATGTGGCAGTGGAGTCCAGACTCCAGAACATATCATACAAGAGTGCCCAAACCATGCAGATCTGAGACGTGAGACACGGCCAGAGAATACAAGAATGGGGCAAAAGCTTTGGGGCTCCTATCATGACCTGGAGAGGACTGCGGGCTTTGTCATGTCGACAGGGATCAGGATCTGAAGTGACCAACAACCTCGAACGCAGAAGAAGAAGAATTAAGGTCAGAGACAGGGACAGAAGATGAAATAAAAACATTAAGGTAAGAGACAGATCAATCAATCAAGTGCCGTGCTGCGTGGCGTAGGCGATCATTTCTCTCCACAATTCCCTGTCTTTAGGTTTGATTATGAGATCCTAGCCACACTGACAGCCCATCCAGTAACTTCTCTCTCTGTCTTTCTCTGTCTCTTCTTTCCTCAATTTTTCAAGCTGCCACAATGTGTTAAATTTTCCTCTTCTCGGAAAATTTCCCACAAATCTCGCTTGTCTGCCTCTGATCTTTGCTGTAATTTGCCTTTTATCTTTAGCCTCTCTTAAGACTTGGTTGGTTTTCAGAGACAGAGAAAGAAGATAAAATAAAAACATAAAGGTCTGAGACAGAGATATGTGCTAGAATTTAAAAATAACATGATAGACAGAGGCAGGCAGCAAAAACAATAACAAGAGGAACAAGCGGTAATGAAACATCAGCGACATGGGGTAAGATAAAACAAAAACATCAGCAACATGTGGTAAGATAAAACAAAAACATCAGCGACATGGGGTAAGGTAAAACAAAAACATCAGCGACATGGGGTAAGATGAAACAACAACATCAGCGACATGGGGTAAGATGAAACAACAACATCAGCGACATGGGGTAAGGTAAAACAAAAACATCAGCGACATGGGGTAAGGTAAAACAAAAACATCAGCGACATGGGGTAAGGTAAAACAACAACATCAGCGACAAGGGGTAAGGTAAAACAAAAACATCAGCGACATGGGGTAAGATGAAACAAAAACATCAGCGACATGGGGTAAGATGAAACAACAACATCAGCGACATGGAGTAAGATGAAACAACAACATCAGCGACATGGGGTAAGATGAAACAACAACATCAGCGACATGTGGTAAGATAAAACAAAAACATCAGCAACATGTGGTAAGATAAAACAAAAACATCAGCAACATGTGGTAAGATAAAACAAAAACATCAGCGACATGGGGTAAGATGAAACAACAACATCAGCGACATGGGGTAAGATGAAACAACATCAGCGACATGGGGTAAGATGAAACAAAAACATCAGCGACATGGGGTAAGATGAAACAACAACATCAGACACACACACACACAGAGCAGGTAAATAAAAAAGAATCCGCTTGCAAGTCACAGCCTGGAAGTGAAGAGTGTAATGACATGAAAAAAACTGGCTGTCAAAAAAATGAAATCACTCTAGGGACTGTTAACGAGGTCAGAAAATAAAGAGCGAGGCTGGAGATGACTGGTACAGGAGCAAAGACACCAGAAAGCTGTGCTAGATATAATAAATAATGCTATGTGAGCTCAGCAATAAAACTACAAACATTGATGGCCACGACTAGCCCTGGTAAGAACAAAATCAATGACAGGCCAAGCTGACACTGACACCAGTGATCTCTGCTGTTTAAAACAACAAAACAAACTACCACACCAAGGTCTCGGATAAGACATTAGGCAAAAACATCACAGACTTGTGGTTAAAACATATTTTAATAAAACATCACAGACTTGTGGTTAAAACATATTTTAATAAAACATCACAGACTTGTGGTTAAAACATATTTTTAAAAAACATCACAGACTTGTGGTTAAAACATATTTTTAAAAAAACATCACAGACTTGTGGTTAAAACATATTTTAAAAAACATCACAGACTTGTGGTTAAAACATATTTAAAAAACATCACAGACATGTGGTTAAAATATATTTTAAAAAACATCACAGACTTGTGGTTAAAATATATTTTAAAAAACATCACAGACTTGTTGTTAAAACATATTTAAAAAACATCACAGACATGTGGTTAAAACATATTTAAAAAGCAATTACGTCACAGACTATAGACTTAACAAATATGACAGCAAGATAGCGTTTACAAACAATGACGTCATACAAGAGCGGTTAAAAGAATGACGTCACACATAAATGGTTCAATAATGATACCATAAATAAGTGGTTAAAATAATGGTGCCATAACGAAACGGTTTAAAATAATGACAGCATAAAGTTTTTATAATGACGTCAGAAACGTGCGTTGAAAAACAATGACATCATAAAGTCTCCAAAAATACGTCACAAAAGACCGGTCAACAATAACGTCATAAACTAGCGGTCATAAACAATAACGTCAAAAACTAGCGGTCATAAACAATAACGTCAAAAACTAGCGGTCATAAACAATAACGTCATAAACTAGCGGTCATAAACAATAACGTCAAAAACTAGCGGTCATAAACAATAAAGTCAAAAACTAGCGGTCATAAACAATAACGTCATAAACTAGCGGTCATAAACAATAACGTCAAAAACTAGCGGTCATAAACAATAACGTCATAAACTAGCGGTCATAAACAATAACGTCATAAACTAGCGGTCATAAACAATAACGTCATAAACTAGCGATTAGGAAAAAAAATGATATAAACTAACGATACAAGCAATGACGTCATAAACTAGCGATACGAGCAATGACGTCATAAACTAGCTATACGAGCAATGACGTCATAAACTAGCTATACGAGCAATGACGTCAAAAACTAGCGATTAGGAAAAAAATGATATAAACTAGCGATACGAGCAATGACGTCATAAACTAGCGATACGAGCAATGACGTCATAAACTAGCGTAGAGCAATGACGTCATGAACTAGCAATACGAGCAATGACGTCAAAAACGAGCGGTTTGCGAAGAATGATGTAATAAACAAGTAGATAAAAACAATGAGGTCAAAGACCAATGATAAGAGACTGAAAGTTGTTTGTAGGATATGATCATTATCTCGTATTTGTTATTAAGTAGCAAAATACGAGCACACGAAAGTTCTCCCGCTCTGTTCTACCAGCAAGACAGGATGGTGCAGTCACCCGCTCTGTTCTACCAGCAAGACAGGATGGTGCAGTCACCCGCTCTGTTCTACCAGCAAGACAGGATGGTGCAGTCACCCGCTCTGTTCTACCAGCAAGACAGGATGGTGCAGCCACCCGCTCTGTTCTACCAGCAGGACAGGATGGTACGGCCAAGTTTCTCACCAGAAACATTTTCATCATCTCAACACGTCGTTTACACAGACAAGCCACTTCATGCACTCTGTCTCTTTCAGATCAGGCATATGTGCGCTCTTCTCGGAGGCTGGCATGAGCAACAACTCCTCTTGTGGCTGACTCTACCAACATTTCACCCAAAGGTCCGTGTTTCCAGATCTTGTCTCTTTATATTTACCTTGTCTTCAACTTTCCTTCTCATTTTCTCTTCAAATGTTGCAGTCTCCTTAAGCTGAATAACTCTAAATGTGGCATGGTGTTTCACCAGCTCTTACCAGTCTTTAGATTAAAGGAAAAATCTCTCATGGGTACCTCAGAATGTCCGAAGTCTTCTTGCATCCACAAGTTCGCCTTATAAAATTTTCTCGGAGATATGCTCCATCTTGTTGTTGAGTGTTACTATCTTAGACAGAAGTCTGGCAGGCTGTAGCACCTCAGTGTTGCTATCTTAGACAGAAGTCTGGCAGGCTGTAGCACCTCAGTGTTGCTATCTTAGACAGAAGTCTGGCAGGTTGCTGCTGATCTGTCTTGACATTTGCTTATTTATCGAAGGCAGCGGAGAAGGGAACTAAAGTTTGTTATCTTTTTCCTCCGTTGAAGGAAAAATGTGGCAAGCCTGCCCTATGAGAAAGAAAAGCAGCTTGTGGCTAGCTTGCTTCACTTATTCAAACACATTACTTTGTGTGGCTGAGGTGTGGAAGTGTTGACCCCTGTTCTGAGATGTGGAAGTGTTGACCCCTGTTCTGAGATGTGGAAGTGTTGACTCCTGTTCTGAGATGTGGAAGTGTTGACTCCTGTTCTGAGATGTGGAAGTGTTGACTCCTGTTCTGAGATGTGGAAGTGTTGACTCCTGTTCTGAGATGTGGAAGTGTTGACCCCTGTTCTGAGATGTGGAAGTGTTGACCCCTGTTCTGAGATGTGGAAGTGTTGACCCCTGTTCTGAGATGTGGAAGTGTTGACCCCTGTTCTGAGATGTGGAAGTGTTGACCCCTGTTCTGAGATGTGGAAGTGTTGACCCCTGTTCTGAGATGTGGAAGTGTTGACTCCTGTTCTGAGATGTGGAAGTGTTGACTCCTGTTCTGAGGTGTGGAAGTGTTGACCCCTGTTCTGAGGTGTGGAAGTGTTGACCCCTGTTCTGAGGTGTGGAAGTGTTGACCCCTGTTCTGAGGTGTGGAAGTGTTGACCCCTGTTCTGAGGTGTGGAAGTGTTGACCCCTGTTCTGAGATGTGGAAGTGTTGACCCCTATTTATTACAGGCGCTGGCTGCAGTACTGTCTAATATTACCAGATCAAATGAAACACTCGCATGTAACAGATGCACTTCCTGCACGTGTGCCACCGACAATTTGCATTTCATGTCCCTTTTCATTTTCTACTGTGGTTTACAAGGATTTAAGTCAAACACCCGCGCCCCTCCCCTTCCGCCCTTCCCATCTCAGTGTGTTTTGTTTCTGGTTTCCGCTTGCCAGAGCCAATGTAAGAGAAGCCGTACAAGTGTGTTTACATTCTAACCCCGATAACTTTCACCTTACAAGCGAAACTAGAAACAGTTATCTCCCGTGTCTGGAGGCCAGGTTAGCTAACACCGCTTTTACTGTACTGTTTCATATTTCTCATCTGTTCGTCTGTACGAGGGGTTGCTGGCTGCTAGACTTGAATGATTGTTTGGGAGACTCATTTACCGGGTTGTTGGCTGCATGCACGGGCTGCTAGACTTGCGTGATTGTCTGGGAGACTCATTTACCGGGTTGTTGGCTGCATGCACGGGCTGCTAGACTTGCGTGATTGTCTGGGAGACTCATTTACCGGGTTATTTACCAGGTTGTTGGCTGCATGCACGGGCTGCCAGAGATTGGCTGCTGCCGGATTAAAGAATGCCTGGTACGGGTGCCCCTGAAGTACACTCATCTCGATTATCTACTCCCAAAACGTTTGACTAAACTGTGTGAGACGAAACTTTTAACTTACTGCTGAGAGATTCCCAGGTCGAGTGTCCCGTACACTGTGACTATGGTGTATAAACTAGGGGAAAAAGTAGGAGCAGCTTTATTACTTAACGAGTACACAGTTGTAACGTTTCGGCGTGAGCCTTAATCATGCAAAAAAACATACAGGACGAAGAAATAGAGAGAGGAGATAAAATATAAATTCACCTGAATGTTAAAAAAAAAACAATAAAATGAAACGAATAGAACGCTTAGCTGTAACTTGTAAGCTGTGGCTTGTCCGGCGCTGTGTCAGAAATGCGCATGGTGGAGTGTAGAGAGTATATCTTTTTTTTAGCTCATCCTGTGGCATACTGGTCACTCCAATGCCACAGAACAAGCTAAAAAAAAAATTTATTGAATTCGCCAGCTCACTTAATAAGAGCATAAAATTCACTTATGAAATTTCTGACAGGTCTGTCAACTTTTTGGACATCAAAATATCTATTGGCACAGACAGGCTTGTCACCTCTGTATTTTACAAGCCCACCGACAGCCACGCCTATTTACTTTACACCTCCTCTCATCCTGAAGCCTGTAAGAACTCCATCCCATACTCCCAACTCCTCCGTCATCGCCGCCTATGTCAGGATAATTTGGACTTTATAGATGAGTCCAACAAATTATTAGAATTTTTCCGTCATCGCCACTACCCAGAAAATGTCCTTCGGAAAGCATTCAACCGCATCCAACTAGTAAGCCGGAAAAGAAGCGTTCAGGAAAAAAACCTGTTACCCCGTATGACAGAGTTAAATTAATACTTCCATTTCACCCACATGCTCAGATGTTTAAGAAAATTATTTATCGTCATCTGCCACTAATCCAACTCGATCCCGACACTCGCGACATTTTCTCTGATCCACCCCTATTAGCATACAAACGGGAACCAAATATTAAAGATATCCTCGTCCACAGCCACTTGAAGCGGAACCTTGCATAAGTTGGCACTAGAAAATGTAACCGTCCCCACTGCGTTACCTGCCCCGTAGTCTGGGAAACGAAAACGAAAACCTTTCCCAAAACTATCCTCACTCTCCATGAGGGATCCACATGCGAGTCCCGCAATGTGATACATGTCTTTGTGTGCAAAAGATGCAGGATAACTTACATTGGTGAAACTGGCCTCAGATTAGGGGACCGCATGCAAAAACATCTGTACGATATCACCCAGCATGCTCCGAAACCAGTCCCGAATCATTTCAATGGCCCCAACCACAAAGGCAAATCTGCCTTTCTGGTAACAGCCATCAAACAATGTCACGCAGATGACACAGACCACCTGGCGCATGAGAACCGATACATTCAGGAATATGGAACTATGGAACCACTTGGATTAAACTCGCTATTTAGTTATACCTAACATTCTCCTCTTCCACAATCATAATCTCTCCCCACTAAGTTCCACTCTCTTCTCACTTGTTACGCATAGCTCAGAACCCCTCTACCCCTACTATAACCATATATTTCACCTTCTCCCGGCTAGATTACCACTGTATCACTCCCCCCCCCCAACGGTTGCCCCACCCACCACCCTCAGTCACGGCCCACCTATCACACATCCCAAGTCTCCATTTAAATACTCTCTACACTCCACCATGCGCATTTCTGACACACAGCGTCGGACAAGCCATAGCTTAAGAGCTTACAAGTTACAACTAAGTGCTTTGTTCATTTCACTTTATTAATTTTTTTTAACATAACATTCATGTGAATTTATATTTTATCTCCTCTCTCTATTTCTTCGTCCTGTATGTTTTTTGTATGATTAAGGCTTACGCCGAAACGTCACAACTGTGTACTCGTTAAATTATAAAGCTGTTCCTACTTTTTTTCCTAGTTTACACATTTTGTTATTACCTCTTTACTGCAGTGGTTCCGTATATAGTTATACACTCATACACTAATTATTATGTGTTACCGTGACCCAGGCGAGTGTCCTGTATACCGTAACCACGGGCGAGTGTCCTGTATACCGTGACCATGGACGAGTGTCCTGTATACTGTGACCACTGACGAGTGTCCTGTATACCGTGACCACGGACGAGTGTCCTGTATACCGTGACCACGGACGAGTGTCCTGTATACCGTGACCACGGAAGAGTGTCCTGTATACCGTGACCACGGACGAGTGTCCTATATACCGTGACCACGGACGAGTGTCCTGTATACCGTGACCACGGACGAGTGTCCTGTATACCGTGACCACGTACGAGTGTCCTATATACCGTGACCACGGACGAGTGCTGTGTATAGAGTGAAGTTATGTTAGAAAGGAAAGCTGACAGTAAACTAGGGTCATGATACCCGACTATCAGAATATAAGAAAAGACAGACACGGAGGCAAACCTTTCCCCCAATGCTCCAAATGACGTGGCAACCCTTTCCATGGTGTTCTAAATGAGATGGCAACCCTTCCGTGGTGTTCCAAACGATGCAGCAAACCTTTACCACTGCTCAAAACTACGGGACAAACATTTCCCAAGTGCTCCAAATGACGTGGCAAAAACCTTTCCCCAGTGCTCTAAACGACGGGATAATCTTTCTCCAATGCTTCAAATCACAGGACAAAGAAACAGACAAACTTTCCACAATGCTCCATATGACGTGGCAAACCTTTCCCCAGTACCCCAAATTACGAGCGACACCTTTCCTCAGTGCTCCAAATGACGTGGAAAACCTTTCCAAGTGCCCCAAATGATGTGACAGACCTTACCCCCAATGCTCCAAATTACGCAGCAAACCTTTCCCCAGTGCTCCAAATGACATGGCACTTTCCCCAGTGCTACAAATTACGTGCCAAACCTTTCCCCAGTGCTACAAACGACGGGACAAACCTTTCTCCAATGCTTCAAAATCACAGGACAAAGAAAAAGGACAAACCTTTGCCCAGTGCTCCAAATGACGCAGCAAACCTTTCCCCAGTGTTCCAAATGATGTGGCAAACCGTTCCCCATTGTTCCAAATGATGTGCAAACCTTTCCCCCAGTGATCCGACTGACGTGGCAAATCTTTCCCCAGTGCTACAAATGACGTGGCAAACCTTTCCCCAATGCTTCAAATCACAGGACAAAGAAAGAGACAAACCTTTCCCCAGTACTCCAAACGGCGAGGCAGAGGACAGGGGGTGGGAGAGAAGAGGGCAATCTGAAAGAAAAAAAAGTTCACAACTAAAGACACACCTTTCAAATCACTTGAATATAAAGTATCTGCTATGTGAAGCAAAATAGCCACAAACATTAACGGTGCCAGTTTTTTTTAACAAGAACACAAAAGCCGTGGTCTTGTCTGATAAAACAATGATTACCAACACATACGTGTGGCGAGATAGCCCGCCCAAGTCTGGGGCAAGCCCAGAATAATCGATTGTTCTCCATCTTAAAATGTTGAAATCTGGACTTAAAGACTGTTCGTGTGCTGGATTCTCGTCTTGTTCTATGTGTGCAGTGGTGTCAGGTCTTGTCTTTTTCTATATCTGCTGCGATGTGAGGTCTTGTTCTGTATGTGCTGTGATGTGAGGTCTTGTCTTGTTCTATATGTGCTGTGATGTGAGGTCTTGTCTTGTTCTATATGTGCTGTGATGTGAGGTCTTGTCTTGTTCTATATGTGCTGTGATGTGAGGTCTTGTCTTGTTCTATATGTGCTGTGATGTGAGGTCTTGTCTTGTTCTATATCTGCTGTGATGTGAAGTCTTGTTCTATATGTGCTGTGATGTGAGGTCTTGTTCTATATGTGCTGTGATGTGAGGTCTTGTTCTCTGTGTGCAGTGATGTGGTCTTGTCTTGTTCTATATCTGCTGTGATGTGACGTATCGTCTTGTTCTATATGTGCAGTGATGTGAGGTCTTGTCTTGTTCTATATGTGCTGTGATGTGAGGTATCGTCTTGTTCTATGTGTGCTGTGATGTGTGGTCTCGTCTTGTTCTATGCGTGTTGTGATGACAGTCACTGCTGTAAAGGATACAACCTCTCTTATTTTATGGAAAATGTTTCCCCCATTTCTCAGCTGAAGTTCTAATACATATACAGGACTGATTTTTGTGAACATAATACATATACAAGGCAGATTTTTGTGAACATAATACATATACGGGACTGATTTTTTGTGAACATAATACATATACGGGACTGATTTGTGAACATAATACATATGCGGGGATGATTTTTTGTGAACATCGCCTTTTCTCTTCATACACTGATATCTGTATGCACGATGCATTGTATTATGCTTTGACTTGCAGGCAGAAACTACAAGGTCCGACAATTAAGTAATGAGACTAATTACATAAACAATAAAATAAACAACAGTTGATGATATAACCCGTATTTTATTCAAAGTAAGCCCCTTGTGCATTGATACAGCGAGTGGCACGATCTAACAAACACTGGAACGACCTCTGCAGTTCTTCTGTTGGTATGCCTTTTAAACTCGATGTTACGGCCCTTTGGATGTCATCAGTATCGTCAAAGAAGCGTCCTTTCAATGGTAACTTTAATTTTGGGAATATAAAATAATCGCAGGGAGACACATCTGGGAAACAGGGTGGACACTTGTTTTGGGGGCAAAAATTCCTGTAAAACTACCGCCCGGTGACCCGGTGCATTATCATGAGGAAGGAAAAAACTGCCAGGTGTTGAATACTCAGGTCGGACTCGGAGAATCCTCAACAGACGTTACAAAATACTTAAATAAACTTTGGCAGTGATAGTTTGTCCCTCTGGAATAAATTATTTATGAACAACTCCTTTGCTGTCGTAGAAGTACACCAACATTGTCTTCGCTTTCGACTTTTGAAGACGAATTTGCTTGCCTTTTGGTGATGATGATGACTTATAGTGAGCACTTTGGCGTTTAGTTGTGAGATCATAGCGGAAAATTCATGTTTCGTCCTCTGCAACAATCAAATTTAAGAAATGTTTATTTCTGTGACACGTTTTGATGATGTCTTTTACGTACTCAACACGCTAATGTTTGTGGTCATCAGACAACGAATGTGGTACAAACTTGCAAGCAACTTTTTTCTTGCCCAAATCTTCCATTAAAATTTTACGAATGGTCTCTCGGTTAACACCAAATTCATCTGCCACCATCCCCACATTCAAACAATGATCTTCTTGTATCTGTTCTCTGACTTTTGCAATGAGTTCCTCATTACAAACAGAAATTGGGCGCCAATGTCTAGCCGCATCTGTAATCGTTTCCACACCACTTTTGAATCGTGAATACCACCTGAATATCTGTGCACGAGATAAACAATTATCCCCATAAACTTGCCGCATCAATTCAACTGTCTCAATGGCACTTTTTTCTGAGTTTTAAACAGAATTTAATGTTAGCTTTTTGCTCCATCCTGCTTACGTAACAATGCACTTCTGACTAGGTCAACAAAATGGCGGCTTGTTTGTCACCTGCTTATCAGGCGGCGATGAAAAGTTGACTGATCATAGAAGATGGTTGCCTCTTTGGATTCCATGCTTTGTTTCAGAGATGGTATTTTTGTCTTGGCCATAATAAAATCAGTCTCATTATTTAATTGTCGGACCTTGTATGACAACTCATGCTACCTCCACAATCAGGAACCCATTACTGTTTTCTCACGAGAAACTCAGCCATTTCTGTCATGTTCTCTGCTAACATGGCTCTCAAAACATCAAACTCTCAACATACTGCAGGGAACTGTCCAAAGTCTAACCTAGAGTGTTACAAACAACACTGCTGTAACGTTATATAAGATAAGAAAAACTCATTAAAAAACAAAACCTAATGAATGACAGAGCTAGAGGAGTTTATGACGTGTAACTCTGGCTGTGTATCTACAAGTTCTGGCTGTGTACCTACAACCTCTGGCTATGTATCTACAAGCTCTGGATGCGTATCTACAAGCCCTTGTTGTGTATCTACAAGCTCTGGCTGTGTACCTACAACCTCTGGCTATGTATCTACAAGCTCTTGTTGTGTATCTACAAGCTCTGGTTGTGTATCTACAAGCCCTGGCTGTGTACCTACAAGCTCTGGCTGCGTATCTACATCACGGGTTTTCACACATTATTATCAGAATGAATGTTAAAAAACTGAAAGTGTTATCCGAACTAGGGGACGAACACCGAATGGGAGGTAGGGTGAGGGTGGGAAACGCTGGTAAATACTTGTAAATACCACCATATATAGATTTACTGAACAATGAAACACTACACACAACTGAATCTGTACCAACAACAACTGAAGTCTGCGTTAATGCGGCTATAGATAGGAGTGTAGGAAACAAGTCAGCATGAAATGTGGTAAACGTACGAAACCCTGACTGTAAACGTCCATACACGCAGTGAAGCTAAATACTCTTATCTCCACGTGCAGGCTGTAGCAGTCACAAGAAATCATGGCTGTACGATAACAAAATCAGGTAATGCTACATCTTATCTACACAAGCTCACCCAAAGATATGTCTATACGTTAGTTTACTATGTCTAGTAAAACAGTGAGATGTCTACACGATAGTTCCCTATGTCTAATAAAACAGTGAGATGTCTACACGATAGTTCGCTATGTCTAATAAAACAGTGAGATGTCTACACGCTAGTTCCATATGTCTAGTAAAACAGTGAGATGTCTACACGATAGTTCCCTACGTCTAATAAAACAGTGAGATGTCTACAAGATAGTTCGCTATGTCTAATAAACAGTGAGATGTCTACACGATAGTTCCCTATGTCTAATAAAACAGTGAGATGTTTACACGATAGCTCCATATGTCTAATAAAACAGTGAGATGTCTACACGCTAGTTCCCTATGTCTAATAAAACAGTCAGATGTCTACACGATAGTTCCATATGTCTAATAAAACAGTGAGATGTATACACGCTAGTTCCCTATGTCTAATAAAACAGTGAGATGTCTATATGACAGTTCGCTGTCTAATAAAACAGATGTATACACGCTAGTTCCCTATGTCTAATAAAACAGTGAGATGTCTACACGATAGTTCCCTATGTCTAATAAAACAGTGAGATGTCTACACGATAGTTCCCTATGTCTAATAAAACAGTGAGATGTCTACACGATAGTTCCCTATGTCTAATAAAACAGTGAGATGTCTACACGATAGTTCCCTATGTCTAATAAAACAGTGAGATGTCTACACGATAGTTCCCTATGTCTAATAAAACAGTGAGATGTCTACACGCTAGTTCCCTATGTCTAATAAAACAGTGAGATGTCTACACGATAGTTGCCTATGTCTAATCAAACAGTGAGATTTCTACACGCTAGTTCCCTATGTCTAATAAAACAGTGAGATTTCTATACGATAGTTCGCTATGTGTAGTAAAACAGTGATATGTATACACGCTAGTTCGCCATAAAACAGTGATATGTATACACGCTAGTTCGCCATAAAACAGTGAGATGTATACACGCTAGTTCGCCATAAAACACTGATATGTATACACGCTAGTTCGCCATAAAACAGTGAGATGTAGATCTACTTAGGGTCTTTTTGTGCCACATCTCTCAGGTGTATGCATGTACTGATGACTTTTGCATACTTTCCCCTACAAGGGCGATGTCGTCAGTGTGTCCTAGTGTTTTAGCTTGTTCTTCTGTACTGCTTTCATATTTCATTTTTCTGATTACCTTTTACTGTACTAGGTTGAATATTAATGGAGATAATGTATCACACTGTTTTAAACCAGTTCTTGTGTAGAAGGGTTCTGACTTTCTTCCTTTATATATTAGTATATTTTGCATATGGAATGAAGAAGGAATGAGCGAATGGTTTCAGATTGAAACAGACGTGAAACAAGGATGTGTATTATCTCCACTGCTTTTTGGAATTGCTATAGACTTTATAATGAAAAGATGCTGTACAGGTAAAAGTGGCACTGATTGGGTACATGAGAACCAAATAGAAGATCTTGATTGTGAAGATGATATAACTATTATCAGTGACAATGTGAAATCAATGGAGGAAAAAATAGATTCCCTGTCTTCCTTGGCTAGCAAAATAGGTGTTGAAATTAACGAAGACAAAATAAAAATAATGAAACTTCTCATTAATCAAGAAGGAAAAATATACGCAGAAAGAACAGTTGTTGATGAAGTAAACCAATTTCCAAACCTTGGCAGCTACATAGACCAGGATGGTGAAACTAGGAAGGAAGTTAGAATCAGAATTGCAAAAAGCAGCATTGTCCTTCAAAAATCTTGAGAACATAAGGAATTCAAAAGTTATACGCACAAAAACAAAGTTAAGATTATTCAATTCAATGTAATATATATCCACCCTCATTTATCCATGCGAAAGCTGGAAATCAACCAAAGAAATAGACAAGAAATTAGACTCTTTTGAAAACAAATGCCTAAGGAAAATACTTGGCATAAAGTGGAACAAATTTAAGAACAACACAGAGATAAGACAGATGAGCAAACAACATGTCTCATGGATGATCAGAAAAAGAAGATGGACATATGTAGGCCATGTGATGAGAAGAAATAATCAGCGAATACCAAAACCAACTATCAAGTGAAGCACACCAGGCCGAAGAAAAAAGAGGTCGACCACGTGAAACTCTAAAGAGGACACTGTGCTAAAACCTGGTTGACAGTCTCCCACTATGTTCTCGTTGTATGGTTTAAATCTATTTAAAAGTATAGTAGATAGTATTTCGTAGTTAGTTTGTAGGAAGGATATTCCTCTGTAGTTTTCACACTTCCTCTTATCGCCTTGTTTGAATACTGGGATCAGTAATGATTCTCTCCATTCACTAGGAGTTTTTTCTTCTCTCCATATGTGTTGTGTTAGTGATCATGTACGAGGGTAATACCGAAAGTCGTGAGCATTTTTTTAATCAGAATTTACAGACTGAGAAAATATAAATGTATCTACTTAACCTGCATCCTTTTCTTAACTTCCTTAATCTGCATCCTTTTCTTAACTTTACAAAATAATCTCCATTTCTCTGCACACATTTTCCCCATGGCTCTGCAAGTTTGAAAATACCCTCCCGGTAGAATTCCGTTCCAGTTGACCGACGGCACAGACGCACTGCTTTCTGGACGTTCTATCCTGTGAGACCCAACGGGCACAAACTTTTCTACAGCCCAGGGTTTCAATCATGTCCTGTACTGCATTGTGTCCTATTCCAAGATTTACACCGATTTTAGATACTGTGACATGTCTGTTTTCTTTAATGATGCCGTCAACCCTTTCCACGTTGCGTTTAGTGAAGGCAGTTCGAGGGCGACCGCTGCGAGGCATATCTTGGATGCTCGTGTTTTCATTTTTGAAAGGTTTCACCCACCTCGTAACACTGCTAGCACACATCTCCATAAGCAAGTTGAAATCTTTGGTGAATTTCAGCAGCGGGGATTTCCTCTTTAACGAGGAACTCAATAGCAGCACCTGCCATTTTGTTTATGCTCCGCGAGGTCACCTGACATATGATGGTGACGCCATGTGACCCCTATATGAAGTGCAAAGGATGTAGATTAAAGTGATACATTTATATTTCTCTATAAATTCTGATCTTTAAAAACAATTTTGCTCACGACTTTCGGTATGATCCTCGTAGATTTAGACCTTCCTTAATAAATTCTGCAGCAATTCCATCTGAACCAGTTGCTTTATTGTTTCGTAGAAGCATGGTACCGTAGATGGCTTCTTTTAAATTTGGTTCCTCTATTTCAGGTTCACTAGTCTGTATTTCTGACAATTATTGAGGAAAGACGCTGGCGATGGTTGGGACATGTGCTCCGAATGACTGACAACTCACTACCAAAAATAGCACTAAGATGGACACCACAGGGGAGCAGAAGTAAGGGTAGACCAAAAGAGACATGGAGAAGAACAACAGAAAGGATGTTGAGCAATAGAGGGCTCACCTGGGCAAGAGCAGAAAAAAAGGCGAAGGACAGGCATTTGTGGAAAACCCTTGCGGAAGCCCCATGTGCCCTGGACACTTAAGGTTCAGAGAGAGAGAGAGTCTGTATTTCTTCGCATGGTAATATGTTTATACTCTCTCTCTCTCTCTCTCTATCTATATATATATATATATATATATATATATATATATATAAGGTAAAGGTAATCCTCTCATGCCTTAGAGGCACATAGGGATATGGTGTTAGTGCCCATATTTTCCTTGACCTGTCAGCACACTAGAGGGTGATTTGGTCAGTATCACGCCTGGCCGCCTTTCCTTCCCCAACTCCAGAAGAAATCAGGTACCCATTTCTAAAGCTGGGTGACTGGGGCGCCTCCGGCTGGATTTGAACACCCGACCTTCGCCATGAGAGACCAGTGCACTAACCACTTCGCCACTCAGACGCCCATATATATATATATATATCACATACATATACACACACGCACTAGTCGATTACCCGGCGTTGCTCGGGAATTTATTAATTATTAATACTGCAGATTGGATTTAAGATCGCCATATTTCTCCCACAGACAACCTTATGTTGTCTGCTAAAGGGTGGGTTCACGCAAGAAATTATTTATTCTTGCTCGTGGAGGTGAAACTAAAAATGTTGTATATAATCAAGTTTTGAGTTAAATCAATATTATAGCAAATTTGTAAAAGACTTTATAATGTACAGACTGCCCCTATGACTTGTTGATCGTCATCGAAAATGCAAGTCTCAATGGAAATTGCAATCTGTTAAAGTTAAAAGGGAGAACCATCGGAATGAGTGGTATCTGTGAGATTAAAAACTGCACCACCTTCTCCTTGTCCTGTTAAGATTGTCGCTTCAACTACATTTCCCAGCATCCTCTTTGCACATAGCCTTGAGCCGCTGCAAAGTTTTGGCAGGTCGAGGTTCTGTAGTAAAAATATTGGAGATTCGACCCTAATTTTCACCCTCCCCCCATGCCGATGGAGTTGAACTTGCACGTAAACGGCATCGGGAGTGTCATTATTCATCTCAGCGACCCCGAAAACCATGGAATCGACACTAATATCGGTCGTTTTCGATTACTTTTACATGTCACCCCAACCCACCCCCTACCCTAGGCTCCCCATGCCGATGGAGGCTGAACTTGGACTTAAACGACATCAGGAGTGCCATTATTCATCTCAGAGATATATTATAAGATCTGGTAATGTTTTGTAACACTGTCAAGGTTCCTGGGAAGGGACGGGCAAGGCAAAGTGTTAGAACACAGCCTGGAAGTCGAAGTCTCGTGTGATCTCAGATCAAATCCCGACACTTACAGACTTGATATTACTGTACGGAAGTCAGAGTCTCGTATGATCTCAGATCAAACCCCGACACCTACAGGTTTAATATTACTGTATGTAAGACAGTAAACAAGTCACTTGACTGGCCAGTCGCTGACAGGACACGCCGGAGCTCGGATAGAAGAAATTAAACAGTAAAAAGCGGGATGTGTTAGTTTTGGACTGGGAAGTGAAGAACAAACATCGTACAGGAAAGTTCAGAATTTCAACAGGAACCAAATTTGGCAGCCACATAGTCAGCTTTGTACTGCCACGCTCAGTTCACTTCACTGTGTTACTGCTTTGACTTGCAACTGTTCTATTGCTAAGTAACGAATCAGTCTACGGCCTGCTAGGTGAAGTAACATACTCAGACACTAGTCAGCCGAGTTAGAAATAAACTTGTGAGGATTTACAATCTGATCTTAAGGTCTCAAAAGCCTCTGTTGCCATCTGTCTACTGCTGAATGAAAGTATGAGTGATGTATATACAGACAACATACAAGTGACCGATATACATAGAGATATATAACAACGTCCCACATATATAACAGTCTTATCTTATATCCTTCCCATGCCGTTAAACGTCACATAGGGCTCGCAAAGTAGTTCGCCAATTTTTCCTGTCTTCAGCGAGTCTTTCAACCTCATCAAAGGATTTTATGCCTGTTAATTTGGCCTCTCTTAATAATGTCCTCTTCAGAGTTTCACGCGGTCTGCCTCTTTTTCTTCGGCCTGTTGTGTTCCACTTGATAGCTTGTTTTGGGATTCTCTGATCATTTCTTCTCATCAAGTGACCAACATATGTCCATCTCCTTTTCCTGATCACCCATGAGACTGGTTGTTGTTCAGTCATCTGTCTTATCTCTGCATTGTTCTTGAATTCATTCCACTTGATGCCGAGTATTTTCCTTAGGCATTTGTTTTCAAAAGAGTCTAATTTCTTTTCTATTTCTTTAGTTGTTTTCCAGCTTTCGCATGCATAAATGAGGGTGGATATTACATTTGAACTGAACAGTCTTAACTTGGTTTTTGTGCTTATAACTTTTGAATTCCATATGTTCTCAAGATTCTTGAAGATTGATGCTGCTTTTGAAATTCTGATCCTAACTTCCTTTCTAGTGTCACCATCCTGGTCTATGTAGCTGCCAAGGTATGCACATTGATTGACTTCTTCAATATCTGTCCCTTCTATGTGTATTTTTCCATTCTGATTAATGGGAATTTTCATTATTTTTGTTTTGTCCTTGTTAATTTCAAGTCCTATTTTGCTAGCCAGTGAAGACAGGCTATCTGTTTTTTCTTGCATGGAATTCACATTATTACTGATAAGAGTTATGTCATCAGCAAAACCAAGATCTTCTAGTTGGGTCCCATGAACCCAGTCAATACCTGTGTTACCTGTGCAGCATTTTTTCATTATGAAGTCTACTGTAATCCCAAAAAGTAAAGGAGACAGTATACATCCTTGTTTCACGCCTGTTTCAATCTGGAACCATTCACTCATCCCTTCTTCTGTCTTGACTGCACAAAAATATCCATTATATAAGTCCTTAATGATGCTGACAATTTTAGATGGTATTCCATATAGACATAAAATTCTCCATAATGAATCTCTGTGTATGCTATCAAATGCCTTTTTCAAATCTATGAAGTTCAGTATTAATGGTTTCTGCTTTTCAATATGTTCTTCAAGTATTATTCTGAGAGTAAAGATCTGGTCGAGACAGCTTCTCCCTTTTCAAAATCCTGCTTGTTCTTCTCTCATTGCAGTATCCACTATATCTTTGAGTCTAATCAAAATGACCTTGCAAAATACTTTTGACACAACTGATATTAAGGTTACTCCTCTCCAGTTGTTACAGTCACTAAGGTTGCCCTTTTTTGGTATTTTAACAATGATTCCTTTCTTCCAATTAGAAGGGACCTTTTCTTCTTTTCAAATCTTGTTAAACATTCTCTGTAGTTCTCTCATGTTGTCACTATTGATAGCTTTTAGCATCTCGGCTGTTATTTCATCTTCACCTGCAGCTTTGTTATTAGCCATTAAATTCACTGCTGTTTCAATTTCATGCAATTTAATTTCATCTAGGTTGACATTTAGTTGTGGGGCTGGTAAGTCAGTGTCAAGGTTTAACAATTCTTTTGGGTGTGGTCGATTGAGTATTTCTTGGAAGTGTTCAGCCCATCTTTGCTTTTGGTCTTTATTTGATGTTAATAGTGTTCCAGTTTTGCTAAGGATTAGTCTTTTTTTAGATGTAACAGTACCTGTTAGCCTCTTTTGTATGTTATATAAAGTTTTGCTGTCTCCTGTTTTTGCTGCTTTTTCTGCCTATTACGCCATATTGTCTATGTATTCTCTTTTATCCCTTCTAGCTGAACTTTTTACTTTCTTGTCTATTTCTTTGTATTTTGCTTTTGCCGAATCTCTTTCATGATCTGCTTTTGCATTCAACATGTCTAATTTGACTGCTCGTCTTTCATGTGTATACTTCCATGTTTTATCTGATATCCATGCTTTCCTATTTGGTTTTTCCAATCCAGCGCTTACTTTTGCTGCTGTGATTATGGCTGTGCTGTAAGAATTCCATAACTCATCTATACCTATCTCCTCAACTTCACTGGGTGTTTTGGAATGATTGGCAAGTTCCTGATTGAAATTAATGTTAGTATTTTCTTCTTGTAGGCTATGGCTGTTTATCTTTCTGTGTACTGATTTCTTGTGTTGACTTTTCAATTTTAGTTTTATTTTCCCTATGCACAGGTTGTGATCACTGTTGACATCTGCACCCCTATAAGCCCTTACATCCATGAGAGATGTTCTGTATTGCTTTCTAATACAAAAATGGTCTATCTGGTTTCTAGTTCTATCATCTGGAGATACCCACGTTGTTTTATGTATCTCTTTGTGTGGGAATATTGTGCCAGTGTTGAAATGAGAAGAATAAAGTAAAGAAGATTTATAAACAATAAATCCACTATGGAAAATTATTTACGAACGAACAATAATTTCACTATGAAAATATAATTCCACTTGAGGAAATATTTTATAAATTTGCAATGGACCTTTTTATACGTTAACTAAATGTAGCAAAGTAATAATTTGTCTATATGTTAAGTACATGCTGCAATGTTATATGTTAACTAAATGTATTGCCATAACAGTCGGCCCAGTGAGAATGTTATTTCCTAGGTAGATTATCTGCTCCGTGTAACACTTTCATCATGAAAGATCTTGTTTATAATGAGTGAAATATTTATATGTCTGCCGTTCATGCTTGCTTGATGTAGGTTGCTCAAGTTCCACACTTTCTGTCAATTCATTCATTACCTCATATTAAAGACAACTAGTAAGATATCAGGATCATCTTGTCAGACCTCGCTGCGTCCCACACACACTATTTCTATAGAAAACATTGCAAATCAAAGCAATAAACTAGCACAATGAACTCAACTCAGCATAGAAAGCTGAAGATTTGTATGAGAGAGCTTTCCTTTTTTCCTATTGACATTCTCAAGTTCTAAATACGGCTTCTAAGATTTGGATGAGAGAGCTTTCGTTATTTCTGTTGACATTCTCAAGTTCTAAAGACGGCTCCTGGTGTACAAAACTGACCAGTTGCCTGGTCACCCAATGCCCCTTAGTTGTTACAACCCTGATCGTTGACCAGCCTACCCAAATCAAAGTCATAGGTGTAAATGCTTGGTCCATAATAAAAAAAAAATACCAAAAGGTCTTAGTTCAAAATCTTGACTACTGGCTTATGTCAAGAAGAATTCACCTATTTATCTTTGCATTTATGTGGACACTTAAACATATTTTTATCATGTGTAGACAGACATCTTATCTTGTCCTCATTCAGCTTGTAGTTCAATCTCTTGCGCTGCCAGCCAGGCCTACAGCAGCAAGGTATTAGTAGTGCAAAGGTTCTAGGACAAACAGTCAGTCACACAATCATATCACTGCTCTAGCACTTTTAACTGTGAGTTCCTAGATGGTTTGTGACGGAGATGAATCTCTTGTTCACAATCTGTAATGATTATATATTCATGGTTTGAGACAGAAGTTCGCGATCTGGGTGGGAGATTCACGAATCTGTAATGATTGTATATTCATGGTTTGTGTCGGAGATTCATGGTTTGTGTCGGAGATTCACAGTCTGGGTGGGAGATTCACGAATCTGTAACGATTGTATATTCATGGTTTGAGACAAGTTCACGGTATGGGTGGGAGATTCAAAACATTCCTGTATTTCTTCTAATCTCCTGGAACTACTAACTCCTATTCTGTCCAGACATTGTGAAGGTGTTGGAGCACAGGATGAGGAGAGGATGATAGTGGTTTGCTTGAAGATCCGGAGTGTACTAACACCCAAGTCCGATCTGCAAAGCTGTGGCTGTCAAACAGTCTTTTACTACAAGCACTATGTCGGGGAGTTGGGTTCACACCTCACACTTACTATATCAGCTCTATATTTCCTCCCTAACCAAAACAACTCGTTACCCGAGACAGACTTCACGACCGACTGGGACTTCTCGATGACCAGTACAAAACATGACTGAGACTTCTCGCTGACCAGTACAAAACATGACTGAGACTTCTCGTTGACCAGTACAAAACATGACTGAGACTTCTCGCTGACCAGTACAAAACACTGACTGATACTTCTCGCTGACCAGTACAAAACATGACTGAGACTTCTCGCTGACCAGTACAAAACATGACTGAGACTTCTCGTTGACCAGTACAAACACTGACTGAGACTTCTCGCTGACCAGTACAAAACACTGACTGATACTTCTCGCTGACCAGTACAAAACATGACTGAATGAGACTCCTCGCCGATCAACACAAAATAATGACTGAGTGAGACTAGCTCATATTTCTGCTACATGAAAAACCCCACCAAACACTGTACTGTGCCACGCTGATGTCCTGGACTGTATCACCACACTTTGCTACTTAATAAAAAAATCTTTTTGTTCCAAATTATAGCTTTTTTTTTACACCTACATTAAAAACAAAATTTCACCTGTCTAATATTTTTATAACTTTTGTTAAATTTGCAGAGAATACTAAACTACACCGCCACCTATCGACCACATCGACGGCATAAATCAAACAATATTTATGTACTATAACAGAATGTGAATACAGGCAATGTAGTTTATGGTGCAAATAAACTGGCTGTTAATTTATCACAGACCTTTACATGAAATTTCCACTGACAAGATGCTACTGTTCGGACAAGTTTGAGAACACTCTTCTGACATACTTACCTTGTGCAACACATGCTTCTTAAACATTCTTCTCATATACGAGGGATGACTGATAAGTTTGCGGCCTAAGGTACAACGGATTATTTGTGGATGTTTCTGGGTTATTTCTCAACACAGTCGCCTTTATGCATTTAGTCCAGCGATCCTGGAACATACGGACCCCTTCTTTGTAAAAATCAGCATCTTGTGCCAGTAGAAAGTGGTCTACAGCATGAATGATGTCATCATCTGAAGCAAATTTGCGACCACCGAGCTCCTCTTTGAGTTTGATAAACAGGTAATAGTCCGATGGGGCCAAATCTGAGGAATAAGGAGGATATTCAAGAAGGTGGGAGCTGCATTCATGAATGGCAGCCATTGCCACTGCCGACTTGTGAACTGGAGCATTGTTTTGCTAAAAGATGACTCCTCTCATCAATTTCCCTCGACGCTTTTCCTTCAATTTGACCCGTAGTTGCTTCACAAGATTAGTGTAATAGGCCCTGGTGACCGTTCTGCCCTTTTGAAGATAGTCTACCAACAGCACACCTTCTGAATCCCAAAAGATGAAAGCCATCACTTTGCCTGCAGACAGAACCACCCTTGCTCTCTTTGGAGTGGGGATCCATGATGTTTCCACTGCTTTGACTGTTCTTTGGTTTCTGGTTGAAAATGATGAACCCAAGTCTCATCCATAATCACAAATTGCTGAAGAAACTTTTCAGGATCTGCAGAAAAATGGTCAAGATTATGTCTTAACATGTTGAGACGCTGTCGTTTGTGATCAACTCCAAGAAGTTTTGGGACCCCTTTGTTATCTGAAGATCACTGTGAATAATGGTATGAACACTTTCCTGGGAGCTGCCCAACTCAGTAGCAATGTACCACTCAGTTAGTCGTCGATCCTCCATTATCATGTCATGGATTCTACTGGTGGTTTCATCGGTGGTTACTGTTTTTTGGTCTTCCTAGACGGGGGTCATCTTCTAGACTCTTTCTTCCATGTTTGAACTGAGCTGCCCATTTCTTCACTGTTCTGTAAGAAGGGGCACTCTCCCCTAGAGTCTCCACCATATCCTCATGGATCTCCTTCGATGATAAGCCCTTGATGCAGAGGTAGTGAATGACTGCTCGATGAGAAATTTTATCTATTTTCTCAATTTCTGCCACCCCTTATGACTTCAGTTAGTCAGTCATTTGCGTGTCCCTTGTGGAACTTTGCCTCCCTAACAGCAGTCATGTGGCCCTCTCGGTTGTGAGCAAGATGGCCTGCTGCTGATGTATCCATTTGCAGATTATCATCAATGTCTTGCAACCATCTTTGCCTTGGTCTTCCTTTCTTTCTTTTTCCCATTATGTACCCCTCCAAGATGGTCTTCTCTAGATTATCATGACATTTAATGTGTCCAAAATATTTAAATTTTCTCTTTTTAATCCTCTTTACTAGCCAGCCTTCTTCAATATTAAGTTCTTGCAGCATGGATATATTTGTTCTTTTTTTTTTTTTGTCCATGATATCTGAAGAACTCTTCTGTAGCATTTACATTCAAAGGCATTTTTCTCAGCTGTTTTGTTAAGTGTCCAGGTCTCACAGGCATATGCTGCGATGAGAAAGATGCATGCCCTTAAAAATCTGATTTTTGTAATTCTGGATATATTAAAATAATTATTATATAATAACTATTATATAATAACTATATAATAATAATAACAATAATAATCTTCATAATTCTGTTTCACACCACTTCAGTAGCCTGTAAAAAAAAAACTCTCTTCTGATATATACTTACAACACATACTTCTTAAACACTCTTATGATATATTCTTACAACACATACTTCTTAAACACTCTTCTGATATTCTTACAACACATACTTCTTAAATATTCTTCTGATATACTTACAACTAGATTTTGAGAAAGCCTTTGACAGTGTCAACAGAGATGCACTGTGGAAAATCCTAAGATGGCATGGCCTCCCCCATAAAATAGTTAATGTAATCAAAGCCCTATACGAGGGTTTTCAGTGCAAAGTTATCTGTGGAGAACATACCTCCAGCAGCTTTAGGGTACAAACAGGAGTGAAACAGGGATGTGTACTATCACCAACATTATTTATCTTGGCAGTAGACTGGTTAATGAAGGAGGCAACATCAGACAAACGCAGAGGATTACAATGGACCCTTGACACAGTGCTGGAGGACCTTGACTTTGCGGACGACATTTGTCTATTATCAAGCGGTCACAAAGATATGCAAGATAAAATAAACAAGTTAACCCAGAATGCAAACAACATAGGACTAAAGATCAACGTAGGAAAGACAAAGTTAATGAAGCAAAATGTGAACAACAGAAATGTACTCAGAGTAGATAACAAGTTAGTGGAGGAGGTCAACGAATTTGTATACCTTGGCAGCAGAGTAGTAGAAAATGGAGACAGCACAGAGGACATCAACAGCAGACTTACTAGAGCAAACCAGGCTTTTGCAATGCTACAGAATATATGGAAATCAAATAAACTAAGCATAAATATGAAAATCAGGATATTTAAGAGTAATGTTCTAAGTGTACTACTCTATGGAAGTGAATGCTGGAAAATCACCAAAACCATAGAAAACAAGTTGAATTCTTTCCAGACTAAATGTTTACGTAGAATTAAAAAAATATTTTGGCCAAACACCATAAGAAATAACATCTTATTGGCAGAAATGCAGATGAAACCACTGACAACAATTATTGAGGAAAGACGCTGGCGATGGTTGGGACATATGCTCCGAATGACTGACAACTCACTACCAAAAATAGCACTAAGATGGACACCACAGGGGAACAGAAGTAAGGGTAGACCAAAAGAGACATGGAGAAGAACAACAGAAAGGATGTTGAGCAATAGAGGGCTCACCTGGGCAAGAGCAGAAAAAAAGGCGAAAGACAGGCATTTGTGGAAAACCCTTGCGGAAGCCCCATGTGCCCTGGGCACTTAAGGTTCAGAGAGAGAGAGATACTTACAACACATACTTCTTAAACACTCTTGTGTTATATTTACAACACATGCTTCTTAAACACTCTTATGATATACTTACAACACATACTTCTTAAACACTCCTATGATATACTTACAACACATACTTCTTAAACACTCCTATGATATACTTACAACACATGCTTCTTAAACACTCCTATGATATACTTACAACATATCCTTCTTAAACACTCCTATGATATACTTACAACACATACTTCTTAAACACTCCTATGATATACTTACAACACATACTTCTTAAACACTCCTATGATATACTTACAACACATACTTCTTAAACACTCCTATGATATACTTACAACACATGCTTCTTAAACACTCTTATGATATACTTACAACACATGCTTCTTAAACACTCTTATGATATACTTACAACACATACTTCTTAAACACTCTTATGATATACTTACAACACATACTTCTTAAACACTCTTATGATATACTTACAACACATACTTCTTAAACACTCTTATGATATACTTACAACACATACTTCTTAAACACTCTTATGATATACTTACAACACATACTTCTTAAACACTCTTATGATATACTTACAACACATACTTCTTAAACACTCCTATGATATACTTACAACACATACTTCTTAAACACTCTTATGATATACTTACAACACATGCTTCTTTCTTTTGACTTTTATCTACAGTTTCATCCCATTGTCTTTATTATATTTCTATCACATCACATGATGATACATTCACCTTTTTCCAATGTCATGTAATTATCCAGTATCCCATGTGATGTCACATTTATCTATATCTTGTATGTCAGGCAATGATATATTTATCTATATTTTGTATGTCAGGTAATGATATATATATATATATATTGATATATATATATTGATATATATATATATATGTATGCATGTGTATGTTCCAGCATAACTCTGTAACATCTGGAGAAATTTCAACCAAACTTGGTACACATATGACTTACAGTCTTGAGAAAAGTACTGTGGGGGTATGACACCCCTAGCACCCCTAGGTGGTGACATGCAAAAGTAATAAAAAACGACCGATATTAGTGTTGATTCCATAGTTTTTGGGGGTCGCTGAGATGAATAGTGACACTCCCGATGTCATTTATGTCCAAGTTCAGCTTCATCGGCATGGGGGGGGGGGGGTGTGAAAATTAGGGTGGGATCTCCAGTTATTTTACTAAAGAACCTCAATCTTCCAAAACTCTACAATGGCACAAGGCTGTGTGTAAAGAGGATGATGAGCAATGTAGCTGAACCAACTATCTTTACAAGACAAGGAGAGGGTGAAGCAGTTTTTATCCCATGGATACCACTCATTCCGATGGATCTCCCTTTTAACTTTAAGAGATTGCAATTTCCAGTGAGACTTCTCAATCATGATCAACAAGTCACAGTGGCAGTCTATACATTAATGTCTTTTACAAATTCACTATACAATTTCCAGTGAGACTTCTCAATCATGATCAACAAGTCACAGTGGCAGTCTATACATTATAGAGTAATGTGTTTTACAAATTCACTATAATATTAATTTAACTCAAAACCTGATTATATACAACATTTTTAGTTTCACCTCCAGGAGCAAGAATAAATAATTTCTTGGGTGAACCCACCCTTGAGCAGGCAACATAAGGCTGTCTGTGGGAGAAACATGGTGATCACAAATCCACTCCACAGTATTAATAATTAATCAATTCCTGAGCAAACGCCGGTTAATCAGCTAATTTATCTGTATCTTTTATGTCAGGTGATGATATATTTATCTATATTTTGTATGTTAGATGATATTTATCTAAGTCATTTATATCACATAATGATATATGTACTTAATTCTAGCACGTCATGTTATGATACTTATATCTAAATCTTCTAGCACGTCACATTATGACACTTATATCTGAAATCTTCTAACACATTATGTTATGACACTTACATCTGATATAAATCTTCTAGCATGTCATGCCATGACACTTATATCCGAAATAAATCATCTAGCACACCATGTTATGTACGTTGGTGCAATACAACATAAGCACAATGGCTGATGGGTGGTTCGAACATGCACAGGACTACGCTCTGCCGTTATTCAAGTGTATAGGTTCAGTTTTTACAAACAAAAAAAAAAAAAACCAAGCGAAGAAAGTGAACAGGATCAAGCGTGGCAGAAAATAAAATTAGCACTTCATAACGAAGAACAGACAACAATCCAATATTTCGACAAATAACATTTTCAAGGATCACAAATATGAAATATAGGTGAAAAATTAAACATTTAGATCTTTTGGCATCCTCCTCGTAAGAAAGACAAGCACAAAATGACACCAAGACAGATGTAGGTAAGTGCGAAGTAGAAGCACACAACTGGCTGAAAAATGATAGAGTCCTCACTTCTAAATCATCTTCCAGCTCAGACAGAGTAAAACTGGTACTTATGTACCACCTTCACATTTGAGTAGTAAAGGATGTCTTGTCTGGTCATCTCCATCTCCTTCAGACCAAACCTAATACATTTGATCGCGATTAGTATTAGAGTTTCTGACACTATAAGGATGAGCTCCAATTGAAACTCACAGGCATAAGAAAGCAATTTATGGCAATGGTTGTATGGATGTGAAAAATGTCCATAAGTGGGTCCTACATACCAAATGCTGTAGTAAAGGTGAGACGAGTGTCTTTGATGAGGAAAGACAAGGACAAGCCGTTTCAGTGACTCATGACAAAAACCAATGCAGAGTGGATATCATGATTAAAAAAATTCACCAAATGAAGCAGAAAGAAACTGCTCTACAGTTAAGTATAACTTAAGAAAGAGTGTGCCATATCAATGAGACGTTAAATTACAGAAAAGTTTGTGCCAGATGGGTCCCACGACAACTGACATAAAGGAACACAGAAAAACTGTTTCCCAAGAACTTCTTCACCGACAAAGGGGATGATTTTCTCCTGAATACTGTCACAGGTGACAAATTCTCGGTTCATCACTGTGACCCAAAAAACAGAAAGCAATTCATTTAATATCATCATCCAGGTTCAACGTCAAGAAATTGAAAAATGTTCCTTCAGCGAAAAAGGTCATGCTCGACATTTTTTAGGATGCAGGGGGCATGGTTTACATAGAAATTCTGGCTACAGAAACAAATCTAAATTCACAAATATATTGTGGCACCTTACAATCATTCAAGCAACACATCCGCAGAATCTGGCCCCAACGGAAAAAAGAAAAATTCTTGAGCATCAGGACAAAGCCAGGTCACAGAGCGGTGCACAAACCAAGGGAGCTGCAACAAAATTGAAATTCACAGTTGTTTCACACCTTCCCTACATCCCAGATTTGGCACCGTCTGACTTCAGGCTGCTCCCTAAACTGAAGAAGATGTTGAAAGGTCAGCATTTTTCATCTGATGCCGAATTTGAAACTGCTGTTATCACATGGATCAGGCACCACCAAGAAACTTTCTTCATCAATAGAATGAAACAATGGATATCACGATTGGAAAAATGTGTAGCTGTAAATGGGGACTATAATGAAAAATAAGTTTATAATGTGTAAGAGAAGTGAATCTGCTTCATTTTGATACCAATTTTATTATTTTATATTGTCAGAAACTTAATGTATACAGTTGGAGACCCTACTTATCAATCGTCTTCGTAGTTATCTCACAGGAGCAAGCTTAGATCATTGGGACATGTCGTCATGTTTGCTTGTCAACTTGTATCTTCTGTCATAGTTTCTTTATCTCACTTCTCAGCCAGTTGCCTGCTTCTACTTCGCGCTTACCTACATCTATCTGACTCTATTTTATGCTATTTTGTTTCTTTAAAGGAGGACACCAAAAGAGTTAACTGTTTAATAATTCATCTATTTTTTTAGTCTTTATCTGTTTCTTTTTTTTTAATGTGGTTCTTGAAAACAGACATTTGCCGAAATATTGGAGTGTTATACATTCTTAATTTATACGTGTTCATCTGTTTTCTGTTCCTCTCGGTCCTGTCCACTTTCCTAACTCTTTCTATATTTTCTGTAAAACTGAACCATAAACTTCTATCTACATTTATTACTAGAACCAGTTTTACCGCAGTCTCTTATCTTTCTGCCGTTAGTCCAGCTGAAGAAGGAAAGTCAAATTAAAATAACCACTGACAGTAAATTCAGTAAATACATGAACAAGTAGCACAGGCGTTTACCGTGACTATCAAGACACAAGTACTCTACGCTATATACGTTATACGCTTGTCAGCATAATCGCTTTGCCTATATGTGACATATATTACACATGTTCCAAGGGGGAGCGAGAGGGAAGTGAATAGTTTGCCACGTCCGGTTACGGTCCGCTACATCCCGTTCTGTCTGGATTTTTGTACGCTTACTGTAACATTTTTTTTTTTACTTTCTTTTTACTGTAACATTGAGGAATCTCGGACACAACTGCGATCGGATGTTGTGCAACTGCAAGTTGTGTGTGTGTGTGTGTGGGGGGGGGGGGGGAGATGTACCTATACTGGCGAAGATTCGGAGCAGGTTGGACTGACAATGGAGGAACAGGATCTCGCTGAACTAGTGGGACCTGGAGTGTTGAGAACCAATGAACTAGAGAGTTTAAATTTATATAATTGTTCGCTTGGATCCACGTACGAGTTCTGACCGGCTGTTACGTTCTGGTACCTGGCCCCAACTGGCTGACCAAGAACTGACCCGGACAGACAGGCTACGGTCGTACAAAGATTAAGTAGGTCAGTTTCCTTCTAACTTTCCCGCCACTGGCAGAAAGAACGTTCTGTAGTCCTTCCTCTCCTAGCATGCACCCAGTGCCTGATCTTTCTTCTACAGTCGATCACCAGCCTAATCTCATATTCTCACACAACCAGGTCAAGGAGAGGGGCACAACTGTGTTCTGCCTGTAGTCCTGAGTTGACGCGCAGTGGAGCAGAGCAACACATATAAATTGGAAAGATTTCCAGTCGCTACTGTGCTATCAGACAAACACAGGCATTCAGCACACAACAACAACAACACAAACTTCCAGCACACAACAACAACACAAGCTTCCAGCACACAACAACAAACACAAGCTTCCAACATACAACAACAGGCATCCAGCACACAACAACATAAGCTTCCAGCACACAACAACAAACACAAGCTTCCAGCACACAACAACAACACAAGCTTCCAGCACACAACAACAATACAAGCTTCCAGCACACAACAACAATACAAGCTTCCAGCACACAACAACAACAGGCATCCAGCACACAACAACAATACAAGCTTCCAGCACACAACAACAATACAAGCTTCCAGCACACAACAACAACAGGCATCCAGCACACAACAACAACACAAGCTTCCAGCACACAACAACATAAGCTTCCAGCACACAACAACAAACACAAGCTTCCAACATACAACAACAACACAAGCTTCCAACATACAACAACAGGCATCCAGCACACAACAACATAAGCTTCCAGCACACAACAACAATACAAGCTTCCAGCACACAACAACAACACAAGCTTCCAGCACACAACAACAAACACAAGCTTCCAACATACAACAACAGGCATCCAGCACACAACAACATAAGCTTCCAGCACACAACAACAATACAAGCTTCCAGCACACAACAACAACACAAGCTTCCAGCATACAACAACAACAGGCATCCAGCACACAACAACAACACAAGCTTCCAGCACACAACAACACAATCTTCCAGAACATAACAACACAAGCTTCAAACACACAACACAAGCTTCTAACACAATAACAACACAGGCTTCCAGCACACAACAACAACATAAGCTTCCAGCAGACAACAACACAAGCTTCTAACACAATAACACAAGCATCCAGCACACAACAACACAAGCTTCAAACACAAAACAACACAAGCTTCTAACACACAACAACAACACAAGTTTCTAACACAATAACAACACAAGCTTCCAGCATACAACAACAACACAAGCTTCCAGCACACAACAACACAAGCTTCTAACACAATAACAACACAAACTTCCAGCATACAACAACACAAGCTTCCAGCACACAACAACACAAGCTTCTAACACAATAACAACACAAGCTTCCAGCACAACAACACAAGCTTCTAACACAATAACAACACAAGCTTCCAGCACAACAACACAAGCTTCTAACACAATAACAACACAAACTTCCAGCATACAACAACAACACAAGCTTCCAGCACACAACAACACAAGCTTCTAACACAATAACAACACAAGCTTCCAGCACAACAACACAAGCTTCTAACACAATAACAGCTCTCCAATTGGCCTCTCGGCTGTATGCAAGATGGCCTACCACTGATGCATCCATTTGCAGGTTATCAACGATGTCTTGCAGCTATCTTCGCCTTGATCTTCCTCTCTTCCTTTTTCCCATTATGTACCCTTCCAAGACTGTCCTCTCTAAATTCTCATGATGTTTAATGTGTCTAAATAAGTTTTCTTTGTTTAATCCTCTTTACTAGCCAGCCTTCTTCAATATTAAGTTCTTGTAGTATGGACGTATTTGTTCTTTTTTGTGTCCATGATATTAGAAGAACTCTTCAAAGGCATTTATGTGTTTCTCAGCTGTTTTGTTAAGTGTCCAGGTCTCCCAGGCATATGTTGCCATGGGAAAGATCTTATATCTTATATCCTTCCCATGCCGTTAAACGTCACATAGGGCTTGCAAAGTAGTTCGCCAATTTTTTCCTGTCTTCAGCGAGTCTTTCAACCGAATCAAAGGATTTTATGCCTGTTAATTTGGCCTCTCTTAATAATGTCCTCTTCAGAGTTTCACGCGGTCTGCCTCTTTTCTTCGACCTGTTGTGTTCCACTTGATAGCTTGTTTTGGGATTCTCTGATCATTTCTTCTCATCAAGTGACCAACATATGTCCATCTCCTTTTCCTGATCACCCATGAGACTGGTTGTTGTTCAGTCATCTGTCTTATCTCTGCATTGTTCTTGAATTCATTCCACTTGATGCCGAGTATTTTCCTTAGGCATTTGTTTTCAAAAGAGTCTAATTTCTTTTCTATTTCTTTAGTTGTTTTCCAGCTTTCGCATGCATAAATGAGGGTGGATATTACATTTGAACTGAACAGTCTTAACTTGGTTTTTGTGCTTATAACTTTTGAATTCCATATGTTCTCAAGATTCTTGAAGATTGATGCTGCTTTTGAAATTCTGATCCTAACTTCCTTTCTAGTGTCACCATCCTGGTCTATGTAGCTGCCAAGGTATGCAAATTGTTTGACTTCTTCAATATCTGTCCCTTCTATGTGTATTTTTCCATTTTGATTGAGAGGAATTTTCATTACTTTTGTTTTGTCCTTGTTGATTTTAAGTCCTATTTTGCTAGCCAGTGAAGACAGGCTATCTGTTTTTTCTTGCATGAAATTCACATTATTACTGATAAGAGTTATGTCATCAGCAAAATCAAGATCTTCTAGTTGGGTCCCATGTACCCAGTCAATACCTGTGTTACCTGTGCAGCATTTTTTCATTATGAAGTCTATTGTAATCCCAAAAAGTAAAGGAGACAGTATACATCCTTGTTTCACGCCTGTTTCAATCTGGAACCATCCACTCATCCCTTCTTCTGTCTTGACTGCACAAATATATCCATTGTATAAGTCCTTAATGATGTTGACAATTTTAGATGGCATTCCATATAGACATAAAATTCTCCATAATGAATCTCTGTGTATGCTATCAAATGCCTTTTTAAAATCTATGAAGTTCAGTATTAATGGTTTCTGTTTTTCAATATGTTCTTCAAGTATTATTCTGAGAGTAAAGATCTGGTCGAGACAGCTTCTCCCTTTTCAAAATCCTGCTTGTTCTTCTCTCATTGCAGTATCCACTATATCTTTAAGTCTATTCAAAATGACCTTGCAAAATACTTTTGACACAACTGATATTAAGGTTACTCCTCTCCAGTTGTTACAGTCACTAAGGTTGCCCTTTTTTGGTATTTTAACAACGATTCCTTTCTTCCAATTAGAAGGGACCTTTTCTTCTTTCCAAATCTTGTTAAACATTCTCTGTAGTTGTCTCATGTTGTCACTATTGATAGCTTTTAGCATTTCGGCTGTTATTTCATCTTCACCTGCAGCTTTGTTGTTAGCCCTTAAATTCACTGCTGTTTCAATTTCATGCAATTTAATTTCATCTAGGCTGACATTTAGTTGTGGGAAAGATGCATGCCCTTAAAAATCTGATTTTTGTAGTTCTGTCTGTTCCTCTCCACAGATTCTTTAGTTGTTTTACTTTTTGAAGAGCAAAAGATGTCGTCCTTTTAATTTTCCTCATTGTATCTCCATTATTAGTTAGTAGTGATCCAAGATATTCAAAACTCTCATCTCCTCCAATTTTTCCTCACCGATACATATTTCAGCTGCCTTGTTCGTTTTGTCAGTTGTCATAAATTTAGTTTTCTTTGCATTTAGGATAGAGGTTTTGCTCTTTGCTGTTCTTACAGACTGATATAATTAGTTTTTCCATTCTGAACCAAATGAAGCATATGACCATTATTCTGAACCAAATAAAGCATGTGACCATTATTCTGAACCAAATAAAGCAAGTGGACATTATTCTGAACCAAATAAAGCAGATGGCCATTATTCTGAACCAAATAAAGCAAGTGGCCATTATTCTGAACCAAATAAAGCAGGTGACTATTATTCTGAACCAAATAAAGCAGGTGACTATTATTCTGAACCAAATAAAGCAGGTGACTATTATTCTGAATCACAGTTGATCATCATTCTAAGACAGAGTAATCATTCAAACCACATAGTCAAGCAGCCATCATCATCTTACACACATTCTCTCTCTCTCTCTCACTCATTCCCCATTGTATAAACTAGGAAAAAAGTAGGAACAGCTTTATTACATAACGAGCACACAGTTGCGATGTTTCAGTTTACACCTTAACCATACAAAAAAACACACAGGAGGAAGAAAGAGAGATAAGATAAATTATACATTCACTTGAGGAATGCTATGTAAAGGTCATTCCCCACTGGGTCTCTTTGTGTCTCTCACTCTGAATACTTGAAAAGTCTGAGGTTACCATGTGACCCATAAGACATGACCTTGTCCTGTGACACATAAGACATGACCTTGTCCTGTGACACATAAGACATGACCCTGTCCTGTGACACATAAGACATGACCTTGTCCTGTGACACACAAGACATGACCTTGTCCTGTGACACATAAGACATGACCTTGTCCTGCAATTCATAAATGACAAATGTGACTAGCATGGTACATGATGGTGATTTTTTTAAAAATAAAAAACTTATACCCAGGTACTAAATGTGGTCAATATTACTAAACAGCTTAAAATTTCTAACTAATACACATTTGATTGACTACAGTAATGATGACTACTTGACTATGTGGATACAGAATGATGACTACTTGACTATGTGGATACAGAATGATGACTACTCGACTATGTGGCTAAGGAATGATGACTACTTGACTATGTGGCTATAGAATGATGACTACTTGACTATGTGGCTAAGGAATGATGACTACTTGACTATGTGACTAAGGAATGATGACTACTTGACTATGTGACTAAGGAATGATGACTACTTGACTATGTGGCTACAGAATGATGACTACCTGACTATGTGGCTAAGGAATGATGACTACTTGACTATGTGACTATAGAATGATGACTACTTGACTACGCGGCTAAGGAATGATGACTACTTGACTACTTGACTACGTGGCTAAGGAATGATGACTACTTGACTACGTGGCTAAGGAATGATGACTACTTTACTATGTGGCTAAGGAATGATGGCTACTTGACCATGTGGCTAAGGAATGATGGCTACTTGACTATGTGGCTAAGGAATGATGGCTACTTGACTATGTGGTTAAGGAATGATGACTACTTTACTATGTGGCTAAGGAATGATGGCTACTTGACCATGTGGCTAAGGAATGATGGCTACTTGACTATGTGGTTAAGGAATGATGACTACTTGACTATGTGGCTAAAGAAAGCCAAGTGATGGCTAATAACACCTAGTAATGATATATAAAATATAACATGACAGAGAATGGAACTTTAGAGAAAACAGATCAGATAGGTCGATTTGAACTGATGCCTGAAGCACTGAAGGAAAAAAAAAAAACGTGAATGTACAAAATGTTCAAGAAATTAACAAATATGTTCTCTCAGGATATCTGCTAAGTCTCAGTCATTAACTTAATCATAAAACAGGATGCCAGTTATATCTTTGTGGTTACAGCCATACATTTGATCATAAAACAGAATGCCAGTTGTTATAGCCAAGCATCTTATCATAAAATAGGGTGCCAGTTGTTATACCCCCACATTTGATCATAAAACAGGATGCCAGTTGTATCTTTGTGGTTATAGCCACACATTTGATCATAAAACAGGATGCCAGTTGTATCTTTGTGGTTATTTCCACACATCTGATCATAAAACAGGATGCCAGTTGTATCTTTGTGGTTATAGCCACACATTTGATCATAAAACAGGATGCCATGTGTATCTTTGTGGTTATAGCCACCCATTTGATCATAAAACAGGATGCCATGTGTATCTTTGTGGTTATAGCCACACATTTGATCATAAAACAGGATGCCATGTTTATCTTTGTGGTTATAGCCACCCATTTGATCATAAAACAGGATGCCATGTGTATCTTTGTGACACATTTGATCATAAAACAGAATGCCAGTTGTATCTTTGTGGTTATAGCCACACATCTGATCATAAAACAGGGTGCCAGTTGTATCTTTGCGGTTTTACCCACACATATGATCATAAAACAGGATGCCATGTGTATCTTTGTGGTTATAGCCACACATTTGATCATAAAATTGAATACCACTCATACGTTAGTAACAGTTCCAGCCGTAAAAGCATACCATAACATACGCATAGAAAATATGTCAATGCTATTATCTAACAAACTAAAATGCTGCAAGTTCTCACCAAACCAACATGTGCATATTTTATGAACTCTTCTTCTACATTTGCAGCTGTTGGTCACTTCAGATCCTGATCCCTGTCAACATGGCAAAGCCCGCAGTCCTCTCCAGATCCTGATAGGAGCCTCAAAGCTTTTGCCCCAAGCTTGTGTCCTCTGGCTATGTCTCACGCCTCAGGTCTGCACTGAATTGGGCAATCTTGAAGGATACGTTCTGGAGTCTGGACTCCACTGCCACATGGACACTCATCTGGTGTGAGACATTTTTAAGTCGAAGCAGGTGGCTCAGTAATCTGCAGTGGCCTGTCCTTAGGTGGAAGAGGATGGTTTGCTGATGTCTTTGTAGTTGGTGTATTGGATCTAGTTCATTGTTGCATTTCAGTTGCTTTTTTCCATTCAGATCTGCACTGGTTACGGATTATAGTTTTCACCTCTTGGTAGTTTACTGGATGATTTGTTTGATAACTTTATGAATAATTATTTCTCTAATAAATAGCAGTTATATGTATTACAACATCTCTCTCAACAGAAATTATACGAATCATCATCTTAAACAATCGGGAACTATATGAATCTTCTTTTCTCCAATAAGCAGAAATCACATGAATCATCCTTTCTCCAACTAGCAGAAACAATATAAATTCTTCCTCCAACATACAGAAAGCTATGTGAATTTTTCTTTCTGCAACTAGCAGAAACAATATAAATTCTTCCTCCAACATACAGAAAGCTATGTGAATTTTTCTTTCTGCAACAAGCAGAAACTTTTGTGAGTTCTTATTTCTCTAACAATGAAATAAAACAAAAGCAGAATCCAGAGTGGAGATTCTGCTTCCATCAACTGTAGATGAAGATGAAGTAAGAGACAAACAAGAACAAATCTAAAGGAGTCTCTGCCTTTCCTAACATGCTCACACAATTATACAAAGCATCTGCATAGGAAAGTAGAGAACATCGTACACAACTGAACATGAACAGCACAACATCTTACAAAACTGAACATGAACAGCACAACATCTTACACAACTGAACAAGAACAGCACAACATCTTACAAAACTGAACATGAACAGCACAACATCTTACACAACTGAACATGAACAGCACATCTTACACAACTGAACAAGAACAGCACAACATCTTACACAACTGAACAAGAACAGCAAACATCTTACACAACTAAACATGAACAGCACAACATCTTACACAACTGAACATGAACAGCACAACATCTTACACAACTGAACAAGAACAGCACAACATCTTACACAACTGAACAAGAACAGCAAACATCTTACACAACTGAACAAGAACAGCACAGAACATCTTACACAACTGAACAAGAACAGCACAGAACATCTTACACAACTGAACAAGAACAGCACAACATCTTACACAACAGAACAAGAACAGCACAACATCTTACACAACTGAACAAGAAACGCACAGAACATCTTACACAACTGAACAAGAACAGCAAACATCTTACACAACTGAACAAGAACAGCACATCTTACACAACTGAACAAGAACAGCACAACATCTTACATAACTGAACAAGAACAGCACAACATCTTACACAACTGAACAAGAACAGCACAGAACATCTTACACAACTGAACAAGAACAGCACAACATTTTACACAACTGAATAAGAACAGCACAAATCATCTTATAATAATGAACAGAAACATTATTTTCTACAAGTTCATGACCCTATATGCTGCTGTTATTTTTAATACACAGAGTAATTCACAGACTCACTAAAACACAGAGTAATTCACAGTGTGACTGACTGATGGTTTCAAATACTGATCCATTAACCCTAATACTGACCAACAAAAAGAATGACTGTCTCGAATTTTGTAATCCTGACTGAAAGCAAATTTGGTAAATTTGGTAATTTTGGGTACGCATGAAGTTTATCTCATTTTTTTACTATTTGAAGACATCATTTTTTAGTGTAATCCTGGCTATGAATTATGTCTACCTGATTATGATGATTACTGTTTGAAGACATCATTTTTTAGTGTAATCCTGGCTATGAATTATGTCTACCTGATTATGATGATTACTGTTTGAAGACATCATTTTTTAGTGTAACCCTGGCTATGAATTATGTCTACCTGATTATGATGATTACTGTTTGAAGACATCAGTTTCCTACTCTTGTACATGGCCTTGACAAGTGTCATATTTATGTCACATAAAGAGAATGTTCTGCAATTATAAAGTCTCTCTATATACGTTCCAATGCCCAAAGCAACCTGTCTCATGGGTGATCAGAAAAAAGAAGATGGACATATGTAGGCCATGTGATAAGAAGAAACAATCAGAGAATACCAAAACAAGCTATCAAGTGGAGCACAACAGGGCAAAGAAAAAGAGGTCGACCATGTGAAACTCTAAAGAGGACACTGTTAAGAGAAGCCAGTTTAGTGGGCATAACATCCCTTGATGAAGTTGAAAGACTCGTGGAGAACAGGAAAACTTGGCAAACAACTATGCGAGCCCTATATGACATTTAACACCACAGGAAGGATGTAAGATGTAAGTACATGTCCCAAATGGATGGGCAACTGCACGCGTTACCATAGTGATCATAAATTATTCTATTTTTAAATCTTCATAACAAATGCCTTAATGAGAGTTTTTCTGCCCACACGTAAAACTGTTTTATTTTGGTTTAATAAATGTTCTGTCCACATGTAAAACTGATGATTTTTTTTTGTTGTTGTCAATAAATGTTCATTCACATCAGAAATTGACTCTGGGTTTTTTATATTAAGGAGTATTTTTTTTTTTTAACCCACAAGGTAGTCTTTTTTTATATAAAAAAAACTGACACACACACACACCCCCCAATTCCCCCAGGTGATGAAAGAAGACAAGATTTATATATTAGCTGTGATTAACTGGGATATCTAAATCGTAACTGGCAGCACCTGGATAGCATCTTTTTGGCTGTGGACTATGCTTAACAAGAAGTGTAAAAAAAAAAAAATGATGACTCTGTAGCCTGATTATACTGGCAGGATTTATCTTGGCAAAATTCACTATGATTGTGCCGTTTCATCTCTAGAAAGCAAAATTCTAAAATGTCATTTGAGCGCTAAAACAAAGATGCCAAAACAAGTGACTCATATGTCAGATGTCACAAAATCCTACTTGCGGAACTCACATTATGAAATGCATACAAATGTCAAAGAACTTAACATTATGATATGTCAGATTCAGTGCTAAGCACATAAAACTAATAAATGACATATCCCACTACCTTCCTAAAAACTGTCATGACAACATTTTCTCCAAAATATAAGTGGATGCAAATGAGACTAAACAATTAACAACCGATATAAACAAAGTCATGCATTCTAGTCCAAAAAATAACATACTAATAGTTCTTAACTTAACAATCACTTAACAAAACTATATGTGACATTCAACATTTTATAGCATGTGCTATCTTTTATTAACATAAATGAACTTTTCAACATTTTAATAGAAATTCTATCTCTGGACAATATATATGAAATTATCAACACTGTACCATATTCTGTATATGAACAAAAACATGAACCCTGACCCCATGAGGTACCGCTCGCAATGAACATGGACTTAGAAAGAATGTTGAGTATCTGACTACCATCAACGTCCCGTAAAACATTACCTTAGAAAGTCGTCCCGTATCTAGTCTAATTATTTGTGTCCTGTTATATGGAACTGGAACAGTGAGATACTTCACTAGCTCCTACAGCAGATGAATGTGGCACGTCACATTTCAATGCATATTCCAACAATTTGTAAAAGCGGCCGTGATTTAAATATGGCACAGGACGAAGACAACTGTGCGGTTTATGTGTGCTACCTGCCACTAGCGCAAGGCCTGACTATAATGACCACTGTCACAATACGACAGCTGCAGGTGTCTCCCTGGATCCCATCATCTGCCAAAGCCTATAACCAGGCACTGTCCTGACAGAGGACATGGTCTAGGTCATAAAGGTGAAACGAGGTGTGCCCGCTCTAGGGGGAGATGTCCCCCCTGAAATTGGATCTAGCAGACATTTGCCTGGACAGTCTGACTGTTCTCGCTGTACGGACTTCGTTGTTTGTTCTACACGCTGACCAACGATAATCTTAGACAAGAACGCTGGTGATCTTGAGATGACTGAGAAAATGGGTAATCTAACAGATATATGGGGCAGCAGAAGGCAGATCTAGGCGAAGACAAGACGACAAGTCCATGATCTAGTGCCATGACTGCCCCACAAACACACGCCTTTACCACAACACGCTGAGAGAAAATATAGCTTTTATTTACCTGAGATGAGTCCACTTGAAAGCAATTTAAAGATGCGAGGTGTAGTAATGAGGCTAACCCCGTGCCTCGCTGACCTGGATGCCGCGACGACTAAGTGCGGTCAGTTCTGTCTCTCGACCCGCCATCATCCCTTGCTCCTCTATCTGTGTCAAGGCCTTTCCCTTCAGCATGGGCTACCGGTGCAATCACAGCATGAAGATACGTTTTTATACCATTATATTTTAACACGATGACTACACAATTTACACAGTCGAGATTGTTAGAAGAAATTGTAAGCTAAGGGTCATGTCGTCCTTGAAAATGTGAAGTGTAAAATTTTAACTTTTCATAAAGAACAAGTGTTTTTTTAACACATTAAACATAAAAATAGTGCGGCACCTGATTCACACAGATGTCTAGTACTGACTATCATAAACACCTATGAAAACTTTGAAGTATGTTTCAAACATGTTAAACTACACCCCAAAGTATTCACCAGACAAAATTTGTATCATGTCGCTTGCTTGGAAGAAAGTATATAAGTGGATGCAAATGACGAGCTAACTTTGTGACTTGACATAAGAATATAGAAAGGAGAACTGGTTGAAAATGAAACAACCTGCACATTACTGTGCATGTTTGTGGCTATTCGAGTTTTGTAATTGTGGAAAAATAGAGGATATGTGTGTTTGTAAGGGAAGCATGAATTATGATGGTTAGAGAAGAACTGGGCATAAGCAGAACCAAATCACAAGTAGCTATGATCACGTCATGATAACAGAAGTAAAGACGTGAAAGCAGAAAAATCATCGTAGAAACACTGACAGAAAAGATGATGAAGAAGACGATAATAGGTTATCCATTTCAGTTTCTGACGGAAAGTCACGTATCATAAATGCCATTTTAAAAAATCTCTCGTTCCAACATTCACTAGACAGATATATCCAGCAGACAAATGTATCCAATAGAAAATGACCAGATTTATTTTGTTAAATCTTATTTTAAGGCACTCATTTTCTATTTCGTTCTGAAACAGAAAATAATATATAGCTGTGCTCTTTTTGTCCATTTGATTTAGTATCCAGACACCACAAATTCAGCTGAAATTATGCACTATCCGGTCTCTCGCTCAAATGTTTGCGGGCCAAGAAAAACTACCCCACTTTATAACTTGCTGGGAGACGATTTTAGATTATCACCGTCTGCCGCCAAACTAGGCCAGGGTGATTTTGACCCCAGATGCGGGCATTGGCCACGAGGATTGAAGAGTACGAGGGAGGATGACACAGAGAGCGGGAATCAGGAGTACAGGGAGGATGACACGAGAGCGAAGATCAGACGTACAGAAAAGAGGACACGAGTGCAGCGATCAGGCATTCAAGAACTATTTCAGACAAGTCAGGCAGGAGCTAAAGATTTGTTCCACTTTAGCTCTGAGCCTCTCATTGACAGCATTTATATGTAGAGTGAGAGAATTTCTAGATCTGAGAAGTTACACAAGACTGACTTGCTGTTGTTCAAATATCACATGTTAAATGTTGTAATCATTCTCCTCACACTGCAGCCAATCGTGGCCATTCTCTGGCGCAATCAACATAGAAGGGTAGAAGCAACTGCTTGCAGGAGAGCGGCATGAACGTATGGGCTGCGCGTACTGGCCAAACTTGCAGTGCGAGAGAGTGAACTGTGCAGGCGGTTATAGCAGCTGTCTTCCTGCAAGAAGACGGGGGGGGGGGGGGGGGGGGGGGGGGGGGGGTGAGGGCTGGTGTCAGTGCCTGTGCTGTCTGCCGTACAATGTCTGTTTGTCTTGCTAGAAATACTGGACTTTGACAATGAGATAAGATTAGATTAATTATTAAAGTTTAGTAATTTAATGGACTCTAGCACTCCCCACTTCTCCCCCCCCCACCAAAACACACACATATACAGACCTACACACATCCACCCCTCCACACACACACATACACACACACAGCTTTCCTTGGTCTCAGGATAACGATAAGGAAAATCACCAAAGAAATGCAGGAAGATGTAGTAACATGGAGATAAACTAGAAGATTAAATGTGACATAGAAAGGAGAATGTTAAATATGACACAGAGACTAACAGATGAAATGTGACACAGACACTATAAGATTAAATGTGACACAGAGACTAACAGATTAAATGTGACACAGACACTATAAGATTAAATGTGACACATATACAAAAAAGATTAAACGTGGCGTATAAACGACACAACTAAATCTGACACAGAAACTAACAGATTAAATATGATATAGAATCCAGAATATTAAATGTGACACGGAAACGAGAAGATTAAATGTGACATAAAAACCAGAAGATTAAATGTGACGCAGAAACTAAAAGATTGAATGTGACACAGAAACTAGAAGATTAAATGTGACACAGAAACTAAAAAGATTATATGTGACATATAAACTAAAAGATTAAATGTGACAAGGAAACTACAAGATAAATTATGACACAGAAAATAAAATATTCAAGTAATACAGAAACCAGAAGATTAAATGTGACACAGAAAATTGAAAATTAAATGTAACACAGAAACTAAAAGATTAAATGTAACACAGAAACGAGAAGATTAAATGTGACATAGAAACTAGAAGATTAAATGTGACACAGAAATTAAAAATAAAATGTGACACATATACTAAAAGATTAATGTGGCGCATAAACCACAGTATTAAATGTGACATATAAATTAAAAGATTAAATGTGATACATAATCTTGAAGATTAAATGTGACACAGAAACTGCAAGACTAAATTTGACAGAGAACGTAGAAGATTAAATGTAACATAGAAACTAGAAGATTAAATATGATACAGAAAATGGAAGATTAAATGTGACACAGAAGTAAGAAGTTTAAATGTGACACATAAAATAGACGATTAAATGTGACACAGAAACTAAAGATAAAATGTAACACATATACCAAAGGATTAATGTGGTGCATAAACCACAGGATTAAATGTGACATATAAATTAAAAGATTAAATGTTATACAGAATCCAGAAGATTAAATGTGACGCAGAATCTAGAATATTAAATTTGACACAGAAACTAAAATATTAAATGTGACACAGAAATTATAAGATTAAATTTGACATAGAAACTAGAAGATTATATGTAACGCTGAAACTATAAGATTAAATGTGACACAGAAACTAAAAGATTAAATTTGAGACAGAAACTAGAGGATTAAATGTGACATGGAAACTACAAGATTAAATGTGACACAGAAACTAAAAGATTAAATGTGATACAAAAACTACAAGATAAATAGTGACACAGAAACTAAAATATTCAAGTTACAGAGAAACCAGAAGATAAAATGTGACACAGAAACTAGAAAATTAAATGTGACACATAGACTAGAAGATTAATTGTGATACAGAAACTAAAAGATAAAATGTGACACGGGAACTAGATGATTAAATGTTACACAGAAACTAACAGATTAAATGTGACATAGAAAGTAGAAGATTAAATGTGGCACAGAAACTAGAGAACAAAATGTGACATACATACCAAAAGATTAATGTGGCGCATAAACCGCAGGATTAAATGTGACATATAAATTAAAAGATTAAATGTGATACAGAATCTGGAAGACTAAATGTGACACAGAAACTAAAAGATTAAATGTGACACGGGAACTACACGATTCTTCCTCATTTTCTTATTCTGCCTCCTTGGAACTAGGAGCTTGTGTTCTTGGCAGGAGATGCTGAAGCAGGACGTCATATCGGATTGGAAGCTTTTTTTTTTTTCAGTCCCCGCTTGGAGCTCTGAAACAAGTCGTGTGCAATGCTTCTTTAGCAGGCTCCGCCCCCCCCCCCCCCCCGGGACAATAGCGATACCTGCGCCGTTAGCCAGACTATGCCTGTAAACAACATTACATACCTCGGCACTAGCATGTCAGCTATGATTCATCAACCCTGACACTAGCATGTCAACTATGGATCTGTAACTGTAATCAGAGACTGACATCCCCGCCTTCCGGGCACTCCCATACTTGCTCCGCCTTCTGTTCCAGCACCCACTGAAGTGTTCGCCTGCTGAAGGAGCCAGCCACACACTGAAGTGTTCGCCTGTTGATGGAGCCAGCCACACACTGAAGTGTTCGCCTGCTGATGAAGCCAGCCACACACTGAAGTGTTCGCCTGCTGATGGAGCCAGCCACACACTGAAGTGTTCGCCTGTTGATGGAGCCAGCCACACACTGAAGTGTTCGCCTGCTGATGAAGCCAGCCACACACTGAAGTGTTCGCCTGCTGATGGAGCCAGCCACACACTGAAGTGTTCGCCTGTTGATAGAGCCAGCCACACACTGAAGTGTTCGCCTGCTGATGGAGCCAGCCTCGCGCTGGTCGAGGGTAACCTGGACTAAACTACTTCTTTCGGAAAAAAAAACTTCCAACTCCCCTCTTCTGCCCCAGTTCGATCATGCTCCTGGTGTGATTGTTGTCATTCAACCCGATGTCGTCCTCCATACGCAGCCTATTCAATGCGGCTCTTGCAGTCTAGTCCTTGTCTGTTCTTAGAGTTCCCTGAACTAAAATGCCGTGCCTGCCAGCTTGTCTGTTCTTAGTGTTCCCTGAACTAAAATGCCGTGCCTGCCAGCTTGTCTGTTCTTAGAGTTCCCTGAACTAAAATGCCGTGCCTGCCAGCTTGTCTGTTCTTAGAGTTCCCTGAACTAAAATGCCGTGCCTGCCAGCTTGTCTGTTCTTAGAGTTCCCTGAACTAAAATGCCGTGCCTGCCAGCTTGTCTGTTCTTAGATTTCCCTGAACTAAAATGCCGTGCCTGCCAGCTTGTCTGTTCTTAGAGTTCCCTGAACTAAAATGCCGTGCCTGCCAGCTTGTCTGCTCTCTCACTGCTTCTGACTTCCGCAAGACCCGGGGAGTAGATCCACGTCAAACTGGATAACCGAGAGCCCTCTAGAAGCTGTGCCCATTCCCTGCGGAAGAAATGATTCTCCGTAACATGCTTTGGGAGTCCATTATACTGACCAATGAGAGCCTACCTGCTCCACCAAGCAGGAAATTGCTTCTGATGCTCTCTGCACCTCCATTCTCGTGCTCGAAGAGATGGTTGCACCGGCAACCGTTTTGCTGCTGCGGTAGACAATAAATATGGGTCTCTGACGGCCAAACTAAAGTGTGTCTTCACGCCTCGCCCTACCCCCACTTCCAGCCCCACACTCACCCTCTCAAACTGAAAGGTTACATGTATTTAATGTTGTCACATCCAGTGTGAAATGTATATGGTTTTCTATCTCAGGATTAATGTTCTGTTTTTATGATTATAATTTAATTGTTGTTGTTTTTATATGATGCTACCATATCACATACAGAGACATATACACACACATGCTATGAGGAGTAGGGTATGCCCAGTTAAATGATATGAGAGGAAACGTGTAACAAATATCATTAAGTCAAAGAATACAGTTGCAATCACAGTGTTACGACAACAACAACAACAATAAAATGTGCTTGAAATGAATGAATGGCCGCGATTAAAACTCCATGGAGCTTTTGTTCACATCCAGTTGACACTACTAAGTGAGCACATTAGTTGCGAAGAAATCTCACTCCGTTAAACAATAATAATGAAGATATGATACGCATAAATTCTACCGTGCTACATAGAAATTATTAAAATGATCATGTCCTTCAGGAGTGCCAAAACCATGCAGACCTGAGGCGTGAGACATGGCCAGAGGACACAAGTTTGGGGCAAAAGCTTTGGGGCTCCTATCAGGATCTGGAGAGGACTGCGGGCTTTGCCATGTCGGCAGGGATCAGGATCTGGAGAGGACTGCGGGCTTTGCCATGTCGACAGAGATCAGGATCTTTTGTGACCAGCAACCTCGAATGCAGAAGAAGAAGATTAAAATGAAAATATCCACAATTCAAAGCGGTGTCAGTACACAAGTTTTCACATCCGATTCGAATATTAAACAAACAGAATGAAGGGCACTGTATACAAACCAGAAAATAAATTGCGCGGGCCACAAAGAAATCTGGGATCTGTAGCTGAACTATTCTGTATGTTTTTGTGTCCCTGGCCCTAGATACTGACTTTTATTTACTATCACGTGATCATTTTCCGTTGAAAGGTAGGTACACTGACATTTTGCTAAGCAGGCACCTGTACCCTGATATGATACTTTTCCATTTACTGAATGCTTTCCTGCTGACTACTTTATATAACGCGATAAAATACAACTATAAAAAAGTAAATCTGCGGTCAAGAGGTTCAGAAAAACAGCAAAGGAGTTGCAAAACCTGTGATTATATACTTTTTGTACTAACTTCAAAGTACATTTAATTCACAATAATAAATGTAAGACGAAAGATCACTTGCACTCTCTCAAGTCTTTGTCTCGATATTTTCAGCATTGATTCGTTCATCTATAATTATTAATCCTTTGTTTTTCTGCCTCTAAGAAAATTCTAAACATTTGATCCTTGTTTGTTTGTTTGTTTATGTGTATTTAGACTTTTTGGAAGTTTATGTACACTGTTAAAAAAAAATAATAGACGCAATACGATGCTGCGATTTAAACTGAAGTTTGCTGATCAGACAAGGGCAAATTGTCTGAAACGTTCACTTGGACATCAACTTCACGTGCTGACCTGAATTGTACTCAGAAGATGATTCATGAGCACAGAAAAGCGACTCTAGTCAAAACAGCATTTTTGACAATGACTCACGAGAATCCCATGAAACTTACTCAACACAAAACTCACTGACCATGTTATTGAATGCCTATAAAAGACTGACGCTCCTCGAATCAATTCATTTGAAAATTCAATGATCAAATATGACTCATCTCACTACAGAACAACGACTCATCATCATTGGACGTTTACAAACTGGACAGTCACAAAGTGTAGTGGCCAGACAATTTAATGTGGTTAGAAGCACCATTAGTCGCCTTTGGAGATGATTTCAAGAAATTGGCTCAGTTGCAGACCAGCCACGCAGTGGAAGACCCATAATCACAACTCAAGCCGAAGACCGCTTCATACGGCTGCGTCACCTCAGGAATCGATGTGCATCTACAACCTAAACAGTCCAGTCAATGACAGCAGCTCGTCAAATTTCAGATCAAACGGTCAGGAACCGGCTACACGACGCCGGTCTTTAGGCTAGAAGACCCTACAGAGTTCCTGTTCTTACGGGCCAGCATCGCCAGAACCGACTGTAGTGCGCGAACCAGCATCGTCAATGGACTGTTTCGAATGATTGGAGAAGGGTTTGGCTTAGCGACGAATCATTCTTTCTGCTCCAGCGACGCGATAGACGGAGAAGAGTTTACCGCAGAGTCCATGATCGCTACGCCCAGAACTGCGTGGATGAACTCCTCCATATTCTGGTGGAGGTGTACTGGTGTGGGAGAAGATCAGCTTGATGGGAAGAAGTGACCTGCTGCAAACTGAAGGACGCCTAAAATCCCAATGATACGTCGCTGAAATTCTTCATCCTAACGTCCTTCTACTTCTGGCTGCACCAGGGTCGATTTTTCAGCAGGATAACGCTCCACCTCATGTGGCACAGCTCACCACCCAGTTCATCGCTGACAAGAATGTCCAGACCATTCCGTGGCCATTCATACCATCAGACATGAACCCAGTAGAACATTTAAGGGATGAACTCAACAGACACGTCCGCCAGCGAGACGTGGCACCAACCAATCTCCCACAGTTGTCTCTTGCACTGCGGGAAGAGTGGGCAGCCATCCCACAACAACAGATCCAAGGGCTAATCGGATCCATGTCAAGGACATGTCATCTCTGATACAGGACAGAGGAGGCCATACACATTACTCAATCTTTGCTTCAGTCGCAAAGAATACAAGTCCAAACCAAATTTAATGAACATCATTTCATTGTTAAAGTCTTTAAGTTTCTTCATGCCAGGAGTCAAACATTAATTCTGTAAAATAAAATTTTGATTCGAGTTTGAAATTTGGTGTCCATTACTACTACCGTGATGTTGCGTTTGTATTTTTGAACAGTATATATATGAAGTCAGAGGATGTTTATTTTATTTTAAAATTATTCATCATCATCATCATCATCATCATCATCATCATCATCATCATCATCATCATCATCATCATCCCCTTTCAATAACTCCCTTGAGAGCAAAGGCCACGGATAAAGGCTCTCCAGTCATCCCTGTTCTTGGAATTATTCTCTGCTTCCTTCCATGTGTATCCCTTGTCTCTGAGCACTGTCATAATGTCTATCCTCCAAGTAAGTCTAGGTCTTCCTCGTTTTCTATTTCCTTGAGGATTCCATGTCTGTGTCTGTCTTGCTATGCTGGTGTCGGATTTCCTCAGAGTGTGGCAAATCCACCTCCATTTCCTAGATATGATTTGTAGGTTCTTAGGTTCTTGTCCTGCCCTTTCCAAGACCTCCTCGTTCCTGATCTTATCATCATCATCATGTGCCGTGCCGACTGGCGTTGGGTATTTTGCTTCTCCAGAGTACGCGATCCTTCATGCAGGCCATCAGCTAAGTTGGTGATCTCCTCTCACACCATCCCGTCAGACTGTCCAGTATCATTTCTCTTGGTCTTCCTCTTGATCTTCTTCCTTCTATTTTTCCTGTTGTTATAATATTTTCAATGCCCCCTCTTCTGATTGCATGTCCTATGAAAGTACATTATCTCTCTCTTATCTTTCTGACAAGGTTTTTTTGTCTCTCCAGCTCTTCTCCTACATACTTCATTAGTTATTTTTGCTGTCCAGGGGATTCGCAACATTCTTCTAATAAACCACATTTCTGCTGCTTCCAATGATTTTTGTGCAGACTTGCCTATTGTCCATGATTCACTTCCATATAACAAGATAGGTTCAATATAGCATTTTAGTACTAGTTTTCTAACATTCATTGATAAGGATGTGTTGGTCAATATGTTTCTCATTCTCTGAAATGCAGTCTTTGCTTGGCCTATTCTGTTCCTAATTTCTGTTCTGCACTTCCCATCTGAAGTTATTACTGCTCCAAGGTATTTGAATTTCTGCACCTGCTTTAGAACAGTTCCGTTTAATTTAATACTGCATGCTGGTGGATTCTGTTTCTTAGATATAACCATAGTCTCTGTCTTTTTGATGTTCAAAGTAAGGCCTTTCTGTTCACTTTCTTTGACGACTTTATCCAAGAGATTTTGCAGGACTTGTTGGTTCTCAGCTATCAGTACTGTGTCGTCAGTATACCGAAGGTTGTTAATATTGTATCCTCCATTTTTTATGCCTGGTTCTGTGATGATTGTTCTTAGAATATTCTCGCTATACAGAGAAAAAAAGGTCTGGAGATAGTACACATCCTTGTCGCACCCCTTGTTTTATAGGTTGATATTTTCCAATTCTATTTTCAACTCGAACTGCTGCTTCTTGCTGCCAGTATAGATGTTTTACAATCCTCAGGTCTTTGCCGTCTATATTGATGTCTTCAAGCATTTTAATAATTTCATTATGTTTCACCTTGTCAAATGCCTTGGTGTAATCAATGAAGCATAAGTAGAGATCTTTCTGTACTTCTAAAGCTCTTTCTGTTAGTGTTCGTAAAGCATAAATGGCATTGTGTGTTCCCTTTCCTTCAACAAATCCAAACTGTTCATCTGCTATTTCCATTTTTATCTTTTTCCTTGTTCTTCTCATAATTATTCTCAGAAGTAGCTTCGTTATGTGACATGAGAGGCTGATAGTCCGGTGGTCGTCACATTCCTTTGCACCTGGTTTCTTTGGTAGTGCTATAAACGTGGATTTAATCAGGTCACTGGGAATATAACCACTATTGTAAATGTCATTCAGTAACTTGGTTATTATTTTTATTCCTGTCTCCTCTATTTCCTGATCTTATCCTGCCATTTAATGTTTAAAATCCTCCTCAAGCAGTAGTTCATGAATGTTTGTATCCTCTGTTGTATTGTCTTGGTCATAACTCATGTCTCTGAACCACATAGCAGGACAGTCTTTACGTTTATATTGAAAAGCCAAAGTTTGGTTCTTGTTTTAATGTTCCTAGATGACCATATTTTGTTAAGTTGGATAAATGCTGTCCTGGCCTTGGTTATTCTAGTTTTAACATCCTTTTCCATTCTCCAATATTTATCCACTATGCTGCCTAAATATGTGAAATACTCTACTCCCTCAATTGGCACTCCATCAATTACCATGAGGCTATTGCTTGCACTATTACTTTTCATTATCTTTGTTTTTTTTTTGTTGTTGTCTGTCCCATTAAGGACTTATACAATGGATATGTTTGTGCAGTCGAAACAGAAGAAGGGATGAGTGAATGATTCCAGATTGAAACAGGCGTGAAACAAGGATGTATACTGTCTCCTTTGCTTTTTTGGAATTGCAATAGATTTCATAACGACAAAATGCTGCACAGGTAACACAAGTATTGACTGGGTACATGGGACCCAACAAGAAGACCTTGATTTTGCTGATGACATAACTCTTATCAGTAACAATGTGAATTCCATGCAAGAAAAAACAGATAGCCTGTCTTCACTGGCTAGCAAAATAGGACTTGAAATTAACAAGGACAAAACAAAAATAATGAAAATTCCCATTAATCAAAATGGAAAAATACACATAGAAGGGACAGATATTGAAGAAGTCAATCAATTTGCATACCTTGGCAGCTACACAGACCAGGATGGTGACAGCAGAAAGGAAGTTAGGATCAGAATTGCAAAAACAGCATCAGTCTTCAAGAATCTTGAGAACATATGACATTCAAAGGTTATAAGCACAAAACCAAGTTAAGACTATTCAATTCAAATGTAATATCCTCCCTCATTTATGCATGTGAAAGCTGGAAAACAACTAAAGAAACAGACAAGAAATGAGACTCTTCTGAAAACAAATGCTTAAGAAAAATACTCGGCATCAAGTGGAACGAATTCAATAACAATGCAGAGATAAGACAGATGACTGAACAACAACCAGTCTCATAAAATAAGTAATGTGATGTTTTTAGACACTGATTGTGGCCAGCTCACCATCGACTAGGTCTAGATTCGCGCTACTTACCCCTGCTTACCATCTAAGATGTGTAGATCTACTTGTCGATCTCGTATTGTGACTCCGTATTGCATTTTCGCTGAATGAATGTCTGAAATAACCTCCTAACTACTCCTAACTACTTCTCCAGTCGTTTAAATATGTCTAAATCTACTTAGAAAACATTCAAGAGCAGCGGGGTGGCCATAGGCTATGTCCATACCCCTATCTACATCGTCAAAAATTGAAAAATTTCCATGCTTCGCGTCCTTGTTCTTGCTCGGCATCGCTCGTAACTAGGCACGCATTCGCCATTTTGAAAGTGTCACCGGAATCGCGGACGAAATATGTACAATGTAAATGTTACACTGCTTGTTTTAATGAAACAAACAATGTCGAATTTTCGACCATACGGTAGCTTGGGACCACCGGAAGTGTTGAAAATTCGACCATACGCACGGAAAGAGTTAACGGCGCGGGAAAGATATAAGATATAGTCCTAGTTTAGCTGAATTCGTGTTTAAGATCTGAAATTTCTCTTGCATTTGTGTGTGGCTGTGTGTCAGAAGTGCCACATCATTTGCGAAATCAAGATCTTCCAGCTGGTTCCACAATGTCCACTGTATCCCATTTCTTTTCTTTTGTGTGGTAGTTTTCATGATACAATCAATTGCTAGAAGAAATAGAAATGGTGATAGCAAACATCCTTGCCGAACGCCTGTTTCCACTTTAAAACTTTCTGTGAGAGTTCCTCCCATGCGCAATTCTACAAGTTGTTCCTTCATATAAGGTCTTTATAAGTTTTGTTATTTTGCCTGGGACACCATAGTGTTCCAATAAATGTTTAAAACACTTTATTTATTTATTTTGACGGTTTGAAATTTCATGCAGTAAAATCTGACTGCCAGAACTGACCGGACAAACTAAATGCTAAGAAAGCCGGCCCAATTCAGTTTACAAAAATAAAAAAAAATACAAAAAAAAAAACATTGAACGGAAGCATGCCTGATTCAATCAAATAAACAAAAAAGAAATAAGAAAAACAAGCATGTGTGATTAACAGTAAGCGAAACAAATTAAAACTCAAACAACACCGCGTTGGCAATAATAATGTAAAATTTACAAGCGAAAAGAAATACCATTTATCTTCTAGTGTGCCGCCTTGTACTAAGGTATGTGTGTGATTTTCTTATAAAGTCTACAAGCCTTCAGGTTTTTGTCTTGATATCTTCTGTGGTCATTTCACCATTATCTTCTGTGTTATTTCACCATTATCTTCTGTGTCATTTCACCATTATCTTCTGTGTTATTTCACCATTCACATAACAAAGCAAAGTCTTGATATCTTCTGTGTTATTTCACCATTCACAATACTAAGGAAAGTCTTGATATCTTCTGTGCTATTTCTCCATTCACAATATTAAACAAAGTCTTGATATCCTCTGTGTTATTTCACTATTCACAATACTAAGCGAAGATGTGATATCTTCTGTGCTATTTCAATATTCAAAATACTAAGGAAAGCCTTGATATCTTCTGTTTTATTTCATCATTCACAGTAAAAAGCGAAGACGTGATATCTTCTGTGCTATTTCACCATTCAAAATACTAAGGAAAGTCTTGATATCTTCTGTGCTATTTCACCATTCACAATACTAAACCAATTTGATATTTTCTGTGTTATTTCACCATTCACAATACTAAGCCAAGTCTTGATATCTTCTGTATTATTTTACCATTCACAATACTAAGCAAAGACGTGATACCTTCTGTGTTATTTCCCCATTCACAATACTAAGCCAAGTCGTGATATCTTCTGTTATTTCACCATTCACAATACTAAGGAAAGTCTTGATATCTTCTGTTATTTCCCCATTCACAATACTAAGCCAAGTCGTGATATCTTCTGTTATTTCCCCATTCACAATACTAAGCCAAGTCGTGATATCTTCTGTTATTTCACCATTCACAATACTAAGCCAAGTCGTGATATCTTCTGTTATTTCCCCATTCACAATACTAAGGAAAGTCTTGATATCTTCTGTTATTTCACCATTCACAATACTAAGGAAAGTCTTGATATCTTCTGTTATTTCCCCATTCACAATACTAAGGAAAGTCTTGATATCTTCTGTTATTTCACCATTCACAATACTAAGGAAAGTCTTGATATCTTCTGTTATTTCCCCATTCACAATACTAAGGAAAGTCTTGATATCTTCTGTTATTTCACCATTCACAATACTAAGGAAAGTCTTGATATCTTTTGTTATTTCACCATTCACAATACTAAGGAAAGTCTTGATATCTTCTGTTATTTCACCATTCACAATACTAAGGAAAGTCTTGATATCTTCTGTTATTTCCCCATTCACAATACTAAGGAAAGTCTTGATATCTTCTGTTATTTCACCATTCACAATACTAAGGAAAGTCTTGATATCTTCTGTTATTCCACCATTCACATACTAAGCCAAATCTTGATATTTTCTGTTATTTCCCCATTCACAATACTAAAAGAACAGATTAAACAGAAAAAGCCTGCTTGCTTCACAAAAGTAATTATAAAACATTCTTCCCACGGCTTCTTTGCTGATGATGTTTGACCGCACTTCAGCAAACCGAATCTGATTGGTTACTTTTTGTTGTTGCTGTTGTTGTTGTTGTTGTTAACATGTACTTTTATCGTTGACGTAAATGAAACAAAATCAACCACAGCCCCCCCCCTTCCACACACACAACACACACAAACTCCCTTAAACATCTACACTACGATCTTTGCAAATTGAAAGCTCTTTTAGCTTTAAAACGAAAGTTTTGCACATAGACCGGAAAGAATAATACTTAAAAAAAAAACCTTAATTTTCTTTCTTCAGTGTAATATATATTACACTTGTGAGATTTATATTAGCGTTCTTGTTCATTTTCTATCTAGTTTTGATTAGGATGGTTATTTCTTCAACAGCTGACCTTCCCTACTCTATAGTATCTGGTCAGAGATTGGCCAATCAAATTTTTTGTTTAGATTCTGCCTTCTGCATGAGGTAATACTAGGCAATTGTACACTACACTGGGTGTTTGCTCAGCCTACCACGGATATGGGACAACGTTACATGTGACGAAGAAACTAAAAGGTGGATTAGGAGATGAAAAGTTCTACAACCTTGACGATTAAATGTGACAAACTGGAAGATTAGATATACCACATAAACCAGAATTTGACGAGGAAACGAGGATTAATACATGAACTAGAACATTGTTAAATGTGACACAAAAACTAGAAGATTAAATGAGATGACGAAACTAAACTAGAGGGTTATATGTAACGCATAATTAAAGGATTAAATGTGAAACAGAAACTAGATGATTAAATGAGACATAGAAGAAACTAGAAGATTAAATGTAACACAGAAGAAACTACAAGATTACACGTGTGCAAACAGAAATATAAGAAAATTAGAAATTAGAAAGTGTAATATAGGGTAAAGAGTGTGTTGTAAATTAGAACAGAAATATTCCAAATAATTTGAAACAGTGTCCTAGAAATTGAGGTTATATATTTATATACTGAACAAGATGAGGGGCTGTCACACAGTTTTGAATATAACACGATATTGTGTGATTACTATAACTGATTGATTTTTTAATTGTAAATATTCAGAAAGTATAAACAAATGTGCAACGTTGCTGTTTTGTTACATATTTCAACACAAATTGTTTAATTACTTTTAGGACACCCCGTATAGCGTGCAGAATCAGGAATTTAATTCAGGCAAACTGACCAAATTCTGCTCAATGAGGTTGCTGAGATGCAGCAATTTAATGAGCAGAAAAAAAAAGAACTTGATCAAGACATGCAGCAGCCACAAATACCACCAAACGACTGTCTGCTGGTAACAGAAATGAGCAAGTTATCACTTTCCAACTCAGAACAGGATACAGCTGACACCGAGATCACATCAATACAAACTCCGAAATCACATGGATACAAACAGACTCCAAAATCACATGGATACAGACTTCGAAATCACATGGATACAAAAGACTTCGAAATCACATGGATACAAACAGACTCCAAAATCACATGGATACAAACAGACTCCGAAATCACATGGATACAAAGTTTAAAGTGGCAATTCTCCATTTTGTGCTTTGCCTTTGGCACTTCCAACTTTAGAATATACCCTCCGAAGTGCGAAGTAGCCGTGTCTGTTTACGTTAGGCTAGACAGAAGATTCAGAGAACATATTCTTGCTGCAGTAGTCAAAGCACTAATTAGTGAAGACATTAATGATGGGGACTCTTCTTCTTCTTCTTCTTCTTCTTCTTCTTCTACGACATTGCCTTGTATATTTCTAAAGTAATTGGTCGTTTGATGGAGCTGATGTACATCCCAAGGAAGAGTCTCTTGAACTGATAAAAGTGTTGCCCACATCTGTTCTTTTTCTGCACCTCTTATGTTGCGTGTTCGTGCAGAATGTTGTCCTGTCATCTTATAAGTGCCATTTGTCGATTGGGCCGATCTTGAGCTTGTTGGAAAGATGGTACCTAAGTCTAAAGTAATATGTGTCTTGTACCTCAGTCTGTTGTGACTGGTGTCTGGTACTTTGATCTGTTGTAATATGTGTCTTGTACCTCAGTCTGTTGTGACTGGTGTCTGGTACTTTGATCTGTTGTAATATGTGTCTTGTACCTCACTCTATAGTATCTGGTCAGAGATTGGCCAATCAAATTTTTTGTTTAGATTCTGCCTTCTGCATGAGGTAATACTAGGCAATTGTACACTACACTGGGTGTTTGCTCAGCCTACCACGGATATGGGACAACGTTACATGTGACGAAGAAACTAAAAGGTGGATTAGGAGATGAAAAGTTCTACAACCTTGACGATTAAATGTGACAAACTGGAAGATTAGATATACCACATAAACCAGAATTTGACGAGGAAACGAGGATTAATACATGAACTAGAACATTGTTAAATGTGACACAAAAACTAGAAGATTAAATGAGATGACGAAACTAAACTAGAGGGTTATATGTAACGCATAATTAAAGGATTAAATGTGAAACAGAAACTAGATGATTAAATGAGACATAGAAGAAACTAGAAGATTAAATGTAACACAGAAGAAACTACAAGATTACACGTGTGCAAACAGAAATATAAGAAAATTAGAAATTAGAAAGTGTAATATAGGGTAAAGAGTGTGTTGTAAATTAGAACAGAAATATTCCAAATAATTTGAAACAGTGTCCTAGAAATTGAGGTTATATATTTATATACTGAACAAGATGAGGGGCTGTCACACAGTTTTGAATATAACACGATATTGTGTGATTACTATAACTGATTGATTTTTTAATTGTAAATATTCAGAAAGTATAAACAAATGTGCAACGTTGCTGTTTTGTTACATATTTCAACACAAATTGTTTAATTACTTTTAGGACACCCCGTATAGCGTGCAGAATCAGGAATTTAATTCAGGCAAACTGACCAAATTCTGCTCAATGAGGTTGCTGAGATGCAGCAATTTAATGAGCAGAAAAAAAAAGAACTTGATCAAGACATGCAGCAGCCACAAATACCACCAAACGACTGTCTGCTGGTAACAGAAATGAGCAAGTTATCACTTTCCAACTCAGAACAGGATACAGCTGACACCGAGATCACATCAATACAAACTCCGAAATCACATGGATACAAACAGACTCCAAAATCACATGGATACAGACTTCGAAATCACATGGATACAAAAGACTTCGAAATCACATGGATACAAACAGACTCCAAAATCACATGGATACAAACAGACTCCGAAATCACATGGATACAAAGTTTAAAGTGGCAATTCTCCATTTTGTGCTTTGCCTTTGGCACTTCCAACTTTAGAATATACCCTCCGAAGTGCGAAGTAGCCGTGTCTGTTTACGTTAGGCTAGACAGAAGATTCAGAGAACATATTCTTGCTGCAGTAGTCAAAGCACTAATTAGTGAAGACATTAATGATGGGGACTCTTCTTCTTCTTCTTCTTCTTCTTCTTCTTCTACGACATTGCCTTGTATATTTCTAAAGTAATTGGTCGTTTGATGGAGCTGATGTACATCCCAAGGAAGAGTCTCTTGAACTGATAAAAGTGTTGCCCACATCTGTTCTTTTTCTGCACCTCTTATGTTGCGTGTTCGTGCAGAATGTTGTCCTGTCATCTTATAAGTGCCATTTGTCGATTGGGCCGATCTTGAGCTTGTTGGAAAGATGGTACCTAAGTCTAAAGTAATATGTGTCTTGTACCTCAGTCTGTTGTGACTGGTGTCTGGTACTTTGATCTGTTGTAATATGTGTCTTGTACCTCAGTCTGTTGTGACTGGTGTCTGGTACTTTGATCTGTTGTAATATGTGTCTTGTACCTCAGTCTGTTGTGACTGGTGTCTGGTACTTTGATCTGTTGTAATATGTGTCTTGCACCTCAAACAGTTGTCACCGGTGTCTTGTACCTCAGTCTGTTATGACCGGTGACTGGTGTATGATACCTCAGTCTGTTATGATCAGTGTCTTGTACCTCAGTCTGTTATGACCAATGTCTGGTACCTCAGTCTGTTATGACCAATGTCTGGTACCTTAGTCTGTTATGACCAATGTCTGGTACCTCAGTCTGTTATGACCAATGTCTGGTACCTCAGTTTGTTATGACCAGTGTATGGTACCTCAGTCTGTTATGACCGGTGTCTGGTATCTCAGTCTGTTATGACCGGAGTCTCGTACCTCAGTTTGTTATGACCGGCGTCTGATACCTAAGTCTGTTATGACCGGCGTCTGGTACGTCAGTCTGTTATGACCGGTGTCCTGTATTTCAGTCTGTTATGAAAGGCGTCTTGTGCCTCAGTCTGTTATGACCGGTGTCTTGTACCTCAGTCTGTTGTGACCGGCGTCTTGTACCTCAGTCTGTTATGACCGGCGTCTTGTAACTCAATCTGTTATGACAGGTGTCTGGTAACTTTGTCTGTTTTGACCGGTGTCTTGTACCTCAGTCTGTTGTGACCGGTGTCTGGTACTACAATCTGTTATGACCGGCATATGGTACTACAGTCTGTTATGACCGGTGTCTGGTACTTCAGTCTGTTATGACCGGCGTCTGGTATCTCGATCTGTTATGACCGGTGTCTGGTATATCGATCTGTTATGACCGATGTCTGGCATCTCAGTCTGTTACGACTGATGTCTGGTACCTCAGTCTGTTGTGACCGATGTCTCGTACCTCAATCTGTTATGATCGATATCTGGTACCTCAGTCTGTTATGACCGGCGTCTGGTACCTCAGTCTGTTATGACCGGTGTGTAGTACCTCAGTCTGTTATGACCGGTGTGTGGTACATCAGTCTGTTATGACCGGTGTGTGGTACCTCAGTCTGTTATGACCGGTGTCTGGTACATCAGTCTGTCATGACCGGCGCCTGTTACCTCAGTCTGTTATGACCGGCGTCTGGTAACTCTGAATGTTATGACCGGCGTCTGGTAACTCTGTCTGTATGACCGGTGTCTGGTACCTCGATCTATTATGACCGGCGTCTGGTATCTCGATCTGTTATGACCGGTGTCTGGTATCTCGATCTGTTATGACCGGTGTCTGGTACCTCAATCTCTTGTGACCAATGTCTGGTACCTCAGTCTGTTATGACCGGTGTCTGGTACCTCAGTCTGTAATGACCGGCGTCTGGTACCTCAGTCTGTTATGACCGGCGTCTTGTACCTCAGTCTATTATGACCGGTATCTGGTACCTCAGTCTGTTATGACCGATGTCTAGTACCTCAGTCTGTTGTGACCGGCGCGGTGTTAAAAAATGATCACTTGCGGAACGGGTAGTAAATATCATTGTTCTGGTAGCCAGGGTATTCTTGTACCCATATATTCTTGAATGTTATTTTTATCACAGATGTAGCTTCCTCAGATGTCATGTCTGTATCTGGTGTATTAATCTGCCCCCCCTCCCTTCTTTTGCTAGGATGTCAGATGTTTCATGACTTGGTATACTCCAGTGTGATGGAAATCCTGTCTTACCACTCGTGAGAAAAGCTTACATATCTGGTATACTGCACTGATGAAGTCCTCTGTCTTACCACTCGTGAGAAAAGCTTACATATTTAGTATACTGCACTGATGAAGTCCTCTGCCTTACCAGTCTTGAGAAAAGCTTACATATCTGGTATACTGCACTGATGAAGTCCTCTGTCTCACCAGTCTTGAGAAAAGCTTACAAATCTGGTATACTGCACTGATGAAGTCCTCTGTCTTACCAGTCTTGAGAAAAGCTTACATATCTGGTATACTGCACTGATGAAGTCCTCTGTCTTACCAGTCTTGAGAAAAGCTTACATATCTGGTATACTGCACTGATGAAGTCCTCTGCCTTACCAGTCTTGAGAAAAGCTTACATATATGGTATACTGCACTGATGAAGTCCTCTGCCTTACCAGTCTTGAGAAAAGCTTACATATCTGGTATACTGCACTGATGAAGTCCTCTGTCTTACCAGTCTTGAGAAAAGCTTACATATCTGGTATACTGCACTGATGAAGTCCTCTGTCTCACCAGTCTTGAGAAAAGCTTACAAATCTGGTATACTGCACTGATGAAGTCCTCTGTCTTACCAGTCTTGAGAAAAGCTTACATATCTGGTATACTGCACTGATGAAGTCCTCTGTCTTACCAGTCTTGAGAAAAGCTTACATATCTGGTATACTGCACTGATGAAGTCCTCTGTCTCACCAGTCTTGAGAAAAGCTTACATATCTGGTATATTGCTGTTCTCAGGTCACTGAGGGCTTCATCTCTGTGACTCTTTAACGCAGTAATCACTGACATTACATCTGTAAGGAACACTACGTTTTCTTTAACTCTTTAATGCAGTAATCACCGACATTACATCTGTAAGGAACACTACGTTTTCTTTAACTCTTTAATGCAGTAATCACCGACATTACATCTGTAAGGAACACTACGTTTTCTTTAACTCTTTAATGCAGTAATCACCGACATTACATCTGTAAGGAACACTACGTTTTCTTTAACTCTTTAATGTAGTAATCACCGACATTACATCGGTCAGGAACATTACATTTTCCTTAACTCTTTAATGCAGTAATCACTGACATTACATCAGTCAGGAACACTACATTTTCTTTAATTGTTTTCTCTGATGGTAGAGCTTCTTCTGCAATGTTTAGAACCTGCTGTACCTTTGCTGTGCAGCTGTTGGACAATTTTCCTTTTGGTAATGACAGCTTCCCATGTTCCACATTGTTTAGTTCTACGAGGACTCCATCTGCACTGTTTTCTGTAGCCTTGGTTACAGACCAGTCAGTACCGGCGTGTGTCCAGCTACCACTTGGTTAGTTTTCCTCTGTGTACTTGATAACCAGAGATTTCCTTTGTGCATCTGTTTGGTTGTTCCTGTTTGTCATTCCTGTGATGTTCTCGATCGGCGCAGGGACTCTGTGGCGCACCTATACTTGGCAAGTGCTAGGACTCTATGGCCCACCTATACTTGGCAAGTGCTAGGACTCTATGGCCCACCTATACTTGGCAAGTGCTAGGACTCTATGGCCCACCTATACTTGGCAAGTGCTAGGACTCTATGGCCCACCTATACTTGGCAAATACTAGGACTCTATGGCCCACCTATACTTGGCAAGTACTAGGACTCTATGGCCCACCTATACTTGGCAAGTGCTGGGACTCTATGGCGCACTATACTTGGCAAGTGCTAGAGAAGCTTACATATCTGGTATACTGCACTGATGAAGTCCTCTGTCTCACCAGTCTTGAGAAAAGCTTACATATCTGGTATATTGCTGTTCTCAGGTCACTGAGGGCTTCATCTCTGTGACTCTTTAACGCAGTAATCACTGACATTACATCTGTAAGGAACACTACGTTTTCTTTAACTCTTTAATGCAGTAATCACCGACATTACATCTGTAAGGAACACTACGTTTTCTTTAACTCTTTAATGCAGTAATCACCGACATTACATCTGTAAGGAACACTACGTTTTCTTTAACTCTTTAATGCAGTAATCACCGACATTACATCTGTAAGGAACACTACGTTTTCTTTAACTCTTTAATGTAGTAATCACCGACATTACATCGGTCAGGAACATTACATTTTCCTTAACTCTTTAATGCAGTAATCACTGACATTACATCAGTCAGGAACACTACATTTTCTTTAATTGTTTTCTCTGATGGTAGAGCTTCTTCTGCAATGTTTAGAACCTGCTGTACCTTTGCTGTGCAGCTGTTGGACAATTTTCCTTTTGGTAATGACAGCTTCCCATGTTCCACATTGTTTAGTTCTACGAGGACTCCATCTGCACTGTTTTCTGTAGCCTTGGTTACAGACCAGTCAGTACCGGCGTGTGTCCAGCTACCACTTGGTTAGTTTTCCTCTGTGTACTTGATAACCAGAGATTTCCTTTGTGCATCTGTTTGGTTGTTCCTGTTTGTCATTCCTGTGATGTTCTCGATCGGCGCAGGGACTCTGTGGCGCACCTATACTTGGCAAGTGCTAGGACTCTATGGCCCACCTATACTTGGCAAGTGCTAGGACTCTATGGCCCACCTATACTTGGCAAGTGCTAGGACTCTATGGCCCACCTATACTTGGCAAGTGCTAGGACTCTATGGCCCACCTATACTTGGCAAATACTAGGACTCTATGGCCCACCTATACTTGGCAAGTACTAGGACTCTATGGCCCACCTATACTTGGCAAGTGCTGGGACTCTATGGCGCACTATACTTGGCAAGTGCTAGAGAAGCTGAAAGATGTGGGGATAGCTTTGGCATATATTAGGTTCTCCTCTCATCATTGCCGTAGCTATCTCTGCAAAGGTAATCAGTTAAATCTGCCTTTCCCAAGCCCCTTCATTCTCTTCATCTTTGTGTGACTTTCTGAACTCATGGACATTGCTGCCTGCTTCTGTGCTCTTGCTATCTCTTATATCTTTCGTTGAGTGCTGGCCTGTGATCTCTTCCAGTGTTGGTGTAGTCCTCGTCCTGCAATAATTCTTGACCTTATAGCAGATAAATCTGGGTTGTTCTGCGGTTGCCCATACTGCAATGGCATAATCAAGGGCAGGTCACATGCTTTCTGTCTAAAGCTTCTTTAGGACACTTTGTCTGCTCCCCAGATTGTTCCGGTACGTTTTTTTTTTTTTTTCATTCTTGGCATTCGCAGTTTTACTCGAATCTGGTTCTGAGGCTTGCATGTTATGCGGAGGTCAAAGGTGACTCCCAGGTAGGTGGGAGTTACTTGAAGGCACTTCCGTTTAGTGTCAGGTTTAAGCTCTGCGGCTGGTAGATAAGGAAAATATTGTGTTGGTAGATAAGGAAAATATTGTGTTGGTAGATAAGGAAAATATTGTGTTGGTAGGTAAGGAAAATATTGTGTTGGTAGATATGGAAAATATTGTGTTGGTAGATATGGAAAATACTGTGTTGGTAGATAAGGAAAATATTGTGTTGGTAGATAAGGAAAATACTGTGTTGGTAGGTAAGGAAAATATGTGTTGGTAGATATGGAAAATATTGTGTTGGTAGATATGGAAAATACTGTGTTGGTAGATAAGGAAAATATTGTGTTGGTAGATAAGGAAAATACTGTGTTGGTAGGTAAGGAAAATACTGTGTTGGTAGATAAGGAAAGTATTGTGTTGGTAGGTAAGGAAAATATTGTGTTGGTAGATAAGGAAAATATTGTGTTGGTAGATAAGGAAAATATTGTCTTTCTTTCAGACTCTGGCCGGGTTTGAGTTAGATCAGTGGTTCGGTGTTGTCAGGGTTTGCTCTATTCTGTTAGTTGCGGTGGTGGTGTGGTCCTCTCAGGTCTACAGAGCCAGTGGTGGTGTGGTCCTCTGATGGTAGAGCTTCTTCTGCAATGTTTAGAACCTGCTGTACCTTTGCTGTGCAGCTGTTGGACAATTTTCCTTTTGGTAATGACAGCTTCCCATGTTCCACATTGTTTAGTTCTACGAGGACTCCATCTGCACTGTTTTCTGTAGCCTTGGTTACAGACCAGTCAGTACCGGCGTGTGTCCAGCTACCACTTGGTTAGTTTTCCTCTGTGTACTTGATAACCAGAGATTTCCTTTGTGCATCTGTTTGGTTGTTCCTGTTTGTCATTCCTGTGATGTTCTCGATCGGCGCAGGGACTCTGTGGCGCACCTATACTTGGCAAGTGCTAGGACTCTATGGCCCACCTATACTTGGCAAGTGCTAGGACTCTATGGCCCACCTATACTTGGCAAGTGCTAGGACTCTATGGCCCACCTATACTTGGCAAGTGCTAGGACTCTATGGCCCACCTATACTTGGCAAATACTAGGACTCTATGGCCCACCTATACTTGGCAAGTACTAGGACTCTATGGCCCACCTATACTTGGCAAGTGCTGGGACTCTATGGCGCACTATACTTGGCAAGTGCTAGAGAAGCTGAAAGATGTGGGGATAGCTTTGGCATATATTAGGTTCTCCTCTCATCATTGCCGTAGCTATCTCTGCAAAGGTAATCAGTTAAATCTGCCTTTCCCAAGCCCCTTCATTCTCTTCATCTTTGTGTGACTTTCTGAACTCATGGACATTGCTGCCTGCTTCTGTGCTCTTGCTATCTCTTATATCTTTCGTTGAGTGCTGGCCTGTGATCTCTTCCAGTGTTGGTGTAGTCCTCGTCCTGCAATAATTCTTGACCTTATAGCAGATAAATCTGGGTTGTTCTGCGGTTGCCCATACTGCAATGGCATAATCAAGGGCAGGTCACATGCTTTCTGTCTAAAGCTTCTTTAGGACACTTTGTCTGCTCCCCAGATTGTTCCGGTACGTTTTTTTTTTTTTTTCATTCTTGGCATTCGCAGTTTTACTCGAATCTGGTTCTGAGGCTTGCATGTTATGCGGAGGTCAAAGGTGACTCCCAGGTAGGTGGGAGTTACTTGAAGGCACTTCCGTTTAGTGTCAGGTTTAAGCTCTGCGGCTGGTAGATAAGGAAAATATTGTGTTGGTAGATAAGGAAAATATTGTGTTGGTAGATAAGGAAAATATTGTGTTGGTAGGTAAGGAAAATATTGTGTTGGTAGATATGGAAAATATTGTGTTGGTAGATATGGAAAATACTGTGTTGGTAGATAAGGAAAATATTGTGTTGGTAGATAAGGAAAATACTGTGTTGGTAGGTAAGGAAAATATTGTGTTGGTAGATATGGAAAATATTGTGTTGGTAGATATGGAAAATACTGTGTTGGTAGATAAGGAAAATATTGTGTTGGTAGATAAGGAAAATACTGTGTTGGTAGGTAAGGAAAATACTGTGTTGGTAGATAAGGAAAGTATTGTGTTGGTAGGTAAGGAAAATATTGTGTTGGTAGATAAGGAAAATATTGTGTTGGTAGATAAGGAAAATATTGTCTTTCTTTCAGACTCTGGCCGGGTTTGAGTTAGATCAGTGGTTCGGTGTTGTCAGGGTTTGCTCTATTCTGTTAGTTGCGGTGGTGGTGTGGTCCTCTCAGGTCTACAGAGCCAGTGGTGGTGTGGTCCTCTGAGGTCTACAGAGCTAGTGGTGGTGTGGTCATCTGAGATCTACAGAGCTAGTGGTGGTGTGGTCCTCTGAGGTCTACAGAGCCAGTGGTGGTGTGGTCCTCTGAGATCTACAGAGCAAGTGGTGGTGTGGTCCTCTGAGATCTACAGAGCTAGTGGTGGTGTGGTCCTCTGAGATCTACAGAGCAAGTGGTGGTGTGGTCCTCTGATGTCTACAGAGCAAGTGGTGGTGTGGTCCTCTGAGATCTACAGAGCTAGTGGTGGTGTGGTCCTCTGAGATCTACAGAGCAAGTGGTGGTGTGGTCCCCTGAGGTCTACAGAGCCAGTGGTGGTGTGGTCCTCTCAGGTCTACAGAGCCAGTGGTGGTGTGGTCCTCTGAGATCTACAGAGCCAGTGGTGGTGTGGTCCTCTGAGATCTACAGAGTAAGTGATGGTGTGGTCCTCTGAGATCTACAGAGTAAGTGATGGTGTGGTCCCCTGAGATCTACAGAGTAAGTGGTGGTGTGGTCCTCTGAGATCTACAGAGTAAGTGATGGTGTGGTCATCTGAGATTTACAGAGTAAGTGATGGTGTGGTCCTCTGAGATCTACAGAGTAAGTGATGGTGTGGTCCCCTGAGATCTACAGAGTAAGTGGTGGTGTGGTCCTCTGAGATCTACAGAGTAAGTGGTGGTGTGGTCCTCTGAGATCTACAGAGCAAGTGGTGGTGTGGTCCTCTGAGATCTACAGAGCCAGTGGTGGTGTGGTCCTCTGAGGTCTATAGAGCCGGTGGTGGTGTGGTCCTCTGAGGTCTACAGAGCCAGTGGTGGTGTGGTCCTCTGAGGTCTATAGAGCCGGTGGTGGTGTGGTCCTCTGAGGTCTATAGAGCCGGTGGTGGTGTGGTCCTCTGAGATCTACAGAGTAAGTGATGGTGTGGTCCTCTGAGGTCTACAGAGCCAGGTCATCAGAATATAGAGATGATAGACTCTCACGTTCTTTGTGGTATCTTTATCTAAAGGTAGGAAAACTGTTGGTGATATGACTTGAGTGTTGTGATATGACTTCAGTGTTGGTGATATGACTTGAGTGTTGGTGATATGATTTGAGTGTTGGTGATATGACTTGAGTGTTGGTGATATGACTTGAGTGTTGGTGATATGACTTGAGTGTTGTGATATGACTTGAGTGTTGGTGATATGACTTGAGTGTTGTGATATGACTTGAGTGTTGTAATATGACTTGAGTGTTGGTGATATGACTTGAGTGTTGGTGATATGACTTGAGTGTTGTGATATGACAAGTCTGTTGGTGATACGACAATAATGTTGGTGATATGACAAGAGTGTTGTATTGTGACTAGAGTGCTGTGATGTGACAAGACTGTTGGTGGTGTGACTAGAGTGTTGTGATTTGACAAGAGTGTTGGTGATATGAAAAGACTGTTGGTGATGTGACTAGAGTGTTGTGATTTGACAAGAGTGTTGGTGATGTGAAAAGACTGTTGGTGATATGACAAGAGCGTTGGTGACATGACAAGAGAGTTGGCGATGGACAAGAGTGTTGGTGATAAGACAATAGTATTAGTGATGTGACAAGAGTTGGTTCTGTGACAAGAGTATTGGTGATGTGACAAGAGAGGTGATGATATGATAAGAGTATTGGTGATGTAACAAGAGTGTTGTTGATATGACAAGAGTGTTGGTATATGACAAGAGTGTTGGTTTATGACACCTCCATGTGGAACCCCATGCTCTACGAGGTGTGATAAAAAAATATGCGGTCTGGACTTATTAAAAAAAAACAAAGTCGGTGATCTGTAATTTAGTCAACATCGAAACAGTTCCCTTTGGAAGCAATGCACTTAGTCGAGGGCAGTCTTGGCTTGCTGGAAGCACTTTCATCTTCTGATATGGAGTAAAGCTGCCTTGTCACATTCTGTCACATTCTGTCACATTCTGTTGTATCTCCTTAAATTTTGTCTCCTTCAATTGGTCTTTTATTTTTTAAGAATAGGAAAATGTAACAAGGAGCGATGTCAGATGAATATGGCGCTTGCCGAACCTGTGTAATGTGGTGCTTAGCCGGAGACTGCTGCACACGTTAGCCAGAGACTGCTGCACACGTTAGCCAGAGACTGCTGCACACGTTAGCCAGAGACTGCTGCACACGTTAGCCAGAGATTGCTGCACACGTTAGCCAGAGATTGCTGCACACGTTAGCCAGAGATTGCTGCACACGTTAGCCAGAGATTGCTGCACACGTTAGCCAGAGATTGCTGCACACGTTAGCCAGAGATTGCTGCACACGTTAGCCAGAGACTGCTGCACACGTTAGCCAGAGACTGCTGCACACGTTAGCCAGAGACTGCTGCACACGTTGCGATGAATGAGCAAGTGCAGTGTCATGGTGGAGTTGCCAGTCTCATGTAATGTTGGCCTTTTACGAAGCACATCATCATCATCATAATCATCATCATCATCATCATGATGTGCGTCCCGTAAATTGCGAAATAATTCACAGCAGTATTCCTTGTTGATTGTCTAACCTGATGGAGCATATTCCACTGCAGTCGAATCATCATCATTATGTGCCGTGCCGACTGGCGTTGGCTATTATGCTTCTCCAGAGTACCCGATCCTTCATGCAGGCCATCAACTCAGTTGGTGATCTCATCACAGTCGAAACCAAAAAAAAAAAAAAGGTCAGCATTGTCCTGAAATTGCTGCGGATCTGCCGGGCTTTTTGTGTCTGGGAGACGTCGGGGTCTTCCACTGCCAAGAATGCGCCTTAAACCCAGGACAAATCACCAGCTGTGATTGTTGTAAATACGTTTTCGTCGTTTTCAGCACATTCAAGGTCACGAGACACGGGCCTGATGTATAAACTATGAACAAAGTAGGAACAGCTTTATTACTTAACCATTACACAGTTGTGACGTTTTGGCGCCAGCCTTTATCAAACAAAAACAAACAGGACGAAGTACCAGAGAGAGAGAGAGAGAAGACAAAGTAAAGATTCACATTAATTTTATGTTAATCAAACAATAAAACATGAAAAAAATTATCGAAAAAGTGCAAATGACTTATCCCAGCTTCTGGAACAGCACAGGACCATAATAGCATTGATGTCGATAGGAGCACAAACAATATGAACCGGTTACTATGTAAACAATATGTTCGTTCTGAAAGGTGCAAAATTGTGCATGGCTGAGTGTAGAAAATGTTAAGAGACAAGGATGCGGACAGAAGGAGCAGAGAATTATTCCAAGAACAGGGATGACTAGATAGCTCCTATCTATGGCCGGTGGTTTTAAGAGAGTGAAAGGCAATGATGCTGATGATGATGATGATGGTAGTGAATGGATAGGGATTTATAATGTTTGATAGTAGATGATGGTAGGGAATGGATGGCAATCTATTTAGGAAAATGTGAAATGAATGATTATGATTGTAGTAGAGGAATAGTAATGTGATGATGCGTGAGGGTACTAAGCTATGTGCAACAAATGAGAATGAGTAAATTGTGGAAGATTATATGTAGATGAAAAACAAGTTCAAACCATGTGGTTCCAGTGTCCCATAGTCCTGAATGTAACTATTCTCAAGCGCTAGGCGGTTTGTATCATCTGCGTAACATTGTTTGATGACTGTTACCAGAAAATCAGATTTGCCTCTTTGGTTGGGGCCATTGAAATGATTAGGGACTGGTTTCGAAACAAGCTGGGTGATTTCCTACAAATATTTCTGTATGCGATCCCTTATTCTGGGGCCAGTCTCAAGAATATAAGTTATCCTGCATCTTTTGCATACGATTAGCATGTGAATCCCTCATGGAGAGTGAGGATAGTTTTAGGAAAGACGATTGTTTTCGTTTCCCAAACTACAGGCCAGGTAACACAGCGAGGGCGGTTACATTTTCGGGTTCCAACATATGTAAGGTTTTGCTTTAAGTGGCTGTAGACGAGGATGTTCTTGAGATTTGGCTCACGCTTGTATGCTAATAGGGGTGGATCAGAGAAGATGTCACGGGTGTCAGGGTCGAGTTGGATTAGTGGCAGATGATGATAAAGAATTTTATTAACCATCTGACCTTGCGGGTGAAAAGGCAGTACTAACTCTGTCAGATGAGGTAACAGGGTTTTTTTTCTAAATGCTTCTTTGCAGTTTATTAGTTAGATACGGTTGAAGGCTGCACGAATAACATTTTCTGGGTAGTTGCGATGACGAAAAAATTCTAATAAATTGTTGGACTGATCGATATAGCCCGAGTTATCCTGACATATGCAAGGAAGCATTTAGAAAAAAAAAAGCCTGCTACTTCATTGTCCGCAGATCTGTGCTGCACAATCGCCGAATAACTGTTGGTGAGTTATCTCAAGACTTACACGTCAGTTTCTGTTAAGTTCAGTGAATTCTTACAGACATTTGGACATGAGGCGTGTCTCAGCTAAATTTGTGCCGCAGGTTTTCTCAGCTGATCAGAAATAGGCTCACACAATAATTAGAGTCTTGGTATACAACTATACACGAAACACTGCAGTAAAGCTGTAATTCCAAAATGTATAAACTAGGAAAAAAGTAGGAACGGCTTTATTATTTTATTATTTTCTCAAATTTTCCTGGTTGTGGGCCTATCAGAACGTTCATCACTCTCAAAACTTTCACGGCCATCTTTAAAACGTTCACATCGTACATAAACTTGTGTACATTCATACAGTTCCACCTCTCCCCCCACCATAAACCTGTGTACACTTATACAGTTCCACCTCTCCCCCCACCATAAACCTGTGTACACTTATACAGTTCCACCTCTCCCCCCACCATAAACCCGTGTACACTTATACAGTTCCACCTCTCCCCCCACCATAAACCTGTGTACACTTATACAGTTCTACCTCTCCCCCACCATAAACCTGTGTACACTTATACAGTTCTACCTCTCCCCCACCATAAACCTGTGTACACTTATACAGTTCTACCTCTCCCCCCACCATAAACCTGTGTACACTTATACAGTTCCACCTCTCCCCCACCATAAACCTGTGTACACTTATACAGTTCTACCTCTCCCCCACCATAAACCTGTGTACACTTATACAGTTCTACCTCTCCCCCCACATAAACTTGTGCACAACTCATACAGTTCCACCTCTCCCCCCACATAAACTTGTGCACGACTCATACAGTTCCACCTCTCCCCCCACATAAACTTGTGCACAACTCATACAGTTCCACCTCTCCCCCCACATAAACTTGTGCACAACTCATACAGTTCCACCTCTCCCCCCACATAAACTTGTGCACAACTCATACAGTTCCACCTCTCCCCCCACATAAACTTGTGCACAACTCATACAGTTCCACCTCTCCCCCCACATAAACTTGTGCACGACTCATACAGTTCCACCCCCCCCCCACATAAACTTGTGTACAACTCATACAGTTCCACCCCCTCCCCCCACATAAACTTGTGCACGACTCATACAGTTCCACCCCCTCCCCCCACATAAACTTGTGCACAACTCATACAGTTCCACCTCTCCCCCAACATAAACTTGTGTACGACTCATACAGCTCCACCCCCTCCCCCCACATAAACTTGTGCACGACTCATACAGTTCCACCTCTCCCCCAACATAAACTTGTGTACGACTCATACAGCTCCACCCCCTCCCCCCACATAAACTTGTGCACGACTCATACAGTTCCACCTCCCCCCACATAAACTTGTGCACGACTCATACAGTTCCACCTCTCCCCCCACATAAACTTGTGCACGACTCATACAGCTCCACCCCCCCCCCCACATAAACTTGTGCACGACTCATACAGTTCCACCTCTCCCCCAACATAAACTTGTGTACGACTCATACAGCTCCACCCCCTCCCCCCACATAAACTTGTGCACGACTCATACAGTTCCACCTCCCCCCACATAAACTTGTGCACGACTCATACAGTTCCACCTCTCCCCCCACATAAACTTGTGCACGACTCATACAGTTCCACCTCTCCCCCCACATAAACTTGTGTACGACTCATACAGTTCCACCCCCTCCCCCCATAAACTTGTGTACTACTCATACAGCTCCACCCCCTCACCCCTGTAGACTACCTGTAACGTTAAACATGGGCGTCTGTGCACGTTTCGCCAAGTTTTTGACAAAATCTGATGTCATTTTCGTTTGTTCAGTTTTTCCGACATGACAGATGCGAGTGACAGATTCAGACAGGTCAAGACAAAGCACTGACGTAAACAAAGCAGACAAGCACCGGAGACGTGACTTTTGCCAAGTATAAACTAGGAAAAAAGTAGGAGCAGCTTTATTACTTAACGACTACAAAGTTGTGACGTTTCGGACTGAATTTTAATTATATAAACACTTTAAGAAGAATTAGAGAGAGGAGATATAGTAGATTCACATGAGTCCTATGTTAAAACAATAAAAACATAAACTGAATAGAGCACTTGACTGTAACTTGAAAGAATTTGTGGCTTTTCTACTTCAGAAACTAAAGGGCACATTTTTGAACGAGCGCATGAAAAGCTACAAAATCTTTCAAGCTACAGCCAAGTACTCTATTCAGTTTATGTATTTACTTTTTAAACATAGGATTCATGTGAATCTATACTTTTAGGTTGTATTGGTCTGTCAGGTCTGAGCTGGAGGTAGTCTATCAGGTCTAGGGTGGAGGTAGTCTACCAGGTCTAGGGTGGAGGTAGTCTATCAGGTCTAGGGTGGAGGTAGTCTACCAGGTCTAGGGTGGAGGTAGTCTGCCAGGTCTAGGGTGGAGGTAGTCTACCAGGTCTAGGGTGGAGGTAGTCTATCAGGTCTAGGGTGGAGGTAGTCTATCAGGTCTAGGGTGGAGGTAGTCTATCAGGTCTAGGGTGGAGGTAGTCTATCAGGTCTAGGGCGGAGGTAGTCTATCAGGTCTAGGGTGGAGGTAGTCTATCAGGTCTAGGGTGGAGGTAGTCTATCAGGTCTAGGGTTGAGGTAGTCTATCAGGTCTAGGGTGGAGGTAGTCTATCAGGTCTAGGGTGGAGGTAGTCTATCAGGTCTAGGGTGGAGGTAGTCTATCAGGTCTAGGGTGGAGGTAGTCTATCAGGTCTAGGGTGGAGGTAGTCTATCAGGTCTAGGGTGGAGGTAGCCTACCAGGTCTAGGGTGGAGGTAGCCTACCAGGTCTAGGGTGGAGGTAGTCTGCCAGGTCTAGGGTGAAGGTAGTCTATCAGGTCTAGGGTGGAGATAGTCTATCAGGTCTAGGGTGGAGGTAGTCTACCAGGTCTAGGGTGGAGGTAGTCTATCAGGTCTAGGGTGGAGGTAGTCTGCCAGGTCTAGGGTGGAGGTAGTCTACCAGGTCTAGGGTGGAGGTAGCCTACCAGGTCTAGGGTGGAGGTAGTCTATCAGGTCTAGGGTGAAGGTAGTCTGCCAGGTCTAGGGTGGAGGTAGTCTGCCAGGTCTAGGGTGGAGGTAGTCTGCCAGGTCTAGGGTGGAGGTAGTCTGCCAGGTCTAGGGTGGAGGTAGTCTGCCAGGTCTAGGGTGGAGGTAGTCTGCCAGGTCTAGGTGGAGGTAGTCTGCCAGGTCTAGGGTGGAGGTAGTCTGCCAGGTCTAGGGTGGAGGTAGTCTGCCAGGTCTAGGGTGGAGGTAGTCTGCCAGGTCTAGGGTGGAGGTAGTCTGCCAGGTCTAGGGTGGAGGTAGTCTGCCAGGTCTAGGGTGGAGGTAGTCTGCCAGGTCTAGGGTGGAGGTAGTCTGCCAGGTCTAGGGTGGAGGTAGTCTGCCAGGTCTAGGTGGAGGTAGTCTGCCAGGTCTAGGGTGGAGGTAGTCTATCAGGTCTAGGCGACTCATACAGCTCCACCCCCTCCCCCCACATAAACTTGTGCACGACTCATACAGTTCCACCTCTCCCCCCACATAACTTGTGCACGACTCATACAGTTCCACCTCTCCCCCCACATAAACTTGTGCACGACTCATACAGCTCCACCCCCTCCCCCCACATAAACTTGTGCACGACTCATACAGTTCCACCTCTCCCCCAACATAAACTTGTGTACGACTCATACAGCTCCACCCCCTCCCCCCACATAAACTTGTGCACGACTCATACAGTTCCACCTCTCCCCCCACATAAACTTGTGCACGACTCATACAGTTCCACCTCTCCCCCCACATAAACTTGTGCACGACTCATACAGTTCCACCTCTCCCCCCACATAAACTTGTGTACGACTCATACAGTTGCATCCCCTCCCCCCCCCCCACATAAACTTGTGTACTACTCATACAGCTCCACCCCCTCACCCCTGTAGACTACCTGTAACGTTAAACATGGGCGTCTGTGCACGTTTCGCCAAGTTTTTGACAAAATCTGATGTCATTTTCGTTTGTTCAGTTTTTCCGACATGACAGATGCGAGTGACAGATTCAGACAGGTCAAGACAAAGCACTGACGTAAACAAAGCAGACAAGCACCGGAGACGTGACTTTTGCCAAGTATAAACTAGGAAAAAAGTAGGAGCAGCTTTATTACTTAACGACTACAAAGTTGTGACGTTTCGGACTGAATTTTAATTATATAAACACTTTAAGAAGAATTAGAGAGAGGAGATATAGTAGATTCACATGAGTCCTATGTTAAAACAATAAAAACATAAACTGAATAGAGCACTTGACTGTAACTTGAAAGAATTTGTGGCTTTTCTACTTCAGAAACTAAAGGGCACATTTTTGAACGAGCGCATGAAAAGCTACAAAATCTTTCAAGCTACAGCCAAGTACTCTATTCAGTTTATGTATTTACTTTTTAAACATAGGATTCATGTGAATCTATACTTTTAGGTTGTATTGGTCTGTCAGGTCTGAGCTGGAGGTAGTCTATCAGGTCTAGGGTGGAGGTAGTCTACCAGGTCTAGGGTGGAGGTAGTCTATCAGGTCTAGGGTGGAGGTAGTCTACCAGGTCTAGGGTGGAGGTAGTCTGCCAGGTCTAGGGTGGAGGTAGTCTACCAGGTCTAGGGTGGAGGTAGTCTATCAGGTCTAGGGTGGAGGTAGTCTATCAGGTCTAGGGTGGAGGTAGTCTATCAGGTCTAGGGTGGAGGTAGTCTATCAGGTCTAGGGTGGAGGTAGTCTATCAGGTCTAGGGTGGAGGTAGTCTATCAGGTCTAGGGTGGAGGTAGTCTATCAGGTCTAGGGTTGAGGTAGTCTGCCAGGTCTAGGGTGGAGGTAGTCTGCCAGGTCTAGGGTGGAGGTAGTCTGCCAGGTCTAGGGTGGAGGTAGTCTGCCAGGTCTAGGGTGGAGGTAGTCTGCCAGGTCTAGGGTGGAGGTAGTCTGCCAGGTCTAGGGTGGAGGTAGTCTGCCAGGTCTAGGGTGGAGGTAGTCTATCAGGTCTAGGGTGGAGGTAGTCTACCAGGTCTAGGGTGGAGGTAGTCTACCAGGTCTAGGGTGGAGGTAGTCTACCAGGTCTAGGGTGGAGGTAGTCTACCAGGTCTAGGGTGGAGGTAGTCTATTAGGTCTAGGGTGGAGGTAGTCTATTAGGTCTAGGGTGGAGGTAGTCTACCAGGTCTAGGGTGGAGGTAGTCTACCAGGTCTAGGGTGGAGGTAGTCTACCAGGTCTAGGGTGGAGGTAGTCTATCAGGTCTAGGGTGGAGGTAGTCTATCAGGTCTAGGGTGGAGGTAGTCTATCAGGTCTAGGGTGGAGGTAGTCTATCAGGTCTAGGGTGGAGGTAGTCTATCAGGTCTAGGGTGGAGGTAGTCTATCAGGTCTAGGGTGGAGGTAGTCTATCAGGTCTAGGGTGGAGGTAGTCTGTCAGGTTTAGAGTGGAGGTAGTCTGTCAGGTCTTTGGAAGTAGTCTGTCATGTTAAGGGTGAAAGTAGTCTGTCAGGTAGGGGATGGAGGTAGTTTGCTAAGTCGGGGGTGGAGGTAGTCTGTCAGGTCTTGGGTGGAGATAGTCCTTCAGTTTTGGGGGTGGAGTTAGTGTGTCAGGTCATCGGTGGAGATTATCTGTCATGTCAGGGGTGGAGATAGTCTTTCAGGTTGGGGGTGGAGGTAGTCTGTCAGGTCGGGGATGGAGGTGGTCTGCCAGGTCGGTGGTGGAGGTAGTCCGTCAGATCTGGGGTGGAAGTAGTCTGTCAGGTCTTGGATGGAAATAGTCTGTCAGGTCTAGAGTGGAAGTAATCTGTCAGGTCTAGGGTGGAAGTAGTCTGTCAGATCTTGGATGGAAATAGTCTGTCAGGTCTAGGTGGAAGTAGTCTGTCAGGTCTAGGGTGGAGGTTGTCAGGTCTAGGGTGGAGGTAGTCTGTCAGATCTAAGGTGGAAGTAGTCTGTCAGATCTAAGGTGGAAGTAGTCTGTCAGATTTAGGGTTGAAGTAGTCTGTCAGGTCTAGGGTGGAAGTAGTATGTCAGGTCTAAGGTGGAAGTAGTCTGTCAGATCTAAAGTGGAAGTAATCTGTTGGATCTAAGGTGGAAGTAGTCTGTGAGATCTAAGGTGGAAGTAGTCTGTGAGATCTAAGGTGGAAGTAGTATGTCAGGTCTAGGGTGGAGGTAGTCTGTCAGGTCTAGGGTTGAAGTAGTCTGTCAGGTCTAGGGTGGCAGTAGTATGTCAGGTCTAGGGTTGAAGTAGTCTGTCAGGTCTAGGGTTGAAGTAGTATGTCAGGTCTAGGGTTGAAGTAGTATGTCAGGTCTAGGGTTGAAGTAGTATGTCAGGTCTAGGGTTGAAGTAGTATGTCAGGTCTAGGGTTGAAGTAGGATGTCAGGTCTAGGGTGGCAGTAGTATGTCAGGTCTAGGGTTGAAGTAGTATGTCAGGTCTAGGGTTGAAGTAGTCTGTCAGGTCTAGGGTTGAAGTAGTCTGTCAGGTCTAGGGTTGAAGTAGTCTGTCAGGTCTAGGGTTGAAGTAGTATGTCAGGTCTAGGGTTGAAGTAGTCTGTCAGGTCTAGGGTTGAAGTAGTCTGTCAGGTCTAGGGTTGAAGTAGTATGTCAGGTCTAGGGTTGAAGTAGTCTGTCAGGTCTAGGGTTGAAGTAGTATGTCAGGTCTAGGGTTGAAGTAGTATGTCAGGTCTAGGGTGGCAGTAGTATGTCAAGTCTAGGGTGGCAGTAGTATGTCAGGTCTAGGGTTGAAGTAGTCTGTCAGGTCTAGGGTTGAAGTAGTCTGTCAGGTCTAGGGTTGAAGTAGTCTGTCAGGTCTAGGGTTGAAGTAGTCTGTCAGGTCTAGGATGGAGGTAGTCTGTCAGGTCTAGGGTTGAAGTAGTATGTTAGGTCTAGGGTTGAAGTAGTATGTCAGGTCTAGGGTTGAAACAGTATGTCAGGTCTAGGGTTGAAGTAGTCTGTCAGGTCTAGGGTGGAAGTAATCTGTCAGATCTAAGGTAGAAGTATTCTGTCAGGTCTAGGGTGGAGGTAGTCTGTCAGGTCTAGAGTTGAAGTAGTCTGTCAGGTCTAGGGTTGAAGTAGTCTGTCAGGTCTAGGGTGACAGTAGTATGTCAGGTCTAGGGTTGAAGTAGTCTGTCAGGTCTAGGGTGGCAGTAGTATGTCAAGTCTAGGGTTGAAGTAGTCTGTTAGGTCTAGGGTTGAAGTAGTCTGTCAGGTCTAGGGTTGAAGTAGTCTGTCAGGTCTAGGGTGGAAGTAATCTGTCAGATCTAAGGTAGAAGTATTCTGTCAGGTCTAGGCTGGAGGTAGTCTGTCAGGTCTAGGGTTGAAGTAGTCTGTCAGGTCTAGGGTGGAGATAGTCTGTAATTTCGGGGGGGGGGGTGGAGGTAGTGTTTCAGGTCTAGGGTGGAAGTAGTCTGTCAGATCTAAGGTGGAAGTAGTCTATCAAGTCTAGGGTGGAAGTAATCTGTCAGGTCAAGGGTTGAAGTAGTTTGTCAGGTCAAGGGTTGAAGTAGTCTGTCAGGCCTAGTGTGGAAGTAGTCTGTTAGGTCTAGGGTGAAAGATCTGTCAGATCTAGGGTGGAAATAGTCTGTCAGATCTAAAGTGGAAGTAGTCTGTCAGGTCTAGAGTGGAAGTAGTCTGTCAGGTCTGGTGCTGAAGTAGTCTGTCAGGTCTAGAATGGAAGTAGTCTGTCAGGTCTAGAATGGAAGTAGTCTGTCAGGTCTAGGGTGGAAGTAATCTGTCAGATTTAGGGTGAAAGTAGTCTGCCAGGTCTAGGGTGGAAGTAGTCTGTCAGGTCTAGGGTGGAGGTAGTCTGTCAGGTCTGGTGCTGAAGTAGTCTGCCAGGTCTAGGGTGGAAGTAATTTGTCAGATTTAGGGTGGAAGTAGTCTGTCAGTTCTAGGGTGGAAGTAATCTGTCAGATTTAGGGTGGAAATAGTCTGTCAGACCTAGGGTGGAAGTAGTCTGTCAGGTCTATGTTGGAAGTAATCTGTCAGATTTAGGGTGGAAGTAACCTGTCAGATTTAGGGTGGAAGTAACCTGTCAGATTTAGGGTGGAAGTAGTCTGTCATGTCTATGGTGGAAGTAATCTGTCAGACTTAGGGTGGAAGTAGTCTGTCAGGTCTAGGTTTGTAGTAGTCTGTCAGATCTAAGGTGGAAGTAGTCTGTCAGGTCTAGGGTGGAAGTAATCTGTCAGATCTAAGGTGGAAGTAGTCTGTCAGGTCTAGGGTGGAAGTAGTTTGTCAGGTCTCGTGCTGAAGTAGTCTGCCAGGCTCTGTAATAGTAGCTGGGGTTGTCTTTAACATGCTTGATCAAGTGAAGATTGCCATCTGTCTGCCAGTCCTTCACTTCCTCAACTCTTCTGCATGATTCCTGGTATCCCCAGCGGTCGGGGTTTGGCTGTTAAAGTCTCCAACAACTGCACAGTTCCTGGCTGTTCTTTTCCATGCTTTCCAGTGCCAGATTTTTGTTTGAGTGGGTGGCTGGCATTAACAACTCGGAATTCTTTCGGTTTGTGTTGCTACTGAAGCGTGTCTCGTGTAGGCAGACCATGCTGATTTACCTCTGCTGCAGGTGTTTTGTCAGGGAATCTTTTTTTCTTTTGGACACCTTCCAGTTCAGTTGCAGGATGTATTCTTGGTTTTTGGCAATTTCCTCCGAGCCTTGAGTCCACAAAACAGAGAAGAGGGTCCAACAGTAGTCTGAGGTGGACCCTTTCGAGCCATAGGGTCCGGCACTCCCACCGCCTGGTGGGTTTCCACGGGATAAGCACCACATTTCAAAGGTACAAAGGTTCAAAATCAAACTCCGACGTCATTACAGCCCCATATATGCTGTGCCGCGTGATGAATCATGCATCCAATAATATTTTTGCTAATAGTTCCCATCAAGTGTTGACTCTTTACGATGTGTTTTCTGCCACACAGTTCGGATTTCATACCAGCACCCTTAATTTGTCCTAGCTCCAGCAGTCTCTTCACAATTACATTATTCTTCCATTCCTGCTCTTCATTTTCCCGTAGTCTGTCCAATATGGCTTTAGCAATGTCCCCCTTGTCCGTTGTCAGCCTGCCATTTATTTTAGCGTGTCCAGCCAGTCTGTCTGTCTCTTCATTGCCATGTACTCCTGCATGCCCTGGACAACAAAGCCACGTTAAGCTCCTGACAGGTGACTGACTTAACAGATGAACCCATTCTTTTCGAAGCAATTTTTTCTCAATTTTACGAGCACACTCTGTGAATCCGGCACAAGGACGGTATGTCATTACATTGCCGCCAGACATTGCCTCAATCTCCATCAGGTGCTTGATGTGCCACTACTCTTCCAGCGTGGTAGACAAGAAAATCCCAACCACTTCTGCTGTTCCGGGGCACTGAGCCATTTGTGTGCATGTATTACTGTGAAGGAAGCCCCACAGTGAAGGAAGACCCACAGTGATGGAAGACCCACAGTGAAAGAAGATCCACAGTGAAGGAAGACCCACAGTGATGGGACGACCCACAGTGAAAGAAGATCCACAGTGAAGGACGACCCACAGTGATGGGACGACCCACAGTGAAAAAAGATCCACAGTGAAGGAAGACCCGCAGTGATGGGACGACCCACAGTGAAAGAAGACCCACAGTGGAGGAAGACCCACAGTGATGGGACGACCCACAGTGATGCTGGGTAAGATCTTGAACCCAACGAGCCGAGCAACACACTTTTTCCATGTAATCCGTCACGTCATCATGGAGCGCGTTCTGCTGGACCAAGCACGTCCAACTTCTAGGGCGTTTCTTGTGGGTTGTCCCCCTTATCCTTTGGCTGTTCATGGCCTACCTGCAAAGTTATAGGATGTAGACTCTCTTAGTCTGAACCCTTCTCTTTGATCTACAAGGCTGTAGGTTGTATAATCTCTTAGTCTGAACCCCTCTCCTCTATCTACAAGGCTGTAGGTTGTATAACCTCTTTGTCTGAACCCTTCTACTCGACTACAAGGCTGTAGGTTGTATAATCTCTTAGTCTGAACCCCTCTCCTCTATCTACAAGGCTGTAGGTTGTATAACCTCTTAGTCTGAACCCTTCTATTCGACTACAAGGCTGTAGGTTGTAGAACTTCTTAGTCTGAACCCCTCAACCTTTCCTTCCTGGGAGACTGCCGATATAGCTCTTGGGGTCATTGAGATAGTCAACCCCTACCCCACCCGACTACCACAAGACAGGGATTCTGGTGGTGGTGGAGGGAGGGGGCTGCAGCAACAAGCAGCTTCATATGACAGCAAACACCCTCCATGACCATGGAAAACGCTCTGAGCTGGCTCAAGTCACGTGACTACAAGCAAGTCTGCAATCTGAGTGACTCGGAAAACACATTTATGTTTATCAATATTGTTCTCTTCTAATGCTTTAATACAGCAATTGTTTGTTTCAGAAACATTTTTCACTTTTTAAGAAACCCAGTTTAAGCAGTTTTATAGTCTTAGCATTTTTAGAAGTAAAGCGCTAGGAGAGTTTTCTCGGCATCGTGCTTACCAGCTTCGGTCGCAATGTCAAAATAGCGGACCTTTGCTACGTCATCACACAACTGTTTGCTAGTGTCAGGTGCTACATCATCACACTACTGTTTGCTATTGTCAGGAGCTACATCATCACACTACTGTTTGCTATTGTCAGGAGCTACATCATCACACAACTGTTTGCTAGTGTCATGAGCTACATCATCACACGACTGTCTGCTAGTGTCATGAGCTACATCATCACACAACTGTTTGCTAGTGTCAGGAGCTACATCATCACACAACTGTCTGCTAGTGTCAGGAGCTACATCATCACACAACTGTTTGCTAGTGTCAGGAGCTACATCATCACACAAATGTTTGCTAGTATCAGGAGCTGAAATGGATTTTACTGTTGCTTTTCCTTTAGTTTTCCCCAGTGCTACATTTTTTGCTGTTTTGGAATCATTAAAAATTTTCGAATTTCACTTGGTAGTGCAATCTATTGAAATGAGCGACATGTGATGTTCACTGTGCGCTCCGCCGCTTGTACTGGTTTCTCCTGTTCTGAATATTTGCACACAGAATAATTGTAAAGCCTTTTAAAAGTGTTTTGCTGACTACATGTTTGATTTAGGCTTTTCGCTTGCTACATGGTCCCGTATCTCCGCTCTCCTCTCTCGCGTAATAGCATTGTAACACTTACACATGTTACATTCTGCTTCCTGGTCATTTCTCCCTAGTTTTATAAAAAAGACCGTTCCTGTGATTTTCTTTTCCTGAAAGGAACACTTTCTCTTAGGCATTTTGAAAAAAAAAACACTTCATGCAATTAGCGCATATGTATAAAGAACATGGGGTTCTCTCAAGACCGAGAGTAATGAAAAGGAACTTATTTTTCTTTAATTTCACTAATCATAAATTTTAAAAAGCGACATATTGTTGATTTTCAGGGCTTTGAGGCGGATAATGATAAAACAAATCGTGTAAAACTTGCAGCTACTGTAGTCTCAAAAAAAAGTCATCTATAAGACGTGGACAGGAAAGATGTCGCATCTGTTTTGCCATACAGATCCTCGTTTTCTGTTGGTGTGGAGACGCGAAGACGACATGGCGTCACCATACGCAAACGTCTCCCAAGACAAAAGAATGAAAAACAACATGAAACCCACGAATTCAACCAATTCCAATTTGCAGACAGGAAGAAACAAATTAAGTTTCCACTATTTTGTTGTTTTAAAGTGGGTATAGCATTTCTGCCAACCTGGAATCACAGGGAAAGAAAAGAACTCGAAGGCAAGAATTCCACCACTGGAAAGGGAAAAAAAAAAACGGGACAAACAGGCATTTTACGGGACAGAGTTTTTTTTTCTTTAAAAATTGGGACTGTCCCGGAAAACCGGGATGAGAGGTAAATGTGGGATGAGAGGTAAATGTGGGATGAGAGGTAAATGTGAGATGAGAGGTAAATGTGGGATGAGAGGTAAATGTGAGATGAGAGGTAAATGTGGGATGAGAGGTAAATGTGGGATGAGAGGTAAATGTGAGATGAGAGGTAAATGTGGGATGAGAGGTAAATGTGAGATGAGAGGTAAATGTGGGATGAGAGGTAAATGTGGGATGAGAGGTAAATGTGAGATGAGAGGTAAATGTGGGATGAGAGGTAAATGTGGGATGAGAGGTAAATGTGGGATGAGAGGTAAATGTGGGATGAGAGGTAAATGTGGGATGAGAGGTAAATGTGGGATGAGAGGTAAATGTGAGATGAGAGGTAAATGTGGGATGAGAGGTAAATGTGAGATGAGAGGTAAATGTGGGATGAGAGGTAAATGTGAGATGAGAGGTAAATGTGGGATGAGAGGTAAATGTGGGATGAGAGGTAAATGTGGGATGAGAGGTAAATGTGGGATGAGAGATTATAATATGATGAGAGATGTGGGTGTGATGAAAGATTGTTACATGATAAGAAATAAGGATGGCATGATAGATAAAGGTGTTATGATGATGATCAGATGAGAGAGAAAAGTGAGAAGAGTGCTTCGGATGTTGTGAGGGTTAAGAATATGATGAGAGATAGGTGACGATGATGAGATGAGAGATAGGTGACGATGATGAGATGAGAGATATAATTTGATAATAATGATGAGAGATAATAATGTGATGGCAATGATGTGATGAAAGATAGGTGCAGTGAATGATAAGGATGTGATGAATTAAAATGTGACAAACTGTACTCAGTGGTGGAGACGTCTAAATGGAAGAGAATATGAGCGAGACACTGTAGAGAGTTATTGTGTCTATCTCTCTATCTCTTTGGACGAGTTTATGGACGAATGTGTGTGTGTGCGTCTCTCTCGTCTCCTCACAGGCACAGACTGACGTTCTTGAAGTCCAGGTCAAGCTGTTCATGTTTCAGGGCTGGAAGGATATTCCCAGGGATAGACTGACAGAATGGTGCCAAGCCTAGTGTTGTACACGCTGTCTAGACACACAATTTTAACCTCTACCAGGTCACAGTGACACCAGGCAGATCAGGGGGAGCACGAGACACGTGGCTTGCTCTGGCACCGATTTCTAGTCCCTCCACCTCACACGTCACCCTCTCCCCTCCCCAGAGCAGCCACCTCACCCATCCGCTTTTCCTACAGCTAGCCATGCATGAAAGTGAAAGCTCACACACTCTGCTACTGTAATGCTTTCGTGCTCACTCTGAATTCGCCCAGTCCTGCGACCACAACAGCTTCCACCAGTTACAAGAAAGTTTTCCTACTGCTGCACGCAAGAGAAATGGCCGTCGGGCTGCAGGTCTTGAAGTAGCCATTCTTCAGCTGAATATAGGATCAAGCAAAACTCTTCAAGATACTCGGGACCCATCCCAGAGAACAACCAGTTTCCCACTATATAAAGAAATCTGGACAAAAAAGGATCCCCTTCTATGCAAGGCGAATTCACGAAACTTGAGGGGAGAGACCCAAGGACCCATAATCTGTGTGTCAGTCAGTTTTACAGAGCATAGACTAGAGCAGGCCCTATTTAGAGGGGGGGGGGAGGTGGTGGCTCGGGGCCCGGAGAGTTTTCTCTGTTTAAACTATGAGTCTAGAGGGCCCTGGTAGGGGTGAGGGGGGAGGTGGTAGCTAGGGGCCCGGAGAGTTTTCTCTGTTTAAACTATGAGTCTAGAGGGCCCTGGTAGGGGTGAGGGGGGAGGTGGTGGCTCGGGGCCGGGAGAGTTTTCTCTATTTAAACTATGAGTCTAGAGGGCCCTGGTAGGGGGTGAGTGGGGGGGGGAGGTGGTAGCTCGGGGCCGGGAGAGTTTTCTCTGTTTAAACTATGAGTCTAGAGGGCCCTGGTAGGGGTGAGGGGGGGGGAGGTGGTAGCTCGGGGCCCGGAGAGTTTTCTCTGTTTAAACTATGAGTCTAGAGGGCCCTGGTAGGGGTGAGGGGGGAGGTGGTAGCTCGGGGCCCGGAGAGTTTTCTCTGTTTAAACTATGAGTCTAGAGGCCCTGGTAGGGGGTGAAAACAAATAAGCAGATTGGGGGAAGGGGTGGAGTGGCTGAAAACTTTGTCCGGGGGGCCCTTCTTGAGAGCACAGTTAGTTGTAAAGTAGAACAGGCTATATAGAATCTGTCCCGTATACTCCCCTGCTACTCTGTCTGGGTCTTGCACACCTTCGCTACACGAACAGAACAGACGGCCATGCTGGAAGCTGTTTTCTCTCGACCAAGGAAAGTCACAGAAAATTCTCAGCAAAGAAATGTTTGTGTTTCCAAACAAAACCAGTTCTCCGACGTAACCACGAAACCTGTTGACTTTTACCTATCGCCAAAAATATCCGGGTTCCACTGCTGCCAGGCTAAACTTTACCATAAACAGGGGACAAAAACTCTGATAATCTGTCGCGGACGGCATGTCAGGACCAGATACTACAAGATAGTCTAATTTGTACAAAATATAATGAGCAGACATCACAAGATAATCTGATGCACATAGATTATAACGATCATAAACTTTAAAGTAATGAAATATGGGCACAATTTTAGGAAACAGTCCCATTTGTTGAGGTTTTACACAGTATCAAGATGTCTACAACGGCGACGGGATTATCATAAAACAGCCACTGTCTAGTTCATTACTGGATTTTAATTCTGGATCTTGAATGATGGACGCTTGCACAAATCACTTCTTCTTCTTCTTCTTCTTCTTCTGCGTTCGAGGTTGTTGGTCACATCAGATCCTGATCCCTGTCGACATGGCAAAGCCCGCAGTCCTCTCCAGATCCTGACACAACCCCCCCCCCCCCCCCCCCAAGCTTTTGCCCGAAGCTTGTGTCCTATGGCCACGTCTCTTAATCTCAGATCCGCATGTTTTGGGCATTCTTGAAGGATATGTTCTGAAGTCTGGACTCCACTGCCACATGGACACTCGTCCATGTCTTGAATGATGGATGCTTGCACGAACCACTGATCTTGAATGATGGATGCTTGCACGAACCACTGATCTTGAATGATGGATGCTTGCACGAACCACTGATCTTAAATGATGGATGCTTGCACGAATCTTTTATACGACAAATAGTCATCGTGGCCGGGACAACATTTGACTTCTTACTAGCAATTAAAGCTTTATAATTATTCATCGTATTATACTCAAATCTTAGACGCTGTGAGACGTTAACTTCACATGCATCAAGACACTATAAGACGTTAACTTCACGTACATCAAGACACTATAAGACGTTAACTTCACATGCATCAAGACACTATAAGACGTTAACTTCACGTACATCAAGACACTATGAGACATTAACTTCACGTACATCAAGACACTATGAGACGTTAACTTCACGTACACCAAGACACTATGAGACGTTAACTTCACGTACATCAAGACACTATGAGACGTTAACTTCACGTACATCAAGACACTATAAGACGTTAACTTCACGTACATCAAGACACTATAAGACGTTAACTTCACATGCATCAAGACACTATGAGACGTTAACTTCACGTACACCAAGACACCATGAGCTTTACATACATCGATTTCTCTTATCTTGTATAAACTTCACAAATATTACAATATTCACTTGACCAAGTCCGCTGAGTAAGTTGACTCTCTCTCTCTCTCAACCTTAAGTACCCAGGGCACATGGGGCTTCTGCAAGGGTTTTCCACAAATGCCTGTCCTTTGCCTTTTTTCTGCTCTTGCCCAGGTGAGCCCTCTATTGCTCAACATCCTTTCTGTTGTTCTTCTCCATGTCTAGTACGTTGACTAAGTCCGTTTAATTCTGGCAAATAAGGTCACAGATGATTGTTGACAACATCGCTTGGAGTAACATAGCACAGGAAATAACATTCATTAGTTTCGTCGTAGAAGCACATCATTATTGTTCACAAATTCAAATTTTATCTATGTTCTGCTCACACTATGACAGAAAATGCCTAACTCTACACTGCACTAGATCAACAACTGATGAGTAACTCTGTCTCAAGGTCTTCCCTCGACTCTCAGAACTGCATGTCCGTCTTCTTATATCAGGTTCTTCAGATGTCCAGCAGGTCATGCTTCTAAAATCTTCAATTGGTCAGTTCGTTTCTTTTTTTTTTTTTTTAAATAAAAGTTCACTGAATTAATTTAATTCTGATAAGTAAGGTAACTGATTTATTATTGACAACATCACTTTGAATAAGATGCAGTAAAACATAAAATTCGTTGAAGGACATGATCACTGTTCAGAAAATCAAACTCCAGCATATTCTACATGCAGCTTTCAGCAATGTCCTCAACTTCAAATACTCTGCATGTGATACGAGGGTCAGCTACTTCCTCGTCTCAGTCACTTTACTCAAACTTTCAAAAGTAACAAATCTTTATAATCACTTGAACCACTTGAAGCACATCTTGTCTCTCTCCTAAAACTTCTCCTTCTAAACTGCTTTTCCTGAGTATCTATTTTGTCCTCTATCTCTTCTCCCTCTCTCTCTCTCTCTCTCTCTCTTTATCACAAAATCTATCTCTTCTCCCTCTCTCTCTCTCTCTTTATCTTCTACTTCCTGTCCTCCTGTCCTGATCTTCTACTTCCTGTCCTCCTGTCCTGATCTTCTACTTCCTGTCCTCCTGTCCTGATCTTCTACTTCCTGTCCTCCTGTCCTGATCTTCTACTTCCTGTCCTCCTGTCCTGATCTTCTACTTCCTGTCCTCCCGGTCTTCTAATTTCTGTCCTCCTGTCCTGATCTTCTACTTCCTGTCCTCCTGTCCTGATCTTCTACTTCCTGTCCTCCCGGTCTTCTAATTCCTGTCCTTCTGGTCTTCTACTTCCTGTCCTCCTGTCCTGATCTTCTACTTCCTGTCTTCTCGATCTTCTACTTCCTGTCCTCCTGATCTTCTACTTCCTGTCCTCCTGGTCTTCTACTTCCTGTCCTCCTGATCTTCTACTTCCTGTCCTCCTAATCTTCTACTTCCTGTCCTGATCTTCTACTTCCTGTCCTGATCTTCTACTTCCTGTCCTCCTGATCTTCTACTTCCTGTCCTGATCTTCTACTTCCTGTCCTCCTGATCTTCTACTTCCAGTCCTGCGACCACAACAGCTTCCACCAGTTACAAGAAATTCTGTGTCGAGGTAACTCGGAGCGTCTTGTCCTGCGTTGATCACAGCCCTCCCTTCTCTCTCTCTCTCTCTCTCTCTCTCTCTCTCTCTTCCAGTGCTTGTATGTGAACGTGAAGAAAGACCAGTGACCGACTTTCACTTGTCCACCATCTTTTCTTCAAAACACGTGAAGCAGAACAGAGTCCGACTTGAAACATGGACGTCACTGCCAGCAGAAATGACCGACAGTCTCAAAAACACGGGAGACATTCTCCGTCAAGTTTGTACAGGAAACAAAACTGTCAAGTTGTCGAGAGAGTGACAAGAAAGTTTTCCTACTGCTGCACGCAAGAGAAATGGCCGTCGGGCTGCAGGTCTTGAAGTAGCCATTCTTCAGCTGAATATAGGATCAAGCAAAACTCTTCAAGATACTCGGGACCCATCCCAGAGAACAACCAGTTTCCCACTATATAAAGAAATCTGGACAAAAAAGGATCCCCTTCTATGCAAGGCGAATTCACGAAACTTGAGGGGAGAGACCCAAGGACCCATAATCTGTGTGTCAGTCAGTTTTACAGAGCATAGACTAGAGCAGGCCCTATTTAGAGGGGGGGGGGAGGTGGTGGCTCGGGGCCCGGAGAGTTTTCTCTGTTTAAACTATGAGTCTAGAGGGCCCTGGTAGGGGGTGAGGGGGGAGGTGGTAGCTAGGGGCCCGGAGAGTTTTCTCTGTTTAAACTATGAGTCTAGAGGGCCCTGGTAGGGGGTGAGGGGGGAGGTGGTGGCTCGGGGCCGGGAGAGTTTTCTCTGTTTAAACTATGAGTCTAGAGGGCCCTGGTAGGGGGTGAGTGGGGGGGGGAGGTGGTAGCTCGGGGCCGGGAGAGTTTTCTCTGTTTAAACTATGAGTCTAGAGGGCCCTGGTAGGGGGTGAGGGGGGGGGAGGTGGTAGCTCGGGGCCCGGAGAGTTTTCTCTGTTTAAACTATGAGTCTAGAGGGCCCTGGTAGGGGGTGAGGGGGGAGGTGGTAGCTCGGGGCCCGGAGAGTTTTCTCTGTTTAAACTATGAGTCTAGAGGGCCCTGGTAGGGGGTGAAAACAAATAAGCAGATTGGGGGAAGGGGGTGGAGTGGCTGAAAACTTTGTCCGGGGGGCCCTTCTTGAGAGCACAGTTAGTTGTAAAGTAGAACAGGCTATATAGAATCTGTCCCGTATACTCCCCTGCTACTCTGTCTGGGTCTTGCACACCTTCGCTACACGAACAGAACAGACGGCCATGCTGGAAGCTGTTTTCTCTCGACCAAGGAAAGTCACAGAAAATTCTCAGCAAAGAAATGTTTGTGTTTCCAAACAAAACCAGTTCTCCGACGTAACCACGAAACCTGTTGACTTTTACCTATCGCCAAAAATATCCGGGTTCCACTGCTGCCAGGCTAAACTTTACCATAAACAGGGGACAAAAACTCTGATAATCTGTCGCGGACGGCATGTCAGGACCAGATACTACAAGATAGTCTAATTTGTACAAAATATAATGAGCAGACATCACAAGATAATCTGATGCACATAGATTATAACGATCATAAACTTTAAAGTAATGAAATATGGGCACAATTTTAGGAAACAGTCCCATTTGTTGAGGTTTTACACAGTATCAAGATGTCTACAACGGCGACGGGATTATCATAAAACAGCCACTGTCTAGTTCATTACTGGATTTTAATTCTGGATCTTGAATGATGGACGCTTGCACAAATCACTTCTTCTACTTCCTGTCTTCTCGATCTTCTACTTCCTGTCCTCCTGATCTTCTACTTCCTGTCCTCCTGGTCTTCTATTTCCTGTCCTCCTGATCTTCTACTTCCTGTCCTCCTAATCTTCTACTTCCTGTCCTCCTGGTCTTCTACTTCCTGTCCTCCTGATCTTCTACTTCATGTCCTCCTAATCTTCTACTTCCTGTCCTCCTGATCTTCTACTTCCTGTTCTCCTAATCTTCTACTTCCTGTCCTCCTGATCTTCTACTTCCTGTCCTCCTGGTCTTCTACTTCCTGTCCTCCTGGTCTTCTACTTCCTGTCCTCCAGGTCTTCTACTTCCTGTCCTCCCGTTCTTCTACCTCCTGTCCTCCTGTCCTGGTCTTCTAACTCCTATCCTACTGTCCTAGTCTTCTACTTCCTGTCCTCCCGTTCTTCTACCTCCTGTCCTCCTGTCCTGGTCTTCTAACTCCTATCCTACTGTCCTAGTCTTCTACTTCCTGTCCTCCTGGTCTTCTACTTCCTGTCCTCCAGGTCTTCTACTTCCTGTCCTCCCGTTTTTCTACCTCCTGTCCTGGTCTTCTAACTCCTATCCTACTGTCCTAGTCTTCTACTTCCTGTCCTGGTCTTCTCCTTCCTGTCCTGGTCTTTTACATCCTGTCCTCCTGTCCTGGTCTTCTACTTCCTGTCCTCCTCTTCTGGTCTTCTACTTCATGTCCTCCTGTCCTGGTCTTCTACTTTCTGTCCTCCTGTCTTGGTCTTTTACTTCCTGTCCTCTTGTCCTAGTCTTCTACTTTCTGTCCTCCTGTTCTGGTCTTCTACTTCCTGTCCTCCTGTCCGGGTCTTCTATTTCCTGTCCTCCTGGTCTTCTATTTCCTGTCCTCCTGTCCTAGTCTTCTACTTCCTTTCTTCCTGGTCTTCTAATTCCTGTCCTCCTGTACTAGTCTTTTACTTCCTGTCCTTCTGTCCTAGTCTTCTACTTCCTATCCTCCTGTCCCAGTCTTCTACTTCCTGTCCTCATGGTCTTCTACTTCCTGTCCTCCTGTCCTAGTCTTCTACCTCCTGTCCTCCTGTCCTGGTCTTCTACTTCCTGTCCTCCTGTACTAGTCTTCTACCTCCTGTCCTCCTATCCTAGTCTTCTACCTCCTGTCCTTCTATCCTAGTCTTCTACCTCCTGTCCTCCTGTCCTGGTCTTCTACCTCCTGTCCTCCTGTCCTGGTCTTCTACCTCCTGTCCTCCTGTCCTAGTCTTCTACCTCATGCCCTGGTCTTCTACCTCCTGTCCTCCTGTCCTAGTCTTTTACCTCCTGTCCTCCTGTCCTAGTCTTCTACCTCCTGTCCTCCTATCCTAGTCTTCTACCTCCTGTCCTCCTATCCTAGTCTTCTACCTCCTGTCCTCCTGTCCTGGTCTTCTACTTCCTGTCCTCCTGTCCTGGTCTTCTACTTTCTGTTCTCCTGTTCTGGTCTTCTACCTCCTGTCCTCCTGTCCTGGTCATCTACTTCCTGTCCTCCAGGTCTTCTACTTCAAGTCCTCCTAGTGTTCTACTTCCTGTCGTCCTAGGCTTCTACTTCCTGTCCTCCTGTCCTGGTCTTCTACTTTCTGTTATCCTGTCCTGGTCTTCTACTTCCTGTCCTCGTGTCCTGGTCTTCTACTTCCTGTCCTCCTGTCCTGGTATTCTACTTCCTGTCCTCGTGTCCTGGTCTTCTACTTCCTGTCCTCCTGTCCTGGTATTCTACTTCCTGTCCTCGTGTCCTGGTCTTCTACATTCTGTTCTCCTGTTCTGGTCTTCTACTTCGTGTCTTCCTGTCCTGGTCTTCTATTTCCTGTCCTCCTGTCCTGGTCTTCTATTTTCTGTCCTATTCTGGTCTTCTACTTCCTGTCCTACTGTCCGGGTCTTCTATTTCCTGTCCTCCTGGTCTTCTATTCCCTGTCCTCCTGTCCTAGTCTTCTACTTCCTTTCATCCTGGTCTTCTATTTCCTTTCCTACTGTCCTAGTCTTTTACTTCCTATCCTCCTGTCATAGTCTTCTATTTCCTGTCCTCATAGTCTTCTACTTCCTGTCCTCCTGTCCTAGTCTTCTACTTCCTGTCTTCATGGTCTTTTATTTCCTGTCCTCCTAGTCCTCTACTTCCTGTTCTGGTCTTCTACTTCCTGTCCTCCTAGTATTCTAATTCGTGTTCTAGTCTTTACTTCTGGTCCTCCTAGTCCTCTAATCCCTGTCCTGGTCTTCTACTTCCTGTCCTCCTAGTATTCTAACTCTTGTCCTAGTCTTTTACTTCTGGTCCTCCTAGTCCTCTACTTCCTGTCCTGGACTTCTATTTTCTATCCTCCTAGTCTTCCACTTCCTGTCCTCCTAGTCTTCTACTTCCTGTCCTCCAAGTCCTGTACTTCCTGTTCTCCTAATCTTCTACTTCCTGTCCTCCTTGTCTTCTACTTTCTGTCCTCCTGGTCTTCTACTTCCTGTCCTCCTAGTCTTCTCCTTCCTGTCCTCTTAGTCTACTACTTCCTGTCCTCATGGTCTTTTATTTCCTGTCCTCCTAGTCCTCTACTTCCTGTCCTGGTCTACTACTTCCTGTCCTCCTAGTATTCTAATTCTTGTCCTAGTCTTTTACTTCTGGTCCTCCTAGTCCTCTTCTTCCTGTCCTCCTAGTCTTCTACTTCCTGTCCTCCTAGTCCTGTACTTACTGTCCTCCTAGTCTTCTACTTCCTGTCCTCCTGGTCTTCTACTTCCTGTCTTGGTCTTCTACTTTCTGTCCTCCTAGTCTTCTACTTCCTGTCCTCCTAGTCTTCTATTTCCTGTCCTCCTTCTCTTCTACTTCCTGTTCTACTAGTCTTCTATTTCCTGTCCTCCTGGTCTCCTACTTCCTGTCCTCCTAGTCTTCTACTTCCTGTCCTCCTTCTCTTCTACTTCCTGTAGTCCTAGTCTTCTACTTCCTGTCCTCCTAGTCTTCTACTTCCTGTCCTCCTAGTCTTCTACTTCCTGTCCTCCTAGTCTTCTACTTCCTGTCCTCCTAGTCTTCTACTTCCTGTCCTCCTTCTCTTCTACTTCCTGTCCTCCTAGTCTTCTACTTCCTGTCCTCCTGGTCTTCTATTTCCTGTCCTCCTGGTCTCCTACTTCCTGTCCTCCTTCTCTTCTACTTCCTGTTCTACTAGTCTTCTACTTCCTGTCCTCCTAGTCTTCTACTTCCTGTCGTAGTCTTCTCCTTCCTGTCCTCCTAGTCTTCTACTTCCTGTCCTCCTACTCTTCTACTTCCTGTCCTCCTAGTCTTCTACTTCCTGTCGTAGTTTTCTACTTCCTGTCCTCCTAGTCTTCTACTTCCTGTCCTCCTAGTCTTCTACTTCCTGTCCTCCTTCTCTTCTACTTCCTGTTCTCCTAGTCTTCTACTTCCTGTCGTAGTCTTCTACTTCCTGTTCTCCTAGTCTTCTACTTCCTGTCCTGGTCTTCTACTTCCTGTCCTCCTAGCCTTCTACTTCCTGTTCTCCTAGTCTTCTACTTCCTGTCCTCATAGTCTTCTACTTCCTGTCCTCCTGGTCTTCTACTTCCTGTCCTCCTAGTCTTTAATTCCTGTCCTCCTAGTCTTCTACTTCCTGTCCTGGTCTTCTACTTCCTGTCCTCCTAGTCTTCTACTTCCTGTTCTCCTAGTCCTCTAATCCTGTCTGGTCTTCTACTTCCTGTCCTCCTAGTATTCTAACTCTTGTCCTAGTCTTTTACTTCTGGTCCTCCTAGTCCTCTACTTCCTGTCCTGGACTTCTATTTTCTACCTCCTAGTCTTCCACTTCCTGTCCTCCTAGTCTTCTACTTCCTGTCCTCCAAGTCCTGTACTTCCTGTTCTCCTAATCTTCTACTTCCTGTCCTCCTTGTCTTCTACTTTCTGTCCTCTGGTCTTCTACTTTGTCCTCCTAGTCTTCTCCTTCCTGTCCTCTTAGTCTACTACTTCCTGTCCTCATGGTCTTTTATTTCCTGTCCTCCTAGTCCTCTACTTCCTGTCCTGGTCTACTACTTCCTGTCCTCCTAGTATTCTAATTCTTGTCCTAGTCTTTTACTTCTGGTCCTCCTAGTCTCTTCTTCCTGTCCTCCTAGTCTTCTACTTCCTGTCCTCCTAGTCCTGTACTTACTGTCCTAGTCTTCTACTTCCTGTCCTCCTGGTCTTCTACTTCCTGTCTTGGTCTTCTACTTTCTGTCCTCCTAGTCTTCTACTTCCTGTCCTCCTAGTCTTCTATTTCCTGTCCTCCTTCTCTTCTACTTCCTGTTCTACTAGTCTTCTATTTCCTGTCCTCCTGGTCTCCTACTTCCTGTCCTCTAGTCTTCTACTTCCTGTCCTCTTCTCTTCTACTTCCTGTAGTCCTAGTCTTCTACTTCTGTCCTCCTAGTCTTCTACTTCCTGTCCTCCTAGTCTTCTACTTCCTGTCCTCCTAGTCTTTTACTTCCTGTCCTCCTAGTCTTCTACTTCCTGTCCTCCTTCTCTTCTACTTCCTGTCCTCTAGTCTTCTACTTCCTGTCTCCTGGTCTTCTATTCCTGTCCTCCTGGTCTCCTACTTCCTGTCCTCCTATTCTTCTACTTCCTGTTCTACTAGTCTTCTACTTCCTGTCCTCTAGTCTTCTACTTCCTGTCGTAGTCTTCTCCTTCCTGTCCTAGTCTTCTACTTCCTGTCCTCTACTCTTCTACTTCCTGTCCTCCAGTCTTCTACTTCCTGTCGTAGTTTTCTACTTCCTGTCCTCTAGTCTTCTACTTCCTGTCCTCCTAGTCTTCTACTTCCTGTCCTCCTGTCTAGTCTTCTACTTCTGTCCTCCTAGTATTCTAATTCTTGTCCTAGTCTTCTACTTCCTGTCCTAGTCTTCTACTTCCTGTCCTAGTCTTCTACCTCCTGTCCTCCTGTCTAGTCTTCTACTTCCTGTCTCCTGGTCTTCTACTTCCTGTCCTCCTAGTCTTTAATTCCTGTCCTCCTAGTCTTCTACTTCCTGTCCTGGTCTTCTACTTCCTGTCCTCCTAGTCTTCTACTTCCTGTTCTCCTAGTCCTCTACTTCCTGTACTCCTGGTCTTCTACTTCCTGTCCTCCTATTCTTTTACTTCCTGTCCTGCTAGTCTTCTACTTCCTGTACTCCTGGTATTCTACTTCCTGTCCTCCTATTCTTCTACTTCCTGTCCTCCTAGTCTTCTACTTCCTATCGTCCTATTCTTCTACTTCCTGTCCTCCTAGTCTTCTACTTCCTATCGTCCTATTCTTCTACTTCCTGTCCTCCTAGTCTTCTACTTCCTGTCCTCTTGGTCTTCTACTTCCTGTCCTCCTAGTCTTCTACTTCCTGTCCTCCTAATCTTCTACTTCTTGTCCTGGTATTCTACTTCCTGTCCTCCTAGTCTTCTACTTACCGTCCTCCTAGTCTTCTACTTTCTGTCCTCCTAGGCTTCTAGTTCATGTCCTCCTAGTCTTTTACTTTCTGTCCTCCTAGTCCTCTACTTTCTGTTCTCCTAGTCTTCTACTTCCTGTCCTCCTGGTCTTCTACTTCCTGTCTTCCTAGTCCTCTACTTCCTGTCCTCCTATTCCTCTACTTTCTGTCCTTCTAGTCCTGTACTTCCTGTCCTAGTCCTGTACTTCCTGTCCTCCTAGTCCTCTACTTTCTGTCCTCTAGTCTTCTACTTCTGTCCTCCTAGTCTTTTACTTTCTGTCCTCCTAGTCTTCTACTTCCTGTCCTCCTAGTAATGTACTTCCTGTCCTCCTAGTCCTCTACTTTCTGTCCTCCTAGTCTTCTACTTCCTGTCCTCCTAGTCCTGTACTTCCTGTCCTCCTAGTCCTGTACTTTCTGTCCTCCTAGTCTTCTACTTCCTGTCCTCCTAATCTTCTACTTCCTGTCCTCCTAGTCTTCTACTTTCTGTCTCCTAGTCTTCTACTTCTGTCCTCCTAATCTTCTACTTCTTGTCCTCCTAGTCTTCTACTTCCTGTCCTCTAGTCTTCTACTTCCTGTCCTCTAGTCTTCACTTCCTGTCCTCTAGTCTTCTACTTCCTGTCTCCTAGTCTTCTACTTCCTGTCCTCCTAGTCTTCTACTTCCTGTCCTCCTAGTCTTCTACTTCCTGTCCTCCTAGTCCTCTTCTTCCTGTCCTCTAGTCTTCTACTTCCTGTCTTCCTAGTCTTCTACTTCCTGTTCCTAGTCTTCTACTTCTTGTCCTCCTAGTCTCTTCTTCCTGTCCTCCTAGTCTTCTAATTCCTGTCCTCTAGTCTTCTACTTCTTGTCCTCCTAGTCTACTTCCTGTCCTCTAGTCTTCTACTTCCTGTCCTCCTACTCTTCTACTTCTTGTCCTCCTAGTCTCTTCTTCCTGTCTCTTAGTCCTCTTGTTCCTGTCCTCCTAGTCTTCTACTCCCTGTCCTCCTAGTCTTCTACTTCCTGTCCTCCTACTCTTCTACTTCCTGTCCTCCTAGTCCTCTTCTTCCTGTCCTCCTAGTCTTCTACTTCCTGTCCTCCTACTCTTCTACTTCCTGTCCTCCTACTCTTCTACTTCCTGTCCTCCTTGTCTTCTACTTCCTGTCCTCCTGGTCTTCTTCCTCCTGTCCTGGTCTTCTACTTCCTGTCCTCCTGGTCTTCTACCTCCTGTCCTGGTCTTCTACTTCATTTCCTCCTGGTCTTCTACCTCCTGTCCTGGTCTTCTACTTCCTGTCCTCCTGGTCTTCTTCTTCCTGTCCTCCTAGTGTTCTACTTCATGTCATTCTAACCTTCTACTTCCTGTCCTCCTGGTCTTCTACTTCCTGTCCTCCTGTCCTAGTCTTCTACTTCCTGTCTTCATGGTCTTTTATTTCCTGTCCTCCTAGTCCTCTACTTCCTGTTCTGGTCTTCTACTTCCTGTCCTCCTAGTATTCTAATTCGTGTTCTAGTCTTTACTTCTGGTCCTCCTAGTCCTCTAATCCCTGTCCTGGTCTTCTACTTCCTGTCCTCCTAGTATTCTAACTCTTGTCCTAGTCTTTTACTTCTGGTCCTCCTAGTCCTCTACTTCCTGTCCTGGACTTCTACTTTCTATCCTCCTAGTCTTCCACTTCCTGTCCTCCTAGTCTTCTACTTCCTGTCCTCCTACTCTTCTACTTCCTGTCCTCCTACTCTTCTACTTCCTGTCCTCCTTGTCTTCTACTTCCTGTCCTCCTGGTCTTCTTCCTCCTGTCCTGGTCTTCTACTTCCTGTCCTCCTGGTCTTCTACCTCCTGTCCTGGTCTTCTACTTCATTTCCTCCTGGTCTTCTACCTCCTGTCCTGGTCTTCTACTTCCTGTCCTCCTGGTCTTCTTCTTCCTGTCCTCCTAGTGTTCTACTTCATGTCATTCTAACCTTCTACTTCCTGTCCTCCTGGTCTTCTACTTCCTGTCCTCCTGTCCTAGTCTTCTACTTCCTGTCTTCATGGTCTTTTATTTCCTGTCCTCCTAGTCCTCTACTTCCTGTTCTGGTCTTCTACTTCCTGTCCTCCTAGTATTCTAATTCGTGTTCTAGTCTTTACTTCTGGTCCTCCTAGTCCTCTAATCCCTGTCCTGGTCTTCTACTTCCTGTCCTCCTAGTATTCTAACTCTTGTCCTAGTCTTTTACTTCTGGTCCTCCTAGTCCTCTACTTCCTGTCCTGGACTTCTACTTTCTATCCTCCTAGTCTTCCACTTCCTGTCCTCCTAGTCTTCTACTTCCTGTCCTCCCAGTCCTGTACTTCCTGTTCTCCTAATCTTCTACTTCCTGTCCTCCTTGTCTTCTACTTCCTGTCCTCCTGGTCTTCTACTTCCTGTCCTCCTAGTCTTCTCCTTCCTGTCCTCCTAGTCTTCTACTTCCTGTCCTCCTACTCTTCTACTTCCTGTCCTCCTAGTCTTCTACTTCCTGTCGTAGTTTTCTACTTCCTGTCCTAGTCTTCTACTTCCTGTCCTCCTAGTCTTCTACTTCCTGTCCTCCTTCTCTTCTACTTCCTGTTCTCCTAGTCTTCTACTTCCTGTCGTAGTCTTCTACTTCCTGTTCTCCTAGTCTTCTACTTCCTGTCCTGGTCTTCTACTTCCTGTCCTCCTAGCCTTCTACTTCCTGTTCTCCTAGTCTTCTACTTCCTGTCCTCATAGTCTTCTACTTCCTGTCCTCCTGGTCTTCTACTTCCTGTCCTCCTAGTCTTTAATTCCTGTCCTCCTAGTCTTCTACTTCCTGTCCTGGTCTTCTACTTCCTGTCCTCCTAGTCTTCTACTTCCTGTTCTCCTAGTCCTCTACTTCCTGTACTCCTGGTCTTCTACTTCCTGTCCTCCTATTCTTTTACTTCCTGTCCTGCTAGTCTTCTACTTCCTGTACTCCTGGTATTCTACTTCCTGTCCTCCTATTCTTCTACTTCCTGTCCTCCTAGTCTTCTACTTCCTATCGTCCTATTCTTCTACTTCCTGTCCTCCTAGTCTTCTACTTCCTATCGTCCTATTCTTCTACTTCCTGTCCTCCTAGTCTTCTACTTCCTGTCCTCCTAGTCTTCTACTTCCTATCGTCCTATTCTTCTACTTCCTGTCCTCCTAGTCTTCTACTTCCTGTCCTCTTGGTCTTCTACTTCCTGTCCTCCTAGTCTTCTACTTCCTGTCCTCCTAATCTTCTACTTCTTGTCCTGGTATTCTACTTCCTGTCCTCCTAGTCTTCTACTTACCGTCCTCCTAGTCTTCTACTTTCTGTCCTCCTAGGCTTCTAGTTCATGTCCTCCTAGTCTTTTACTTTCTGTCCTCCTAGTCCTCTACTTTCTGTTCTCCTAGTCTTCTACTTCCTGTCCTCCTGGTCTTCTACTTCCTGTCTTCCTAGTCCTCTACTTCCTGTCCTCCTATTCCTCTACTTTCTGTCCTTCTAGTCCTGTACTTCCTGTCCTCCTAGTCCTGTACTTCCTGTCCTCCTAGTCCTCTACTTTCTGTCCTCCTAGTCTTCTACTTCCTGTTCTCCTAGTCTTCTACTTTCTGTCCTCCTAGTCTTCTACTTCCTGTCCTCCTAGTAATGTACTTCCTGTCCTCCTAGTCCTCTACTTTCTGTCCTCCTAGTCTTCTACTTCCTGTCCTCCTAGTCCTGTACTTCCTGTCCTCCTAGTCCTGTACTTTCTGTCCTCCTAGTCTTCTACTTCCTGTCCTCCTAATCTTCTACTTCCTGTCCTGCTAGTCTTCTACTTCCTGTACTCCTGGTATTCTACTTCCTGTCCTCCTAGTCTTCTACTTCTTGTCCTCCTAGTCTTCTACTTCCTATCGTCCTATTCTTCTACTTCCTGTCCTCCTAGTCTTCTACTTCCTATCGTCCTATTCTTCTACTTCCTGTCCTCCTAGTCTTCTACTTCCTGTCCTCCTAGTCTTCTACTTCCTGTCCTCCTAGTCTTTACTTCCTGTCCTCCTAGTCTTCTACTTCCTGTCCTCTTGGTCTTCTACTTCCTGTCCTCTAGTCTTCTACTTCCTGTCCTCCTAGTCTTCTACCTCCTGTCCTGGTATTCTACTTCCTGTCCTCTAGTCTTCTACTTACCGTCCTCCTAGTCTTCTACTTTCTGTCCTCCTAGGCTTCTAGTTCATGTCCTCCTAGTCTTTTACTTTCTGTCCTCCTAGTCCTCTACTTTCTGTTCTCCTAGTCTTCTACTTCCTGTCCTCCTGGTCTTCTACTTCCTGTCTTCCTAGTCCTCTACTTCCTGTCCTCCTATTCCTCTACTTTCTGTCCTTCTAGTCCTGTACTTCCTGTCCTCCTAGTCCTGTACTTCCTGTCCTCCTAGTCCTCTACTTTCTGTCCTCCTAGTCTTCTACTTCCTGTTCTCCTAGTCTTCTACTTTCTGTCCTCCTAGTCTTCTACTTCCTGTCCTCCTAGTAATGTACTTCCTGTCCTCCTAGTCCTCTACTTTCTGTCCTCCTAGTCTTCTACTTCCTGTCCTCCTAGTCCTGTACTTCCTGTCCTCCTAGTCCTGTACTTTCTGTCCTCCTAGTCTTCTACTTCCTGTCCTCCTAATCTTCTACTTCCTGTCCTCCTAGTCTTCTACTTTCTGTCCTCCTAGTCTTCTACTTCTCGTCCTCCTAGTCTTCTACTTCTTGTCCTCCTAGTCTTCTACTTCCTGTCCTCCTAGTCTTCTACTTCCTGTCCTCCTAGTCTTCTACTTCCTGTCCTCCTAGTTCTACTTCCTGTCCTAGTCTTCTACTTCCTGTCCTCCTAGTCTTCTACTTCCTGTCCTCCTAGTCTTCTACTTCCTGTCCTCCTAGTCCTCTTCTTCCTGTCCTCCTAGTCTTCTACTTCCTGTCTTCCTAGTCTTCTACTTCCTGTCCTCCTAGTCTTCTACTTCTTGTCCTCCTAGTCTTCTACTTCCTGTCCTCCTAGTCTTCTACTTCCTGTCCTCCTAGTCTTCTACTTCCTGTCCTCCTAGTCTTCTACTTCTTGTCCTCCTAGTCTTCTACTTCCTGTCCTCCTAGTCTTCTACTTCCTGTCCTCCTAGTCTTCTACTTCCTGTCCTCCTAGTCCTCTTCTTCCTGTCCTCCTAGTCTTCTACTTCCTGTCTTCCTAGTCTTCTACTTCCTGTCCTCCTAGTCTTCTACTTCTTGTCCTCCTAGTCTTCTACTTCCTGTCCTCCTAGTCTTCTACTTCCTGTCCTCCTAGTCTTCTACTTCCTGTCCTCCTAGTCTTCTACTTCTTGTCCTCCTAGTCTTCTACTTCCTGTCCTCCTAGTCTTCTACTTCCTGTCCTCCTAGTATTCTACTTCCTGTCCTAGTCCTCTTCTTCCTGTCCTCCTAGTCTTCTACTTCCTGTCTTCCTAGTCTTCTACTTCCTGTCCTCCTAGTCTTCTACTTCTTGTCCTCCTAGTCTTCTACTTCCTGTCCTCCTAGTCTTCTAATTCCTGTCCTCCTAGTCTTCTACTTCTTGTCCTCCTAGTCTTCTACTTCCTGTCCTCCTAGTCTTCTACTTCCTGTCCTCCTACTCTTCTACTTCTTGTCCTCCTAGTCCTCTTCTTCCTGTCCTCTTAGTCCTCTTGTTCCTGTCCTCCTAGTCTTCTACTCCCTGTCCTCCTAGTCTTCTACTTCCTGTCCTCCTACTCTTCTACTTCCTGTCCTCCTAGTCCTCTTCTTCCTGTCCTCCTAGTCTTCTACTTCCTGTCCTCCTACTCTTCTACTTCCTGTCCTCCTACTCTTCTACTTCCTGTCCTCCTTGTCTTCTACTTCCTGTCCTCCTGGTCTTCTTCCTCCTGTCCTGGTCTTCTACTTCCTGTCCTCCTGGTCTTCTACCTCCTGTCCTGGTCTTCTACTTCATTTCCTCCTGGTCTTCTACCTCCTGTCCTGGTCTTCTACTTCCTGTCCTACTGGTCTTCTTCTTCCTGTCCTCCTAGTGTTCTACTTCATGTCATTCTAACCTTCTACTTCCTGTCCTCTGGTCTTTACTTCCTGTCCTCCTGTCCTAGTCTTCTACTTCCTGTCTTCATGGTCTTTTATTTCCTGTCTCCTAGTCCTCTACTTCCTGTTCTGGTCTTCTACTTCCTGTCCTCCTAGTATTCTAATTCGTGTTCTAGTCTTTACTTCTGGTCCTCCTAGTCCTCTAATCCCTGTCCTGGTCTTCTACTTCCTGTCCTCCTAGTATTCTAACTCTTGTCCTAGTCTTTTACTTCTGGTCCTCCTAGTCCTCTACTTCCTGTCCTGGACTTCTACTTTCTATCCTCCTAGTCTTCCACTTCCTGTCCTCCTAGTCTTCTACTTCCTGTCCTCCCAGTCCTGTACTTCCTGTTCTCCTAATCTTCTACTTCCTGTCCTCCTTGTCTTCTACTTCCTGTCCTCCTGGTCTTCTACTTCCTGTCCTCCTAGTCTTCTCCTTCCTGTCCTCCTAGTCTACTACTTCCTGTCCTCATGGTCTTTTATTTCCTGTCCTCCTAGTCCTCTACTTCCTGTCCTGGTCTACTACTTCCTGTCCTCCTAGTATTCTAATTCTTGTCCTAGTCTTTTACTTCTGGTCCTCCTAGTCCTCTTCTTCCTGTCCTCCTACTCTTCTACTTCCTGTCCTCCTAGTCTTCTACTTCCTGTCCTCCTAGTCTTCTGCTTCCTGTCCTCCTTCTCTTCTACTTCCTGTTCTACTAGTCTTCTATTTCCTGTCCTCCTGGTCTCCTACTTCCTGTCCTCCTAGTCTTCTACTTCTTGTTCTCCTAGTCTTCTACTTCCTGTCCTCCTAGTCTTCTACTTCCTGTCCTCCTAGTCTTCTACTTCCTGTCCTCCTAGTCTTCTACTTCCTGTTCTCCTAGTCTTCTACTTCCTGTCCTCCTTCTCTTCTACTTCCTGTCCTCCTAGTCTTCTACTTCCTGTCCTCCTGGTCTTCTATTTCCTGTCCTCCTGGTCTCCTACTTCCTGTCCTCCTTCTCTTCTACTTCCTGTTCTACTAGTCTTCTACTTCCTGTCCTAGTCTTCTACTTCCTGTCGTAGTCTTCTATTTCCTGTCCTCCTAGTCTTCTACTTCCTGTACTCCTAGTCTTCTACTTCCTGTCGTAGTTTTCTACTTACTGTCCTCCTAGTCTTCTACTTCCTGTCCTCCTAGTCTTCTACTTCCTGTCCTCCTTCTCTCCTACTTCCTGTCCTCCTTCTCTTCTACTTCCTGTTCTACTAGTCTTCTACTTCCTGTCCTCCTAGTCTTCTACTTCCTGTCGTAGTCTTCTATTTCCTGTCCTCCTAGTCTTCTACTTCCTGTACTCCTAGTCTTCTACTTCCTGTCGTAGTTTTCTACTTACTGTCCTCCTAGTCTTCTACTTCCTGTCCTCCTAGTCTTCTACTTCCTGTCCTCCTAGTCTTCTACTTCCTGTTCTCCTAGTCCTCTACTTCCTGTACTCCTGGTCTTCTACTTCCTGTCCTCCTATTCTTTTACTTCCTGTCCTGCTAGTCTTCTACTTCCTGTACTCCTGGTATTCTACTTCCTGTCCTCCTATTCTTCTACTTCCTGTCCTCCTAGTCTTCTACTTCCTATCGTCCTATTCTTCTACTTCCTGTCCTCCTAGTCTTCTACTTCCTATCGTCCTATTCTTCTACTTCCTGTCCTCCTAGTCTTCTACTTCCTGTCCTCCTAGTCTTCTACTTCCTATCGTCCTATTCTTCTACTTCCTGTCCTCCTAGTCTTCTACTTCCTGTCCTCTTGGTCTTCTACTTCCTGTCCTCCTAGTCTTCTACTTCCTGTCCTCCTAATCTTCTACTTCTTGTCCTGGTATTCTACTTCCTGTCCTCCTAGTCTTCTACTTACCGTCCTCCTAGTCTTCTACTTTCTGTCCTCCTAGGCTTCTAGTTCATGTCCTCCTAGTCTTTTACTTTCTGTCCTCCTAGTCCTCTACTTTCTGTTCTCCTAGTCTTCTACTTCCTGTCCTCCTGGTCTTCTACTTCCTGTCTTCCTAGTCCTCTACTTCCTGTCCTCCTAGTCCTCTACTTTCTGTCCTTCTAGTCCTGTACTTCCTGTCCTCCTAGTCCTGTACTTCCTGTCCTCCTAGTCCTCTACTTTCTGTCCTCCTAGTCTTCTACTTCCTGTTCTCCTAGTCTTCTACTTTCTGTCCTCCTAGTCTTCTACTTCCTGTCCTCCTAGTAATGTACTTCCTGTCCTCCTAGTCCTCTACTTTCTGTCCTCCTAGTCTTCTACTTCCTGTCCTCCTAGTCCTGTACTTCCTGTCCTCCTAGTCCTGTACTTTCTGTCCTCCTAGTCTTCTACTTCCTGTCCTCCTAATCTTCTACTTCCTGTCCTCCTAGTCTTCTACTTTCTGTCCTCCTAGTCTTCTACTTCTCGTCCTCCTAGTCTTCTACTTCTTGTCCTCTAGTCTTCTACTTCCTGTCCTCCTAGTCTTCTACTTCCTGTCCTCCTAGTCTTCTACTTCCTGTCCTCCTAGTCTTCTACTTCTTGTCCTCCTAGTCTTCTACTTCCTGTCCTCCTAGTCTTCTACTTCCTGTCCTCCTAGTCTTCTACTTCCTGTCCTCCTAGTCCTCTTCTTCCTGTCCTAGTCTTCTACTTCCTGTCCTCCTAGTCTTCTACTTCTGTCCTCTAGTCTTCTACTTCTTGTCCTCCTAGTCTTCTACTTCCTGTCCTCTAGTCTTCTAATTCCTGTCCTCCTAGTCTTCTACTTCTTGTCCTCCTAGTCTTCTACTTCTGTCCTCCTAGTCTTCTACTTCCTGTCCTCCTACTCTTCTACTTCTTGTCCTCCTAGTCCTCTTCTTCCTGTCCTCTTAGTCCTCTTGTTCCTGTCCTCCTAGTCTTCTACTCCCTGTCCTCCTAGTCTTCTACTTCCTGTCCTCCTACTCTTCTACTTCCTGTCCTCCTAGTCCTCTTCTTCCTGTCCTCCTAGTCTTCTACTTCCTGTCCTCCTACTCTTCTACTTCCTGTCCTCCTACTCTTCTACTTCCTGTCCTCCTAGTCTTTACTTCCTGTCCTCCTGGTCTTCTTCCTCCTGTCCTGGTCTTGTAAGGCAATCCCTCCGTGTAGTTTGTCTTGTATGTCTTGTAAGGCAATCCCTCCGTGTAGTTTGTCCTGTATGTCTTGCAAGGCAATCCCTCCGTGTAGTTTGTCCTGTATGAAAGTTGTATGTTGTATAATGTGTGTTGTGTTTGTGAAGATAAAATTCTGCTGTTTGTTGATTTCCTTGATTGTCTGTTGTGGAGGGTCTAGTCCTGTGGCGGTGTATAAAAGTTTTGGAATGATGCATGTGTTTACTATGATACTTCTACCAAAAATTGTTGCTGTTTTGTATCTGTATCTTTGTAACATGTCTGTGATGTTTGATACGAGGTTGTTCCATGTGGGGTTTTGTGTTTTGTCTGGGTGTGATGAGAAGGTGATGCCGTACACTTTGATAATGTCTGTGTGCGGGAGACGAAAGGGGAAGTCCCTTTTATCTCGCTGTCTGCCTCTGCCCATGACGATTGACTTCTGTTTGGCTCCGCTACCCTGACCCAACTCTGTGAAGGTGTCTAAGAAGTGAGTTATTGATCTGTCCGTTGGTGGGAAGAAGATCGTGTCGTCCGCGTACGCGAACAACTTTCTCTCTCCCTTGCCAGGTACGAAAGTTCCCTGGATTGTTGTGTCTTGTCTGATCTTCTCTAGAAGTGGTTCTAGAGTGAGTATGTACAGTAAAGGAGAGAGGGGGCAGCCCTGTCTCACTGATCTAGTTAGCCTGAAAGTCTCTGTGAGCGTGTGGTTTACTAAAACTTTGCTCTCAGGTTTGGAATATAGAATATGAATCCAGTCTCTGAAGTAGTTCCCTATGTGACAGTATAGTGATTTTTTTCCCTAATGTGGAGGTTAGCTGAGGCAGTTTGGTATTTAAAAGTTGGGTTTTGACAGTTATGTCTCGCACATTGTTATGTTCCCTACCCTCTTAGCTTGGGGCTTGTGCATTTCGTGCTGGCCAGTGAGCACATGCAAGTAGAGACTGGTCAGGTGATCAGTTATGAAAATGAGATTTTGGTCAGTCGAGATCCTTCTAGTATGTCTTATCGTATATCCTTCCCGTGCCATTAAACGTCACATAGGGCTCGCAAAGTAGTTCGCCAATTTCTCCTGTCTTCGGCGAGTCTTTCAACCTCATCAAAGGATTGTATGCCTGTTAAGTTGGCCTCTCTTAACAATGTCCTCTTCAGAGTTTCACGCGGTCTGTCTCTTTTTCTTTGGTCTGTTGTGTTCCACTTGATAGCTTGTTTTGGGATTCTCTGACTGTTTCTTCTCATCACGTGACCAACATATGTCCATCTCTTTTCCTGATAACCCATGAGATTGGTTGTTGTTCAGTCATCTGTCTTATCTCTGCATTGTTCTTGAATTCGTTCCACGTGATGCCGAGTATTTTCCTTATGCATTTGTTTAAAACAAGAGTTTAATTTTTTTCTATATCTTTAGTTGTTTTTCAGCTTTCGCATGCATAAATGAGGGTGGATATTACATTTGAATTGAATAGTCTTAACTTGGTTTTGTGCTTATAACATTTTAATGATGTTTGTTGCTGTCATCATCAGAGTGATGTTTGTTGCTGTCATCATCAGAGTGATGTTTGTTGCTGTCATCATCAGAGTGATGTTTGTTGCTGTCATCATCAGAGTGATGTTTGTCGCTGTCATCATCAGAGTGATGTTTGTCGCTGTCATCATCAGAGTGATGTTTGTCGCTGTCATCATCAGAGTGATGTTTGTCGCTGTCATCATCAGAGTGATGTTTGTCGCTGTCATCATCAGAGTGATGTTTGTCGCTGTCATCATCAGAGTGATGTTTGTTGCTGTCATCATCAGAGTGATGTTTGTTGCTGTCATCATCAGAGTGATGTTTGTTGCTGTCATCATCAGAGTGATGTTTGTTGCTGTCATCATCAGAGTGATGTTTGTTGCTGTCATCATCAGAGTGATGTTTGTTGCTGTCATCATCAGAGTGATGTTTGTCGCTGTCATCACGTGACACTTGTGTGTGTAGTTTTTTTCTGCTTTTCTTTTTGGTTTAATTTTAATTATTTTTTTGTTTTATTAATTTTTTTAATGGATCTAAAAAAGCAGGATTTGTGTAAACAGGGTTTGGTTTTCTTATGTGTTTCCTCCAATTTTTAGAGATTTCTTCTGGTATTATCTCTCTTCCTCTTTCTCTCTCTCTCTTCCTCTTCATCTCTCCAGTATTTATCTTTCTCTCTGGAGATGTACATGGTTTTTTTTTGTGCCAAAAGCCTTTTCTTTCTCTCCTGGGATGTACTGAAGCCCTGTTTTTTTAAACCCTTTCTTGCTTCTCTCTCTCTCTCTCTCTCTCTCTCTCTCTCTCTCTCAGTCCATTGTTATACTGATTTTTTGTTGATACAGACCTTGGAAGGTGGCTAGAATAAACGTACAGAAATAAAACCGAGCTCCTGTTTCTACACGTCCACAGCAAGAACCTGAACTCTCCAAGCAGGGCCAGTAACTTGGTGGGTGTGTCCGCCTGAGACTAGTGATTGTACTCAACATTATGGCTTTGTGGATGTCTGCTTGTTGTGCTGTGTGTGTTTATACGGCGTTCTGTAGTGTTCTTACGGTGATTGCTACCGTTCTGCATTCATCGAAAATGTGTTCTTCTGTTTCTAGTGTGTTTCTCTTGCATAGGTAACAACGTGCCATGTTAGTGTGTGGTAGTCTGTGTGTGGTAGTCTGTATGTGGTAGGTGCCATGTTAGTGTGTGGTAGTCTGTGTGTGGTAGTCTGTGTGTGGTATGTGCCATGTTAGTGTGTGGTAGTCTGTGTGTGGTATGTGCCATGTTAGTGTGTGGTAGTCTGTGTGTGGTAATCTGTGTGTGGTAGTCTGTATGTGGTAGGTGCCATGTTAGTGTGTGGTAGTCTGTGTGTGTGGTAGTCTGTGTGTGGTAGTCTGTATGTGGTAGGTGCCATGTTAGTGTGTGATAGTCTGTGTATGGTAGTCTGTGTGTGGTAGTCTGTGTGTGGTAGTCTGTGTGTGGTAGGTGCCATGTTAGTGTGTGGTAGTCTGTGTGTGGTAGTCTGTGTGTGGTATGTGCCATGTTAGTGTGTGGTATGTGCCATGTTAGTGTGTGGTAGTCTGTGTGTGGTAATCTGTGTGTGGTAGTCTGTGTGTGGTAGGTGCCATGTTAGTGTGTGGTAGTCTGTGTGTGGTAGGTGCCATGTTAGTGTGTGGTAGTTAGTGTGTGGTAGTCTGTGTGTGGTAGGTGCCATGTTAGTGTGTGGTAGTCTGTGTGTGGTAGGTGCCATGTTAGTGTGTGGTAGTTAGTGTGTGGTAGTCTGTGTGTGGTAGGTGCCATGTTGTATATGAGTCTGAAAGTGATTTCTCTGGCTTTTTGTCGATGATCTTAAGATGGAGGTTTTGGTACATGTCGGTGTAGCCTAGTACGGGGTATCTGTGTCCTCTCCTAATCCTAAGCTGTAACGGCGGTGCCTGGTTTCTGACCAAATGTTTGTATATGTTGTTTGTCTTGCAGTGAATGTTTCGTGTCCTGGCATTGCTTGTATGCAGTTTTTGTAGAAGGGTGCCAGAGTGGTGTGGCTGCGAGTTGTTTGGTGGGACTAAGTTTGATAGTCTAAGTCCCATGTAGTAGTGAGATAGCGGGTGCTGGTTTGGTAGGACTAAGTTTGATAGTCTAAGTCCCATGTAGTAGTGAGATAGCGGGTGCTGGTTTGGTAGGACTAAGTTTGATAGTCTAAGTCCCATGTAGTAGTGAGCTAGCGGGTGCTGGTTTGGTAGGACTAAGTTTGATAAGTTTGATAGTCTAAGTCCCATGTAGTAGTGAGATAGCGGGTGCTGGTTTGGTAGGACTAAGTTTGATAAGTTTGATAGTCTAAGTCCCATGTAGTAGTGAGCTAGTGGGTGCTGGTTTGGTAGGACTAAGTTTGATAGTCTAAGTCCCATGTAGTAGTGAGCTAGCGGGTGCTGGTTTGGTAGGACTAAGTTTGATAAGTTTGATAGTCTAAGTCCCATGTAGTAGTGAGCTAGTGGGTGCTGGTTTGGTAGGACTAAGTTTGATAGTCTAAGTCCCATGTAGTAGTGAGATAGCGGGTGCTGGTTTGGTAGGACTAAGTTTGATAAGTTTGATAGTCTAAGTCCCATGTAGTAGTGAGCTAGTGGGTGCTGGTTTGGTAGGACTAAGTTTGATAGTCTAAGTCCCATGTAGTAGTGAGCTAACGGGTGCTGGTTTGGTAGGACTAAGTTTGATAGTCTAAGTCCCATGTAGTAGTGAGCTAGCGGGTGCTGGTTTGGTAGGACTAAGTTTGATAGTCTAAGTCCCATGTAGTAGTGAGCTAGCGGGTGCTGGTTTGGTAGGACTAAGTTTGATAGTCTAAGTCCCATGTAGTAGTGAGCTAGCGGGTGCTGGTTTGGTAGGACTAAGTTTGATAGTCTAAGTCCCATGTAGTAGTGAGCTAGTGGGTGCTGGTTTGGTAGGACTAAGTTTGATAGTCTAAGTCCTATGTAGTAGTGAGCTAGCGGGTGCTGGTTTGGTGGGACTAAGTTTGATAGTCTAAGTCCCATGTAGTAGTGAGCTAGCGGTGCTGGTTTGGTAGGACTAAGTTGATAGTCTAAGTCCCATGTAGTAGTGAGCTAGCGGGTGCTGGTTTGGTGGGACTAAGTTTGATAGTCTAAGTCCCATGTAGTAGTGAGCTAGCGGGTGCTGGTTTGGTAGGACTAAGTTTGATAGTCTAAGTCCCATGTAGTAGTGAGCTAGTGGGTGCTGGTTTGGTAGGACTAAGTTTGATAGTCTAAGTCCTATGTAGTAGTGAGCTAGTGGGTGCTGGTTTGGTAGGACTAAGTTTGATAAGTTTGATAGTCTAAGTCCCATGTAGTAGTGAGCTAGCGGGTGTTGGTTTGGGTGTTTGATGATGCGACCTACGTGGCTGATTCTGAATGCTTGTAGTTTGTCCTGTATGTCTTGTAAGGCAATCCCTCCGTGTAGTTTGTCTTGTATGTCTTGTAAGGCAATCCCTCCGTGTAGTTTGTCCTGTATGTCTTGTAAGGCAATCCCTCCGTGTAGTTTGTCTTGTATGTCTTGTAAGGCAATCCCTCCGTGTAGTTTGTCCTGTATGTCTTGCAAGGCAATCCCTCCGTGTAGTTTGTCCTGTATGAAAGTTGTATGTTGTATAATGTGTGTTGTGTTTGTGAAGATAAAATTCTGCTGTTTGTTGATTTCCTTGATTGTCTGTTGTGGAGGGTCTAGTCCTGTGGCGGTGTATAAAAGTTTTGGAATGATGCATGTGTTTACTATGATACTTCTACCAAAAATTGTTGCTGTTTTGTATCTGTATCTTTGTAACATGTCTGTGATGTTTGATACGAGGTTGTTCCATGTGGGGTTTTGTGTTTTGTCTGGGTGTGATGAGAAGGTGATGCCGTACACTTTGATAATGTCTGTGTGCGGGAGACGAAAGGGGAAGTCCCTTTTATCTCGCTGTCTGCCTCTGCCCATGACGATTGACTTCTGTTTGGCTCCGCTACCCTGACCCAACTCTGTGAAGGTGTCTAAGAAGTGAGTTATTGATCTGTCCGTTGGTGGGAAGAAGATCGTGTCGTCCGCGTACGCGAACAACTTTCTCTCTCCCTTGCCAGGTACGAAAGTTCCCTGGATTGTTGTGTCTTGTCTGATCTTCTCTAGAAGTGGTTCTAGAGTGAGTATGTACAGTAAAGGAGAGAGGGGGCAGCCCTGTCTCACTGATCTAGTTAGCCTGAAAGTCTCTGTGAGCGTGTGGTTTACTAAAACTTTGCTCTCAGGTTTGGAATATAGAATATGAATCCAGTCTCTGAAGTAGTTCCCTATGTGACAGTATAGTGATTTTTTTCCCTAATGTGGAGGTTAGCTGAGGCAGTTTGGTATTTAAAAGTTGGGTTTTGACAGTTATGTCTCGCACATTGTTATGTTCCCTACCCTCTTAGCTTGGGGCTTGTGCATTTCGTGCTGGCCAGTGAGCACATGCAAGTAGAGACTGGTCAGGTGATCAGTTATGAAAATGAGATTTTGGTCAGTCGAGATCCTTCTAGTATGTCTTATCGTATATCCTTCCCGTGCCATTAAACGTCACATAGGGCTCGCAAAGTAGTTCGCCAATTTCTCCTGTCTTCGGCGAGTCTTTCAACCTCATCAAAGGATTGTATGCCTGTTAAGTTGGCCTCTCTTAACAATGTCCTCTTCAGAGTTTCACGCGGTCTGTCTCTTTTTCTTTGGTCTGTTGTGTTCCACTTGATAGCTTGTTTTGGGATTCTCTGACTGTTTCTTCTCATCACGTGACCAACATATGTCCATCTCTTTTCCTGATAACCCATGAGATTGGTTGTTGTTCAGTCATCTGTCTTATCTCTGCATTGTTCTTGAATTCGTTCCACGTGATGCCGAGTATTTTCCTTATGCATTTGTTTAAAACAAGAGTTTAATTTTTTTCTATATCTTTAGTTGTTTTTCAGCTTTCGCATGCATAAATGAGGGTGGATATTACATTTGAATTGAATAGTCTTAACTTGGTTTTTGTGCTTATAACATTTTAATGCCGTTTGTTCTCAAGATTCTTGAAGATTGATGCTGCTTTTGCAATTATAATTCTAGTGTCACCATCCTGGTCTATGTAGCTGCCAAGGTATGCAGATTAATTGACTTCTTCAATATCTGTCCCTTCTACATGTATTTTTCCATTTTGATTAATAGGAAGTTTCATTATTTTTGTTTTGTCCTTGTTAATTTCAAGTCCTATTTTGCAAGCCAGTTAAGGCGGAATATCTGTTTTTTTCTTGCATGGAATTCACATTGTTACTGATAAGAGTTATGTCATCAGCAAAATCAAGATATTCTAGTTGGGTCCCATGTACCCAGTCAATACCTGTGTTACCTGTGCAGCATTTTGTCATTATGAAATCTATTGTAATCCCAAAAAGTAAAGGAGACAGTATACATCCTTGTTTCATACCTGTTTCAGTCTGGAACCATTCACTCATCCCTTCTTCTGTTTTGACTGCACAAACATATCCATTGTAGAAGTTCTTAATGATGTTGACAATTTTAGATGGTATTCCATATATACTTAACATTCTCTACAATGAATCTCTGTATATGCTATCAAATGCCTTTTTAAAGTCTATGCAGTTCAGTATTAATGGTTTCTGCTTTTCAATATGTTCTTCAAGTATTATTCCGAGAGCAAAGATCTGGTCAAGACAGCTTCTCCCTTTTTGAAATCCTGCTTGTTCTTCTCTCATTGCGGTATCCACTATATCGTTAAGTCTATTCAAAATGACCTTGCAAAATACTTTTGACACAACTGATATTAAGGTTACTCCTCTCCAGTTGTTACAGTCACTAAAGTTGCCTTTTATTGGTATTTTAACAATGATTCCTTTTTTCCATTTAGAAGGGACCTTTTCTTCTTTCCAAATCTTAAACATTTTCTGTAGTTGTCTCATGTTGTCACTATTGATAACTTTTAGCATTTCGGCTGTTATTTCATCTTCACCTGCAGCTTTGTTATTAGCCATTAAATTCACTGCTGTTTCAATTTCATGCAATTTAATGTCATCTAGGTTGACATTTATTTGTGGGGCTGGTAAGTTGGTTTCAAGGTTTAACAATTGTTTTGGGTGTGGTCGATTAAGTATTTCTTGGAAGTGTTCAGACCAACTTTGCTTTTGGTCTTTACTTGATGTTAATAGGATTCCAGTTTTGCTAAGGATCGGTCTTTCTTTAGATGTAATATTACCTGTTAGCCTCTTTTGTATGTTATATAAAGTTTTGCTGTCTCCTGTTTTTGCTGCTTTTTCTGCCTCTTTCGCCATATTGTCTATGTATTCTCTTTTATCCCATCTAGCTGAACTTTTTACTTTCTTATCTATTTCTTTATATGTTGCTTTCGCCAAATCTTTTTCAAGATCTGTTTTTGCATCAACATGTCTAATTTGACTGCTCGTCTTTCATGTATGTACTTCCAATAATAGTAATAATAATAATACTATCATAACTTACAAGGCACTATCTTACATTATTAGGAGATTGTAAAACTTATTAGGAAAAATAGTGCTGTAAAAGAAATGTTCTTTATTAACAATTGTTTCACAGTTCTAAATAAAAGTTTTGTCTCACGTCATTTTTGCCTGGCTACATCTAGTCTAAGTATACCGAGGATAACCGCAGAAAATCTCTGGCCAATTATTTATGGTCAAAATGATGAGAATGAATCCCAATACTTAATAAGACAAATGTGATGTTGGAGAGGGTGAGAGAGAGAGAGAGAGGTATGGAGGGAGACAGAATGAATGAATGATCTTTATTTTTAAAGGGTAAAGAATTGGGCACGCTGACCCGTCTTACATTCTGCACTTCATCACCCTATCCTTCAGCGAGAGAGAGGGAGAGAGAGAGAGAGAAGAGAGAATTTTCAAACACGAACTGTGTTCGCCTAACACACCACTTTATGCCCGAGGGTCATTGTATCCACTCACCATCCGACACGATGTCAGATCTATCGATCACAAATAATCCTAGTCCAAGGCTCCAAATAATAAAAAAAAAAAAAGTGACAGATTAAGCGTTTGATCGCGTCCCATGTTCACTGACAAGTCCCTGTTTTTTGTTGTGAGAAAATCACTCGCAAATCGGGATCTGCGCAAATCGAACATTACTTGACCTGCTTTCGGCTTTCCTCTTAGTCACGTGATGGCTTGAGGTTAGTGAACCGAGAAGGCTAACACCTGATGGTTGTTCTGTGGGCACGACCAACCCTGGGTTGTGTCTACGCTGGACCTTAAACACGTCCTCACGTCTACCAACCCTGGGTTGTCTACGCTGGACGTCCTCACGTCGACAGTTACGTAAGCTCGGAGCCACAGATCGATGCCCGGTTCCATACCTCGGCCCAGATTTCAGACATGCCATATACACACAGATTCCAGACATGCCATGTACACACAGATTCCAGACATGCCGTGTACACACAGATTCCAGACATGCCGTGTACACACAGATTCCAGACATGCCGTGTACACACAGATTCCAGACATGCCGTGTACACACAGATTCCAGACATGCCGTGTACACACAGATTCCAGACATACACTTGACAGGAGGTCTTGACTGTGTTGTAGAAACGGATGGTCAAGACCCTACATGACCGTCTCTTTGTACAGAAACTGGCTACTTTGGTATCTCACCTTAGCCTAGATATGTTGAGCAGTTAACTGTGATAAAGCTGACAGTTTGGCCTTGGCTATAAAAGAGCAAGACCCTCAAGCAACAACAGAATAACCTCTTGTATCAGGTGGGGAGTCGGAGAAAATCAAGAGTGCACCTTGAAGTCCCTTGACTGAAGACCATCATAGTCAGTCACTATAGGACTTAAGTGTTCAGTGTCAGGAAAAAGATGGACTATTTCCCACCTGTACAGTTCACCCCGTGTGTGTGGTCTATTTTCCCACCTGTACAGTTCACCCCGTGTGTGTGGTCTATTTTCCCACCCGTACAGTTCACCCCGTGTGTGTGGTCTATTTTCCCACCTGTACAGTTCACCCCGTGTGTGTGGTCTATTTTCCCACCTGTACAGTTCACCCCGTGTGTGTGGTCTATTTTCCCACCTGTACAGTTCACCCCGTGTGTGTCTATTTTCCCACCTGTACAGTTCACCCCGTGTGTGTGGTCTATTTTCCCACCTGTACAGTTCACCCCGTGTGTGTGGTCTATTTTCCCACCTGTACAGTTCACCCCGTGTGTGGTCTATTTTCCCACCTGTACAGTTCACCCCGTGTGTGTCTATTTTCCCACCTGTACAGTTCACCCCGTGTGTGTGGTCTATTTTCCCACCTGTACAGTTCACCCCGTGTGTGTGGTCTATTTTCCCACCTGTACAGTTCACCCCGTGTGTGTGGTCTATTTTCCCACCTGTACAGTTCACCCCGTGTGTGTGGTCTATTTTCCCACCTGTACAGTTCACCCCGTGTGTGTGGTCTATTTTCCCACCCGTACAGTTCACCCCGTGTGTGTGGTCTATTTTCCCACCTGTACAGTTCACCCCGTGTGTGCGTAATCAAGTTCGCCCATTATAATAGCTTTAGTTGTGCACGCCAGATCCTACATGTGCCCTGAGACATGGACTAATACACTCTTTAATCCTACGTGTGCCCTGAGACATGGACTAATACACTCTCTTTATTCCTACGTGTGCCTTGAGACATGGACTAATACACTCTTTAATCCTACGTGTGCCCTGAGACATGGACTAATACACTCTTTAATCCTACGTGTGCCCTGAGACATGGACTAATATACTTTCTTTAATCCTACGTGTGCCCTGAGACATGGACTAATATACTTTCTTTAATCCTACGTGTGCCCTGAGACATGGACTAATACACTCTTTAATCCTACGTGTGCCCTGAGACATGGACTAATACACTCTCTTTAAGGTATCTCCATGGTATGTCGCCTGGCTTTCTCATCATCATCATCATGTGCCGACTGGCATTGGCTTTTATGCTTCTCCAGAGTACACGATCCTTATGCAGGCCATCAGCTCAGTTGGTGATCTCCACTCACACCATCCTGTCAGACTGTCCAGCATCATTTCTCTTGGTCTTCCTCTTCATCATCTTCCTTCTGTTTTTCCTGTTATAATATTTTCAATGCCCCCTCTTCTCATTGCATGTTCTATGAAAGTACATTGTCTCTCTCTTATCTTTTTGACAAGGTTTTTGTCTCTCCAGCTCTTCTCATACATTCTTCATTAGTTATTTTTGCTGTCCAGCGGATTCGCAACATTCTTCTAATAAACCACATTTCTGTTGCTTCCAATGATTTTTGTGCAGACTTCGCCCTGTGAAGACTAACCAGGCAGGTGCAGTGCCGGGCCCCCTGCCCCGAAAGGGTTCAATTTATCCAAGAGACAGGACTGCAGATATAGACAGACAGTGCGAACGAAGAAGAAGAAGACTTCCATATAACAAGATAGGTTCAATACAGCATTTTAGGACTCGTTTTCTAACAGTCATTGATAAAGATATGTTGCATAATATGTTTATCATTCTCTGAAATGTGGCCTTTGCTTGACCTACCTTGTTCTTAATTTCTGTTCTGCATTTCCCATCTGAAGTTATTACTGCTCCAAGGTATATAAATTTCTGCACTTGCTTTAGAATAGTTCCATTTAATTTTATACTGTATATTGATGGATTCTGTTTCTTAGATATAACCATAGTCTCTGTCTTTTTGATGTTCAAAGTAAGGCCTTTCTGTTCACTTTCTTTGGCCACTTTATCCAAGAGATTTTGCAGGTCTTGCTGGTAAGCTGCCGTAGTTGCCGACATATAAGACGGCACTAGGTTGTTCCCACAAATCACACTACCTCTTATGTCCCCACAAATCACACTACCTCCTATGTCCCCACAAATCACACTACCTCCTATGTTCCCACAAATCACACTACCTCCTATGTTCCCACAAATCACACTACCTCCTATGTTCCCACAAATCACACTACCTCCTATGTTCCCACAAATCACACTACCTCTTATGTCCCCACAAATCACACTACCTCTTATGTCCCCACAAATCACACTACCTCCTATGTCCCCACAAATCACACTACCTCCTATGTTCCCACAAATCACACTACCTCCTATGTTCCCACAAATCACACTACCTCCTATGTTCCCACAAATCACACTACCTCCTATGTTCCCACAAATCACACTACCTCCTATGTTCCCACAAATCACACTACCTCCTATGTTCCCACAAATCACACTACCTCCTATGTTCCCACAAATCACACTACCTCCTATGTTCCCACAAATCACACTACCTCCTATGTTCCCACAAATCACACTACCTCCTATGTTCCCACAAATCACGCTACCTCCTATGTTCCCACAAATCACACTACCTCCTATGTTCCCACAAATCACACTACCTCTTATGTCCCGATGATCTGGTTTGGGTTAACCGGAAGTAGACTACCGCCATTATACAAACACCTAAAACAACCAAGCTAGTCTCCTAGCAACCCTACTGTAAAATATATATATATATACACACATATATATATGATTATAAATGATTAAATTATGATTACAATCTACAATATTAAAAAAAACCCGAGTAGAAGCAGCAGCATGTGGGTGTAGAGCGCCACTTATTTCTTTCCTGATACTTGTTACTGATGTTGTGTATTTATCTACGGTAACATCTTCTTCTTGCCATCACTTGAATGTCACAACCAAAAACTTCAGTAGAATCGCTACATTAAGCTACCCCGATACTCTTAGTGCCCACAGACTATCACTGGTACTAGCTCTCAACATGGCCTACTTGCTTGTTCTGCAGTAAAACTGTAGCGACAGCAAAAGCTTGGCTAGAGTGTCCAGCTTAAGGTCTCGTTTCAGAATAAAATCTTTGCTAACTTTACTAGGAGTTGTATGCTGAAGATGTATGAAGACACTAGCCCGTGAGATGAGTGTGGATCTTCCCGCGTTACTAAGGTTAGTTGTATAAACATTTTATCATCGCAGCTTTACTTCACTGGCTTCGTGTGGAGTTATATACTTACAGTTATATAGTTAGAGTTATATACTTACAGTTATATAGTTAGAGTTATATACTTACAGTTATATAGTTAGAGTTATATATTTACAGTTATATAGTTAGAGTTATATACTTACAGTTATATAGTTAGAGTTATATACTTACAGTTATATAGTTAGAGTTATATACTTACAGTTATATAGTTAGAGTTATATACTTACAGATACACAGTTAGAGTTATATACTTACAGTTATATAGTTAGAGTTATATACTTACAGTTATATAGTTAGAGTTATATACTTACAGTTATATAGTTAGAGTTATATACTTACAGTTATATAGTTAGAGTTATATACTTACAGTTATATACTTACAGTTATATAGTTAGAGTTATATACTTACAGTTATATAGTTAGAGTTATATACTTACAGTTATATAGTTAGAGTTATATACTTACAGTTATATAGTTACGTTTATATACTTACAGTTATATAGTTACGTTTATATACTTACAGTTATATAGTTAGAGTTATATACTTACAGTTATATAGTTAGAGTTATATACTTACAGATACACAGTTAGAGTTATATACTTACAGTTATATAGTTAGAGTTATATACTTACAGTTATATACTTACAGTTATATAGTTAGAGTTATATACTTACAGTTATATAGTTACATTTATATACTTACAGTTAAAGTTATATACTTACAGATACACAGTTAGAGTTATATACTTAATAGTTATATAGTTAGAGTTATATACTTAGTTTTATATAGTTACAGACTAATTATTCATATGTCTCTAAGGTTAGTTGTATGTTTAGTTTACCACCAGAACATCCACACACACACACACACACACACACACAATCTCCGAAGAAAACCCTGATGTGGGGGAAGTTACAAAACGTGGGGTTTTTAGTTTTGTTACAGAACTTTACTTGCCAAATTATCAGTGTATCTTGTAGCAAGGAAAACGTGGGGTTTTTAGTTGCTGAGTTCCTGGTAGTGCACAGTTGTTGCTGAACTGTCTTCTCAAGAGAACAACTTACTCATAGACAGTCAGTCAGGCTTTAGACTCAATCATTCCTGCCACACAGCTCTCACCAAAATGAAAGAAAACTGGCTAGTAAACATAAGTGACAACAGACTATGTGGTGCCATCTTTGTCGGCTTCAAAGAAGCATTTGTTATGACTGACCATAATATTCTTGTAAAAAAAATAAAGACTTATAGACTGTACCCTGACCTAATAAAATTAATTGCATCATTTCTTTCAGACAGACAACAGGTAGTATTCTTCAACAGTTCTCTATCAAATTCTACTAAAGTTGACACTGGTGTTCCACAAGGTTCTATTCTAGGCCCGCTGATCTTTGCTATCTATATCAATGATCTTCCACTTCATCTTAAACACTCTTCTTGTGACCTTTTTGCCGATGATTGCACAGTCTACACCAGTGACTACGATTGTGTTAATCTAGAATCAACTCTTCAGGTCGAGTTATACAATTTAATTAGATGGAGCAAAAATAATGGCATGATTATAAATACCGATAAAAACAAAATCAACGCTCATAACAACAAGACAGAAACTACAAAACGCAACAAAAACAACACTTCGGCTCTGTACAGAAAAATCACAGATAGAAAACGTTAGCGAGCACAAAACACTAGGTCTTATTATTGACCAACATCTGACCTGGAACTCTCATGTGCAATGTCTAACAAAACTCATCGCACAAAAAGTATACCAATTAGCTAAAATTAAGCACTTCATCGATCAAGACACTAGGAAGACATACTACATAGCTCATATACAATCACATTTAGACTACTGCTCAACAGTTTGGGATGGTTGCTCAGTGTCAAATACAAAGAGACTTTGCTCACTCCAAAAGCGAGCAGTAAAGCTTATTAGTGACAAAGATCAAGCACAAACAACTAATCAGCACAAACATATCAAAATACTGCCTCTTAAGAACAGGTTCCTCTTCAACAAAGCCAAGTTAGTACATCAAATTATTTCACGGCATGCCCTGCCTTATCTATGGAACCTGTTTAAAATTAGCCAAAAGTGCAGCCAACGCTTGAACAACGTAAGTCTTCCAAAACCTAGACTTGACCTTTACAAGAAAAGCTTTACTTATTCTGCTGCTCATCTTTGGAATACCCTCCCATCCTGTATAAAAAATATTAACTATACTCCTTCCTATAACTAGAAACTTTCCCAATATCTACTTGATGTCGACGACTACATGCCTCAGTGAATCATAAAGCTTAAAACGTTATTTTAGACTGCTCTTACAGACACTGAACTAATTATTCTGAATAGTAATGAAATGTTTGTTTAGGAGATAGTCATTTATATGTGTATGTAGGTAGTCATTTATATGTGTATGTAGTCAGTCATTTATATGTGTATGTAGTTAGTTATTTTATGCTTATGTAGTTACTTTATTGTTAATTATGTTTGTTATATGAACAGCATATTTGTAGAATGTCTGGAATAGAGTGAAAGATGTATGATAAAGGGCAGAATGTCAGACTGGCCTGCGTGGCCAATTCTTAACCCTTTTGAAATAAAGATCAATCAATCAATCTGACACCATGTTTCTAGGCAAGTACTTGCTGACACATCAATGTTTGTTAAAAGTGTCAGATATCTGGATGTGGACAGTCAGAGAAATAACAACATAATAAAGACATAATGAAAAGTGAGGACATGTTTAATAACAAGACAGAAAAAAATGTTCTCAAAACACAAATTGATCTATTTTGTTGCTGTCTGTCTATTGTCTCCAATAGAAGATATCAATGGTTCTTGCCACAGATATGACAGCTCTCTCAGACAGCACTTACTAGTGGCCATATCTGCAATGGAGAAAAAAAGCAACATGACAGTGCTATTATGTCAGATGTGATGTGAGATATGGCAGACAAATGGTAGAGAAGTGAAAAAACAGAAACAATGAAACTGGAAGTGGCACCACCATGCCAGGGACAACATGAACCTGAAAGTGATATGATGTTAGGCCTTCAACTGTTACAAGTTTGAGTGCTGTGAACTACATGCCTTCAGAGGCTGTGCTGGAGCTGTATAAGAAGGGGGTGTTAAAAATTTATAGGCTCGACACATTTCCCAAAATCTGAACGTAATTTTCTCACTGTAACTATGTAGCACGGCCTTGTAAGTAATGATTATAGTATTATTATTACTATTAATGATGTGATTATGAATACAGTTATGAATATATTGTAGGCAAAATAGTAACATCAAATAGCAACAGAAGAGTAGATATTTAGAAATGCAAAACGCTGACAAAGGTGGGAGAGGTAAACTCCTGCGACAAAATACTAAGGAAGGACGCCGGAAGTAAATTAGTCCAGTACTAACAACGCGATGACACGCAAACATTCGTGAACAACTAGCCAAGGTAGAAAAATAGATATTGACACTAGACGGATGTTGACAGGGCCAAGGATTTTGTTGACGACAGATAGTCTATGAAATGGCATGACAAATAAAAACAACAGATTAATCCCTGAAGCATATGCCATGAAAGAGATAGTGGACTTACTTAAAAATAACAATTAGATAGACGAAATTGATGCGACTAACATATACGGCATGGTTGTTAATATTAGGATGCTATTTGCACACGGTTTTGAAACAAGGGAGTAGACCGAGCTTTAGAGAGATAGAGAGAGAGAGAGAGGGAGGGAAGACAGTAGAACACCAGGAGAACATGAAAAGAGAACATAAGAAGACAAGTAGAAGAACAAGAAAGAAAATGAGAAGTAGTGTTAGAATGAAGATGTATTTCAAGTGATTTTTGAAACTTGGAGTACAGTGATTTAGTTGCGTAGTTGACTGACCACGTGTTGCAGATGTGATATAATACTGAGTTAGGAAATGTTCTCGTATCAAGTGTAGAATATTGTGAAGTTGAGAACATTGCTGAAACACTGCACGTAGAATATGCTAGAGTTTGATATTGTGCACAAATGATTAAGTGATCCAACCCAAGTGATGTTACCAACTATAGCATCTGAACTGTTACCAGACCAAAGTAAAGGGAATCTGTAACTTGTGCAGAGACTTGCCTTAGTGAAACACAAACAAAAACAGTAACATCACACCATTATCCAACACTAATCTCTCAACATTATAATGGAACATACAATTCAGAACAGTTATCAATTCATCAATATATATATATCAAAGAACTTCTATAATACAAACTTTTTAATACTGGATGGATTGTTATTTTATAACATAAAGTGATAATGTGCAGGATCATAATGCTGGATAGTGTTATTTTATAAAATAAAGTGATAATATGTAGGATCATAGTGCTGGATAGTGTTATTTTATAACATAAAGTGACAATGTGCAGGATCATAGTGCTGGATAGTGTTATTTTATAACATAAAGTGACAATATGCAGGATCATAATGCTGGATAGTGTTATTTTATAACATAAAGTGATAATGTGCAGGATCATAGTAGAGTGTTATTTTATAACATAAAGTGATAATGTGCAAGATCATAATGCTGGATAGTGTTATTTTATAACATAAAGTGACAATATGCAGGATCATAATGCTGGATAGTGTTATTTTATAACATAAAGTGATAATGTGCAGGATCATAGTAGAGTGTTATTTTATAACATAAAGTGATAATGTGCAAGATCATAATGCTGGATAGTGTTATTTTATAACATAAAGTGATAATGTGCAGGATCATAGTGCTGGATAGTGTTATTTTATAACATAAAGTGAGAATATGCAGGATCATAATGCTGGATAGTGTTATTTTATAACATAAAGTGATAATGTGCAGGATCATAGTAGAGTGTTATTTTATAACATAAAGTAACAATGGATTATAGTGCTGGATAATGTTATTTTTTAACATCAAGTGACAATGAGCAGGATCACAGTGTTGGATAGTGTTATTTTATAATGTAAAGTCTGGTATTCATTAATGACCTGGTCAAGGAACTTGCCTATGGAATCAAAGCGGCACTGTATGCAGATGATCTGGTCACGTGGTGTACAGATGAATATGTGACAGTTGCTACACAGAGACTTCAAAGGGCAGCAGACATCTTGACATCATGGACAAACAAATGGTGTGTAAGTATCAACACAGAAAAATCAAGTACCACTCTGTTCACTCTCTCATCTAAACAGAAAGCAGGTAAGATCTTTGTAAATGAAATATCCTTAAGGATGGACAACTAACCCGCTTACTTACGAGTGACTCTTGACTCAAAACTGACTTGGAAGCAACACATCAACAGTGCAGAAGCAAAAGCCAGAAGAAAACTAGCCATATTAAGAAAACTGAGTGGAACCACATGGGGAGCTAGTGAAAGATCCTCAAGAATGTATATCAGCAAAGTATTCTACCACATTTAGAATATGGCTCAACATCTTGGTGCACAGCATCAAACACTACACTGCATAATCTAGACAAGGTTCAACATCAGTCACTACAGATTATCACAGGTGCCATGAGGTCCACCAATAGTAGAAATGTAGAAAATGGTGTTCAACCGCTAAAAGAATGTAGAGACACAAAGGTCATGACCTTGGGAGAGAAATTCCTCAGCTCTGTAAGCCCCTGAAGGAGAGATTCAATAACTTGGCACTAAGACGGCTTAAAAGAAGCAGCTGCATTCATTAGGCCAAGCGTATGCGTAAGCCGATACCTGACCTTCCAACTGTAGTCACTCCATTATCATCTGTACCAGAGCATACACCATGGAAAGAAGCAGATTATACACAAATAACTATTCAGACTGAAGTGAAAGGTATGCAGAATGGTGAGATGCAAAGCAGTCTTGTAAGATCAACAGCCACACTTAGTGTTCTAGATGACAAATATCCATGTGACACCTGGATATGTGTGTATACAGATGGATCTGCACACAATGCCATAAAGAATGGAGGGACAGGAGCACATATTGAATATCCAAACAACACCACTGACAAGATTTCCATACCCACTGGAAAATACTGCAACAACTTTGATGCAGAAGTTAGGGCAATTATTGCTGCGGTTGGAAAACTATCAGACTCCAGAATTGATATATGCCCTGTAGTAATTCTCACAGATGCAAGATCAGTACTGGAAGCTCTTCAGTGCAACAAACTACCAGACCTTAAGGATGCCTTGTCAAAAATTGGCTCACAACACAGAATCACTTTGCAGTGGATTCCCTCCCATTGTGGGATACCAGGCAATGAGAAAGCTGACCATCTGGCCAAAGAGGGCACTGAAATGGAGCAACCAGGCATACCAATCACCTATAATCAGAAGAAAAGCATGATAAAAACCTACAGGATGCCACAAACACCACCACATGATGACTATCATATGCTAAATAGAAAGGAACAAATCACCATTTTCCATCTCTGAACAGGACACAGCCGACTCCGAAGTCATATGTATACAAAGTTTAAGGTTGGTACTACTAATCTATGTACATGTGCCCAGGTGCCCCAAACTGTGGAATATATCCTCCAGAACTGCACCAACTATGAAACACTGAGAAGTAATTACTGGTCCAGTGAAATCACCAAAGATAAGCTCTACAGTTCCATACATGAATTACAAAAAAAACAGTGAAATTTATCCAAGAGACAGGACTGCTGATATAGACAGACAATGCATACAAAGAAGAAGAAGAATATAATGTAAAGTGACACTGTGCAGGATCATAGTGCTGGATAGAGTGTTATTTTATAATGTAAAGTGACAATATGCAAGATCACAGTGCTAAGTTGTTGTATTTGTAAACCTTTTTTTTTTTGTCAGATGAACAAGAAAACCATGTCAAGGTCAAGGTAAGGTATGAAATTCTCAAGTGTGGAACTCACATTCATGCATAAACAAACTCCAAATGAAATCCCCAGCATAAGCTGTAGACATCGAGTGATTTTCAGACTGAAGATGCAGCAAGATATGAAAGGTATTCAACAGCGTCAACTTCAGCAAGTTCAGAAATTATTGATCACGCTCATGACCTGATTTTGGTAAAATGGCGAATTTCAGTTAAAACAACTGCTGAGACACTAGAGATGTCCAGGCAATGTGTTATTTTTCATGAGCTTCTGGGTATGCAGAAGCTGCCGGCCAAGTGGGCGCTCAAGTGTTTGAATGCTGACAAGAAAGCAAATCGAGGACACCTACAAGCTGATTCCATGGCACTGTCAGCGATATAATGATAATCTTTTTCTTTTTTTTTTTTTTTTTTTGTAATGACTCGCCATTGCTGATGAAGTATAGTTATAGCACTATGATACTTTAGAAGACTCACCAATGCTGATGAAGTATAGTTATATCACTATGATACTTTAGAAGACTCACCACTGCTGATGAAGTATAGTTATATCACTATGATACTTTAGAAGACTCACCACTGCTGATGAAGTATAGTTATAGCACTAGGATACTCGTACTCTAGAACGACTCGCCACTGCTGATGAAGTATAGTTATAGCACTAGGATATTTGTACTTTAGAACGACTCGCCACTGCTGATGAAGTATAGTTACAGCACTAGGATAATCGTACTTTAGAACGACTCGCCACTGCTGATGAAGTACAGTTCTATGATACTGAGATCTTTCAGTGTCTGCAGTCGGGCTCCTGTTGGCCCAAGAAATCCGAGAGCAAAAAGTTGGCAGGAAATGTCAGTGCTTTTTTATGTAAGGAGGGTATTGTGATGACTGACTATCTTCCAAATGATCACATATCTAACGCCATATATACTAGCGTAAGTCAGTGTGCTGATTAAAGGATGAACTGAAAGAAATATGGCGAGAGAAGCTAGGACAATGTGCCTGCTCATGTTTGATGTTTGAGTGCACAGACCATCCAGCAAATCTGGATCTGTCTATCTCATGCTTCCCAACCTTACAAAGTCTTAGAAAGGGAGAAGATTTCCCCATGACCTGGAGGTGGCAGCTGTTTCTCTGACCAAGACAGGTCAACCAAAGCTGAGAAATAATGTGTCAAGTGTATTGAAGTTCTGGGTGGATGTGTGGAAGAACATACAAGTTTCATGACCTTAGATCATCCGCTTCTTGGTCAGGCTGATAACTTTCATAATAACAGTTTCATTTATTACCAAAACATAAAGATAATGTCAGCTAGTATCAACAATAACTCATACAGAGACTGGTAATTTTGTGTCCATGTGAAAACTTATACAGGGAAAGAAACGTCAGCTGACAGATTACAGAACATGTAACACAAGGATCTGTCAACTTGCAGAAATCAATAAAACTCGAAGGAAACTGAAACAGCAGGAGCAAGGAAGAAGAAGAAGAAAGTAGGCAAGATTTCTCCAGCAAATTACAGGAGAACTGATCTCCCCACCATGAAATCAATACTTCAAAAATCTCAGATAAACACCGACACTGTTGGTGGGACAATGCAGGAATATATCTACATCATTGCTGTATGCTCGTATCTGTCGTTATGTTGTGCGTCTGTCTGATAATGTAGCAGTTATGTGTGTCTTCTTGTACAGACACAGACAGATCTAGTATTTACGTCAGTGTATGTATGTGTGTCTAGATGTGCATGAGGACAGACACAATACAGATGGATTACTCGTATATGTCTGTGGCAAAACTGGGAGCAGCATGTATGTATGTGTGTCTATATGTGCATGAGGACAGACAAAATACAGACAGATTACTCATATATGTCTGTGGCAAAGCTGAGAGCAGCATGTATGTATGCTATTACAAGCCTCTTATCTAATGTGTGACAGAATTTCTTCTTTGCTCTATGTCATCAAACAATCCACAACACACCCACCCACCCAGTGTCGACACAGGAAACACTAGTCTGTTGGTGGCTGCTGCAAACACCAACCTTTCATCCACTAATGAAATCATTGCTACAGTTACGGGAAAAGATAATAACATCGATAAGAAAGTGGTTAGCGCCAGCTGTGACATTTGTGTTGGGTGACTGTCGTGTGACATTTGTGCTGGGTGGCCACTGAGTGTGACATTTGTGCTGGGTGGCCACTGAGTGTGACATTTGTGCTGGGTGGCCATCGAGTGTGACATTTGTGCTGGGTGGCCATCGAGTGTGACATTTGTGTTGGGTGGCCATCGAGTGTGACATTTGTGCTGGGTGGCCGCCAAGTGTGACATATGTGCTGGGTGGCCGCCAAGTGTGACATTTGTGCTGGGTGGCCGTCAAGTGTGACATCTGTGCTGGGTGGCCGTCAAGTGACATCTGTGCTGGGTGGCTGTCAAGTGTGACATGTGTGCTGGGTGGCCGTCAAGTGTGACATTTATGCTGGGTGGCCGCCAAGTGTGACATTTGTGCTGGGTGGCTATCATGTGTGACGTTTGTGCTGGATGGCTGTCAAATGTGACATTTGTGCTGGGTGGCCATCAAATGTGACACCTGTGCTGGGTGGCCATCAAATGTGACATTTGTGCTGGGTGGTCGTCAAATGTGACATTTGTGCTGGGTGGCCGTCAAATGTGACATTTGTGCTGGGTGGCCGTCAAATGTGACATTTGTACTGGTTGCCCGTCAAATGTGACATTTGTACTGGTTGCCCGTCAAATGTGACATTTGTGCTGGTTGCCCGTCAAATGTGACATTTGTGCTGGGTGGCCATCATTTGTGCTGGGTGGCTATCATGTGTGACATATGTGCGGGGTGGCTATCATGTGTGACATATGTGCTGGGTAGGCATCATGTGTGACATATGTGCTGGGTGGCTGTCATGTGTGACATATGTGCTGGGTGGCTGTCATGTGTGACATATGTGCTGGGTGGCTGTCATGTGTGACATTTGTGCTGGGTGGCTGTCATGTGTGACATTTGTGCTGGGTGGCTGTCGTGTGTGACATTTGTGCTGGATGGCTGTCATGTGTGACATTTGTGCTGGGTGGCTGTCATGTGTGACATTTGTGCTGGGTGGCTGTCGTGTGTGACATTTGTGCTGGGTGGCTGTCATGCGTGACATTTGTGCTGGGTGGCTGTCATGTGTGACATTTGTGCTGGGTGGCTGTCATGTGTGACATCTGTGCTGGGTGGCTGCCATGTGTGACATTTGTGCTGGGTGGCTATCATATGACATGTGTGCTGGGTGGCTGTCATACATGATATTTGTGCTGGGCGGCTGTCATGTGTGACATTTGTGCTGGGTGACTATCATGTGTGACACTGTTGTGTGTGACATTTGTGCTGGGTGGCCATCATGTGACATTTGTGCTGGGTGGCTGTCATGTGTGCCATATGTGCTGGGTGGCCATCGTGTGTGACATTTGTGCTGGGTGGCTGTCATGTGTGACATTTGTGCTGGGTGGCTGTCATGTGTGACATTTGTGATGGGTGGCTGTCATATGTGATATCTGTGCTGGGTGGCTATTGTATGTGATATTATGTGTATGTTATGTATGGTCTTATATTATGTGTATGTTATGTTTGTATGTATATTATATATGTATGGATATTATGCGTTTGTTATGTATGTATGTATGTATGTTATATATGTTATGTGTATATGTATATTATTTATTTATGTTATGTATGTATGTTATGTGTATGCTATATGAATGTTATGTGTCACAATGTTCGCACCATTTCGTCAAGAAAATGCAGACAAGCCAGGCTATCCTGGGCAAGAGAACATACAAACTGGACTGTCGCTGACTGAGTCCAGATTTTGTCTTGACCAATGGCTGGCAGGAAGAGAATGTGGAGAGGAAAATATATGACCGTTTGACAACCATAAAGTGACCAAACATGACTGCTGTAGAGTTTCCTCAATCTTACTGTAGGGACAAATCACATGGTAAAACTGACCCACATATCTTCCAGAATGGCCCAGTGACTGGAGTTTGGTACTGCGATGAAATCCTCAACCATAGTGTCAGACCATACGCTGGTGCCATATGTCCTGAGTTTAATCTTGTGGATGATAATGCAAGGCCTCATCTGTCCTGAGTTTAATCTTGTGGATGATAATGCAAGGCCTCATCTGTCCTGAGTTTAATCTTGTGGATGATAATGCAAGGCCTCATCTGTCCTGAGTTTAATCTTGTGGATGATAATGCAAGGCCTCATCTGTTCTGAGTTTAATCTTGTGGATGATAATGCAAGGCCTCATCTGTCCTGAGTTTAATCTTGTGGATGATAATGCAAGGCCTCATCTGTCCTGAGTTTAATCTTGTGGATGATAATGCAAGGCCTCATCTGTCCTGAGTTTAATCTTCTGGTTGATAATGAAAGGCCTCATCATGCCAGGCTTGTAGACCATACGCTGGTGCCATATGTCCTGGGTTTAATCTTCTGGTTGATAATGAAAGGCCTCATCGTGCCAGTCTAATAGACCATACGCTGGTGCCATATGTCCTGGGTTTAATCTTGTGGATGATAATGCAAGGCCTCATCTGTCCTGAGTTTAATCTTGTGGATGATAATGCAAGGCCTCATCTGTCCTGAGTTTAATCTTGTGGATGATAATGCAAGGCCTCATCTGTCCTGAGTTTAATCTTGTGGATGATAATGCAAGGCCTCATCTGTCCTGAGTTTAATCTTGTGGATGATAATGCAAGGCCTCATCTGTCCTGAGTTTAATCTTGTGGATGATAATGCAAGGCCTCATCGTGCCAGGCTTGTAGACCAGTACCTGGAAGCAGAAACCATCTAGCGCTTGGACTGGCCAGCTCAGTCTCCAGACCTAAATCCAATCCAGCATGTCTGGGACATACTTGGTCGTGCTGTGTAAGCCAGGATATACCAGCCTTGTAGCCTGCAAGAGCTGGCAGACATCCTTCAACAGGAGGCAAGAATTCCACAAGCAGCATATCAGACACATCAACTGCAGCATGAGGAGGCAACAACTCCACAAGCAGCATATCAGACACATCACCTGCAGCATGAGGAGGCAAGAATTCCACCAGGAGCATATCAGACACATCACCTGCAGCATGAGGAGGCAACAACTCCACAAGCAGCATATCAGACACATCACCTGCAGCATGAGGAGGCAAGAATTCCACAAGCAACATATCAGACACATCACCTGCAGCATGAGGAGGCAAGAATTCCACAAGCAGCATATCAGACACATCACCTGCAGCATGAGGAGGCAAGAATTCCACAAGCAGCACATCAGACACATCAACTGCAGCATGAGGAGGCAATAACTCCACAAGCAACACATCAGACACATCACCTGCAGCATGAGGAGGCAACAACTCCACAAGCAACATATCAGACACATCAACTGCAGCATGAGGAGGCAACAACTCCACAAGCAACATATCAGACACATCAACTGCAGCATGAGGAGGCAATAACTCCACAAGCAACATATCAAACACATCACCTGCAGCATGAGGAGGCAAGAATTCCACAAGCAGCATATCAGACATATCACCTGCAGCATGAGGAGGCAACAACTCCACAAGCAGTGTATCAGACACATCACCTGCAGCATGAGGAGGCAACAACTCCACAAGCAGCATACCAGACACATCACCTGCAGCATGAGGAGGCAACAACTCCACAAGCAGCGTAACAGACACATCACCTGTAGCATGAGGAGGCAACAACTCCACAAGCAGCGTAACAGACACATCACCTGCAGCATGAGGAGGCAACAACTCCACAAGCAGCATATCAGACACATCACCTGCAGCATGAGGAGGCAACAACTCCACAAGCAGCATATCAGACACATCACCTGCAGCATGAGGAGGCAACAACTCCACAAGCAGCATATCAGACACATCACCTGCAGCATGAGGAGGCAAGAATTCCACAAGCAGCATATCAGACACATCACCTGCAGCACAAGGAGGCACTATCAGGATGTCATCACGCTATCAACAAGTCATTTGTTTTCTTTTCAACATTCTTTGACATGACTTTTCCAATTTTATTAGACTGGTTTACATTGAAAATAATGTCACAATTTAGGACCAGGGACCTTTTGGAGCCCAAAACCGCTGATTAATATGCTTCTGTGCAGAGCATATCTATTGGTTTTCTATTCTTTTCAATGAAGCTCAGTAATTTGCATTATGTCATTTGGCATTGATCACGTTTATTTTTTAAGTCATACTGTGTACTTTTTTAAGTGCTCACCCACCCACCCACTCACTCACCCACCCACCCACTCATCCACCCACTCACTCACCCACCAACTCACTCACTCACCCACCCACCCACCCGCTCACTCACCCACCCACTCACTCACCCACCAACTCACTCACTCACCCACCCACCCACCCGCTCACTCACCCACCCACTCACTCATCCACCAACTCACTCACCCACCCACCCACTCACCCACCCACTCACCTACCCACTCACTCACTATTCTAGGCCTGTTGATCTTTGCTATCTATATCAATGATCTTCCACTTCATCTTAAACACTCTTCTTGTGACCTTTTTGCCGATGATTGCACAGTCTACACCAGTGACTACGATTGTGTTAATCTAGAATCAACTCTTCAGGTCGAGTTATGCAATTTAATTAGATGGAGCAAAAATAATGGCATGATTATAAATACCGATAAAAACAAAATCAACGCTCATAACAACAAGACAGAAACTACAAAATGCAACAAAAACAACACTTCGGCTCTGTACAGAAAAATCACAGATAGAAAACGTTAGCGAGCACAAAACACTAGGTCTTATTATTGACCAACATCTGACCTGGAACTCTCATGTGCAATGTCTAACAAAACTCATCGCACAAAAAGTATACCAATTAGCTAAAATTAAGCACTTCATCGATCAAGACACTAGGAAGACATACTACATATCTCATATACAATCACATTTAGACTATTGCTTAACAGTTTGGGATGGTTGCTCAGTGTCAAATACAAAGAGATTTTGCTCACTCCAAAAGCGAGCAGTAAAGCTTATTAGTGACAAAGATCAAGCACAAACAACTAACCAGCACAAACGTATCAAAATACTACCTCTTAAGAACAGGTTCCTCTTCAACAAAGTCAAGTTAGTACATCAAATTCTTTCACGGCATGCCCCGCCTTATCTATGGAACCTGTTTAAATTTAGCCCAAAGTGCAGCCAACGCTTGAACAACATATGTCTTCCAAAACCTAGACTTGATTTTTACAAGAAAAGCTTTAGTTATTCTGCTGCTCATCTTTGGAATACCCTCCCATCCTATATAAAAAATATAAATTATACTCCTTCCTACAACTACAAGCTTTCCCAATATCTATTTGATGTCGACTACATGCCTCCATGAATTATAAAACTTAAAAGTTATCTTAGACTGCTCTTACAGACACCGAATACAATTAATTATTTTCTGAATAGTCCCGAAAATTTTGTTTAGTAGATAGTCATTTATAATGTACGTAGTTACTTGTGTACTGAGTGAATGTTTAAGAGAGAAACGTAAATGTTATATTTTATTTTATGTCTCTCAGCTTCAATGTTAGTTATGTTTGTTTTATGAACAGCATATTTGTAGAATGTCTGGAATAGAGTGAAAGATGTATGATAAAGGGCAGAATGCCAGACGGGCCTGCGTGCCCAATTCTTAACCCGTCTGAAAAAAAGATCAATCAATCACCCACCCACTACAGATCAAAGGTAGACAAGGTGAAGAATTTGAAGCAACACAATGAAGTGTGGGAAGCTGAGGTGAAGTAAGTGCTAGTGACCGTCATGTTTGACTGAGACTTACATGACACGAACAGCGCTGGGCAGCACATGGCAACTCTTGTTCCCTGCTCTATGTGAAGGCGGTATCACGCACCGCCTGCAGTCAAGCCAGTGACAAGACATGACAAGAACTGGTTACAGTGACTGACAAATGTGCGGGTCCAGAAACACACAACAGCAAGAAAAAAACAAAACAAAAAAACAGGACAGACAAAAAAACTCAGACAAGACAGACACAAGAGCAAACTAAACAAAGACATAAGTTTAAGTATGAAAGAAATAGCTAGGAAGAAGGATAATGAAGCGAGAGAAAACTGTAAATAAAAAGGAAGGAGAAAAAGAATTGTTCGTCATGGCGGGCAGGTCACAGCGAGCGAGCAGTTGAGTATTGGCAGCCGGCAGGGCCAGAAAACTTGATACATGCACGACAAACACAAGATGCCAGCAGACAGCTGACAGACAGCATAATAATCAGTGACAGACAACAGCAACAAGTCAAATCAGACCAGCCAATCAATATAACAACATTTCCCACCGTCTCAGGAGGCTAGCAGTGCTGCATAAAATAGTTCGTAAGTGGGCGGGGAGAGGGAGAGAGAAAGAGAGAGGGAAGGAGAGAGAGAAAGAGGAGAGGGAGAGGGAGGGAGAGAGAGAAAGAGGAGAGGGAGAGAGAGAGAGAAGGAGAGGGAGGGAGAGAGAGAAAGAGGAGAGGGAGGGAGAGAGAGAAGGAGAGGGAGGGAGAGAGAGAAAGAGGAGAAGGAGGGAGAGAGAGAAAGAGGGAGAGAGAAAGAGGAGAGGGAGGGGGAGAGAGAAAGAGGAGAGGGAGGGAGAGAGAGAAGGAGAGGGAGGGAGAGAGAGAAAGAGGAGAAGGAGGGAGAGAGAGAAAGAGGAGAAGGAGGGAGAGAGAAAGAGGAGAGGGAGGGAGAGACAGAGGAGAGAAGGAGGGAGAGAGAGAAAGAGGGAGAGAGAGAAAGAGGAGAGGGAGGGAGAGACAGAGGAGAGAGAGGGTGAGAGAGAAGGAGAGGGAGGAAGAGAGAGAAAGAGGAGGAGGGAGAGAGAGAAAGAGGAGGAGGGAGAGAGAGAAAGAGGAGGAGGGAGAGTGAGAAAGAGGAGGAGGGAGCGAGAGAAAGAGGAGAAGGAGGGAGAGAGAGAAAGAGGAGAGGGAGAGAGAGAGAAAGAGTAGAGGAGAGGGAGAGAGAGAAAGAGGAGAAGGAGGGAGAGAGAGAAGGAGAAGGAGAGAGAGAAGGAGGGAGAGAAAGAAGGAGGGAGAGAGAGAGAAAGAGGAGAGGGAGGGAGAGAGAGAAAGAGGAGAAGGAGGGAGAGAGAGAGAAAGAGGAGAGAAAGAGGAGAGGGAGGGAGAGAGAGAGAAGTAAAACACAGAGCGCTGTAAGACAAATCTGAACTACCTGGCGTGGTGAACGTATAAAGCTGGTACTAGGCAACAACAGGTGGCCAAGACTTCACTTCCTGCCTGTGCTCCCTATAGAAGACTGTGCCACAAAAGCCTGACGAACAATTATGGAAGGACATGGCTAAACACTCCGTGAGTGATGAAGAAAGCCTTGGTATGTTTATATGGCCAAGCAGTGACAAAGACACGGCCACGTCTCAGATCTAATATCAGCACAAGAGTTTGACAAGCAGAAAGCTGACTGTATTGTAAAGAGAAGCTGGTAGTCTGTGTGGAGTTTACTGTTAGCCAGCTGATGACTGGGACGGCTGGGAGACAGTGACGGGAGAGATGCAGGGAAAAGCCACAAGTTAGTGCCAGCAGCATCCTCCAGACATGAGCAAGGAGTGCACCGCTGTAACATGGCCCCAGCTCCTGTCAGACAAGTGCCAGGTAGAGCTAGGATTATGGACCGCTTGATCTAGCCACTGTGGCAGCACTAAACATGCCTGGTGAGAGGACAGACAGGCCTGCAGCAATGCTCACAGTACGACACCCGCCTAGAACACTCAGGACATGGATTATCAAGCAACGCAAGGCTATATCTGGTTATGTTACGGAAGCGAATGTACATGATCGACTGAGAATGCTACACGGTGGATAATCTCATGTCTGTCGCACAACTGTTGAGATTTCTGTGCACGTCAATCTAAAAATGCAGGTATGGATATGAGTGTAGCAGATGTCATCATCATGACTGTTCTCTTCTGCTGTTTCCTGTATGGTTATTACTACAGTATCCAGTGTTTTGTTACGGGTAACACAGTGTTACAGATCTCATCATAACAGTCTATTACTGACATACTTTTCACTTACAACTATCATAGCTCATTTCAGGTGGAAAGAGAAAAATATTTTAAAAAATATGTCAGGAAATGTCACTTTATCTTCCCTTCCATGCCAACTAGAAGAAGAATATCTGAAGAAAATCTCCAAGATAACACATTGACTAAACTAAGTGAAGACTCACCATCACTTAGCTTACCCATGATTTACCGACCGAAATGAATTATTTCATGAAAGTGGAAGTATGACTGCTTGCTTACAGACTCAATGATAACATACAACTCACCTGATTTAATTCTACGTAAGTAAACAGGCACATACTACAAACATATCTAGGATATGTATGTCCTGAATATGATATTCAAAACATGTGGTACAGATATGTAGCAGTGCAAGTTAAGACAGCATAGATCTGTGGCATTACAAGTTAAGACAGCATAGATCTGTGGCAGTAAAGACAGCACAGATCTGTGGCAGTGCAAGTTAAGACAGCACAGATCTGTGGCAGTGCAAGTTAAGACAGCACAGATCTGTGGCAGTACAAGTTAAGACAGCACAGATATGTGGCAGTGCAAGTTAATACAGCACAGATCTGTGGCAGTGCAAGTTAAGACAGCACAGATCTGTGGCAGTGCAAGTTAAGACAGCACAGATCTGTGGCAGTGCAAGTTAAGACAGCACAGATCTGTGGCAGTACAAGTAAAGACAGCACAGATCTGTGGCAGCACAAGTTAAGACAGCACAGATATGTGGCAGTCCAAGTTGAGACAGCACAGATCTGTGGCAGTGCAAGTTAAGACAGCACAGATATGTGGCAGTGCAACTTAAGACAGCACAGATATGTGGCAGTGCAAGTTAAGACAGCATAGATCTGTGGCAATACAAGTTAAGAAAGCACAGATCTGTGGCAGTGCAACTTAAGACAGCACAGATCTGTGGCAGCACAAGTTAAGACATCACAGATCTGTAGCAGTACAAGACAGCACAGATCTGTGGCAGCACAAGTTAAGACAGCACAGATATGTGGCAGTCCAAGTTGAGACAGCACAGATCTGTGGCAGTGCAAGTTAAGACAGCACAGATATGTGGCAGTGCAACTTAAGACAGCACAGATATGTGGCAGTGCAAGTTAAGACAGCATAGATCTGTGGCAATACAAGTTAAGAAAGCACAGATCTGTGGCAGTGCAACTTAAGACAGCACAGATCTGTGGCAGCACAAGTTAAGACATCACAGATCTGTAGCAGTACAAGACAGCACAGATCTGTGGCAGTACAAGTTAAGACAGCACAGATCTGTGGCAGTGCAAGTTAAGACAGTACAGATCTGTGGCAGTGCAAGTTAAGACAGCACAGATCTGTGGCAGTGCAACTTAAGACAGCACAGATCTGTGGCAGTACAAGTTAAGACAGCACAGATCTGTGGCAGCACAAGTTAAGACAGCACAGATCTGTGGCAGTGCAAGTTGAGACAGCACAGATCTGTGGCAGTGCAAGTTAAGACAGCACAGATCTGTGGCAGTGCAACTTAAGACAGCACAGATATGTGGCAGTGCAAGTTAAGACAGCACAGATCTGTGGCAGTGCAACTTAAGACAGCACAGATCTGTAGCAGCACAAGTTAAGACAGCACAGATCTGTAGCAGTACAAGACAGCACAGATCTGTGGCAGTACAAGTTAAGACAGCACAGATCTGTAGCAGTACAAGACAGCACAGATCTGTGGCAGTACAAGTTAAGACAGCACAGATCTGTGGCATTACAAGTTAAGACAGTACAGATCTGTGGCAGTACAAGTTAAGACAGCACAGATCTGTGGCAGTACAAGTTAAGACAGCACAGATCTGTGGTAGCACAAGTTAAGACAGTACAGATCTGTGGCGGCACAAGTTAAGACATTACAGATATGTGTAGATGAGTTATGTGATGAAGGAAATATTTTAGCTGAACAAATCAAATCTCTGTGACACAAAGCTATTTATCCAATAAAACTCTACATATTTGTTTCCATCTTCATGGACATTATAAAGACATGTATCTCTTCAGACAGGCATGGATATCATCAAGGACATTATAGAGACATGTATCTCTTCAGACAAGCATGGATATCCTCAAGGACATTATAAAGACAGGTATCTCTTCAGACAGGTATCCTCAAGGACATTATAAAGACATGTATATCTTCAGGCATGGATATCCTCAAGGACATTATAAAGACATGTATCTCTTCAGACAGGCATGGATATCCTCAAGAACATTATAAAAACATGTATCTCTTCAGACAGGCATGGATATCCTCAAGGACATTATAAAGACATGTATATCTTCAGGCATGGATATCCTCAAGGACATTATAAAGACATGTATATCTTCAGGCATGGATATCCTCAAGGACATTATAAAGACATGTATATCTTCAGGCATGGATATCCTCAAGGACATTATAAAGACATGTATCTCTTCAGACAGGCATGGATATCCTCAAGGACATTATAAAGACATGTATCTCTTCAGACATGCATGGATATCCTCAAGGACATTATAAAGACATGTATCTCTTCAGACAAGCATGGATATCCTCAAGGACATTATAAAGACAGGTATCTCTTCAGACAGATATCCTCAAGGACATTATAAAGACATGTATCTCTTCAGACAGGCATGGATATCCTCAAGAACATTATAAAGACAGGTATCTCTTCAGACAAGCATGGATATCCTCAAGGACATTATAAAGACATGTATCTCTTCAGACAGATATCCTCAAGGACATTATAAAGACATGTATCTCTTCAGACAGACATGGATATCCTCAAGAATATTATAAAGACATGTATCTCTTCAGACAGGCATGGATATCCTCAAGAACATTATAAAAACATGTATCTCTTCAGACAGGCATGGATATCCTCAAGAACATTATAAAAACATGTATCTCTTCAGACAGGCATGGATATCCTCAAGAACATTATAAAAACATGTATCTCTTCAGACAGGCATGGATATCCTCAAGAACATTATAAAAACATGTATCTCTTCAGACAGGCATGAATATCCTCAAGAACATTATAAAAACATGTATCTCTTCAGACAGGCATGGATATCCTCAAGAACATTATAAAAACATGTATCTCTTCAGACAGGCATGGATATCCTCAAGAACATTATAAAAACATGTATCTCTTCAGACAGGCATGGATATCCTCAAGAACATTATAAAGACATGTATCTCTTCAGACAGGCATGGATATCCTCAAGAACATTATAAAAACATGTATCTCTTCAGACAGGCATGGATATCCTCAAGAACATTATAAAAACATGTATCTCTTCAGACAGGCATGGATATCCTCAAGAACATTATAAAAACATGTATCTCTTCAGACAGGCATGGATATCCTCAAGGACATTATAAAGACATGTATATCTTCAGGCATGGATATCCTCAAGGACATCACATAGCTTATACCTGGCTAACACAAGGAACATCACATACCTTATACCTGGCTAACACAACAAAGATCTGACATCTTATACCTGGCTAACACAAGGAACATCACATAGCTTATACCTGGCTAACACAAGGAACATCACATAGCTTATACCTGGCTAACACAAGGAACATCACATAGCTTATACCTGGCTAACACAACAAAGATCACATCTTATACCTGGCTAACACAAGGAACATCACATACCTTATACCTGGCTAACACAAGGAACATCACATACCTTATACCTGGCTAACACAAGGAACATCACATACCTTATACCTGGCTAACACAACAAAGATCTGACATCTTATACCTGGCTAACACAAGGAACATCACATAGCTTATACCTGGCTAACACAAGGAACATCACATAGCTTATACCTGGCTAACACAAGGAACATCACATACCTTATACCTGGCTAACACAACAAAGATCTGACATCTTATACCTGGCTAACACAACAAAGATCTGACATCTTATACCTGGCTAACACAACAAAGATCTGACATCTTATACCTGGCTAACACAAGGAACATCACATACCTTATACCTGGCTAACACAAGGAACATCACATAGCTTATACCTGGCTAACACAAGGAACATCACATAGCTTATACCTGGCTAACACAAGGAACATCACATAGCTTATACCTGGCTAACACAAGGAACATCACATACCTTATACCTGGCTAACACAAGGAACATCACATAGCTTATACCTGGCTAACACAACAAAGATCTGACATCTTATACCTGGCTAACACAACAAAGATCTGACATCTTATACCTGGCTAACACAAGGAACATCACATACCTTATACCTGGCTAACACAACAAAGATCTGACATCTTATACCTGGCTAACACAAGGAACATCACATACCTTATACCTGGCTAACACAACAAAGATCTGACATCTTATACCTGGCTAACACAAGGAACATCACATAGCTTATACCTGGCTAACACAACAAAGATCTGACATCTTATACCTGGCTAACACAAGGAACATCACATAGCTTATACCTGGCTAACACAACAAAGATCTGACATCTTATACCTGGCTAACACAAGGAACATCACATACCTTATACCTGGCTAACACAAGGAACATCACATAGCTTATACCTGGCTAACACAAGGAACATCACATAGCTTATACCTGGCTAACACAACAAAGATCTGACATCTTATACCTGGCTAACACAACAAAGATCTGACATCTTATACCTGGCTAACACAAGGAACATCACATAGCTTATACCTGGCTAACACAACAAAGATCTGACATCTTATACCTGGCTAACACAAGGAACATCACATACCTTATACCTGGCTAACACAAGGAACATCACATACCTTATACCTGGCTAACACAAGGAACATCACATAGCTTATACCTGGCTAACACAACAAAGATCTGACATCTTATACCTGGCTAACACAAGGAACATCACATACCTTATACCTGGCTAACACAAGGAACATCACATACCTTATACCTGGCTAACACAACAAAGATCTGACATCTTATACCTGGCTAACACAACAAAGATCTGACATCTTATACCTGGCTAACACAACAAAGATCTGACATCTTATACCTGGCTAACACAACAAAGATCTGACATCTTATACCTGGCTAACACAACAAAGATCTGACATCTTATACCTGGATATCCTCAAGAACATTATAAAAACATGTATCTCTTCAGACAGGCATGGATATCCTCAAGAACATTATAAAAACATGTATCTCTTCAGACAGGCATGGATATCCTCAAGAACATTATAAAAACATGTATCTCTTCAGACAGGCATGGATATCCTCAAGAACATTATAAAAACATGTATCTCTTCAGACAGGCATGGATATCCTCAAGAACATTATAAAAACATGTATCTCTTCAGACAGGCATGGATATCCTCAAGAACATTATAAAAACATGTATCTCTTCAGACAGGCATGGATATCCTCAAGAACATTATAAAAACATGTATCTCTTCAGACAGGCATGGATATCCTCAAGAACATTATAAAAACATGTATCTCTTCAGACAGGCATGGATATCCTCAAGAACATTATAAAGACATGTATCTCTTCAGACAGGCATGGATATCCTCAAGAACATTATAAAAACATGTATCTCTTCAGACAGGCATGGATATCCTCAAGAACATTATAAAAACATGTATCTCTTCAGACAGGCATGGATATCCTCAAGAACATTATAAAAACATGTATCTCTTCAGACAGGCATGGATATCCTCAAGGACATTATAAAAACATGTATCTCTTCAGGCAGGCATGGATATCCTCAAGAACATTATAAAAACATGTATCTCTTCAGACAGGCATGGATATCCTCAAGAACATTATAAAAACATGTATCTCTTCAGACAGGCATGGATATCCTCAAGAACATTATAAAAACATGTATCTCTTCAGACAGGCATGGATATCCTCAAGAACATTATAAAAACATGTATCTCTTCAGACAGGCATGGATATCCTCAAGGACATTATAAAAACATGTATCTCTTCAGACAGGCATGGATATCCTCAAGAACATTATAAAAACATGTATCTCTTCAGACAGGCATGGATATCCTCAAGAACATTATAAAGACATGTATCTCTTCAGACAGGCATGGATATCCTCAAGAACATTATAAAAACATGTATCTCTTCAGACAGGCATGGATATCCTCAAGAACATTATAAAAACATGTATCTCTTCAGACAGGCATGGATATCCTCAAGAACATTATAAAAACATGTATCTCTTCAGACAGGCATGGATATCCTCAAGAACATTATAAAAACATGTATCTCTTCAGGCAGGCATGGATATCCTCAAGAACATTATAAAAACATGTATCTCTTCAGACAGGCATGGATATCCTCAAGGACATTATAAAAACATGTATCTCTTCAGACAGGCATGGATATCCTCAAGGACATTATAAAAACATGTATCTCTTCAGACAGGCATGGATATCCTCAAGAACATTATAAAAACATGTATCTACCCCTCCCGCTTGTCTCCTGTTTGTTTACACACTGTACCACCGTACACAGTATTTCAAACAACTTGTAGTTTCATTAACAAAAGTTGAAACAGGAATTTTAAGAAAAAGAAAAATGTAAAACAGTACAAAATAGTTTGTGAGTAGTCATTATACTGGTCACTTCCCTTGTGACAGACAGATTAGTTTTGTTTCTTCTGTTAAAAAAAAAAACAAACCTGGCTGCTCATTCTGTTGTGACAGGTCAAGGCAACCAGCCTTAATTTGTTCAGTCTCAAAGTACCTTCCACTAGTAGTGCAAAGTGTGCAGATCAGTGCACAAATATGCAGAGATTATTACAGAATTTACACGTAACAAGAACCTACACACTTGGAGATTACTGTAAGATGTAGATATATTTAGATCAGTGTCAAACTTTCAGACGAGAGATACTTACTTCTGAAAATCTCACATCTTATACCTGGCTAACACAACAAAGATATGACATTTTATAGTTGACTAAAACAAGAAAGATCTGATATTTCACATGTGACTCAAACAAACAAAAGAATGGTGATGGAAGTATAAGAACTGCAACAACTTACAGTCTATGGCTGCTACAGATGTACTACTTTAGATGACCACTAGCAAACAGCAAGTAAATCTATCAGTGTTCCATGAAACAAAATTATTGTCTAGTTTTGTCCTGACACTTCTAACCAAATAATCTTGAGTTTAGAAAGACTGCAGCATCACAATAGTAAACTGTCTTCATCTAACAAATAAAATTTGTGTTTATTTTTGTTCCAAAATATGGGGGCAAAGTCAGAGTAATCAAGCTGAATGAGACAGTGGTCGGTGGTCCCTAGTTAGCTGCTGCATCAGGGTGGATGAACCTTGACCATCCAACACCCCACTCTATCCAACATCCCACTCTATCCAACATCCCACTCTATCCAACATCACATTCTATCCAACATCCCACTCTATTCAACATCACACTCTATCTCCCAGCAAGGCCTCTGGAAACAGAAAGTAGTCTAGGCAAGTGAACTGGGACTGAAATGGGAAGGTGAACTCAGTCCCACAAATACACCATGCCAAATTTGGATGTGTTGGCCCAAAAGGTGCACAACCAAGACACAATGCAACCAATGCCCTACTGAGGGCAAACAAAGAACAACTCCAAAAACTAGCGATTTTTTCACTAAATAATCTTCAGTACAGAAAGACAGGAGCTCTACACCTATAATCCTTCCTTCCACACAATAATTGCTGTATAAGCATATTATTTATGTTATAAGCATATGAAGTCCTACCTTCATCTACTGAACCAACTTTTGGTACAACACTCATTTCTAGACAAATAATCCTTTATGTTAATGTATGACCACAACAAGAAATGAAACTCTAAAATCTACAGTACAAATTTCTATAATAAACCCAAGCTCTAACATCTACAGTACTGATTTCTAAAACAATTCCAAATTCTAACATGTATGGTACTGATTACTAAAACAGTTTTAAAATCTACAATACTGATTGCTAAAACAATTCCAAACCTAAAATTTACAGTACTGGTAACTAAAACAATTTCAAATTCTAACATCTACAATACTGCTTGCTAGAGTGATTTCAAATTTTAGCATTTATAGTACTGATTACAATTCAAACAACATCCACCCTACTAACTGCTAAAACAATTTCAAATGACTGGAAATGATTATTTAAAAAAATTCAAATTCTAACATCTATGGTACTGATTGCTAAAACAATTCCAAATTCTAAGATTTATGGGTACCGTTTGTTAAAACCATTCTGAATTCTAACAACTAAAGTAATGGCTGCTACAGATGTACTACTTTAGATGACCACTAGCAAACAGCAAGTAAATCTATCAGTGTTCCATGAAACAAAATTATTGTCTAGTTTTGTCCTGACACTTCTAACCAAATAATCTTGAGTTTAGAAAGACTGCAGCATCACAATAGTAAACTGTCTTCATCTAACAAATAAAATTTGTGTTTATTTTTGTTCCAAAATATGGGGGCAAAGTCAGAGTAATCAAGCTGAATGAGACAGTGGTCGGTGGTCCCTAGTTAGCTGCTGCATCAGGGTGGATGAACCTTGACCATCCAACACCCCACTCTATCCAACATCCCACTCTATCCAACATCCCACTCTATCCAACATCACATTCTATCCAACATCCCACTCTATTCAACATCACACTCTATCTCCCAGCAAGGCCTCTGGAAACAGAAAGTAGTCTAGGCAAGTGAACTGGGACTGAAATGGGAAGGTGAACTCAGTCCCACAAATACACCATGCCAAATTTGGATGTGTTGGCCCAAAAGGTGCACAACCAAGACACAATGCAACCAATGCCCTACTGAGGGCAAACAAAGAACAACTCCAAAAACTAGCGATTTTTTCACTAAATAATCTTCAGTACAGAAAGACAGGAGCTCTACACCTATAATCCTTCCTTCCACACAATAATTGCTGTATAAGCATATTATTTATGTTATAAGCATATGAAGTCCTACCTTCATCTACTGAACCAACTTTTGGTACAACACTCATTTCTAGACAAATAATCCTTTATGTTAATGTATGACCACAACAAGAAATGAAACTCTAAAATCTACAGTACAAATTTCTATAATAAACCCAAGCTCTAACATCTACAGTACTGATTTCTAAAACAATTCCAAATTCTAACATGTATGGTACTGATTACTAAAACAGTTTTAAAATCTACAATACTGATTGCTAAAACAATTCCAAACCTAAAATTTACAGTACTGGTAACTAAAACAATTTCAAATTCTAACATCTACAATACTGCTTGCTAGAGTGATTTCAAATTTTAGCATTTATAGTACTGATTACAATTCAAACAACATCCACCCTACTAACTGCTAAAACAATTTCAAATGACTGGAAATGATTATTTAAAAAAATTCAAATTCTAACATCTATGGTACTGATTGCTAAAACAATTCCAAATTCTAAGATTTATGGGTACCGTTTGTTAAAACCATTCTGAATTCTAACAACTAAAGTAATGGCTGCTACACTGAAACTCATAATCTGATAAGCAACATGTACAAAACTACAACCTGGGTGACTGAATCAAATGCTCTCTCTACCTCAACAGTTTTGGACAGAATGTCATCACTGCATACATGGCAGTACAAGTGATATAGCTATGTGAATGCTGCAGGAATAGAGAGAGGGTGATACAATCACCTGGGTCTGCTTCCCAGGCTCTTCTGCCCTGGCACTCCGTCACCTCCAAGGCACACATCACTAGTGCCTCAACACTTTCAACTGGTCCTGGAACCCTATGCTTCTTGCTTTCTCTTCACCTCACCCATCTCATCTAACCACCAAAACCTCCCCTGGTTCTGCTACTGTATGCTGGTTGTTTTGTTCCCACCCCACCACCCCCTGGAACTCCCCATTGTCCCCAGTAGGCATAACTTCCCACTCTGAGAACCACTGATCTAGGTGAGGACATGTGATATAGCAAAGGTAATGCAGATATTATGATAGGGACATGTGATATAGCAAAGGTAATGCAGATATTATGATAGGGACATGTGATATAGCAAAAGGTAATGCAGATATTATGATAGGGACATGTGATATAGCAACGGTAATGCAGATATCATAATAGGGACATGTGATATAGCAAAAGTAATGCAGATATTATGATAGGGACATGTGATATAACAAAGGTAATGCAGACATCATGATAAGGACAAGTGAAATAGCATGTGTAATGCCATATCATGATAGGGACAAGTGATAAAGCAAGGGTAATAACAGATGTTATAGAAAGTATTAACGACAAAGGTAATACAGATATAACAGACGGTTTAATCACAAGACTGGGCTGATGGATTCACAGCAATGATCATGCTATTTGTTGCACATGTTAACACTGACCCCACACACACTAGAATCTATCATCTTTTCCTACACACACACACTAGAATCTATCATCTTTTCCTACACACACACAGAATCTATCATCTTTTCCTACACACACACACACACACACACTAGAATCTATTATCTTTTCCTACACACACACTAGAATCTATCATCTTTTTCTACACACACTAGCATTTATCATCTTTTCCCACAACAATAATACTGACAACAACACTGATGACGAAGACAACGATGACAACAACAACAACATGAACATAGTGAACAGATACAAAAAATAAAAATGAGTTGCTGAACTTACACAGATCCATGATGTGATTGCGACAAATGGCACAGTTGTCTACAACAATGTCTGTGGAACACATATAAGAATTTTAATGTCTGATTATATGTGAACTCACATACAAAGTCCTTGGCACATATGAATCATGAACAAAGTCATCATATTTCTAAACAATACATCATAACAAATCTCAGTCACGTACAACATGTATCTATGTACTGCTCCAAGTCACAAAATATGTAAACCATGCACAAAATCATAACATATTAAACAAGATGCAGTTTTGTTTTCAGAGTTCTGACACTTTCCCTATGTTGGTCAGACGGACTTGGGATTTCTCTACTGTAAAGAACCACCGACTCAAGATGGATTCTTTCATGGAGCATGATAAAAGAATTTTTTTCTATAAGAATTTAATTAGTAATTTTCTTGGTGACTTCTGTGAAAGGTTTCAGCGTAGCCTACAAGCAGGACAAAAAACATGAAAAGTTTGGCAAAGATGCAGTACAGAGATGAGACAGTTCACAGCCAAGCTATGTGAGCATCAAAGAACGTCTCCAGCACTTAAGTGTGCTAAACACCAATAATCCTAGGACCTCTTGCAGTTATGACCAAGGACACTCCACTTCCTGCAGAGTGTCATGAGCTCAAATAGTCCAACACTTTATTTTTGTGATAACAACTGAGTTTGCAACTGTTTAGCTCTTGTTTTGACAGAAGAATATTTGCTAATTTCCTTACATCTCTCATTCTGAATATGGCCAAATTTGTTATATTACTTGACTAAAGTCAATAAGCTTCAATGATATTTTGTACATATCTTCTTATATCTTATATCCTTCCCATGCTGTTAAACATCACATAGGGCTCGCAAAGTAGTTCGCCAATTTTTCCTGTCTTTGGCGAGTCTTTCAACCTCATCAAAGGATTTTATGCCTGTTAATTTGGCCTCTCTTAACAATGTCCTCTTCAGAGTTTCACGTGGTCTGCCTCTTTTTCTTTGTTGTGTTCCACTTGATAGCTTGTTTTGGGATTCTCTGATATTTCTTCTCATCATGTGACCAACATATGTCCATCTCCTTTTCCTGATCACTCATGGGACTGGTTGTTGTTCAGTCATCTGTCTTATCTCTACATTGTTCTTGAATTCATTCCACTTGATGCCGAGTATTTTCTTTAGGCATTTGTTTTCAAAAGAGTCTAATTTCTTGTCTATTTCTTTAGTTGATTTCCAGCTTTCGATGGATAAATGAGGGCGGATATTACATTTGAACTGAATAGTCTTAACTTGGTTTTTGTGCTTATAGCTTTTGAATTCAATATGTTCTCAAGATTCTTGAAGATCGATGCTGCTTTTGCAATTCTGATTCTAACTTCCTTTCTGTTGTCACCATCCTGGTCTATGTAGCCGCCAAGGTATGCAAAGTGATTGACTTCTTCAATATATGTCCCTTCTATGTGTATTTTTCCATTCTGATTAAGGGGAATTTTCATTATTTTTGTTTTGTCCTTGTTAATTTCAAGTCCTATTTTGCTAGCTAGCGTACATATATGATACAGAAGAAAATTTACTAAAAAAAACAGAACTAGCCACAGGAAATCTGCACCAAACACAAGATAAACTTACCCCAAGCCCACAGAGCTACAGCATTCCACTGACAGAAAAACAAAACATAATAATAAAATATAAATCATACTGACACACAGTGGAGGGTAATACATATGTGCTGTGTAGTTAACACCTAATGTTGAATGAAGCAAATATAGAATACCAAGAAATACTTTGTAAGGGCTACTCCTTGAACAGCATGTGAGTTATGCCGTGTTGTGATCACAGCATTAGCGATCATGATTCACTGTTCTTAGCTGTCCTTGCTGCTTTCACTCAGTTGTGCTCCTTCTTTTCCTGCCTCACTTTTTCTGCCCATATGAATGTTTCTCTCTCAGCCTCCCTCAGTTTTTTTCTCCCTTGAGTTTTCCAGTGACTATCAGGTTCTCTAACTTTTGTCTTCTCGTGACATGTGGAAAAAAGCTGTCCTTGCAATTTGAACTAGTTTTGTTTTTCTGCAATTTCACAGAGGGTCTAATCCATTTTCCTTCAAAAGTACATGTGAATTGCTTCCAAGTTTTGTTTCATCTATTTCTTAAGCTTATAGCAATACAGGCTCTATATTAAGGACTGTAATACCCTTTCCCTCACTTTTTAGTGTAGGGTAAAGTAGGGTAGGGTAACCCTGTCATGCCTTAGAAGCACATCGGGATATGGTGTTAATGCCCATATTTTCCTTGACCAGTCAGCACACTAGAGGGTGATATGGTCAGTATCACGCCTGGCCGCCTTTCCTTCTCCAACTCCAGAAGAAGTCAGGTACCCATTTCTACAGCTGGGTGACTGGAGTGCCTCTGGCTGGATTCGAACCCCCGACCTTCACCATGAGAGACTAGTGCGCTAACCACTTTGTCACTCAGATGCCTTCACTTTTGGGAACATCTTCTTATTTGTTAGTATCTTCTTCTTCTTCTCATAAAAACTGCCTTTTGTCTTTCCTATTCTTGACTTCATCCATGCACTTGGCATCAGTTATTATTATTCTGAGCTAACTAAATTTATTTACTTGTGTCAGTGTCTTCTTGTTGTGCATGGATATTTATTTTACTCTTATCCAGGAGACATGGGTTCGGATCTCATATTTCTGACTCAACCTGCACACACTGTGGTGACTGCTCTAGGTACTGGGCCATCAATCCCTTCATCTCAGAGTATTCCTCCAGTGGACACTGGGATATCTATGCTATTCTTCACTATCACCTACCTCACAATATCTCAAACTTACAATCTTCAAACAACATGGATAAATATATGGGTTTCTCACCATTTTATGACACATATGAAACTGCTACAACATCCCACATCACTCAACTGATGTAAAATCCCATGTGACAGATTACAGGGAACTGATTTAATATCTCACATGAATGAACTGATTTAACATCCCACATGACTGAAATGATATAATATTCCTTGATATCTTTCTTTCTGCTCTCTTGACTCCCAACTCCACCAAGAATTTCTCTTGACTCCGTGACTGTATTTGTCTATTGTCTGACTCTGTGACTGTATTTGTCTATTGTCTGACTCTGTGACTGTATTTGTCTATTGTCTGACTCTGTGACTGTATTTGTCTACTGTCTGACTCTGTGACTGTATTTGTCTATTGTCTGACTCTGTGACTGTATTTGTCTACTGTCTGACTCTGTGACTGTATTTGTCTATTGTCTGACTCTGTGACTGTATTTGTCTATTGTCTGACTCTGTGATTGTATTTGGATATTGTCTGACTCTGAGACTCCCAACTCCACCTAGAATTTCTCTTGACTCTGTGACTATTTGTCTATTGTTTGACTCTGACTCGCAGTTCCTTCACATATGGGGCATTTCTTGCTTCACATTCTAATTCCACAGCCCTGATGTGACATCATCGTCAGATGACTGTGTGCAGGTATATCCAGTATTCTGACACCATCAACATATGACATGTATTGTATATCTAATGAACTGACATTATTAACACATGATGACTGTAAAGCACCAACATCATCAAAATAAGATAATTATTGTAGATGTACTGTACTGACATGAAACAGCAGTCAGAGACTCACAGCTGACTGCCTGTTTCAGGGGCGATGAACTATTGCCAGGCAAGTGCCTGTTTTACCTTCCAGTAAACAGTGATCACAGACTGCAGCAGGAAGATGAACTTGGACCCAGAAATATGTCAAGCCAAAGTCGGATGTGCTGGTCAAAAGGCACATAACTACCAAAGCTCTTTTAATGACAAAGAAGAAATGGGGTACTAACATCACTCAGTCACTCATTTGCATGTCCCTTGTGGAACTTTGCCTCCCTAACAGCACTCCTGTAGGTCTCTCGGTTGTGAGCAAGATGCCCTGCTGCTGATGCACCCATTTGCAGATTATAAACGATGACTTGCAGCCATCTTTGCCTTGGTCTTCCTCTCTTTCTTTTTCCCATTATGTATCCTTCCAAGATGGTCTTCTCTAAATTCTCATAATGTTTAATGTGTCACAAAATATTTAAGTTTTCTCTCTTTAATCCTCTTTACTAGCCAGCCTTCTTCAATATTAAGTTCTTGTAGTGTGGATATATTTGTTCTTTTCTGTATCCATGATATTTGGAGAACTCTTCATTTACATTCAAAGGCATTTGTGTGTTTCTCAGTTGTTTTGTTAAGTGTCCAGGTCTCACAGGCATATGTTGCGATGAGAAAGATGCATGCCCTTAAAAATCTGATTTTTGTAGTTGTCTGTTCCTCTCCACAGCTTCTTTAGTTGTTTTACTTTTTAAGTGCGATAGATGTCCTTTTAATTTCCCTTGCTGTATCTCCATTATTAGTTAGTAGTGATCTAAAATATTCAAAACTCTCCACCTCTTAAAATTTTTCCTCATTGATACATACTTCAGCTGCCTTATTTGTTTTGTCAGTTGTCATCAATTTAATTTTCTTCACATTAAGATAGAGGTTTTGCTCCTCACTATTCTTACGGACTGACACAATTAGTTTTTCCATTCCTTTTTGTGTTGCGGACAGTAATATTGTGTCATCAGCATATCTAATCTCTGGTATTTCATAACCTTCAATTGTTACAGCATCGCAGTATTCTTTGTCTACATCTTCTCTAACATTCCTCATTATATTTTCAGTATACAAGTTAAATAAGTAAGGCGACAATATGCATTCCTGGTGAACCCCTTGTTTTATATCAAACCAAGTTGTTTCACCGTTTATTCTTACTGCTGCCTGTTCGTCTAGATACAGCAGTGATGTTAATTGTATCAAATATGCTGGAAATCCCATTTTTTCAATTATTTCCCAAAGTTTCTGGTGTTGTACACAATCAAATGCCTTTGAATAGTCTATAAAAGAAAAATACAGATTCACATTAAATTCTCTGCTTTTCTCTATCATTAGTCTTATACTGAATATGTGATCTCTTGATCCTCCTCCTTGCCTAAAACCAGCTTGAAACATACTGACATCTATTTTCTTATGAAGTCTACCCATTATGATTTTTAATACACTTTTTACTGGCATGAGTAATCGGGGCAACAGTTCCGTAGTTTGTGAATAATTTCAGGTTACCCTTTTTTTTTTTGGCAGTGGTATGAATATAGTTCTTTCCATTCTTTTGGCCAAATACCTGAATGCCATATCTTTTTACATAGTGTATGATAGATTGTTGCACATTCCTTTCCTCCTGCTTTAATAAATTCAGCTGTTATCTTACCAGATCCTGGTGATTTACCATTTTTCAGATTCTTTACTGCCTATAAAAGTTCTTCTATTGTCGGTTCAGGTTCTTTCTCCTCCAATAACTCTTCTCCACTCTTTGATTTATGCTTTCGCAGTCATCTGTTTTATACATTCCTCTGCAACATTCCTTCCATCTTTCTAGAATTTCCTCTGTCTCTGTCAAGGTATTCCCCATCTTGTCACAAATTACATTTAGCTTAGGCATGACATTTCTCATCAATGTATTCATTTCTTTAAACATTTCACTATCTCTTCCACACTTCTGATGTCCCATTCTTTCACAATAATCTTATATGTATTGTTTTTTGTCTTTTCTTATGTTTCTTCGTACTTCTTTTGTTAAAGATTTATATTCCTCTTTGTTGTTGTTTGTCACTTTCCACTGCGTCTTCATTTCTCTACGTTGTGTTATCAGTTCTAGTGTGCCTGCTGTAATCCATCCATTCTTTTGTGAAATGGTTCTTCACTTCTCTACCATATTGTTCTGGTAGTTTTGTAAGATCAAAGCGAGTGGTCTTGATCCCGTAAATGTCTTTATCTTCATGTCTGCTATTAATAACTCATGGTCCACGTCACAATCAGCACCTGGTAAAGTTTTTGCTGATGTTATACTTGATCTCCACAGTCTTTGCACTAAAATGTAATCTATCTGATTCTTGGTTTTCCCATCAGGTGATGTCCATGTGTAAAGTTTTCTTGGATGTTGTCTAAAAAGTGTGTTAGTGATCATTAGCACATTTTCCATGCAAAACGCCACTAGACTGTCACCTGCCTCATTTTTATATCCTATGCTAAATTTTCCTAGAACGTATCCTTTGTCTTCTGCTCTTTCTGTACCAATCTTTACATTAAAATCCCCCATTATTAATACAATTATAATGCAAATTATAGCAAAAGATCAGAGGAAGACAAGCAAGAGTTACAGCACATTTCCTGAGAAGAGGAAAACTGGAACACTGTGGCAACTGAAAAAATTAAGGAAGAAGAGACAGAGGAAGACAGAGAGAGAGAAGTTACTGGATGGTCTGTCAGTGTGGCTAGGAAGAAAGTCACTGGCGGATCTCATAATCAAGTCTAAAGACAGGGAATTGTGGAGAGAAATGATCACCTACGAGGCATGGCACTTGAACTGAAATGAATTAATACAACATCAGTTTTCCATACCTGGTCTATCGTTATTTGCAGAGTGTTATAAAATTCTTCTACTTCCTCTTCTTCTGCTCCTGATGTAGGTGCATATATCTGGATAACTGTTACATTTCTAGGAGTGCCCTTAAGTCTGATAGTGAGGATTCTATCACTTACTGGATTGTAACCTAGCAATGCTTTTGCTGTTAATTTGTCCAAGTAAAAAGCCACTCCATTTTTTCCTCATAATTCTCAACCAGAGCATATAAGATATTATCATTCTCGCTCTTGAAGTGTCCTGATCCCTTCCATCGATGTTCGCATATTTCCAAAATGTGTAGCCCCGTTCTTTTCATCGCGTCACTTATTATTTGATACTTTCCCTCATACATACTTCTCACATTCCATGTTCCTACTTTTATTTTTCTTTTTAGTTTGATGCAGGGGTTTTCCTTGGTAACACTGTCAGGATTTTGTCCGTCATCACAATTACTAGTACTAACCTCTGTCTCACACTCTTCCCCAGTGTTAAAATTAGATCTATCTGGCCTGGGGGACTCACCACCAGATCGTTTTCCTATCTGACCTTCCATGATTGCTGTTTGGGTTTATTGGTATATTTCCAGAAGGTAGTTTACCACTGCTTTCCTTCCAGGCAGTGACTGTGCTAGACAGTACTAACATCACCAATGATTATTTTCTATCTGCTGTACCAACTTTTTGGAACTGCCATAGACCTTATAATGAAAAGATGTTGCACAAGTAAAACAGGCATTGACTGGGTACATGGGATCTAACTTGAAGATCTTGATTTTGCAGATGATAGAACTCTTATCAGTGATAATGTGAACTCGATGCATAAAAAAAACAGATACCCTGTCTTCACTGGCTTGAATTTAACAAGGAAAAAAGCAAAAATAATGCAACTTCCCATTAATCAAGAAGGAAAAATATACGTAGAAGGAACACCTGCTGAAGAAGTAAACTAGTTCAAATACCTCGGCAGCTACATAGACCAGGATGGTGACACCAGAAAGGAGGTTAGAGTTAGGATTACAAAAGCAGCACTGTATTCACAAATTCTGAGAACATATGGCGTTCGAAAGTTATAAGCACAAAAACCAAGTTAAGATGATTAAATTCAAATGTAATATCCACCCTCATTTATGCATGTGAAAACTGGCCTGTACTTGTATGAATTCCCTGTAACTGCAAGCTGTTGTTCTTTGCAGTAGATGCTATAGAGGCATTGAGGCACAGCATCGTATCAGCGTGGGAGCGGCTTATGGCAGCTATTTTTTCAATCAAGGAGTACAGCTAAAAAGCAGAAAGTGTGCAATGCTTCTTTAGCAGACTCCACCACCATGAGGACTATGGCAATCCCTGCCCCGTTAGCCAGGCTAGGTCTGTTACTGGGAGTACCACGGAGAGGTGGGACAGGGTCTTGGTGAGCTATGGTTCACTAACCCTGACGCTAGCATATCAGCTATGGGTTGCTGATTGCCTCATCAGACAGGCGTCTTCATCCCGTGCGAAAGCTGGAAAATAACTAAAGAAATAGACAACAAATTAGACTTTTGAAAACAAGTGCCTAAGGAAAGTAATCAGTACGAATTCAAGAACCAACGCAGAGATAAGGCAGATGAGCGAAACAACCTATCTCAAGGGTGATCAGAAAAAGGAGATAGACATATATCGGTCACATGATGAGAATAAACAGTGAATCCTGAAACACGATATCAAGTGGAACACAATGGGCCGAAGAAAGTGGTCAATGTTAAGAGAGGCCAGTTTCGTGGGCACAACATCCTTTGATGAGGTTGAAAAGTTCGCCAAAAACAGGAAAACTTGGCCAACTACCATGCGAGGCCTATGTGACGTTTAATGGCACGGGAAGGATATAAAATGTACTCACACCATCAATGTGAGAGGACTGTGTCAGAGTACTGTTATAAATGTATTTTCCTTCGTACTGAGAAGTATGTGATTGTGCATCCAAATAAATTGAAATAAATTGCTGACGAAACACACTCCCAAGAGCTGTTGTTGTGAATATACAAGAAGACATAAGTTTTCAGGTACAGTCTGTGTTATGAATTGGGACTAAACATCTAGTAATAGTATCTTTCGTCTTAGAAAGCGGCTCTGAAACAGACAGACACATGCTGATTCGCCATGTCAATCTGAACAGTCATCTCTATTTTCAGATTATTCGCAAGAAGCGATGTGTTACAACTTTTCATAACCACTATAATAACAAGCCTACACATAATCAACAGTATTTACACAAAGACGTACCTTCTTTACTTCAAATCGCTTTCTGCTGGCCCCTCCAGCGGAGACACTGGGACTTTCTTCAATATCTTCGCTACTGTCAACGTCCATCGCAGCGGCCATTTCTCCTTTCTTCCTGCAGTCGAGAGTCATAAAAAACATGGATTCCAGAGTCAGCAGGAAAAATATTGCGAACCACGAAACATTGTATATATCCTGCATATACTGGCACCAGAAAATGTAACCGCCCTTGCTGTTACCTGCCATGTAGTCTGAGAAACAAAGACTATCACTTTTCCCAAAATTAACCTTACTCTCTACGAGGGATTCACATGCGAGTCCCATAATGTGATATATGCCATCGTATGCAAAAGATTTTTAATGGCATGCATCTTTCCCATCGCAACATATGCCCGTGAGACCTGGACACTTAACAAAATAGCTGAGAAACATATAAATGCCTTTGAATGTAAATGCTATAGAAGAGTTCTCCAAATATCATGGACACAAAAAAGAACAAATATATCTATTCTACAAGAGCTTAATATTGAAGAAGGCTGTCTAGTAAAGAGGATTAAAGAGAGAAAACATAAATATTTTGGACACAATAAACGTCATGATAATTTAGAGAAGACCGTATTGGAAGGATACATAATGGGAAAAAGAAAAAGAGGAAGACCAAAACGAAGATGGCTGCAAGACATCGTTGACGATCTGCAAATGGATGCCGCAGCAGCAGGCCATCTTGCTCGTAATCGAGAGGCCTACAGGAATGCTATTTGGGAGGCAAAGTTCCGCAAGGGACATGCAAATGAATGAATGAATGAATGATGCAAAAGATGCAAAATAACTTATATTGGTGAAACTTGTCTCAGATTAGGTGACCGCATGTAGAAATATCTGCATGATATCACCGAGTATGCTTCGAAACCAGCCCCTAATCATTTCAATGGCAAATCTGGTTTTCTGGTAACAGCCATCAAACAATGCCATTCCGATGACAGAAGTCGCCGAGCGCTTGAGAACCGCTACATTCAGGAATATGGGACGCTGGAACCACATGTTTGAACTCGCAATTCAGTTACATCTAACATTCACCTCTCTTAAAAGCACATTCCCTCTGCACCAAGTTACATTCCTTTCTCACTTGCTACACATATTTCAAGACCTTATCAATTGTCATTATACAACCACACTCCACTTTCTGCAGTTGCCCGTCCGCCTTTATAACCCACAGATACAAGTTTCCATTTAAACATTCTCAACACTCCACCATGCCCATTTCTGGAAACAGCCTCTTACAAGCCACAGCTAAGTGCTCCATTTATTTTATTCTATTTTTTTCATTCCTACTTTTTCAATAACATTCATGCGTATTTATATTTTATGTTCTGTTTCTTTGTTCTGTGTGTTTTTGTATGATTAAGGTTCATGCCGAACTGTGTTCTCGTTAATAAACCTGTTCCTACTTTTTTCCTAGTTTAAACAGGAAACAAATCACAAATCAGTGTTCTCAGTTTTCAATGTTAGAACAAGGAATGCGACATAAAACTATTAAAAGCTTTAGGATTTTCAATTTAATGTAAATCAAAACATAAGAAAATACACATATCGTGTTTGTTCTGTTCAAACATGCTGCCATTAAGAGATGACTGATTATTACGAGCTCGTAGACAGACCACACTGTCAGCTCAGCCTACTTATATTACATTTCCGTATCAAACATAAGAAACCTTTGTGTTAAAGTCACCGTTTTGTGTGTCAACAATGCCCTATAAGTTTTCCACTGAGTGACAGACATTGCTCTGATAGTTAGCAAGTTCAAGGTCTTTCGGATAACCCTAAAAGCAAGTAAAATTTATAAATTAGGAAAAAAGTAGGAGCAGCTTTATTACTTAACGATTACAAAGTTCTGACGTTTCGGCGTGAGCCTTAATCATACAGAAACATACAGGACGAAGAAACAGAGAGAGGAGATAAAGTATAGATTCACATGACTCTCATAGGTCAGCAAATCTCAGACTACTGGTAGCAGGAATAAACAAGTATGTAATAATTCTATAGAGCTTTTCTCTCACAAATTCCAGGCCTATCACAAGTAGGTGGAGCCTCGATATGAAGTCTGTTCATAAATAAAGTGACGGATAAAGTACAATAATCCAACAATGTGACCCGAAGATGCAATACGAAGGGAGACAACAAGTAGAATAAAACCGTTAGAAAAGTAGAAATGGATTATGTGTTCTACATTCAACACATCCCCTATGTACAGCTTATCCGTATAATTCCCTATGTACAGCTTTCTATCTGTATGTTCACTGTAGATCGGTATGTCTCACAGCTGTCGATATATCAGCTAACCTTCCACACCGAAAGTTTTAAATTAGACTATAGGCCCACTTCTTCCAGTATTAATTTAATGTGGTGGCCTACACAAGCATCCCTGCACAAAATCGAGACGTGTAGAAACACACAGTATTGATAACTCACTTTAATAAAGATACACACGACAATCTCTTAACCATGAAAATGTTTTCATAACAATTTCCTTTCACAAGGGATATCTATAACTGAACTATAACAATTTCTTTAGTACGTCCCTTAGCCAGCACAAAGAGTCTCCCTACGACGAACAGAAGAAGAAAAAAAAAACAGAGATAAAACACAGTTCAGTGACAGAGTTTCCCTCAGATGTGGCACTTCATGGAAAGTGAGTATGTAAAATAATGATAAGTAGTCTGTGAGATCTACCACATGCTGATTGTTACAAGATGGTCACAAGACTGTCACAAGACTGCTACAAGATTGTCACAAGATTGTCACAAGATTGTCACAAGACTGCTACAAGATTGTCACAAGATTGTCACAAGACTGTCACAAGACTGTCACAAGACAGTGACAATATAAAGTGGACCACCAGTTCACAAAGTCTCAGGAAATATTCCACACACACGAGAGCTTTTCAGAAAAACAAAACACCAGTACACGCATATAAGAACGTGATATCTACCTCAGAATCGTATCATTTCATGAGAGAAATGATAGATGCTATCACTTCCACCACGTAAAGTCCGCTACAGCAACTTGGTAGATACAGACAGCACTAAGACTACAGCTACTTGGTAGATACAGACAGCACTAAGACTACAGCAACTTGGTAGATACAGACAGCACTAAGACTACAGCTACTTGGTAGATACAGACAGCACTAAGACTACAGCAACTTGGTAGATACAGACAGCACTAAGACTACAGCTACTTGGTAGATACAGACAGCACTAAGACTACAGCAACTTGGTAGATACAGACAGCACTAAGACTACAGCAACTTGGTAGATACAGACAGCACTAAGACTACAGCTACTTGTTAGATATAGCCAGCACTAAGACTACATCTACTTGGTAGATACAGACAGCACTAAGACTACAGCTACTTGGTAGATACAGACAGCACTAAGACTACATCTACTTGGTAGATACAGACAGCACTAAGACTACATCTACTTGGTAGATACAGACAGCACTAAGACTACATCTACTTGGTAGATACAGACAGCACTAAGACTACAGCTACTTGGAAGAAACAGAGAGAGGAGATAAAGTATAGATTCACATGACTCTCATAGGTCAGCAAATCTCAGACTACTGGTAGCAGGAATAAACAAGTATGTAATAATTCTATAGAGCTTTTCTCTCACAAATTCCAGGCCTATCACAAGTAGGTGGAGCCTCGATATGAAGTCTGTTCATAAATAAAGTGACGGATAAAGTACAATAATCCAACAATGTGACCCGAAGATGCAATACGAAGGGAGACAACAAGTAGAATAAAACCGTTAGAAAAGTAGAAATGGATTATGTGTTCTACATTCAACACATCCCCTATGTACAGCTTATCCGTATAATTCCCTATGTACAGCTTTCTATCTGTATGTTCACTGTAGATCGGTATGTCTCACAGCTGTCGATATATCAGCTAACCTTCCACACCGAAAGTTTTAAATTAGACTATAGGCCCACTTCTTCCAGTATTAATTTAATGTGGTGGCCTACACAAGCATCCCTGCACAAAATCGAGACGTGTAGAAACACACAGTATTGATAACTCACTTTAATAAAGATACACACGACAATCTCTTAACCATGAAAATGTTTTCATAACAATTTCCTTTCACAAGGGATATCTATAACTGAACTATAACAATTTCTTTAGTACGTCCCTTAGCCAGCACAAAGAGTCTCCCTACGACGAACAGAAGAAGAAAAAAAAAACAGAGATAAAACACAGTTCAGTGACAGAGTTTCCCTCAGATGTGGCACTTCATGGAAAGTGAGTATGTAAAATAATGATAAGTAGTCTGTGAGATCTACCACATGCTGATTGTTACAAGATGGTCACAAGACTGTCACAAGACTGCTACAAGATTGTCACAAGATTGTCACAAGATTGTCACAAGACTGCTACAAGATTGTCACAAGATTGTCACAAGACTGTCACAAGACTGTCACAAGACAGTGACAATATAAAGTGGACCACCAGTTCACAAAGTCTCAGGAAATATTCCACACACACGAGAGCTTTTCAGAAAAACAAAACACCAGTACACGCATATAAGAACGTGATATCTACCTCAGAATCGTATCATTTCATGAGAGAAATGATAGATGCTATCACTTCCACCACGTAAAGTCCGCTACATCTACTTGGTAGATACAGACAGCACTGACACTACATCTACTTGTTAGATACAGACAGCACTAAGACTACATCTACTTGGTAGATACAGACAGCACTAAGACTACATCTACTTGGTAGATACAGACAGCACTGAGACTACATCAATTTGGTAGATACAGACAGCACTGAGACTACATCTACTTGTTAGATACAGACAGCACTAAGACTACATCTACTTGGTAGATACAGATAGCACTAAGACTACATCTACTTGGTAGATACAGACAGCACTAAGACTACATCTACTTGTTAGATACAGACAGCACTGATACTACATCTATTTGTTAGATACAGACAGCACTAAGACTACATCTACTTGTTAGATACAGACAGCACTAAGACTACATCTACTTGTTAGATACAGACAGCACTGAGACTACATCTACTTGTTAGATACAGACAGCACTGAGACTACATCTACTTGTTAGATACAGACAGCACTGAGACTACATCTACTTGTTAGATACAGACAGCACTGAGACTACATCTACTTGTTAGATACAGCCAGCACTGAGACTACATCTACTTGTTAGATACAGACAGCACTAAGACTACATCTACTTGTTAGATACAGACAGCACTAAGACTACATCTACTTGTTAGATACAGACAGCACTAAGACTACATCTACTTGTTAGATACAGCCAGCACTGAGACTACATCTACTTGTTAGATACAGCCAGCACTGAGACTACATCTACTTGGTAGATACAGACAGCACTGAGACTACATCTACTTGTTAGATACAGACAGCACTGAGACTACATCTACTTGGTAGATACAGACAGCACTAAGACTACAGCTACTTGGTAGATACAGACAGCACTGACACTACATCTACTTGTTAGATACAGACAGCACTAAGACTACATCTACTTGGTAGATACAGACAGCACTGAGACTACAGCTACGTGGTAGATACAGACAGCACTGAGATAAGAGCTACGTGGTAGATACAGACAGCACTGAGATAAGAGCTACGTGGTAGATACAGACAGCACTGAGATAAGAGCTACGTGGTAGATACAGACAGCACTGAGACTACAGCTACTTGTTAGATACAGACAGCACTGAGACTATAGTTACTTGGTAGATATAGACAGCACTGAGACTATAGTTACTTGGTAGATACAGCCAGCGCTGAGACTACATCTACTTGGTAGATATAGACAGCACTGAGAACAAACTACATGACGCTACAAACTGATGAAAGATGACTATGTAACCAGTGATCGCCTTTACCAGCAGTTACCGATAAATTACCGATTAAAAACGAGAAAAATCGAAATTTTTAGAAGTCGTCGGTTACTGTAACCGGTTATATTTAAAAAAAACATAGTAAAAGGCAACCAGCTAAATCGGGTAGAGGATAATCAGGCCAGTGGATTGATGATGCTCAGTTTGTGAGGAAGAAAATCAGCAAGTTCAGCACGTAAAGAGTAAATCTCGTCTCAAATAAAGCATTTAACTCCCGCTGTTTGTTTTTACATTCAAAAAGTATAAAGTATCGAGTGTTATGGAAGAAACCAGTATTTGGAAAGTATTTCAAAAAATTAAAGACAGGATACAACTGTACCGTTTTCTAAAACTCCTAGCATGAATAGTGTGTATCACACAAATATAATGGTGTTAGTATAGAACAAATATATTGATGTTAGTATAAAAACAAATGTAATGATGTTGTATAAAAACAAATACAATGGTGTTAGTATAACACAGATATAATGGTGTTAGCACAACACAAATATACCGATGTTAGCATAACAGAAATATAATGGTGTTAGCACAACATATATATAATGGTGTTAGCATAATACAAATATAATGGTATTAGCTGATGTTTGTTGAGGCAGGCAACACCAACGGACTGGCAGTGTGGACGAGCCGCGCGCTCAATGGTTGGAGCAAGTCTGCCTCGCGCGGCTCGCTACATGACAAATTCGAAGACGGGACAATATAACAGCCGGACACAGAAGGGAATGATTATTCATTATGATGAGAGCAAATGGCGACTGAGCACTCAGTCCAGCCGACGATATTGTCGATGCACATTTGTGTGATGAAGTTTGTAATTTATATGTGTTGTGAATTACGTCTTCCTCGTATTAACAGGAGAAATTCTGTCAGATGCGTGATTATCATCACAAGCTGGATGGGCGCATATCCATGAAGGCCTTCATCCGCATGGCTGGTAGATGTGTACTTGTCGAGATGGTAGCATGGCTGGTAGATATATATGTGTCGAGATGGTGGTCTGGATTTCGTAACCTGGCCGCATCAGCTGCACTCAATGACGCGATCAACACAAGGAATTGTGGAAGTGGGGAGAAGGAGTGATTTTATTTCAGTGAATTATCACACCTAAAGTGCGTAATGTTATTTCAGTGCAAAGTAGCACATGATAGTGATGGGGCGTAGCAGCAGTGGCTGTATATATTATTCAGTGCATTGGCACACGATGGTGATGAGGCGTGTGTTATTTAGGGGTGGATTTCGTAGCAGCAGTGGCTACGTATATTACTCAGTGCACTGACACTACATCTACTTGTTAGATACAGACAGCACTAAGACTACATCTACTTGGTAGATACAGACAGCACTAAGACTACATCTACTTGGTAGATACAGACAGCACTGAGACTACATCAATTTGGTAGATACAGACAGCACTGAGACTACATCTACTTGTTAGATACAGACAGCACTAAGACTACATCTACTTGGTAGATACAGATAGCACTAAGACTACATCTACTTGGTAGATACAGACAGCACTAAGACTACATCTACTTGTTAGATACAGACAGCACTGATACTACATCTATTTGTTAGATACAGACAGCACTAAGACTACATCTACTTGTTAGATACAGACAGCACTAAGACTACATCTACTTGTTAGATACAGACAGCACTGAGACTACATCTACTTGTTAGATACAGACAGCACTGAGACTACATCTACTTGTTAGATACAGACAGCACTGAGACTACATCTACTTGTTAGATACAGACAGCGCTGAGACTACATCTACTTGTTAGATACAGCCAGCACTGAGACTACATCTACTTGTTAGATACAGACAGCACTAAGACTACATCTACTTGTTAGATACAGACAGCACTAAGACTACATCTACTTGTTAGATACAGACAGCACTAAGACTACATCTACTTGTTAGATACAGCCAGCACTGAGACTACATCTACTTGTTAGATACAGCCAGCACTGAGACTACATCTACTTGGTAGATACAGACAGCACTGAGACTACATCTACTTGTTAGATACAGACAGCACTGAGACTACAGCTACTTGGTAGATACAGACAGCACTAAGACTACAGCTACTTGGTAGATACAGACAGCACTGAGACTACAGCTACTTGTTAGATACAGACAGCACTAAGACTACATCTACTTGGTAGATACAGACAGCACTGAGACTACAGCTACGTGGTAGATACAGACAGCACTGAGATAAGAGCTACGTGGTAGATACAGACAGCACTGAGATAAGAGCTACGTGGTAGATACAGACAGCACTGAGATAAGAGCTACGTGGTAGATACAGACAGCACTGAGACTACAGCTACTTGTTAGATACAGACAGCACTGAGACTATAGTTACTTGGTAGATATAGACAGCACTGAGACTATAGTTACTTGGTAGATACAGCCAGCGCTGAGACTACATCTACTTGGTAGATATAGACAGCACTGAGAACAAACTACATGACGCTACAAACTGATGAAAGATGACTATGTAACCAGTGATCGCCTTTACCAGCAGTTACCGATAAATTACCGATTAAAAACGAGAAAAATCGAAATTTTTAGAAGTCGTCGGTTACTGTAACCGGTTTATATTAAAAAAAACATAGTAAAAGGCAACCAGCTAAATCGGGTAGAGGATAATCAGGCCAGTGGATTGATGATGCTCAGTTTGTGAGGAAGAAAATCAGCAAGTTCAGCACGTAAAGAGTAAATCTCGTCTCAAATAAAGCATTTAACTCCCGCTGTTTGTTTTTACATTCAAAAAGTATAAAGTATCGAGTGTTGTTATGAAGAAACCAGTATTTGGAAAGTATTTCAAGCAAAATTAAAGACAGGATACAACTGTACCGTTTTCTAAAACTCCTAGCATGAATAGTGTGTCACACAAATATAATGGTGTTAGTATAGAACAAATATATTGATGTTAGTATAAAAACAAATGTAATGATGTTGTATAAAAACAAATACAATGGTGTTAGTATAACACAGATATAATGGTGTTAGCACAACACAAATATACCGATGTTAGCATAACAGAATATAATGGTGTTAGCACAACATATATATAATGGTGTTAGCATAATACAAATATAATGGTATTAGCTGATGTTTGTTGAGGCAGGCAAACACCAACGGACTGGCAGTGTGGACGAGCCGCGCGCTCAATGGTTGGAGCAAGTCTGCCTCGCGCGGCTCGCTACATGACAAATTCGAAGACGGGACAATAACAGCCGGACACAGAAGGGAATGATTATTCATTATGATGAGAGCAAATGGCGACTGAGCACTCAGTCCAGCCGACGATATTGTCGATGCACATTTGTGTGATGAGTTTGTAATTTATATGTGTTGTGAATTACGTCTTCCTCGTATTAACAGGAGAAATTCTGTCAGATGCGTGATTATCATCACAAGCTGGATGGGCGCATATCCATGAAGGCCTTCATCCGCATGGCTGGTAGATGTGTACTTGTCGAGATGGTAGCATGGCTGGTAGATATATATGTGTCGAGATGGTGGTCTGGGATTTCGTAACCTGGCCGCATCAGCTGCACTCAATGACGCGATCAACACAAGGAATTGTGGAAGTGGGGAGAAGGAGTGATTTTATTTCAGTGAATTATCACACCTAAAGTGCGTAATGTTATTTCAGTGCAAAGTAGCACATGATAGTGATGGGGCGTAGCAGCAGTGGCTGTATATATTATTCAGTGCATTGGCACACGATGGTGATGAGGCGTGTGTTATTTAGGGGTGGATTTCGTAGCAGCAGTGGCTACGTATATTACTCAGTGCACTGAGACTACATCTACTTGTTAGATACAGACAGCACTAAGACTACATCTACTTGTTAGATACAGACAGCACTGAGACTACATCTACTTGTTAGATACAGACAGCACTGAGACTACATCTACTTGTTAGATACAGACAGCACTGAGACTACATCTACTTGTTAGATACAGCCAGCACTGAGACTACATCTACTTGTTAGATACAGACAGCACTGAGACTACATCTACTTGTTAGATACAGCCAGCACTGAGACTACATCTACTTGTTAGATACAGACAGCACTAAGACTACATCTACTTGTTAGATACAGACAGCACTGAGACTACATCTACTTGTTAGATACAGACAGCACTAAGACTACATCTACTTGTTAGATACAGACAGCACTGAGACTACATCTACTTGTTAGATACAGCCAGCACTGAGACTACATCTACTTGGTAGATACAGACAGCATTGAGACTACATCTACTTGTTAGATACAGACAGCACTGAGACTACAGCTACTTGGTAGATACAGACAGCACTAAGACTACAGCTACTTGGTAGATACAGACAGCACTGAGACTACATCTACTTGTTAGATACAGACAGCACTAAGACTACATCTACTTGGTAGATACAGACAGCACTGAGACTACAGCTACTTGGTAGATACAGACAGCACTGAGATAAGAGCTACGTGGTAGATACAGACAGCACTGAGATAAGAGCTACGTGGTAGATACAGACAGCACTGAGACTACAGCTACTTGTTAGATACAGACAGCACTGAGACTACAGCTACTTGTTAGATACAGACAGCACTGAGACTACAGCTACTTGGTAGATACAGACAGCACTGAGACTACAGCTACTTGGTAGATACAGCCAGCACTGAGACTACATCTACTTGGTAGATACAGACAGCACTGAGAACAAACTACATGACGCTACAAACTGATGAAAGATGACTATGTAACCAGTGTCGCCTTTACCAGCAGTTACCGATAAATTACCGATTAAAAACGAGAAAAATCGAAATTTTTAGAAGTCGTCGGTTACTGTAACCGGTTTATATTTAAAAAAACATAGTAAAGGCAACCAGCTAAATCGGGTAGAGGATAATCAGGCCAGTGGATTGATGATGCTCAGTTTGTGAGGAAGAAAATCAGCAAGTTCAGCACGTAAAGAGTAAATCTCGTCTCAAATAAAGCATTTAACTCCCGCTGTTTGTTTTTACATTCAAAAAGTAAAGTATCGAGTGTTGTTATGAAGAAACCAGTATTTGGAAAGTATTTCAAGCAAAATTAAAGACAGGATACAACTGTACCGTTTTCTAAAACTCCTAGCATGAATAGTGTGTATCACACAAATATAATGGTGTTAGTATAGAACAAATATATTGATGTTAGTATAAAAACAAATGTAATGATGTTGTATAAAAACAAATACAATGGTGTTAGTATAACACAGATATAATGGTGTTAGCACAACACAAATATACCGATGTTAGCATAACAGAATATAATGGTGTTAGCACAACATATATATAATGGTGTTAGCATAATACAAATATAATGGTATTAGCTGATGTTTGTTGAGGCAGGCAACACCAACGGACTGGCAGTGTGGACGAGCCGCGCGCTCAATGGTTGGAGCAAGTCTGCCTCGCGCGGCTCGCTACATGACAAATTCGAAGACGGGACAATAAAGCCGACACAGAAGGGAATGATTATTCATTATGATGAGAGCAAATGGCGACTGAGCACTCAGTCCAGCCGACGATATTGTCGATGCACATTTGTGTGATGAGTTTGTAATTTATATGTGTTGTGAATTACGTCTTCCTCGTATTAACAGGAGAAATTCTGTCAGATGCGTGATTATCATCACAAGCTGGATGGGCGCATATCCATGAAGGCCTTCATCCGCATGGCTGGTAGATGTGTACTTGTCGAGATGGTAGCATGGCTGGTAGATATATATGTGTCGAGATGGTGGTCTGGGATTTCGTAACCTGGCCGCATCAGCTGCACTCAATGACGCGATCAACACAAGGAATTGTGGAAGTGGGGAGAAGGAGTGATTTTATTTCAGTGAATTATCACACCTAAAGTGCGTAATGTTATTTCAGTGCAAAGAGCTACGTGGTAGATACAGACAGCACTGAGATAAGAGCTACGTGGTAGATACAGACAGCACTGGGACTACAGCTACTTGTTAGATACAGACAGCACTGAGACTACATCTACTTGTTAGATACAGACAGCACTGACACTACATCTACTTGTTAGATACAGACAGCACTAAGACTACATCTACTTGGTAGATACAGACAGCACTAAGACTACATCTACTTGGTAGATACAGACAGCACTGACACTACATCAATTTGGTAGATACAGACAGCACTGAGACTACATCTACTTGTTAGATACAGACAGCACTGAGACTACATCTACTTGGTAGATACAGATAGCACTAAGACTATATCTACTTGGTAGATACAGACAGCACTAAGACTACATCTACTTGTTAGATACAGACAGCACTGATACTACATCTATTTGTTAGATACAGACAGCACTAAGACTACATCTACTTGTTAGATACAGACAGCACTAAGACTACATCTACTTGTTAGATACAGACAGCACTGAGACTACATCTACTTGTTAGATACAGACAGCATTGAGACTACATCTACTTGTTAGATACAGCCAGCACTGAGACTACATCTACTTGTTAGATACAGACAGCGCTGAGACTACATCTACTTGTTAGATACAGCCAGCGCTGAGACTACATCTACTTGTTAGATACAGACAGCACTAAGACTACATCTACTTGTTAGATACAGACAGCACTAAGACTACATCTACTTGTTAGATACAGACAGCACTAAGACTACATCTACTTGTTAGATACAGCCAGCACTGAGACTACATCTACTTGTTAGATACAGCCAGCACTGAGACTACATCTACTTGGTAGATACAGACAGCATTGAGACTACATCTACTTGTTAGATACAGACAGCACTGAGACTACAGCTACTTGGTAGATACAGACAGCACTAAGACTACAGCTACTTGGTAGATACAGACAGCACTGACACTACATCTACTTGTTAGATACAGACAGCACTGAGACTACATCTACTTGGTAGATACAGACAGCACTGAGACTACAGCTACGTGGTAGATACAGACAGCACTGAGATAAGAGCTACGTGGTAGATACAGACAGCACTGAGATAAGATCTACGTGGTAGATACAGACAGCACTGAGATAAGAGCTACGTGGTAGATACAGACAGCACTGAGACTACAGCTACTTGTTAGATACAGACAGCACTGAGACTATAGTTACTTGGTAGATATAGACAGCACTGAGACTATAGTTACTTGGTAGATACAGCCAGCGCTGAGACTATATCTACTTGGTAGATATAGACAGCACTGAGAACAAACTACATGACGCTACAAACTGATGAAAGATGACTATGTAACCAGTGATCGCCTTTACCAGCAGTTACCGATAAATTACCGATTAAAAACGAGAAAAATCGAAATTTTTAGAAGTCGTCGGTTACTGTAACCGGTTTATATTTAAAAAAAACATAGTAAAAGGCAACCAGCTAAATCGGGTAGAGGATAATCAGGCCAGTGGATTGATGATGCTCAGTTTGTGAGGAAGAAAATCAGCAAGTTCAGCACGTAAAGAGTAAATCTCGTCTCAAATAAAGCATTTAACTCCCGCTGTTTGTTTTTACATTCAAAAAGTATAAAGTATCGAGTGTTGTTATGAAGAAACCAGTATTTGGAAAGTATTTCAAGCAAAATTAAAGACAGGATACAACTGTACCGTTTTCTAAAACTCCTAGCATGAATAGTGTGTATCACACAAATATAATGGTGTTAGTATAGAACAAATATATTGATGTTAGTATAAAAACAAATGTAATGATGTTGTATAAAAACAAATACAATGGTGTTAGTATAACACAGATATAATGGTGTTAGCACAACACAAATATACCGATGTTAGCATAACAGAAATATAATGGTGTTAGCACAACATATATAATGGTGTTAGCATAATACAAATATAATGGTATTAGCTGATGTTTGTTGAGGCAGGCAACACCAACGGACTGGCAGTGTGGACGAGCCGCGCGCTCAATGGTTGGAGCAAGTCTGCCTCGCGCGGCTCGCTACATGACAAATTCGAAGACGGGACAATATAACAGCCGGACACAGAAGGGAATGATTATTCATTATGATGGAGCAAATGGCGACTGAGCACTCAGTCCAGCCGACGATATTGTCGATGCACATTTGTGTGATGAAGTTTGTAATTTATATGTGTTGTGAATTACGTCTTCCTCGTATTAACAGGAGAAATTCTGTCAGATGCGTGATTATCATCACAAGCTGGATGGGCGCATATCCATGAAGGCCTTCATCCGCATGGCTGGTAGATGTGTACTTGTCGAGATGGTAGCATGGCTGGTAGATATATATGTGTCGAGATGGTGGTCTGGGATTTCGTAACCTGGCCGCATCAGCTGCACTCAATGACGCGATCAACACAAGGAATTGTGGAAGTGGGGAGAAGGAGTGATTTTATTTCAGTGAATTATCACACCTAAAGTGCGTAATGTTATTTCAGTGCAAAGTAGCACATGATAGTGATGGGGCGTAGCAGCAGTGGCTGTATATTATTCAGTGCATTGGCACACGATGGTGATGAGGCGTGTGATTTAGGGGTGGATTTCGTAGCAGCAGTGGCTACGTATATTACTCAGTGCATTGACACACAATGGCGATGAGACGTGTGTTATTAAGGGGTGAATTTCGTAGCAGCATTGAGACTACATCTACTTGTTAGATACAGCCAGCACTGAGACTACATCTACTTGTTAGATACAGACAGCGCTGAGACTACATCTACTTGTTAGATACAGCCAGCGCTGAGACTACATCTGCTTGTTAGATACAGACAGCACTAAGACTACATCTACTTGTTAGATACAGACAGCACTAAGACTACATCTACTTGTTAGATACAGACAGCACTAAGACTACATCTACTTGTTAGATACAGCCAGCACTGAGACTACATCTACTTGTTAGATACAGCCAGCACTGAGACTACATCTACTTGGTAGATACAGACAGCATTGAGACTACATCTACTTGTTAGATACAGACAGCACTGAGACTACAGCTACTTGGTAGATACAGACAGCACTAAGACTACAGCTACTTGGTAGATACAGACAGCACTGACACTACATCTACTTGTTAGATACAGACAGCACTAAGACTACGTCTACTTGGTAGATACAGACAGCACTGAGACTACAGCTACGTGGTAGATACAGACAGCACTGAGATAAGAGCTACGTGGTAGATACAGACAGCACTGAGATAAGATCTACGTGGTAGATACAGACAGCACTGAGATAAGAGCTACGTGGTAGATACAGACAGCACTGAGACTACAGCTACTTGTTAGATACAGACAGCACTGAGACTATAGTTACTTGGTAGATATAGACAGCACTGAGACTATAGTTACTTGGTAGATACAGCCAGCGCTGAGACTATATCTACTTGGTAGATATAGACAGCACTGAGAACAAACTACATGACGCTACAAACTGATGAAAGATGACTATGTAACCAGTGATCGCCTTTACCAGCAGTTACCGATAAATTACCGATTAAAAACGAGAAAAATCGAAATTTTTAGAAGTCGTCGGTTACTGTAACCGGTTTATATTTAAAAAAAACATAGTAAAAGGCAACCAGCTAAATCGGGTAGAGGATAATCAGGCCAGTGGATTGATGATGCTCAGTTTGTGAGGAAGAAAATCAGCAAGTTCAGCACGTAAAGAGTAAATCTCGTCTCAAATAAAGCATTTAACTCCCGCTGTTTGTTTTTACATTCAAAAAGTATAAAGTATCGAGTGTTGTTATGAAGAAACCAGTATTTGGAAAGTATTTCAAGCAAAATTAAAGACAGGATACAACTGTACCGTTTTCTAAAACTCCTAGCATGAATAGTGTGTATCACACAAATATAATGGTGTTAGTATAGAACAAATATATTGATGTTAGTATAAAAACAAATGTAATGATGTTGTATAAAAACAAATACAATGGTGTTAGTATAACACAGATATAATGGTGTTAGCACAACACAAATATACCGATGTTAGCATAACAGAAATATAATGGTGTTAGCACAACATATATATAATGGTGTTAGCATAATACAAATATAATGGTATTAGCTGATGTTTGTTGAGGCAGGCAACACCAACGGACTGGCAGTGTGGACGAGCCGCGCGCTCAATGGTTGGAGCAAGTCTGCCTCGCGCGGCTCGCTACATGACAAATTCGAAGACGGGACAATATAACAGCCGGACACAGAAGGGAATGATTATTCATTATGATGAGAGCAAATGGCGACTGAGCACTCAGTCCAGCCGACGATATTGTCGATGCACATTTGTGTGATGAAGTTTGTAATTTATATGTGTTGTGAATTACGTCTTCCTCGTATTAACAGGAGAAATTCTGTCAGATGCGTGATTATCATCACAAGCTGGATGGGCGCATATCCATGAAGGCCTTCATCCGCATGGCTGGTAGATGTGTACTTGTCGAGATGGTAGCATGGCTGGTAGATATATATGTGTCGAGATGGTGGTCTGGGATTTCGTAACCTGGCCGCATCAGCTGCACTCAATGACGCGATCAACACAAGGAATTGTGGAAGTGGGGAGAAGGAGTGATTTTATTTCAGTGAATTATCACACCTAAAGTGCGTAATGTTATTTCAGTGCAAAGTAGCACATGATAGTGATGGGGCGTAGCAGCAGTGGCTGTATATATTATTCAGTGCATTGGCACACGATGGTGATGAGGCGTGTGTTATTTAGGGGTGGATTTCGTAGCAGCAGTGGCTACGTATATTACTCAGTGCATTGACACACAATGGCGATGAGACGTGTGTTATTAAGGGGTGAATTTCGTAGCAGCAGTGGCTGCATATGTTAATGAGTGCATAGGCATACATATTTGTTTATGAGAGTGTAGGAGTAGGTTATGAGCGCCAGGAGATCCCAGCATCAGGCACATTTGTGTAGACTTGCTATGCTTGGAAGGTTTCTACGACATTGATGATACACGTCATTCTTAATGTGTTGCCTTGATTGATGCCAGCCATTCTCAATATGTGTTACTTGATGATTACATTATAATTATGTCATGTTGTTACCATGATGAGACGTGCGGATGTCCTGTGTATGTCATGTTGTGTGTGACGTCATGTGATATGTGTAGAGCTTTAATAAATGGTTGGGACTTGATTTAATGACTTGGATTTTATGTATTACACGTTTATTGTAAGTGTGGATGAAAGTGATGTGATGCGTGACTGGCATACAGTGTCATGGCAGGGAAATCCTGGGTTGTAGTGTTGGACTGAGGAATGGCCATCCCAGTACGGCAGTACATGGGACATGGGTTCTGGGTTGTAGTTGGGTCTTGGTCCTGTCCCTCCTCTTATTGTCTCAGTTGTGAACTTAGCAACCCACTAAGTTATGGCACTTTTTCACGTGGAAGTGGCATATGAACTAAAAGACATTTCTGACACCCACCTGAGGGGCTTGGACCTCAGGCAGAAGTAAAAAGACTGCCACAAAGGTCAGAGAGGGAAAACAACCCCACAAGTTCATCATGGAAGAGGGGAAAACCCTCTGGGTTTATCAAGAGCTATAGCTGGAACATGTTCTCTGCTCGAGTGGTATTTTCAGCTCTCTCTCTCTCTCTCTCTCTCTCTTGTACCTTCATCATTTTCATCTCTCTCTCTCTCTCTCTCTCTCTCTTGTACCTTCATCATTTTCAGCTCTCTCTCTCTCTCTCTCTCTTTCTCTCTCTCTGACAAAGATCAAGCACAAACAACTAACCATCACAAACGTATCAAAATACTACCTCTTAAGAACAGGTTTCTCTTCAACAAAGCCAAGTTAGTACATCAAATCCTTTCACGGCATGCCCCGCCTTATCTATGGAACCTGTTTAAATTTAGCCAAAAGTGCAGCCAACGCTTGAACAACATGTCTTCCAAAACCTAGACTTGACCTTTACAAGAAAAGCTTTAGTTATTCTACTGCTCATCTTTGGAATACCCTCCCATCCTGTATAAAAAAAATAAATTATACTCCTTCCTACAACTACAAGCTTTCCCAATATCTATTTGATGTCGACTACATGCCTCCATGAATTATAAAACTTAAAAGTTTTCTTAAACTGCTCTTACAGACACCGAATACAATTAATTGTTTTCTGAATAGTCCCGAAATTTTTATTTTGTAGATAGTCATTTATAATGTATGTAGTTACTTATAGTCATTTATAATGTATGTAGTTACTTCTGTACTGAGTGAATGTTTAAGAGCGAAACGTAAATGTTATATTTTATTTTGTGTCTCTCAGTTTCAATGTTAATTATGTTTGTTATATGAACAGCATATTTGTAGAATGTCTGGAACAGAGTGAAAGATGTATGATAAAGGGCAGAATATCAGATGGGCCTGCGTGCCCAATTCTTAACCCTTTTGAAATAAAGATCAATCAATCAATCTCTCTTTCGTGCATTCACCATTTTCAGCACTCTCTCTCTCTCTCTCTCTCTCTCTCTCTCTCTCTCTCGTGCCTTCATTATTTTCAATAATAAGGGTAGATGGAGGTGTATGGTGTAGTTTTACAAAGTGGCAGAGAGAGTGAGTAAAGTGAGAAAAAAAACGAATAGAAAGTATGAGAATGTATAAATGAAAAACATACAACATCCGATATTTCGGCGTGAGCCTTTTTCGAGGATTACATGCACAAACGAGACAAAACACAAATAACTAAACGAAGAACTTATCTTAATATGACCGCCTCCAGAAGCAGGAAACAGAGAAATGCGTGCCCACTAGAAGATTCATAGAGACCACGCGGGCCACACAAAGGATAAGCCGATAGAGCCAATCGTAAAGAAGAGGTGGAGAGAGAGGAAGAAAACAAGTGGTAGAAAGCGGGGGGGGGGGGGGGGAAGGAGGCAATAGAAACATGATAGCCGCTAGAGAAGAAGGTGTCGGGGGGGGGGGGGGGGGAAGCGGAGAGATAATGAATAAAGAGCATAAACACCTGTAGGGAGAAAATGTGAAACTGGTGAATAGGACAAGACTCTATAAAAACAATATGTTGCCAGAGAAGAAAAGAGGGTGTCGGTAGGTAGGGGTGGCTAGGAGAAAGAAAGTAGAAGGGGGGGGGGTGGGTGGAAAACTAAAGAATTTACAGAAAGCTGAAGACATTGTTAATTCCAGCTGGGTAGAGACAGTCAGCCTGGAAAATAAGGCGCTGTTCTAGGACCCTCCGAGATCGTACATCAGCAGAACAAGAGCGGATCGCACTAACAGAAATGGCAACCCGGGAAGGTCTATAGTGTCCGCTTGTTCCTGCCCTACAGAATCTTTCGATTCAGAATCTCGACAGCATCTTTCAATCTCTGGTCACTAGCCTGCCCACTTATCTTAAGGACACAAATCATGCTCTCATTGTTTTTGAGACCCTTACACTCCTGCCTGGTCACACCTATCGTATCTTCACCTTTGATGTAGTATCCTTATACACATCCATCCCGCATGATCAGGGACTTCAGGCCGTCAAGTTCTTTCTGAACAAAAGACACAATCCCTCTATTCCTACGTCTACTAATTCTGCGCCTTACACGCCTTGTCCTCCAACTCAAATCTTTTGAATTCAATGGCCTTTACGTCGACCAGATTAGTGATCTGGCAATGGGTACCAAAATGGACCCTAGCTAAGCATGCCTGTTCATGGGCCACTTCGAACACAAGTTTCTGAGAGACTTTAGAGGCCCCTTTCCCGCCTTCTATAGACGCTACATAGATGACGGCATTAGGATCACATCAATGCCATAGGAAGATCTTGACAACTTCCTCAGTTTTGTTAAGCAGCACAATCCTGTCATTTCTTTCACCTCCCATGTCTCTACTACTTCCGCTAACTTTCTCGACATCGCTGTTACTATCAGCCCTACCGGGCTTACTACTTCTGTCCACTATAAACCTACAGACTCTCACAGCTACCTCCTGTACTCTTCCTCCCATCCCAGATCGTGTAAGGACTCTATTCCTTTTCCCCAGCTTCTTAGGTTGCGACGTTTGTGTAATGAGGATTTGGATTTCCAGGATCAAGGTCATAAAATGCTAGATTTCTTCCGTCAACGCTGCTATCAAGAACATGTCCTCTCGTCATCTTTGAACCGCACCAGCCATATATCGCGGCAACAAGCTCCTAAACCGCACTGTATCTCGGACAGAGTTAAACTGGTACTTACTAAGTACCACCCTCATAGTTTGGCAGTTAAAAACATACTGTTTCGCCATCTCCATCTCCTCCAGATCGAGCCTGATACACGTGAACTTTTTGGGGAGCCCCCATTGGTGGCCTACAGACGGAACAAGAACCTGAGGGACCTTTTAGTTCCTAGTCGCCTTAAGACAGATGACACTTTTTATGGTACCAGACGTTGCGGACGCCGTAGATGCAACACTTGCTCGTTTGTAGTCGAGGCTAGCCAGATCTCCTTCCCTAAGTCCACGTTATCAGTTCAGGATGGTTTCAAATGCACTTCACGCAATGTTATTTATGCTATCATGTGCAAACGTTGTGGTATGAAGTACATGGAGGAAACTGGTTTACGATTAGGAGATCGTTTTCGCCAGCATCTTAATGATATTTCTAAGAGGCCTGGACACCTGTGGCTAAACATTGTTGCCTTAGCAACCACATGGTAAAACAGGACATTTCTGTTAGTGCGATCCGCTCTTGTTCTGCTGATATACGATCTCGGAGGGTCCTAGAACAGCGCCTTATTTTCCAGACCGGCTGTCTCCACCCAGCTGGAATTAACAATGTCTTCAACTTTCTGTAACTTCTTTAGTTTTCCACACCCCCTTTTTTTTTTTACTCTGCTTTCTTTCTTCTAGCCACCCCTACCTACCACTACCCTCTTTTCTTCTCTGGCAACATGTTGGTGTTTATAGAGTCTTGTCCTATTCATCAGTTTCACACTTTCTCCCTGCAGGTGTTTATGTTCTTCATTCATCATCTTTCTGCTTCTCCCCCCACCCCCACCCCCTCCGCGGACTCCTCTAGCGGCTATCATGTTCCTATTTCCCTTCCCCCCCTTTCTACCACCTGTTTTCCTCTTCTCTCTCTCCATCTCTTCTTTACGATTGGCTCTATCGGCTTATCCTTTGTGTGGCCCGCGTGGTCTCTATGCATCTTCTAGTGGGCACGCATTTCTCTGTTTCTGTTTCTGTAGGAGGCCATATTAAGATAAGTTCTCCGTTTAGTTATTTGTGTTTTGTCTCGTTTGTGCATGTGATCCTCGAAAAAGGCTCACGCTGAAATATCAGAGGTTCTATTCTAGGCCCGTTGCTCTTTGCTATCTATATCAATGATCTTCCACTTCATCTTAAACCTTTTTGCCGATGATTGCACAGTCTACACCAGTGACTACGATTGTGTTAATCTAGAATCAACTCTTCAGGTCGAGTTATACAATTTAATTGGATGGAGCAAAAATAATGGCATGATTATAAACACCGATAAAACAAAATCAATGCTCATAACAACAAGACAGAAACTACAAAACGCAACAAAAACAACACTTCGGCTCTGTACAGAAACATCACAGATAGAAAACGTTAGCGAGCACAAAACACTAGGTCTTATTATTGACCAACATCTGACCTGGAACTCTCATGTGCAATGTCTAACAAAACTCATCGCACAAAAAGTATACAATTAGCTAAAATTAAGCACTTCATAGATCAAGACACTAGGAAGACATACTACATAGCTCATATACAAACACTTTTAGATTATTGCTCAACAGTTTGGGATGGGTGCTCAGTGTCAAATACAAAGAGGCTTTGCTCTCTCCAAAAGCGAGCAGTAAAGCTCATTAGTGACAAAGATCAAGCACAAACAACTAATCATCACAAACGTATCAAAATACTACCTCTTAACAACAGGTTCCTCTTCAACAAAGCCAAGTTAGTACATCAGATTCTTTCACGGCATGCCCCGCCTTATCTATGGAACCTGTTTAAATTTAGCCCAAAGTGCAGCCAACGCTTGAACAACATATGTCTTCCAAAATCTAGACTTGATCTTTACAAGAAAAGTTTTAGTTATTCTGCTGCTCATCTTTGGAATACCCTCCCATCCTATATAAAAAATATAAATTATACTCCTTCCTATAACTACAAGCTTTCCCAATATCTATTTGATATCGACTACATGCCTCCATGAATTACAAAACTTAAAAGTTATCTTAAGCTGCTCTTACAGACACCGAATACAATTAATTGTTTTCTGAATAGTCCCGAAAATTTTGTTTAGTAGATAGTCATTTATAATGTATGTAGTTACTTCTGTACTGAGTGAATGTTTAAGAGCGAAACGTAAATGTTATATTTTATTTTATGTCTCTCAGCTTCAATGTTAGTTATGTTTGTTATATGAACAGCATATTTGTAGAATGTCTGGAACAGAGTGAAAGATGTATGATAAAGGGCAGAATATCAGACGGGCCTGCGTGCCCAATTCTTAACCCTTTTGAAATAAAGATCAATCAATCAATCAAACTCTCTCTCTCGTGACTTCATCATTTTCAGCTCTCTCTCTCTCTCTCTCTCTCTCTCGTGCTTTCATCATTTCAGCTCTCTCTCTCTCTCTCTCTCTCTCTCTCTCTCTCATGCCTTCATCATGTTCAGCTCTCTCGTGTCTTCATAATCTCGTTATGAAATACCAGAGATTAGATATGCTGACGACACAGTATTTCGGGTAGTTTAGATGTGTAGCTGAGTGGGTAGTTTAGATGTGTAGCTGAGTGGGTGGTTTAGATGTGTAGCTGAGTGGGTGGTTTAAATGTGTAGCTGAGTGGGTAGTTTAGATGTGTAGCTGAGTGGGTGGTTTAGATGTGTACCCTGAGTGGGTGGTTTAGATGTGTAGCTGAGTGGGTGGTTCAGATGTGTACCTGAGTGGGTGGTTATCGTGATGTCTCTGTCGAGTAAATGGAAGTTTATATCCGTTCTGGAGTTGTGCAAGTATGAATGGACTCGCCATGTGGCAGAGCAAACCTGCCGGCGGTCAGATTATCGTCATCAACATATGCATTTTCATCCATTCCATCAATAAATCCTCATGTCAAGTGTTACACAAGACTGGGTTGGTTTCTGTATCACTGTGTGTTGCCAACCTTAGGTTTGAAAGAGCCTGGAAGTAAAGAATGGCCGGAGAAAGTGATTGATTAATCCAGAAACGTGAAGTTGATGACTGGAGAAAGTGATTAATTAATCCAGAAACGTGAAGTTGATGGCTGGAGAAAGTGACTAATTAATCCAGAAACGTGAAGTTGATGGCTGGAGAAAGTGATTAACTAATCCAGAAACGTGAAGTTGATGGCTGGAAAAAGTGATTAACTAATCTAGATACGTGAAGTTGATGGCTGGAAAAAGTGATTAACTAATCCAGATACGTGAAGTTGATGGCTGGAGAAAGTGATTAACTAATCCAGATATGTGAAGTTGATGGCTAGAGACAGTGATTAACTAATCCAGATACGTGAAGTTGATGGCTGGAGAAAGTGATTAACTAATCCAGATACGTGAAGTTGATGGCTGGAGAAAGTGATTAACTAATCCAGATACGTGAAGTTAATGGCTAGAGACAGTGATTAACTAATCCAGATACGTGAAGTTGATGGCTGGAGAAAGTGATTAACTAATCCAGTAACACTCAGAAAACACGGCCTTAAGATAAAGTACACATCAGAATCTGCGCGCGCATCAATGCACAACACCGGCTTAACGAATGCCCTAGTAACAGAGTAAAGACAGAGGCACACATATGTCTTCATTGGAAAAACTAATTATGTCAGTCCCTAAGAACAATGAAGAGTAAAACCTTAATGCGAAGAAAATTAAATTAATGACAACTGACAAAACAAACAAGGCAGCTGAAATATTTATCAATGAGGAAAAATTATAATCAGTAGAGAGTTTTGAATATTTTGGATCATTACTAATTAATAATGGAGATACAATGAAGGAAATTAAAAGGAGGAGACCTATCGCTCTTCAAAAAGTAAAACAACTAAAGAAGCTGTGGAGAGGAACAGACAGAACTATAAAACAAAAAGAAAAATAAGATTTTTAAGGGCATGCATCTTTCCCAACGCATCATATGCCTGTGAGACCTGAACACTTAACAAAACAGTTGAGAAACACATAAATGCCTTTGAATGTAAATGCCATAGAAGAGTCTTTCAAATATCATGGACACAAAAAAGAGCAAATATATCCATACTATAAGAGCTTAATATTGAAGAAGGTTGCCTAGTAAAGAGGATTAAACAGAGAAAACTTAAATATTTTGGACACAATAAACGTCATGAGAATTTAGAGAAGATAGTCTTGGAAGGATACATAATGGGAAAAAGAAAGAGAGGAAGACAAAGGCGTAGATGGCTGCAAGACATCGTTGGTGATATGTAAATGGATGCATAAGCAGCAGGGCATCTTACTTACAACCGAGAGGCCTACAGGAGTGCTGTTAGGGAGGCAAAGTTCCGCAAGGGACATACAAATGAATGAATGAACGTGCCTTCATCTAGCTCGTTGTGATAATATTATCACGTGCTCTAATATTTGATAATATTATCATATGACCTAATATGTAATAATATTATCACACGGCCTAATATTTGATAATATTATCACATGGCCTAATATTTGATAATATTATCACATGGCCTAATATTTGATAATATTATCACATGGCCTAATATTTGATAATATTATCACATGCCCTAATATTTGATAATATTATCACATGCTCTAATATTTGATAATATTACCACATGGCCTAATATTCCGAGAACTTTTTTCTTATGGCGGTTATTTATGTACAAACATGTTTTCCTGTGTTTTTCCTACTACTACTACTACTACTACTACTACTACTACTAATAATAATAATCTCTCTCTCTCTCTGAACCTTAAGTGCCCAGGGCACATGGGGCTTCCGCAAGGGTTTTCCACAAATGCCTGTCTTTCGCCTTTTTTTCTGCTCTTGCCCAGGTGAGCCCTCTATTGCTCAACATCCTTTCTGTTGTTCTTCTCCATGTCTCTTTTGGTCTACCCTTACTTCTGCTCCCCTGTGGTGTCCATCTTAGTGCTATTTTTGGTAGTGAGTTGTCTGTCATTCGGAGCACATGTCCCAACCATCGCCAGCGTCTTTCCTCAATAATTGTTGTCAGTGGTTTCATCTGCATTTCTGCCAATAAAATGTTATTTCTTATGGTGTTTGGCCAAAATATTTTTTTAATTCTACGTAAACATTTAGTCTGGAAAGAATTCAACTTGTTTTCTATGGTTTTGGTGATTTTCCAGCACTCACTTCCATAGAGTAGTACACTTAGAACATTACTCTTAAATATCCTGATTTTCATATTTATGCTTAGTTTATTTGATTTCCATATATTCTGTAGCATTGCAAAAGCCTGGTTTGCTCTAGTAAGTCTGCTGTTGATGTCCTCTGTGCTGTCTCCATTTTCTACTACTCTGCTGCCAAGGTATACAAATTCGTTGACCTCCTCCACTAACTTGTTATCTACTCTGAGTACATTTCTGTTGTTCACATTTTGCTTCATTAACTTTGTCTTTCCTACATTGATCTTTAGTCCTATGTTGTTTGCATTCTGGGTTAACTTGTTTATTTTATCTTGCATATCTTTGTGACTGCTTGATAATAGACAAATGTCGTCCGCAAAGTCAAGGTCCTCCAGCACTGTGTCAAGGGTCCATTGTAATCCTCTGCGTTTGTCTGATAATAATAATAATAATAATAATAATCAGCATGCCCAGAAAGATGAAGTATATCAACACAACATTTCCTAACTTATTCCTTCTGTCCATACCTAACACCTACTCACATGTTTCCCCAGACTACTGCCTTCCTTTTCTTTGTTTACCAAGAATTTTACTGATTCCAACATTGATGTGGCCACTACTCATCTACGAAGTAAGTACCAGCACAGTAGAGGCAGCTGAAAGAAAGATAAATAAAGCCATAAGAAAGTGGCTCGGTGTACCACCAGGACTAACTGATGTAGCGCGCTGTTGGCGAGATTTTTCAGCTGCCGTGCGTGGAGCGGTGCTCTTCCCGGCCAATGAAGAAAGGTACAAATGAGGTTGCCGCGCAGCATCACTGCGGAAAAGGTGGTAGAAAGGATAAAGCGAAGCAAACAGTCAAATCATGGCACCTCTGGTCTGGAGGTCGGCCACGTCCTGAGTGCAGTCATGTCAGGTGAAATGCATGAACCGGCTTGTCTCACTGCTGGCGAGACTCTTCATATGCGTGGAGTGAAGCTCCTCCCGGTTAAGGAAGTAAATGCAGAAAAGAAATAAAGGTTGCTGTGCGGAGCCGATGGGAAAAGGTGGTGGAAAGTGAAGTTTAACTGGTATGTCCAGTAGTATCGCTACGAGAGCTATACCACGGCACCTCTGCTCAAGAGGCCGCCCACGTCCGAAATACACCTACACTGGTGAAATATGCCTAAACCGGCACACACCAGGGGTGGAACTTGATGGCTAGACATGTCATGCCACCTCCTCTCTAGAGGTCGGTAACGCCTGATAAACACCCATACTGGTGAATTTTGCCTAAACCGGCTCATACCAGGGGTGAATCTTGAAGGCTATGCATGTCACAGTACCTCTGCTCTAGAGGTCGGTCCCGTCCCAAACACGCCCATACTGGGATAATGCCTAAACCGGCTCAACCCAGGGGTAGAAGTCACTAGTGGCGAGGATTCGTCCTCCTGGACAAAAGCTCCATCCTGGTCACAACTAGGAAGGGTAGCGGCCACGACCGCAAAATGCTGAAGTCGGAGACACTGGACCAGGGAAGTCTAGATAGGCAACCACCTCTCACCCGGCGGGGATGTTTGCGTATCCTAATCACGCTGAGGTTTTCCGGTGAGAAAGTCCAACCCTGGACTGGATGGGCAACCACCTCTCACCCGGCGGTGATACACGGGTATCTCAAAACACGTCGAGGTTTTCCGATGAGAAAGTCCAACTCTGGCCTGGGTGGGCTACCGCCTCTCACCCAGCGGGGATGCACTGATATCCTAAACACGTCGAGGTCTTCCGGTGAGAAAGTCCAACCCTAGACTAAACTGGTGCAATGAAAACCACGGTGTCACGCAATCCCGCTTCCGAGACCCACCAAGAATACAGGCTAAAGCACTGTGACACTCTGAATCTCTTGTGGTCCTTTCGTGGATCTTGTGTGGTCTATTTTGGACCACATAGGGGACCACGGGACCTAACGAGGACCACAGGCATGAATTCAGTAGGTTCACAGTGGGGTTTTTGGTGGTAGAAGTGAACGAAGAAGAAGAAGAAGAACTGATGTAGCGCTGTACTGCAAGAAGAGCAAACTGCAGCTACCAGTCAAATCTGTGATCGAAGAATACAAGGTAGGAAAGACAAGGTTTGCAATGATGCTACAAAAATCTATAAATCTAGTGGTGTGAGAAGTGCAGTCAACACTTAAGACTGGACAAAAATGGAGAATAAGTGAGGAAGTGACTGCAGCCAGAGAAACGCAGGACCTGAAAGAAGTAATAGGGTACACCCAGACCAACAAAAGGGGATTTGGTCATGGTGAAATCAAATGGCAGTCAAAGGCCTCCTGTAAGGAAAGAAAGGATATGACCATCAGCGAAGTAAGGAATTCAGAGGATGACAGGGGGGTCCAGAAGGCAGTTAGAGCGATAGAGAGGAAAAGAGGGTGGCGGACGGCGTAGATGCAACACTTGTCCATTTGTTGCCGAGGCTAGCCAGATCTCCTTCCCTAAGTCCAGCTGGAATTAACAATTTCTTCAGCTTTCTGTAACTTCTTCAGTTTTCCATCCCCTCCTACCTTTTTTGCTCTACTTTCTTTCTCCTAACCACCCCTCCCTACCGCAACCCTCTTTTCTTCTCTGGCAACATATTGGTGTTTATAGGGTCTTGTCCTATTCACCAGTTTCACATTTTCTCCCTGCAGGTGTTTATGTTCTTCATTCATTATCTCTCTGTTTCCCCTTTTCCCTCCCTCCCCCCCCCCCGGACACCTTCTCCTCTAGCGGTTATCATGTTTCTATTGCCTCCCCCCACCCCTTTCTACCACTTGTTTTCCTCCTTTCTCTCCACCTCTTCTTTACGACTGGCTCTGTCGGCGTATTCTTTGTGTGGCCCGCGTGGTCCCTATCTTTTAAGACACGCATTTCTGTTTCCTACTTCTGGAGGAGGTCTTAAGATAAGTTCTCCGTTTAGTTATTTGTTTGTCTCGTTGTGCATGTAATCTTCGAAAAAGGCTCACGCCGAAATATCGAATGTTGTATGTTTTTCATTTATACATTCTCATACTTTCTATTCGTTTATTGTCACTTTACTTACTCCCTATGCCACATACACCTCTATCTACCTTTATTATTTAAACCAATTTTACTGCAGTCGCCTCCCTTTTATCATTAGGTCAAGGACACTACTCCTGGCGGCACAACAGAGTGCTGCAGGAACTAGTAGCCATTGTAAACAGGGCAAAAGATAAAGCAAATAGCAGTAAAAGAGTTGAGGTCCCACCTAAATACTTCATAGGCGCCGGTACGACGTCGAATATTGAAATCAGGGACATTCCCTTACCATCACTGCTAGATGGTGGAAATGACTGGGATGTGATAGCAGGCCTACCAGGAAGAAGAGAATACCCGACGGCCATCAAGAACACAGGAATGCGACCGGACATTGTAGTTTACCCCATAGAAAAACAGGAACTAATAATGATCAAGTTTACGGTTCCGTACGAAACAAGAATAGAGAAGCAACATCTATTCAAATGTGAGAAGTACAATGATCTGCTCAATCAACTAAGTCAGGGAGCAGGAGTCAAGGCAAAAGTGATAGCTGTAGAAGTGGGGGCGAGAGGATTCGTAGGAACATCAGCATACGACCTATGTAAACATATGGGCATAAAGGGACAAGCAAGGGCAAGGACATTGAAAAGCCTTTCAGAAACAGCAGAAAAGGCCTCATGCTGGCTGTGGAGTATCGAAACAAGCATTGGGAACTTAAATAATTTCGTTTGTCACAACCAATACCAGTCCTCAATAGCTAAATCGCTAAGATGCACTTCCAAGCGCAGCGCCAACTGGAAGGTCATGGGTTCAACCTGGGGACGAAAAAAACCAAAACAACTCACAAGACCTCTTGGAGTCATGACCCACTTAGAGTGTCAGGAGTTTAATAGGGCCGAAACTCTTGTCTGAGGTGGGGGGGGGGGTGGGTACTTCCTCTGATGATCTGAAAGAGTTGTGTTGTTGTTCTGCTCTCTACAGTAGTTTCCTACAAACTGTGATGCTCCTTCTCTGCTGGAAAGAACCGATGGTTATTACACACATTTGCCATTTTGTTTCCCACAATTCACTAGAAATAATCATGTGTTTTAGGTGCTGATGTTTTCTTGTACAATCTTAGCATTAATTTACTGCAATCACATTTCTGTTGCACAATCTTAGCATTATTTTACTGCAATCACATTTCTGTTGCACAATCTTAGCATCATTTTACTGCAATCACATTTCTGTTGCACAATCTTAGCATTATTTTACTCAATCACATTTCTGTTGTACAATCTTAGCATGATGTTACTCAATCACATTTCAGTAGTGGTGGTTTACTTTTGTGCAGTGGTGTGGTGTGTATCTGTAATAGTGGTAGTTTATTTTTGTGATGTTTGTCTGAAATAGTGGTAGTTTATTTTTATGATGTGTGTCTGTAATAGCAATAGTTTATTTTTGTGGTGTGTGTCTGAAATAGCAGTAGTTTATTTTTGTGGTATGTGTCTGTAATAGTGACAGTTTATTTTTGTGATGTGTGTTTGTATTGAGAGGCTGTAGTGGTCTATGTGTGTGTGCTGACAGGCTGTAGTGGTCTATGTGTGTGTACTGACAGGCTGTAGTGGTCTATGTGTGTGTACTGATAGGCTGTAGTGGTCTATGTGTGTGTGCTGACAGGCTGTAGTGGTCTATGTGTGTGTACTGACAGGCTGTAGTGGTCTATGTGTGTGCACTGATAGGCTGTAGTGGTCTATGTGTTTGTACTGACAGGCTGTAGTGGTCTATGTGTTTGTACTGACAGGCTGTAGTGGTCTATGTGTTTGTACTTACAGGCTGTAGTGGTCTATGTGCTTGTACATACAGGCTGTAGTGGTCTATATGTTTGTACTGACAGGCTGAAGTGGTCTAAGTGTTTGTACTGACAGGCTGTAGTGGTCTATGTGTTTGTACTGACAGGCTGGAGTGGTCTATGTACTTGTACTGACAGGCTGTAGTGGTCTATGTGTTTGTACTTACAGGCTATAGTGGTCTATGTGCTTATACATACAGGCTGTAGTGGTCTATATGTTTGTACTGACAGGCTGTAGTGGTCTATGTGTTTGTACTGACAGGCTGTAGTGGTCTATGTGTTTGTACTGACTGGCTGTAGTGGTTTATGTGTTTGTACTTACAGGCTGTAGTGGTCTATGCGCTTGTACATACAGGCTGTAGTGGTCTATATGTTTGTACTGACAGGCTGTAGTGGTCTATGTGTTTGTACTGACAGGCTGGAGTGGTGTATGTTGTATTTCGATTGTAAGTGTCAACGATTCTCTTAGACTGTCAAACACTGAATTTTTTTCTAGTTTATATTTTTGATGTGCCTCTAACTTTTAATCATGTTATTGCTGTAATGGTCTATTCTTTCAATCATGTTATTGCTGTAATGGTCTATTCTTTCAATCATGTTATTGCTGTAATGGTCTATTCTTTCAATCATGTTATTGCTGTAATGGTCTATTCTTTCAATCATGTTATTGCTGTAATGGTCTATTCTTTCAGTTCTAGAATATTATTTTATTGTTGCCTCTAACTGCTTCGTGCAGTGGGTATGTGGTCAATCACTTGACAATCAGCTATCTTTTCGCTTACACCATTCATCATATATTTGAAAAATGAGTTACCCATTCACTTTATCATGAATTTAACCATTCACTTTATCATAAACTTAACCATTTACGTGATCATTAATTTATTTGTTCATTCACTTGATCATAAGCTTAACCATTGACTTGAATATTAAATTAACCATTCACTTGATCATTAAGTTAACCATTCATTTGATCATAAACATAACCGTTCACTTGATCGTTAAGTTATGTGACATTTCACTTGATCATAAACTTAACCATTCATTTGATCATTAACCAAACCATTTACTAGATCATAAACTTAATCATTCACTTGATCATAAACTTAACCATTCACTTGATCATTAACTTAACCGTACAATCGTTAAGTTATTTGACCATTGTCTTGATCATGAACTCAACCATTCACTTCATCATAAACTTTACCACCCACTTAAATGCCCACAAGGAATCTGGGTTTATTTATTATTTTAGTCATTCCTACGCTAATATCCCCCCCCTCTCTCTCTCTCTCTCTTCCTTTTTTCACTCTTCCCCTCATCTCTTCTTTCCTCTAGTACCGACTATGGTGTAAAGTTCTGAAGAATATTTTTTGCACAGACAAAGTTAACAAAAATCTTACACCTGGGATTCTTACACCTCACAGTGACCACATCTGTGGATATCACCACCACCAGCAGCTGAAAAATATCACATAAGCTGCAGGATATCACCACCACCAGCAGCTGAAAAATATCACATAAGCTGCAGGATATCACCACCACCAGCAGCTGAAAAATATCACATAAGCTGCAGGATATCACCACCACCAGCAGCTGAAAAATATCACATAAGCTGCAGGATATCACCACCACCAGCAGCTGAAAAATATCACATAAGCTGCAGGATATCACCACCACCACCACCAGCTGAAAAATATCACATAAGCTGCAGGATATCACAGTATAACTAAGTATCATCGACTGTTTTAGGCATACATCAGGCACTTTGTCTTCAAAACGAACTACACAACATTAGCTATCAGCACATTCTCAGAAAACCAACAACAGTTGACCTTTTTCCCCTTCTCAGAAAATGGACACGAGGAATTGTCCTGCTGCTGCTGCTGCTGCTGCTGCTATCACTGAGAAAGAAAAAGCTGATGCCTTCTCTGAAGATGGTGACCAAAAAGCAGTCAGCTCTACCACCCCGTCAACTACGAGAACCATTACAGGCTTGAGTTTGTGGTTAAACAACTGATGCAACCAGAAAACATGACCCAGTTCATTATCTACATGCTCATCTACACGCTCATTTACATGCTCATCTACACGGTTATCTACGTGTTCGTCTACATGCTTATCTGTGTGCTCATCTACATGCTCATTTACATGCTTAGTTTTAAAAAGTCATCACTGCATCACTGTAATAACTGACTCAATACGTCACTAGTGGGTTTTCTCCACTGACTATAAGTAACTAGAGTGTAACCTCCACTGACTATAAGTAACTAGAGTGTAACCTCCACTGACTATAAGTAACTAATGGGTCACCTCCACTGACTATAAGTAACTAGAGTGTAACCTCCACTGACTATAAGTAACTAGAGTGTAACCTCCACTGACTATAAGTAACTAGAGTGTAACCTCCACTGACTATAAGTAACTAGAGTGTAACCTCCACTGACTATAAGTAACTAGAGTGTAACCTCCACTGACTATAAGTAACTAATGGGTCACCTCCACTGACTATAAGTAACTAGAGTGTAACCTCCACTGACTATAAGTAACTAGAGTGTAACCTCCACTGACTATAAGTAACTAGAGTGTAACCTCCACTGACTATAAGTAACTAGAGTGTAACCTCCACTGACTATAAGTAACTAGAGTGTAACCTCCACTGACTATAAGTAACTAGTGGGTCACCTCCACTGACTATAAATAACTAATGGGTCACCTCCACTGACTATAAATAACAAGTGGATCATCTCCACTGACTATAAGTAACATGTGGATCATCTCCACTGACTATAAGTAACTAATGGGTCACCTCCACTGACTATAAATAACAAGTGGATCATCTCCACTGACTATAAGTAACTAATGGGTCACCTCCACTGACTATAAATAACAAGTGGATCATCTCCACTGACTAACTGGTGGGTCACCTCCACTGACTAAAAGTAACTAATGGGTCACCTCCACTGACTATAAATAACAAGTGAATCATCTCCACTGACTAACTGGTGGGTCACCTCCACTGACTAAAAGTAACTAATGGGTCACCTCCACTGACTATAAATAACAAGTGGGTCATTTCTACTGACTTTACGTAACTAGTGGGTCACTTCCACCGACTATAAATAATTAGTGGGTCTCCTTCACTGACTCTATATACAGGGTTTTCATAAGGCAGAGAAACATTTCACAAATTCGCAACAAATAAACTACGTAGCCAATTATGATTATCGTTACGTCAAGAGAGAGAGAGAGAGAGAGAGAGAGAGAGAGAGAGAGCATACTTTATTTTCAAAGGGTTAAGAACTGGACATGCAGGCCCGTCTAACATTCTGCCCTTCATCATACAGCTTTCACTCATGTCACAGACATTCAGCATTTATTAATGAGCATTAATAATCATGAAGACACAATTAAATGATTACGTCAATAAATAATAAACTTATCTCTTGTCCACAAGATTTATGCAACAGCATGAAATAAACTTTTTTTCCCTTGCTTCCGTTTCTGTAGCAGTCTGATAGTTTTTTTTACCAGATAGGGTTGCTGGCCCTATGCCGAACCCTCCTTAGTCGCCTTTTACGATCATGCGTGGTAGGGTACAGTGGTCCTACCATAAGAAATAACATCTTATTAGCAGAAATGCAGATGAAACCACTGACAACAATTATTGAGGAAAGACGCTGGCGATGGTTGGGACATGTGCTCCGAATGACTGACAACTCACTACCAAAAATAGCACTAAGATGGACACCACAGTGGAGCAGAAGTAAGGGTAGACCAAAAGAGACATGGAGAAGAACAACAGAAAGGATGTTGAGCAATAGAGGGCTCGCCTGGGCAAGAGCAGAAAAAAAGGCGAAGGACAGGCATTTGTGGAAAACCCTTCCGGAAGCCCCATGTGCCCTGGGCACTTAAGGTTCAGAGAGAGAGAGAGAAAGAGAGAGAGAGAAAGAGAGAGAGAGATGAAATAAACTTGCATTCTTACATTCATTCAAAGCTAAA